>OY997270.1:622840794-625240794 GCA_963921465.1 Triticum timopheevii | reverse complement strand
AGGCGATTACAACCATGATTTTGTGGGCCGAAGGTGTTATTTCGGTGGCGGAGCCTCCGATTATGTCTGATGGTTCGGAATCTGGGGGGTGTATTCGGATCCGTGCTAGTGTTGCCGAACTACCCTTCCCATACCACGGATGGCTTGAACAGCCTTTCCAGGAATATGTTAGGTGGGACAGGGTCGCGTTTAGCGCCTATGCGGGCGAGGATATCTGCCGCTTGATTGTTTTCTCGAGCCACATGGTGGAATTCGAGCCCCTCGAACCGAGCTGACATTTTGAGGACGGCATTACGGTAGGCCACCATTTTCGGGTCTTTGGCATCAAAGTCTCCGTTTATTTGTGATATTGCAAGGTTTGAATCCCCGCGCACCTCCAGGCATTGAATGTCCATAGAGACTGCCATCCGAAGACCGTGCAACAGAGCCTCGTATTCGACCGCATTGTTGGAGTCTGTGTATAATATTTGGAGTACGTATTGGACTGTGTCTCAGGTGGGAGGCGTCAGGACTACACCTGCTCCCAATCCGGCCAGCATTTTAGAGCCATTGAAGTGCATGATCCAGTTAGAGTACGCGCCGTACTCTTTAGGGAGTTCGGCTTTTGTTCATTCGGTGACAAAGTCAGCCAGTACTTGCGACTTGATGGCCCGCCGTGGCTTGTATGTTATGTCGAACGGGAGGAGCTCGATGTCCCATTTAGCAATCCGGCCCGTAGCGTCACGGTTATTTATTATGTCGTTGAGTGGTACTTCGGAAGCCATCGTAATCGAACACTCTTGAAAGTAGTGTCGTAGCTTCCGGGATGCCATGAAGACCGCGTATGCTATCTTTTGATAGTGTGGGTATTGGGATTTGCATGGGGTGAGGGCTGTGGATACGTAATATACCGGCTTCTGGAGCGGGAATTTGTATCCGTCAGCCTCTCGTTCGACGACGAGAACTGCGCTTACAACTTGATGTGTTGCAGCTATGTACAACAGCATAGGTTCGCCAATATTTGGCGCTGTTAGGACTGGATTACTGGCCAACAAGGTCTTTATTTCGTCCAGTCCGGCCACGGTTGCCTCCGTCCACACGAAGTGTTCGGTGCGCCGAAGAAGGCGGTAAAGAGGTAATGCCTTTTCTCCTAACCGGGAGATAAAGCGGCTTAAGGCAGCCACGCATCCAACTAGTTTCTGGATATGCTAGAGGTCTGTTTGGATAGCCAACTGCGACAAAGATCGGATTTTTGCCGGATTCGCCTCAATTCCTCTATTGGAAACAATGAAGCCGAGCAGCTTCCCAGAGGGCACGCCGAAAACACATTTTTCTGGGTTTAGCTTGATGTCGTATGTTCGGAGGTTGTCGAATGTAAGCCTCAAGTCGTCTATTAGGGTTTCGACGTGTCTTGTTTTTATGACCACATCGTCCACATATGCCTCCACTGTCTTGCCGATTTGCTTTCCAGGCATGTTTGAATCATGCGTTGATAGGTTGCGCCGGTATTTTTAAGCCCGAAAGGCATAGTGTTGAAGCAGAAAGGACCATATGGCTTTATGAAAGCCGTTGCAGCTTGGTCGGACTCTGCCATCTTTATTTGATGGTGTCTAGAGTATGCGTCGAGGAAACACAGCGAGTCGTGACTTGCGATGGCGTCAATGATTTGGTCGATGCGGGGAAGGGGGAAGGGATCCTTGGGGCAAGCCTTTTTGAGGTCTTTGAAGTCGACGCATAGGCGCCAAGATTTGTCCTTCTTTGGTACCATTACCAGATTTGCCGGCCAATCCGGATGCTTCATATCTCTAATGAATCCGGCCTCGATTAGCTGGCCAGCTCTTCCCCCATGGCTTGCTGTTTGGGCTCTAAAAAGCGCCTTAGAGTCTGCTTGACAGGCTTGTATCCCTTTAGTATATTGAGGCTGTGTTCGGCCAGCCTACGTGGGATGCCCGGCATGTCCGAGGGGTGCCAGGCGAAAATGTCCCAATTCTCGCGTAGGAAGTCTCGCAGTGCGGCGTCCATTGTGGGGCCCAACTATGTCCCGATGGAAGATGTCTTCGTGGGGCCGTTGGATGGACCTGGAATTTGACTATCTCGTCTGTGGGTTTAAATGAGGTGGACTTGCGTCACTTGTCGAGTATCACATCGTCCCTGTCCATGGTGGCACACAGCGTTGTTAGTTCTTCGGCCTCTAGGGCTTCGGATAATGCTTCCAGAGCTAGTGTTGCGGTTTTGTGTTCGGTGCGAAGTGCGACGTCCGGATCACTGGCTAGAGTGATGATTCCATTGGGTCCGGGCATTTTAAGCTTCATGTACCTGTAATGGGTATAGCTTGAAAGCTTGTAAACGCGTCCCGCCCTAAAAGGGCGTGGTATCCGCTGCTGAAAGGAGCCACTTGGAATGTGATTTCTTCGGACCTGTAATTCTTCGGAGTGCCGAATACCACATCGAGTGTGATTTTTCCCGCACACCGTGCTTCTTGACTAGGGATGATTCCCCTGAAGGTTGTGCCTCTTTTCTCAATGCAGCTTTTATCAATTTCCATCTTGCTGAGTGTTTCTTCGTAGATCAAGTTTAATCCGCTTCCGCTGTCCATGAGTACTTTAGTGAGCCAAAAGCCGTCCACGATTGGTCTAAGGACCAATGCGGTAGGCGCCCGGACTGTCTGGAATTGAGGTTCATCACTGGCACTGAAAGTTATAGCAGTGTCGTTCCACGGATTTATTTGTGGCACGTGGCAAATTTCAGCGGAGCTTCGATGAGCTCGCTTGCGCCTATTGTTTGAGGCGAAAGTCTCGAAGACTGTTAATACCATATTGTTTTCTTTGGCGGGATGTTGTTCTGCTTTAAGGCTTACAAGAAGATCCTCGCCACTTTTTGCTACCTGCCGGAGTATCCAACATGCTCTAAGGCTATGTGTTGGTGTAGTGTCCGTCGTGCTGTGGAGTTTACATGGCCCATTGAGCCATTCTTCCAATACGGTAACACGCCCTGGGGTGGGCTTTGGTTTCTTGGGGATTGGATCAGCTGACTTACGGGAATTCACCCGTTTAGCTCGGACAATGGTTTTAGTGAGAGCCGGACTATCCCAAAATTCTATTTGGGTTTTCCAGGCACTTTCCATCACACAGTACTTCTGTACTATGGTTGCCAAGTCAGCAAAGTGTACTATGTCATGATGAGTTATAGCATTAAGGATTCCTTTGTTCGTGCAGTTTTTGCAGAAAAGTGAGACTGCATCCTCCTCATGATAGTCCTTGACCTTGTTTAGCACAAGGAGGAATCTGGCGATGTACTATCTCTTGGGGCTCTTGTCTAACATGGGAGACACGGTTTAAGTCCGGGTGGGTGGGTGTAGCTGAATCTGGATTCTGATCTGATCTAACACCCTGGGGCAGGGAAGCTTCTGGGCTTGACAGCTCGGGATCCGGGGTGCTGGCCAATTTTTCCGGCCCAACACCCGATTCTAAGTCCGGGGTCTGGGTCATGTCTTCCCTTGAGTGGGTGTCCGGCTCAGGGAGCTCGGTGATCCAGACATAATTCATCCTCAAAATAGAGGGGTAATCCGTATGTGGCTCCTCCACTACCGCTATCTCGTGGGTTACCGGCGAGGATTTAATATCCCTTTGGTCAGGTTTAAGCCCAATCCGGTCATAGTCTATGGCAACTCCCAAAGAGGCGATGCGTTCCAAGAGCTCATTAAGGGAGGAGAGCTCCATCGGATCCATCTGTTCTGAATTGACGTGGAGGCTATTAGTGATGACCCGAGAGGTCATCGTCGGCGCGACAGCCGATTGGGCGGCCATGATGAAGCCGCCTAGTCGGAGAGTTTGGCCTGCAGCAAGCGCTCCCCTAGAGGTGACGTTGTCCTTGACAATGAGACGGGCCATCGAGCCTTGCAGCGACGACACAGAGGAACTCTCAATGAAAGCACCAATGTCGGTGTCAAAACCGGTGGATCTCGGGTAGGGGGTCCCGATCTGTGCGTCTTAGGCTAATGGTAACAGGAGGCAAGGGACACAATGTTTACCCAGGTTCAGGCCCTCTCGATGGAGGTAAAACCCTACTTCCTGCTTGATTGATATTGATGATATGGGTGTTACAAGAGTTGATCTACCACGAGATCGTAGAGGCTAAATCCTAGAAGCTAGCCTATGATGATTATGATTGTGAACGTCCTTCTAAGCACTAAACTCTCCAGTTTATATAGACACCGGATGGGGCTAGGGTTTACACGGAGTTGGTTACAAAGAAGGAAATACATTATCCGGATCGCCAAGCTTGTCTTCCATGCAAAGGAGAGTCCATCCGTACACGGGACGGAGTCTTGAGTCTTGTATCTTCATGGTCCAACAGTCCGGACAAAGTATATAGTCTGGCTGTCCAGATACCCCCTAATCCAGGACTCCTCACCTAGTGCTCCAGGATCCATCAATGAACTGACAAACAAGAAGCAATCGAAAGGAAACCACCATCGCAATGAAAATGGGAAAAGAATAGGCTATGAGAATCGGTTGGTGCTTCCCAAAAAGAAGATTCTTGGAATGAAAATATAGCAATATAATGTGATTCGCCCACCTTTCCTTCATTGGTACAGAAGAAAAATGACAGAAGTGAGTAGCCTGGAGTGAGGTTTTCTTCGACAAAGGGGAAAAGAGCTTCAACGAGCGTTCCAGTGAAATGATGGTTGCTTCGTCCAATCCAACTTCGAGGCCATGATATGTCTCCAACGTATCTATAATTTTTGATTGTTCCATGCTATTATATTATTTGTTTTGGATGTTAAATGGGCTTTATTATACACTTTTATACTATTTTGGGAGTAACCTATTAACCGTAGGCCCAGTGCAAATTGCTGTTTTTTTGACTATTTCAGTGATTCGCAGAAAAGGAATATCAAATGGAGTCCAAACGGAATGAAACCTTAGGGAGAGTTATTTTTGGAACAAACACAATCCAGGAGACCTGGGGTGGACGTCAAGAAAGAAACAAGGAGGCCACGAGGCAGGAGGGCGCGCCCAGGGGGGTAGGCGCGCCCCCCACCCTCGTGGGCCCCTCGTGGATCCCCTGACCGACTTCTTTCATCTATATATACTCATATACCCTGAAAACATCCAGGAGCACCACGAAACCCTATTTCCACCGCCGCAACCTTCTGTACCCATGAGATCCCATCTTGGGGCCTTTTTCTGTCGCTCCGCCGGAGGGGGAATCGATCATGGAGGGCTTCTACATCAACACCATAGCCTGCCTGATGAAGTGTGAGTAGTTTACCTCAGACCTTCGGGTCCATAGTTATTAGCTAGATGGCTTCTTCTCTCTCTTTGGATCTCAATACAAAGTTCTCCTCGATCTTCTTAGAGATCTATTCAATGTAATTCTTTTTGCGGTGTGTTTGTCGAGATCTGATGAATTGTGGGTTTATGATTAAGATTATCTATGAACAATATCTGAATCTCCTCTGAATTCTTTTATGTATGATTTGTTATCTTTGCAATTCTCTTCGAATTATCAGTTTGGTTTGGCCTACTGATTGATCTTTCTTGCAATGGGAGAAGTGCTTAGCTTGGGTTCAATCTTGCGGTGTCCTTTCCTAGTGATAGCAGGGGTAGCAAGGCACGTATTGTATTGTTGCCATCGAGGACAAAAAGATGGGGTTTACATCATAACGCTTGAGTTTGTCCCTCTACATCATGTCATCTTGCCTAATGCGTTACTCTGTTCTTATGAACTTAATACTCTAGATGCATGCTGGATAGTGGTCGATGTGGGGAGTAATAGTAGTAGATGCTGAATCATTTCGATCTACTTGTCGCGGACGTGATGCCTCTATACATGATCATGCCTAGATATTCTCATAACTAAGCACTTTTCTATCAATTGCTCGACAGTAATTTGTTCACTCACCGTAATACTTATGC
The DNA here is from genome assembly GCA_963921465.1 of Triticum timopheevii. NCBI lineage: Eukaryota > Viridiplantae > Streptophyta > Magnoliopsida > Poales > Poaceae > Triticum > Triticum timopheevii. The sequence goes on along the minus strand of OY997270.1, from coordinate 625,234,894 downwards.
TATCTTGAGAGAAGCCACTAGTGAAACCTATGGCCCCCGGGTCTATTTTCCATCATATAAGCTTCCAATCTATTTTATTTTGCAATCTTTACTTTCCAATCTATATCATAAAAATACCAAAAATATTTATCTTATTATCTCTATCAGATCTCACTTTTGCAAGTGGCCATGAAGGAATTGACAACCTCTTTATCGCGTTGGTTGCAAGGTTCTTATTTGTTTGTGCAGGTACGAGGGATTTGAGTGTAGCCTCCTACTGGATTGATACCTTGGTTCTCAAAAACTGATGGAAATACTTACGCTACTTTGCTGCATCACCCTTTCCTCTTCAAGGGAAAACCAAGGCATGCTCAAGAGGTAGCAGGCCACTTTACCGCTGCTGGCAAAGGTGTGGGTTTTGTCATATCACGGGTCATGATGGCCACACCAAGGTGACTGGTGAGTCTCGACTGTAGCACCTCGCTGTGATTTGGCGGATGGCACGCGGGCCAAGATGCTTTGATGTCCCGCATGTAGATAGAGCGGTTAGTCATATAGGAGTGCTCAATATTGAGCACCGCGACCAAGGTCGAGAGGAAAATGAGAGAACTACGTAATTAATGCATGAGTTTAATTAGGGTAGTTTTGTAAAGTACGATATACATTCCTAGAATCACAAAATGTCTTGGTTGATGAGATTTGAGATTTAAGCCCTATAAACCAGAAGGGAGGGAGTACTGTCCGCGGTGTAGTCTAGTCACTTGTTGAAATCTCTAGAAAGGCAAATACTCCTTTCCGGTTTACAGGGCTATACTAGCAAGTACTAGTACAACAATAGTTTGCTCAAATAGCAATTTTGTCTCATTCAAGAGCCTGACCATATGCGTGCTCCAAGGCACCGCACCACGCCCCACCCCTACACAAAGACTGCCATGCAAGCGTTCGCAACTGCCACGTTTGGGTTGCGCTTGGCACTTCCCCTCTTCGAGAAGACGAACAATGATGTTCCTACTCCTTCTACATTATCGAATCCACTGTTGCATGTCCGTCCACCTCGTACGGGAGGGATAGCGTGTAGCACATTATTTTTCCCACACTTGCCACACTTTCCTAACTTGAGTTGCTCAAATTGTTAGACACACTTTGGCTTGCCTAAGGGAATCTTGCCACACTTTTTATGTCTATGAAATGTGGGGTTCACTGCTAATAAAAAAATTCTTGTCTTAGGTGTGGCTAATAAAAAAGACTTATATTTAGGAACGGAGGGAGTAGAAAATATAAATAATAATGCATGTTGGGGCAACCCATGTTTCCTATAATTTTAGCCGTGGGCTTGTTCACAATTTTTACGAGGGGGTGGTTGTTCATTTAATGGAGGGACTTGTACCAGACTTGAACGATACAAAGTGCGACATGGCACAACGTAACACCACTTGGAATAAGCGTGTAGCTATCTCTAAAAACAATCAACAACTAAAAAATGATTGTTTTGATGGAGTGAAAAAGGAAAACTACCCCATTACGTATATATAGGCCGGAGCCTCCATGCTTGCTTGCTAGGGTTGCTCTATTCACACACTCTCCTCCTCTCCAGATCTAAACAAGATAGCGGTGGTAACACTCTCTTTCTCCCTTCAAAAAACACCGTCTTTCTATCCTCACCACTGGTTACAGATCCAGACGTATCCCCCTCCGCCGGTGAAGGGGAGGAGGGGCAGCGTTTAGGCCATTGTCAACAGCGAGGGAGGAGACCCACTACCGGCCGCACCGTTATCTCTGGCCGAGTGCCGGCGCAGGAGGTCCTCTGATCCCTTCGTCGTTGCCCTAGTGTGGGAGGATCAGGCCTCCCGCCGCCCACCTATCCACATCCCGACGACCTTCAGAAATATCTTCCTTCAAAACCTCCTTAGCTATACTTCCCCAGCTTGCTACGTTGCTGCATGTGCATCATTTTCTACCTCGAAGCCCCTCTCGATCGGATGGTCCAACATCACCTATTTTTTTTCTTCTTTTGTTAGAGGTAAAGCTACTTCATGTAGTTGAATCTTGTACTTGGTTCAAACAAGAAATAAAGTGGGGTGGGGGAATTTAGTATGTACATCGTACTTGGTACAAACAAGAAGGAACACTACTAGGGAAAACCTTATACACAGAAATATAGCAACAGCGCGGGTCAAAAAACTGCGCTAGTGCTATATAGCAGTAGCGACCAAATAAAAACCACGCTACAGACACAAACTTAGCAGTAGCGCCTGTTGTAGATAAAGCGCTACTACTAATATTCCCATTGGCAGAATGCTAGGCTACGCATAGCAGTAGCGAGCTTAACAGTAACGCGCTACTGCTAGAGCACAGTTAGCAGCACGTTTCCTAAGAAGAGCGCTACTACTAACGGAAATAAAATAAGATGATAAACAAATAGAAATTTAAATGAAAATGAAAGAAATAGAAAAAGGAGAAAGGGAAAAATAAAATGTAAAGCAAAATAAACGAAAAAGCGAAAAATCGGAGGAAGGCATAGCAGCAGCGTTTGTTTGTAAGAGGCGCTATAGCTAACGTAGCTGCAGCGCGTGTCCTAGACCCCCGCTATAGAAACAGAATAGGAAATTAGCTATAGCAGTAGCGCGTTTTGAGGAAAGCGCTATAGCTAAGTTAGCTATAGCGCGTTTTGCGAAACGCGCTACCGATAAGTTTGACTTAGCCAAAAAACCGTTTCCCCCCGGCCACCACTTCCCCCAAATCCCTCAAACCCACCCCGCGCGCGCGCCGCCGTCTCCTGATTCACAGTCGCCCCACACTTCGCCGCCGCCGACGACGCCACCAGAGCCGTGCGCCGTCGACGACACCGGAGCCGCCCCCAACGCCACGGAGCCGCGCGGCCTCGTCAACGCCACCGGAGCCGCCGTCGACGCCACCTTCCTCGCCGTCACCGGAGACGCCCCTGCTCCATCGCCGTCACCGGAGACGCCCCTGCCTCCCTCGCCACCACACTGCCTCCGTCGCCACCACCGGAGCCATCATCTGTAAGCCCCCACCCCTCCTCTCTCTCTCATGCATAGGTTAGCCAGTTATTAGGTTAATTATCTAGGTTAGGGCAAAAATTTAGTTAGGGCATTGACAGAGAAGTAGTTAGGTTAACTAGTTTAATTAGGTTAATTATCTAGGTTAGTGCAAAAACTTAGTTAGGGCTTTGACAGAGAACTAGTCAGATTAACTAGTTTAATTAGGTTAATTATCCATGTTAATTAGTGCAAAAAATTATTTTAGGCTTTGACAGAGAACTAGCTGTGTTAACTAGTTTAATTAGGGTTAATTATCTAGGTAAACTAGATTAACTAACTAGGTTAAATAGGTAGGTTAATTAGGTTCGTTGGATTAAGAAGCTAGGTTAAGTAGATTGGCAAAGGTTTTTGATTTTTCAAAAGACCACTATTTTTCAAGGAATAGAATTTAGGCGAATTTTATTTTTCATTGAAGTGGTCATGTTATATCTTTTCATTGAAGTTGTTCGATTGTGCCCAAGTGGTGGCTTTGTTGTTTCCAGGGAATGATGCTGAGTGGCCTATGTTTTGCCGGAATGTTGATTCATTTCTGTTCCGGCAAATTTCAGGTTCTCGATTTGTCCACTTTTTAGCAAAGGTCATGCCGAAATTTCCGGTGAATTTCGGCATGACTTGTGCTACAAACTAGGACATATCGAGTGCCCGGGATTTGCCGCACCAGGAAGGAGTCAACATTCCTGCAAAACAATAGTCCTTTTTTATGTCATTATTCATTTTATTAGGTCTAGAATTAATTGACTAGATTTAATCATAGGAAACATGGCTAGCAACGATGAAGGACAGGGTTCTGGTGATTGCGACGACGTCTACCGGGCGGCAGACGAATTTTTTAGCTTTACCGACGATGAACAGATGTTGTTGCTGGGCCCACCGGTGGCATCGGGGACTGAGACCGACACGCACACCGGTGCTGAGACCGATCCGCAGACCGGTGCTGAGACTGACACCGGCGCTGAGATTCAGACCGGCATCGAGACCGGCGCTGAGACCGGTGCTGCCTCGGGGAGCGGAGCCGGTGTAGAACCGAAAGCAAAGAGGCAACGGGTTCCTAACAAACTCAGGACCACTAGACTGGTGGTCACGGAGGTGGACAACGGCAATTTTGAGCCAAAGGCGCCCGAGGAAGCGCGCGCGTGCTACGGCAATCAAATAGGCTGCATCATATGGACAACCGCCACCATCAACGATGAGAATCTAAAGAAGATAGAAAATATGAGGAGCTCCCTCCTAAAGAAGTTTCACCAGATATTCTTGTTCCCGGGCCAGAATGAGAAGGATTATGAAGATGCAGACAATGACCCGGCAATGAAGAAGATAAACAAACACGCCATGACCAAGTTTAGCAACGCGTTGGCCGCCTGGAAAAATCGAGTGAAAGCAAAGATCAACGACGGGGAACCCTACTCCAAGATTGTAAAGGATAGTCCGACAATCACGGAAGAGCAGTTTCAAATATTCAAGGAGGCTTGCGAGGCCGAAGCTGCCAAAGAAAAGTCTAAGTACATGAAGGGGCTTCAAAAGAGGAACATTGGGACCCACCACCTCGGAAGCCGTGGTTACGGCGGAAAGAGATCCAAATGGGCCAAGGAGGATGCGGAAGCCGCGAGTCTGGGCATCCCAGACCCCTTGGCGGATTTCACCATCCCGCAGGAGCGTGACGTCCTGAGGGCCCGCCACCGTTGGGACCCACTGAAGAAGGTTTATGAGACAACACCGGTCATTACGGAGTTCATGAGACTGCTGGTAATTTTAGTTTCTAATCAATTCGACTGCACACGTTAGTCATATTTGTAAACGATCCTTGTGCCTTTTGCAGAGAGAGCAACACCGGATTGCCGCCGAAGGCGACTCGCCGTCTGAGGCACTGGCAAGGCCCAAGTGGGACACTCCATTCAACCGGGCGTTGAACATGGAAGAAGTACTACCGTGAGACCACAGAGGAGAAAAAGGAAAGATGGAGGTTAACTGAAGAAAGCATCTACAAGAAGGTTGAGATTGCGGTTGAGAAGAAATCATCTCAGACAGTCGCAACAGCGGTAGCTGCCGCAAAACAGGTGATTGCATATATATCTACTTCCTTGGTGACGGGCGTTCACACTAGGACAAGGGAAAATCCAAAAAAAATGCAGAGGACTTTCCCCTTGCTGACTTCTTGGCAGCACATGCTCCCGCACCGGCTCCCGCACCTGCTCCCGCACCGGCTCCCGCACCGGCTGCCGCACCGGCTCCCGCACCTGCTCCCGCACCGGCTGCCGCACCGGACGTGCTCGGTGGTGCCTCCTCTTTGGCTGAGCTCGACGCCCTCACGGTATCTTCCACACCGGCCCCCTTCAATATAAATGTATAATCTCCCATTTTCATTGCCTTCCGGATGTCTCACGTCGCAGACTTTTATTTGCAGGCCGACGAAACCCCGTGCACCATATTGTACACCATCGGCGAACAGAAGGTGGACGTGGGGAAGGGGATGATAATGGAGCCGAAGGAACCATTGTTCCACAGCCGGTCGATCCCCCGGAACGTCTTCAAGGTTTCCGTGGCCAGTGTCAAACCGGGCCACGAGAATTTGCCTCCTCTAATACTAGTGGGGGATGACGACGAGACCCCGCGGCGGCTTGGTGATTGTTGCAATGGGTGGGTCCTGTTGTGGCCAAAGAGTCTGCTTCGTCTGGAGGCGGCCGGGAGCACACCCACGAGCACGCAGCCTCAGCAAGGTATGAACATCAACACCCCACCTACCCAATTAGCGTCGGGTGTCGGGTTGGGTGATAGCGGACGGGGTAAGCAGGTGGCTCCATTAGAGGCTGATGACGTCGCCATGGATGAGGATGAGGATGACGATGGCGCTGAACAGTATGTCTATACTGGCGCCTCCTCGGGGTTTGAGCATCATGAGTCGGTGCCCGAATTACCGTCTCAACGTGTTATTGACGACCATCCGGTGGTAAAGAAGCCTAGGAAGAGAGCGAGGAAAGGCAAAAAGCTGATTCTATGATCCAGCCGCCTCAGCAGCCTCGGCTTCGGGACCGTGTAGATATCCCCGATGCGGATAAATGGCATATCCCCGGTCGACCAATCCTACCTGAAACAGCGCTACGGGCCAGATTCGGCGATCTAAGGAGACTTCATGACGATGTGCTGCGGGTAGAGAAATGCCTCATCGCCTCAAAAGATCCAGGATACCCACTCTACGTGGTTAACGTTCCGCAGCAAATGTCGTACGTCAAGGGCTTCCCCGCGGATAAGTTCTTCCTCCGATTCGATTACATATTCGACATGTTTCACGTGAAGAAGCTGGATTTTACTTTTGTCCGCCTTTATGCCTTGCACATGAGCTACATCATTGGGGTTGAGCAGATAGCTCATATCTGTGTCGCTGACCCGTACTACATGCACGAGGCCTTCTTGGGAGTCTGTGCACAACATCGTGAATACGCGAGGGATTACATCGTCAGTTTCATGCTCGCCAATAAGGACAAGGAGGCGATTCTCGTGCCTTATCATCCCGTGTAAGTCATCCGCGCTGCTATCCTTCCTTCGATTTCAATAATTCATTTGCACGGTGGAGGCTAATTAATTTGAGGTGTACTTATTTTGCGCAGCGGCGGGCGCGCCGTCCTCATCATCCTCTACCCCCGATTCTCCCACGCTCTTTACTTGGACTAGTCGAAGAACATTCACAAAAAGGATTACACCCACATCAAAGATGTTCTCGACAGTGCTATGTTTTACTACCAAGCAAGGGGTGGAGAGGTTAGGGACAAGAAGAGAAGGGGCGGCAGGCCCGCCTTCAGCCATAAGACCAACTTCTGCTGCATCCAGCAACCGAACGATTCTCTTAATGATGGATTCTATGTCCTACACCACATGCTGGAGTACCGACGGGATCACCAGAACCTTCACATGGCACCTAGATCTAGCGATGCCCATATTCTGCAATTTGCAAAGGACATAAGAGATATCGAGGATCATCGACTTCGAGCTGAGTTCTATAACATCCAGCGCGAACTTGCCCAAATCATCATGAATGAGTTCGTCGGAAAAACAGGGATGTTCCATGCAGAAGGACAAATGTCGCGGGAAGACGTCCGAACATGGATAGCCTCTCAGCATCTCGACATGAAGCCTTTCACTAAGCTCGATGACTATCTCCCTGACTTGGATGGATGGCACGACATGATGGAGTGATTGTCGATATATGACAATGTGTCCATTTAGTCCATACTTTCTTTTATGACAAAACTTTGAGTTATGCACGGTGAAACTTTATTTGTGATGTAATTAAACCGTCCTCCTCGACTAGCGAAAATCACTCTAGTTAGGTCATTTGGGTACGATGAACTTTGTTATTTATGCTTATGGTATGTTGTTTCTATTTTTGCCAAGTCTGTCTCTTTGTGTTGCTCAACTATATATGTTGCATATCATCGACTCATGTGACGATGCAGGTGCATAGATCATAAATGGCGAAGAAGTGCTACACCAGGAGTATATATACGACAAGTGGCCGGAGTGTCAGGCCCAGGTGTACCGGTTTTCGGTTTCCGAGCGACACGCAGTACTTAGTTTAGGTTCACGCTAATGCGAGAGAGGGATACGAACTCATGTACTCAAAGTGATAGCTATTCTCGTGTATATCATTGTTTAGATGGATGACGATGTATTTGCAAGTAATCGAGACTTGTATCGCTATTTTCGAGATTGATGACGAGAGACCACTTTGTGTTGGATGATGATTATGATGATGACATGATTTGATGAGACTAATTGTATGTATATGCTATGATTACATTTGTATGTGGATGATATGCTAAATATTATTGTATAAAGCCTATTCAAATGCAAAACAAATCTGCAGGAAAAAAACTAATAAAACTAGTAGTAGCGAGGGGGGATTTAGCAGTAGCGCCGACTTACCAGTAGCGCTTACCTGTAAACGGCGCTGCAGATAATACCAGTAGCGTCCTTTTCTAAAGAGCGCTGCAGCTATTCATGTGTAGCAGTAGTGTGTGTCAACATGCGCTACTGCTATACTTTAGCTGTAGTGCCTTATTAGTAGCGCCGGTACCCGCGCTACTGAGAGGGCCAAAACCCGCGCTGCTGCTAGGCTTTTCCCTAGTAGTGGAAAGGGGGTGAAAGTAGTACAGACTGGTCATCCAACCAGTCTCTTGGTCGAAAAGGGAAGTATAGGGGTAACGCGGTACACAGTGGTATGACCAGGACTAGATTTTCTATCCACACATAGGAGTAGGTGGCTAGAGTGAAGAAAAACGGGACCAACCCAGATATGTTTTTTGGATGTTTGTTTCTCGGGGCAACAATCTATGAATCACCACTTTATGCCCCTGTTTAGGTACATGGTGCTGGACTGCTGGTGCACCCACTGTCCTATGCCCTTATATGAAATATTTAGCTGTTCTTTTAATCTAGTGCCCCTGGTAAAATAAAGCCATGGCATTGTTATAAGCCATGACAAGTTTAGCCAACTGTTTTTGCCTATAATTGTTTGAGACTCTGACTATTTCCTCTGTAGTGTTTTGTGCAAACAGGGATATCCATTTCACCTGGTTGCTGTTGTGACCTTTTGGTGCACTGCACAAAACACTTCTTAAAAGAAGTGACTTTTGTGCTATTTAACTAGAATGTCAGAATGGAACAATTGGTTCATTTCAGTGGAACTGCACAAAGGAGATCTGTGTTCCAATCCTCATCATCCGTATTGGCACCATAACCTTCCTTTAGGTAAGAATGATATTTAATGCATGTGTTCATCTCTATTTTGCGACTGCCATGAGAAAATAATGCTATTTTTTACTAGTACACTTGTACTCCCTCACTGACAAAACCAATTCTAAAATAGAAGGCCAATCGTGTACTTGGTTTCACCAATGGGTGAGGAGAAAGAGAAACAGAGCATGAAGAGGAAGAAGAAGAAGAATAAACAGTGCCAAGGTGATCTTGCTGAAGCCAGAGGCCTCAGTCAAGGCCATTCAAGGGCTCCAGCAACGACTACGTTACATGTGAGACGATCCTCCAAGGAGCCCTTCCACTTCTGCTATCTCACTTAATTAATTAGGAGTACTTAAGTACCACTAATTTATTTCTGCCTAATTTTCCTGTCGGAGTTAAACAAATCTTTAGGAGCACCCTATGCTGAATCATGTATGTGTGTATGTTTGTCTATGGAGGTGAATCATGTGGTGGAGCAGGGAGGGAATATATTTAGTGTCATGACATAATAGTGCTATTGTTTTGCATGTCAATTTATTGCCATTGGTTCAATGAGGCAATGTTTTGCATATTGTCCATCATGAATTTGATGCTACTATTAGAGTAATATGCTGATTTCTTTCTATCCTTTCTCACTAAGCTAATGAAGGTTTCACCTTGTTCCTACTTGTGCAAATAGGGATCATGTTGTGCCAATCATACATTTTAGTGGAACGACACAAGACAATACAATGAACTGTATCCTAGCCAGTGCTTTAACTCTGCTGGAAGTTCTTGATAATCTTTCGATATAATCTCAGCACTGGTAAACAAGAGTGATTTCAACCATACATTTGAAGTGCAAAAAAATATACTATTGAGTGATTCCAGTGAGTGCTTTATCATCTCTTATGGGACTACATGAATAAGCTTTTTTCTTCAGGTTGGTACGGGCCTAAGGCCTTCATCCATATTAGTTTGCTGTCATCTCTATTTGTATCATGATACTATCATGAGAAACTCCTTTATCTTTGCACGTTAAAGGTTTGCAACCTATGATACATGGCAATGCTTTGAGTGTTGAGCTAATTGGCACTGATTGAATAAACTAATACCTCTCTTTAAGCAAGACTAATATGGTGCTAGCTTTACCAATTAAGATAATGAGGGTGCTTCTATTTGTTAGTGTATGTTTCATCAACTAGTCCTACTATTACAGTAATCTCACTCTCTCAATATATGTGCCAATAGGGATGCTCAATTTTGGTGGAACTGCACAAAAACTTTGGGTGCTTCATTGCCTCGACAGCTTCACTCCTTTGTTGTCACTAATCTGGGCCTACTTCTTCCTTTGCTGTCAGTCGCCTCGCTTACCTCGGCTTCCAGTCAAAGGAAATAGTAATTGATATGCTACCTCACACAGGTTGGTACTGGTCTTTATCCTGATTATTGTGCTTGTCATGTATTGGTAATTTGGTATTGTGCTACTGTTTGCCAATTTTATAAAGGAGTAACTTGGAGCCTAAACTCGCAGGCAAATCATTGCATTGGGTGATTTCAGTAGAACTACAAAAAAGATCAGATGGACAGATACTTATGCTGCTGCTATGTACTCCAAAGTTCACTCAGACAAGCATCGATGTTGACAAGAAGTGCCTATATTCATTCGAGTATCAACCAACGTCAACCAGTTGTCAAACTCCAAGTATTAGGAGAGTGAACGCCAAAAATATTGCTTGGCGCATAGCCCAAAAAAACACAGTCCAGTCTTTTGTCCCAACTTGTACCTTTTGGTTATCAGCAGATATGGTAGCGAACTGTATGGCATGGAGTCTAAAGATTCCAGACAAGTTGGTTGACACGTATATTCATCTAGCACTTAATCAGTCTGCACGCCAGGGATGCTCCATTTAAGTAGAACTGCACAAAAAATTTGGGTGGTTCATTTTCTCAACCGCCTCCTTTCTTGTCTGCAGTGTAGAATTTTGGCGAGCTACAGGACCAAGATGAGCCAGTAAACTATTTGGATGAAAGTAGTGGCCAAGTTGCTCAAACCTCCCTCGACACGAGGACACTATTTGAGGATAAACCTACAAGAAAAGTTCAGATTGTCTGTGCTGCCTCTTATGTACTCGAAAGTTTACTCGTACAAGCATTAATTTTAGCAAGAAGTACCTTTGACTAAACACCATTTACCAGTATGTACCCTCGGTAATTAAGGTTCGTCCATGGATCATATTGGCTGTGATCTCAATCATTTGGATGCATAAACATACTGAACACGTGTATATCTGAATATTTTTGTGAATTATCTATGAATATTGTCGTGTGATCTATCAATCATTTGGATGCATAGATATGCTGAACTTGTGTATATATGAATCTTTTGAGTTGTTGATTGTGAATGTTGGCTATGAATATGAACGTGTCCTGTGAACCTGAGTTTGATATGAATGTTTACCTTTTCTGGTGTACTTGTGTGTGAACTTGTTAGTATGCCTACCAATGTTGAGAATATCACTTATCGTTACCGTCTCGGTCAGCTGGGGATTAGAGATTAATCGAAAATCGGGCTGATTTATCGATAGATTCTTGATAAATCGCTTCTCAGAGTGATAAATCAGCACAAATGATAAACAGTGAAGATAAGGCATAATCTTATCGGTCACCCCAAGAGTAGCCATAAATCGGACGATAAATAGCTGAATCGGAAGATTTTTGGAACAATGATGCCTACTGTGGGATATGTGATGTGTGGGTGTCAATGGCACATCTTCTTCCCGAGAAGAATTGCACCTGCTTTGTTAGGGTAGCAATAGCGCATCATCTCTTTTTAATCTTTTTGCTCTGTCTTCCCCTCTCCACCGCTCAACCCCTGCAGTAATGTTCTCAGCCTCAAAACAAACATAGTACTACATTATATTTGGGGCTTGATGAAAAATCGAGTGCTGGTTTCTGTAGGTTGGCCCGCCCAACAAATGGGCTGCTGGTCCAACACGGACTGGGAGGCTAAAAATACAAGTTGTATGGTGCAGAGGCAAGTGAAAAAACACCATCGGGAGCCATCCACTAAAGAAAAAAAATCGTTCCTGATGTGCTTCTTCAGTCGTGCTGCCGGCACCCTCTTTAATCCAGTTTGCTCGGGGGATCTAGCTGGTATCATTTTTTTCCAGAGGGCGAACAAGTATTAGCTAGGCCTAGGTTTTGTATTTTAACATGCGTAGCTAATGACCCACAAGTGTAGGAGATCTATCGTAGTCCTTCTGATAAATAAGAGTGTCAAACCCAACGAGGAGCAGAAGGAAATGACAAGCGGTTTTCAGTAAGGTATTCTCTGCAAGCACTGAAATTATCGGTAACAGATAGTTTTGTGATAAGGTAATTCGTAACGGGTAACAAGTAACAAAAGTCAATAAGGTGCAGCAAGGTGGCCGAATCCTTTTTGTAGCCAAGGACAAGCCTGGACAAATTCTTATATAGAGAAAAGCGCTCCCGAGGACACATGGGAATTATCGTCAAGCTAGTTTTCATCACGCTCAAATGATTCGCGTTCGTTACTTTGATAATATGATATGTGGGTGGACTGGTGCTTGGGTACTGCCCTTTCTTGGACAAGCATCCCACTTATGAGTATCCCCTACTGCAAGCATCGGCAACTACAAAAGAAGTATTAAGGTAAACCTAACCATAGCATGAAACATATGGATCCAAATCAGCCCCTAACGAAGCAACTCATAAACTAGGGTTTAAGCTTCTTTCACTCTAGCAACCCATCATCTACTTATTACTTCCCAATGCCTTCCTCTAGGCCTAAACAATGGTGAAGTGTCGTGTAGTCGACGTTCACATAAAACCACTAGAGGAAACACAACATACATCTCATAAAAATATCGAACGAATACCAAATTCACATGACTACTTATAGCAAGACTTCTCCCATGTCCTCAGGAACAAACGTAACTATTCACAAATCATATTCATGTTCATAATCAGAGGGGTATTAATATGCATAAAGGATCTGAACATATGATTTCCACCGAATAAACCAACTAGCATCAGCTACAAGGAGTAATCAACACTACTAGCAACCCGTAGGTACCAATCTGAGGTTTTGGGACAAAGATTGGATACAAGAGATGAACTAGGGTATGAGAGGAGATGGTGCTGGTGAAGATGTTGATGGAGATTGACCCCCTCCCGATGAGAGGATTGTTGGTGATGACGATGGTGATGATTTCCCCCTCCCGGAGGGCTGGTTCCCCGGTATAACAGCTCCGCCGGAGCCCTAGATTTGTTCCGCCAAGGTTCCGCCTCGTGGCGGCGGTGTTTCATCCCGAAAGCTTTCTTATGATTTTTTCCAGGGTAAAATACTTCATATAGAAGAAGAAGGGCACCGGAGGCCTGCCAGGTGGCCCACGAGGTGGGGGGGGGGGTGGGCGCCCTGGGGGGTGGGGCGCGCCCCCACCGTCGTGGATGATGGGTGGCCCCCTCTGGTATTTTCTTTGCTCAGTATTTTTTATTAATTCCAAAAATAACTTTCGTGGAGTTTCAGGAATTTTGGAGCTGTGCATAATAGGTCTCTAATATTTGCTCCTTTTCCAGCCCAGAATTCCAGCTGTCGGCATTTTCCCTTTTCGTGTAAACCTTGTAAAATAAGAGAGAAAAGGCATAAGTATTGTGACATAATGAGTAATAACAGCCCATAATGCAATAAATATCAATTTTAAAGCATGATGCAAAATGGATGTATCAACTCCCCCAAGCTTAGACCTCGCTTGTCCTCAAGCGGAAGCCGAAATCGAAAAATATGTCCACATGTTTAGAGATAGAGGTGTTGATAAAATAAAATACGGACATGAGGGCATCATGATCATTCTTATAACAGCAACATATATATATATATATATATATATATATATATATATATATATATATATATATATATATATATATTGTCATATGATTTCTTATGGTCAGGTAATAATCTATCCACAATGTCAAGGATGAATCAGAAACTTCATTGAGAACCAACAAACTATAATCTCGGTCATTGAAGCAATTGCAATTTATCATAACATCGGAAAGAGTCAATATAAGAGCTTTTCAGCAAGTCCACATACTCAACTATCATTTAGTCTTTCACAATTGCTAACACTCAAGCAATACTTGTGGGTATGGAGTTTTAATCGGACACATAGAAAGATAGGGGCTTATCGTGTTGCCTCCTAACCTTTTACATCAAGGGTAATATCAACAAAAAATTTTCATGCTAACTTACATCCAATTGGATATATATATATATATATATATATATATATATATATATATATATATATATATATATATATATATATATAAGGATCTTTCCAACACAATGTGCTTGCCAAAGGATAAAATATAAAAAAGAAAGGTGATGATCACCATGACTCTTGCATAATTTATAAGACAAAAGTAAAATATAGGCCCTTCGCAGAGGGAAGTAGAGGTTGTCATGTGCTTTTATGGTTGGATGCACGAAATCTTAATGCAAAAGAACGTCACTTTATATTGCCACTTGTGATATGGACCTTTATTATGAAGTGCATCGCTTTTATTGCTTCCATATCACAAGATCGTATAAAGCTTATTTTGTCCACACTAATAAGTCATACATATTTAGAGAGCAATTTACATTGCATACAACAATTACAACTTACTTGAAGGATCTTACTCAATCCATAGGTCCGTATGGTGGGCACTCATGGCAAAACTGGATTTAAGGATATTTGGAAGCACAAGTAGTATCTCTACTTGGTGCAAAGAATTTGGCTAGCATGAGAGGGAAAGGGAAGCTCAACATGTTGGATGATCCATGCCAATATACTTTATTTTGTATATAAGAAAACATAACCCATTACGTTGTCTTCCTTGTCCAACATCAGCTCTTTAGCATGTCATATTTTAATGAGTGCTCACAATCATATAAGATGTCCAATATAGTATATTTATATGCGAGAACCTCTCTTTCTTTATTACTTCCTATTAATTGCAACGATGACCAAAACTGTGTTTGCCAACTCTCAACAACTTTTATTCATCATACTCTTAATATGTCAAGTCATTACTCTCCATAAGATCAATATGATCTATTTTATTTCTTTTTATTCTTTCTTTTTCTTTTATTCCCTCAAGATCAAAGTAAGATAATCAAGCCCTTGACTCAACACTAATCTTTATTATATAAAGCTCATAGACTTGATTACATAGAGGCATCATAAAATAGAACTCAAAACTAGATCATTCTAAAGATTTATTCTACTGCATCAAGATATTACCAAAAGGATCAAACTAAGAAAAACGGTAAAGATAGGAGTGTGATGGTGATATGATACCGGGGCACCTCCCCCAAGCTTGGTAGTTGCCAAGGGGAGTGCCCATACCCATGTGTTTATGTCTCCTTCTTCGGGGGTGGTGATGATGGAGTTGTTGATGATGTAGGCTCATCGTCCATCTTCCAAGGCATAGGCTCACCATCATAGAAGGATGATCGAGTCTCCGGGATCCTCAAATCTGTAGCCAAACTCATCCTCTTGAATCTATATTCATACTCATAGTTTTGGTTTTGCAGGTCATAGATCTGGGCTTGGAGGTGCTCGATTTTCGCATGAAGCTTGAAGATGGTCTCCCCAATGTTCTTTGCATCCATCTTGTGGTTGTTGGTGAACTCCGCGATCATCATGTGGTTGGCGTTGAGTCCGCGTTCCACCATCCCTCGGCACTTGAAAGCTTGTTGTTTCATTGTTTCGAGTCTTGTCTCCACGCTTCCGGTCCTCCTTGGTCCCTCAACATCACTAGTAGAAAAAACCCCATTCGTCCCGGTTCATGAGGGCCATTTGTCCCGGTTCCCGAACCGGGACTAATGGGTCGTTACTAAAGCCCTGTCCCTTTAGTCCCGGTTCACCCAGGAACCGGGACAGATGGGGCTCCACGTGGCCGCTGCCGCTTGCCCAGGCAGGGGTCCTTTTGTCCCGGTTGGTGCCACCAACCGGGACCAAAAGGCTTCCACGTGTCAGCATTTCAGGGGCTGGGTTTTTTTGTTTTTTTTTCTGAAGGGGGGGGGGCGGGGGTTGGGGGGTTTTGTAGGGTTAATTTAGGGGTTTTATATATTGTGTTAGCTAGCTAATAGAGAGAAGTGTCCTCTCTTGTCTCCGTGCTTGGTCCATGCTACGTATAGAGAGGACTCGACACACTAGCTAGCTAGTAAGCAAATGAAGGAAACTATTAAGTACATAAGATCGTCATGAACATATACAGAGAGAAGTGATCGACCTCTCCTTCTCTCTGAGAGATTGGTCGAACAACAAGTTTTCGTATATCTTACTGACGGTACTGGCTACATATATATATATACAATGTGTAAGATCTCTTACAGTACCCTAACATATGAACTCAACTTCCACATGCATGGTGGTATTTTACGGCTTTATTGATGACGTGGTCAAGAAAGAATCCAACCGATTCCTCTTGAAGTGCTCGCATGCGATCTTGTGGTAGGAGTTCATTCCGCATCTCCCACATCTAATTTGAATAAGGGGGCAATACATATATATGAATGAAACTCAACAGAAATGATGGTATTAAAATAAACTTGTGAATATTTTTGCTTACGCACTTCATATTATCTTTTAGAGTAGCCCCGCCTATTCTTGGCTGTCGCGTTGTAGATGAACTCGCAGACGTAGTATCCATAGTAATTATTCCCTGGTTCCTGCCACAAGCACTTATGAGAAATAGAGGTCAATCAAACTGATAATGAAGCATTATAAAGGCATTGATGAAAGTAGCTAGAATCAAGAGGAGATGCGCGGAACTAGCTAGCTAGTAGTACTTACTTTCGGGAATTTCCATCGCAGATCCCGCGGCAGTCCCGAAACTTGTGCGGTGAATACTTTCCAAACCCCGCGAGGCAAAGAAAACAATTACTTGATATCATGAGATGAACAAAGTTGCCGATATGGTGCGATAATGATTCATTCAACTTACTTCTCCAGCATTTTAGACATGTCTGCATATTCCTCGCGATCTTTTTGTCTTAAGTCTAAGACGCTTACTAGTCCCTGCTCAAGCTTAATCTCCAGGAGAATATAGTGGAAACTGTGCATGCATGCATACAGCTCATGAATTACATTAATTATTATAACCTCGAGTAATAATTAAGGGAAACCGAATATGCATAAGACAGTAACACTCACTTGAAGTTGTAAGGAAAAAGTATTGTATCTTTGTTTTGATTTATTACCAACGATCGTAGCAAGTTCTCCTCGGTTTATTCGGCATGAAATTTAACCGTAATTCATCTATGAGATTTGTGTTAATGAACCCAATATCACACATTTTAGCTTTTCTGCATTCGACGATCTTCAATCTGCATAATATAGTGAGGATAATTATATATACATGCAATGAAAGAGCTGAGCTATATATAGAGACTTAATGACAGAAGTAGTACTTACAGACAATAGCAAGTGACCGTTAATTTATCGAGGGCCTTTAGATTGAAAAAATGGAAGAACTCCTCAAATGGAACAGACAACTCCTCAATTTCAACGAGGTCGTGTTGATCCTCTTTAGCTTTCAGCGTCAAAGTATCGATTTTCTTCACAACTGACTGCTTTCTATAGGTTTCCATGCACCAATCATGGAATCTTTGCATCATCATTGTTAGAGTAGTTCCATCTTTGACGAGAGGCTTCCCGTACTCATATTTGAATTCGTCCACCTCCGTTATATTAAAATGTGCATCGTCATAATCTCCAGGATTGGTACCGGGCAAGATCCCAGGATGATTAGCGACGATATCGCTAGACACCTTGAGCGGGGGCACGATTCGTTCGCTTGTTCGCCGAGCTAGGGATTTTTTTCCCAGTTCTTCGTTCTTGTAACCTTTTGTTGCTGCAAGTACTTCCGGACCGCTTCACTTCCTTATAACGATCGGCGATTCTCTGGCAGACCGGAGATGCTCCATTTAGAGCAATGACGATGTTCCGAAGGCCCCAACGATGCTTCGCTGCGGCACAGGTGATGCTCTCGCAAAGCTCATTGAAGCATGCCTCGTTGGATGCCGTCATGGCATGCCTCGTCGTCGTGGTCGTCGAACCATTTCCGCAGTCATCTACGTCGTCCTGGTCGTCGAAGCATCGCCATTAACATTGAAGCATGTCATGTTGCATGGCCGCGGTCATCAACACCGTCATAGCATGCTTCGTCTCCCTAGTTGTTAAAGCATTGTCGTGGCTGTCAAAGTCATCATTCTCATGGAAGCATTGCCACGGGCACCGAAGTATGCCCATCGTGGTGGTCATGGAAGCATTGCCATGTCATTGAAGCACACCTGTTGTCGTGGTCATCGAAGCATTTTCGCAGTAGTCGACGTTGTTGTGGTTGTCTAAGAATCACGATGGCCATTGAAGCAAGCCTCGTTGCATGGCCACGGTCATCAGCGTTGGCATTGCTTGTCGCTCTAATCATTTAAGCATTGTTGTGGCTATCGAAGTCATCATGGTCATGGAAGCATTGCCACGGCCATTGAAGCACGTCTGTTGTGGTCGTCGTCCAAGAATTTCTGCAGTCATCAAAGCATTACCACGACCATTAAAGCATGCCTCG
Source organism: Triticum timopheevii (assembly GCA_963921465.1). Lineage (NCBI taxonomy): Eukaryota > Viridiplantae > Streptophyta > Magnoliopsida > Poales > Poaceae > Triticum > Triticum timopheevii. The sequence continues at coordinate 625,216,499 of OY997270.1, read as the reverse complement.
TTACATGGTCGCAGTCATCAACGCCATCGTGGCATGACTTGTCGTCCTAGTCGTTGAAGCATTGTCGTGGCCGTTGAAGTTGTCATGGTCAGGAAGGAATTTCCACGGTCAATGAAGACAATGATGCAATGTTGTGCTTTGACGGCCGCGGTGATGGCATGCTTCGATGACCACAGTGCAGTGGCGTTCGTACAGGGTGGCCAGGGTGGGCGACGGCCCACCCTGGGATTTTGAGACAGCCTATATACCCACACATACTAGTGCGGCAGAAAAAAAGATGGCCCAATAAAGACAAGCGCAGGCGCCCAGTCCAGGTTCCTCGTCCCAACGCCCTAGTCCCCGACACACGCGCATGCCCATGCCCAGTGCTTGACCCCGCGACCCCCACGAAGCCGCCTCGTCTTTCCTCGCTTGCTCAACACCGGTCGCGCCCCTGCCGGTCCTCCCGCCTCTCCTCCGGTACTCCCGCCCGCCCGCTCGGCCCTCGCCCTGCGCGGCTGCGCACCCCTGCCCCAGTTCGGTGCTGCCGCCGGCAGGTTTTCCGGCGCCACTGCCCTCGTGGCCTCGCTCCGGCTGCAAATCCAGGCAGTTTGCTACTTTGCTTTCTCATTAACGAATCTGCAAAAACTAGAATGCTCCGATTTAAGGTACCAAAATTCTCAAATTTCTGATTTAGGGTTTGCTTTTTTGCCCAATGCTATCCACTACATGAACAGAAACAAAATACCCAATTACCTTTATTGGTAGAAAGTAGTTTTCTTGCAGATTTATTGAAAATGAAGAGGGTTGGAGACATTGTTTCTCTTTTCCAGAGAGAAGCTATGAAAATAGGGAAGAAGAAGAAGGCGGAGAATATGTCGGATGTGGCAGAAGAGCAAACCCGTGAAGCTATGTGTATGCCAATTGTGATTGAAGAGCAAAGTGAAGAACCAATATTGTCCATGTCGAATGTGACCATAGAGCAAACTGAAGATGTGTCACCGCCATGACCACCAGTTTATGAGTTTAGTCATCTTAAACATGATCCTTGGGAAAGGCTGCCCATTGCAAGTTACCGTCAATGATCAAGATGCAGTTCAAAGAGCATATATCCTTAAAAAGCCATTCAAACCTTCTGCACATAACTTTAAAAAAGAACAATTGGGAGTACAGAGCGTTCATTCAATCCTTTGTGGCTTCATAATCATAGTTGGCTTGAATATAGTATCAAGAAGGAATCTGCATTTTGCTTTGTATGTTACTTGTTCAAAGAGAAAAAACTAGTGGTAAAGGTACTAATTTATTTACTTATGGTGGTTGGAGTAATTGGAATAGAGAGGATGCTCTTCTTAAGCATGTTGGTTGGGTAACAAGTGTGCACAATGCAGCTCAAGAGAGATATAACTTATTTGTGAATCCTCGTGCAGAAATTGATGATCTGTATGTGAAGGTAAATAGTGAGGATCTATGTCTTTACAAGGTGAGGTTGAAGTATTCACTTAGAGGCTTGCAGTTTCTTCTTCATCAAGGATTGGCATTTCGTGGGCATAATAAAAGTGAACAATCTAGCAATAGAGGAAACTTCCTTGAGCTATTGAAGTGGCTTGCAGCAAATAGTGAGGAGGCGAATAAGTATGTTTTGAAGAATGCACCAGGTAACTGCAAATTGACTTCTCATCAGATACAACATCATCTTATTCAATGTTGTGTAGTACTTACTAGAATGCAAATTATTGATCAACTTGGTGATGAGCACTATGCTATTCTAGCTGATGAGTCTAGTGATGTATCACATAAATAACAACTAGCTTTGTGCTTGCATTTTGTGATAAAGTAGGAAGGCCGTGTGAGCACTTTCTTGGAGTTGTTCATGTAAGTGACACTACTTCATTGACACTACTTCATTGGTTTGACTATAACTCAAATTCATGGGCAAGGATATGATGGGGCTAGTAATATGAGAGGGGAAATTAAAGGAATGAAAACATTGATCATGAAAGAGTCACATTCTGCCTGTTATATTCATTGTTTTGCACATCAACTCCACCTAGTTCTTGTTGATGTTGCCAAGGGAAATGATGATTGTGTGTGGTTTTTTGATCGAGTGTCTTTATTACTGAATGTTATTGGAGTGTCTTGTAAGAGTCATGACATGCTTCGAGATGCTAGATTTCACAATATCATGAAACTACTTGAATGTGGCGAGCTACAAACTGGGAGTGGTTTGAATCAAGAGGTGGGGTTACCTAGGCCTGGTGATACTTGGTGGGGCTCTCATTACAAAACAGTTTTCAACATTATTGCTATGTATCCCACAATCCGTGATGTGCTCATAACTCTTGGACAAGATGCTTCACAAAGAAGTGATTGGACCAAAATTCATACTATTGTTCGAGTGTTTGAGTCATTTGACTTTACTTTCAATGCACACTTGATGCTTGTCATTCTTGGATACACAAGTGATTTGTCTAATTGTTTGCAAAGAAGAGACCAAGATATTCTTACTGCAATGGCACTTGTTAGAACTACAAAAAGTAGAATACAAGAACTTAGGTCTAATGGGTGGGAGGCATTTCTGCAAAAGGTCACACTATTTTGTAGCAAGCATGGCATTCAAGTTCCTATAATGGAAGATAATTATGTGTTTGGTAGAGAATTAAAGAATAATGCTTTCGAGATTGGACGCTAGAGTGATTATATGTCTAGAGTTAAAGGTGAACTTAAACTCATTAGCAAATATGCTTCTATGGTTACCACTCAAGCAGAGCAAGTACTTAAAGCTCAAAGTGATTTGCTCGATGAATTAAATAGTAAACATGATTTTTTTGTTAGAGTGGCTACTAGAACTGGTAGAATGACTCAGGAACCTTTGTATCCTGAAGGCCACCCTAAGGGAATCGAGCAAGATTCTCAGAGAAATAATTTAGAGGCACCTAGTTCTTCTAAAAGAAGAAAAAAATGATAGGACTTTGCATGCTTCTAGTGAACCTGTTATAGACACACCTCAGAATCCCAAAGATATTTCTATTTCTGATGCTGAAACACAATCTGGTGATGAACATGAACCTAGTGATAATATTAATGATAATTTTCATGTTGATGCTCAACCTAGCAAAAATAATGATGTAGAGGTTGAACCTACTCTTGATCTTGATAACCCACAATCAAAGAATCAACGTTATGATAAAAGAGACTTTGTTGCTAGGAAGCATGGTAAGGAAAGAGAACCATGGGTTTAGAAACCCATGCCCTTTCCTCCTAAACCATCCAAGACAAAGGATGATGAAGATTTTGAGCACTTTGCTGAAATGATTAGACCTATCTTCTTACGTATGCGCTTAACCGATATGCTTAAATTAAATCCTTATGCTAGGTACATGAAGGATATCATTACAAGTAAAAGAAAGATACCGGAAGCTGAAATTTCCACTATGCTTGCTAATTACACTTTTAAGGGTGGAATACCAAAGAAACTTGGAGATCCATGGGTACCAACTATACCATGCTCCATTAAAAGAAATTATGTTAAAACTGCTTTATGTGATCTTGGAGCCGGTGTTAGTGTTATGCCTCTCTCTTTATATCGTAGAATTGAATTGAATAAGTTGACACCTACTGAAATATCTTTGCAAATGGCCGATAAATCAACTGCCATACCTATCGGTATTTGTGAGGATGTGCCTGTTTTGGTTGCAAATGTCACTATCTTAATGGACTTTGTTATTCTTGATATTCCCGAGGACGATAGTATGTCGATTATCCTTGGTAGACCCTTTTTGAATACTGTAGGGGCTGTTATTGTTTTCAACAAAGGCAATGTCACTTTTCATGTTAATGGTAATGAGCATACGGTACACTTTCCGAGGAAACAACCTCAAGTTCATAGCATCAATTCTATTGGAAAAATTCCAACTATCATTATTGGAGGTTTTGAATTTCCTCTTCCCACTGTCAAGAAAAAGTATGATATTCTTATTGTTGGGGATGTTCATATCCCCGTTGATGTAACCTAGTGTTATTCGAAATTTCTCTGGTTCCGTGTTATTCGGAATGAGTTTGTTAACAAGACTTGATCAACCTTGTTAGTGGATTCATTTTGATGATCATGAGATGGATGAAACTAGAAGGCACAACCTTCTGTACCCTCTTTTTACTATCTATTTTATTTAGAATAAATAAAGAAAAAATAGTATTATCTGTATGTTTTCTGAATTATTCGTGCAATAAAAATATCCCAAAAATAAAAGTGCTCCAAATGCCCTGCAAGTTTAGTATGATTTTTATGGATTATTTAAGGATTTTAGGCACTAAAAACACTTCAGGGGGGGCAAGCACCTGGCCACGAGGGTGGAGGGCGCGCCAACACCCCATGGGCGCGCCTCCCTGTCTCGTGGGCCCATGGTGGCCCCCCTCCACTTATTCCTGTACCCACACACTCCATCTTCCTCTCAAAAAAAATCTCCATCCAGCTCAAGCACGAGTTCTAGCTCATTTTGCTGCGATTTTTGATCTCCTTGCTCAAAGCTCCATTCACAAAACTGCTTTGGGAGATTGTTGCTTGAAAAAGAAATATGTCCAGGAGAATGTACCAAGGTGGTTCCTCAACAAAGAGAGGACCTAGGCGTGCTATGCGTGAGCAAGACGATGAACCACCAAGGATGCTGAAGTGCGAGCTTGTCAGTGACCATCAAAAGAGTTTATGGTCAATGCAAGCATTAAGGATGAATTTGACGCATATGTGCGTAATGCCGACCTTGAGGACTTCTTACAAGATAAGTGTCCTCAGTACTACCAATTGACTAATTCATTCGTAAGAAGGTTTAAATATACATCTTTGCGTAATTCTTAGAGTGTCCTGTTTGATATTTATGATCAATCCTATACCATGGACTTAGAAGATTTTACAACTGCTTGCAAACTCCTGTAGTGGGGCAATGTTCATGAACCCCACAGATCTGAATATAAAGACTTTCTTGCTCGTATTACTATTTGAGAATCTAGGGATATAGCATAAGCTACCATAGGGATCATTCATTTTCCTGCTATACATTATTTTGCTCTCTTCATTGGTAGATGCATTAACAGTAAAGATGAAGCATGTCACATGTGTGTCCTTGATCTTTGTGTCCTCAAGAGTGCTATGTTAGGTAATAAGGATTACAACTTGGGGGCAATAGTTGCACGTATGTTGCATAATAATGGTATATCTGGAGATTTATTTGGAGGGATTTATGCGACCCTTGTTGCTAATTATCTTGGTATAGCCCCACGAGAGGAGGATATGGAGTTGCTTCTTGCTTATTTAGGTTATGGCGCGATGGTCAAACATCGTTTTCTTTTGAGTAATGAACAATTCCTCCAGTATCGACTAATCTTTGACAGACGTCGTGCTGTCCATGTTACTCTCCCTGCTCCTTCCCTTTTTGATTACCAGGCAAAACGAATATATGTTGTTACCAGGGAGGAGGCAGCCGAACACGAGGGGAGAGCGGAGGCAGCTCGCCAACATGTCGTAGCTCAGGATGCATTGACTGCTGCATCTCAGTACGACCCTAGTTATAACTTCGGATATCAGCCAGGCTATCCTTGGCATTAGACCAACTTAGGCCAAAAGCCTAAGCTTGGGGGAGTACGTATTTCTCACCGACTATACATTCATGTTCACACAATATTCTAGTTGCCGGTGATCATACTCTTTCATTGTATTATCCATGCTAGTTTAATTTATTTTTCTAGCTTTCTTCTTGTGTGTTTTATAAACCTTAGGAAAACCAAAAAAAATTAGTTAGTTTAATTTCCATGCTTGTAGTAGTAATTAAAATTAAAATCCAAAAAGATTTCTCGTTCTTCTTTTACTTGTTGGGAGCTTTCTCGTGTAAATAGTTTTATTTTCTTTTCTTTCCTCTGGGGGTCGAGAGTAGAATACCATATTGAAAATGTTTAGTGGCTCTTATATGCATGATTGTTTATTTAACTTAGAGCCCATATTACTTTATATTCTTTCTTGAGTTGAATGCTTGCAGATTCCAGCTTAGTCCAATGCACGTGCACTATTATTATTATACACACCGTTCGGTCGTGCAAGTGAAAAGCAATAATGACGATATATGATGGACTGATTGAGATGAGAAAAGCTGGTATGAACTCGACCTCTTTTGTTTTTGTAAATATGATGAGTTCATCGTTCCTAATTCAGCCTATTATGAAGCAAACATATTTGCAATGACATTTAGAGATTATAGTTGCTTGTGCCATGATTAATTAGCTATGAGTTATAATGGTTTACCTTGCGTGCCAACATGCTATTAAAATGATTATGATGTGGTATGATGGGATGGTATCCTTCTTTGAATGAATTGAGTGACTCGACTTGGCACATGTTCACACATGTAGTTGAAACAAATCAACATAGCCTTCACGATATTTATGTTCATGGTGGATTATATCCTACTCATGATTGTACTTGGTGTAAATTAATTTTAATGCATGTTCATGACTGTTGTCGCTCTCTCAGTTGGTCGCTTCCCAGTCTTTTGCTAGCCTTAAGCGGGAATACTGCTTGTGCATCCAAACTCCATAAACCCCAAAGTTATTGCATATGAGTCCACCATACCTTCCTATATGCGGTATCTACCTGCCGTTCCAAGTAAATTTGTATGTGCCAAACTCCAAACCTTCAAATGAAATTCTGTTTTGTATGCTCGAGCAGCTCATGTTTCAACTAGGGCTGTCTGTATCTTCCATGCTAGGTGGGTTATTTTCAAGAGGAGTGGACTCCGCTCCTCATTCACGAGAAAAGGGCTGGTAACTGGGATGCCCAGTCCAATGATCAAAAAGATCAAAGAAAATCAAAATAATTAAACAAAACTCCCCCATGGCCGGTTTTAGTTGGAGGCACTCGTTATTTTGAGCAAGCCATGGTTTGATGCTTGTTGGTGGGGGGGGGGAGTATAAACTTTTACAATTCTGTTTGGGAACCGCCAATAATGTATGTAGCATGGAAGATATTGCCATCTCATAGTTGTTGCGTTGACAGTGAAAGTATGCCGCTCAAAATGTTATTCATATCTATTTTAAAATCCATCTCTGGCACCTCTACAAATCCATGCTTCCCTCTGCGAAGGGCCTATCTATTTACTTTCATGTTGAGTCATCACCCTCTTATTAAAAAGCACCCGCTGGAGAGCACACTGTCATTTACATTCATTATTATTAGTTTATATTGGGTATGACCTGACTGGATCTCTTTTACCATGAATTACAATGTTCAGTCAGTCCTTGATCTTTAAAGGTACTCTGCATTTATGTTTTGCGGTCTCAGAAAGGGTTAGCGAGATACCATCTTGTTATATCATATTATGATTGTTTTGAGAAAGTGTTTCATCCGAGTTTTATTATTATTGCCTGCTAGCTGATTATGCCATTAATATGAGCAAATATGAGACCTAAGTGTTATTGTGAATTTGGTTAGTTCATAATCTTTGCTGAAAACTTGAATGCTGGCTTTACATATTTACAACAACAAGACCAAATAGAGTTTGTAAAAGTTTTTCTTTATCACTTTTAGTTTATCAACTGAATTGCTTGAGGACAAGCAAATGTTTAAGCTTGGGGAGTTGATACGTCTCCAACGTATCTACTTTGCCAAACACTTTTGCCCTTATTTTGGACTCTAACTTGCATGATTTGAATGGAACTAACCCGGACTGACACTGTTTTCAGCAGAACTCCCATGGTGTTGTTTATTGTGCAAAAAACAGAAGTTCTCGGAATGACCTAAAAATCTACGGAGATAAATTTTGGAAAATATAAAAAATATCGGCGAAAGAATCAAGGCCAGGAATCCTACACCCTATCCACGAGGGTGGGGGCGGGCCCTCTCCTCCTGGGTGCGCACCCCTATCTCGTGGGCCCCCTGATGCTCCACCAACCTCAACTCCAACTCTATATATTCCGTTTCGCGGAGAAAAAAATCAGAGAGAAAGTTTCATCGCATTTTACGATACAGAGCCGCCGCCAAGCCCTAATCTCTCTCGGGGGGGCTGATCTGGAGTGCGTTCGGGGCTCTGAAGAGGGGGATTCGTCGCCGTCGTCATCATCAACCATCCTCCATCACCAATTTCATGTTGCTCACCGCCGTGCGTGAGTAATTCCATCATAGACTTGCTGGACGGTGATGGGTTGGATGAGATTTACCATGTAATCAAGTTAGTTTTGTTAGGGTTTGATCCCTAGTATCCACTATGTTCTAAGGTTGATGTTCGTATGACTTTGCCATGCTTAATGCTTGTCACTAGGGCCCGAATGCCATGATTTCAAATCTGAACCTATTATGTTTTCATGAATATATGTGAGTTCTTGATCCTATCTTGCAAGTCTATAGTCACCTATTATGTGTTATGATCCGACAACCCCGAAGTGACAATAATCGGGATACTTCTCGGTGATGACCGTAGTTTGAGTAGTTCATGTATTCACTATGTGTTAATGCTTTGGTCCGGTATTCTATTAAAAGGAGGCCTTAATATCCCTTAGTTTCCACTAGGACCCGCTGCCACGGGAGGGTAGGACAAAAGATTTCATGCAAGTTCTTTTCCATAAGCATGTATGACTATATTCAGAATACATGCCTACATTACATTGATGAACTGGAGCTAGTTTTGTGTCACTCTATGTTTTAACTATTACATGAGGAATCACATCCGACATAATTATCTGTCACTGATCCAATGCCTATGAGCTTTTCACATATTGTGCTTTGCTTATTTACTTTCCCGTTTCTACTGTTACAATCACTACAAAACTGCTATCGTTACTTTTGCCACTATTACCTTTATTATCATACTACTTTGCTACTAAATACTTTGCTGCAGATACTAAGTTATCCAGGTGTGGTTGAATTGACAACTCAACTGCTAATACTTAAGAATATTCTTTGGCTCGCCTTGTGTCGAATCAATAAATTTGGGTTGAATACTCTACCCTCGAAAGCTGTTGCGATCCCCTACACTTGTCGGTTATCAACTACCCAATCTTATTTCTATGTGTTTCGTTTGTTTTTGTTGCGGTCTTTGCATTGATCCTTCTCGTTTCTATTGTGTGTTCTTGTGTTGTGTGTCATAGGTGGTGGCTCTGGTTCCAATGTCCGTCGCTCGAATCCAAGCCGTGACACAGGCTCGAAGCACCTGCGCAACCAAGAGGAGGCTCCAGAGGGCTCCAATGCCCCCCAACGCAGAACCAAGACCACTGCCACCAAGACCAGGGAGTAATCAATGGGCATGGATGAGATGCCACTGGTTGAGTTTGTCACTCGCAGGAAGCTCAACCCCTATGTGAAGCCCCGTGAGAATTTCAGAGGGAATGATTTGTTCTGGACCAAACAACAGAATCTTATCTTTCTGGAGGTGATGAAGGGCAAGCAGAACATCTACGTGGACGTGCACTGGATTGACATGGATCATATGAGGAAGGATAAACACCGGGCATATTTTAGTGAGGCTTTGGACCTGGTGGAGCAATTTGGCATTGAGGACTTGATCACTTTCCACCTAGACTTTGACCTTGAGATTGTGGCCCAGTTCTTTGCTTCGGTCCACTTCCATACTGATGAGGAACGAAACATGACATGGATGACCAATGGATAGAGGATGACTACTAAGTGGAAGGACTTCATGGATCTGCTACAGGTTCGTGATGAGGGGATCAACAAGCCCGTTGGTGTTCGCCCTCATGCCAATCCCGAGTCAGCCAGCAAAAACAAGCTTCAACCATACTTTGTTGAGAAGAAGCTTCCCAGTGGCAAGAAGGTGTGGTTGTTGAACTCATTCCTTGACATCATGCACCGGATCTTCCGCAACTCCCTCTTTCCGCGCATTGGTGACAAGGATAAGGTGCATGCTTATCTCGTGGATATGATGCACAACTCTGAGTAAGTGTGTCTCGCTCAGACGCAACCACTTGATGTCTCACATATCATGTGGTGTGAGCTACAGTTTGCGGTGTTCAACCGTAAGGTACCCATCTATGGACCTTACCTGTTACACTTGATTTCAAGGACTTTGGAGCAGCTCTATCCCAATGATGAGTTTGTTGCTCCCGGCTGGATTCGTCATGAGCCCATCAAGCTCCGCATCAAGAGCAAGTGGGCTAACACCACTACCCGTGCAGAGATAGAGGCGCCTCCTCATTTGCTCACATTCCCATATGAATAAGAGAATTAGGGAAATGCGAGGGAAAAGAATGCCAAAAGCATTTAGAGATTTGACTGGGATTCGTTCTGGCTCAAATGGCGAGGGATTGCTATAACTATTTTAAGAAGCATGAATGAGATCTCTTTTTTTCACAAAGTGATATGGAAAATCATGCGGAAGAAACTATATGTAAAAATAATTGCTAAGATGGACATGGATGAGGATGAGATTGAGGAGGAGGAAGCGGAGGAGGAAAGCTCTGATGGATACTCGCCTACATCCTCTGAGCCATCTTGGGCTAAGAGGCTGAAGAACAAGATAAAGACTCTATTCTGCATGCAGGCCAAGGGACAGTACATGTCTCATGTTGCTCAGAAGGAGAGTCGCCAGCATGACAAGAGGATCTTGAGGATGTTTGGCGAGCAGGTATCAAGCGGTTCCGAGAAGCACATCACCCCAGAGGCTGAATGGATGGTGAAGCAGGGCTACCAATGGACTGAATCTGAGGAGGAGACCATCCCCGCTGCTGAGACCGACGAGGAGCGTCACGAGTGATCGCTTCAGCTTGAGCTACCACCTGTGTTGTAGGTATCCTCTCTGCCTTTTTGGTGTCTCGATGCCAAAGGGGGAGAGAGTGTAGGATTTGCGAGTCTTGTGTCGTGTTGTTTCGCTTTGTCGCTTTGCTTTCGTTCTGTTAAACCTCGTTTGCTTTGGTTTGGTTTGTGCTCGTGAGATCAGGTTCTCTATCATATGGTGTAAGACATATGCACTCTAGAGTATTTTATTGTCTTTCTTGCTTAGTAGCCCAAGAGCCTATGCTATCTTGTGCTCGTTACTTTATGCTCATATTTATTATCTTGCCTCCTTGCTTAGTGTTAGTTATTTAGTTGCAAGATTTGCCTCGTCTATAAAATATAGGGGGAGTGTTGATCCTAGTATGTGTGCCGTGCAGTCCAAAGCATTTCTCTAGAGAGCACACATCTAGGGGGAGCCCATCTATGTTTTATAATTGTTGGGTTTTCCTATGCTTCAGTTTATTTCCCTATGTGCAAATCCCGTATTGTCATCAATCCACCAAAAAAGGGGAGATTGTTAGGGCATATTTATCCCTTAGTGGTTTTGGTGATTGATGACAATGCATTTGTGGACTAATCGTGTGCATTGAGCATTTAAGATATCTCATGTTTAGGCACAAGACGATTCGTTGCCCCTCGGAGACCAGTGAAGACGGGGTTTTCCCTATGTTTCTTTTCGGTGGATTTGAGTCGTAGGAAAGCCGTAGAATTAAGAGGGGGTCCGCTTTGGAATGGTTTGGGTGGAATCATCACGTACACATTTGTTCCTTTTTGCACCACCTTTCCTTTGGCTCTTTGGAGCATCCCCCGTTTATCCGTGTCTCTGCAAAATGAAGGTCACCTAGTGTTGGTTGTGCTGGGGCTTGCGGTAGTACTGCTCATGCGAGCGGTAGTACCGCACAGGCTCACGGTAGTACCGGCCGCGGTCGCAGTAGTACCGCAGTCCCTTGCGGTAGTACCGCTCCCAGGGCGCGGTAGTACCATGGCCTCGGGCCAGGCACAACAACACGAGCGGAAGTAGGGGCGGATGTAATTTTTTACATCCACGCCCTATGAGGTAGTACCGCTCCAGGTTTGCGGTAGTACCGCTTCATATTTTTGCACAGATCGAAACTCAGCGGAAGTAGCCATAGATGTATTTTTATATGTCCGTGCCTTCCCAGCCTAGACTAACCCTGCCTTGCGGTAGTACCGCAAGGGCGAGTGGTGGTACTGCTCCGGTGGTTCTACCGCTCTCTGCTTCTATGCAACAGGGCTGGTCTAGCCACTGCCGCGCATGCGGTAGTACCGCAGTGCCCCGCGGTAGTACCACAGGCCCGAGTAGTAGTACCGCATGTTTGGTGCGGTAGTACCGCACGTCGCGGGCTGAGTAAATAGATAACGGTTGGATTTGTCCTATCACTATATAAGGGGAGTCTTCTTCTCCGAGTTGACCACCTCTTCTATCCTTAAGCTCCTTTGTTGCTCTAAGCTCCATTTTCGCGCGATCTCTCTCCCTAGTCAATTAAACTTGTTGATTCTCTAGGGGTTGGTTGAGAAGGCCCCGATCTACACTTCCACCAAGAGAAATTTGATTCCCCCTCACTATTCCCTTGCAGATCTTGTTACTCTTGGGTGTTTGAGCACCCTAGACGGTTGAGGTCACCGCTGAGCCATATTCCATTGTGGTGAAGCTTCGTGGTGTCGTTGGGAGCCACCAATTAAGTTGTGGAGATTGCCCGAACCTTGTTTGCAAAGGTTCGTCGCCGCCTCCAAGGGAACCAATAGTGGAATCACGACATCTCGCATTGTGTGAGGGCGTGAGGAGAATACGGTGGCCCTAGTGGCTTGTTGGGGAGCATTGTGCCTCCACACCGCTCCAACGGAGACGCACTTCCTCTCAAAGGGAAGGAACTTCGGTAACACATCCTCGTCTTCACCGACTCCACTCTTGGTTATCTCGTACCTTTACTCATGCAAGCTTACTTTGTGTTGAGTTCCTTGCTTGCTTGTGTACTTGTTCTTGTTGTATCATATAGGTTGCTCACCTAGTTGCATATCTAGAAAACCTACTTTGATGCAAAGTTTAAATTGGTAAAGAAAAGCTAAAAATTGTTAGTTGCCTATTCACCACCCCCTCTCTAGTCAACTATATCGATCCTTTCACTGTGTGGCGCCTCTTTGGCGTGCCGCCTAAGGGATCAAATCTGGCTATTTAAGCCAGACAACGGCAACCCAACCCTAGCCCGTTACCATTTCTAACCCCCCTTCCTTCGCGCCATCACCTTCAAAATTCCTTCGCTGCCAGCCGCTAGCCATGGCCCAGAAAATATCACCACCTATGCCATGCTCACTTTAGAGTTGCGGTTGCAGCTGCTAGAGGAGATCTGAGCCGGGCGCGAAGCTCGAATCGCAACTTGCCTACCTCCGGACTCGCCGGAGCCGAGGAGGAGGAACAAGAGTTTCATGAGCAGGAGGAGGAGGCGGAGCTGGAGAGGGAGGAAGAATCCAAAGGATAGGATAATCTGGTGCCTCCGGCTATGGGCTTCGCCATGGCCGACGTGCTGGCAGAGTTTGAGCTCGCCCAAGTCGAGGAGGCGGTTGAGCAACAAGCCATCCTCGACTCCATCCAATTGGAGACGGAGGTGGAGGCCAACCGCTGCTTCCTCTCGGAGGTGGACATGGCACTGGAGGTGCTCTTTGCCGACGAGGAAGACGATGATGAGGAACCGCCTTTGCGCCCGGACGCAAATGACCATGAGACTAGTGGCTCTGTCACAAACTTCATAAATATCTCAGACAAGGAGGACGAGTAGTATAATTGGTAGTAATACATACGTAGATCGTTCCGTTGCTTGCTATTGTATGAAAATACAAATCATGAAATGGGTAGTATGGTTGTGGGAGGTGAAATATGAGGTACGACCGATCACCGTCCAGGGAAGTACCCGGCCGCGTCCACGGTTGTTTGGCAACTCAAATTAGCTATGTGTAGTTGTAGATGCTGCATAGCACTGATGACGCATACGCCAATAATGTGAGATCGCTTGATTCTAGCAATTTTCAGTAAAGCGATCTCCGTTGATTCTTCCCGGTGTCACTTCAAGCACTGAGATCCTACGTGACCATGCCCGAGCATGACAAGTTCGTCAACTGTTCTGTTCAGCTCTTCCCGGCTGGCCCAACATCGTACGCCATGGCCGCATGCTTCCTTCCTAATTTCCCCCTTGTTCACCCAACCTGATTCCTCCTACTTACACGGCTACACCCCTCCATCTAATCCATTACTATCTGATGTCTATGTATCAAGACTCCTAATGTGATGAGGATGGAAAAGCTGAACAACAAATTTGTTGCTAATACACAGGTAAATTTTTAGGAACTCCGAAATCTAAGATCATTTAGATCACTAAAGTAGTGATCTAAACGCTCTTATAGTTCTTTACAGATGGAGTAATGAAAATGCAGGGCAGCAGCAAAATCAGAAAGGGATGGACAGAGGCAACATTATCACCTTTTCTGGATTTTATCAAGGAAGATCACAACTAGGCTTTGAGTAGGTGGACATTTGACTGACTCATAGTTCTGAAGACAGTGTGAGGTATCATTGATTTCTTTTCCTGGTACATATTTGCAAATTATTGTTAGATAATAACGAGAAATAAACGAGACAGAGAGACACGGATTTTTACGTGGAAACCCTTGCGGGAGAAAACCACGGAACACATGGCGGCGTATCACTATAATTGGGAGGAGTATTACATTACACGAGAGGACAAACCCTCTGCGTGCTAATCTGGTGGAGATCTCTCTCTCTCTCATCTATTCTATGACTAGCTGATACTATATAAAGGGGCAAACAACTCTCTTTCTTGGTGGACACGAAACAGAGTTGTAGTCATGCTACGTCTAGCACGGTTGGCATGCGATAGTCCAGTAGGACTCCATCTGTAGTACAACACTTGTATGGGATTCGGCACACGATAAAATAGCACTCCACCTTGAGCCGAAATCCCTTACAATAATCATAGATAGCATCAACTCCTCAATTAAAGTTATCACAAGTAAACCTTGTGCCTGGAAACGTCCATATAGGACTAATAAACTTCTCATGAAGTCATATTGAGCAAATCAATCAGTAGGTCGCCCAGAAAACAGCACAACTATCAACAAAGCAGACTAACAAAACTTGGTCTCCCAATAAAAGTCTGAGTCTGTGCCATTGACCTCAAAAACTAAAACTGCTCAATCCTCAAATAACATAAGTCATCATATCTCCTATGGTGCCAGAACGAGCGCATAGCTCATAGTGCAACATCCTGGTGCACATCACATTGTGAAGAACTCATCTCACGGAATCTAAACGTGCTTCAGAACAGAAAGCACAAACCTCGGCAAACAATACTCATGCAAGAGCATATGGTATGGAAGGCATCGCGTGCACCAAAAAAAACTGCCGACTTGTAGTGGTTAATGAAAAATCCATGACATGGTCATAAACTGTCCTTGTAGAACAACTATCGGATGAAGGAACCATCTTAACATGCAACGGGGGTTTCAACTCTGCAATAGACCCCTCTTGAATGAGCAATGACAACTGAATTGCACTTGAAACTTAACAGGGCTAAATGTTGTAGTATCTAGCAGAAACAAATCAATCTCCTTCTTGCACCTCAACTGATTCTCATCACGCACATGAATATCGAAACAAAAAAACTATGGAGAGAATAGAGTATATGCTGGCTACCAACAGGCTTAATAATAACCTCCTCCATACCCTTTTTTTTCCTTGATAATTGTATTGTGTTCTTCAAATAACTGTAGCAATATTGCATCCTTACCGATGGGCCATAATCCCCAAAACTCCACCTCGAAGAAAAGCTGAGTGCATCCTAATAATCGGCTTGCACCAACAACGCTCGCATCTCGACTTGCCATAGGGTAAACTTTGTGTCATGATCCAGCAGCGAAACATCATACTTCATGGATATCATGAGTAGATTAAATATGTGTTCACAAAGTAGTACAAGCCGGTAGAAAAATTCTTGACAGAATTTAATATGCGGATCTAACCAACTTAGAATAAATGCACCTGGTAAATTCCTCGTGTGCATGTAGCAACCGAGGACAGAGAACAAAAGAAACTGAACTAGTACGTGAGCAGTAGCAGCAGCAGCTTAGGTAGGTGTTCTTGGGACTTGATCCTTTTGAGAGCTCACGTGGAGTAGTAGCAGCAACTCCGTTGCGCGGCTGTCGTGGACCGAAAACAGCAGGGGAACCCGGCGGATCGGACAAGGACGGCTGCAACTTGGATGATATAAGCGCGTATACGGACGGAACTCCTGTCGGACTCGGGGACGTCTGGCAGCAGCGGCGGAAATCGAGCTGCCCTCGGAACAACGGGTCGCCACAGACGTCTGCAGCGGCCAACAAACCCTAATCCTCTCGTCTCAAATCTCGTATATACTCAAAATTGGCTCTATATACCGTTTGTTAAATAATAACGAAAAATAAACGAGACAGAGAGACGCGGATTTTTACGTAAAAACCCTTGCGGGAGAAAACTATGGAATGCACGGCGGCGTATTACTATAATTTGAAGGAGTATTATATTACACGAGAGGACAAATCCTCTACGTGCTAATCTGGTGAAGATCTCTCTCTCTCTCTCTCATCTATTCTGTGACTAGCTGATACTATATAAAGGGACAACTCTCTTTCTTGGTGGACACGAAACAGAGTTGTAGTCATCCTACGTCTAGCACAGTTGGCAAGCCGTAGTCCAGTAGGACTCCATCTATAGTACAACACTTGTATGGGATTCGGAACACAATAAAATAACAATTACACTTACCGCACAATCATGATTGATAAACCATCAAATCTTGGCCGTTGTTTTATTTTTGAAAAAAAATGATAGCCCCATTCTCCTTGTGCTACTCCGACCGTGTGACTAGACCTATGCATGTCGTTTAATCTCTAGACTCCAAGATTTCCCATTGCCGTTCCGCACACTACCACGTCGAGAGGTTTAGAGGCTGAGTCACCAAGAGGAGACTGCACATCGCCCGAAGTTATGTCCATATTTCATATATGAACATTCTTTTTGATGCACTTCAAAGTACTTACTATAGTAAGATTTCATCAATAAATAAATACATTCGTTATTATTGATGTTTATGTCAAAGGGCCCTGGGTTATAGGTTCGCCCAGGACCGGCCCTCGGGTCACCCTGACGGACTCCACATATTGACTAGAATTGCTCTCCCAACTCCACATTCATTAGGATGCGAGCATTTCAGGTTTCCAATGTAAAATTCTGAAAATAGGTGCGTAGATCCAATACAGTAGGCATTTTAAAGCAGTGTTTAACTATACTACCCATAAGTTTTTCTCACCACCAATATCCAAAACTAACCAAAAATAACAACTGACTAGGCACAATCGTCACTCTACTAGCAGCCGTGAGCACTTATTTTAAGAGATTGTTATAATTCTTTGAGAATCAACATATTGTTATCTTGACAGACAAGGAGAATTCATGTGTGAGTCGCTCCTTAATCCGATACCTGCTAGCTTTGTCAACAAGGGATCTTGTGGACTCAAGTTCAAGGTCCATGGCATTGCACTCATCACAAGGGTGTTTACCATGCAGCTCGATTCTCTTCAAGCCCATGGCTCGTTCCATGAACAGCCTTAGATAGTTTGTCACCTTGTCTTCCTCCTCGAACCCTGCCATCACCAGTAACTTCAAGTTCAAGTGCTTCCAATCCTTGGATGGTTCCCACAACATGTTGGTCTTCTGGGAACTATACTCAGACGGTTTGACACATGGATGTTGATTTCGAAGCAACTTCATGCATGCACACAGAAGATAAATACATATTACAGAATAATGTAGAAACAATTGAAGTTCCATATCAGGTTATAAAAGAAATGAAACCAGCAATACCAGTATTTATGTTCAAGGTGAAGCTTACTGTAAAATTCAGTAGGGCAGGTGCAGCTTTGACGAGAAACATGGTCCAGTTCAGATCACACTCAGGAAAGATACAGTAAAGATACACCTCGGTCAGGTTTCTGAATATTGTAGTGAGGTGCTTAGGATGTTCTAGTTGAATCCAAATCTGCAGCAAAAGCAAGAACACAATAGACAACTACAATTAGTAGGTACTAAGAAGAAATATGATATGTACTACTAGATGCGAAGAGAAATTCATGTGGAGTGTTGAAATAAACGTACCATTTCGCAACCAAAATTGAGATACAATCTCGACAGATTCGTGGCACTCAAGCACTCGCTTAGCGCAAATGGCGCCTGCCACACCCCAGCACGGGAACCGAGGTTCACTTCAAGAAGTTGGGGAACGTGGCCGAAGTGCACCGGAGGGCTCTCGCAGGGCCAAGACCAGCACCATATTTCTCTTAGCCTGGGGACGGAGATGAGCTCGATACATGTGCAAGCAAAGTCAATGAACTGAAGCTACTGGAGCCCGGAGCACGGTGTGTCGATCTTGAGTGCGGAGTGATGATCAACCAGTCTGCAAGATATCAGGATGAGGTGCTTGAGCTTATCACAAGCTTTAATGAAGCTCGCGACGTCATCGTCTCCAAACGCTAGGTTCTGGAGGGTTAGCCTGGTGAGCCACCGGAAGGCGATGGGGCAGGCACGGGAGAAGGACATGAACCGCTCCGCCTGCCCCATCTCGGCGAGTAGCTGAGTGGTGTCGTCGGTGCTCGAGGCCGGCGGTAATATATAAAACTCGAGCCATTCGGTCTCGCCGCGGCTGACGACGTCCTCAACGCCGCCGCCGATGGAGCTCAGTTGGAGAGGGTCCGACATGTAGAAGCGTAGGACGAGGGTCTTGATAGCACGACTGCACGCGGGGCACGGAGGAGGACACACGGAGAGCAACCTCCGTGCCGCGCCCATGAACGCGTCCATGATCTCGACCGGCGTGGCGCCATGGAACTGGTCGACCCCGAGCTCTAGGTGCGAGAGCTGGTGTGGGAGGTGGCGCCAGCGCGTGGAGGCGGCGCCGACACGGAGAGCCTCACGCAGGTGGAGGCGTTCGAGGATTCCGAGGAGGAGGTGGTCGGGAAGCGTGCTGATCATGTCCTCATCCTGGCCGATATCGATGTTGGACGGCGATGACTTGTTGCGCGGCGGCAGAGAGGTGAGGCGGCGGCCCGATCGCAACTCCATCGATGCAAAACCCTCCTCGATCGTCTCGTCCCGTCCTGGTAATATGTACGGCGGCGGAGAAAGATTTTGGTGGACTCCTAATAACAGATTAAGTCCTGCTTGACCTGTCAAGTAATTCAACCAACTTCCCTAAAAAAAATTTAGATCAACCAATCGGCGTGTTGGATTCCTGATTTTTGTCATGGGAAAAATCGTATACGACCAGGGTCGTACATACCCAATCTGAAGACCCTCTACCATGTGCGCCAGCTAGCAAACCCGAATCTGAAAGCCGCGGCCGTTGTTCCAGTCGCTCGCGTCGTTCGTCGACGGCCCAGCTCGAGTCCCCGCTCTTTGACACCGGTGGCAACTCCCTTCCTTATTATTGAACCCTCCTTTGTATTTTGCACCTAGATTCAACTAACAATCAACGCAAAAAAAAAAACAGATTCAACTTACAAACTATACCGAAAAAGGCTTTCGCCCCGCTTTATATATAAAGCATCAAACCACAAGCATCCAGTATAAGCACACGTCACGCCACCGCAACACACGCACACACCTAGGACATGATACATAGGCGCTGAGCGCAGCAACACCACCACTAGCACTACGGCCCCGAAGAGGTGAGACTACATATGACGAACCATGCTCTCCAAGACGGCGCCTTCAGGAAGGATACGACACCGGAGCGTCGCCACCACCCGATCCAAGGATCAGAGTTTCCCCCGGAGCCGCATGACGGGCAATGAGAGCCGCAACGACGCCTTCGAGAAGGGAACGATCTTCGCCGCCGCCGGTCCGTCCGAAGATAGAGCAGGTTTTCACCTCGGCCAACCATTACCATACCGAACGCCACACCCCGGCAACCACGCCACCCACACGACCATGGTGACCGGGCAGCAACAAGGCATGGGCTCTGCCCAAGAGCACCGTGCAACCACCACCAGGGCCGCCACCCCAGCATCCAAGACCTCGACACCACCTCACCCGAGACCCGCCGCACCCCAACGAGAGAGACGAGCGGAAAGGTCTCACCTTTGGCGCCCCTGGGCCACCCCCAGCGTCGAGACCCAATAGGTCGGCCAGAACTGGTATCCACCGACCCGCCCTACTGCCCCTAGCGCGAGACGAGCTCGGTCATGCAACATCGAGAGGGGGATGAGGTCGGTCCTGCCGCACCGTGCGCGAGACGAGCTCGGTCCTGCTGCATCGTGCGTGAGACGAGCTCAGTCCTGCGGCATCGGGCGCGAGACGAGCGATGGACCGCAACCGGTAGAGGACCAGTCCATTGATGGTAGAAGCGCCCGGGCGACGAGGAGATGGGGTGAAGGTCGAGATAGCCCGGCCACAGGCGAGCCGACGCCGGAGAAGCCGGCCACTGCCGCGGACAGATCCGTCGACCCACCATGAAGCCGCCTCGACACCGAGAGGTCACCACCGAGACCTCCCCACGCCGCCGCCCACGACCGGAGCAGCGGCCACGCCCGACCGCTGCCCTACCCGCGTCGCCCGACAACCTCCAAGCACCGGAGCCGCCGGGCACGCACCACCGGAGCCACGCGCCGCCGGTCGGCCCTCAACGCCAGATCTGGCCGGATCCGGCAGGAGACCGGCCGCGCGCCACCTCCCGAGACGGGAGCAACGCAGCCGCCCCGCCGCGCGCGGGACGAAGGGAGCCGGAGCGCCGCCACTAGCAGGCCACCCCGCCGCCCAACAAGACCGCCGCCGCGCCGCTGGATCCCGCGACAACCAGCGCCACCGCTCGAAGGGGCCGCCTCGCGTCGGCGCCTACAAGCGGAGGTGGAAGAGAGGCCCTACCGCCGCCATGCCCATCGGGCTTTGCCCGACGGAGCTCGCAGGTGACGGCGGGGGGAGAGGGGAGGGAGGCGGGGCGAGGGCCGCGGCAGGAGGGGATCCTCCCCGGCGCGCGCGGGCGTGCCGCGGGAGGAAAGGGGAGGAGGGGGGGAGCGAGGCGGGGGAGTGGCGCCCGACGGCCGGCGGCGGCTAGGGGCGAGGTCACCGGCTGCGGTGGCGGGTGGGAACCCTAGCGGGAGTCACGAGCGGGGGGGGGGGGGGGGGGGGGGGGGGGGGAGCGAGGAGTCATCACTTACAAACTATTAATGCATGTCACAAAAGAATATACCATTGTGGTGCCTGGAAATGGGCAATGAAGCAGAATGACGCCTCATGGTGGTGCCATTCCAACCTTAAGAAATATGTAGTAAACTCTAGGTAATGTGGATGAACTTTGTGCTTGTGGACTTTCTGTACCTGTGATTGTGCTTATGTCCTTGTGAGCTTGTGTTTGTGACTTTGTGATATATGTTGAGAATGATTTGAATATAATGTTTCAGTGTGTGGGATGTCATGAAATATGATTGCTATATATGTTTTATTGCATGGGCAAATTGCAAAACTAAAAACAAAACATTGACATATGTTAGTGTTGAGAATGGTCTCTTGGGCTGATATTATATATTTTTTATGCTTTACAAACACACCAATTATGATTGTGCTCTACCTACAGGCGCATCTGGTGACAAAAGACTGGCAAAGATGGTGCTACGTTGTTGTTAAAGATTGCACGAATGTTTGATCTATGGAGTGGATACATCAGTATAGGCTTCAGTGTTATCCTTGTTATAGAATTGTTAGTTGCTTCTGCACTGAATTTGGGCTCTCTCGGGAGATCATATGCGGTTTTTCATCGTGTTGCCACAGCAAATAAGGAAAACAGCACCTGCCATGTAGTGCTAGTTCGGTTCACAAGGCCAGCAGCATAGAGAAGCATCGTCATCTCTTGGGCCACAGTGTCAACGACCTGACGAAGGGGCAAGCAACAAAACCATGGCACGGGAAGGAGGACACAAGGCCCAGCCGGCCCAGAACGGAGAAGAGACTCAACCATAAGTTCTCTAGGCAGCAGTGGGTCTCGTCCATGTTCGAGCCCAAGAATGGTGTGTTGGGGGAGAGGTACTTAGCAGCAGCAGCAGCAGTAGGTGAGGGGTCTCTTTGTCTCAAATAAAAAGTAGGTGAGGGGTCTCCAGAGGATCAGAAGCGAACCGGGTGGCGGCTGTTTGCGTGTGTTGCGTGTGTATCTGGCTAGTTCATTTGCATCCTCTTGCCGTGTAACTCCATTGCTACAATCCTTCCTGGATTGAGGGTAATACTATAGTAGGTCCTATCACAAACAAACTTGTAGCTCTCTGTACATGAGTGATTCTGTTTAGAATATTTTGAAACTATAATACAGCTATAGTTCATTAGTAAAATGATACAACGAAAAAATATAATCATGCTGGATTTTGGAATAACTTGAGACCATGGATCATTATCCTGTGTTCTTAACTGCGCAGCAGTGGCCACAGTGAGACGATATATGTCATACACATATCAGGACTTACACACCCACAAGTCCAGAACCAAAGTACCTCCGCCCCAATAATGTAAGAAACGTCTTACGTTATTGGGACAGGGAATACATTTTAGTGCAGAAACTGCCCAGGTGAAATACCACAACACAAAACGGTCGGAACAAAACCATCTCACACGGAACCACCTTGTGGTTGGTTAGCTAGTTGAGAAACTCAACTGACATGTAGGAAGAGCAAATATACCAAAGAAACATTTACATGCAAAAAAAGACCATGACAACCGGCTAACAATTTTTTTTAGAAAAGGAGGAATACCCCCGCCTCTGCATCTGGACGATGCATATGGCCATTTTATTAATTATTAAAACAAGATCTTACAAAGTCATACAACAGTAAGTCCAAAGCCACCATCTAAGCAACCTCTGTCGCTACTCCTATCCAGTTGATGAAGGGGCGTTAATAGTCTGGGCCTAATACCAAGCAGACCTCGCAGCCAAACCTAACATCTAAGACCTGAGGTCCCAACCAGGACGCCTGCCGGGTATGGGCACCCACCAGTCCGGCGTGCTCCTCAATCAGGACGCCTGCCAGGTATGAGACCGCCGTAGCCACCTATCACCAATCCATCTTCAGAGTTGTACTGCTGCATCGACCTTGCTCGGCCTAGCTGCCGCCAACGCCACCACGACGCCAGACAACATCGACCTCCTGCGCGTGTCCATCACCACACATCTGACGCCAAGCATCTGCTGCTCAATGCTGCCAAGAGCCGCCGCCATGAATATGTAGAAAGAAACACCGCTCCGCCGAAGAAGTCATCCGCTGGTCCCTCGAGCCCGAGTGCATCTCGAAGAATGCCACCCCCAAGGGGGTAACGACACATGAATGCCGCCGTCATCCGATCAACTGATCTAGGGTTTCCCCCGGAGGTATTGGGTGGGTTTGGAATTTATACCTCGATGATGCCTTCATGAAGGAAACGATGATAAGGGCATCATCATCACCGGCTCCGGCCAATGACCGAAGACCAAGTTTTCACTCGGATCCGTCCCAAGAAATCCACCCGACAACCTGTGCATTGTCACGACCGCCTTCAAAGCCCCAGATCTAGCCGCCTAGATCCAGCGACCAACCGCAACAGAAGTGCCACCGTAGGAGCCCTGGCACACCGGCCATTGCATGAATGCGGCACCACTGGAGCCTGGGAGAAGGACTCCCACCCCACCTCGCCAAACCATGAGAGCCGCCGAGATCGATCCCGCACGCTCATCACCGTCTCTGATCGGAATCAATCCGTGGCAAAACCACGACATCACCGTCGCATATCCGAGTTATTTTAGTCTTAGTCTATCGAGTTTCAAGTTGTTTCATCGATCCAATCCAGACTTTGGGTTTTTATCGGCGGCATGCTCAGTAAAAAGATTTTTCTATCTGACAGACAAAGACCAACTGAATAAGCATGGATGGATGCACAAAGATGAGTGAGAACTGGTCCAAATTGTATAAGTTCAGATTCAGATTAATCTTGAGGTGGCATGTGTTGCTTCTCAAGCCAGCTGTACTCAAAAGTTGGGGCTTTCAAACACTTTCAGATTTCGGAGTACTCTAAAAGTCTAAACTGAGTAAAATAGAAGTACGCAGAATAGTTATTTGCTTAATATGATTTGTTTAGCCTGCTTAATACGAAATTTGACATATATATATATAACAAGCAAAACACTGTCAATGCCACAAAACTCGCAAAACAATCAAACTACACCTACAGGTTTGGTACCTCTACGGTAGGAACTTGGAGGTAAAAAATCCAGCTTGGCCATGCTCTGCCTAGAGTTATTGCAGCGCTATGAGCCTCTCAAACAGTAATACTGTGAGCACCCAGCCAGCATATAAACATGTAAATTTATATACTGAGCATTTATGGCGGTTCTAGTAACAACATCAAAATCAAGGAGAGATAGGTCAGACTACACAAATAGGTTTCATATATTCTTAGAAAAGAACAAATGATAAAATGTATAGCTGGGGCTGACCCAAATTCCTAGAGTTGCAGAAAACATATGCAATTCAGAACTGCAGTGACAACAAAATTTGGCATGTAGGCACTAATTAAATACACATTACGACTAGCTCTAGACATACCCTCATCATCTGCTCATGAGTTTTATACCTCTTGTGCGAGATGAATTTAGACATGTTCGATCAAATTAAGCTTGCGAGGGCAAATTGTATAATGTAGAGTTTTTTAAGATGGGCACAGAACTGTGGCCGCAAGAAATTAGATGTTCAGTGCAAGAACAATCCATTCACCCACAACGCATGGGGAATTGTAGCTAACTGACAAAAGATACCAACAGTATGAGAAAACAAGCACCATTGCAGCAAACCAGCTGCCAGATACTGCATATTCATCACAAGACCCTGTCGCCTCCAACTGGTCATCTTTCCTCTTGATGACTGTGGCCTCCTGCCCTTAGTCATATTCAACCCTACGTCGTCAATGAGCCGCATCACAAGGGATCACCCTTTCTGCAAATGTAGATTCGTCGGCGTGATTCCAAAAAGGAGAAGACACGATACTATACTGCCAATAAGGTATAACATTTGATTGTAGTACATAGCAGTGAAAGTTTACTCTAGCAGATATATTATCACAAAAGAAAACATCAAATCTAACTTTCAGTCAAATGTAGATTTGTCGGCGTGATTCCAAAAGGAGAAGACACGATACTATACTGCCAATAAGGTATAACATTCGATTGTAGTACATGATATCAGTGAAAGTTTGCTCTAGCAGATATATTATCACAAAATGAAACATCAAATATAACTTTCAGTCTAATTAACCATTCAATTATTTTGTTTGTTTGGCTAACTAATACGTACTATATTATTACTTAAGAGTAAATAACAAAAGAAAGGACATATAGATATACCTTGTGGATTGTGGAAACTCATGTACGGAATCAATCTAAGGAATTTTTCTCTCTTCCATAGCTTCTTCCACTGTAGCGACTTAAGATCAATCTCATAGATACCAAGGTCTGTGGTCACGAAAACAATATCCCTGCCCTCCACAGATCCAAACAGTCTAAGTCTTTTATCAGGATTTTGGATGGGGAGAAGGTTGTTGAGATTGATGACTCTACGCTTTGTCCATGAAGCAAGTCCATCAAAACCCATCTTCCTTGACCATAGGTAGAGGGTTAACCTATTCACTTGTGCAAAACCTAAACTGTCATCCTTCATAGCCATGAGGATAATGGCATCGTCACTGACAGCCCATGCCCGTGGCGCATCAATCCGCGATAAGCAATTAGAGCCCACGTCGTATTTGAGAATTCCTATTCTGAGATCAGCAATATTATGTATAAAGTAAAGTGCGTCTTGGATGAGGACAGGGGGCACTCGCACCATGAATGAGCCAATGCCAAGATCAAAACTAGGGCACTGCTCGCTCCACTCACCAGTCTCCGGCGAGGACACCCGCACGTGTATAATACAATTATCGTCACCATCCGTGCTCATGCCGAAGAAGACAACCCGGAAGGGGCCTTGATGGCATCCACGGTGGTCACATCCTGCCACGGCACAGAGCACGGCGGCTCCACCGGGCTCGGCGTTCATGGGCATGTTGCATCCTTTGGGCGCTTCCAGCTTGGTCCGGCAGCCTGTCATGGGGTCCCAAACGATGAGCGGCATGGGTTTATCATAGTCCCCAAGGAGAACGCGACCATGGTGGCAGTCCAACACAGCCAACTCAGAGTCCCCCCAGTCCGGCCAAGGGTCGTCCGGAATGCACGCGCCGAATTTTGTGGTGGGGAAGAACTGTGGGACGAGGAGGTCCTCGGACCGTTGGCGGGAGAATTGTGGCCAGGAATAAAGGAAACCCAACATGGGGGGAGCTCCATGGAAGTCGCGGTAGCGAAGGCGGAAGTTAGGTCCGGTGAGGAGGCCCAGCAGGAGCTTGCAGGCGAGGGAGGCGCGCACGAGGTGCTCGGGCTCGTCCGGAGGGAGGCGGAAGAAGACCTCCTCGATGAGCTCGTCCGGCAGCGATAGCACCGGCGGCAGCGGCGGCATGGTGGATGGGTGGAGGTGAGGGTTCGGGGAGGAGAATGGGAACTGGAGTCTGGTTAAAATTGGCAACCCGAGGTAATCAAGGAGGACGGCAATCACGCGAGGCTGCCGTTTCTGCTGCGCGTGCGTGGGTGACTTTCCAAGAAGAAGCAGTGTTTGCTGCTGCACATGGCCAGCCACGTGATTGCAATGGGACAAGGCCGGTGAGGTTGAAAGAAGAGACAGTCACTGAAATTGTTAAGACATCTTGGGAGAAAGCAAAGCTTGCAGGGATTGGACCTTCACTTGCTGATCGTACAAGGGCAGTGCATGCCGATCTGCATACTTGAGACCGGGATACTCTAAAGAGACCGAAGGTGAGAATTAGGAAATTGAAAAAAGAATTGGAGAAACTAA
The DNA here is from genome assembly GCA_963921465.1 of Triticum timopheevii. Lineage (NCBI taxonomy): Eukaryota > Viridiplantae > Streptophyta > Magnoliopsida > Poales > Poaceae > Triticum > Triticum timopheevii. The sequence continues at coordinate 625,189,744 of OY997270.1, read as the reverse complement.
GACGAGGCCCGCTGGATACGGAATCTCGATGTCGCCAGAAGGAAATTATTGTGGTAATTGAAAATATATTGGATCAAGAGGAAATTTTCTGGTTACAAAGAGGACGGGCGAACTGGTTGATGCATGGGGATCGTAATACAACTTTCTTTCACAACGCTGCCACGGCCAGGAAAAAAAGAAATAATATAAGGAAACTCTTAGATGATTTAGGAAACTGGGTAGAAGAAAAGGAGTTGAGGGATCACATCACCAAATATTTTTCAAAGCTTTTCACTTCGGAAGTTCAGCATCCTAATCAAGAAGTTTTATCACTTGTCCGTAGGAGAGTGTCAAATGAAATGAACAGTGCTCTACTTGCCCCTTATACCGCGGAAGATGTTCGCAAAGCTTTATTCGATATTGGGGACTTAAAAGCTCCAGGACCAGATGGTCTCCATGCTATTTTCTATAAAAGGTTCTGGCCTATGCTGGGGGAGGACCTAATTGAGGAGGTTCTGAAAGCAGTCAACACATGTACTATCCCGACAGGTTGGAACTATACGGCGATCGTGATGATTCCTAAGATTAATACACCAGAAAAAGTAACACAATTTAGACCGATCAGCTTATGTAATGTGGTATACAAAATAATTGCAAAAATGGTGGCTACCTGTTTGAAGGTTTTTTTACCAGAAATCATTAGCCCAACACAGAGTGCATTCGTACCGGGAAGACTGATAACGGACAATATTTTAGTGGCCTATGAATGTTTTCACACAATTAAGAACAAAAGAGAAGGTAAAGAGGGATTGTGTGCCATAAAACTTGACATGCACAAAGCATACGATAGAGTCGAGTGGCCTTTCTTGAAAGAGATTATGTTGAGATTGGGTTTTCATCAATAATGGGTGAATTTGATTATGCAATGTGTCTCAACTGTCGAATACAGAGTAAGGATCAATGCAGAGGAAAGTGAGAGCTTCAAGCCTACTAGAGGATTGAGGCAGGGTGATCCGCTATCACCATACCTCTTCTTGCTATGCACAGAGGGGTTAAATGCATTGCTGACACATGCCGAGGAAAATGAAAACATATCAGGAGTTAAAGTATGTAGGGACGCCCCGCCAGTCACAAATCTTCTCTTTGCGGATGATTCATTGATCTTGATGAAAGCCAATCAGAATAGTGCGGCGGCCCTGAAATCAGCTTTAGATTTATATTGTGCGGCATCGGGACAACTGGTAAGTGTGGAAAAGTCCAGCATTTTCTTTAGCCCTAATACAACGGTTGAGATCAGAGAAGAAATGTGTATAACGCTGAATATAATGACGGAGGCAATGAATGATAAATACCTGGGTTTACCAGCCAACGTGGGTGCTGACAAATCAGACTGCTTTAAATTTCTGATTGAACGAATTGTTAAGAAAATTAGTGGTTGGAAGGAAAAACTACTGTCCGCCGGGGGGAAGGAGATCCTACTCAAGGCTGTGATCCAAGCCATACCTACCTATGCAATGTCGGTCTTTAAAATTCCTAAAAAAAATTGTAAAGGAATCATTGACGCGATAGCGCATTTCTGGTGGGGTGACGAGGAGAACCAGAGGAGGATGCACTGGATGGCCTGGTGGAAAATGTGTGTACCAAAAAACCAAGGTGGAATGGGATTTCATGATATCCGCTGCTTCAACCTGGCTTTGCTCGCCAAACAAGCATGGCGTCTTATTGATAATCCTAATTCCTTGTGTGCCACTATTCTGAGGGCCAAGTACTACCCTGATGGCGATTTGCTGAAGTCTAAGCCAAAGCGTGGTGCTTCTTTCACCTGGCAGAGCATTATGGCAGGTATAACTACTCTGAAACGTGGCTATATTTGGCGAGTGGGTAATGGACATAACATCAATATCTGGGAAGATGCCTGGATCCCAAACTGTGTCACTAGGAAGATTGTGACCCATAGGGGGAGCCATTTGCTATCAAAAGTGAGTGACCTGATTGACCCTGCTTCCAACAATTGGGATGAGGATCTGATTAGACAAACTATGTGGCCCATTGACGCACAACGAATTCTTTCAATCCCACTTTCGCAATATGATATGACATATTTCATTGCCTGGAGTTACACAAAAAATGGTATGTTCTCGGTAAGGTCTGCTTACTTGGTGGAATGGAATTATCAGTACGGGAGTAGACTCAAATATTCTAATGGGATGGGGCGAAGCATACCAAATCCTATTTGGTGTCAGATATGGAAGTTATCCTGCCCAACAAAAGTTAAAATTTTTATATGGCGTACATTACATGGCACTCTCCCATGCCGGGTAACACTCGCTAATAGACACATGAAGGTCTCGCCCTCTTGCCCGACTTGCTCTCGGGGTTTAGAAGATACGAAACACATGCTTTTTCTCTGTAGTAAAGCAAAGGAGGTTTGGAAGAGACTAGGGATGGATGTGATTATTGAAAAAGCTTGTGAGGTTGATCTTGCCGGGGAGGCAATATTGGAATACCTTGTACTTCTTTCAGACCAAGACTTGAGTATTATGGGGTACCAAAATATACGTGAAATGATAGCTATTTCAGCTTGGTACCTATGGTGGGAAAGACGAAAGTTAGTGCATAAGTAATTAACTCAGAATGCAAATCAGATAGCAATGGGGATCATAGCTCTCACATCCAACTTTGTAAATGCATCATCTCCAAAGGCCACGATGAAAAAGGGGGGTTGGTACTGCCCTCCTAGGGATTTTGTGAAACTTAATGTTGACGCCTCTTTTGATCATGATATGTTGAAGGGTACGATGGGGGCAGTTTTAAGAGACCACAAAGGTAGGTTCATTGCAGGAGGAAATGGAAAGATTGACTATTGTGCGGATGTTTTGATGGCTGAAGCTTTAGCTCTCAAGTTTGGCCTAACAATGGCGCAAAGGGCGGGGTGTAACCGCCTAATCATCAACTCAGACAACATGGAGGTGGTTGAGACCATGCAGGAAGGAGGACAATCAACGGGAGCGGCGGCAGCAGTTTCCGAGGATTGTTACCACTATGCCTGTGATTTTGTCACGACTAGATTCGAACATTGTAATAGAGAGGCAAATAAAGTAGCTCATGAACTTGCTAGATTAGCTAGATTTTCTTCGACTTCCGACTGGTTTGAGGAACCTCCAAATGAAATTGTAATGATCCTCACAAACGATGTACTGGTTATTTCAAATGAATAAAGTTTCCTTTTAAATCAAAAAAGGCCGGTGAGGTTGGAGAGAAAAAAAAGAGAGAGAAGGAGTTGGGTTATGGGCCTGCCTGCGGAGAGAGATGTTGGGCTTCAAAATTATGCTAAGCCCGGTTGGAATTGCTTTTCGAATAAAAAGCAAGAGCAAATGGTCCTTGAGAAATTGAAACTTTCCAGGTAATTCAAAATGAAAATAGATAATCCAACAATACTTTGAAGGATAGGAAACCGACATATGTTGAAAATGTCTTGTTTCTCTCCAACCTATTTTATAGAGCAATACATATGTCAATTTTTGTTCATAGTACCCTAAACTTAGTAAAATAGGAGTATCCTAAGTAGTTATTTACTTATTCTAAAGTTTGAAATATATGATAGTGATAGATGTAAGAAGCTATTCCACGCGAAGATGAAGTCACGCAGGAGAAAGAATTTCGTCCCCTCGCTCAAGGTGGGAGACAGGGAAGTATCTGAACATGCAGAAAAGGAGAAGATCATTCATGAACATTTCATAGCAGCTCTGGGGCAGTGCCAGCAAAGGCAAAGGACGCTCAATTGGGACGAAATCAACTGAAGTCTGGGCTGCAATCATCGCTTCCCCAATGGAAAAAGTGCCGGCCCTGACGGTTTCACAGGACGGTTCTATAGCTCATGTTGGTCAATCATTCAAGATGACATCATGGCGGTCTTCCACAAGTTCTATCAACTGGCTGGGGAAAATTTCACTGAGATCAACACCGCGCTAATTGCACTCTTGCCAAAGAAGGATGGGGCCATCGAGATCAGTCACTTCAGGCCCAATTAGTCTGATCCACTTAGTTGCCAAGCTGATCTCCAAAGTGCTATCGATCAGGCTAGCTTCGGCGCTGGGGGACTAATTTCACCGGCGCGGACCGTATTTCACAAGGGGAAATGCACCCACGACAGTTATCAGTACGTTCAAAGCTGTGTGAGAATTCTGCACGGAGAGAAGAAGCGGGCGCTGCTCTTCAAACAAGATATTGCGAAGGCTTTTGATTCGATATCCTGTGAGTACATGTTTGAACTAATGAAGTGGATGGGGCTTCCCCGCGTGGTTGAGGGACTGGATTGCACTGTTGCTCTCCTCCGCTTCCTCCTCCTGCCTGTTGAATGGGACGCAGGGCCCAAGCTTCCTTCACGGCCGTGGGTTTCGGCAGCACGACCCTCTCTCCCCTTTATTGTTTATCATAGCCATCAACCTGATTTACCAAGTGCTGGAGGCTGCCACCGGCCGTGGGATGATTGCTCCCCCGCCTGGCCATGGCATGAGCATGAGAATCTGTTTATATGCGCATGGTGCAGTGATTTTTGCCAATCCAGCTAAGGAGGAGGTTGATACGCCTCAAATCATTTGGTGAGGCCACAGGGCTCAAAATTAATCATGAGAAATCATCAGTGCTCCTGATAAACTGTGCGGGCTTGTTACGGTCGGATGTGCTACAGGAGATCAGAGGTCAGATTGTTGATTTCCCGCCAACATACATGGGATTATTGATCATGTTGAGGAAACTACGCATGGTGCACCTCTAGTTCATCATTGACAGAGTAAGATTGCAGCTCGCCAGACGAAAGAGCAAGATAATGACCATGGCCGGCCATAGAGTTCTCGTGCAGGTTGTCCTCACTGCTTTGTCCACTTTTTCTCTTAGGGTACTCAAGGTGCTAAAGAAAATTTCAAAAGAACTGTACAAGGCGCGTAGGAGGTTACTCTGGGCGCAGGACGATGAACTGTCAAGAGGCAAATGCAAGATCGTCTGGAGCAGAATGTGCTCGCCGATCACCAATGGAGGGCTCGACATCCTAGATTTACAGTGCTTCAACACAGCGCTTCAGCACAGTTCTTCATAGGTTACTCTGTGGCTCGTTTGGCACCAGCCGATGAGACCATGGATGGAATTTCTCGCACCATGTGACCAGCGGGATCAGGAGCTATTTGCAAAGGCCACGACAATAGAGATCGGCAACAGCAGATCCAAAAGTTTCTAGTGAAGCATGTGGCTGGGATCGGCACCGCTATGCAGTGCATTCCCATGAAGGAAATATGCCCTAGAGGCAATAATAAAGTTGCTATTTTATATTTCCTTATATCATGATAAATATTTATTATTCATGATAGAATTGTATTAACCGGAAACTTGATACATGTGTGAATACATAGACAAAACAACGTGTCCCTAGTATGTTTCTACTTGACTAGCTCGTTAATCAAAGATGGTTAAGTTTCCTAGCCAAAGAAATGTGTTGTCATTTGATGAACGTGATCACATAATTAGGAGAATGATGTGATGGACAAGACCCATCCGTTAGCAAAGTATAATGATCGTTCAGTTTTATTGCTACTGCTTTTTTCGTGTCAAATACATATTCCTCCGACTATGAGATTATACAACTCCTGGACACCGGAGAAATGCCTTATGTTCTATCAAACATCACAACATAACTGGGTGATTATAAAGATGCTCTACAGGTATCTCCGAAGGTGTTTGTTGGGTTGGCATAGATCGAGATTAGGATTTGTCACTCCGAGTATCGGAGAGGTATCTCTGGGCCCTCTCGGTAATGCACATCATATGACGCCTTGCAAGCAATGTGACTAATGAGTTAGTTACGGAATGATGCATTACGAAATGAGTAAATAGACTTGCCGGTAACGAGATTGAACTAGCTATGAAGATACCGACGATCGAATCTCGAGCAAGTAACATACCGATGAAAAAGGGAATATTGTATGTTGACATAGCAGTTTGACCAATAAAGATCTTCATAGAATATGTGGGAACCAATATGAGCATCTAGGTTCCGCTATTATTGACTGGAGAGGTGTCTCGGTCATGTCTACATAGTTCTCGAACCCGTAGGGTCCGCACGCTTAACGTTCGATGACGATATGTATTATATGAGTTATGTGTTTTGGTGACCGAAGGTTGTTCAGAGTCCCGGATGATATCACAGACATGAAGTGGAGTATCAAATGGTCGATAGGTATATTGGAAGGTAGTATTCGGACACCGGAAGTGTTCTGGAATGTATCGGGTACATATCGAAGTACCGGAGGGGTTACCGGAACCCCCCGGGGAAAGATATGGGCCATATGGGCCATAGGAGGGAGGCACACCTGCCCACAAAGGGGTGGCGCGCCCTCCCACCAGGGAGGAGTCCGAATTGGTCAAGGGGAGGGGGCGACACCTCCTTTCTTTCTCCTTCTCCCTCTCCTCCCCCCTTTCCCCCTCTGATAAAAGGAAGGTGTGATACATCTCCGTCGTATCTATAATTTTTGATTGTTCCATGCCAATATTACTCAACTTTCATATACTTTTGGAAACTTTTTATACTATTTTTGGGACTAACGTATTTATCCAGTGCCTAGTGCCAGTTCATGTCTGTTGGATGTTTTATGTTTCGCAGAGAACCCATATCAAACAGAGTCCAAGCGGAATAGAAACGAACGGAGAATATTTTTGGAATATTTGTGATTTTTGGGAAGAAGAATCAACGCAAGACGATGCTCAAGGGGCCCACGAGGCAGGGGGCGCACACCAGGGGGGTGGGCGCACACCAGGGGGGTGGGCGCGCCCCTAACCCTCGTGGACACCCCGTAAGGTGGTTGCTGCTCTTCTTTTGCTGCAAGAAAGCTATTATCCGAAAAAATTGTGTTGAAGGTTTCAATCCAATCGGAGTTATGGATCTCCGGAAATATAAGAAACGGTGAAAAGGCAGTATCAGGAAACGCAGAAACAGAGAGAGATAGAGAGACAAATCCAATCTCGGAGGGGCTCTCGCCCCTCCCCACGCCATGGAGACCATGGACCAGAGGGGAAACCCTTCTCCCATCTAGGGAGAAGGTCAAGGAATAAGAAGAAGAAGGGGGGCTCTTTCCCCCCTCTCTCCCGGTGGCGCCAGAACGCCGCCGGGTCCATCATCATCACCGTGATCTACACCAACACCTCCCTCATCTTCACAAAAATCTCCATCACCTTCCCCCATCTATATTCAGCGGCCCACTCTCCCGCAACCCGCTGTACCCTCTACTTGAACATGGCGCTTTATGCTTCATATTATTATCCAATGATGTGTTACCATCCTATGATGTATGAGTAGATTTTTGTTGTCCTATCGATAATTGATGAATTGCTATGATTGGTTTAGTTTTCTTGTGGTTATGTCGTTGTCCTTTGGTTCCTCTCGACTAAACACTTAAACAATTGGATCCAGTAGGGTTCAATAGAGGAATGGTATCGGCAACCTTTTAGGGAGCTATATTCTTTGGAATAAGATAGCTGCCCAGAGCTTGCAACGTACCTACCCCCTGGGCGTAGATAGAATTAGGTGCCCATCATATGAGCGCGCATGTGGATCACGGCATAGGGTTAGTTGTATGTTGATAGGACTATGTATTGGAGGGCAAGAGTGACAGAAGTTTCAACCTAGCATAGAAATTGATGCATACGAGATTGAAGGGGGACCAATATATCTTAATGCTATGGTTGGGTTTTACCTTAATGAACATTATTAGTCGTGGATGCTTGCTAATAGTTCCAATCATAAGTTCATAGAATTCCAAGTCAGGGATGACATGCTAGCAGTGGCCTCTCCCACATAAACTTGCTATCGGTCTAGTAAAGTAGTCAATTGCTTAGGGACAATTCTGCAACTCCTACCACCACTTTTCCACACTCGCTATACTAACTTAATTGCTTCTTTCTCTAAACAGCCCCTAGTTTACACTACTAGGAAAAAGGCTATAGATAGGACTGATTCTAATGGCGCACCAGGTAAGCAGTGCGCCACTACTATATACTAATGGCGCACCGGTTGCTCGTGCACCATTAGTGTGGAAGACACTAATGACGCACCGTGCTCACGGTGCGCCACTACTATTGATTTTTTCCCCATTTTTCCATACAAACTAATGGCGCAGGTATGGCAAAGTGCGCCATTACTAGTTAGAACTAGTAATAGCGCACGACCAAGACAGTGCGCCATTAGTATATAATTTTTTTTTACTTTTTTGCAAACCTACTAATGGCGCACTATGCCAAAGCCCAGTCGTGTTTATACCCGAAGCCAAATCCAAGACCGCGGGCGCAAACGTCACCACGAAAAATGAGCCATGGGTACTGGCTTCCCAAGTGGATCAATGTTTCTTCATTACCGACCCGCCAAAGCCCAGTCGTGTTGTCGTGAGGAGAGGCAAAAGGAAGATCATTGGAATGGATGGAGTAGCCAATGAGCAAGACTTCGACAAGTACGGCGACCCGAATATCGAACATGACGACGACGACGAAGTAGCAGCACACACCACAAGAAGAAGCTGGACCACCCTACCTAAAGGACGTCCGTTCCATAGAAGAACTCCATTTGCGAAAAAGAAGGGCAAGAAGATTGTGAACAGATAGCTAGCTAAGATCGATTGTATTTAAATCGTACTCTTCATTTCTCGATTGTATTTCATGGGCACTTTTTGATATCATGAATATTTTTAAATTTCATGGGCACTTTTTGAATTCATGAGGACACTTGATCTCGATCCCCCTCCATCTTGATCTTGATTCCCCCTCCATCTCGATCTCGATCCCCGCACCCTCCCCCGCTCCACCGCCGCCGCCGATGATATTTTCAAGTAAGAAATTTGAACATATTTTTTAAAAAATTATTACTGTTTTTATAAAAAAAATATTACTGTTATGATTTAAACAAGTTTGAACATATTTAAACACAAATAAATATAAAAAACAGCATTTAAAATGCATAAAAAAATATTGGGGAGCCTGGGAATCAAACCCAAGACCTCCTGGTGTGTGTGCTGCGTGCTGACCAATCGGGCTAGTGGGTGGGTTCTATTGTAGATAGGGTTAGGTTGTAGATATGGTTAGTGGGCTAGATTAAAACAAAATTCTAATGGCGCACCGAGGGGTGGTGCGCCATTAGAATAGTCATACTTATGGCGCACGACTAGACGGTGCGCCATTAGAACCCTCCCCCTAGCTATCCTCCTTCCCTCTCGCCAGATCCCCTTCGACCCTCTCTCCCTCGCCACCAGATCCACCCGCGCGCTGCCCCGACCCACGCCGCTGCCGCCCCCGCGCCTTCGTCTCTGTTGCCGCCCCCAGTCAGCCCCTGCCCTGCCCCCCATCGCCGTCCGCTCCCAATCCACCCCCTCCCTCTCCTTCACCGCACCCACCCACCCCCTCCCTCGCCTTCCCAGCCCTCGAGCTCCACCGTGCGTGGCGACAGGCAAGGCAGCGGGCAGAATCTGCTTCAACACCGAGCCGGCGAGCCACGGAACCAGGGCGCGACGACGCTCGACCCATCCACCCCCTTCCACCTCTTCTTCCTCGGGTCGCCGCTATCTTCCTCAACTTCGGCCACCTCTGTTGCTACTAAGCTGTCGCAGGGCCTCCTTGCGCCTCCCCGGTGAGCTCCGCCTCCTCTCCCCTCTTCCTTCTCGCGTGCCAAGAAATGCATAGCAATTATTTGCTTCACTTAGTCATTGATGGTCATTCAGTATGAAACTACAACCTGCAGGTATTGGTTGGAATGTGTAACTACAATTTACAGGGGAAATGTTTGCAGTTAAGTTATGTGGTTGGAAAGATCATGTGTCATTAGAAACTTGGAAGCTAAAAACATTGCGATCCTCACCATAAGGATGATTATATCTTCCATGCCTGAATAGCTCTGCCTAAATAATAAATAGATAAAGGTAAAACTAAACCATGCTCAGCGATGAGATGATGTCAACTGACAACCAAAGCAAACTTGTTCATCATTACAAAAGCAAACTTGTTCAACATAACAAAAGCAAACTTGTTCAACATAACAAAAGCAAACTTGTTCAACCACATAACTACAAACTGAGACACAATAGTAGGGGTCATCCCAATACCACAAACAACTCAATATCCCCAGTAGTAGGGGTCATCCCAATGATCCTCCGCCTCTTGCCAGAGCTCCAAACCTTCTTTGGTGATTTCAATTTTCTTCCATGCCTCGTGGGTGACGTACGCATCTTTCGCGGCGTACTCGATGAGCTTGTTTGGCAGTGGGCTGTCCCCCCATAGTAGGTGGTCCGAATTCCTGTCGATCTTCTGCTTCATTTTTGAGTAGGATGGGTGGATGAGGCTGGCTGCAAACTCAGCCAAAGACTGCCACTTCTTTCCATTGTTTGGAACTCTCCATTTGCGCTACAAGTCGACGTACTTGTCGGGGTTGATCTCCAAACCAGACAACTTCAGCTTCTCCTTGTCGCCTCTAATGCAGAAGCCAACAGAGGTGTACAGCTTCTTCTCCTGCAGGAGCGGGCGGAGTTCCTTGGGCCTGCATCAAATTAATCTGGTGCATCAAATTCATCTACTTCAAAAACTTCATAAACTACAAAATTAAAACGGGTTCAGTTGAAGCAAAATTCAGTTAAAATAGCATCTTCAGTTCTGACCAAAATTCAGTTAAAACAGTATGATCACAACAACTACTAAATGATCACAACAACTACAAGACAACATTCTGTATGATCAAAACAGCAAGCATAACATCTCAATGATGTATTTTTTTTTGCAATCTTTTGCATTACAAGACAACATTCATAACAACTACTAAATGATCACAAAAACTTGTAGACAACATTCTGTATGATCACCAAAAAACTACTAATTAGACGGAAACTTCATAACTTCAGAACTAGTATTGCATCTACTTCAGAACTTCAGAACTATTGCATCTACTTCAGAAACTTCAGAAACTTAAAAAATTCAGAAACTACTAATTAAAATGAAACTTCAGAACTTCAGAACTAGTCTTGCATCTACTTCAGAACTTCATAACTATTGCAACTACTTCAGAAACTACTAATTAGACAGAAACTTCAGAACTGGATGTTTTTACCATTTGGTTGCCACGGTGATGTGGTATACCAGGACGAGATCCTCCACGCATAACTACAGAATTGCAGCAATTTGCGGAGGTTTGTCTTCCCTGGTATACTCGACATCAACGCCGATATTCCGAGAAAGCATGCCGCCAAGCCTCCTCCTCATCTTGCGGATCATCTTGTCGGCTTCGTCTGGATTGCTGGTGCATACGACATCCAGCGGCTCCTTCAGGTGGATATCAACCTTGAGCGGCACGGTGTAGTCCCGCTTCTGCCCGGTGACCGGAACGTCGTCGTCGACCACCAGCGGCTCCTTGCCAGACGCCTCACCACGGTGATGCTTGGCAGACGGAGGGGAGTTGCTCCACGATGCCTCCGCCATTCTCTTGGCAGACAGAGGGGAGTTGCTTCATGATTCCTCCGCCATTGCCCTCCTGGCCAGCGATGGTGGAGGCAGAGGGGAGTTGCTTGATGCTGGAGGCAGAGGGAGGTAGAGGGAGGAAGATGGAGTGGCAATGGAATGAGGAGGGAGGCAGAGGGAGGAAGATGGAGCGGCAATGGAATAGGAGGGGAGTTACCTAGACGTGGGAAGAAAAACCCCTCTGTGTCGTGGGGAGTTGCCAGTGGAGGGGAGACGTGGGGAGTTGCCTTGAAAACTCAAATGTCCTGCCCTTTGGAGGGGAGACGTGGGCCCTCAAAAACTCTGGAGGGGAGACATGGGCCCTCCTGTTTCTGAAACGTCCAGGAGGGGAGACGTGGCCCTCCTGTTTCTGAAAACTACACCTATATCTGACGAAACTGAAGGTGTTCTTCGGCAGCTGATTAAAATTCAGTTAACAACAACATCAGTAAAATTCAATTAATTAACTGAAGAAGAGAAGAGAGAAAATAGAGAGCAAGAGGTGTACTTGCATTAACTGAAACGTTTTACTTTAAACTTGCATGCATTCTTTGCTTGTTTATATTCATTCTTGTAAACTGAACATGCTCATCTATCTATCTATCTATCTATCTACCTGCTTAAGTATGTATGTATGCATTGTATTTTTATTTCCTTTGGAAAGTAAAGTTTATTTCCTGGCTGGCTGGCATGATGGCTCATGGATCCCTCAGTTGCAGCTACAGTTGGAGCTCAATCTGATCTCATCTGAAATGACTCTATAAATACAGAGTGTAGTTAGTTACAGAGTAGCAGAAATAGTTGCTGGATGCAGTTACTTGCATGGGCCTGGCTGATGATGAAGAACTTTATATATATTCATACTGATGTTGACTCTATAAATCATACTTATTGGACATGTTTTATGTGTTGATCCATCAATTGATCACATTGAGAAAGACCATCGTGTCTCCGACCATTTTGCAAAGGTCATGTCTCCGACCATCGTGTCGTGATGAACTTGCAGGTACCCCGAGAGGCCCTTGAGTTTGTCGGAATGTTGATTAACTTTCGTTCTGGCAAATTCGGGTACTCCATATGTCCTATTTTCAGCAAAGGTCATGCTGAAATTTTCCGTGAATTTTAGCATGACTTTGCTAAAAATAGGACATATGGGGTACTTGCGACTAATACATGGGCCGGGGTATCTTAGTACTTAGTTAAGTAGGATCAACTGCCCCGCCATTCTTGCTGCATTAAACCATAGGTGGCAATAGAGCCAAGTGATTAGGCCCAACTTAGAATTCTCCTTAGCATCGATAAACCCTAGATGATAAACCCAACATAGGTGGCAATAGAGCCAAGTGATTAGTGCCAAGTGATTAGGCCCAACCTAGGGTGCCTCGGCATCGATAAACCCTAAATGATGAAAATTTAACTTGGCTGCCCCGGATGCCTCGGTGTCGATGAGAACCTAAATGATGTAAGCTTAGGCTTATAGGGTGCCTCGGCGTCGACAAACCCTAAATGATGAAAGCTTAGGCTTTTAGGGTGCCTCGGTGTCGACAAACCCTAAATGATGAGACCATGATCTTGTTCCTTGACAATAACCAACTTTTTGACCAAACTTTTTTCCTATTTAGAGCGAAACATGGCCCACAACGATGAGGCCGGTGGTTCGGGCGGCAAGCAATTCTGGGAGCTGTCCCAGGAGATGGAGGAACAACCTCACCGCTATGAGGACGCCGCGGAAGACACCTATCCTGGTTACACAACCCCTAGTGGCGTCGGAGATGACACCACTGATGGTGCCGCCAGGATGCCACCATTGATGATGGCGGCGCACACACAGATGGCAGCCAATCGAAGAAGCAAAGGAAGGACCGGCGTCCGAATGCGCTCCGCACCGTCAAGGAGGAATTCACTCAAGTACAAGGGTAAGGTTCCCGGAGTCTACGACGACTGGGAGGAGTGTCGGAGACAGGTTCACCTTTTCAGCGGTAACAGTTACAAAGGGTACACCACTAGGGCGGAGGCCGAATCTAGATATGCCCTCTATCTCGCGGGAGAGAGGAGGGAGCATTGGAGGAACCGGATGAGGACCAGTTTGATCGCGATGATGCTCATCGTGATGACCACAACTCTCTTTTATGTGATGGTAGTTTAGATGATCGATATCGACTTGTAATGTGAAGACAAACTCGATACTCGCGGTCTTGAGACTTGTAATGTTTTATCTTTGTTCGGTCTTTTGAATTTGGAGACTAATATGATGAATTGTATTCGGAGACTAATCTTCTATTGTATTCGATGAATCTGATGTTGTTGTGTGCTGCTGTCTATATTCTGTCCAATAACATATTTTGTAACCTGTGCAAAAATCGGAAAAGCAAAAAAAAAACCAAATATTCATACTAATGGCGCATCAAGGCAGAGTGCGCCATTAGTATGCCAAAGGATACTAATGGTGCATCAAGGGAGAGTGCGCCATTAGTGTGACAAAGCACATGGTTACATATGGACCCCCGGGAGGCATACTAATGGCGCATGGAGTTACACACTAATGGCGCACTGCCAGGTGCGCCATTAGTATACCAGATACTAATGGCGCATCAGTGGTGCGCCATTAGTAAAAAATTCTAATGGCGTGCTACTAATGGCGCACCGGTAGTGCGCCATTAGTAGGCAAAACCGGTGCGCCATTAGTAGGCCTTTTCCTAGTAGTGTTATATTTACGTGCTCTTTATATTCTTGCAAACCTATCCAACAACACCTACAAAGTACTTCTAGTTTCATACTTGTTTTAGGTAAAGCGAACGTTAAGCGTGCGTAGAGTTGTATCGATGGACGATAGAACTTGAGGGAATATTTGTTCTACCTTTAGCTCCTCATTGGATTCGAGACTCTTACTTATCGAAAGAGGCTACAATTGATCCCCTATACTTGTGGGTTATCAAGATCTTTTTCTAGCGCTGTTGCCGGTGAGTCATAGCGTGGGGTGAATATTCTCGTGTGTGCTTGTTTCCTTTATCACTAAGTAATTTTTATTTGCTGTTCTAAGTTGTTCTCTATCTTTAGTTATTGATATGGAACACGAAATACCAAAAAAATTAGGTGTATTTGCTACTCATGGAGATGGGGAACCTCCTAAAATCCTCGATGTTGGTTATGTGAAAAACATTATGCACTACTGTAATAATCCTGAGAAAACCCCATTCAATTATGTAATGGGAGACACGTTGGATCAACGTGAATACTTTAGGGATTATCGCTTGACTCAAAAAGGTAAACTATTACGGGATCAATTTCATATGTTGCATTGGTATGCTCGGGAACTATGCTTGGGATATGATTATACTTGTTGCTCTAGGATGAAGGCTCCACGCCTTCCCTTTTCATGCAAATTCAATGATCATAAAACCTTGGCTTCTTATGCTAATGGTATATATGATTACTATGATGTGGAACAAATAGAAGAATTCGTTGCTTTTATGGGTGCATATGAAATTGAATCTTTGTTTAAAGAGTGTGAAATTCTTGATGATGCTCTTTACAGACCTAAAAATTTTGCTATACTTAAATATTTCTATGAGAATTATGAATACAATTCCGATATTGATGCATTTATTGAGAAAGTCTCCACTGTCCAAGAAGAGACTAACATTTTGCAGCAGTCTATGGAAGAAGAAATTGATGAAACTGTGAGCTCATTGGATGAGAAAGATGAGGAGGAGAGTGAAGAACAAAAGGAGGAAGAGCGGATTGATCACCCGTGCCCACCTTCTAATGAGAGTAACTCTTCAACTCATACATTGTTTAATTTCCCTTCGTGCTTACCGAAGGATGATTGCTATGATGATTGTCATGATCCCGTTGATTCTCTTGAAATACCCCTTTTTGATGATGCTTGCTATGCTTGTGGCCAAGATGCCAATATGAATTATGCTTATGGAGATGAACTTGCTATAGTTGCTTATGTTAAACATGAAGTTGTTGCTATTGCACCGACGCATGATAGTCCTATTATCTTTTTGAATTCTCCCAACTACAATATATCGGAGAAGTTTTCTCTTATTAAGGATTATGCTGATGGGTTGCATTTTACCATTGCACATGATGATTTTCATAGACATAATATGCATGTGCTTGCTGCTCCAACTTGCAATTATTATGAGAGAGGAATTATATCTCCACCTCTCTATGTCTCCCACACGATGAAATTGCAAGAAACTGTTTATACTATGCATTGGCCTTTACTTGGTGTGCATGAATTATTCTTTTATGACATGCCAATGCATAGGAAGAGAGTTAGACTTCGTTATTCCTTGATATATGTTACTTTGTGCTCACTACTAAATTATAAATAATTGTTAATTAAAATTGGCTTTGATATACCTTGGGATCCGGGTGGATCCATTACTTGAGCACTATATGCCTAGCTTAATGGATTTAAAGAAAGCGCTGTCAGGGAGACAACCCAGAAGTTTTAGAGAGTCATTTATTTCTGTTGAGTGCTTTCATAAAGTTTAAAAACAAAAAAAATAAAGAGGGGAGCCCATAACTTTTCAAAAAGGAAAGAGAAAGTGAGAAAGACAAGCATTGTTGAAGTGGGGGAGCTCCTTGAACTTTGTTCATGCTCACGGAAACTTTGTGAATCTTAATAGCAGAAACTTTTCATCAAAAATAATTATCCCCTCGTACAATTACATTATATTATAGAAATAATGTGCGAAGGTTTGCCTTTAGGATGTTTACAATGCTTGTTGGTTTGTGCGGTGCAGGACAGAAACTTTGGCTGTAGTGCACGATTTTACATTTTTTACTGGAACATCAAATGATTCTGAAACTTTTTAGACTGTATTTCTATACAAATTGTTTATTTTTTATAATTGTGGCCGAATTTTTGGGATACCAGAAGTATGGTTAATGTTCATATTACTACAGACTGCCCTGTTTAAGACAGATTCGGTTTTTGATGCATAGTCTGCTTGTTTTGATGAAACAATCAATTTCTATCAGTGGATTAAGCCATGGAAAAGTTATATTACAGTAGCCACAATGCAAAAACAAAATATGAATTGGTTTTCAACAGTACCTAGAGTGGTGATTTGCTTTATTATACTAACGGATCTTACCGAGTTTTCTATTTGAGTTTTGTGTGGATGAAGTGTTCGAAGATCGAGGATGTCTCGATATGAGGAAAAGGAGGAGAGGCAAGAGCTCAAGCTTGGGGATGCCCAAGGTACCCCAAGTAAATATTCAAGGAGACTAAAGCGTCTAAGCTTGGGGATGCCCCGGAAGGCATCCCATCTTTCTTCAACAAGTATCGGTATGTTTTCGGATTCGTTTCGTTCATGTGATATGTGCAAATCTTGGAGCGTCTTTTGCATTTAGTTTTCACTTTTCTTTTATGCACCATGCTGGTATGAGATAGTCCATGGTTGATTTATAGAATTCTCATTGCATCTCACTTATATCTTTTGAGTATGGCTTTATAGAATGCTTCATGTGCTTCACTTATATCATTTGAAGTTTGGATTGCCTGTTTCTCTTCACATAGAAAACCGCCATTTGTAGAATGCTCTTTTTATGCACTTATATTTGTTAGAGCATGGGCATATATTTTGTAGAAAGAATTAAACTCACTTGCTTCACTTATATGTATTTAGAGAGATGACAGGAATTGGTCATTCACATGGTTAGTCATAAAATCCTACATAAAACTTGTAGATCACTGAATATGATATGTTTGATTCCTTGCAATAGTTTTAAGATATAAAGGTGGTGATATTAGAGTCGTGCTACTTGAGTAATTTTGAAATTTAGAAATACTTGTGTTGAGGTTTGCAAGTCCCGTAGCATGCACGTATGGTAACCGTTGTGTGACAAATTTGAAGCATGGAGTGCTTCTTTGGTTGTCTTCCTTATGAGTGGCGGTCGGGGACGAGCGATGGTCTTTTCTTACCAATCTATCCCCCTAGGGACATGCGTAGTAGTACTTTTCTTCGAGGGCTAATAAACTTTTGCAATAAGTATATGAGTTCTTTATGACTAATGTGAGTCCATGGATTATGCGCACTCTTACCTTTCTGCAATTTGCTAGCCTCTACGGTACCGTGCATTGCCCTTTCTCACCTCAAGAGTTGGTGCAAACTTCGCCGGTGCATCCAAACCCCGTGATACGATACACTCTATCACACATAAGCCTCCTTATATCTTCCTCAAAACAGCCACCATACCTACCTATCATGGCATTTCCATAGCCATTCCGAGATATATTGCCATGCAACTTCCATCATCACCATATACATGACTTGAGCATTCATTGTCATATTGCTTTGCATGATCGTAAGATAGCTAGCATGATGTTTTCATGGCTTGTCTGTTTTTTGATATCTTTGCTATGCTAGATCATTGCACATCCCGGTACACCGCCGGATGCATTCATATAGAGTCATATTTTGTTCTAGTATTGAGTTGTAAGTAAATCAAGTGTGATGATCATCATTATTAGAGCATTGCCCCAGTGAGGAAAAGATGATGGAGACTATGATTCCCCCACAAGTCGGTATGAGTCTCCGGACTTTGTGAAAAATAAAAGAGGCCAAAGAAGCCCAAATAAAAAAAGAGGCCAAAGAAGCCCACCAAAAAATAAATATAAAAAAATGAGAGAAAAAGAGAGAAGGGGCAATGTTACTATCCTTTTACCACACTTGTGCTTCAAATTAGCACCATGTTCTTCATATAGAGAGTCTCTTGAGTTATCACTTTCATATACTAGTGGGAATTTTCATTATAGAACTTGGCTTGTATATTCCGATGATGGGCTTCCACAAATGCCCGAGGTCTTCATGATCAAGCAAGTTGGATGCACACCCACTTAGTTTCAGTTTGAGCTTTCATACACTTATAGCTCTAGTACATCCATTGAATGGCAATCCCTACTCCCCGCATTGACATCAATTGATGGGCATCTCCATTGCCCGTTGATTAGCTGCGTCGATGTGAGACTTTTTCCCTTTTTATCTTCTCCACACAACCTCCATCATCATATTCTATTCCACCTATAGTGCTATATCCATGGCTTGCACTCATGTATTGCTTGAGGGTTGAAAAGGCTAAAGCGCATTAAAAAGTATGAACCAATTGCTCGGCTTGTCATTGGGGTTGTGCATGATTGGAGCATTTTGTGTGACGAAAATGAAGCATGGACAAACTATATGATTTTGGTGGGATAAGCTTTCTTTGGCTATGTTATTTGATAAGACATAATTGCTTGGTTAGCATGCTTGAAGTATTATTGTCTTAATGTCAAATGATAAACTATTGTTTTGAATCACTCGTGTCTTAATATTCATGCCATGATTAGATTACATGATCAAGATTATGCTAGGTAGCATTCCAAATAAAAAATTATAGATACGACGAGGACGAGCAGGAATTAAGCTTGGGGATGCTGATACGTCTACGTCGTATCTATAAATTTTGATTGTTCCATGCCAATATTATTCAACTTTCATATACTTTTGGCAACTTTTTATACTATTTTTGGGACTAACATATTGATCCAGTGCCTAGTGCCAGTTCCTGTCTGATGCATGTTTTATGTTTCACAGAAAACCCATATCCAACGGAGTCCAAACGGAATCGAAACGGAAGGAGAATATTTTTGGAATATTTTTGATTTTTGGGAAGAAGAATCAACGCGAGACGATGCTCGAGGGGCTCACGAGGCAGGGGGCGCGTCCTGGGGGGGTGGGCGCGCCCCTGACCCTCATGGACACCCCGTAAGGAGGTTGCTGCTCTTCTTTTGCCGCAAGAAATATAGTATTCGGAAAAAAATCATGTTGAATGTTTCAATCCAATCAGAGTTACAGATCACAGGGAATATAAGAAACGGTGAAAAGGCAGAATTAGGAAACGCAGAAACAGAGAGAGACATAGAGACAGATCCAATCTCGGAGGGGCTCTCGCCCCTCCCACGCCATGGAGACCATGGACCAGAGGGGAAACCCTTCTCCCATCTAGGGAGAAGGTCAGGAAGAAGAAGAAGAAGGGGGAGGGGGCTCTCTCCCCCTCTCTCCCGGTGGCGCCGGAATGCCGCCGGGGCCATCATCATCACCGCGATCTACACCAACACCACCGTCATCTTCACCAACATCTCCACCACCTTCCCCCCTCTATATTCAGCGGTCCACTCTCCCACAACCCGTTGTACCCTTTACTTGAACATGGTGCTTTATGCTTCATATTATTTTCCAATGATGTGTTGCCATCCTATGATGTATGAGTAGATTTTCATTGTCCTATCGGTAATTGATGAATTGCTATGATTGGTTTAATTTTCTTGTGGTTATGTTGCTGTCCTTTGGTGCCCATGATATGAGTGCGCGCATGGATCACACCATAGGGTTAGTTGTATGTTGATAGGACTATGTATTGGAGGGCAAGAGTGACAGAAGCTTCAACCTAGCATAGAAATTGATTCATACGGGATTGAAGGGGGACCAATATATCTTAATGTTATGGTTGGGTTTTACCTTAATGAACATTAGTAGTTGTAGATGCTTGCTTATAGTTCCAATCATAAGTGCATAGAATTCCAAGTCAGGGATGACATGCTGGATGTGGCCTCTCCCACCTAAAACTTGCTATCGGTCTAGTAAAGTAGTCAATTGCTTAGGGACAATTCCGTAACTCCTACCACCACTTTTCCACACTCGCTATACTAACTTTATTGCTTTTTTATCTAAACAGCCCCTAGTTTATATTTGCGTGCTCTTTATATTCTTGCAAACCTATCCAACAACACCTACAAAGTACTTCTAGTTTCATACTTGTTTTAGGTAAAGCGAACGTTAAGCGTGTGTTGATGTCTACTACACAACCTTCTTCTTGTAGACGTTGTTGGGCCTCCAACTGCATAGGTTTGTAGGACTGTAGCAAATTTCCCTCAAGTGGATGACCTAAGTTTTATCAATCCATGGGAGGCGTAGGATAAAGATGGTCTCTCTCAAACAACCCTGCAACCAAATAACAAAGTGTCTCTTATGCCCCCAACACACCCAATACAATGGTAAATTATATAGGTGCACTTGTTCGGCGAAGAGATGGTGATACAAGTGCAATATGGATGGTAGATAAAGGTATTTGTAATCTTAAATTATAAAAATAGCAAGGTAACAAGCGATAAAAGTGAGCGTAAACGGTATTGCAATGGTAGGAAATAAGCCTTAAGGTTCATACTTTCACTAGTGCAAGTTCTCTCAACAATAATAACATAGCTAGATCATATAGCAATCCCTCAACATGCAACAAAGAGTCACTCCAAAGTTACTAATAGCGGAGAACAAACGAAGAGATTATGGTAGGGTATGAAACCACCTCAAAATTATCCTTTCTGATCTATCTATTCAAGAGTTCGTCGTAAAATAACATGAAGCTATTCTTTCCATTCGATCTATCATAGAGTTCGTACTAGAATATCACCTTAAGTCACAAATCAACCAAAATCCTAATGTCACCTAGATACTCCATTGTCACCTCAAGTATCCATGGGCATGATTATACGATATGCATCACACAATCTCAGATTCATCTATTCAACCAACACAAAGTACTTCAAAGAGTGCCCCAAAGTTTCTACCAAAGAGTCAAGACAAAAACGTGTGCCAAGCCCTATGCACAAATTCACAAGGGCACTGAACCCGCAAGTTGATCACCAAAACATACATCAAGTAGATCACGTGAATATCCCATTGTCACCACAGATAAGCACGACAAGACATACATCAAGTGTTCTCAAATCCTTAAAGACTCAATCCGATAAGATAACTTCAAAGGGAAAACTCAATCCATTACAAGAGAGTAGAGGGGGAGAAACATCATAAGATCCAACTATAATAGCAAAGCTTGCAATACATCAAGATCGTGCCATAGAGGGAACACGAGAGAGAGAGATCAAACACATAGCTACTGGTACATATCCTCAGCCCCGAGGGTGAACTACTCCCTCCTCGTCATGGATAGCACCGGGATGATGAAGATGGCCACCGGTGAGGGATCCCCCCTCCGGCAGAGTGCAGGAACAGGGTCCCGATTGGTTTTTGGTGGCTACAGAGGCTTGCGGTGGCGGAACTCCCGATCTATTGTGCTCCCTCGTTGTTTTTAGGGTATATGGACATATATAGGCGAAAGAAGACGGTCAAGGGAGCCACGAGGGCGGGGGCGCACCCAGGGGGAAAACACTGAAATAGGCAAAAACAACAAACTTATATTGGGCCTCCGGTTAATATGTTAGTCCCAAAAAATCATTACCTAATAATAAAGCAAATTGGGTTTCTTTCGTCCGTCATCCAGTTTTACAAAAAAGACCCTACTTTTTTCTAGAATCAACCCGCGCTCCATGTTTAAGTCATACGGAAAAACGTTTCGTTTTTGAGGAACAGCCCTCGCGGTTACTAGAAATCAACCCGCTGTTATGTCACGCAATGTAAGGAAAAACCAGCGTCTTCCTCCCATCGCCCACGCTCCCTTATCCTCTCTCTTCCCCCAACTAACGCAAACGCGCAGCCGCCATCGGCCTTCGTTCGGGAGGAAGGCAAGATATGGTGCGCCGGCGCCCACCGGAGAGGGAGACACCGCTGCTAATCCTGCCAGGGCGCCTCCATCTCTCCTCGCCGCGGCCGGAGATCCCAGGTAGCCGCGTGCACCGCGCCTCCATCTCCCCTGGTCCGGCCACTCCTTTGTCCGGAGGAAGCAGGGCGGTGTCGGTGGCAGCGCAGCACCGGGCACCGGGTCAACGTACAAACCCGCGGAATACTAGGTCCGCTCGCGACGGACAACGAACGGATCCCCGCGCTCCCTCTCAGATGGTTTGGACCAGTGCGCCGCGCCAGCTACCCCACCATCGGCCCGGAGGACCACCCCTGGCCCAGCTACTCCACCACGTCCCCCACCTTCCTCCCGCACTTCACCACCGGATCCCTCTGATGTAGCAGCAAAGAGTGCAGAGAGGACGAGAGGCGGTCGAGGCCAGTGCGGGGAGATGCTTGTGTTGACTCGCGCATGCAGGGTCGTGACGATGGGCGTCGGTGAAGTTTCTGGCAAATGATGAGGGCGTGACGGCGGCACTTCTGAGATACGGGGCGACGCCATTATTATGGTGGAGTTTCTGCTTGCTGTTCAAGAGAGAACAGAGGGGTGAGGAGAGAGAGGAGACCGGGAAGAAGAAGAAGCGTGGGGAGGAGCTGGCTCACCGGCACGGTCCTGCTGCAGATCGCTGTCGGGAGGTGGCTCGACCAACTCGGGTTCGAGCTTGTGGGAGACGGCGCCTAGAAGCTGCCTGCTTCATGGACGAGGATGAAAGGAGAGGCTCGGGTGCGGTGGGATCTAGGAGGAGGGGCTTCGCTGAGATGGGGAAAGGGAGGGGTCCGAGCTGCAGGAGAGGGCGTCTGGGACCTGCCTGCTTCGTGGATTCAGGCACCGTGGTATCTGGGAGGAGAGGGAGGTTTCACTAAAGATGGGGAAATTTTGATCTAATCCAGCCTGCTGTGAACAGTGGGCACACGTGTCCACTACTATCAATCCACCCTGTTGTAAACAGTGGGCACACGCGTCCACTACTATGTCCCACGCACCGCTCCCTCATCCCTCTTTTGGTCCAGTCGTTTGTTTCCATCGATCCCCATCCATACGCGACCTTATCTCTCCTCCATAGCACTCGTACACACCATGTGACACACAAGTTTTCTTTTCAAAAGGAAAAGTGCCCCGGAAGCTGCATTAGATTATGACGGTGGTGATACAAATTACATAAAGGTCTTAAAAAACACAGTACAACACTCACATTTTACTAGAAGGACTACTAACATAAAAGTGGGAAAATAATTCAGGTCCTGCACTACCAGTCTTGGACTGAAGCTCCAGAAACACTGACGACGCTGGTGTTGCAAGGAGCACCACCCCGTGGGCCTGCGATGCTGCAATGGTGTCTTAAAAAGGTATGCCGGGGATTTCCCAAGCCAGCGGCGGGCAAGACGAGCCGACTGCTGTGATGGGATATTGCAGCAAAGGTGGTCAACGACGAACTGGCTGAAGCGACGGGGGATGCAGCAGCGGTGACCGGCGATGGTGGCTGTCGGCGAGTTGGCTGCTGTGTTAAGGGGTTGCAACAGTGATTGTCCGTGTCGGCGAGCCGGCTGTAGTGACAAGGCGCGTGGGAATAAATAAGGAACGACAGGTACATGAGGTGGATAGCTATGTGAAGGGAAAAACTGCATTGACTCGATTAACAGCTACAGGAAGATAGATCAGACATTTGCAAACAAGCTTTTCTTTTTTTTCCTCCCTATATGTGAATGGCGTCTAAGAGATATCATGGTGGTGTGAACTGTGATTAAAATGGGATTATAGGTTGTGCATAATAATATATTGGTAACACACTTGGGATGAACACGCACTAGCATAGGAATTACTCCCAGCCTAATAACACTAAGTGTGATGACATGTGCGTAACCTAGAACCAAAGTGTTGGTGCACATACAGCTCTCACTGAGTTCGAATGCTCATTAACTTTTATTACCGTTGCAACTACGGGCCTATTTGGTACCATTGATTTTGATCAATACCATGGCCAGGTGTAGCTTTTGACAGAATTTTTATCCCGTTGCAACGCACAGGCCATTTTCCTAGTAATATAAAAGTGTATAGCAAAGCCCATTAATCATCCAAAATAGAGAATATAATAGCATGAATACTTCATAAATTATAGATACGTTGGAGACGTATCATGCGTAGAGTTGTATCGGTGGTCGATAGAACTTGAGGGAATATTTGTTCTACCTTTAGGTCCTTGTTGGGTTCGACACTCTTACTTATCGAAAGAGGCTACAATTGATCCCCTATACTTGTGGGTTATCAAGGGGGGGGGGGGGGGGGCAAATCCTACTTGGACCCCAAGTAGGACTCCTCTTACTTGGGGGGGGGGCGCCTAGGGCCGGCCTCCTCTCCCTCCCTCCTTTATATACGGGGGGGGGGGGGGGGGGGGGGTCTAGAACACACATCAATTGTTCCAAGCTGTGTGTGGTGCCCCCTCCACAGCTTACGCCTCCGGTCATATTCTCGTGGTTCTTAGGAGAAGCCCTACGCGGATCACGTAACCATGACCGTCACCATGCCATCATGCTGACGGAACTCATCTACTTCCTCGACCCTCTGCTGGACCAAGAGCTCGAGGGACGCCATCACGATGAACGTGTGCATAACTCGTAGGTGCCATACGTTCGGTACTCGATCAGTCGGAACGATAAGACATTCAACTACATCAACCAAGTTAACCAAACGCTTCTCTTTCGGTCTACGAGGGTACGTGGACACACTCTCCCCTTCTCGTTGTTATGCATCTCCTAGAAAGATATTGTATGACCATAGGAATTTTTTTGAAATTGCATGCTAGGTTTCCCAATAGTGGCATCCGAGCCAGGTCTATGCGTAGATGATATGCATGAGTAGAACACAAAGACTTGTGGGCGGTGATTGTCATACTGCTTACCACCAATGTCTTATTTTGATTCGGTGGTTTTGTTGGATGAAGTGGCCGGACCAACCTTACATGACCACGTTCATGAGACTGGTTCCACCGACAGACATGCAACTAGTTTTGCATAAAGGTGGCTGGCGGTGTCTATTTCTCCAACTTTAGTTGAATCGAATTTGACTGCGGCCGGTCCTTGTGAAGGTTAAAACAGCAAACTTGATAAATCACTGTTGTGGTTTTAGTGTCGTAGGTAAGAACGGTTCTTGCTAGAAGCCCGTAGCAGCCACGTAGAACTTGCAACAACAAAGTAGAGGACATCTAACTTGTTTTTGCAGGGCATGTTATGATGTGATATGGTCAAGACATGATGTGATATACGTTGTTGTATGAGATGATCATGTTTTGTAAAAGTTATCGGCAACTGGCAGGAGCCTTATGGTTGTCGCTTTATTGTATGAAATACAAATACCATGTAATTGGTTTACTTTATCACTAAGCGGTAGCGATAGTCATAGAAGCAATAGTTCGCAAGACGACCACGACGCTACGATGGAGATCAAGGTGTCAAGCCAGTGATGATGGAGATCATGACGTTGGTTTGGTGATGGAGATCAAAAGCACAAGATGATGATGGCCATATTATGTCACATATTTTGATTGCATGTGATGTTTATCTTTTTGCATCTTACTTTTCTTAGTACGACGGTAGCATTATAAGATGATCCCTTAACTAAATTTCAAGGTATAAGTGTTCTTCCCGAGTATGTACCGTTGCGAAAGTTCTTCATGCTGAGACACCACGTGATGATCGGGTGTGATAAGCTCTACAATCAAATACAATGGGTGCAAGCCAGTTTTGCACATGCGAAATACTCGGGTTAAACTTGACGAGCCTAGCATGTATAGACATGGCCTCGGAACACTGGTGATCGAAAGGTCGAACGTAAATCATATAGTGGATATGATCAACATAGAGATGTTCACCATTGATGACTACTCCATCTCACATGATGATCGAACATGGTTTAGTTAATCGGTACTCGATCGGTCGGAATGAGAAGGCGTTTGACTACATCAACCGCGTTAAGCAAACGCTTTCGCTTTCGGTCTACGAGGGTACGTGGACACACTCTCCCTCTCTCATTGCTATGCATCTCCTAGATAGATCTTGCGTGAGCGTAGGAATCTTTTTGAAATTGTATGCTATGTTTCCCAACATCCCTACCCTCTTTCTACATTCTAGGAGGAAGAACAGAATAGTGGGAGCTGCTTTCACAAATGATCAGTGGGTCCGCGACGATTTCTCAGATAGTGATGGGCAGTTTTGGCGCCATCTAGTTAGGGTTTGTGATGATTTTAAATCTCTTGTCAAATTTGTTGTGGGTGATGGGCAGTTTGTTCGCTTTTGGCGGGATTGGTGGGTTGGAGGGGAGCCTCTCTCATTCTATTTGCCAATGCGGTACTCATCCTGTTCGGATCCTGAAATATCCATCGCGGTGCTTGTCGGTGTCAAAACCGACGGAAATCGGGTAGGGGGTCCCGAACTGTGTGTCTAAGGCTAATGGTAACCGGAGGCTGGGGACACGATGTTTACCTAGGTTCAGGCCCTCTCGATGGAGGTAATACCCTACTTCCTGCTTGATTGATCTTGATGATATGAGTATTACAATAGTTGATCTACCACGAGATCGTAGAGGCTAAACCCTAGAAGCTAGCCTATGATTAGGATTATCCTCGTCCTATGGACTAAACCCTCCGATTTATATAGACACCGGAGGGGGCTAGGGTTACACAGAGTCGGTTATAGAGAAGGAGATCTAATATCCGAATTGCCAAGCTTGCCTTCCATGCAAAGGAGAATCCAATCCGGACACGGGACGAAGTCTTCAATCTCGTATCTTCATAGTCCAACAGTCCGGCCAAAGTATATAGTCCGGCTGTACGGATAGCCCCTAATCCAGGACTCCCTCAGTAGACCCCACAACAGGCTTCAATGACGATGAGTCCGGCACACAGATTGTCTTTGGCATTGCAAGGCGGGATCTTCTCCGGATCCAGAGTACCTGTTGTTACAAACAGTGTCCGGCTTCCCATCAATGTTGTACTCCTCGGCTTCTGTGCTTCAATAATGGCTATCTCCAAGTGTCAAGTGAATACGAGGAGCCGGGTCATTTTTACATTTGCCACCCAGACACTGTAAACAAACCGTCTATTTGAAGAGACGGGGATCCTCAGATCCAAATCTCACCATCTTCTCCCAAGCAAGCATTCAACAGAGCGCGTCCGGAAAAACCATCCCATCATGGCCGGTCGCCGAAGCTCCTCTTCTCGCTCCCTCCGCTCTAAACCAGGTGGTTGGGAAAAGTGTTCTGTCCCCCACAACCATTTAGTAGAGTTGCAGACCCAAGGGTTTCTTCCACCTGCATACATGGTCCCCCGTGCATGAGACTTTCATCTCGCATGGCTCCTAAGTGATAAAAGAAAGAAGAACTCGTCTTCAAAATCATATAGACGGGAAAAGAAAAACGAATTTCTATCAAATCAATAGAAGAAAGGATCCTTTCCCTGATTTGAATCCTGTCTGAGCCGGACTAGCCACCTATAATGGCGGGGAGCAAGCGGAGAGCTTTCCTAACCCATCTCAGGGGGAGCGGGTATGCCTTGTCCCATATTTGCTAAGAGGACTCGGGTTTCCAATCCAACCATTCCTCTGCGGGCTCCTGGAGTTCTACGGCCTCCAGCTGCATAACTTCAGCCCCGCCTCCGTACTGCACATCACAGGTTATGTTGCCCTCTGCGAGCTATTTCCAGGCTGCGAGGGTCACTTCGAGTTATGGAAGAGGCTATTCTGCCTCGTCCCCCGTAATCAGGAGGGATCTATATATCAAGTGGGCGGAGCCGAAATATGGCGCGTCGACCAGACCGGATACTTGTCCGGCACTCCAAAGAAGGCATCCGAAGACTGGCCTTCAGAGTGGTTTTGTGTTGATGACGTTCCCCTTCCGGACCCAATCCAGACAGGCCTTCCTGAGTTTATCAACACTCCACTAAAGAAACGTCAAGGTTGGCGCCCACGGAGCCCCCAGGAGGAAGACAACAAAGAAGTCCTCTATCTGATGGGTAGGATAAAAATACTGGCCGAATCAGGACTGGAAATAACCGAAGTTATGTCAATATGCATAATGCGGGGGGTGCAGCCACTTCAATAACGAGGGAAACCCATGTGGCACTTCAAAGGAGAAGACGATGCCACCCACTGTGATCGTAAAGGTCCGGACTCCGCCACCGCTCTGGCGAGAATATTGTCCGATTTGTATAAAGAAGAAGAAGAGGAGTTCCTCCACATTAAACCGCGGGATGGATTTTCCATGTACAACCCCCCAAGCTGGGTAAGCTGTCATCCTTTACTCGACTCTGTCCATTCTTGCCTCCTTTGTCACAATCATTTACCTTGCTATTTCAAAGCAGGAACTGAAAAAGGCTGTGAAAGAGTTCAAAAGCCCCTCTCCGCAGCTAGAGGATCCTGGCCGGGCTCTCGACCCTGGACTTGAAGAATACCCGGACATATCCGTGGAGCTTGCTGACAGGACATTCTAGCAGGCAAGCTGTGACGGCATCTTAGTGGCCATCATTGCCGATTATCCCGGGCTGCTCCCTGTTGTCGGTGTCAAAACCGGTGGATCTCGGGTAGGTGGTCCTAAACTGTGCATCTAAGGCTAATGGTAACAGGAGACTGGGGACACGATGTTTAGCCAGGTTCGGGACCTCTCAATGGTGGTAATACCCTACTTCCTGCTTGATTGATCTTGATGATATGAGTATATAAGAGTTGTTCTACCACGAGATCGTAGAGGCTAAACCCTAGAAGCTAGCCTGTGGTATGATTGTTGTTGTGTCCTACGGACTAAACACTCCGGTTTATATATATACCGGAGGGGGCTAGGGTTACACAGAGTCGGTTACAGAGAAGGAGATCTATTATCCGAATCTTTTATCTTCATAGTCCAACAGTCCAGCCAAAGTACATAGTCCCGGCTGTCCGGATACCCCCTTATCCAGGACTCCCTTAGTAGCCCCTCAACCAGGCTTCAATGATGATGAGTATGGCGTGTAGATTGTCTTCGGCATTGCAAGGAGGGTTCCATCTCCGAATACTCCAAAATAAATTCCGAACACAAGGACTGTGTCCGGCCCTGCAAGACAAATTTCATATACCACCGTAGAGAGAATAACAAACCATGAATCTAATCTGCTGACAACTCTTCGTAGCATGGCATCACACCACGGCCCGGTTTTTATTCAAGCTGTTTTTTCATAACCGGATACCACACATATTGCCTCGCGGTTCCTTTGGCACGTCTTGTCGAAGCGGAGATCGTGTCCCTATTATCGCGGGATTCTCATCAATATGGGTATGGGTAACCCCACCACGCCTGTTGGCATGACTCCGTGTTTTTAGGCAACTCCCAAACGTTCATGTTGGGGACGCTTGATATTCTCCCCCTTTATAGAGGGGTCAAGGCCTATCCCTTTCTTACCACGCTTGCGCCTTTCCGCCTCTCGAATTCCTACACCCGAAGCTCAAGCTTAGGTACTTGGGATCTTCAACCATGTCCGGATCCAATCTTCAAGGTCGGTGGATGGCCTCCTCTGTCACAGAGGAGGACATTGCGAAGCTCAGGGAGGCCAGATATCTGACCGCCGATGTCAAACATAGGCTTCCTGCCCCTGAGCAGATCATCCCCACTCCCGAACCCAACGAGAGTGTCGTATTTGTTTCTCACATCCTCCGGGGCTTGGGCTTTACTCTTGATCCCTTCATGAGGGGGCTCATGTTCTATTACAGGCTAGATTTTCATGATCTAGCTCCGGATTCCATCCTCCACATCTCATTGTTTATCATCGTGTGCGAAGCCTTCCTCCACATCAACCCCCGCTTCGGCCTATGGCTCAAGACCTTCAATGTGAAGCCGAAGATGATTGAGGGGCGACACACAGAGTGTGGGGGCGCCGCAATAAGCAGAAACACCGATGTTCCATGGCCAGAAGGTTCTTTCCAGGAGGTGTCCGATCTGTGGCAACGGGGGTAGTTTTACATCACAGCTCCCGGAAGCACGAAGTGGGCGGCCGCCCCCGCCTTCCGCTCGGGCCCTCTGCCTCAACTGGCATCGTGGGCCAACGTAGGACTGGACTGGGGGTCTGCAAATGATGTACCAATGTTGCAGAGCCGAATTCGGGAGCTTCTTGAGAGGGATATTAGTCTTGTCAAAATAATCCAGGTAATACTAGTTCGGCGGGCCCTGCCGTGTAAACGTCGATCTCTTCGGATGTGGGAGTTCAATCCAGAAGGCCCCCGAACCATTCAGCACTTCTTTGGCATGACGCTTGAAGGAATGTACAAGTTGTTCTTCGGGCCACGAATAAAGTGTCTGGACACCACCGAGGATGTGCGGGCCTGAGCTGCAATCGCCCAGATACCCAAGTAAGTAACCCTATGACCAAACACTTCGTTTATATTTGTCATAGCATTGTTCTGAAAAACTGTCCGCGACCAGGATTGGCTTAGTAAGGCGGAGAGAATCAGGTGTCCGGCCCCACTTCCCGAAGGCTCGCCCAGTCCAGCGATAGCCAGGATGCTTGAGCGGGTGCTAAGACAAGTGCCATTGGAGAAAGATGAAGGGAGGAGTGGAGAAGCTAAGAGCGAGCTTCACACATTGTGCATCCGAACCGGGGGGATTAATGTTTCCATGGAGGAGGACGATCAGGGAGATGAATCTAAGGTTTCATCCCCCCGCGCGAAAAAGAGGGCTGCCTCCAAAGATTTGGAGACGGAGGTGCCTAAGCAACGGAAGAAATCTTCTCCAGGGGGCCCTGCCCCGAAGGGCGTCCTCACCGCACCGTGCTCGCAAATGGGCCAGCCCTCCACTGAGATGTAAGATAATGATAAACAAGAAGCTATTGCTTTTTTCCTCTGAGAAAAATAACCAGGATCTATTTTATGCAGTCCGGCTAGTAGCTCGTCTCAACAGGGTTCGTCTTCGGGGGATCTTCTTCCGGAGATGCTGGAGAGTGAAACCGCGCCTGCCTCTCCGCCCCATGGGGCGGGCGACCATGAGGTGTCGTCACGGAGGAGCTCAGATCCGCTGAGGCCGGAAGATGACCCATCGGCCGTAACGAGCCGACGCGTTCGGTCCCCTTGGTGGGTGATGAGAAGGGTCCGGAACGACCCGGTACCCGGCCGAACACACTGGCGAGCCTTCTGGAGCAAGCCGCTCTCTCAGAGGGTCACTGTACGCTGATGGGTACGGTGTTGGAGAAGATTTCGTCCGCCACAAGCGGGTTAAATGAAGCTTTTGGAAGTTTACTCAAAGGCTTCGAGGTACGGTATAAAATACGTAATTTTTTATTGTTCCACGCGCGCTAGGTGTGCTCCGTATAAATAGTAGCCCCTGAGACTCTGGTTGCCAGCCCGAGGTGGCAAACGGAGGGTCACACTCTCAGGTAATGATTGTACTGCATTTATACGCAGGTGGCTAAGAGTCCAGCGATAGACCGGAATGCTTAACTTGCCGAACTAAGGCGACAAATTGATGTGGTGGATACGGATGTCACGCTTATAAACAAGTGGATTCATGAGTCACAGAGTATGTGCTCGTTTTTTTCCTAATTTGCTTTATGAGATATGAAGAGGATTGAAAAAGTAATATAATATGATGTGGCTGTAGGTGGAGCTGCTGCCATTGAGATCCCGAGGGTAGAACTTGCCCTAGCCAAGGAACAAGCCCGGGTTAACAATGCGTCTGCCCTAAAGGCAGCCGAAGACTTGAGAGCCGAACAGGCTGCTCATTGCCAAAGCGAAGAAAAGATAGCCGAGATGGCTGTGGAGCTGAGGGACGCCGCCGGCCGGTATGAGCTTCTCGAAAAGGAGAATTAGGAAAAGGCGGCTGACCTGAAAAAGGCGCTAGATTCGGCTAAGGAGACGCGCTCTGAAATTAGAGACGCGCGGGAAGAACTTCGACAAGCCAGAGAAATCACGGCTGGAAATCCCTATTTGTTGCGGATGAAGTTTTTAGATCCAAAGTATGCTCCACTGGATAAACTTTGGAGCGCTGCAGATGAGTATGCGGACTTGGCGAAGAGTGCGGCTGATGCGACCAAGTTGTTCAAGGATCATAAAGATAATGAAATGGAAAGGCTGTTCTGGTCACAAATTAATGCTACAGCGCGCTCATTACCATTGAGTGAGAAGATGGCCGCTATAGCCGAGCTCCATAGGTTGTCCGGTCTTACAATGAGGTCTGTAATAGACCATCTATGGCTGAAGGGACCGAAGCCGGACAGTTACTTTGGTTTGGTGCAACAATTATTTGGCGCCAGATCACAAATCGATCCCGTGAAGAGGTCGGCGTGCATAGAGGGTGCGCGGATGGCTCTTTCCCGTGTTAAGACATATTGGGCAGATATGGAGGCCACCGGCGTTGCAACCCAGGGTCCGGCAGGAAGCCAAGACCCAGCTGAGCACTATTTGGAGCAGGTCATAGAAGGTACCCGTAGAATAGAGGCTCAGTGTTCGAAGAATGTCATGTTCGAGTGACAAATCACTGAATTGTAAACAATTAAATATAGAGGTTGTGTTTATACTTTTGCCTGAAAGTGTTGGAATATCTCCTGTGCGGCCGTTTATGTCTTCATATAACTTGAAAGTTAGCAGTCGTTGGCTTCAGCCCCCACACATACAATGCAGGGGTGTTCGAAAAATATATGCATACTCACACTTGATCCAACGTCTTGGTCCATTAAGGAGGTGATCGCACGTCGAACCAGGCAACCGGACTATAGAGTTGTAACACTTTCACTTAGCCATGGGAGTTTAACGGTGGGGCTACTAAGTAACCCCTAGTACATCTGCGTACATCCGTATTGGGGCACGTATGTACGTGACCCAGAAACGGTCCTTCGTTAATGCGGAGGAATCCTATAGATTCCGATGAGTCTTCGAGTGGTTGACCAGTCTCTCGCTGTATCATGACAGTCAGTTTTCGGCTTTCTCTACTGAGGTGCTCATCTGGAATAACTAGCACACAATCGCAGTAGTTCTCCTTTGGCCACCTTAGCCGATAGAACGGAACGTAAGGCAGCAAACCCAGGAGCCGGGAAAACCCAACATTTGACCAAAGACATGATTCAGAGCTGATGCATATAAGGCCTAACTCGGACGCCGAACACTCCCTAAGGTAATCGGACTTTCTGGGCTGAGCAACACCCTTGATTATGAACCCTATATTTCTAGGTACGTGCATTGTTCTGTCGTGGTGCAATGCCTATGACTCCAGTATCCACTTTGGGTGTATTGAATACCCACGGGATGTCAAGCAACAAAAGACAGTAAAGAAGGTTTACATAGGGGCTTAACGTAAAGAGAAACCTTTGAGCGGGGCCCTGCTGCACGTCTGCGCCTTTGTCTCTGTTGTGCCGTATCCTGGAAGGGTGTCGCACGAATTGTGTCTGTAAAAACAAAAACTCATGTAAAAGAGTAAGCGCGCGAAAAGTTGGTTATTTTCGATGAATGTTAGAGATACGAGATATTTGCCTATTAATGAGGCAACCCGAATTGTGGGTTTTATTAAATGTTTGCAGCCCCTGGTATCATTTATCGGGATACATGTACAACACCTAGCTCAGGTTTATCCGTGCTATTGTGAAAAATGGTGGACTGGACTCGTCTAACCGTGTCCGTGGTCTTGACGACCGATCATGCTTCTGGTAGGAGAGGCTGCTTAATGTTCGGCTATCAGAGCCGCCACACATTGCTCTGTCTTTCTGCCAACGGTAATGACGCTGCATG
The DNA here is from genome assembly GCA_963921465.1 of Triticum timopheevii. Classification (NCBI taxonomy): domain Eukaryota; kingdom Viridiplantae; phylum Streptophyta; class Magnoliopsida; order Poales; family Poaceae; genus Triticum; species Triticum timopheevii. Next base: position 625,155,890 of record OY997270.1, on the reverse strand, counting down.
GACCGGGCATCTTAAGTTTAAGGCAGGCGTAGTTCGGTATTGCGTTAAAGCAAGCGAAGGTCGTTCTTCCGAGTAGTGCATGATAACCGCTGCTCAAGGGAGCGATGTTGAAGAGTAGTTCCTCACTTCTGAAGTTGTCGGGAGAACCGAATGTCACTTCTAACACGAGGGAGCCCCAGCAGTGGGCCTCAACGCCTGGTATCACTCCATTGAAGGTGGTGCTATTTTGGCTTATTCTGGATGGATCTATCCCCATCTTGCGGATGGTGTCTTGATATATCAGATTAATACTACTGTCGCCGTCCATTAGGACTCGAGTGAGATGGTATCCATCAATTATTGGGTCGAGCACCAAGGTAGCCGATGCTCCGTGCCGGATACTGGCCGGGTGATCCCTGTGATCGAAAGTGATCGGGCAGGCCGCCCAGGGATTGAATTTGGGGGCGGCGAACTCTGCGTGAGCTCCGTGTACCATGTTTACCGTTTTGATTTCTGGTGGGAAGTTTTTCTTGCCCCCCCCCCGTGTTCGGCTGGCGAGGCTCATCCTCGTCTTCGCTTGGTGCTTCCCTTCCCTTGTGTTCGTCGTTTAATTTACCGGCCTGCTTGAAGACCCAACATTCTCTGTGGGTATGATTTGCAGGTTTTTCAGAAGTGCCATGGATTTGCCACAATCTGTCCAGGACTTTATTCAGGCCGGATGGTCCCTCTTTACTACCCTTAATTGGCTTCTTTCCTTGACCGGGTCGAGAGCCCCTGAATCCGGCATTGACCGTCGTGTTGTCTGAACTATCGTCATTCCAACGCTTGTGCTTAGTACGCCATGGCTTCCCGTTGCCATCTCGAATTTTGGATGTGCCTGGGTCACTGGTGCCTCTACGGGCCAACCAGCTATCTTTTGTTGGAAATATGCCCTAGAGGCAATAATAAAAGCATTATTATTATATTTCCTTGTTCATGATAATTGTCTTTTATTTATACTATAATTGTATTATCCGGAAATCGTAATACACGTGCGAATACATAGACCATAACATGTCCCTAGTGAGCCTCTAGTTGACTAGCTCGTTGGTCAACAGATAGTCATGGTTTCCTGACTATGGACATTAGATGTCATTGACAACGGGATCACATCATTAGGAGAATGATGTGATGGACAAGACCCAATCCTGAGCATAGCACAAGATCGTGTAGTTCGTTTTGCTAGAGCTTTTTCAATGTCAAGTATCTCTTCCTTAGACCATGAGATCGTGTAACTCCCGGATACCGTAGGAGTGCTTTGGGTGTACCAAACATCACAACATAACTGGGTGACTATAAAGGTGCACTACAGGTATCTCCGAAAGTGTCTGTTGGGTTGACACGGATCGAGACTGGGATTTGTCACTCCGTATGACGGAGAGGTATCTCTGGGCCCACTTGGTAATGCGTCATCATAATGAGCTCAAAGTGACCAAGTGTTTGGTCACGGGATCATGCATTACGGTACGAGTAAAGTGACTTGCCGGTAACGAGACTGAACGAGGTATTGGGATACCGATGATCGAGTCTCGGGCTTGTAACGTACCGATTGACAAAGGGAATAGTATACGGGGTTGCTTGAATCCTCGACATCGTGGTTCATCCGATGACATCATCGAGGAGCATGTGGGAGCCAACATGGGTATCCAGATCCCGCGGTTGGTTATTGACCGGAGAGCCATCTCGGTCATGTCTGCATGACTCCCGAACCCGTAGGGTCTACACACTTAAGGTTCGGTGACGCTAGGGTTATTAGGAAGACTTGTATGTGATTACCGAATGTTGTTCGGAGTCCCGGATGAGATCCCAGACGTCACGAGGAGTTCCGGAATGGTCCGGGGGTGAAGATTTATATATGGGAAGTTATCATGGGGACACCAGAAAGTTTCGGGGCATATCGGTATTGTACCGGGGCCACCGGAGGGGTTCCGGGGGTCCACCGGGAGGGGCCACCCCTCTTGGTGGGCCACATGGGCCGCGTAGCGCAGGGCACCAGCCCCTGGAGGGCTGGGCGCGCCTCCCCCCCCCTTGGGCCCATGCGGCTAGGGTTGGGGGGGGACCCTAGAGGGGGCGCCCCCTTTGCTTGGGGGGCAAGTCCCCCCTCCCTGGCCGCCGCTCCCCCTCTAGATCCCATCTAGAGGGGCCGGCCCCCCTTGCCCCTTCCCCTATAAATAGAGGAGTGAGGGGAGGGCTGCATACACAAGCCAAGGCGCAGCCCCTCCCCTCCCCAACACCTCTCCTCCTCCGTACGTGCTTGGCGAAGCCCTGTCGGAGTACCGCTGCACCAACAACACCACGCCGTCGTGCTACCGTTGGAGCTGTCTTCCTCAACCTCTCCTTCCTCCTTGCTGGATCAAGACGGAGGAGACGTCGCCCGTACCATACATGTGTTGAACGCGGAGGTGCTGTCCGTTCAGCACTTGGTCATCGGTGATCTGAATCACGGCGAGTACGACTCCATCATCACCATCCCCTTGAACGCTTCCGCACTCGATCTACAAGTGGTATGTAGATGAAAACTCACTCCCTTGACTCGTTGCTTAGATGAACTCATCGATGGATCTTGGTGAAACTGTAGGAAAAATTTTAATTTTCTGCAACGTTCCCCTACAGTGGCATCATGAGCTAGGTCTATGCGTAGTTCTCTATTGCACGAGTAGAACACAATTTTGTTGTGGGCATAGATCTTGTCAACTTGCTTGCCGCTACTAGTCTTATCTTGCTTCAGCGGTATTGTGGGATGAAGCGGCCCGGACCAACCTTACACGTACGCTTACGTGAGACCGGTTCCACCGACTAACATGCACTAGTTGCATAAGGTGGCTAGCGGGTGTCTGTCTCTCCCACTTTAGTTGGAGCGGATTTGATGAAAAGGGTCCTTATGAAGGGGAAGTAGAAGTTGACAAAATCAGGTTGTGGTTATTCGTAGGTAAGAAAACGTTCTTGCTAGAACCCAATTGCAGCCACGTAAAAGATGCAACAACAATTAGAGGACGTCTAACTTGTTTTTGCAGCAATTGTCATGTGATGTGATATGGCCAGAAGTTGTGATGAATGATGAATGATATATTGTGATGTATGAGATCATGTTCTTGTAATAGGAATCACGACTTGCATGTCGATGAGTATGACAACCGGCAGGAGCCATAGGAGTTGTCTTTATTTTTTGTATGACCTGCGTGTCATTGAAGAACGCCATGTAAATTACTTTACTTTATTGCTAAACGCGTTAGCCATAGAAGTAGAAGTAGTCATTGGCGTGACAACTTCATGAAGACACGATGATGGAGATCATGGTGTCATGCCGGTGACAAGATGATCATGGAGCCCCGAAGATGAAGATCAAAGGAGCTATATGATATTGGCCATATCATGTCACTACTTTATATAATTGCATGTGATGTTTATTATGTTTTATGCATCTTGTTTACTTAGAACGACGGTAGTAAATAAGATGATCCCTTATAATAATTTCAAGAAAGTGTTCCCCCTAACTGTGCACCGTTGCTAAAGTTCGTCGTTTCGAAGCACCACATGATGATTGGGTGTGATAGATCCTTACGTTCACATACAATGGGTGTAAGACAGATTTACACATTCAGAACACTTAGGGTTAACTTGACGAGCCTAGCATGTACAGACATGGCCTCGGAACACAAGAGACCGAAAGGTCGAACATGAGTCGTATGGAAGATACGATCAACATGGAGATGTTCACCGATAATGACTAGTCCATCTCACGTGATGATCGGACACGGCCTAGTCGAGTCGGATCGTGTAACACTTAGATGACTAGAGGGATGTCAAATCTGAGTGGGAGTTCATTAAAATAATTTGATTAGATGAACTTAATTATCATGAACTTAGTCTAAAACTTTTTGCAAAATATGTCTTGTAGATCAAATGGCCAACGCTCATGTCAACATGAACTTCAACGCGTTCCTAGAGAAAACCAAGCTGAAAGATGATGGCAGCAACTATACGGACTGGGTCCGGAACCTGAGGATCATCCTCATAGCTGCCAGGAAACAATATGTTCTAGAAGGACCGCTAGGTGACGCTCCCGTCCCAGAGAACCAAGACATTATGAATGCTTGGCAGTCTCGTGCTGATGATTACTCCCTCGTTCAGTGCGGCATGTTGTACAGCTTAGAACCGGGGCTCCAAAAGCGTTTTGAGCAACACGGAGCATATGAGATGTTCGAGGAGCTGAAACTAGTTTTCCAAGATCATGCCCGGGTCGAGAGATATGAAGTCTCCGACAAGTTCTATAGTTGTAAGATGGAGGAAAATAGTTCTGTCAGTGAGCATATACTCAAAATGTCTGGGTTGCACAACCGCCTGTCCCAGCTGGACATTAACCTCCCGGATGAGGCGGTCATTGACAGAATCCTTCAGTCGCTCCCACCAAGCTACAAGAGCTTCGTGATGAACTACAATATGCAGGGGATGGTGAAGACCATTCCTGAAGTATTTTCAATGATGAAGTCGGCAGAGGTTGAAATCAAGAAAGAACATCAAGTGTTGATGGTCAATAAGACCACTAAGTTCAAGAAGGGCAAGGGTAAGAAGAACTTCCAGAAGGACGGCAAAGATGGTGCCGCGCCCGGTAAGCCAGTTGCCGGGAAGAAGTCAAAGCATGGACCCAAGCCTGAAACTGAGTGCTTTTATTGCAAGGGGAAGGGTCACTGGAAGCGGAACTACCCCAAATACTTAGCAGACAAGAAGGACGGCAACACTAAAGGTATATTTGATATACATGTAATTGATGTGTACCTTACCAGTACTCGTAGTAACTCCTGGGTATTTGATACCGGTGCCGTTGCTCACATTTGTAACTCACAGCAAGAGCTGCGGAATAAGAGGAGACTGGCGAAGGACGAGGTGACGATGCGCGTCGGGAATGGTTCCAAGGTCGATGTGATCGCCGTCGGCACGCTACCTCTACATTTACCTACGGGATTAGTTTTAAACCTCAATAATTGTTATTTAGTGCCAAGTTTGAGCATGAGCATTGTATCTGGATCTTGTTTGATGCGAGATGGCTACTCATTTAAATCCGAGAATAATGGTTGTTCTATTTATATGAGAGATATGTTTTATGGTCATGCCCCGATGGTCAATGGTTTATTCTTAATGAATCTCGAACGTAATACTACACATATTCATAGTGTGAATACCAAAAGACGTAAAGTTGATAATGATAGTCCCACATATTTGTGGCACTGCCGCCTTGGTCACATTGGTGTCAAGCGCATGAAGAAGCTCCATGCTGATGGACTTTTAGAGTCTCTCGATTACGAATCATTTGACACATGCGAACCATGCCTCATGGGCAAGATGACCAAGACTCCGTTCTCCGGAACAATGGAGCGAGTAACCAACTTGTTGGAAATCATACATACCGATGTGTGCGGTCCAATGAGCGTTGAGGCTCGCGGAGGATATCGTTATGTTCTCATTCTCACTGATGACTTGAGTAGATATGGGTATGTCTACTTGATGAAACACAAATCTGAGACCTTTGAAAAGTTCAAGGAATTCCAGAATGAAGTAGAGAATCAACGTGACCGAAAGATAAAATTCTTACGATCGGATCGTGGAGGAGAATATTTAAGTCACGAATTTGGTACACAATTAAGAAAATGTGGAATCATTTCACAACTCACGCCGCCTGGAACACCTCAGCGTAACGGTGTGTCCGAACGTCGTAATCGCACTCTATTGGATATGGTGCGATCTATGATGTCTATTATCGATTTACCGCTATCATTTTGGGGATACGCTCTAGAGACAGCTACATTCACTTTAAATAGGGCATCGTCTAAATCCCTTGAGACGACATCGTATGAATTATGGTTTGGGAAGTGTCACATCCCTAGTTCTGGCCTGACCTATGCTAGCTTCCATGTGTGCATCATGTTTAAATTCAAATGAAATTTGAATTGAGGAATTTTCAAAAGCCTCAGGAAACCTCTAAAAATAACCAACATTTAAATCTTCTCAAATGAGTCCAAGAAAATGTTCCTGTTATTCTATAGAAATATTGGTAAGAGGTAAAATTCAAACCAATATTTTTGGAGTCACAGAAATATTTATTTTGGCCATTTGAATTAATTAAATAACTATTTGCTTTGGATTTATATATAATATATATTAAATATGATTCCAATAATTCTGGAAGTTTGTGAGTGGCTTTGTATATATTTTAGCAAGCCACATAAAAACCTACAGAATTTATTAAAATGACTTAGTTGCTAAACTAAATCAAAACAAACTACAGAAAATAGAAAACAGAGTAGAAAAAGGAAATAGAAAGAGAGAGAGAGAGAGAGCTACCTGGCGCCTACCTGTGCGGCCTGCTGCTGAAGCCGGCCCAGCCCATCTCCACTCCCCCCCCCCCCCCCCCTGTCGTCTTCCTCGCGGCAGTAGGCAGCGCGCGTGGCCGACGCACGCCGGCACACGCTCGGCCACCTCCTGCCTCCCTGCTTGCCTCCGCTACTCCCTGGAGACGCCACGCAACCCCTCGGACCCCTCTCACTCTCTCCCCGAGCTCCTGTCCTCCTCTGGCTCCCTCGCGCGCAACCACCGAATGCAGCCGCGCCGCCGACTAGAACCACCGCGGCCACAGGCCCTCCCCCATCTCGCCGACGTGTCCATGGCCTCTGTTTCGACCTCCTCGTCCTCCCCGTCGACTCACTCGACGCCGGATGCCTCAAAACACCGTCACCGGCCTCTTCTTCATCGCCGGCCGCCGCGGATCCCCATCATCGACTCGTCGCCGTCCGGCCTTCCCCGAGCCTGCTTCGACGTCTGCTGCAACCGCCGTGAGCCACCGAACCTTTTCCCCCTCTCCGTTCTCGCTCTCGTGCGCCGTAGCCGCCGCCCCCTTGCTTACCGTAGCCGTCGCCGCGCGGGCTCGTCGCCGGCGAAGCCCCGGTGACCAAATGGCCCCGCGTGTGCGTTCGTTGCACTCGCAACGACCCGTGGAGCAACGCTAGCGTGACAGCTAGCTCGTTTGCAAGCCGCAGCGCTAACCCCGCACCCACCCGAGCTCCGGTCGCCGCCTCGCTCGCCGCCGTTGCTGATTCCGACCACCTCAGCACCTCCCACTGCTACCAAACGACGCGCCTCACCACGACGCGTCCGTAGAGACCAACCCCGCCTCCTCTCGTCGCCAGAATCGTCGGAACGAGAGCCGCCGCCACGTCCGTGTGTCACCGGCGGTTAGCCGCCGACGTGACCACTTAATTAGGGCCTAAACACCCCGCTAATCACCCCCTAGAGCCACTGCCAAGTGGGCCCCCGTGCCTAAATTAATTAGTTTAAACCTCTCTGTTAAATTAATACTAATCTCAGTGGGCCCCGCCTGTCACCATTGACTTGGCCACGTCAGCATTGACGGGACCCACCAGTCAGCCTCTGTCCCTGCCCTGTTACACTGACGTGCGGGTCCCCAGCCGTCAGGTTTGACCTGGGCTGGCGCCTTTGACCTGCTGACGTCACTAATACGTCATGCTGATGCAGTATTTGTTTCTGGAATTTAAATAAATCTTAAATGATTTATTATTTTCAGAAAAATGTCCAAAACTTCTAAAATTCATAGAAATTCAACCGTAACTCCAAATGAAATAAATTATATATGAAAAATGATCAGAAAAATCCAATCTATCCATCTGTACCATTTTCATGCATGTTAGAACAACTTACAGCTGCTGTTTAGCACAAATCATATTAATGGCATTTAAACCTTCACATATGGAGTTTGAATTTGAACCTAGGGTTCAAACCAACTTCATTTAACTTGCTGCTAGATGCATTAGCTCAAATCACAGCATATTGCCATGTCATGATCATGCATCATATTGTGCATTGCATTGATTGTATTTCTTCTCTGTTGCCGGTATTTGTCCCCTCTCGATAGACGTGATACCGACGATGAGATCGATGACACCGATGAAGAGCTATACTATCTTCAGAAGTGCCAGGCAAGCAAAACCCCCTTGTTCATTCCGATACAATCCCACTCTCTCGCTCCTACTCTCTTTTACTGCATTAGGACAACAACGACATATTTGTTACTTGTTGTGGTAGTTGAACCCCTTTATCCTCTGCATGACCTGTCATTGCCACAGTAAATAGATGAAACCCACTAGCATGAGTAGGAGTTGTTTGAGCCCTGTTGTGCCTACTCATTCATGCTTGTTTGTCATGCCTGCTATTGCTTAGAGTTGAGTCAGGTCTGATTCATCGAGGATGAATCAGAGGTGCGTGAACATATCCTACTGTGTGTGAGCTAAGTGTGTGAACACGATTTGGTAAAGGTAGCGGTGAGAGGCCATGTAGGAGTACATGGTGGGTTGTCTCATTGGAGCCGTCCTCAGGAACTGAGTTCTGTGTTTGTGATCCATGATTCAGCTACTACCACGCATTGGGCCCGAAACCAATGGACCCTCTCGGCTTCTTAATCACCCTTGTCCTTTGTCCAGGAGTTGCAAGTAGTTTCTGGTGTTTGTAGTATGCTGGAGGCCGTGCGCAGCGCTGACCGTAGGGGTGGGCTGTGATGCGGTAGGCACGTGGCCGGGTAAACCGGGCGCCCGTTTGGTGTCACGGAACCCTGTTCACATCGTTTGGGGCTGTGAGCGAAACTTCGGCCGGATCTCCTCATGGATGGAACCCAAATAGGCGATAAACCTGGACTAGGGACTTGAGTGTTTAGGTAGGTCGTGGCCGACACCCACGTTGGGCTTCCGCTTGAAGGTTGCCGAGTACATGTCGTGTAAATGGCAGTAAGTGGTGAGAGCGTGTGTGAAGAAGTACACCCCTGCAGGGTTAATATCATCTATTCGAATAGCCGTGTCCGCGGTAAAGGACTTCTGGGTTGCCTATAACAGTTCATAGACAAGTGAAAGTGGGTACTCTAAAATATGCAAGATAAGTGTGAGTGCTATGGATGGCGTTCTCGTAGGGAGACGGAGCGGATCCATAGTGGTGTATTGATATGGTGAATATGTGGACTCGTGTGCGCCACCTCAAAAGAGTTACTTGTAGTAGTAGTTCAGGATAGCCACCGAGTCAAAGCTGGCTTGCTGCTGTTAAACTCCACCATCCCCTTTGTTGATAATGATGCATATGTAGTTAGTTCTGATGTAAGTCTTGCTGGGTACATTTGTACTCACATTTGCCTATTTTACGTTTTTGCAGAGAGACTTGGGTCTTGTTAGTAGTTCCGCGTGGACTTCGACGTTTAGCTTGTTACCTCAGCTACGATCTTGTGCCCTCGGCAGGATCTAGAAGATAGTCAGGCTTCTAAGCCTTTTTCATTTGTAGATGTCTGTACTCAGACATGTTAGCTTCCGCTTGTGCTTTGACTTGTATGCTCTGAATGTTGGGTCATGAGACCCATGTCTGTAATATCTCGCTCCTCGGAGCCTAATGAATACATACTTGAGTCGTAGAGTCATGTTGTGATGCCATGTTGTATTTGCACATATCGAGCATATTGTGTGTATGTTATTGAAATGCTTGGTATGTGTGGGATCTGACTATCTAGTTGTTTATCTTTAGTAGCCTCTCTTACCGGGAAATGTCTCCTAGTGTTTCCACCGAGCCATGGTAGCTTGCTACTGCTCCGGAACACTTAGGCTGGCCGGCATGTGTCCTTCTTCGTTCCTGTGTCTGTCCCTTCGGGGAAATGTCACGCGTTGAGTACCGGAGTCCTGTTAGCCCGCTACAGCCCGGTTCACCGGAGTCCTGCTAGCCCAGTGCTACAGCCCGGAACTTATTCGCTGATGACCGACACGTTCGATGCTGGGTCATGGATGCCTGTCCCTGTAAGTCTGTGCCACTTTGGGTTTACGACTAGCCATGTCAGCCCGGGCTCCTTATCATATGGATGCTAGCGACACTATCATATACGTGTGCCAAAAGGCGCAAACGGTCCCGGGCATAGGTAAGGCGACACCCGTGGGAATACCGTGCGTGAGGCCGCAAAGTAATATGAAGTGTTACAAGCTAGATCGATGTGACATTGAGTCGGGGTCCTGACAGGAAGAAACCTAAGCTGTCGTTTCTAAAAGTTTGGGGATGCGATGCTTATGTCAAGAAACTTCAACCTGAAAAGCTCGAACCCAAGTCGGAAAAATGCGTCTTCATAGGATACCCTAAAGAAACCATTGGGTATACCTTCTACTTAAGATCCAAGGGCAAGATCTTTGTTGCCAAGAATGGATCCTTTCTAGAAAAAGAGTTTCTCTCGAAAGAAGTAAGTGGGAGTAAAGTAGAACTCGATGAAGTACTACCTCTTGAACAGGATAGTAGTGCAGCTCAGGAAAATGTTCCTATGATGCCTACTCCAACTGGAGAGGAAATTAATGATGATGATCAAGGTACTTCTGATCAAGTTGCTACTGAACTTGGAAATCATGTTGTTAGACAACGGTGAACCCTCGAACTATGAAGAAGCGATGGCAGGCCCGGATTCCAACAAATGGCTTGAAGCCATGAAATCCGAGAAAGAATCCATGTATGAAAACAAAGTATGGACTTTGACTGACTTGCCCGATGATCGGCGAGCGATAGAAAACAAATGGATCTTTAAGAAGAAGACGGACGCGGATGGTAATGTCACCATCTATAAAGCTCGACTTGTCACTAAGGGTTATCGGCAAGTTCAAGGGATTGACTACGATGAGACTTTCTCTCCCGTAGCGAAGCTTAAGTCCGTCCGAATCATGTTAGCAATTGCCGCATACTATGATTATGAGATATGGCAGATGGACGTCAAAACGGCATTCCTTAATGGGCATCTTAAGGAAGAACTGTATATGATGCAGCCGGAGGGTTTTGTCGATCCTAAGAATGCTAACAAAGTATGCAAGCTCCAGCGATCCATTTATGGGCTGGTGCAAGCATCTCAGAATTGGAACATTCGCTTTGATGAGATGATCAAAGCATTTGGGTTTATGCAGACTTACGGAGAAGCCTGCGTTTACAAGAAAGTGAGTGGGAGCTCTGTAGCATTTCTCATATTATATGTAGATGACATACTCTTGATGGGAAATGATATAGAATTCTTGGACAGCATTAAGGCCTACTTGAATAAGTGTTTTTCAATGAAGGACCTTGGAGAAGCTGCTTATATATTAGGCATCAAGATCTATAGAGATAGATCGAGACGCCTCATAGGTCTTTCACAAAGCACATACCTTGATAAGATTTTGAAGAAGTTCAAAATGGATCAGTCTAAGAAGGGGTTCTTGCCTGTATTGCAAGGTGTGAGATTGAGCTCGGCTCAATGCCCGACCACGGCAAAAGATAAAGAAGAGATGAGTGTTATCCCCTATGCTTCAGCCATAGGATCTATTATGTATGCCATGCTGTGTACCAGACCTGATGTAAACCTTGCCGTAAGTTTGGTAGGAAGATACCAAAGTAATCCCGGCAAGGAACACTGGACAGCGGTCAAGAATATCCTGAAGTACCTGAAAAGGACAAAGGACATGTTTCTCGTTTATGGAGGTGACGAAGAGCTCGCCGTAAAGGGTTACGTCAACGCTAGCTTCGACACAGATCTGGATGACTCTATGTCACAAACCGGATACGTGTATATGTTGAATGGTGGAGCAGTAAGCTGGTGCAGCTGCAAGCAGAGCGTCGTGGCGGGATCTACATGTGAAGCGGAGTACATGGCAGCCTCGGAGGCAGCGCATGAAGCTATTTGGGTGAAGGAGTTCATCACCGACCTAGGAGTCATACCCAATGCGTCGGGGCCGATCAAACTCTTCTGTGACAACACTGGAGCTATTGCCCTTGCCAAGGAGCCCAGGTTTCACAAGAAGACCAGGCACATCAAGCGTCATTTCAACTCCATCCGTGAAAATGTTCAAGATGGAGACATAGATATTTGCAAAGTACATACGGATCTGAATGTCGCAGATCCGTTGACTAAACCTCTCTCGCGAGCAAAACATGATCAACACCAGAACTCTATGGGTGTTCGATTCATCACAATGTAACTAGATTATTGACTCTAGTGCAAGTGGGAGACTGTTGGAAATATGCCCTAGAGGCAATAATAAAAGCATTATTATTATATTTCCTTGTTCATGATAATTGTCTTTTATTCATGCTATAATTGTATTATCCGAAAATCGTAATACACGTGTGAATACATAGACCATAACATGTCCCTAGTGAGCCTCTAGTTGACTAGCTCGTTGGTCAACAGATAGTCATGGTTTCCTAACTATGGACATTAGATGTCATTGACAACGGGATCACATCATTAGGAGAATGATGTGATGGACAAGACCCAATCCTAAGCATAGCACAAGATCGTGTAGTTCGTTTTGCTAGAGCTTTTTCAATGTCAAGTAACTCTTCCTTAGACCATGAGATCGTGTAACTCCCGGATACCGTAGGAGTGCTTTGGGTGTACCAAACGTCACAACGTAACTGGGTGACTATAAAGGTGCACTATAGGTATCTCCAAAAGTGTCTGTTGGGTTGACACGGACACTACTAGAAAAACCACTACTAATGGCGCACCTAATATGGCCATTAATGGCGTATCAGTGGTGCGCCATTAACAGCACGCCATTAGTAATTTTTACTAATGGCGCACCACATGGTGCGCCATTAGTATCTGGTATACTAATGGCGCACCGCGGGTGCGCCATTAGTATAGGCCAGCGTGCGCCATTAGTATGCCTCCCAGGGGCCATGTATACCCAGGTGCTTTGGCATACTAATGGCGCACCACCACTGGATGCGCCATTAGTAACCGCGGCATACAAATGGCGCACTGCCCTTTGATGCGCCATTAGTATGCACTGTCATACTAATGGCGCACTGTCATGTGATGCACCATTAGTATGAATATTAGGTTTTTTTTATTTTTTTATTTTCTGTTTTTTGCACAGGTTACAAAATGTATAATTTGACAAAATATAGACAGCACACATCAACAACAGATTCATCGAATACAATAGAAGATTAGTCTTTGAATACAATTCATCATATTAGTCTCCGAATACAATTCATCATATTAGTCTCCGAATTAGAAAGACCGAACAAAGATAGAACATTATATTACAAGTCTCGAGACCGCGAGTAGCGAGTTTGTCTTCACATTACAAGTCGATATCGATCATCTAAAGTACCATCACATAGAAGAGAGTTGCGGTCATCACGATGAGCATCATCACGATGAAACTCGTCTTCATCCGGTTCCTCCAACGCTCCCTCCCCTCTCCCGCTAGATAGCGGGCGTATCTAGATTCGGCCTCGGCCCTAGTGGTGTACCCTTTGTAACTGTTACCGCTGAATCGGTGAACCTGTCTCCGACACTCCTCCCAGTCATCGTAGACTCCGGGAACCTTACCCTTGTACACGACATACGTCGGCATCGCTATGCACTAGCCAAACGAAACGTTAGTACCAATTCACAGACAATACATAAGCAATATATAATTATGCAACAGAACGATCGGAAGAGAAAAGCAAGACATTAATAGCATCGATTACATCTAAGTTGAACGACTCTCGAAACCAAAGAGACATACTACAAGTTCATTAAAGTTTAATTACAACATGAACCAATCGATGTTTCAGAACTAGACAACTGGACTCAAGGGACCGGAGCGTGGATGAAGCCGCCGTCTATCGTGGGAGTCATGAAAGAACGGGCCTTGTCATCCTGCATTTGTAGCATTGTGTCGATGTCACTGTTGGACGGTTGATTTCTGAGGTAGAACTGCCCCGAGGTACGAAGGACATCTTGATGGATGATTTCCGCAAACTCCAACTGGATGCGAAAGAATTCTTGTCGGAGGTCCGCGTCCTGGATTGCCGACACGCTCGCGGCCCAATCTTTGAGTTTACTCGGTAGCAGAAGTTGATGATGGTCCCGTACGATCGCCCGCATGTGATGGATGGCGTAGTAGGCACCCTTCTGACCGCCAGGCGGCTGCTTGACGCAGCAGAACGTCGTATTGTCGGAGAACACGTGCTTGCCATACTTACGAATAGGCCTGGTGAAGGTGCCTCCAGATTGGGCGTAGCCGGGGAGAACATCATCAAGAACCTTCTTGACATTTGTGTAGTCTACGTTCGACTGACGGTCAGGGTCGAAATACGTGGCCATGGAATATTTGGGGCTTAGGAGGATGAGCGTGCAACGTGTGTCACTGCAGAAAACACGGAATGTTAAAAGAAAAACGATCGAAATGTAAGAATTCATATGTTACGGGCCGGTTGAGGGGAGGACTTACTCGGGAAAGTAAGGCACGAGGAAGTTATCCTTATCTTGGTTTGCCAGAATGACACCTTCGAGGTAAGAACTCGCGACTTGCCGGTCCCCAGTGCTGCCCAAGATCTTGGCACGCATGTAGAAGGGGTCGACTATCACGATGTCTGGGGTCTTGTCGCGAATGATCCGCATCTCCATACTCAGCGAAAATAGCCGAACGAAGGTGTAGTGCAGCGGATGAAGGTTCAACATAGCGTGGATGTCATCAAAACGCAGGACGATCGTACGCCCGATGGAGTTATCCACGAAGCCCTTGCCCTCTGGCACCTTGGCCGTGAAAACCGGGTATGCCACATCCTTCTCCCTAAGACGCCGCTTCTCCAAAGCAAGAACACTGTTATGCAGACTCTGCATAGCACCGGTTGCAGCATTGAGCATATTTGTCGGTAGCATCGCCCTACCCGCCACATGCACCCTCCTCGAGATATCCTGCGGTGAAGGTGGCCCGTCCTGAGCACGGATCGTACTCGGTGCCGGCTGGCTCGCACCCTTCTTAGACTTTCTTTTGCGTGCCTTCTTCTTCTCCTGTAATGGGATCGAGTTCTGCTCACAGACCGCCTTCTTGAGTGTGTTGGGGCGGATAATATTTCGCACCTCGCCTATCTGAGGCTCGGTGAAGTCGGCAGCTGGAGGCGTCTCCTGAGAGCTGAACGCCAGACGGCGCCTGTTGCAACTTGGCTTCTCCGCGGTACGAGCTAGATCGCACACGTCTTTTGTTGGGTTTGGTTCTTGAGAAGGAGGCCCCATGAAGTCGCCATCGTACCCATGCTCGGCAAAGTACTGATCGACGTTGCCAAATGTATCATCGTCGTAGTCGTCGTCGTTCTGATCCTGTGCCATATGCATGTTTGGATCCAGTGGCATAGGGATGTCCGGCACCGTTACGGCGGTCTTGCCATGGGGCCGACTTGGCGCCGGCACGACTGGCGGTGTTGTCTTTGGGGTGGTGTCCCCCGCCCCCAAACGAATCTGGCTCTTCGGCCAAAGCAGGGGCCAGCTCAGGCAGGCGCTGAGGGTCATCACGTCTTCATTGTCGGCCCCGACGGGTCGAATCGGAGGTAACAAGTTGTCGCAGCCTGGCAGCACCCGAGCCAGTTGAACCCTAAACAAGTTGGGTGGCATCTGGGTACCGTGGAACAAGGGGTTGCCCGGTTGAACGATTTTTCCCTTGGCGACATCGACCAACTCGTTGTTCACGAAGTGGAGGAGAGTGCACGGAACGTCGGCGGCGCCCTGCGAAAACATGTAGGGCGTCAGGGATGCCCAGACAAAGCCAAGGAGATGAAGTCCTCGGCCGAGAGAGGCTTAATTAGTTACCGTGATGATGGCGTCGAGCTCGGCTAATGTCGAGGCACCGCCAACGGCGGGCGTGCAGTTGACGGAGGGGCCGCTTGCTGAAGAGGTGCCGGCCGGCGTACACCCGGGTGCATTAAGCTCCCGTGCCGGCATCGGAGACACCAATGCCGCCTCCGCCGGAGGCACCAATGGCCCCGCCATCGCGCGAGTTGCTGGCCGTGAAGCTAGGAATCGGGGGCGGCCCCTGTTGGCCGCCCGCAATCCACGCACTCAACCCCGAGATCAAGGTAGGCACAAGGGCGGTGATCGTCGCTCCGAGTCGTTGTTCCACTTGCTCTTGGACAATCTCCGGAATCCGCGCCACCTGTGCCTTGAGTTCTTGAACCTCTCGCGCCTGGCTTTCCGAGCTGGTCTTTTTCTCTTCCGCACACCAGCGGTATAGTATGACCCCCATTTTGTCGACAAGCCTTTGCCGGCCACACGACCAGCTGACGTCGGCTTACTGAGCTTATCCTTGTTCTTCATTACATTCAACCCCCTATTTAGAGTGGTGTCCCAAGGGTTGCTCTTAGTCGACCCCGCGCTACTGCTTTCAGTCGCCTGCGGAAGGAATGTGAACCATTTAGAATTTTGGCTTCATTAATTAGAATGCAACCATATGGAGCTAATTACGCGGGGGTGTATTCCTTACCAGAACAAGCTCAAGCTGCCTGGTCTTCGGATCCGTGGTAAGCTCCTTTGTTTTCGGGTCCTTCTTGTACCGGGCCCTGACAAAGTTCCTCGTCTGCTTGTCACCGTATTTATCGAAGAGGGGCGGTAGGCCTTGCTCGGCACGGTCCGCCTCCTCCTTGTCCCATATAGGCTCCGCCACTCTGTAACCGCCGGGACCGAGTGTGTGTTCCCCTATGTTCAGCTCCCGCATTTGTTTCCCCCACTCACTTGATTGGGAGCTTGCGGTGCTCGAGCAATTGATCTTGAAGTCGTTGTAGTCATCTTCGGTGATCGAAGGATTTTTCTCCTTGATCTTCTGATAACTCTCACCTTTCTCGATCATTCTCTTCACATTGCTTTTCCAAGTAGACAGGGCCGTGCTCATCTTCGTGAGGGCAGCATTGTTCACTTTATTCCCTTTGAGGCTTGTGTTTTCAAATTCAGCGGGGAACTTGTATCGTTCGTGCAGCTGCGTGAAGAGGAGGTTGCGCAAATTCCCTCGGTCCTTATGCCTAAGGTTCTCGGTGTCAATCGAGACGGTGCTCCGGACAATGCACCCGAGCTGAAGCGAGTACCCCTTGACTATTCGTTCGGGCGCCGTTGGATTCCCGTTGGAGTCCACTTCAGTAACTTCCTCCTTGAGGGTGCGGAGCACGATCGGGCGCCGGTCCTTCCGTTGCCTCTTCGGTTGGCTGCCATCTGTGCGTGCGCCGCCATCATCAGTGGTGGCATCCTTGGCGGCACCATCAGTGGTGGCATCAGTGTGGTCATCCTCGGCGGCACCATCCGTGGTCTCAGGATCGGTGGGGAAGGTGGCGGCCTCATACAAGTGAGGTTGTTCCTCCATCTCCTGGGACAGCTCCCAGAATGCCTTGCCGCCCGAACCCCCGGCCTCATCGTTGTGGGCCATTTTTCTCTCTAAATAGAAACAAAGTTTGGTCAAAAAGTTGGTTATGGTCAAGGAAAAAGATCATGGTCTCATCATTTAGGGTTTGTCGACACCGAGGCATCCTAAAATCTAAGCTTTTATCATTGAGGGTTTTTCGACGCCGAGGCACCCTAAAAGCCTAACCTTTCATCATTTCGGTTTTTATCGACACCGAGGCACCCTAAAAGCCATGCATTAGTCACAAGTACGCCGGGGCACTTGATCCTACTTAATTAACTACTAAGATACCCCGGCCCATGCATTAGTCACAAGTACCCCATATGTCCTATTTTTAGCAAAGTCATGCTAAAATTCATGGAAAATTTCAGCATGACCTTTGCTGAAAATAGGACATATGGAGTACCCGAATTTGCCGGAACGGAAGTTAATCGACATTCCGGCAAACTCAAGGGCCTCTCGGGGTACCTGCAATATCATCACGACACTGCCCATGAAACCACTCAGGCTAGCCAAGGAGACTGCCCATGAAACCACACCCCAAGGTAGAAGCCATCATTCATTACAAATTTGAATATATGATATTCCAGAAAATAATCTGTCTACAAAATGAGATACATTCCGTTTGAACTACCAAGTTACACAAAGAAAATGCACCTAATCACCAAGAGGAACTGTTACAACTCCATAAGGTATATCCAAGTCACTGCTACTCATATTCAAAAAACCTAACTCCAATATAACCAGAAAGGTTGTAAAACATTATATCTCCCTGCTGACACGAACTGAAAGCGTAACAAAAATACCTATTATTCTAGGCAGCTGCCTTGCTAGTGATTCGGTGTCGTCGCAACTGGATCCCTCCCACTCGACCTGCGATCTTCTACAAGGAAAAAGTAGCAGCTCAGTCAACCACCATATAATTATACAAGGAAAAAATAGCAGCTCAGTCAACCACCCTTTTTTACTTAATTCTTAACTGCAGATTCTCCTAGCTATCTAGCTAGCTTGTCCCCCCCTGCCCTAATCAGAGGAGATCTCCAACTGCTAGACCAAATAATTCTCAAGGCAAACAACTACAGATGCTGCACATGTACTTGACAATTTAGCTGACAAGTCATGTTTTTCGAGAGTTGTTGCGACGTTGCTCCTGTTTGATGATGCCATTGATTTCAAAATTTAGAGATGCTATTAATTTCACACTACAAAGTTTAGTACTACTGAAACAGTGTCTACCTGAAAGTCTGTTAGCTACTTCCGGGCAGAGTACATAAGAACTAACCTGTCAAAAAAAACAACAAGAACATAGAACTGCAAGTTGGTCAAGCAAGTTTGTAGAGAGACAAAATGTACGATTTCGCCTCTCTGGGAAGAACTCTGAGGAGCTTCTCGTTGATGCGTCCTTCATCGCTCACATGACTCATTAGTCAAAAAAGATTCCGCCCTAAAGCTCAGCAGATCTTACTCTTCTTCTCAGCTGAGTGCAACACAATTATTTACCGATGATTTACTCTTCTTTCTCGATAAAAACACACACAATAATTTACCGATACAGCTTCACTCATAGGTTTTAGACTCATACTACTAGCTTTGCAGTTCACCACTCATGTCCAGTAGCATGGTTACTTTCACTCTTCCAGACAGCACTAACACTTAACATTGTATTCATGTCATAAGTAATACTAATTGACTTAAATGGACAAGAACTTCATTTTATTTTTCATCCATCACCCTGCTAGAGTACAGATACACACGGAAAGACAGTAAACATTTTGTCTTGCAGGCAGCAATTGACAGGCATTACTACTGGATTTCAAACTATTCCCAGGCGTATGCATTAACAACATCAGAGCCTTTCAGAAGATGGATGACATGAGGTGTTTCTATGCCAAACACTGACCGATGGACCAAGAAAACAACAACTGATCACAGAAAAGCTCCAGGAACACACTTTAGAGTAGGATTCGCCTAATCAGAGGACAAATGCTGCTTACTGAGAGCAGAGTCACAAACACCAACAAGTAGTATCACAGCTTTGCAGACAGCTTTGATGCTACCAACCAGTTACTCAATGACCATGTGCCCAGAGAAAAGGGGAAGAACAGAAGAGGAGGAAGAGCGTACCACGTCTGTAGTCGGGCTAAGCTGTCGCCGGTGACGGTGTAGACGAGGCTGGCTGACCGACCCGGGGCAGCGGCATCGGGGCGGGGTCGAGGCGGCGCGGGGCGGCATCGAGGCGGCGTCGGGGCGGCGTCGAGGCGGCGTCGGGGCGGCGGGGCAGCGTCGAGGCGGCGTCAGGGCGGCGGGGCAGCGTCGAGGCGGCGGGGCAGCGGCGTCGGGAGAGGAGAGGGGAAGGGGATCTAGGGCGAGGGAGAGGGCGAGGGAGAGGGAAGGCGAGGAGAGGGCGAGGGAGGGAGAGGGCGAGGGCGAGGGCGAGGGGGAGGGTAAGGGCAGCGGCGGCGGCGGCGGTGGATCGAGAGGGAGAGGGAACTGGCGAGGGAGAGAGGGAAAGGGGGGATCGGGCGAGGGGGGAGAGGGAAGGGGGGATCGGGCACAATACTAATGGCGCACCTCACCGTGGTGCGCCATTAGCATGTCCATACTAATGGCGCACCTCATCGTGGTGCGCCATTAGTAGTTTTTTTATTTCAACTCGAGCCAACAGGTTATGTACCACCAGAACTGATCCACATCAAGTCCCCTCTACTAGCTCGACTGGTTAGCAGCCAATTCTCACACCAGGAGGTCCTGGGTTCGACTCCCAGGCTCCACAAATTTTTTTTAGCATTTAAAAAGATGTTTGATACTTATTTGTGTTTAAATATATTCAAACTTGTTTAAATAATAACAGTAATATTTTTTTATAAGACAGTAGCATTTAAAAAGCTGTTTGATACTTATTTTTTTATAAGACGGTGCGCGGGGTGCGGGGGGTCGGCGGCGGCGGTTGAGTAGGGGAATCGAGGGTGCGGGGGGTCGGCGGCGGCGGCCGGTGGACCGGGGGGTGCTCGGTGGCGAGGGGGACCAGATCTGGCGAGGTGGGATAGCGATCGAGATGGAGGGGGATCGAGATCGAGTGTCCATGAAATTTAAAATGCTGTTTGATACTTTTTTGTGTTTAAATATGTTCAAACTTGTTTAAATCATAACAGTAATTTTTTTTGTAAGACAGTAATAATTTTTTAAAAAATATCGTCAAACAGTAATGCCGGTGGAGCGGGGGAGGGTGCGGGGGGTCGGTGGCGGCGGTTGAGTAGGGGAGGGGTGCGGGGGGTCGGCGGCGACGGTTGAGTAGGGGAATCGAGGGTGCGGGGGGTCGGCGGCGGCGGCCGGTGGACCGGGGGGTGCTCGGCGGCGAGGGGGACCGGATCTGGCGAGGTAGGATAGCGATCGAGATGGAGGGGGATCGAGATCGAGTGTCCATGAAATTTAAAAATATTCATGATAGTTCAAAAAGTGCCCATGAAATACAATCGAGAAATGAAGGCTACGATTTAAATACAATCGATCTTAGCTAGCTATCTGTTAACAATCTTCTTGCCCTTCTTTTTCGCAAATGGAGTTCTTTTGTGGAACGGACGTCCTTTAGGTAGGGTGGTCCTGCTTCTTCTTGTGGTGTATGCTGCTACTTCATCATCGTCGTCATGTTCGATCCTCGGGTCGCCGTACTTGTCGAAGTCTTGCTCATTGGCTACTCCATCCATTCCGATGATCTTCCTTTTGCCTCTCCTCACGACAACACGACTGGTCTTTGACGGGTCGGTAATGAAGAAGCATTGGTCCACTTGGGAAGCCAGTACCCATGGCTCATTTTTCGCGGTGACGTTTGCGCCCGCGGTCTTGGATTTGGCTTCGGGTATAACCATGGTGGTGAAATACCGGTCTTCTTTTAGGACGCTCTTGGCCCATCTGACACGGAACATCGGGACCTTCTCTCCAGCGTAGCTCAGCTCCCAGATCTCCTCGATCCTTCCGTAGTATCTGTCCTTGTCGTTACCGGTGTAGGATTCCATCGTTACCCCGGAGTTCTGATAACCATCGCTCTTCATGTCCTTGGCCTCGGTGTAGAATGTGTAGCCGTTGATATCGTACGCCTCATAGGTCATCAGGTTGTGCTCAGCGCCCTGTGACAAGGCGAATATGAGTTGTTCTTCCGCGGAAGAATCCTCATGTAAAGGGTACGACAGAAGCTTCTGCTTGAACCAACGCGTGAAACATGAGTTGTGCTCTTTGAGTATATCTCCGTCCGTCCTCTGTTGGCCTCGGTCATTGTACGTCTTCTTAATAAAGGTTTTGTGCTCTACCACCCAAGGATCGACCACGTCTATGTGTTGTAGCGCGACTAGGTTTGCTCTTTCAAAGTCGGCGAGTCGACCCTCGAAGTCGACATGCATTTCGCGGCGACCCTCACGGTGACCCCATCCAGCGAGCCTGTCGAGGTGCCTGTTGACGGGCAGATCAACGGGGTTCTCGATGCCTAGATAATTCGTGCAGTAGGAGATGCACTCTTCGGTCAGAAAGCCCCTGGCTATGCTTCCCTCTGGACGTGACATGTTGCGAACGTATCCTTTGATGACACCATTCATCCTTTCGAACGGCATCATGCTGTGCAGGAACGTCGGCCCGAGTTGGATGATATCCTCCACTATATGGACCAGCAGATGCACCATAACGTCGAAGAATGCGGGCGGGAAGTACATCTCAAGCTCGCATAGTATCACCACGATCTCTTCCTGTAGCCTTCTGAGTTGCCTCACGCCAATCGACTTCCGAGAGATGACGTCGAAGAAGTTGCATAGGCCAAATAGCGTTTCACGGACGTGCGCGTCCATGATCCCACGGATTGCAACTGGAAGTATCTGCGTCATCAGCACGTGACAGTCGTGAGACTTCATCCCGCTGAACTTCTGCTTCGCTGGGTCTAGTTATCTGCTTATCTTCCCCGCGTAACCGTAAGGAAGTTTTACTCCTAGGAGGCAGGTGAAAAACTGCTCGATCTCCTCCTAACTTAGAGTGAAGCACGTGGGAGGGTAGTCATTTCCGGTCTTCTTGGCCTTTTTGCCTTTGCGACGACTTTCTGTGTCCTGCTTCGTCTCATCATCATCATCATCATCATCATCATCATATATAGCGTGAAGCTCCTGCCTGATGCCCATTGATTTCAAGTCTGCCCTTGCTTTCGGCCCATCTTTGGTCCTCTCTGGCATGTTGAGCAGGGTACCAAGCAGACTCTCGCACACGTTCTTCGTGATATGCATGACATCAAGGCTATGAGGGACACGGTGGATCTTCCAGTACGGCAAGTCCCAGAAAACAGACCTCGTTTTCCATACCTTCAGCAGCGGCTCTGGCGCCTTTTGCTTCTTTCCCGGCAGTGGGCAGTCTTTCCAATTTTTCAACAGCTTGTCTATTTCCTCGCCGCTCCTCGTACACGGGCGTTTTCGGGGTTCGGTTTCACCATCGAACAGATCCTTGCGTTTCCTCCACGGGTCATCGTCGCGAAGCCACCTTCGATGTCCCATGAACACGGTTTTCGAAGACCCGGGATCTCTATCTAGCTGGCGATACGTTGTGTCATCCATGCACCTTACGCATCCAGAAAATCCGTGGACTACCTGCCCCGCAAGATATCCATAACCGAGATAGTCGTGCACCGTCGTGAGCAGTGCGGCTCTCATAGGGAAATATTCTTTCTCTGCGGCGTCCCACGTATTGGCTGGCGTTTTCCACAGCGTGTCAATCTCCTCTTTCAGCAGCCCCAGATACAGATTGATGTCGTTCCCTGGTTGTTTCGGCCCTTCAATTATCATACTCATGTGAATGTACTTCCTCTTCATGCACAACCAGGGGGGAAGGTTGTACATCCACACGAACACAGGCCAGGTGCTATGTGTGCTTCTCTGGCTGCCAAACGGATTGACTCCATCGGTGCTCGCGCCCAGCATGATGTTCCTTGGATCATTCCCGAATTCTAGGTATTCGAAGTTCAACGCTTGCCACTGGCTCGCATCCTTAGGGTGACTCAGCATCTTGTCTTTTTTATCTATCTCCGGATCATTTGCGTCATCTTCTCGCTTCTTCTCCTCCCTATCGGCGTGCCAACGCAAGAGCTTTGCTACCTTAGGGTCCGCGAAATACCGCTGCAGACGAGGAGTGATCGGAAAGTACCACACCACTTTTCGAGGAGCTTTCTTCCTCTTCTTGTATCGAGTGACACCGCACACCGGACATATGGTAGACTCCGCGTGCTCGTCCCGATAAATGATGCAACTGTTCATGCACACATGGTATTTCACGTGCGGTAAATCCAGAGGACACACGATTTTCTTCGCCTCCTCCAAACTGGTCGGGCACTTGTTCCCCTTGGGAAGACGTTCGTGCCAGAATGACATGTTCTCGTCGAAGCATGCGTCGGTCATTTTGTGTTTTACCTTCATCTCCAGAGCCATGAGCGTTACTTTCAGGCGGGTATCCTCGGGCCTGCATCCTTCATACAATGGAGTAACCGCGTCTAACTCAAGTTGATCCAGCTTGGCTTTCTCTCGGGCGGCAGCTCTTGCGTTATCCGTCTGCTTGAGAAGCAGCTCTTGAATATGAGGGTCCTGCACCCAGCCCATCGATGGTCCAGCGTCGTTTGCTCCGCCGGCATCATCATCATGTCCTGCATCTTCTACATGATGACTGTGTACAGCATCACCGTCGTGATCATCTCCTGGGGATTCTTCGTCTTCTCGCCCCCCCGAGCCGCGGTGGTTGTCTTGCTGCCCTTCCTCATTTCTTGCCCGGCCCCCATGGACGACTTCGTAGTCATCTTCATCACCTTGCCACCGATAGCCATCCATGAAACCACGCAAGAGCAGGTGGTCCCGCACCTGCCCGGAATCCGGGTCCGCAATAAGGCTATTCAGCTTGCATCTTCGACACGGACATCTTATCTCTGTCTCGTTCTTTTGAAGCATCTCGGCCTTCGCGGACCTCAAAAACCTATTCATGATGCCTTCGGTCATCGTGCGGACCATGGTCGCCTGCGGGGTAGAGCAAAACGATATTTTATAACCAAGAAAAAATTTGGCATGACTTTCCCTAAAAATAGGACCAAAAAGAATGCTTAATGCCAAAATTCTCGCCGAAACGGAAATGAATCAACATTCCGGCAAAATATTGGCAACTATCGCATTTCAAATACCGGTACACCTCCAAACACAAACACATATGCAACACCACAAACATATGCAACACCACGAACATACATAGATCTAGCTAGGCCATAAAAAGTGCATGTGCACATTGTTGTAGGGAGAACAACATAAATATAGCTTCCCCCCTTACTTACCTAGCAAAACAAGGTAACTTAACCACTTAATTTGAATGAATCTATGGTGGAAATGAGGTGAAAAAGCGGAGGCACCCGAGACAAGGAGGAGGCGGTGGAGAGAATGAAGTGGGGAGAAAGTGAGTGTGGGAGGAGAGGCTGTCCAAAATATCTTGTTGCTGCCCACTTACTAATGGCGCACCAGCAACAAATGCGCCATTAGTAATCCAGGTTACTAATGGCGAACCAACTGATGGTGCGCCATTAGAACTTTTGCAAAAAAGGAATAAAAGAAACAATAAAAAAAACATTAGTGGCGCACCTCCTGGCTGGTACGCCATTACTAGTTACATCTAGTAATGGCGCACCACCTGTGGATGCGCCATTAGTATGTTTGGACAGGCGCACTAGTTCAAAAAAAATTTGGTACTAATGGCGCACCGTGGTCAAGGTGCTCCATTAGTAGTTTCAACACGAATGGCGCATCAGAAGGTCGTGCGCCATTGGTATATACTAATGGCGCACCACTTGTCTGGTGCGCCATTAGTGTCATTTCCATCTATAGCCCTTTTCCTAGTAGTGGGATCGAGACTGGGATTTGTCACTCCGTATGACGGAGAGGTATCTCTGGGCCCACTCGGTAATGCATCATCATAATGAGCTCAAACTGACCAAGTGTTTGGTCACGGGATCATGCATTACGGTACGAGTAAAGTGACTTGCCAGTAACGAGACTGAACGAGGTATTGGGATACCGACGATCGAGTCTCGGGCTTGTAACGTACCGATTGACAAAGGGAATAGTATACGGGGTTGCTTGAATCCTCGACATCGTGGTTCATCTGATGACATCATCGAGGAGCATGTGGGAGCCAACATGGGTATCCAGATCCCGCTGTTGGTTATTGACCAGAGAGCCATCTCGGTCATGTCTGCATGACTCCCGAACCCGTAGGGTCTACACACTTAAGGTTCGGTGACGCTAGGGTTATTAGGAAGACTTCTATGTGATTACCGAATGTTGTTCGGAGTCCCGGATGAGATCTCGGACGTCGTGAGGAGTTCCGGAATGGTCCGGAGGTGAAGATTTATATATGGGAAGTTATCATGGGGACACCGGAAAGTTTCGGGGCATATCGGTATTGTACCGGGGCCACCGGAGGGGTTCCGGGGGTCCACCGGGAGGGGCCACCCCTCTTGGTGGGCCACATGGGCCGCGTAGGGCAGGGAACCATCCCCTGGAGGGCTGGGTGCGCCTCCCCCCTTGGGCCCATGCGGCTAGGGTTGGGGGGGAACCCTAGAGGGGGCGCCCCCTTTGCTTGGGGGGCAAGTCCCCCCTCCCTGGCCGCCGCCCCCCCTCTAGATCCCATCTAGAGGGGCCGGCCCCCCTTGCCTCTTCCCCTATAAATAGAGGGGTGAGGGGAGGGCTGCATACACAAGCCAAGGCGCAGCCCCTCCCCTCCCCAACACCTCTCCTCCTCCGTACGTGCTTGGCGAAGCCCTGTCGGAGTACTGCTGCACCAACAACACCACGCCGTCGTGCTGCCATTGGAGCTGTCTTCCTCAACCTCTCCTTCCTCCTTGCTGGATCAAGACGGAGGAGATGTCGCCCGTACCGTACGTGTGTTGAACGCGGAGGTGCTGTCCGTTCAGCACTTGGTCATCGGTGATCTGAATCATGGCGAGTACGACTCCATCATCACCATCCCCTTGAACACTTCCGCACTCGATCTACAAGTGGTATGTCGATGCAAACTCACTCCCTTGACTCGTTGCTTAGATGAACTCATAGATGGATCTTGGTGAAACCGTAGGAAAAATTTTAATTTTCTGCAACGTTCCCCAACATCTTTGCCCGCACAAAAGCGGGTCATAAGGATTGTTAAGGCTGCCATCGTCCTTGGCTTTTCTTGGACGAGGTGTCTGGCGAGCCACTCGTCTCGGATACTATGTTTGAAGGCCACTAAGGCTTCAGCATTCGGACAGTCGACAATTTGATTCTTCTTAGTGAGGAATCTATTCCAAACCTTACGGGCTGACTCTCCGGGCTGTTGTATTATGTGACTTAAATCGTCTGCATCCGGAGGTCGGACATAGGTCCCTTGAAAGTTGGCCCTAAAAGCATCCTCAAGTTCCTCCCAACTTCCAACTGAGTTTTCGTGGAGGCTCTTCAGCCAGTGCCGAGCTGGTCCTTTCAACTTGAGGGGAAGGTATTTGATGGCGTGGAGGTCATCCCCACGAGCCATGTGTGTGTGAAGGATAAAATCTTCAATCCATACCCCAGGGTCTGTAGTTCCGTCGTATGCCTCTATATTCACGGATTTGAATCCTTGTGGAAATTCATGATCCAACACCTCATCGGTGAAGCGCAGAGGGTGCACAGCCCCTCTGTATCTGGCCGTGTCGTGGCATGCTGTCGGCTGTTGTTGCGCCTGGTGTTGATTCCGGATTGGTATTCGATCAGTGTGATCGTTGTGGTGACCATAATCCCGCGTCGGAGCATGTCCTCTAGACCCGTAGATGGACCTGGCCGCACCGGCGTTTTTGTCCAGGAGCTCACGTAAATCGTGTGCGGTATCAGTGGCTGCTCTATCGTGGCCATGAGGTGGTTGGTCTGGCCGAGTGGCCGTATTGTTCTTTGGTGGAATGGGCGCTGCGGCCTCATCGTCAAATTCGGGTAGCAGCTTGCACTTTGGGAGCTCTTTGTGTGGCGATCGTTGCCACATTTTCCTTCGGTGTCTAGCACCTTGTTCCATCTTCGGTTGAGCGTATCCTGCACGGCTTTAAGCATTTGCTTCTACTTCTTTAGTCTCCTCGCCGTGGCCTGAAGCTTTCTGCGGAGGTTATCTTGCTTCAAACATTTTTCCGGGATGATGAATGCATTGTCAACCGGACTGTCCTCCCCTCCATGCGTAGTTTGATGAGTTCGGCCCTCGGGATCGCTGTGATCGGGCGTTTGTTCGGCGTGACCTAGCTCTTCTTGCTCTGTTGCTGGGTTCGAATTGTCGCCTTAGGAGTCAACCGGGGTGTCATTTTTCCTCGCGCTATTATCGCTATTTTTACTGTGACTGGACTTAGAGCGGCGCCTGCACCGTCGTTTTTGTTTGCCGGGGGGTTTATCCTCCTTTGTGTCCTTCTTGTCACCGTTGTCTTCCTTAGGCGTGTCCACCATGTAGATGTCATATGATGAAGTGACGGTCCAGCGCCCCGTGGGCGGTGGTTCCAGATCGTCCCCTGCGTCGACATCCATATCGCCGATGTCGTCGGAGTCGAAGTCAAGCATGTCTGTTAGGTCATCGACAGTGGCTATGAAGTGGGTGGTGGGTGGGAGGCAATTTTGTTCGTCATTCCTGCCCCACTTAGGCCGGATATAGTTCGGTCAAGAGTCTTCTGTCAAAGATAGAGACTTTAATGAATTTAGCACATCGCCAAAGGGGGAGTGCTGGAAGATATCCGCGGCGGTGAATTCCATGATTGGAGCCCAATCAGATTCGATGGGCATGGGTGCACGCGGTCCGGAACCTACGACCGAAGACAAGTCCGGGGGTCTAGAGACACAGATTTCTTTGGAAGCGGAGTCTGTGTTCGGCTCCAACGCCGATAGGTGTGCGGCCTCCGTGGCGGGGTCCATCCACCCGTCCTTGGACGGCACGATCTGCTCTGGATCAAAGTCCGGAGCCATGCCAGGTGCAATATCCCGAATACTGTCTAACGGCAGATCTAAGTCATGCGCATGGCAACCGTTTGGCGCTCCTGACGTGGGCTCAAATCCGTCGAAGATCAAGTCTCCGCGGATGTCGGCAATGTAGTTTAGGTTCCCAAACCTGACCTGATGGCCAGGGGCGTAGCTGTCGATCTGCTCTAGATGGCTAAGTGAGTTGGCCCGCAGTGCGAAGCCGTCAAACACAAAGATCTGTCCGGGGAGAGAAGTCTCACCCTGGACGGCGTTGTTGAAGGTTGGAGAAGCCATCGAGCCTTACAGCGACGACACAGAGGAACTCTCAATGAAAGCACCAATGTCGGTGTCAAAACCGTCGGATCTCGGGGGGTCCCGAACTGTGCGTCTAAGGCTAATGGTAACAGGAGACTGGGGACATGATGTTTACCCAGGTTCGGGGCCTCTCGATGGAGGTAATACCCTACTTCCTGCTTGATTGGTCTTGATGATATGAGTATTACAAGAGTTGATCTACCACGAGATCATAGAGGCTAAACCCTAGAAGCTAGCCTATGGTATAATTGTTGTTGTGTCCTACAGAGTAAACCCTCCGGATTATATAGACACCGGAGGGGGCTAGGGTTACACAGAGTTAGTTACAAAGAAGGAGATCTATTATCCGAATCGCCAAGCTTGCCTTCCACGCAAAGGAGAGTCCCATCCGGACACGGGACGAAGTCTTCAATCTTGTATCTTCATAGTCCAACAGTCCGGCCAAAGTACATAGTCCGGCTTTCCGGATACCCCCATATCCAGGACTCCCTCACCTGTGTCGTATGTAAGTAGAGCCGGTGTCCTAACTTCCGAAAAGGATTCCTTCGTTATGCCATACCTTATGTACATATGTTGTACTTTTATAGAAACTGTCATCGTGACGCCGCGCTGAGCCCATGGGGGATCATCAGCAAAGGGCACCCCAGCCAGGCAGGCCTAAGAGGAAGGCAGTCAGGATTGAGGCGTCGTCGCAGAGGTACAATTTAAACTTGCTCCGTGATCATCATTGCCGAAATGTGAGAGCAGTCAGTATGTCCTGGCAGAAAGAGTAGGCGCCGGACTATATCCGGAGACCCTGCCGGCCACGCCTCAGCCAGCCGGATTCCAGAACCGGACTCACGGGTGGAGGCTGATGTGGGGACAACGCCGAATTGTCCTCCTACGGAGGATGCAGACAGGCTCTCTACTACGAATTCTGAAGTGGAGACTTCCATGAATGACCGGCGCAGACGGGCCGTACTCCGCAATGGAATTTTTTCCAAGGAGGCGTTCAATGCCTTCAACTCAGGAGACGCATACATCCGCGCTGCTCAAGATGGACTTGCCAGAGCCACGGACTAGTATGCAAAGGATATACGGGTAAGAAAATTTGATAAGCATGGGTATCAGTAGCCCCTCAGACTTGAAACAGTTGGCACAACTGATTTAAGGATCATTGTATGCATACGTTCTTGTAGAGAAGAATACCCACTTAACTCAAGAGCTGGAAGAATGCAAGACCCAACTGAGGGCTGCCGTTGCCGAACGATAGGAATCCTAGAAGGCCTTCTCTGGTAATACTTGCCTTGAGAAAGAAATTTTTTTAAGGACGCATACCAGTTATTATTCGGCATGGTTTATAAATCTAACAAAAGATTTTGCAGACAATCACGAAGAGAATCTGAAGATCGTAAAAGACGATGAGACACATGTTCGAAGACAGCTAAAGGCTGGCGAGCGTGTGCTCACGCAAGTTAGGCAAGAGAAGAACAGTCTCCAAGATGCCAATATCCGACTGGGCGTCGAATTAGCAGATGTTCGAGCTTAGCTTGTAGACTCCATGAAGGAGAACAGGAGGCTTCAACACGGCAGTTATGGTAAATGCCTAAATGAATTGTAGTATAGTTCGGCGAGGAAGCGTATTAACAGAGTTATGTCTGCAGGTATGCTGACAGGCCGTCCTTAAGAGGAGATGCCCGGATCCGCAGGCGATCTACTGCAGGATCTCTCACAACTGCACGAATGAGCTCGGGAGGTGATGTAGGGTATTGCCTAGGCCTTGTGGCCATCCGCTTCCCTGCCAGGAGGCATGGGGGAGATTGTGGAGATGCTCAAAGGATCACGGCGGCGCTTCCAGTTATGGAAGATATCAGACTGCCGACAAGGTGCAAAGGAAGCCTGGGCCATGTTTAAGACGCGATACGCCAAGGCTGACCCAAACCATATGGCTGACGTCGGACCGGTGGGGCCAGATGGGCAAGAGATTCTCGTAAGTCTGGTGTATGACCAAGTAGCATCAGCTACAAAGTATTCCCAACAGGATTGTAGGCTAGACAACCTGTTGGATGGTATAGAAGAAGAATATAGCCAGTCCAAGTGACTATGTACTTCAATGGACGTATGTAGTCCCTAGCCGGATTGTAAATCATTTGTCATGGCGGACCTTTTCGCTTCAGCCTCCGGACCCGACATTCCGAAGTGTATCCGAATACCCGCTCAGTTATGTAAAATCGGGGTACGCGTGGAAACCAGGCGTAGGGGTCATAAGTTCTTGAACAGACAAGTACCCAACTAGTTATGTAATATTACATGGATAGTAAGAAACATCTTCCAGAGAGAATAGTTCTGTTAGGGGTTCCTTTCCCTGGGTACACATGCATCGATGTGCATGTTCGAACTGCGATCAGAGGCGCAGGATACAAAACATCTGGGGATTCATGTTGTAATAAACGAAAAACATCTTTTGTTCACCGACCGAATATTCCCTTAAGAACGCTAGCTTCCGGCTTCACCCAGTTTGAGGTACACATCCGGCTGAACCGGCAGTAACAATCGCAGAGGTGCTCCCCTTATGCCCTAGCCGTATTAACAGGAATGTAGGGCATAAACACAAGAGCCAGGCAACACAGCATGGCCAAAACTTAAGTCATATCGATGCATATAATGGTGAAGAAAAGGCACATATGGAAAGGTGACACATATGTGGTGGGCATGAAGCCATAAAAATAATTATATTAAGCTTCCGTATAGGAAGCCCCCAGGTATATTGAGCACGCATAGTGCGGCCGAAGCGATCGAAGCATCCGCAAAGCATGTAAGGCTTTGTGTGTGAAGAGAAAAGAGGAAGAGAAAGAAAAAAGGAGGACATAATTGAAAAGTCGAAGGTAAGGAGACGAACACTAAGTTCGACACTAGGCGTAGAATCTTCGGAGTCTGGACGCGTTCCATGGGTTCGGCTCGAGTCTGTTATTTGACGCATTATGCAGACGGTACGCTCCTCCGATAAGAACTTTATCAATGATGAAGGGACCCTCCACTTGGGCTTGAGCTTGTCCTTCTTCTTCTCCGGTAGGCGTAGAATGAGTTCGCCAATGTTATAAGTTTTGGCTCGTACTTCTCTGCTTTGATAGCTTCGAGCCTGTTGCTGATAGAATGCAGAACGGGCTTTCGCGACGTCAAGCTCCTCCTCCAGGGCATCTAAGTTTTCCTGCCGATCTAGCTCGGCTTATTTCTCTTCGTACATGCGCACGCGAGGTGAGTCATGAATTATGTCGCAGGGTAGTACTGCCTCTGCGCCGTACACCATGAAAAATGGTGTGAATCTGGTGGTGTGATTTGGTGTGGTCCGCAGCCCCCAGAGTACGGAGTCGAGCTCCTCGACCCAGTGTGTATCTGATTCCTTCAAGGATCGAACTAGTCTGGGTTTGATGCCGCTCATGATAAGACCATTTGCACGTTCGACTTGACCGTTTGTTTGGGGGTGGTAGACAGAGGCGTAATAGAGCTTAACACCCAACTTGCCACACGAAGTTTTCACCTCATCGGCTGTGAAATTTGAGCCATTGTCAGTGATGATGCTATGGGGGACACTGTAACGGTGCACAACCCCTGATATGAAGTCTATCACTGGTCCGGATTCGGCTGTTTTAACTGGTTTGGCTTCTATCCATTTGGTGAACTTGTCCACCATGACCAATAAGTATTTTTTATTATTGCTTCCCCCTTTAAGAGGTCCGGCCATATCCATCCCCCAGACCGTGAAGGGCCAAGTTATGGGGATTATTTGGAGAGTGGTAGGGGGCATATGGCTCTTCTTGGCGAAGAGTTGGCAACCGACGCAATGTTGGACAAGATCCTATGCATCTGCCCGAGTTGT
Source organism: Triticum timopheevii (assembly GCA_963921465.1). Taxonomy (NCBI): domain Eukaryota; kingdom Viridiplantae; phylum Streptophyta; class Magnoliopsida; order Poales; family Poaceae; genus Triticum; species Triticum timopheevii. Next base: position 625,123,509 of record OY997270.1, on the reverse strand, counting down.
CGGCCAGTAAAAACCTGTATGGAAGGCCTTGCTTACAAGTGCCTGAGCTGCGGCGTGGTGCCCGCCGAGTTCGGCATGGATTTCGGCCAAGAGCTACCGCCCTTCCTTTTCAGAGATGCATCTTTGGAGCACTCCGGTGGCGCTTTTCTTATAGAGCTCTCCCTCATGGACTTTGTAGGCCTTGGAACGCCGCACAATACAACGTGCCTCATTTTGGTCCTCGAGGAGCTCTTGCCTATTTAGGTAGGCTAAGAAGGGCTCAGTCCATGGGGCGATGACGGCCATGATTTCGTGGGCCGAAGGTGTTATTTCGGTGGCAGAGCCTCCAATTACGTCAGATGGTTCAGAATCTGGGGTTGTGTTCGGAGCCGGACTAGTACTACCGCTCTCCCCTTCCCATACCCCGGACGGCTTGAATAGCCTTTCCAAGAAGATATTAGGTGGGACGGGGTCGCGTTTAGCGCCGATGCGGGCGAGGATATCTGGCGCTTGATTGTTTTCTCGGACCACATGGTGGAATTCGAGCCCCTCGAACCGGGCTGACATTTTGAGGACGGCGTTACGGTAGGCCTCCATTTTCGGATCCTTGGCATCAAAGTCTCCATTTATTTGTGATATTTCGAGGTTCGAGACCCCGCACACTTCTAGGCGTTGGATGCCCATGGAGACTGCCATCCGAAGACCATGCAATAGAGCCTCATATTCGGCTGCATTGTTGGAGTCTCTGTATAATATTTGGAGTACATATTGGACCATGTCTCCGGTGGGGGATGTCAGGACAACACCAGCTCCCAATCCGGCCAGCATTTTAGAGCCGTCGAAGTGCATGATCCAATTGGAGTATGCGTCGTACTCTTTAGGGAGTTCGGCTTCTGTTCATTCGGCGACGAAGTCAGCCAGTACTTGCGCCTTAATGGCTCGCCGTGGTTTGTATGTTATGTCGAACGGAAGGAGCTCGATAGCCCATTTAGCAATCCGGCCCGTGGCATCGCAGTTATTTATTATGTCACTGAGTGGTACTTCAGAGGCCACCGAAATCGAACACTCTTGAAAGTAGTGTCGTAGCTTCTAGGATGCCATGAAGACCGCATATGCTATCTTTTGATAATGTGGGTACCGGGATTTGCATCGAGTGAGGATAGTGGACAGGTGATATACCGGCTTTTGGAGCGGGAACTTATGTCCGTCTGTTTCTCGTTCGACGACGAGCACTGCGCTGAAAGCCTGGTGTGTTACAGTTATGTATAATATCATAGGTTCGCCAGTATTTGGCGCGGTCAGGATTGGATTGCTAGCCAAGAGGGACTTTATCTCTTCCAGTCCAGCCGTGGCCACATCCGTCCACTCGAAGTGTTCGGTGCATCGCAGAAGGCGATAAAGAGGTAGTGCCTTTTCTCCTAATCGGGAGATAAAGCGGCTTAAGGGAGCCACACATCCAGTTAGTTTCTGGATCTACTTGAGGTCTGTTGGGGTAGCCAACTAGGACAGAGATCAATTTTTTATCGGATTTGCTTCAATTCCTCTATTTGAAACAATGAAGCCGAGCAACTTCCCGGAGGATATGCCGAAGACACATTTTTCCAGGTTGAGCTTTATGTCGTATGTTCGGAGGTTGTCGAACGTGAGCCTCAAGTCATCTATTAAAGTTTTGACGTGTCTTGTTTTGATGACCATGTCATCAACGTATGCCTCCACTGTTTTGCCAATTTGCTTCTCCACGCATGTATGAATCATGCGTTGATAGGTTGCGCCGGCATTTTTGAGCCTGAAAGGCATGGTGTTGAAACAAAAGGAGCCGTATGACATGATGAAGGCCGTTGCGGCTTGGTCGGACTCTGCCATCTTGATCTGATGGTATCCGGAGTATGCGTCGAGGAAACACAGTGAGTCGTGTCCGGTGGTGGTGTTGATGATTTTATCAATGAGGGGGAGGGGGAAGGGATCCTTAGGCGAGCCTTATTGAGGTCTTTGAAATCGACACGTAGGCGCTAGGATTTGTCCTTGTTTGGTACCATTACCAGGTTTGCTAGCCAATCCGGATGTTTTATTTCTCTGATGAATCCTGCCTCGAGTAGCTTGGCTAGCTCTTCTCCCATGGCTTGCCGCTTTGGCTCTGAGAAGTGCCTAAGAGTCTGCTTAATTGGCTTGTATCCTTTCAGTATATTGAGGCTGTGTTCAGCCAGCCTGCGTGGGATGCCCGACATGTCTGAAGGATGCCACGCGAAGATATCCCAATTCTCACGCAGGAAATTTTGCAGTGCAGCGTCTATTGTGGGGTTCAACTGTGTCCCAATGGAGGCTGTCTTTGTAGGGTCCGTTGGGTGGACCTGGAATTTGTCTATCTCGTTCGCGGGCTTGAAAGAGGTGGATTTGGCTTGTTTTTCGAGTATCGCCTCGTCTCTGTCCACCGTGGCGCGTGAGTGTCTACTACACAACCTTCTTCTTGTAGACGTTGTTGGACCTGCAAGTGCACAGGTTTGTAGGACAGTAGCAAATTTCCCTCAAGTGGATGACCGAAGGTTTATCAATCCATGGGAGGCGTAGGATGAAGATGGTCTCTCTCAAACAACCCTGCAACCAAATAACAAAGAGTCTCTTGTGTCCCCAACACACCCAATACAATGGTAAATTGTATAGGTGCACTTGTTCGGCGAAGAGATGGTGATACAAGTGCAATATGGATGGTAGATAAAGGTATTTGTAATCTGAAAAATATAAAAACATCAAGTTAACTAATGATAAAAGTGAGCGTAAACGGTATTGCAATGGTAGGAAACAAGGCCTAAGGTTCATACTTTCACTAGTGCAAGTTCTCTCAACAATAATAACATAGATAGATCATATAACAATCCCTCAACATGCAACAAAGAGTCACTCCAAAGCCAGTAATAGCAGAGAACAAATGAAGAGATTATGGTAGGGTACGAAACCACCTAAAAGTTATTCTTTCGGATCAATATATTCAAGAGTTCGTACTAGAATAACACCTGAAGACACAAATCAACCAAAACCCTAATGTCACCTCGATACTCCATTGTCACCTCAAGTATCCGTGGGCATGATTCTATGATATGCATCACACAATCTCAGATTCATCTATTCAACCAACACAAAGTACTTCAAAGAGTGCCCCAAAGTTTCTACTGGAGAGTCAAGACGAAAACATGTGCCAACTCCTATGCATAGGTTCATGGGCGGAACCCGTAAGTTGATCACCAAAACATACATCAAGTGGATCACGTGATATCCCATTGTCACCACAGATACGCATGACAAGACATACATCAAGTGTTCTCAAATCATTAAAGACTCAATCCGATAAGATAACTTCAAAGGTAAAACTCAATCCATTACAAGAGAGTAGAGGGGGATAAACATCATAAGATCCAACTATAATAGCAAAGCTCGCGATACATCAAGATCGTGACATAGAGGGAACACGAGAGAGAACACGAGAGAGAGAGATCAAACACATAGCTACTGGTACATACCCTCAGCGCCGAGGGTGAACTACTCCCTCCTCGTCATGGATAGCACAGGGATGATGAAGATGGCAACCGGTGATGGGATCCCCCTCCGGCAGGGTGCCAGAATGGGCTCCTGAGAGGTTTTTGTTGGCTATAGAGGCTTGCGGCGGCGGAACTCCCGATCTATCTTCTCCTACAATGTTTTTTGGGTACGTGGACTTATATAGGCGAAAGAAGTCGGTCGGGGGAGCCTCGAGGGGCCCACGAGACAAGGGGAGCGCCCATGAGGGGTGGGCATGCCCTCCTATCTCCTAGCCTCCTCGAGGATCTTCTGACATGAACTCCAAGTCTCCCGGATCATATTCTTCCCAAAAATCACACTCCCGAAGGTTTCATTCCGTTTGGACACCGTTTGATATTCCTTTTCTTCGAAATACTGAAACAGGCAATAAAACAACAATATGGGCTGGGCCTCCGGTTAATATGTTTGTCCCAAAAGTAATATAAAAGTGTATAATAAAGCCCGTAATCATTCAAAACAGATGATAAAATAGCATGAATGCTTCATAAATTATAGATACATTGGAGACGTATCAGCATCCCCCAGCTTAATTCCTACTCGTCCTTGAGTAGGTAAATGATAAAAGAAAGAATTTATGAAGTGTGAATTCTAGAAGGTTCACAAGTTTGATCAATAATAATTTCAATCACCTTTTCTAGCATGTTTATATGTCATAAGAGTAGTTCATCTCATAAAACTTTTAAGGATCAAGTAACAAGCTATTCACATGTTAAAGCATAGACCATAAACTTTCTTGAAAACTAGCAAACTTCATTCTTAGTCATCAAACAATTGCAATTCATCTTATTTTTAGGAAGTGTCTATGTTAGAGCTTTGATTTAGCAAAATTCACATACTCAACTATCATATAGTCTTTTACAATTGCTAACACTCACGTAATACTTGTGGTTATGAAGTTTTAATCAGACACTGAGAGAGATAGGGGCTTATAGTGTTGCCTCCCGACGTATTCACCTTTGGGTGATGTCAACAATAATAGTTCATGCTAACTTACATCCAATTGGATATATATATATATATATATATATATATATATATATATATATATATATATATATATATATATATATCAGGATAACCCCAACACAAAGTGCTTGCCAAAGGATAAAATGAAAAAGGGAAAGGTGAAGATCATCTTGACTCTTGTATAAAGTAAAAGACATAAGGTAAAAGATAGGCCCTTCGCAGAGGGAAGTAGAGGTTGTCATGCGCTTTTAGGGTTGGATACACAAAATCTTAATGCAAAAGAACGTCACTTTATATTGCCACCTGTATATAGACCTTTATTATGCAGTCCACCGCTTTTATTGCTTCCATAACAAGATCATACAAAGCTTATTTTCTCCGCACTAATATGTGATGCATATTTAGAGAGCAATTTTTATTGCTTGCACCGATGACAACTTACTTGAAGGATCTTACTCAATCCATAGGTAGGTATGGTGGACTCTCATGGCAAAATTGGGTTTAAGGATATTTGGAAGCACAAGTAGTATCTCTACTTGGTGCTAGGAATTTTGGCTAGCATGAGGGGGAAAGGCAAGCTCGACATGTTTGAACGATCCATGATAATATACTTTAACTGAGATGTGAGAAAACATAACATATTACGTTGTCTTCCTTGTCCAACATCAACTCTTTAGCATGTCATACTTAATGAGTGCTCACAATTATAAAAGATGTCTAAGATAGTATATTTATATGTGAAATCTCTCTTCCTTCAGTATTCTTTCATGAATTGTTCAAATGACCAATACAATGCTTGCTAACCTTCAATAAACCTCTACTTCTTAAATGTGAAGTCATTACTCCTGAGGGGATAAGCAAATGAAACATATAAAATTTCAAATTTATGACATTCAACTCATTCATCCATTTACTCATAGGATATAAGTGAAGCACATGAGTAAATGACAAACTACTCCAAAAAGATATAAGTGAAGATGAATTAGTAGTTAAATAACTATGTAACTATGTGAAGACTCTCTCTCATTAAAGAATTTCAGATCTTGGTATTGTATTCAAACAGAAAGCAAAAAAAAATGATATTGCAAGGATAGCACAACTCATGTGAAGAAGCAAAAACTTAGGCTCAACCGATACTAACCGATAGTTGTTGAAGAAGAAAGGTGGGATGCTTACCGGGGCATCCCCAAGCTTAGATGCTTCAGACTTCTTGAAATATTGTCTTGGGGTGCCTTGGGCATCCCCAAGGTTGAACTTTTGTGTCTCCTTAATTGCTTTTATATGTTCGTTTCCTAAATCTTGAAAGCTTCATTCACACCAAACTCAACAAGAACTTGTGAGATAGGTTAGTATAAACCAATGCAAAACCTTATCATTTTCTACTGTAAAAAATCACTAATATTATTATTCAACATTGAATACTAAATGTCTCTGCATATTTAATACCACTATCCTCAAATAGAATCATTGAACAAGCAAACATATGCAAACAATGCAAACATAACAGCAATCTGCCAAAACAGTATAGTCTGTAAAGAATGCAAAATTCATCATACTTCCCTAACTCCAAATATTATAAGAAAAATACTACTCTGTAAAATATTTATCAGAGCTCATTATGCAAAAAGATTAAACATTATATCACTCTCTGACTTTTTTAGGGAATTTTTGCAACAGCGGTAAACTTTCTGTTTTGAAACAGCAACATGTATACTAGCAAAATAAGCTTGGTAAAGGCTATCCTTGACATTTTTATTGAAAATATAAATGCAAAACATTATTATAAATAACAGCAAGCAAATTCTAATAAAATAAAATTACGCTCCAAGCAAAATACATATCATGTGGCGAATAAAAATATAGCTCCAAGTAAAGTTACCGATGAACGAAGACGAAAGAGGGGATGCCATCCGGGGCATCCCCAAGCTTAGGCTCTTGGTTGTCCTTTAATATTACCTTGGAGTTCCTTTGGCATCCCCAATCTTAGGCTCTTACCACTCCTTATTCCATAGTCCATCGAATCTTTACCCAAAACTTGAAAACTTCAACCACACAAAACTCAAAACAAAACTCGTAAGCTCCGTTAGTATAAGAAAATAAAACCACCACTTAGGTACTGTAATGAACTCATTCTAAATTCATATTGGTGTAATATCTACTGTATTCTAACTTCTCTATGGTTCATACCCTCCGATACTACTTATAGATTCATCAAAATAAGCAAACAACAAATAGAAAACAGAATCTGTCAAAAACAGAACAGTCTGTAGTAATCTGTATCAAACGTATACTTATGGAACCCCAAAAATTCTGGAATAAATTGTTGGACCTGAGGAATTTGTCTTTTAATCATATGCAAAAATAATCAACCTAAAAGGACTCTCCAGTAAAAAATGTCAGCTATTCTCGTGAGCGCTAAAGTTTCTGTTTTTTTACAGCAAAATCATAAAGACTTCACCCAAGTCTTCCCAAAGGTTCTGCTTGGCACAAACACTAATTAAGACATGAAACCACATCTAACCAGAGGCTAGATAAATTTTTTATTACTAAACAGGAACAAAAATCTAGAAACAAAAATAAAATTGGGTTGCCTCCCAACAAGCGCTATCGTTTAACGCCCCTAGCTAGGCATGATGATGGCAATATGCTCACACAAAAGATAAGAATTGAAACATAAAGGGAGCATCATGAAGCATATGACTAGCACATTTAAGTCTAACCCACTTTCTATGCATAGGGATTTTGTGAGCAAACAACTTATGGGAACAATAATCAACTAGCATAGGAAGGTACAACAAGCATAGCTTCAAAATTTTCAAAACATAGAGAGGAAACTTGATATTATTGCAATTCCTACAAGCATATGTTCCTGCCTCATAATAATTTTCAGTAGCATCATGAATGAATTCAACAATATAACCAGCACCTAAATCATTCTTTTCATGATCTACTAGCATAGAAAATTTACTACTCTCCACATAAGCAAATTTCTTCTCATTCGGAATGGTGGGAGTATCATAAGAGACTTGAATACTATAAATTGTTTCCACATTAAAAGAGTAATGTTTAGAAAAAGGGTAATCATAATCATTACAAGTTTTATAAATATAATCATCACTACTTTTTATAGCATAAGTTTCATCACAATAATCATCATAAGTAGCAACTTTGTCCTCATCATAATCAATTGAAACCTCTTCCAATATAGTGGAATCATCACTAAATAAAATTGACACTCTTCCAAATCCACTTTCATATTCATAACAATAAAATTCAACATCCTCCAAAATAGTGGGATCACTGCTTCCTAAATTTGACACTCTTCCAAACCCACTTTCATCAATATAATCATCATAGGTAAAAGGCATGCTATCGTAACAACTTCGCATATCAAAACTTGGGAGGCTAAAAATGTCATCTTCATTAAATGTAGCATCCCGAAGCTTGGGACAAACATTAATTTAAGCAAATATATTCTCAAATATTTCATCCTCATCAAACATAGCTTCCCCAAGCTTGGGCCTTTTCATATCATAAGCATAATCATCATCAATAGTATGGATAGCACCAATAGTGTAGCAATTATCATCATCACAATGAGTAGTAGGAGCAACATCATTTGGGAGGGATACCTTTTTACCTTTGCTGCTCCTTCTTTTCTTCCTCTTCACTTTATGTATGGATTCAACCTTCTTCCTTGAGCTCCTTATTGATGAGACTGGTTGAATAGAAGGCTCCTCCTCGATACCTGATTCATCATAAGAAATAATAGTAGGATAATGGGAAGTCTCTTACCTTTCATTAGTATTCTCTTCATCTTCTATTTGCTTTCTTTTCTTTAGGTAATTGACAATATAAGGATTTTGAATGCAATTCACCGTACAATACATATAAATCTTCTCTAGATCAAAGTCAAGAACTCTATCAAGATTAAATTTTGGAATACACTCAGTTATACGTTTCATTTCTTCATACCCCAAAAGAAGACTAAGCTCTTTATGATGCTCAAGGGTAATCAAATTATGACAATTTTTTGATACAATTTGGTCATGAAACAATTTGCATTGGAGATTTAAATGACCACGTTCATTGCAAAGTTCACAAGGAGTGCGAAAAATATTGAATTTTTTAGCACAAACATCAAGACTTTCTTGCAACCTTTTAGTTTCTAAATACTTATGCCTCTTGCAATATATATCTTCTCTATTCGGTGTGTTCATGCAGACATGCACTCCACAAAAGTTGACATGCTCATAAGAGATATTTTCATCATGACTAGTGCAATCATCATTAGTACTATGGATATTCAAAGAGTTCATACTAACAACATTGCAATCATGCTCATCATTCAAAGATTTAGTGACAAACATTTTATAAATTTCTTCTTCTAGCACTTGAGCACAATTTTCCTTACCATCATTCTCATGAAAGATATTAAAAAGATGAAGCGTATGAGACAAACTCAATTCGAATTTTTTGTAGTTTCCTTTTATAAACTAAACTAGTGATAAAACAAGAAACAAAAAGATTCGATCACAAGATCTAAAGATATACCTTCAAGCACTCACTTCCCCGGCAACGGCGCCAGAAAAGAGCTTGATGTCTACTACACAACCTTCTTCTTGTAGACGTTGATGGGCCTGCAAGTGCACAGGTTTGTAGGACAGTAGCAAAGTTCCCTCAAGTGGATGACCTAAGGTTTATCAATCTGTGGGAGGCGTAGGATGAAGATGGTCTCTCTCAAACAACCCTGCAACCAAATAACAAAGAGTCTCTTGTGTCCCCAACACACCCAATACAATGGTAAATTGTATAGGTGCACTAGTTCGGCGAAGAGATGGTGATACAAGTGCAATATGGATGGTAGATAAAGGTATTTGTAATCTAAAAATATAAAAACAGCAAGGTAACTAATGATAAAAGTAAGCGTAAACGGTATTGCAATGGTAGGAAACAAGGCCTAAGGTTCATACTTTCACTAGTGCAAGTTCTCTCAACTATAATAACATAGATAGATCATATAAAAATCCCTCAACATGCAACAAAGAGTCACTCCAAAGCCACTAATAGTGGAGAACAAACGAAGAGATTATGGTAGGGTACGAAACCACCTCAAAGTTATTCTTTCGGATCAATCTATTCAAGAGTCCGTACTAGAATAACACCTTAAGACACAAATCAACCAAAACCCTAATGTCACCTAGATACTCCATTGTCACCTCAAGTATCCATGGGCATGATTATACGATATGCATCAACAATCTAAGATTCATCTATTCAACCAACACAAAGTACTTCAAAGAGTGCCCCAAAGTTTCTATCGGAGAGTAAAGACGAAAACATGTGCCAACTCCTATGCATAGGTTCATGGGCGGAACCCGCAAGTTGATCACCAAAACATCCATCAAGTGGATCACGAGATATCCCATTGTCACCACAGATACGCACGGCAAGACATACATCAAGTGTTCTCAAATCATTAAAGACTCAATCCGATAAGATAACTTCAAAGGGAAAACTCAATCCATTACCAGAGAGTAGAGGGGGAGAAACATCATAAGATCCAACTATAATAGGAAAGCTCGCGATACATCAAGATCGTGCCATAGAGGGAACACGAGAGAGAACACGAGAGAGAGAGATCAAACACATAGCTACTGGTACATACCCTCAGCGCCGAGGGTGAACTACTCCCTCCTCATCATGGATAGTGCCGGGATGATGAAGATGGCCACCGGTGATGGGATTCCCCTCCGGCAGGGTGCCGGAACGAACTCCCGAGAGGTTTTTGGTGGTTACAGAGGCTTGCGGCGGCGGAAGTCCCGATCTATCTTCTCCTACGATGTTTTTAGGGTACGTGGACGTATATAGGCGAAAGAAGTCGGTCGGGGGAGCCTCGAGGGGCGCACGAGACAGGGGGGCGCGCCTAGGAGGGGTGGGCGCGCCTTCCTATCTCCTGGCCTCCTCGAGGATCTTCTGATGTGAACTCCAAGTCTCCCGGATCATATTCTTCCCAAAAATCACGCTCCCGAAGGTTTCATTCCATTTGGAATCCGTTTGATATTCCTTTTCTTCGAAATACTGAAACAGACAATAAAACAGCAATATGGGCTCGGCCTCCATTTAATAGGTTAGTCCCAAAAGTAATATAAAAGTGTATAATAAAGCCCGTAATAATTCAAAAGAGATAATAAAATAGCATGAATGCTTCATAAATTATAGATACGTTGGAGACGTATCAGTGCACAGCGCTGTTAGTTCTTTGGCCACGAGGGCTTCGGATAATGCCTCCAGGGCTAGTGCGGCAGTTTCGTTTTTGGCGCGGAGTGCGACGTCCGGATCACTAGCTAGAGTGATGATTCCATTGGGCCCGGGAATTTTGAGCTTCATGTACCTGTAATGAGGTATAGCTTAAAAGCTCGTGAATGCGTCCCGTCCTAAGAGGGCGTGGTATCCGCTTGATTTCTTCGGACCTGTAATTCTCCGGCGTGCCGAATACCACATCCAGTGTGATTTTTCCCGCACATCGTGCCTCCCGACTAGGGATGATTCTTCTCGTGCTGCTTCGCTCAATGCGGCTCTTGTCAAATTCCATCTTGTTGAGGGTTTCCTCATAGATGAGGTTTAGTCTACTTCTACCGTCCATGAGCACTTTAGTGAGCCGGAAGCCGTCCACGATTGGACTGAGGACTAAAGCGGTTGGTGCCCGGACTGTTTGAAATTGAGATTCGCCGCTGGCATTGAAAGTTATAGCCGTATCATTCCACGGATTTATTTTTGCCACGTGGCAAACTTTGGCGAGACTGCGGAGAGCTCGCTTGCGCCTATTATTTGAGGCAAAAGTCTCGAAGACTATCAGTACCGTATTGTTGTTATTGGCGGGATGTTGCTCTGCTGTATGGTTGATGAGGAGATCCTCGCCGCCTTTCGCTACTTGCCGGAGTATCCAACATGCTCTAAGGCTAAGTGTTGGCATGGTATCCGGTGTGCTATGAATTTTGCACGGCCCATTGAGCCATTCCTCCAATAGGGTTCCACGCCCTGCAGTGGGCTTTGGTTTTTTGGTAATTGAATCAGGTGACTTACGAGAGTTTACCATTTTGGTTCGGATGAAGGGTTTAGTGAGAGCCGGATTATCCCAGAAGTTTGTTTGAGTTTTCCAGGCGCTTTCCATCGCGCAGTACTTCCGTACTATGGCCGCTAAGTCAGCAAAGTGTACTATGTCACGACGACTTATAGCGTTTAGGATCCCTTTGTCCGTGCAATTTTTGCAAAAGAATGAGATTGCGTCTTCCTCGCGACAGTCCTTGACCTTGTTTATCACAAGGAGGAATCTGGCCCAGTAGTGATGTACTGTCTCTTGGGGCTCTTGTCTGATATGGGAAATATTGATATAGTCTGGGTGGGTGGGTAGATTTATGTCCGAACCCTGACCCGATCTGAGACCCAGGGGGAAAGAGGCTTCTGAGCTTGGCAGCTCGGGCTCCAGGATGCTGCCCAATTTTTCTGACCCGCCGCACGATTCTAGGTTCGGGGTTTGGTTCGTGTCCTCCCGCGAACGGGTATCCGGCTTGGAGAGCCTGGGAATCCGGACATCGTTCGTCCTCAAAATAGAGGGAGAATCGATGCGTTGCTCCTCCACGACCGCTATCTCGTGGGTGACCGGCGGAGAGTTAATCTCCCTTTGGTCGGGTTTAAGCCCAATCCGATCATAGTCCGTAGCGACACCCAGAGCGGCGATGCGATCCAAGAGCTCATTAAGGGAGGAGAGCTCCATTGGATCCATCGGTTCGGCATGTTTCGAATCGACGTGGAGGCTGTTTTTGATGACCTGAGAAGTCATCGTCGGCGCAAGAGCTGATCGGGCGGTCATGACGAAGCCACCTAGTCGGAGAATTTGGCCTAGAGCCATGGCTCCCCCAGAGGTGATGTTGTCCTTGACAACGAGGCGAGCCATCAAGCCTTGCAGCGACGACATAGAGGAACTCTCAATGAAAGCACCAATGTCGGTATGAAAACCGGCGGATCACGGGTAGGGGGTCCCGAACTATGCGTCTAAGGCTAATGGTAACAGGAGGCTGGGGACACGATGTTTACCCAGGTTCAGGCCCTCTCGATGGAGGTAATACCCTACTTCCTGCTTGATTTATCTTGATGATATGAGTATTACAAGAGTTGATCTACTACGAGATCGTAGAGGCTAAACCCTAGAAGCTAGCCTACTCGTCCTACGGACTAAACCCTCCGGTTTATATAGACACCGGAGGGGGCTATGGCTACACAGAGTCGGTTAAAGAGAAGGAGATCTAATATCCGAATTGCCAAGCTTGCCTTCCACACAAAGGAGACTCCCATCCGGACACGGGACGAAGTCTTCAATCTCGTATCTTCATAGTCCAACAGTCCAACCAAAGTATATAGTCTGGTTGTCCAGATACCCCTTAATCCAGGACTCCCTCAGTGCTCTCACATAGGAACGGGGACCTTAGCCTCCACACGATGTTGTCCCATACAGAGTTGGAAGATTGGCAGCACCTTACTACTTCCTTCCATGTGCTCTCTCAGACAGTGAAATCGGTGACTTAGTTCTGGACGATTTCTGGTTAAGTTCGTTTATATTAAACTTATTCTTGGCTCGATTCTGAATAGGTTCAATGGTACTTGGAAGCCCTGCATCCCCCTCAAGATTAAAATCTTTATGCGGCGAGTTTATCGCAGTAAGCTTCCGGTTACCGACCAGATTCGCTCGTGCAATGGGCCCGGGTTTTAGTTATGTGATCTTTGTGGCAAAATAAAAAATACTAGTCATATCTTCTTTCGTTGCCCCCTTGCACCGCTTCTTTGGAGCTGCATGCTAGAGTGGCTTGGCGTCTCCTGGGCACCTGCCTGTTTTTAGGAACTGAGACCCCTAGCCTAGTCCTTGGTGGGACAAGCTAAGCGGTTGTTCTTGTTCGGCTTTTTGGCTGTGTGCTGGACCTTGTGTGGACTACTAGAAACAAGTTACCATTAATCATATGTTTTTGACAATGCGGTTGACTGCATCTTTGCTCGTTGTGATGTCGACAGTTGGCGATGACTCGGGACATGGATGCCGGGGCAGCGGCTCTTGATGGTTGTCCGTATCGTGGCTTTCCGCCGGCTCCATCGCGGCAGTGGTGGCCATGCCTCTTCGCCATTTGGGTGGCAAGGGGGTGTAGCAGTGGATGGTTTGGGCTCTCCTGTCTGTGGCAGTGGTGGTGCCCAGCCCCGGATCTGGTGACCGATTCTCACTTCAACTGGTCTAGGTGCCTCTTGGTGGCACGGGTGAGCTGCCGAGCGAAAGCTCTGTGCTTTGGCGGCGCTGCCGGTGGCATCTGCGGGTGTCGTTATCTTCTTGAAGACGTCATCGTGGTTCTCCTCTCCATGGCAAGTCTCCGGGCTCGACAACGGTGTTGCTTTCGCTCCCCTCCCGACGGCGTTCCTGTGGAGGCTAGGTGTCCTAGATCGTGTCATGGTGTTGTAATCTGGTCGTCCCATGTTTAGTTGTTCGGCAACGTAGTCGTTGCAGTTATGTTGGCCACTTATTTTGGGATTTGCTGTGTCAGAGGGCCATCCCACCACACTACATCGTTTAGCCGTGTGACTTGGTGTTGTTGCTTTATTTATAAAGCAGGGCGAGAGCCTGTTTCGAAAGATGATATGGAGCTATTGATCATGAACGTAAGGGCTAAGGCCACTAGTGCAGAATCGGGCTATAGTCCCGGTTCGTAAGGACCTTTAGTCCTGGTTCTGCAACCGGCACTAAATGGTGGGGACTAAAGGCCCCCCCTTTAGTCCCGATTCAACACGACCCGGGACCAAAGGCACACCACGTGACACAAGCCCGCGCCGGGGGCTAGGGGACCTTTAACACCAACCGACACTAAAGTATTTTTGTGGAATTTTTTTTGAAAAAAATTTGAATTTTTTTCCGATTTTCAAATTTCTAAATTGTTTGATGATTTAATCTCTAATCACCTCCCAACACTGCTCAAGTGTGGAGCACTCATTCCAAGTCGTCTAACTTCTCGGCCAGTCACCCATGCTCTCACTACTCCAGCCTAAGCACGCTTAACTTCCGAGTTCTATTCTCCCAAGCTTCCAAGTCTGCACTTGTTGTTTTTCTGACAATAGTAAGTTGTCAATCCTATTGATCCTCAGGAGTTTAGCTTGAGCATGAAGTCACACGTTTCACAGTTTGAGTTTGAAACTATTATAAAAAAAATTAGTAACACTAATATTTTTTGAATAAGTAGTTTGACCATAGTTTGACCACAGTTTGACCAGATTTGACCAAAATTCAAAAAAACTAAGATAATTATTTAGTATCACTAATAATACTGAATAATTATTTAGTAACACTAATATTTCTTGAATAAGTAGTTTGACCAGATTTATCCAAAATTCAAAAAAACTGAAATTTGATCATAACTTTTTTTCCTTTTAGAATTTGAGGATTCTAAAAATTTGCAAAACGGCCTATGGCCGTCGAAATCGGAACCGGATTTTCGTGCTGAACATTTTGATATATTATACATTTTTTGGACATCGTATGCAAAAGATAGGGTCATTTTACTTTTTCATAACACTTTTTTGCAAAACTTGTCGAAATTTATGTTTTTAGATTTCCCTAACTAGTAGATGTAGTAACATAACTACATCTTGAAGGATTTTAGTTTTTAAGTTTTTTTCATTTTTTTTTACTTTTTTTCAAAACTGAAAATGTGATGGGGGGGCGGGGTTTGAAAATCACCCCTTTAGTCCGGGTTGGAGCCACCAACCAGGACTAAAAGCTTAGACCCCTTTAGTCCCGGTTGGTGGCTCCAACCCGGACTAAAGGTCTAACCTATAGTCCCGGTTTGTGTCATAAATCGGGACTAAAGGGGCTCGTGGGCCCCGGCCTAACGCCAGCTTGCCATCACCCCTTTAGTTCCGGTTCGTGACACAAACCAGGACTATAGGTCATCAATGAACCGGGACTAATGCATAGCCGTTCGAACCGGGACTAATGGTACCATTAATTAATACCAGACTGTAATTGAACCGGGACTAATGAGATGAACATAAGGTCATTTTTCTACTAGTGGGCAACCGCCTATCTTAATGACGAGTGGTCCGAGCATCCCTACATGATGATGTACAGCTTCCCTCTTGTAGTCCCTTATTTGTCTTGTCCTGCATGCCTAAAACTGTCGTCTGCCTGTGTTGGTTATTGCTACTTTCTTTTCCCGTTTGACCTGTGTTGGCCCTTGTGTGTTGACTCTATATACATGTGGTACACTTAGTGGCTTTATTAATTTAAAGTCGGGCCTCGGCCTTTATCTAAACAAAATGCAACTAAGTATTAAAAGATTGCAATAGCGGTAATATAATCATTTTACTAGAAGAAAAGGAATTTGCAATACATAATCTTGGCAACAAGTACTATTTATCTATCAATAGTGAAAAATGACAAACCGAATACCAACTTAACAGTGAAACACAAGTAGTCTCTCCCCGGGCTGTGAATTCCTACCTAGTGGATTATAATTGAGCTATAACGTTATACGTTCTTCTAAAAAGGTTCCCCAAACTGACAAGGACATACTGCTATGGATGCAAGGCATAGACATGCTCTTTTTTAAAAGGAGGATGTACCCCCGATCTCTGCATATGGACGATGCATGCAGTCATATTATTAATTATTCACAAAGACCATACAGGTTGATATCTAACATATAAATCCTGCTAGGCTACCCGCCCACCGGAGGCCTTTGCGTCGCGCGATCGTTTTCATTCACACGATTTCACACCAACAGGGATTTTTACGCTGCTGTCAAAGTCATGGCCGTTGGTCCTCTGTGACTCATTTATTTTGCTTTTTCGTCCATGACAGGTGGGTCTCAAATGTCCACGGGCCCAGTGTATTGGTGTGTGCCGTGTGCGTCCTGGGTGAGAAAGGGTGGTCTGAATCGTAGTGCGAGGTGAAAACCTAGCCCCCAATCCCGTTCGTCTCCAAGCAGCCAATCCCTCCGCTCGAGCCCTGCTCCCCTCCTCCCCTGGTCTCCACTGCGCCGCCTCCTCCCCTTCCCTTTTCTCCTCCTCTGCTCTCGCCCGGGCCAAGCCGAGTAATCTCCTGGCTAACATCTGCTCCGTCTGGTTCTTCTCCGGCTGAGCAGCGGTGAGCCTGCGGATCTGGCCTCCCAGGAGCAGAAGAAACGAGGAGCAGGCGCCGCCCGATGGGGGAGGAGATGGCGCCCAAGGGGAGGAGATGGCGCCCAGAGAGAGGGGTGGCAGCGCCCCTCTGCCTACCACCGAGCTCTGGGAGAAACATGGCGGCGGCGGCAGAGAGCATGGGAGCGACAACAGTGACTGGATGCCAGGAGCTTGACGAGGTCCATGCCGGCAGCATCTTCGCCCTCAACCTTGCTAGCGGCGTGGCTGTACAAACGGCGCCGGTCGACGGCGGTAAGGCACCGATCCCTCCCATTCCCCCTCTCCCCCTCCTCTTTGCTGTACAAATTTCATGGCTCCGCCTACATCGACGGCCGATCCGACAGTAGCGTCAGGATGAGGGCCTCGAGTCCTCGACTGCGACCACAAGGCACCAGGATGCCACATTAGTGTCTAGAGAAGTAGAGGAGAAGGGCATGGGGAAGTTAGTGATCAGCGACGAGCTTGCCTAGATCGACACCACGCCCCACTCGTCCCCGTTTCCGAGCGTGATGTCTGCACATAAGGTGTTCGACGTTTTGATCCGCCCAAATCAAACCCTACAGGAGAAGGACATGCTGGCAGCAGAGGTGATGGCAACACGCACCAGACCTTTGGCTTCCCCATCAAGGGCGAGGAGCTCATTCGGATCGTCACCAAGAACTACTGCCATCTTGTTCCTGGCAGCTCAGTAATCTTGCTATCCTTGCTATTAACCTCAGTATTTCTGGTGGTGGTATAATTTAATAGAACTACATAATGGTCTGTGTGCATCGGATTGTGTTTACTGTTCAGGCGTCGTGGATTCAAAGAGCTCAGTTCTGGTAAGCAAGACCCTGAGGTGTGCAGCAAGTATGTGGAGGTTAAGGAGTGTGCCCATGTGAATCTTTATTTAGTTGCAATACAACATAATGAGCTACCTGAGTCCGAAACTTAATTTGCAAATTAGCTGTTGCAAAGGGAGGAACGGGTAGAACATATGGAGAATGCAATTAGCCCCGGCAAATAAACCGGCTTCCATATCCTAGGCAGTAATCTCCAAAGGGAAGTGGAGGATGAACCTGAGTTGGAACAGGCGAAAATGGTGATGTTCTCTTTTATGGATTAGAGTGCCAAATTGTTTTGTATATCATGTGGCTAAAATCAAGTTTAGTGTTTTCTTTTGGTGTCCATTTTCTACTTATTTCCAGATCTTTGTGTTTTGATGCCATGCCAGCTACTAATACGAAGTTTCTCATGCTACAGGGCTTTTCTGGGAGCAAAAAGCTTTGCTATATAGTCTGCACTTCTATGCTTTGGGTAAGGCATTAACCTTTTTCTATCTTTTCTTAACAGAACTCAAGTTTTCATCATATGATCTCTTTTTTACTGATGGCTGATGCTCGGAAATATAGCATATGACGAGCAGACGGGTAAAGAGGTTGAAGTTGGATCTGCAGGGCATGGTATCGAGTAACTTCATGAAGCAGATGTTTGACCTCCTCATTATAATATTCATTTTCATAAATGCAGAAATAGGTTGTATCATGATTTCTTAAAAAATCAGGTTTGCCCCATACCAAGAAATACATTTGAACCTTAACCTTCATATGTGCATATAAGCTTAAAAACATGGAGCTGCCTCTATGTTCATCTAACAACTTGAATGCAGCAGAAAGTGTTCTCTAAATCTGGGTTTAGTGTAGAAATTAATGCGGTTCGTACAAATTTAAATTATGGTCCAGCTATATTTTTGTTTTCATACAACATTATTTGATACAAAGTTCCTAATGATACTGACTTGTCGATAATAATGCTTTCAATTATTTGGAACATATGCTGAAAACTGAATTTATATAACATTTTCAGAAGCAAGTCTACAACATATGCTTAGGTCATTCCTGATTACTCTTTTCTATTTGAGTTACTATGCCTAATTGATATACTAAATATTGCATCTTCTCCTATGACATGTAGTTCTGCAGTTGTGTCCATTTCACCTGCTCTTTAATGATGCCATCATGATTCCTCCTTTTCTTCGCTTGGTGTATGTTTATTCAATGGTCCAGTTGGTGTTCCAAAAATATGCTCAATTGTTATATGTATCAAATACAGTCTCTCCCAGTGGTGGACATTAATGTCTCTCCCTATCTTGACCCTGCATATCTCTAAAGAAGTGCTAAGCTCCACTGAATTTGGTCATGTTGGGCACCACCGTCATCATACCAAGCGTGCTTGTTCCTCAAATGGGAGGTGGAAATGTGAGTCTTCAAGTACTAATCATGAATCTGACACCTCTGAAGTAGTAAGCTCCACTGAATTTGCCGCACATATAAATGATAGACACTCACTGAATTAATTCCGCCAGGAGGAGAAAGCTCAAGGTAATCCAGACGCTCTTCTTCGTCACCGGCATAAACACCTTACTGCAAACGTTATTCGTGTCTTCACTCCCGTCATGATGGGTGGCTCCTACACCTTTGCCATGCCAACCATCTCCATCATCTTGGCCGAACGCTACGACAGTGTGGCAGATCCTCGTGAGGTACTTACTACCCAACAGAATTGCCTTTTCATCACGTAAGAGTAGATGTACGCAAGCTAACAAATTTGTATCATTGCACCAGATAAAATTGGTTCGGTACTAATTAACCATTGTTTGTTAAAGTTTTATTTGTGAAATCTGATTATGACCACTATATGCAAGCAATTCGATTAGAGAATAAGGAAACTGAATTTGTTTATTAATCCCACTACTACTGTATGATATTATTTATGCTTATATATTCATGGAATATAAGTTAGGAGGGAGAGTGTTGTACTGGGCTATGTGAGACGACCCAACTTCTCACAATGAAAAGATGA
Organism: Triticum timopheevii; assembly: GCA_963921465.1. Classification (NCBI taxonomy): domain Eukaryota; kingdom Viridiplantae; phylum Streptophyta; class Magnoliopsida; order Poales; family Poaceae; genus Triticum; species Triticum timopheevii. The sequence goes on along the minus strand of OY997270.1, from coordinate 625,103,940 downwards.
GTGCGCATGAAACATAATTTTTTCATGATCCTTGACGATTTTGTAATTGAGCTGTTGGCTTTCAGAATGAGTTAACCATATCCTTTGTTTGATTGTAGTATTAATTTAGGAAGTTGAATGGCTTCAACTTTTAATACCTGCAAACCTGATTATGTTTCTATGACATGTCTATATCTCCTATATGAATACGGTGCTCTACCATACGTACATGGATGCTCGAAAAAAGCAAGTAGACTGCTTTGACTTCAAAATAAATCAGTAGAAATTGTTATGTACAATTGATGCAAGCAGTGAATTGAGTATGAATTGGAGACTTATAATTTGATAATCAATGTTTTAAAAGGAACTGATTGTGTCCGTCGATAGGAGTTGAAGGACTGATTGGTAGTTCTGCATGCCGTTGGTATATTGACGATGTCTTGACTGAGATCAATTATTTCCATGCTAGGTATGTTCTCTTTCTATGTCTTTCTCATCGATACCCCATTTCCATTCATTTTTAGTTGATGTGCCTATTACTGTTGAAATTGCCCTCATTGTTAACCAAAAGTTCAGCCTTGTGGTTTCTTTTTCCAGCAAAAGCTTTCATCCTACAAGCATGCAGCTGTCCTTCCAGGTTATCAGGATTAATCATGCCTTCAAGCCTGAGCTAGGTCCCTTTGGGATTTGGTGCTACTTCACATGCTTTCGGAGCGTCATCTTCTGTTGAAAGTTATGGCGAGGCATTGCCTGTTCTCACATATTTTCCTATGGTCCCACCATGCACGCCCTCATCAAAGGTTGTACACAGCTCACATGGTTTATCCTCAGCTGGCGAGCGGCTCTGGATGAGGTGTGATTATTACTTCTTCCCTCTCTATTTTCTTCTTACCATGATCTGGTTGTTACATTGCATATTTACCAGATGAAGACCCCTATATCTACACTGGAAGGAAAGGGACAGGCTCTTGTGGTTAAACACCTAGGTCTTGAACCTACCTTCCTACTCTGCTACATTTTGCAATCTATGTTTCTTTCCTAACACCTAATATAATTTTATGTTCAAATGCAGCAAATCACCATGCCCTAAGAGCGCTCATTGCAAGCTCTTTGCTTCGCCTTCCAAGACCAAGGGAGTTGCACCACCTAAGTCTATGGCCAAGGCTGCTACCCAGGCTGAAGGAACTGCTTCTACTAGAGATGTTGTTGACCCTGCATCCATAGAAAATGTTGGTATCCATGTTTGATACCCAATTTGTTTTTCCCGTCTGCACAATCCATGCTTGATTTGCATAACCATCTCATGGTAGGAAACTAATCAAGATGTTAAGGAACATGTTGCTGCAGCTGCCGAAGATGCAAAGAATGTTCTGTCTGACCAAAGTTAAAACCAAAAGGTATGGCCTCATCCACTGTTACATTTAACTAGCTTGATATAAGATGTGTGTGTGTGTGTGTGTGTGTGTGTGTGTGTGTGTGTGTGTGTGTGCGCGCGAGTGTGCACGCTAATGAATTTGTGTGTGTGTGTGTGTGTGTGTGTGTGTGTGTGTGTGTGTGTGTGTGTGAGCGTGCGCGCTAATGAATTTAATGCGACAACTATTGTTGTTCCTTTAGCATGTGTTTCTTAAAATCCAGTGGACCATGTCTTCGTTTTTACAACAGAAATAATGCCTCTTCTTCTTCTTCACTGATACATGCTATTTGATCATCCTTTCTTTTTTCTCACTGCTGCATGTAAGTTGATTAACTATGTAATGTAAATAACTTTTACTTTCAGGGTTAAGTAGGTGATTTGTTTCATGTTTAATAATGCTCTCATTTGTTTGTTGACGTATGTGCAGCCAATCCTTACTGTTGCTCACTGATACATACAAGTTAACTAGACTTTTCTGTTTCTCAATGATACATACAAGCTAATTAGCCAACTAATTAGATGAACTGTGCTTCCAGCTTTCAGCGTTCTGCCATTTATGTTGTCCTCTATTTTCTATTGCAAACCCTTATGTCCTTGTTCTTTTTATTCCATTATATGCCTCTATGTTGTTTACACCAAAAATCAAATTATCACTTGGATGATATTTCTGCTAATCAATGCATCATAGGTCTAATGCTGATGCCAAAGGCGTCGGCTCTGCAAAGAAAGCAAGGCAGTAGCTCTTCCATGCTCTAGGTTCGTGTATCTATACATTTATTTTCGTGTATCTGTACATATAGAGAATTAAATCCACTTGATTTGGTGTAGTTGTAGATATATCTATCTATGTTCGCATCGTCTCATGCCATCAGTTTGTTCACCAGTTACTAAAACAGATATTCCATATGCATGCTAAGTATTCCCTCCGTTTCTAAATATAAGTCTTTTTAGAGATTCAACACGTACTACACACGAATGTATATAAATATAGTTTAGAGTGTAAATTCAGTCATTATGCTTTGTATGTAGTCTATATTAGAATCTCTAAAAAGACTTATATTCAGGAACGGAGGGAGTATTTGTTAATCACCATTCTTAATATATGCCTGGTTTATAGCCTATGCCTAACCTTTCGAGTTACTTTTTCATAGCGATTCGCCGATTCCTATGGACTGGGTTGAGCTGTTCACTAGTTTCGTGGCTGAGGCGATGTTAATATATGTCATGACCCGCTGATCGTAAACAGCAAGGAAGTCCTAGCCATGTAAAACAAAGCTAAACATGGATATTGCAAAGAAAGGTGTGACATGGTAACCAACACGGACAACAACAAGATAGTATGATCATTCAACATAATTAAAACATAAGATAGGGTCAACAAGCAGATGCTTGCCTTGCTGGTCAACGTGTTGATGAAGCTGCAGAGCGAACTTGTAATACCCTTCATTGTCGTACTCTATTGGAATGACGGAGAAACCCCAGAAAAGAACCAAATGGAGGAAAATCAATATTCATGAATTTCCAAAATGTGTACAGTGCATGAATTGTATGCGATGTCATGCAGGAAGTCGAAAATGAAGCTACTGAAATTGGCAATAACATTTTCCTAGAGTCCTAGAATGCAAGTTATGAATTTTTAAAGATTTAGAGACATTTTGTAAAAGTACATCATCTTTCAGTTCTAAGTAATAATACTGACCATGCTTATATGTCTTTGTTGCTAAATTACATGTTAAAGCATCCAGATGCATACAGTACTAATCCAAACGGAACTAGAATGATTTTGCTATGGATTTTACAAGTTCAGCAGGTTGAGCATTTTTTTTGTATTTTCCTAATAATCAATTGTTAGAGTGAAAAAAATTACACAGGGAAGTTGCAACCTTAGTCTAACAGTGTGACGAGCAAGTAAATTAGGCAGTACTGGATATGGCCATCTTTTTTCATAGCAAACCAATCTCTGTTTTTCTTATCTACAGGCAGGTCAGCATGCAGCAAAGCAGTGACAGTAGCCACACAACCAGCGGCATCAAGCAACAAACAACATGCAAAGGCTATTTCTCACCCTACTGTTAGTGGCAAGGTCTGATGGAGCGGAGCAACGAGCTCCAGACAGCGACAATGGCAGTCAACGTCGAGGAGGAAGTAGGAGGAACCTGCGGCTTCGAATCCGTGGCGGACAACGTGTAGCCCGTCATGGTCCCTGGCGTTGTTTGGTGAGGAGGATGACCGCAACGGCATCACAGCGGTGTCCGGCAGAACAGAGGAAGGGGGCCTCGGTCCAAGAGGTTCCTGCACGACAGCGCCCGGAATCACCATTAAAGGTAAGTTGGAGCAACAATGGAGCTAGGGGAGCTACCTGCCAGCAAATAACGCACTGGAAAAACGAGGTGGTTCACAGCGGCGGCCAGCGGGCGTGCATGTCTGAGCCGGAGGCGTTGATGTCGATCCGGAACGAGGGCAGACGTATCCTGCCGATTCCTGTGGCTGGCGTTGCAAAAAACAGCGTCCCCGGCGAGCTGGACTGAGAAAGGGGATCCAAGAGAAAAGGAAATGAAGTAAGGAGGAAGTAGTGGGGTGGAGTAGGAGATAAGGGGAAGGGGCAGGGGTCTGCGGGCACGTGTGGTGTGTCCCTGCGATGCTGGACTGACCCAGGAGACCCACTGGTCAGTGGCAACGGGAGGGGTTGAGAGAAAATAGAAACAAATACAATTGACTGGAATATCTTTCTCCTTTACTCCTTATTAAGCTTATCACGATCCCATGATCTAAATGTTTTGGAATATCTTGGAAAATTTTAGATGCTACTACTTGTATAATATAACTGCGAAATTTTCAGTATATATGCAGTATGCATAGATCTTATTATTTCACATGTTTTTATGATGAAGACACATTCAGGGAAAGGTTCCGATGTAATGAAGTGCATTTGTTTATGATAGTTCTTCCAACCTGATAATATCAGATGAATTTGTCCCTTCTTTGTTACTTTTCACACTTATGTTTGACGTTGTTGTCCAAATGGATGTGCCTTATTATCCAAATTTTCTTATATCTCCTTATATCCATCACTTTTTACTGAGATCCATAAATCTGATTGATGAACAAGGTTACAAAGAAAGTAGCTCAATATTTGCCGAGTTGGTGAACCATCCAAATTATGTTATGAACATGTTTTTAAAAATGGTCTTGGTGAAAGTGTTGTTCTATAAATACCTTTATGCCAATTTTTTAGCGTTTTCCTGATTTTATTATGTTACTCCTTCCATAAAAAAAATATAAGAGCATTTAGATCACAACAGTAGATCACTACACTACTTTAGTGATCTAGATGCTCTTATATTTCTTTACAGAGGGAGTACCTTTTATTAAAATTTGTTTTAGTTGACTACACATTCTATTCATTTTTTTTGTATGCTTAGGTTAGAATCTCAACAAACGTTTCTGGATGATATGCTGTTGCACATGCAAACACACGTTGCTCTTGCCCGAAGTTGGTTCTGAATCAGTCTTATATGCATGGTTTGAATATTCGGCTCACTCTCGCTTTTTGCGCCATGGGCGCAGCGGGTATACATGGGCGTCACCACCAGCCAGCTCGACGAGCTCGCCGCCGAGACCGCCCCCGCGCTCACCGCCTCCCAGCCTGACTATGCCTCCGTATGTTCCCTCTTTCGATCTGTCTCTCCCCTTCCGGTCCGTTCCATTCCCCCCTCACGGCGCACGTGTTCGTGTCTCCTGGCCTGACGTATGTGCGTGTGTGGTTCTTTTGCAGCTTGCGGCGAGGATTGTTGTGTTCAACTTGCTGCCAAGTGGCTAGCTGCCAAGTGGAAATAGTCTATGTGGCGCTCGTAAATAAAGAGCATTCTGGTAGAAAGGTACAGGAAAGAATAGGGAAACTTCTGCCATTTTCTTTGGTCTCTGGAAAATAGATGGCGATATGGGCTGATACATTGCTAAATTACATGATACAAACTCACTTCTATTTTTTGATTTTTTGTTTACTTCGTTGTGCTACAATGGCTCTCCTAGGAATGTTCTTCCATGCTTTGATGTGCACAATCCAGAAAGTGCATGCATCCAGAAACCAAATAGGATTTTTTTGTGTTATCTTCTCATAAATCTTGTGCTCGTCCAACAAGAATAAGGTTTGGTGGTATTGCTTTTGTCTGTCACCCGGTAGATTTTAGACTTCAAGCTAGGTGCAGTTATTTCAGGTTATATGTGCAAATCCTTGGTGTGACATGATTGGTAACTGACCATTAATACGTTGCAAGTTGATATGTCTAATTCTTAGATTTATGTGGTACCATGGTCTAAAATTTGGTCCTAAAGATACATGATGTTTTTCTACAAAGTTGAGACAATTATTTTAAAACGGAGGGAGTATTAGATTATTTTGTTCCTTTTTAATTTGGTTCTAAAGATATAGTTTCAGAGTGATCATTTTGCATCAGCCAAGCTTGCCGTTGTTACAAATAATTGTTCTGTTGTCCTCAATTCACTTTCTTGGTTTTTTAATGCTACAAGCATTATTGTTCCAGTTTTTGTTCCATGTGAGAGAAATAGCATGTTGATTTCATCTTGAAATAATCATAGCTGAGGGACGAGGTTTGTAGTTGAGGGTCATGTGCAGAGCTGGAGGAAGAAGTTGCGAGGCTTGGAACTCTCCTTCTGAAGGGCTCAGGGACAACGGTGAGGACAATGCCTCTTTAGTTGTAAAAATTGCGATACTCATGATGTGCAAGTAAACACTCCTGTGATACTCCTTATGCTAAAATGTTGGTTGTTAGTACAAAGGTCGTGACATTATTTGGTTCTCTGGTATTGATTTCATGATTTGTGGTTAATACATGATGTAATACAATCCATATTGCATTATATTTTCAGTTACATCTCCTACTTGCTCACTACTAACATTCTTTCTAATTCGCTTCTTGCGCCATTGGCGCAACCGGGTCATCTAGTATCAATAAGCCTGAAGGCACCATCTTGGCAATGATGTTGCTACTCCTATCCCCTTGATGAAGGTGTGCCGAATGTCCGGGCCTAATACCAAATAGACATCGCACCAAAGCCTAACATCTAAAGCCGGGTGTCTCATCCGAGTCACTATCTAAATTGGGTCCCACACCGATCTAGAACACTCACAGTGAACACCGCATGCTGCAAGGGCCGTCACCTCCATCTTCCAATGGTATCATGGAAAAGTTAATTGAGCTCAGGTTTATAATCAGATTACAAAAACCGCTAGCTCTAGTAATGCCCTGAACGTCTGCTCAACAGTTGTACCCCTTTCTGGAGGTGAATATAGAGTTGGGTCAAAGCTTGGACGACAAATTTTAGAGCTTTAAAAATGGGAACACTAAGATATTGTCTACAGCTGCACTTCAAGCAAATTAAACAACAGAGCACATAGCTGATGCCGCAAGAAATTAGAGGTTCAAAACAAATATAATCCGATCCACTCACCCACTTATGTTATTAAGATTACTGACAAAGGCTACCAGCACTAAGAGAATACAAGCACCATTGCACCAAACCAGCTACTAGATACTTTATAATTCATCACAAGACCATCTCGCCTCCTAGTAGTCATCTTTTCTGTTTGATGACAATGGCCTCCTGCCCTTCATATTGAACCGTACAACGTCAATGAGCCGCATCACAAGAAATCATCCTTTCTGCAAACGTAGATTTGTCAGTGTAATTTCAGAAAGTAAAAGACACGATACTATATGAATTGCAAATTAGGTGAACATTTGAAAGTTTGCATGAGCACATATATTATCACAAATTGAACATCAAGTAAAATTTTCAGTCTCCTTAAACATTCTATATTTTGTTTGTTTGGCTAACTGATATATTATTACTTAAGACTTGTCCCCATATCATAAAAGAAAGGACATATAGATATACCTTGTGGACCGGGGAAACTCATGCACGGAAACAAACACCAAACATCTTTCTTTCCCCATAGCTTCTTCCAGTGTAGCGACTTTAGATTAAGCTCATAGATGCCAAGGTCTGTGGTCACGAAAATGATATCACTACCCTCCAGAGATCCAATCAGTTTAATTCTTCCACTAGGATTCTGAATGGGTAGAAGGTTCTTGAGATCAATGATTCTAGGCTGAGTCCATGATGCAACTCCATCGGAACCCATATGCCTTGACCACAGGTAGATGGTTAACCTTTTCACTTGTGCAAAACCCAAACTGTCGTCCTCCATAGCCATGAGAGTATTGGCACCAATAATGAGAGATCCCCTCATCGGCGGCGCATCAATCAGCGATAAGCAATTAGAGCCCAAGTCGTACTTCAGAAATCCTGTTATGTGATCGTCTGCGAAACTCCCTTGCATGAAGTAAAGTGCGCCTTGGATGGCGACAGAGGGCGCTGGCTTGATGAATGCAGCATCGTCAAGATCAAGACCAGGGCATGGCTGGGGCTCGCTCCAGCCAAGTGTCTCCGACGAGAACACAGAAAGGTGTATAACACACTGAGCACCATGAACGCTCATGCCGAAGAAGAAAACCTGGAATGGGCCGTGGTGACACGCGCAATGGTCACAGCCGGTCACGGCACAGAGCACCGCGGCCGCACTGGTTCTGCTTTGTCCTTTGAGTGCTTGCATCTTCGTCAGGCAGCCTGCCATGGGGTCCCAAACGACAAGCGGATTGTGTTTACGATCACCGAGTAGAACGCGGCCATGGTGGCAGTCCAATGCAATATAGTCCGTGGTCAACGCGGCCATGGCCAAGTCGTCATCGGGAACGCGGGCGGCGAATTCCGTGGTGGAGACAAAGCGTGGGATGGGTTTGTCCACCTTCGGCTGGGTGTACGAGGACAAGGCATAAACGAAGCCCAGCATGGGGGGAGCACCATGAAACTCGCGGTGGCGGCTGTGGAATCTAGCGCCGGATAGGAGGCCGAGCCAGAACTTGCTGGCAAGGTAGGCGCGCACGAGGCACGCGGGCTCGCCCGGCGGGAGGCGGAGGAAGATCTCCTCGAGAAGCTCATCGGGCAGCGTCATGGTCGGTGGTGGAGACGAGGGTTTTGGTTTTGGCCCCTCCCTTGTGATTGATACGTACGTAGCAACGTATATAGGGAGCTAGCTGCACCTGCTGATTGATTCAACTAGCTCGTATATCGAGCCTGTTTTTTTTATTTGTATTATTATTACTTCAGAAACTACTACTCGGGTTTGCTAATCCTAGTCCTACACGGTACATGCATGAACAAGAAACCTATATGCACACGTACAGGAGGTTATGTCGTGTGTAAGTCCAACAACGTGAATTTCCCAAGCAATAGTCAAGAATTCTTAACGATGAAATCCGAAAACAGCATCACAAACCAAGCACAACCAAACAACCGACCATCTGGTGACATGGTCAATCAACCCGTGCTCAGCCAGCACATAACAAAATAAATCTCCAGCAGTATGGACTAGTAAGATCTGTATGTATGAAAAAATTACCCACACGTTAAGAAAATACTCCCTCCGTCCCAAAATAAGTGACTCAAAAATGACTCAACTTTGTATTAACTTTAGTATAAAGTTGACTCACTTTTAAGTCACTTATTTAGAGACAGAGGGAGTATGAAAGATGGACCGGCAAGTCATGTAAATCCAAGCTAGTTACATGGCATGCAAAAAATCAACCACCTCGAAACGCAATTTGTTTCGACCATGAAGGATGATCAAGGTGAATTAGCTATCAGGCATCAAACAGAGCAATACCTCTTCCACAAATGGAAACGTCGCTTACTAAAATGCTTTAATAATTTAGTACTGATAGGAGCTAGGGCTCTACCGGGTCTTGGCCGGAGATTGTAGGGTAAGGAGAGAGGTGGACGAGCTCATGACCACGGCGGCCGGCGTGCGGGCACCGTCTCGCGTGGAGGGAGAGGCGGCGGCAATGGGAGAGGCGGCGGCTAGGTTAGGGTTCCGGCTCCTCTTGACCGCCTCTGGCACTTCTTGGAGTAGGGTCCAAGTCTCCTGGGTCACGTTCGGTGAGAAAATTACGTTCCCGAAGGTTTCATTCCGTTTGGACTCCGTTTGATATTCCGTTTCTTCGAAACACTGAAATAGGCAAAAAACAGCAATTCTGGGCTGGGCCTCCGGTTAATAGGTTAGTCCCAAAAATAATATAAAAGTGGAAAATAAAGCCCATTATAGTCCAAAACAATAGATAAAGTAGCATGGAGCAATCAAAAATTATAGATACGTTGGAGACGTATCAGGCATACCCAAACTTAATTCCTGCTCGTCCTCGAGTAGGTAAATGATAAAAAGAGAATTTTTGATGCGGAGTGATACTTTGACATAATTTCAATGTAAATCTTCTTAATTGTGATATGAATATTCAGATCTGAAAAATTCAAGACAAAAGTTCATATTGACATAAAAATAATAATACTTCAAGCACACTAATCAAAATAATTATGTCATCTCAAAATAACATGGCCAAAGTTAGTTCATCCCTACAAAATCATATAGTTAGGCTATGCTTCATTTTCGTCACACAAAGATGTTCCCAACTTCTATAGCCCCGATGACAAGCCAAGCAATTGTTTCATACTTAAATAATCTCAAACTTTTTCAACCTTCACGCAATACATGAGCGTTAGCCATGGATATAGCACTATAGGTGGAATAGAATATGATGATGGGGATTGTGTGGAGAAGACAAAAAAGGAGAAAGTCTCACATTGACGAGGATAATCAACGGGCTATGGAGATGCCCATCAATTGATGTCAACATGAGGAGTAGGGATTGCCATGCAACGGATGCACTAGCTCTATGAATGCTCAACAAAAGAAAACTAGTGGGTGTGCATCGAACTTGCTTGCTCATGAAGACCTAGGGCATTAGAGGAAGCCCATCGTAGGAATATACAAGCCAAGTTCTATAATGAAAAATTCCCACTAGTATGAAAAAGACAACTTATGAGACTCACTATATGAAAAACATGGTGCTACTTTGAAGCACAATATATGAGACTCACTACATGAAGAATGAGGTGCTACTTTGAAGCACAAAATATGAGACTCATTACATGAAGATCATGGTGCGACTTTGAAGCACAAGTGTGGAAAAAGAGATAGTAGCATTGCCCTTTTCTTTTCTTTTTTTTGGCCTTCACTTTTTTTGGCCTTTTTTTGGGCAATGCTCTAATAATGATGATCATCACACTTCTATTGATTACAACATGAGGATTACAACTCGAAACTAGAACAATGTATAACTCTATATGAATGCCTCCCGCGGTGTACCGGGATGGTGCAATGAATCAAGAGTGACATGTATGGAAAATAATGCATGGTGGCTTTGCCACACATACGATGTCAACTACATGATCATGTAATGGCAATATGACAAAAGTAATGTATGTCATAATAATGATGAACGGAACGATGGAAAGTTGCATGGCAATATATCTCGGAATGGCTGTGGAAATGCCATAATAGGTAGGTATGGTGGCTGTTTTGAGGAAGATATAGGGAGGTTTATGTGTGATAGAGCGTATCGTATCACGAAGTTTGGATGCACCGGCGAAGTTTGCGCCAACTCTCAATGTGAGAAAGGGCAATGCACGGTACCGAAGAGGCTAGCAATGGCGGAAAGGTAAAAGTGTGTATAATCCATGGACTCAACATTAGTCAAAAGAACTCATATACTTATTGCAAAAATTTAGAAGTCATCAAAAATCAAGTACTACGCGCATGCTCCTAGGGGGATAGATTGGTAGGAAAAGACCATCGCTCGTCCCCGACCGCCATTCATAAGGATGCACAAGCCAGGTACACTTCATGCTTCAAATTTGTTACACAACTTTAACCATACGTGCATGCTACGGGATTTACCAACTTCAACACAAGAATTTCTCAAATTCACAACTACTCAACTAGCATGACTTTGATATTATTACCTCCATATCTCAAAACAATTGTCAAGCATCAAACTTAGCTTAGTATTCAATTCACTCAAAAGAAAATTTCACATATCTTGAACACCAAGTATATTAACATTAAGCAAATTACCATGCTATTAACGACTCTTAAAATAATCTAAGTGAAGCATGAGAGATCAAGTTTCTTTAAAACCAATCCACCACCGTGCTCTAAAAGATCTAAGTGAAGCACTAGAGCAAAAATTATCACGCTCAAAAAGATATAAGTGAAGCACTATGAGCAAACTATCAAGCTCAAAAGATATAAGTGAAGCACATAGAGTATTCTGTCAAATTCCAAATCATGTATGGTTCTCTCAAAAGGTGTGTACAGCAAGGATGATTGTGGTAAACTAACAAGCAAAGACTCAAATAATACAAGACGCTACAAGCAAAACACATATCATGTTGGTGAATAAAAATATAGCTCCAAGTAAATTACCGATGGAAGTAGACGAAAGAGGGGATGCCTTCCGGGGCATCCCCAAGCTTTGAATTTTTGGTGTCCTTGGATTATCTTGGGGGTGCCATGGGCATCCCCAAGCTTAGGCTCTTGCCACTGCTTGTTCCATAATCCATCAAAAGAATTCACCCAAAACTTGAAAACTTCACAACACAAAACTCAATAGAAATCTCGTGAGCTCCGTTAGAGAAATAAAACAAAAGACTACTTTAAGGTACTGTAATGAACTCATTCTGTATTTATATTGGTGTTAAATCTACTGTATTCCAACTTTTCTATGGATCATAAACTATTTTACTAACCATAGGTTCATCAAAATAAGCAAACAACACACGCAAAACTGAATCTGTCAAAAACAGAACAGTCTGTAGTAATCTGTAACTAACGCAAACTTTTGGAACCCAAAACATTCTACCAAAATTAGACGACCTGGAAAATTTGTTTCTTGATCAGCAGCAATTGGAATCAGTAATTTATCACGTTCTGGTGACTTTTAACAATTCGGGCACTGAGCACAAAGACTCTGGAAATTACAGCAAGATCAAATAACTATCATCCAAGAAGATCCAATAGGTCCAACTTGGCACAAACACTAAATAAAAGATAAAACCACATCTAAACAGAGGCTAGATGGATTATTTATTCCTAACCAGAACCAAAAACAAAAAACACAAAATAAAATTGGGTTGCCTCCCAACAAGCGCTATCGTTTAACGCCCCTAGCTAGGCATAAAAGCAAGGATAGATCTAGGTATTACTATCTTTAATTTTCAATTTTTTAGCGGAGTCATGCTCGAATCCGGGTGTTTCTTTCCGCTTCCCTTCATACTCGAAAAATTTTAGATCTAAAGAATCCAACCGCTTATTACAAAGAGTAATCAACGTATTCATGCGGTGAAGATTTCCGCTAACACTTTTAAGAGGCTCAAGAGACTTTTGTAAAAAATTTGTTACTTCGCAAATCTTCTCAAACACTTGGGTTTCTTCCTGGGTAGGATGAGATTCTCCCTTTTGGGGTAGTGTTCCCACTATTCCCTCTATAATTTCATGCACAATACTGGGATCAATTTCAATAAATTTTCCCTTGGCAATGCAATCCAAGAGTTGTCTATGCGTCATATTTAACCCAACATAAAAATTGCGAAGAAGGATTCTAAAGTTCACCTCTAGGGTGCACTACGATAAGATTCCATCATCCTATACCAAGCATCTTTTAAATTTCTCCTTGCCGTTGCTTGAAGTGAAGAACTTCAAACTCGGGAGACATAGGAGCGGATAAGGAATTCGACATAGCGACAAGCAAACAAACTAACACACGAGCAAACAAAAGGCAAAGGAAAAAAGGAGGAGGAGATTGGGAAAGAGAGGGCGAATAAAACGGCAAAGGTGAAGTGGGGGAGAGGAAAACGAGAGGCAAATGGCAAATAATGTAATGCGAGAGATAGGGATTGTGATGGGTACTTGGTATGTTGACTTTTGCGTAAGCCTCCCCGGCAACGGCGCAAGAAATTCTTCTTGCTACATCTCGAGCTTGCGTTGGATTTCCCCGAAGAGGAGAGGATGATGCAGCACAGTAGCGTAAGTATTTCCCTCAGTTTTTGAGAACCAAGGTAACAATCCAGTAGGAGACCACGCGCAAGTCCCTCGTACCTGCACAAAACGATAGCTACTCGCAACCAACGCTTAGGGGTTGTCAATCCCTTCACGATCACTTACGAGGGTGAGATCTTATAGAGATAATATTTTTGGTATTTTTGGTATAAAGATGCAAAGTAAAAAGTAAAATTAAAACCAAGTAAATAAAGTGATGGAGATTGATATGATGAGAATAGACCCGGGGGCCATAGGTTTCACTAGTGGCTTCTCTCAAGAGCATAAGTATTCTACGGTGGGTGAACAAATTACTATTGAGCAATTGACAGAATTGAGCATAGTTATGAGGTTATCCAGGCAATGATCATGTATATAGGCATCACGTCCATGACAAGTAGACCGAAACGATTCTGCATCTACTACTATTACTCCACTCATCGACCGCTATCCAGCATGCATCTAGAGTATTAAGTTAAAAACAGAGAACGCCTTAAGCAAGATGACATGATGTAGAGGAGTAAATTCATGCAATATGATAAATACCCCATCTTGTTATCCTCGATGGCAACAATATAATACGTGCCTTGCAACCCTTTCTGTCACTGGGTAAGGTCACCGCAAGATTGAACCCAAAGCTAAGCACTTCTCCCATTGCAAGAACTACCAATCTAGTTGGCCAAACCAAACGGATAATTCGAAGAGACTTGCAAAGATAACTCAATCATACATAAAAGAATTCAGAGCAGAATCGAATATTTTCCATAGAAAGCTGGATCATAAACCCACAATTCATCGGTCTCAACAAACACACCGCAAAAAGAAGATTACATCGAATAGATCTCCACGAGAGAGGGGGAGAACATTGTATTGAGATCCAAAAAGAGAGAAGAAGCCATCTAGCTACTAACTATGGACCCGAAGGTCTGAAGTAAACTACTCACACTTCATCGGAGGGGCTATGGTGATGATGTAGAAGCCCTCCGTGGTAGATGCCCCCTCCGGCGGAGCTCCGGAACAGGCCCCAAGATGGGATCTCGCGGATACAGAAAGTTGCGGCGGTGGAATTAGGTTTTTTTTGCTCCATCCCCGATCTGTTGGGGGTACATAGGTATATATAGTAGGAAGGAGTACGTCGGTGGAGCATCAGGGGGCCCACAAGGCAGGGGGGCGCGCCCAGGGGGGAGGGCGCACCCCCACCCTTGTGACCGCCTCTGGCACTTCTTGGAGTAGGGTCCAAGTCTCCTGGATCACGTTCGGTGAGAAAATCACGTTCCCGAAGGTTTCATTCCGTTTGGACTCCGTTTGATATTCCGTTTCTTTGAAACACTGAAATAGGCAAAAAAAACAGCAATTCTGGGCTGGGCCTCCGGTTAATAGGTTAGTCCCAAAAATAATATAAAAGTGGAAAATAAAGCCCATTATAGTCCAAAACAATAGATAAAGTAGCATGGAGCAATCAAAAATTATAGATACATTGGAGACGTATCATGGGGGCCGGCGGCAGCTGCAGCTGGGGCTGCATCGCCCCGGCGATTGCGGCGGACGCCGCCGAGTGGGGCGGCTACCACGGCAGGAGCAGCGGCCCGGTGGCGAATGCCCCCACTCGTTTTTTGGGCCATTTTTTACCAGGCCCAGTATGTCCAATGTTGCCCCCGCTCAGATCAAGGTGCTTGCCCCCTCTGCTCTCAGTTTTCTGTAATATATTTCAAGCTCACGTCCATGTATAGGAAATAATAGCTAGCCCAGCAGCCCATCTAAAAAGAATACGAGCAGGCTGCTGCCCAATTCGCTGGAAACGCACATCGCCTTAAGGAAATCAGCAGTTCACGAGTTCGCCGCCTGCCGCCTGCCGCCTTGACTGATTGACGTATCGAAGCCGCCGACGCTTGCAGTACACGGCTATACATGACGCCACTCTGGCGGCCATCCTCGACTCACAGTTTCGCACGGTGCACGTCGTTCGGGTCCGGCCGTTCTGCACCGGCAGGAAAGATCTGTGGGCGCTGTCGCTCTGATCAATCAAGGTAAGCCCTAGGTATGTTCTAGAGTATGTGGAGGAAGAGGGCTCAGATGCTACTAAGCTACGTCAAGCCAGTGGTCTTCTAAAATATTTCTGGTCATTTGATTTTGCATTCTTTCTACACATGATGATGGTTATATTAGCTTTAACAAATGGGCTGTCAAAAACAATTCAGAGAAAGGATATGGACATTGTAAATGCTATATCAGATGTGGAATCTGTTAAGCGAGAGCTAAATAAGCTTAGATCTCAACATGGATGGAATTCTCTCCTGAGCAAGGTATGTTCTTTTTGCGACAAGAATGATATCTCGGTTGTGGACTTGGAAAAGGAGTATGTAAATCCAAAGAAGCCAAGGCAGAGGACTGGCATTAATAATGAGCATCATTATAGAGTCGATTGTTTTTTTGTTGTCTTGGATTTATTGGCAGAAGAACTAAATCGCAGATTCAATGAGGTAAACAATGAGTTGCTTTGTTGTATGTCTGCTTTCAACCCAAGCGGTCAGTTTAGTCACTATGATGATGAGAAGTTGTTGAAGTTGGCTAAGTTTTATCCTAATGACTTTAGTGATACTGAGTTGGAGCATCTTGAGAAGGAGCTTGGTCTGTACATAGATAATGCACGCAATGATACAAGATTTGCTAGCTTGGAAACTATCAATGATCTGGCTAAACTGATGGTATCTACGAAGAAGCACTTTTCTTATCCTCTTGTCCATTGACTTTTGAAATTAGTACTGACTCTTCCTGTTGCCACTGCAACCGTTGAGAGATGCTTCTCCGCAATGAAGCTTGTGAAGAATGCTTTACGTAACAAGATGGGTGATGATTATTTGAGCAATAGCCTTATTTGCTTCGTAGAAAAGGAAATGCTAGATAATATTACTAATGAGGTGATAGTTAAACACTTTCATGCGAAAAACCGACATGGGATGAAACGGAAGGAGGTACTGTTCTCAAGATTATTTTATTTATTTATCAGTATTTACATTCTCTCAATATTTAAAGATGTTTCATTTTCATGCAGCTTGAAGCTTAGAAATTTGGAGCATATGAATAAAAAGGAACGACATATTGATTTCTCATGTTTTTGTGCCTTAAGTGGTTAGTTTACATTTACTTTGGGAATGAACTTTTCATAGATTATAAAAAATTATACTACATCTTTGCCCCCTCTCGCATTTCATCCTGGCTCCGCCCCTGGGGAAACTAACAAGCTTAGTTACAAAAGCCAACAACAATATGAGAAAACAGGCATGCATCGCTGAACAGAAAGGGCTACCGAATAGTGACATGATTCATCACGCGACCCCTGTCGTCTCCACTTTGTCATCTTTCTTGCTGATGAGAGTGGTCTCCTGCATATTCAGCCATACATTGTCAATACACCGCCTCGCTGGGGATCGCTCTTTCTGCAAACGTAGATTTGTCAATGTAATTCCAAGAAAGGAGATCACATGATACTACATAAGCTGCCAATTAAGTAAACATAGTTAGTTTCAATTACATAGCACTCAAGATTCGCTCACATACATTTCAAATATAACTTTCAATCTAATTAGACATTCAATGTTTTGTTTGACTAATTTATATGGAGTATCACTTAAGATTTGTTCCCAAATCAGGAAAGAAATAGCATATACATATATACAAATATACCTTGTCGATTGTAGAAACTCATGTATGGAATCAAGGCAAAGATATTTTCATTCTTCCATCCCTTCTTCCACTGTAGGGACTTGATATTAACCTCGTCGATGCCCAGGTCTGTGGTCGCGAAAATGGTGTCCCTGCCCTCCACAGGTCCAATCAGTTGCAGTTTTTTCTTGGGATTTTGAATCGGGAGAAGTTCCTTGAGTTTGATGGATCTACGATGACCCCATGCCGAGACTCCGACAGAACTCATCTGCATTGACCACATGTAGAGGGTTGACTCGTCCATGTATGAAAGCCCCAAGCTGCCATCCTCCATGGCAATGAGGATAGTGGTAGTGGCAATGCCAGCATCCGCCAACGGCGCATCAATCAGTGATAAGTCTTTAGAGATCAAGTTGTATTTGAGAATTGCTACGCGGTCATCATCAAGAAAAGCAAGCACGAAGTGAAGTGCATTTTCAACGAGGGCAGGGGGCCTTGGCTCAATGCACGCATCATCCGAGAAATAATGAAGACCATCGCATGTGTCGCTCCACACGATGACGACGGGAGTATGGCATGCTCCACTCAGCCGAGGACATGCACTTGTAAGCGACACAACCACTACCGGTATTGTGTAGGGCGATGAAGACCACCCGGAAGGGGCCCTCATGACACGTGTGGTGGTCACAGTCCCTCACCTCACATAGCACCGCCGCCCATTGACTGGTGTAACCTTTGGGAGCGGCCAGCTGCCTCAGGCAGCCGGTCATGGGGTCCCAAACGATGAACACCCTGGGGAAACAACTAGCCACGAAGAGGGCCCGGCCATGGCGGCAGTCCCACGGAGTGTACTCATGGTCCCACACACCGTCGTCTGGAATGCGGGTGCCGAATTTCGTGGTGGAGACGAAGCGCGGGCGGGTCTTCCCTCTGATGGCATGAATAAAGGAATCCCAACATGGGGGGAGCTCCATGGAAGTTGATGTCTAATACACAACCTTCTTCTTGTAGACGTTGTTGGGCCTGCAAGTGCACAGGTTTGTAGGATAGTAGCAAATTTCCCTCAAGTGGATGACCTAAGGTTTATCAATCCGTAGGAGGCGTAGGATGAAGATGGTCTCTCTCAAACAACCCTGCAACCAAATAACAAAAAGTCTCTTGTGTCCCCAACACACCCAATACAATGGTAAATTGTATAGGTGCACTAGTTGAGCGAAGAGATAGTGATACAAGTGCAATATGGATGGTAGATAAAGGTTTTTGTAATCTGAAATTAAAAAAAACAGCAAGGTAACTAATGATAAAAGTGAGCGTAAATGGTATTGCAATGGTAGGAAACAAGGCCTAGGGTTCACACTTTCACTAGTGCAAGTTCTCTCAACAATAATAACATAGATAGATCATATAACAATAACTCAACATGCTACAAAGAGTCACTCCAAAGACACTAATAGCGGAGAACAAACGAAAAGATTATGGTAGGGTATGAAACCACCTCAAAGTTATTCTTTCGGATCAATCTATTCAAGAGTTCATACTAGAATAACACCTTAAGACACAAATCAACCAAAACCCTAATGTCATCTAGATACTCCATTGTCACCTCAAGTATCCGTGGGCATGATTATACGATATGCATCACACAATCTGAGATTCATCTATTCAACCAACACAAAGTACTTCAAAGAGTGCGCCAAAGTTTCTACCGGAGAGTCAAGAACGTGTGCCAACCCCTATGCATAGGTTCATGGGCGGAACCCGCAAGTTAGTCACCAAAACATACATCAAGTGGCACATGATATCCCATTGTCACCACAGATAATCACGGCAAGACATACATCAAGTGTTCTCAAATAAAGACTCAATCCGATAAGATAACTTCAAGAGGAAAACTCAATTCATCACAAGAGAGTAGAGGGGGAGAAACATCATAAGATCCAACTACAATAGCAAAGCTCGGGATACATTAAGATCGTGCCATAGAGGGAACACGAGAGAGAACACGAGAGAGAGAGATCAAACACATAGCTACTGGTACATACCCTCAGCCTCGAGGGTGAACTACTCCCTCCTCGTCATGGATAGCGCCGGGATGATGAAGATGGACACCGGTGAAGGATCCCCCCTCCGGCAGGGTGCCGGGAAGGGCTCCCGAGAGGTTTCTGGTGGCTACAGAGGCTTGCGGCGGTGGAACTCCCGATCTATCTTGATATTCGAGGTTTCTAGGGTATGTAGGCTTGTATAGGCGAAAGAAGTCGGTCGGGAGGTGCTCGAGGGGCCCACAAGACAGGGGGGCGCGCCCCCCTATCTTTTGGGCTCCTCGAGTATCTTCTGACGTGAACTCCAAATCTCCAGGATGATATTCTTCCAAAAGATCACGTTGCCGAAGGTTTCATCACGTTGTCGAAATACTGAAACAAGCAATAAAACAGCAATATGGGCTGGGCCTCTGGTTAATAGGTTAGTCCCAAAAGTAATATAAAAGTGTATAATAAAGCCCATAATCATTCAAAACAAGTAATATAATTGCATGGAACAATCAAAAATTATAGATACGTTGGAGACGTATCAAGCATCCCCAAGCTTAATTCCTGCCCGTCCTCGAGTAGGTAAATGATAAAAACAGAATTTTTGATGTGGAATGGTACCTAGCATAATTCTCAATGTATGTTCTCCTTATTGTGGCATGAATGTTCAGATCCAAATGATTCAAAATAAAAGTTCATATTGATAAAAGAAATAGCAATACTTCAAGCATACTAATAAAAGCTATCATCTCTTCTTAAAATAACATGGCTAAAGAAAGTTCATCCCTACAAAATCATATAGTTAGGCTATGCTTCATTTTCTTCACACAAAGATGTTCCCAACTTCTATACCCCCGATGACAAGCCAAGCAATTGTTTCGTACTTAAATAATCTCAAACCTTTTCAACCTTCACGTAATATATGAGAGTGAGCCATGGATATAGCACTATGGGTGGAATAGAATAATGATTGGGGATTGTGTGGAGAAGACAAAAAGGGAGAAAATCTCACATTGACGAGGATAATCAATGGGCTATGGGAATGCCCATCAATTGATCTCAACATGAGGAGTAGGGATTGCCATGCAACGGATGCACTAGAGCTATAAATGAATGAAAGCTCAACAAAAGAAAACTAGTGGGTGTGCATCCAACTTGCTTGCTCACGAAGACCTAGGGCATTTGAGGAAGCCCATCGTAGGAATATACAAGCCAAGTTCTATAACGAAAAATTCCCACTAGTATATGAAAGTGACAACCTATGAGACTCTCTACATGAAGAACATGGTGCTACTTTGAAGCACAATATATGAGACTCAATAAAGAACAAGGTGCTACTTTGAAGCACAAGTGTGGAAAAAGAGATGGTAGCATTGCCCTTTTATTTATTTATTTATTTATTTCTTTTTTCTTTTTCTTTTTTTTCTTTTTTCTTTTTTTCTTGTGGCCTTTTTTTTTGCCTTCCTTTTTTTCTTTTTGGGCAATGCTCTAATAATGATGATCATCACACTTTCATTGATTACAACACATGAATTACAACTCAAAACTAGAACAAGATATGACTCTATATGAATGCCTCCGGCGGTGTACCGGGATGGTGCAATGAATCAAGAGTGACATGTATAAAAAATTATGCATGGTGGCTTTGCCACAAATACGATGTCAACTACATGATCATGCAATGGCAATATTACAAAAGTAATGTATGTCATGATGATGATGAACGGAATGGTGGAAAGTTGCATGGCAATATATCTCAGAATGGCTATGGAAATGCCATAAATAGGTGGGTATGGTGGCTGTTTTGAGGAAGATATAAGGAGGTTTATGTGTGATAGAGTTTATCATATCACGGGGTTTAGATGCACCGGCGAAGTTTGCACCAACTCTCAAGGTGAGAAAGGGCAATGCACGGTACTGAAGAGGCTAGCAATGATGGAAAGGTAAAAGTGCGTATAATCCGTGGACTCAACATTAGTGAAGAGAACTCATATACTTATTGCAAAAATTTAGAAGTCATCAAAAACCAAGCACTACGCGCATGCTCCTAGGGGGGATAGATTGGTAGGAAAAGACCATCGCTCGTCCCCGACCGCCACTCATAAGGATGCACAAGCCAGGTACAGATTATGTTTCAAATTTGTTACACAACTTTAACCATATGTGCATGCTAAGGGACTTGCTAACTTCAACACAAGCATTCTTTAAATTTATAACCACCCAACTAACATGACTTTAATATCACTACCTCCCTATCTTAAAACAATTATCAAGTATCAAGTTGATCATAGCATCCAATTCACTTCTATGATAGTTTTCATTCAAATTACCATGCTGTTTAAGACTCTCAAAGTAATATAAGTGAAGCATGAGAGTTCAATGATTTCTACAAAATAAAACCACCGCCGTGCTCTAAAAAGATATAAGTGAAGTACTAGAGCAAACGACAAACTACTCCGAAAGATATAAGTGAAGATCAATGCGTAGCTAAATAATTATGTAACTATGTGAAGACTCTCTCTCTTTATAGAATTTCAGATCTTGGTGTTGTATTCAAACAGCAAGCAACGCAAAATAAAAATACATTGCAAAGATAGCACAACTCCTGTGAAGAAGCAAAAATTTTGTTCAACTGATACTAACCGATAGTTGTTGAAGAAGAAAGGTGGGATGCCTACCGGGCCATCCCCAAGATTAGATGCTCGAGACTTTTTGGAATATTATCTTGGGGTGCCTTGGGCATCCCCAAGCTTGAGCTTTTGTGTCTCCTTAATTCCTTTCATGTCACGGTTTCTCTTCTTATCAAAAGCTTCATTCACAACAAACTCAACAAGAACTCGTGAGATAGGTTAGTATAAAACAATGCAAAACCTTATCATTTTCTACAGTAACAAATTAATAACATTATTATTCAACATTGCATACTAAATTTATCTGCATATTTAATACTCCTATCCTCAAATAGAATCATTAAACAAGCAAGCATATGCAAACAATGCAAACATAACAGCAATCTGCCAAAACAGTATAGTCTGTAAAGAATGCAAGATTCATCATACTTCCGTAACTCCAAAAATTATAAGAAAAATATTAATCTGTAAAAGATTTATCAGATCTGATTATGCAAAAAGATTCAACATTATATCACTCTCTGACTTTTTTAGGGAATTTTTGCAACAGCGGTAAACTTTCTGTTTTCAAACAGCAACATGTATACTAGCAAAATAAGCATGGTAAAGGCTATCCTTGAAATTTTTATTGAAAATAAAGATGCAAAAAATTATTCTAAATAATATTACGCTCTAAGCAAAACACATATCATGTGGCAAATAATTATATAGCTCCAAGTAAGGTTACCGATGAACGTAGACGAAAGAGGGGATGCCTTCCAGGGCATCCCCAAACTTAGTTGCTTGGTTGTCCTTGAATATTACCTTGGGGTGACTTGGGAATCCCCAAGCTTAGGCTATTTCCACTCCTTATTCCATAGTCCATCGAATCCTTACCTAAAACTTGAAAACTTCAACCACACAAAACTCAAAACAAACCTCGTAAGCTCCGTTAGTATAAGAAAATAAATCGCCACTTAGGTACTGTAATGAACTCATTCTTTATTCATATTGGTGTTAAACCTACTGTATTCCAACTTTTCTATGGTTCATACCCTTACATACTAGCCATATATTCATCAAAATAAGCATACAACACAATGAAAACAGAATCTGTCAAAAACAGAACAGTCTGTAGTAATCTGTATCAAACGTATACTTATGGAACCCCAAAAATTATGAAATAAATAGGTGGACCTGAGGAATTTGTATATTAATCATATGCAAAAAGAATAAACCTAAAATCGGTATTCTGTAAAAAATGGCAGCTAATCTCGTGAGCGCTAAAGTTTCTGTTTTTTACAGCAAGATCATAAAGACTTCACCCAAGTCTTCCCAAAGGTCCTACATGGCACAAACACTAATTAAAACATGAAACCACATCTAACCAGAGGCTAGATGAAATATTTATTACTAAATAGGAACATAAAGTAAGAAACAAAAATAATATTGGGTTGCCTCCCAACAAGCGCTATCGTTTAACGCCCCTAGCTAGGCATGATGATTTGAATGATGCTCACATAAAAGATAAGAATTGAAACATAAAGAGAGTATCATGAATAATATGACTAGCACATTTAAGTCTAACCCACTTCCTATGCATAGGGATTTTGTGAGCAAATAAATTATGGGAACAATAATCAACTAGCATAGGAAGGTAAAACAAGCATAACTTCAAAAATTTCAACACATAGAGAGGAAACTTGATATTATTGCAATATGTAGAAGCATATGATCCTCTCTCATAATATTTTTCAGTAGCATCATGAATGAATTCAACAATATAAACAGCACTAAAGCATTCTTTTCATGATCTACAAACATAGAAAATTTACTACTCTCCACATAAGCAAATTTCTTCTCATGAATAGTACTGGGAGCAAATTCAACAGAATAACTATCATGTGAGGCAAAATCCAATTGAAAACTAAAATCATGATGACAAGTTTCATGGTTATCATTATTCTTAATAGCATACTAGTCATCACAATAATCATCTTATATAGCAACTTTGTTCTCATAATCAATTGGAACCTCTTCCGAAATAGTGGAATCATCACCAAATAAAGTTGACACTCTTCCAAATCCACTTTCATATTCATCACAATAAGATTCAACATCCTCCAAAATAGTGGGATCAATACTACCTGTCGGTGTACTAAAGTAGGGGTACCTTAGTATCCCGAACTTGTGCACGGGCAGTCGCAGCGCCACGCGGCAAGGCTTGCCGGGTGACCGCCAAGATCCTCCGTAGTTCATATTGGAGCCATTCAAGAACAAAGTATTTTAATTGAGAAGACAAGGCCCCGGCAAGAGGAGCTTGCCGGGAAGGACAAAGCCCCGGCAAGAGGAGCTTGCTGGTAAGGCCAACCAAAGCATTTCAAGGAACTTGTCGTGACGCGCCGCGCATCCCAACAAGACCCGGCGAGCGACAAGCTTCCGGGCGCGGCAAGACAACGACCGCGGCAAAGCGCTTGCCGCGGCGAAGCCACCACTCTGTGCCTACGCTCCAGCGCATCCGTCGACGTGTCGCCACAGGATCATTCCAGGCGCACGTGGCGAGAGGCTGTGCAGCCAAGCGGTGCGAGGTGGCGAGCGAAGATGACGAGATGGCCATCATGGCAAGCGGTGGCGCCCCTAACGGTCGCTTTTCTGCACTGTTTGGGCGACGCGGACGGGCATTAAATGCTTTTGTCCCCTGCCATCAGAGTTAGGTAGGATCCACTGTAGAAGCAGTTGTACCAACCACTCTTCTTACATTTGTACCCCTGCCTGCGTTGCCACCTGTCGGTGACCCCTTTAGCGTATAAAAGGAGGCCCATGCGCAACGTAGAGGGGGTTGGACTCATTCGAAACCAGAACACTCCCACGCTCTTGAGCAAGAGCATAATACAACCACAAAGCAGCAGTAGGAGTATTATCTCTCCGGAGAGCTCCGAAGCTGGGTAAAATCGCTCGTGTGTTCCGCCTCGATCCGCTCTTCGTGCGATCTCCGCTCCCTGCCGGACTGAAAGGGGCCCTGCCCCATAGGTGTTTGTTTCCCACGACATCTTTGGCGCGCCAGGTAGGGGGCGGAGCGCTGTTCTCTTTCGGCCTTGGAAGCGGAAGGGAGCGGCGGAGATTTCTGAGATTGGAACCGCAAGTGGCGAAGGTGGGGGAACTGCTCCTGTTTCCCCTACTTATAAAGAGGAGGAGGCGAACGTTACGCTTTTTCCGAATAAAGAGTCACCCACGATCTCTCCCACGACGCCGCATTCGACGCGTGCCGTTAGGGGAGGGCGCGGTGAATACGGAGTCAGATACGGTGTGGACCCAGGCCGCGCGTGCCCGTGCCCTGTTTTGGTCCTGGCCCAACAGCGCTCGGCACCTTGTGTGGCCCAGGCCCGGGGGCCCCTGTCGGTGTACTAAAGTAGGGGTACCTTAGTATCCCGAACTTGTGCACGGGCAGTCGCAGCGCCCCGCGGCAAGGCTTGCCGGGTGACCGCCAAGATCCTCCGTAGTTCCTATTGGAGCCATTCAAAAACAAAGTATTTTAACTGAGAAGACAAGGCCCCGGCAAGAGGAGCTTGCCGGGAAGGACAAAGCCCCGGCAAGAGGAGCTTGCCGGGAAGGCCAACCAAAGCATTTCAAGGAACTTGTCGTGACGCGCCGCGCATCCCGACAAGACCCGGCGAGCGACAAGCTTCCGGGCGCGGCAAGACAACAACCGCGGCAAAGCGCTTGCCGCGGCGAAGCCACCACTCTGTGCCTACGCTCCAGCGCATCCGTCGACGTGTCGCCACAGGATCATTCCCGGCGCATGTGGCGAGAGGCTGTGCAGCCAAGCGGTGCGAGGTGGCGAGCGAAGATGACGAGATGGCCATCGTGGCAAGGGGTGGAGCCCCTAACGGTCGCTTTTCTGCATTGTTTGGGCGACGCGGATGGGAATTAAATGCTTTTGTCCCCTGCCGTCAGAGTTAGGTAGGATCCACTGTAGAAGCACTTGTACCAACCACTCTTTTTACATTTGTACCCCTGCCTGCGTTGCCACCTGTCGGTGACCCCTTTAGCGTATAAAAGGAGGCCCATGCGCAACGTAGAGGGGGTTGGACTCATTCGAAACCAGAACACTCCCACGCTCTTGAGCAAGAGCATAATACAACCAAAAAGCAGCAGTAGGAGTATTATCTCTCCGGAGAGCTCCGAAGCTGGGTAAAATCGCTCGTGTGTTCCGCCTCGATCCGCTCTTCGTGCGATCTCCGCTCCCTGCCGGACCGAAAGGGGCCCTCCCCATAGGTGTTCGTTTCCCACGACATCTTTGGCGCGCCAGGTAGGGGCGGAGCGCTGTTCTCTTTCGGCCTTGGAAGCGGAAGGGAGCGGCAGAGATTTCTGAGATTGGAACCGCAAGTGGCGAAGGTGGGGGAACTGCTCCTGTTTCCCCTACTTATAAAGAGGAGGAGGCGAACGTTACGCTTTTTCCGAATAGAGAATCACCCACGATCTCTCCCACGACGCCGCATTCGACACATGCCGTTAGGGGAGGGCGCGGTGAATACGGAGTCAGATACGGTGTGGATCCAGGCCGCGCGTGCCCGTGCCCTGTTTTGGGCCTGCCCAACAGCGCTCAGCACCTTGTGTGGCCCAGGCCCGGGGGCTCCTGTCGATGTACTAAAGTAGGGGTACCTTAGTATCCCGAACTTGTGCACGGGCAGTCGCAGCGCCCCGCGGCAAGGCTTGCCGGGTGACCGCCAAGATCCTCCGTAGTTCCTATTGGAGCCATTCAAGAACAAAGTATTTTAAGTGAGAAGACAAGGCCCCGGCAAGAGGAGCTTGCCGGGAAGGACAAAGCCCCGGCAAGATGAGCTTGCCGGGAAGGCCAACCAAAGCATTTCAAGGAACTTGTCGTGACGCGCCGCGCGTCCCGACAAGACCCGGCGAGCGACAAGCTTCCGGGCGCGGCAAGACAACAACCGCGGCAAAGCGCTTGCCGCGGCGAAGCCACCACTCTGTGCCTACGCTCCAGCGCATCCGTCGACGTGTCGCCACAGGATCATTCCAGGCGCACGTGGCGAGAGGCTGTGCAGCCAAGCGGTGCGAGGTGGCGAGCGAAGATGACGAGATGGCCATCGTGGCAAGCGGTGGCGCCCCTAACGGTCGCTTTTCTGCACTGTTTGGGCGATGCGGATGGGCATTAAATGCTTTTGTTCCCTGCCGTGAGAGTTCAGTAGGATCCACTGTAGAAGCAGTTGTACCAACCACTCTTTTTACATTTGTACCCCTGCCTGCGTTGCCACCTGTCGGTGACCCCTTTAGCGTATAAAAGGAGGCCCATGCGCAACGTAGAGGGGGTTGGACTCATTCGAAACCAGAACACTGCCACGCTCTTGAGCAAGAGCATAATACAACCACAAAGCAGCAGTAGGAGTATTATCTCTC
This sequence comes from Triticum timopheevii, assembly GCA_963921465.1. Classification (NCBI taxonomy): domain Eukaryota; kingdom Viridiplantae; phylum Streptophyta; class Magnoliopsida; order Poales; family Poaceae; genus Triticum; species Triticum timopheevii. Next base: position 625,076,820 of record OY997270.1, on the reverse strand, counting down.
CGAGAGCTCCAAAGCTGGGTAAAATCGCTCGTGTGTTCCGCCTCGATCCGCTCTTCGTACGATCTCCGCTCCCTGCCGGACCGAAAGGGGCCCTGCCCCATAGGTGTTCGTTTCCCACGACATCTTTGGCGCGCTAGGTAGGGGGCGGAGCGCTGTTCTTTTTCGGCCTTGGAAGCGGAAGGGAGCAGCCGAGATTTCTGAGATTGGAACCGCAAGTGGCGAAGGTGGGGGAACTGCTCCTGTTTCCCCTACTTATAAAGAGGAGGAGGCGAAAGTTACGCTTTTTCCGAATAGAGAATCACCCACGATCTCTCCCACGATGCCGCATTCGACGCGTGCCGTTAGGGGAGGGCGCGGTGAATACGGAGTCAGATACGGTGTGGACCCAGGCCGCGCGTGCCCGTGCCCTGTTTTGGGCCTGGCCCAATAGCGCTCGGCACCTTGTGTGGCCCAGGCCCGGGGGCTCCTGTCGGTGTACTAAAGTAGGGGTACCTTAGTATCCCGAACTTGTGCACGGGCAGTCGCAGCGCCCCGCGGCAAGGCTTGCTGGGTGACCGCCAAGCTCCTCCGTAGTTCCTATTGGAGCCATTCAAGAACAAAGTATTTTAAGTGAGAAGACAAGGCCCCGGCAAGAGGAGCTTGCCGGGAAGGACAAAGCCCCGGCAAGATGAGCTTGCCGGGAAGGCCAACCAAAGCATTTCAAGGAACTTGTCGTGACGCGCCGCGCGTCCTAACAAGACCCGGCGAGCGACAAGCTTCCGGGCGCGGCAAGACAACAACCGCGGCAAAGCGCTTGCCGCGGCGAAGCCACCACTCTGTGCCTACGCTCCAGCGCATCCGTCGACGTGTCGCCACAGGATCATTCCAGGCGCACGTGGCGAGAGGCTGTGCAGCCAAGCGGTGCGAGGTGGCGAGCGAAGATGACGAGATGGCCATCGTGGCAAGCGGTGGCGCCCCTAACGGTCGCTTTTCTGCACTGTTTGGGCGACGCGGATGGGCATTAAATGCTTTTGTCCCCTGCCGTCAGAGTTAGGTAGGATCCACTGTAGAAGCAGTTGTACCAACCACTCTTTTTACATTTGTACCCCTGCCTTCGTTGCCACCTGTCGGTGACCCCTTTAGCGTATAAAAGGAGGCCCATGCGCAACGTAGAGGGGGTTGGACTCATTCGAAACCAGAACACTCCCACACTCTTGAGCAAGAGCATAATACAACCACAAAGCAGCAGTAGGGGTATTATCTCTCCGGAGAGCTCCGAAGCTGGGTAAAATCGCTCGTGTGTTCCGCCTCGATCCGCTCTTCGTGCGATCTCCGCTCCCTGCCGGACCGAAAGGGGCCCTGCGCCATAGGTGTTCGTTTCCCACGACACTACCTAAAGTTGACACTCTTCCAAACACACTTTCATCAATATAATCATCATAAATAGGAGGCATGCTTTCATCATAATAAATATTCTCATCAAAACTTGGGGGACAAAAAATATCATATTCATCAAACATAGCATCCCCAAGCTTGGGCCTTTTCATATCATCAGCATAATCATTCTCATCATTAATAATATGGATAGCACCAATAGTATAGCAATTATCATCATCACAATGAGTAGTAGGAGCAACATCATTTGGGAGGGATACCTTTTTACCTTTGCTGCCCCTTCTCTTCCTTTTCTTCTTTACATTATGTGTGGATTCAACCTTCTTTATTGATGGGATTAGTTGAATAAAAAGCTCCTCCTCGTTACCTAAATCATCATAATAAATAATAGGAGGAGATTGGGAAGTCTCTTCCCTTTCATTAGTATTCTCATCATCTTCTATTTGATTTCTTTTCTTTATGTAATTGGCAATATAAGGATTTTCAATGCAATTCACCGCACAATACAAATAAATCTTCTCTAGATCAAAATCAAGAAATCTATCAAGATTAAACTTTGGAATAATCTCAGTTCTACGTTTCATTTCTTCATACCCCAAAAGAAGACTAAGTTGTTTATGTTGCTCAAGGGTAATCAAATTATCACAATTTTTTGATACGATTTGGTTATGAAACAATTTGCATTGGAGATTTAAATGACCACGTTCATTGCAAAGTTCACAAGGAGCGCAAAAAATATTGAATTTTTCAGCACAATAATCAAGACTTTCTTGCAACCTTTTAGTTTCTAAATACTTATGCCTCTTGCAATATATATCTTCTCTATTCGGTGTGTTTATGCAAACATGCACTCCGCAAACGTTGACATGCTCATAAGAGATATTTTCATCATGACTAGTGCAATCATCATTAGTACTATCGATATTCAAATAGTTCATACTAACAACATTGCAATCATGCTCATCATTCAACGATTTAGAGACAAACATTTTATAGATTTCTTCTTCTAGCACTTGAGCACAATTTTCCTTACCATCATTCTCACGAAAGATATTAAAAAGATGAAGCATATGAGACAAACTCAATTCCATTTTTTTAGTTTTATTTTATAAACTAAACTAGTGATAAAAACAAGAAATAAAAAGATTTGATTGCAAGATCTAAAGATATACCTTCAAGCACTCACCTCCCCAGCAACGGCGCCAGAAAAGAGCTTGATGTCTACTACACAACCTTCTTCTTATAGATGTTGTTTGGCCTGCAAGTGCACAGGTTTGTAGGACAGTAGAAAATTTCCCTCAAGTGGATGACTTGAGGTTTATCAATCCGTTGGAGGCGTAGGATGAAGATGGTCTCTCTCAAACAACCCTGCAACCAAATAACAAAAAGTCTCTTGTGTCCCCAACACACCCAATACAATGGTAAATTGTATAGGTGCACTAGTTCGGCGAAGAGATAGTGATACAAGTGCAATATGGATGGTAGATAAAGGTTTTTGTAATCTGAAATTATAAAAACAGCAAGGTAACTAATGATAAAAGTGAGCGTAAACGGTATTGCAATTGTAGGAAACAAGGCCTAGGGTTCATACTTTCACTAGTGCAAGTTCTCTCAACAATAATAACATAGATAGATCATATAACAATCCCTCAACATGCAACAAAGAGTACTACAAAGACACTAATTCGGAGAACAAACGAAGAGATTATGGTAGGGTACGAAACCACCTCAAAGTTATTCTTCCGGATCAATATATTCAAGAGTTCGTACTAGAATAACACGTTAAGACACAAATCAACCAGAACCCTAATGTCACCTAGATACTCAATTTTCACCTCAAGTATCCGTGGGCATGATTATACGATATGCATCACACAATCTCAGATTCATCTATTCAACCAACACAAAGTACTTCAAAGAGTGCCCCAAAGTTTCTACCAGAGAGTCAGGAACGTGCGCCAACCCCTATGCATAGGTTGGCGGATCCCGCAAGTTGGTCACCAAAACATACATCAAGTGGCACATGATATGCCATTGTCACCACAGACAATCACGGCAAGACATACATCAAGTGTTCTCAAATAAAGACTCAATCCGATAAGATAACTTCAAGAGGAAAATTCAATTCATCACGAGAGAGTAGAGGGGGAGAAACATCATAAGATCCAACTACAATAGCAAAGCTCAGGATACATCAAGATCGTGCCATAGAGGGAACACGAGAGAGAACACGAGAGAGAGAGAGATCAAACACATAGCTACTGGTACATACCCTCAGCCTCGAGGGTGAACTACTCCCTCCTCGTCATGGATAGCGCCGGGATGATGAAGATGGCCACCGGTGAAGGATCCCCCCTCCGGCAGGGTACCGGGAAGGGCTCCCAAGAGGTTTCTGGTGGCTACAGAGGCTTGCGGCGGCGGAACTCCCGATCTATCTTGATATTCGAGGTTTTTAGGGTACGTAGGCTTATATAGGCGAAAGAAGTCGGTCGGGAGGTGCTCGAGGGGCCCACGAGACAGGGGGCGCACCCAGTAGGGGGGCGCCCCCCTATCTCCTGGGCTCCTCGAGTATTTTATGACGTGAACTCCAAGTCTCCAAGATGATATTCTTCCAGAAAATCACGTTGCCGAAGGTTTCATTCCGTTTGGACTCCGTTTGATATTCCTTTTCTTCGAAATACTGAAACAGGCAATAAAACAACAATATGGGCTGGGCCTCCAGTTAATAGTGAAGGAAATATGCCCTAGAGGCAATAATAAAGTTGTTATTTATTTCCTCATATCATGATAAATGTTTATTATTCATGCTAGAATTGTATTAACCAGAAACATGATACATGTGTGAATACATAGACAAACATATAGTCAGTAGTATGCCTCTACTTGACTAGCTCATTAATCAAAGATGGTTATGTTTCCTGACCATAGACATGTGTTGTCATTTGATTAATGGGATCACATCATTAGGAGAATGATGTGATTGACATGACCCATCCCGTTAGCTTAGCACTTGATTGTTTAGTATTCTGCTATTGCTTTCTTCATGACTTATACATGTTCCTGTAACTATGAGAATTATGCAACTCCCGTTTACCGGAGGAACACTTTGGGTATTACCAAATGTCACAACGTAACTGGGTGATTATAAAGGAGTACTACAGGTGTCTCCAAAGGTACATGTTGAGTTGGCGTATTTCGAGATTAGGTTTTGTCACTCTGATTGTCGGAGAAGTATATCTGGGCCCTCTCGGTAATACTCATCACTTAAAGCCTTGCAAGCATTATAACTAAAGAGTTAGTTATGAGATGACGTATTACAGAACGAGTGAAGAGACTTTCCGGTAATGAGATTGAACTAGGTATTGGATACCGACGATCAAATCTCGGGCAAGTTACATACCGATGACAAAGGGAACAACGTATGTTGTTATGCGGTTTGACCGATAAAGATCTTCGTAGAATATGTAGGAACCAATATGGGCATCCAGGTCCCGCTATTGGTTATTGACCGAGAATGGTTTTAGGTCATGTCTACATAGTTCACGAACCCGTAGGGTCCGCACGCTTAACGTTTCGATGACAGTTTTATTATGAGTTTATAAGTTTTGATGTACCGAAGTTTGTTCGGAGTCCCGGATGTGATTACGGACATGACGAGGAGTCTCGGAATGGTCAAGACATAAAGATTGATATATTGGAAGCCTATGTTTGGACATCAGAATGGTTCCGGGTGAAATCGGCATTTTACCGGAGTACCGGGAGGTTACCGGAACCCCCCGAGGGGTTAATGGGCCTACATGGGCCAAGAGGGAGAAGAGGGAAGTAGCCAGGAGGGGGCCGCGCGCCCCTCCCCCTCCTAGTCCGAATAGGACAAGGGAAGGGGGGCGGCGCCCCCCCTTTCCTTCCCCTCTTCCTCCTCTTTCCCCCCTTCTCCTACTCCTACTTGGAAAGAGGGAGTCCTACTCCCGGTGGGAGTAGGACTCCCCCCCTTGGCGCGCCCTCTAGGCCGGCCACCTCCTCCCCCTTGGCTCCTTTATATACGGGGGCAAGGGGGCACCCTAGAACACACAAGTTGATCCACGGATCGTTCCTTAGCCGTGTGCGGTGCCCCCTTCCACCATATTCCACCTCGGTCATATCGTCGCGGAGTTTAGGCGAAGCCCTGCGCCGGTAGAACACCATCATTGTCACCATGCCGTCGTGCTGACGGAACTCATCTCCGGAGCCTTTGCTGGATCGGAGGGCTGGAGATCGTCATCGAGCTGAACGTGTGCTGAACTCGGAGGCCCCGTACGTTCGGTGCTTGGATCGGTCGGATCGTGAAGACGTACGACTACATCAACTGCGTTGTGCTAACGCTTCCGCTTACGGTCTACGAGGGTACGTGGATGAACACTCTCCCCTCTCGTTGCTATATCATCACCATGATCTTGCATGAGCGTAGGAATTTTTTTGAAATTACTACGTTACCCAACAGTGGCATCAGAGCCTAGGTTTTATGCGTTGATGTTATATGCACGAGTAGAACACAAGTGAGGTATGGGCGATACAAGTCATACTGCTTACCAGCATGTCATACTTTGGTTCAGCGGTATTATGAGATGAAGCGGCCCGGACCGACATTACGCGTACGCTTACGCGAGACTGGTTTCACCGTTACGAGCACTCGTGCTTAAAGGTGACTGGCGGGTGTCTGTCTCTCTCACTTTAGCTCAATCGAGTGTGGCTACGCCCGGTCCTTGCGAAGGTTAAAACGTCACCAACTTGACGAACTATCGTTGTGGTTTTTGATGCGTAGGTAAGAACGATTCTTGCTAAGCCCGTAGCAGCCACGTAAAATTTGCAACAACAAAGTAGAGGACGTCTAACTTGTTTTTGCAGGGCATGTTGTGATGTGATATGGTCAAGACGTGATGCTATATTTTTTGTATGAGATGATCATGTTTTGTAACCGAAGTTATCGGCAACTGGCAGGAGCCATATGGTTGTCGCTTTATTGTATGAAATGCAAACGCCCTGTAATTGCTTTACTTTATCACTAAGCAGTAGCGATAGTCGTAGAAGCAATAGATGGCGTAACGACAACGATGCTACGATGGAGATCAAGGTGTCGCGCCGGTGACGATGGTGATCATAACGGTGCTTCGTAGATGGAGATCACAAGCACAAGATGATGATGACCATATCATATCACTTATATTGATTGCATGTGATGTTTATCCTTTATGCATCTTATCTTGCTCTGATTGACGGTAGCATTTTAAGATGATCTCTCGCTAATTATCAAGAAGTGTTCTCCCTGAGTATGCACCGTTGCGAAAGTTCTTCGTGCTGAGACACCACGTGATGATCGGGTGTGATAGGCTCTACGTTCAAATACAACGGGTGCAAAACAGTTGCACACGCGGAATACTCAGGTTATACTTGACGAGCCTAGCATATACAGATATGGCCTCGGAACACGGAGACCGAAAGGTCGAGCGTGAATCATATAGTAGATATGATCAACATAGAGATGTTCACCATTGAAACTACTCCATCTCACGTGATGATCGGACATGGTTTAGTTGATTTGGATCATGTGATCACTTAGATGACTAGAGAGATGTCTGTCTAAGTGGGAGTTCTTAAGTAATATGATTAATTGAACTTAAATCTATCATGAACTTAGTACCTGATAGTATTTTGCTTGTCTATGTTTATTTGTAGATAGATGGCTTGTGCTGTTGTTTCGTTGAATTTTAATGCGTTCCTTGAGAAAGCAAAGTTGAAAGATGATGGTAGCAATTACACGGACTGGGTCCGCAACCTGAGGATTATCCTCATTGCTGCACAGAAAAGTTACATCCTGGAAGCACCGATGGGTGCCAGGCCTGCTGCTGATGCAACTGACGACGCTAAGAACGTCTGGCAGAGCAAAGCTGATGACTACTCTAAGTTCAGTGTGCCATGCTTTACGGCTTAGAACCGGGCCTTCAACGATGTTTTGAACGTCATGGAGCATATGAGATGTTCCAGGAGTTGAAGTTAATATTTCAAGCTAATGCCCGGATTGAGAGATATGAAGTCTCCAATAAGTTCTATAGCTGCAAGATGGAGGAGAATAGTTCTGTCAGTGAACACATACTCAAAATGTCTGGGTATAATAATCACTTGATTCAACTGGGAGTTAATCTTCCTATTGATAGTGTCATTGACAGAATTCTCCAATCACTGCCACCAAGCTACAAGAGCTTCGTGATGAACTATAATATGCAAGGGATGAACAAGACTATTCCCGAGCTCTTCGCAATGCTAAAAGCTGCGGAGGTAGAAATCAAGAAGGAGCATCAAGTGTTGATGGTCAACAAGACCACTAGTTTCAAGAAGAAGGGCAAATGGAAGAAGAAGGGGAACTTCAAAAAGAACGGCAAGCAAGTTGCTGCTCAAGAGAAGAAACCCAAGTCTGGACCTAAGCCTGAAACTGAGTGCTTCTACTGCAAGCAGACTGGACACTAGAAGCGGAACTGCCCCAAGTATTTGGCGGATAAGAAGGATGGCAAAGTGAACAAAGGTATATGTGATATACATGTTATTGATGTGTACCTTTCTAATGCTCGCAGTAGCACCTGGGTATTTGATACTGGTTCTATTGCTAATATTTGCAACTCGAAACAGGGACTACGGATTAAGCGAAGATTAGCTAAGGATGAGGTGACGATGCGCGTGGGAAATGGTTCCAAAGTCGATGTGATCGCGGTCGGCACGCTACCTCTACATCTACCTTCGGGATTAGTTTTAGACCTAAATAATTGTTATTTGGTGCCAGCTTTGAGCATGAACATTATATCTGGATCTTGTTTGATGCGAGACGGTTATTCATTTAAATCAGAGAATAATGGTTGTTCTATTTATATGAGTAATATCTTTTATGGTCATGCACCCTTGAAGAATGGTCTATTTTTATTGAATCTCGATAGTAGTGATACACATATTCATAGTGTTGAAACCAAAAGATGCAGAGTTGATAATGATAGTGCAACTTATTTGTGGCACTGTCGTTTAGGTCATATCGGGTGTAAAGCGCATGAAGAAACTCCATACTGATGGGCTTTTGGAATCACTTGATTATGAATCTCTTGGTACTTGCGAACCGTGCCTTATGGGCAAGATGACTAAAACGCTGTTCTCCGGTACTATGGAGAGAGCAACAGATTTGTTGGAAATCATACATACAGATGTATGTGGTCCAATGAATGTTGAGGCTCGTGGCGGATATCGTTATTTTCTCACCTTCACAGATGATTTAAGCAGATATGGGTATATCTACTTAATGAAACACAAGTCTGAAACATTTGAAAAGTTCAAAGAATTTCAGAATGAAGTGGAAAATCATCGTAACAAGAAAATGAAGTTTCTACGATCTGATTGTGGAGGAGAATATTTGAGCTACGAGTTTGGTCTACACTTGAAACAATGCGGGATAGTCTCGCAACTCACGCCACCTGGAACACCACAACGAAATGGTGTGTCCGAACGTCGTAATCGTACTTTACTTGATATGGTACGATCTATGATGTCTCTTACTGATCTACCGCTATCGTTTTGGGGTTATGCTTTAGAGACGGCCGCATTCACGTTAAATAGGGCACCATCAAAATCCGTTGAGACAACGCCTTATGAACTGTGGTTTGGCAAGAAACCAAAGTTGTCGTTTCTTAAAGTTTGGGGCTGCGATGCTTATGTGAAGAAACTTCAACCAGATAATCTCGAACCCAAATCGGAGAAATGTGTCTTCATAGGATACCCAAAGGAGACTATTGGGTACACCTTCTATCACAGATCTGAGGGCAAGATTTTCGTTGCTAAATTCGGATCCTTTCTAGAGAAGGAGTTTCTCTCGAAAGAAGTGAGTGGGAGGAAAGTAGAACTTGACGAGATAACTGTATCTACTCCCTTATTGGAAAGGTGTTCATCACAAGAACCGGTTCCTGTGACAACTACACCAATCAGTGAGGAAGCTAATGATATTGATCATGAAACTTCAGAACAAGTTTCTACAGAACCTCGTAGGTCTACCAGAGTAAGATCCGCACCAGAGTGGTACGGTAATCCTATTCTGGAAGTCGTGTTACTTGACCATGATGAACCTACGAACTATGAGGAAGCGATGATGAGCCCGGATTCCGCAAAATGGCTAGAGGCCATGAAATCTGAGATGGGATCCATGTATGAAAACAAAGTATGGACTTTGGTTGACTTGCCCGATGATCGGCAAGCTATTGAGAATAAATGGATCTTTAAGAAAAAGACTGACGCTGATGGTAATGTAACTGTCTATAAAGCTCGACTTGTTGCGAAAGGTTTTCAACAAGTTCAAGGGGTTGACTACAATGAGACTTTCTCACCCGTAGCGATGCTTAAGTCTTTCCGAATCATGTTAGCTATTGCTGCATTTCATGATTATTAAATTTGGCAAATGGATGTCAAGACTGCATTCTTGAATGGATTTCTACAAGAAGAGTTGTATATGATGCAGCCGGAAGGTTTTGTTGATCCAAAAGGTGCTAACAAAGTGTGCAAGCTCCAGCAATCCATTTATGGACTGGTGCAAGCATCACGGAGTTGGAATAAACGCTTTGATAGTGTGATCAAAGCATATGGTTTTATACAGACTTTTGGAGAAGCCTGTATTTACAAGAAAGTGAGTGGGAGCTCTGTAGCATTTCTAATTTTATATGTAGATGACATATTGTTAATTGGAAATGATATAGAATTTCTGGATAGCATAAAGGGATACTTGAATAAAAGTTTTTCAATGAAAGACCTTGGAGAAGCTGCTTATATATTGGGCATCAAGATCTATAGAGATAGATCAAGACGCTTAATAGGACTTTCACAAAGCACATACCTTGACAAAATTCTGAAAAAGTTCAAAATGGATCATGCAAATAAAGGATTCTTTCCTGTGCTACAAGGTGTGAAGTTGAGTCAAACTCAATGCCCGACCACAGTAGAAGATAGAGAGAAAATGAAAGATGTTCCCTATGCTTCAGCCATAGGCTCTATCATGTATGCAATGCTGTGTACCAGACCTGATGTATGCTTAGCAATAAGCTTGGTAGGAAGGTACCAAAGTAATCCAGGAGTGGATCACTGGACAGCGGTCAAGAACATCCTGAAATACCTGAAAAGGACTAAGGATATGTTTCTCGTATATGGAGGTGACAAAGAGCTAGTCGTAAAAGGTTACGTCGATGCAAGCTTTGACACTGATCCGGACGATTCTAAATCGCAAACTGGATACGTGTTTATATTAAACGGTGGAGCTGTAAGTTGGTGCAGTTCTAAACAAAGCGTCGTGGCGGGATCTACATGTGAAGCGGAGTACATAGCTGCTTCTGAAGCAGCGAATGAAGGAGTTTGGATGAAGGAGTTCATTTTCGATCTAGGTGTCATACCTAGTGCATCGGGACCAATGAAGATCTTCTGTGACAATACTGGTGCAATTGCCTTGGCAAAGGAATCCAGATTTCACAAGAGGACCAAGCACATCAAGAGACGCTTCAATTCCATTCGGGACCAAGTCCAAGTGGGAGACATAGAGATTTGCAAGATACATATGGATCTGAATGTTGCACACCCATTGACTAAGCCTCTCTCACGAGCAAAGCATGATCAGCACCAAGACTCCATGGGTGTTAGAATCATTACTATGTAATCTAGATTATTGACTCTAGTGCAAGTGGGAGACTGAAGGAAATATGCCCTAGAGGCAATAATAAAGTTATTATTTATTTCCTCATATCATGATAAATGTTTATTATTCATGCTAGAATTGTATTAACCGGAAACATGATACATGTGTGAATACATAGACAAACATATAGTCACTAGTATGCCTCTACTTGACTAGCTCATTAATCAAAGATGGTTATGTTTCCTGACCATAGACATGTGTTGTCATTTGATTAATGGGATCACATCATTAGGAGAATGATGTGATTGACATGACCCATCCCGTTAGCTTAGCACTTGATTGTTTAGTATTCTGCTATTGCTTTCTTCATGACTTATACATGTTCCTGTAACTGTGAGATTATGCAACTCCCGTTTACCGGAGGAACACTTTGGGTGCTACCAAACGTCACAACGTAACTGGGTGATTGTAAAGGAGTACTACAGGTGTCTCCAAAGGTACATGTTGGGTTGGCGTATTTTGAGATTAGGTTTTGTCACTCTGATTGTCGGAGAGGTATCTCTGGGCCCTCTCGGTAATGCACATCACTATAAGCCTTGCAAGCAATGTAGCTAATGAGTTAGCTACTGGTACATACCCTCAGCCTCGAGGGTGAACTACTCCCTCCTCGTCATGGATAGCGCCGGGATGATGAAGATGGCCACCGGTGAAGGATCCCCCCTCCGGCAGGGTACCGGGAAGGGCTCCCAAGAGGTTTCTGGTGGCTACAGAGGCTTGCGGCGGCGGAACTCCCGATCTATCTTGATATTCGAGGTTTTTAGGGTACGTAGGCTTATATAGGCGAAAGAAGTCGGTCGGGAGGTGCTCGAGGGGCCCACGAGACAGGGGGCGCACCCAGTAGGGGGGCGCCCCCCTATCTCCTGGGCTCCTCGAGTATTTTATGACGTGAACTCCAAGTCTCCAAGATGATATTCTTCCAGAAAATCACGTTGCCGAAGGTTTCATTCCGTTTGGACTCCGTTTGATATTCCTTTTCTTCGAAATACTGAAACAGGCAATAAAACAACAATATGGGCTGGGCCTCCAGTTAATAGTGAAGGAAATATGCCCTAGAGGCAATAATAAAGTTGTTATTTATTTCCTCATATCATGATAAATGTTTATTATTCATGCTAGAATTGTATTAACCAGAAACATGATACATGTGTGAATACATAGACAAACATATAGTCAGTAGTATGCCTCTACTTGACTAGCTCATTAATCAAAGATGGTTATGTTTCCTGACCATAGACATGTGTTGTCATTTGATTAATGGGATCACATCATTAGGAGAATGATGTGATTGACATGACCCATCCCGTTAGCTTAGCACTTGATTGTTTAGTATTCTGCTATTGCTTTCTTCATGACTTATACATGTTCCTGTAACTATGAGAATTATGCAACTCCCGTTTACCGGAGGAACACTTTGGGTATTACCAAATGTCACAACGTAACTGGGTGATTATAAAGGAGTACTACAGGTGTCTCCAAAGGTACATGTTGAGTTGGCGTATTTCGAGATTAGGTTTTGTCACTCTGATTGTCGGAGAGGTATCTCTGGGCCCTCTCGGTAATACTCATCACTTAAAGCCTTGCAAGCATTATAACTAAAGAGTTAGTTATGAGATGACGTATTACAGAACGAGTAAAGAGACTTGCCGGTAACGAGATTGAACTAGGTATTTGATACCGACGATCAAATCTCGGGCAAGTTACATACCGATGACAAAGGGAACAACGTATGTTGTTATGCGGTTTGACCGATAAAGATCTTCGTAGAATATGTAGGAACCAATATGGGCATCTAGGTCCCACTATTGGTTATTGACCGAGAATGGTTTTAGGTCATGTCTACATAGTTCTCGAACCCATAGGGTCCGCACGCTTAACGTTTCGATGACATTTTTATTATGAGTTTATAAGTATTGATGTACCGAAGTTTGTTCGGAGTCCCGGATGTGATTACGGACATGACGAGGAGTCTCGGAATGGTCGAAACATAAAGATTGATATATTGGAAGCCTATGTTTGGACATCGGAATGGTTCCGGGTGAAATCGGCATTTTACCGGAGTACCGGGAGGTTACCGGAACCCCCCGGGGGGTTAATGGGCCTACATGGGCCAAGAGGGAGAAGAGGGAAGGAGCCAGGAGGGGGCCGCGCGCCGCTCCCCCTCCTAGTCCGAATAGGACAAGGGAAGGGGGGCGGCGCCCCCCCTTTCCTTCCCCTCTTCCTCCTCTTTCCCCCCTTCTCCTACTCCTACTTGGAAAGAGGGAGTCCTACTCCCGGTGGGAGTAGGACTCCCCCCCTTGGCGCGCCCTCTAGGCCGGCCGCCTCCTCCCCCTTGGCTCCTTTATATACGGGGGCAAGGGGGCACCCTAGAACACACAAGTTGATCTACGGATCGTTCCTTAGCCGTGTGCGGTGCCCCCTTCCACCATATTCCACCTCGGTCATGTCGTCGCGGAGTTTAGGCGAAGCCCTGTGCCGGTAGAACACCATCATCGTCACCACGCCGTCGTTTTGACGGAACTCATCTCCGGAGCCTTTGCTGGATCGGAGGGCCGGAGATCGTCATCGAGCTGAATATGTGCTGAAGTCGGAGGCCCCGTACGTTCGGTGCTTGGATCGGTCGGATCGTGAAGACGTACGACTACATCAACCGCGTTGTGCTAACGCTTCCGCTTACGGTCCATGAGGGTACGTGGACGAACACTCTCCCCTCTCGTTGCTATATCATCACCATGATCTTGCGTGTGCGCAGGAATTTTTTTGAAATTACTACGTTACCAAACAAATAGGTTAGTCCCAAAAGTAATATAAAAATGTATAATAAAGCCCATAATCATTCAAAACAAGTAATATAATAGCATGGAACAATAAAAAATTATAGATACGTTAGAGACGTATCAGAAGTCACAGTAGCGGCTGCGGAAGGCAGGGCCAAAGAGGAGGCCGAGCCAGAGCTTGCTGGAGAGGGAGGCGCGCACGAGGCATGCGGGCTCGTCCGGCGGGACACGGAGGAAGACCTCCTCGATGAGTTCCTCCGGCAGCGTTGGTACGGGGGCCAGCGACGGCATGGTTTTGGTATCGGTGGAGGCGGCGAGGTTTTTAGTGAAGGAAATATGCCCTAGAGGCAATTATAAAGTTATTATTTATTTCCTTATTTCATGATAAATGTTTGTTATTCATGCTAGAATTGTATTAACCGGAAATTTAATACATGTGTGAATACATTGACAAAACATAGTTTCCCTAGTATGCCTCTACTTGAGTAGCTCGTTAATCAAAGATGGTTATGTTTCCTAACCATAGACATGTGTTGTCATTTGATGAACGGGGTCACATCATTAAGAGAATGATGTCATGGACATGACCCATCCGTTAGTTTAGCATTATGATTGTTACAATTTCATTGCTACTATTTTCTTCATCACTTATACATGTTCCACAGACTATGAGATTATGCAACTCCCGAATACCGAGGAACGCCTTGTGTGCTATCAAGCGTCACAACGTAAATGGGTGATTATAAATATGCTCTACAAGTGTCTCCGAAGGTATTTGTTGGGTTGGCGTAGATCGAGATTAGGATTTATCACTCCGAGTATCGGAAAGGTATCTCTGGTCCCTCTCGGTAATGCACATAATAATAAGCCTTGCAAGCAATGTGACTAATGAGTTAGTTACAGGATGATGTATTACGGAATGAGTAAAGAGACTTTTCGGTAACATGATTGAGCTAGGTATGAAGATACCGACGATCGAATCTTGGGCAACTAACATACCGATGACAAAGGGCATAATGTATGTTGTCATAACGGTTCGACCGATAAAGATCTTCGTAGAATATGTAGGAGCTAATATGGGCATCCAGGTTCCGCTATTGGTTATTGACTAGAGAGGTGTCTCGGTTATGTCTACATAGTTCTCGAACCCGTAGGGTCTGCAAGCTTAACGTTTGTTGACGATATAATATTATATGAGTTCTGTATGTTGGTGACCGAATGTTGTTCGGAGTCCCGGAAATGATCACGGACATGACGAGGAACTCTGGAATGGTCCAAAGATAAAGATTGATGTATGTGATAATAGTGTTTGGTCTCCGGAAGGGTTCCGGATGTTTCCCGAAATGTTTGGGTACAAGAACACTTTATTTGGGCCAAAAAAGAAAGCCCACAAGGTTTTTGGAAAGCGCAAAAGGAAGTTTTGCGAAGTTCAGGAGCTAGACGCCAGGAACCCTGGCGTCTAGTGCTGGAGTCCGAGAAGGACTCTTGCCTTTCAGGTGAAACCGACTTTGTGGACGCTTTTACTCCAAGTTTCGACCCCAAGTCTCAAAATATAAATAGAGGGGCAGGGCTAGCACCCAAGACACGTCAAGAAACACCAAGCCGTGTTCCGGCAACCCCGTCCTCTCTTGTTTATCCTCCGTCATAGTTTCCGTAGTGCTTAGGCGAAGCCTTTTGGAGATTGTTCTTCACCAACACTGTCACCGCGTCGTCGTGCTTCCAGAAGTCATCTACTACTTCGCCCGTCTTACTGGATCAAGAAGGCGAGGACGTCATCGAGCTGAATGTGTGCTGAACACGGAGGAGCCGTACGTTCGGTACTTGATCGGGACAGATTGTGAAGGTGTATGACTACATCAACGCGTTGATAAATGCTTCCGCTTTGCGATCTTCAAGGGTATGAAGATACTGTTGGAAATATGCCCTAGAGGCAATAATAAAATGGTTATTATTATATTTCCTTATTCATGATAATTGTCTATTGTTCATGCTATAATTGTATTAACTGGAAACAGTAATACATGTGTGAATACATAGACCACAACATGTCCCTAGTGAGTCTCTAGTTGACTAGCTCGTTGATCAACAGATGGTCATGGTTTCCTGACCATGGACATTGGATGTCATTGATAACAGGATCACATCATTAGGAGAATGATGTGATGGACAAGACCCAATCCTAAGCGTAGCACAAGATCGTGTAGTTCATTTTCTAAAAGCTTTTCTAATGTCAAGTATCATTTCCTTAGACCATGAGATTGTGCAACTCCCGGATACCGTAGGAATGCTTTGGGTGTACCAAATGTCACAACGTAACAGGGTGGCTATAAAGGTACACTACAGCTATCTCCAAAAGTGTCTGTTGGGTTGGCACGAATCGAGACTGGGATTTGTCACTCCGTATGCGGAGAGGTATCTCTAGGCCCACTCGGTAATGCATCATCATAATGAGCTCAATGTGACTAAGTAGTTAGTCGCGGGATCATGCATTACGGAACGACTAAAGTGACTTGCCGGTAACGAGATTGAACAAGGTATTGGGATACCGATGATCGAATCTCAGGCAAGTAACGTACCGATTGACAAAGGGAATTGTATACGGGATTGATTGAATCCCCGACATCGTGGTTCATCCGATGAGATCATCGTGGAACATGTGGGAGTCAACATGGGTATCCAGATCCCGCTGTTGGTTATTGGCCGGAGAACGTCTCGGTCATGTCTGCATGGTTCCTGAACTCGTAGGATCTACACACTTAAGGTTCGGTGACGCTAGAGTTGTTATGGGAAATAGTATGTGGTTACCGAAGGTTGTTCGGAGTCCCGGATGAGATCCCAGACGTGACGAGGAACTCAGGAATGGTCCGGAGGTGAAGATCGATATATTGGACGAAGGGTATTGGAGTCCGGAATTGTTCTGGAAGTACCGGGTGACGACCAGCGTGACCGAAAGGTGTTTCGGAGGCCCCGGCGAGCGTTGGGGGGGGCCTAGGGGGCACACCAGCCCACTAAGGGGATGTGCGCCCTCCCAACCCCTCTCACGTAACCAGGAGAGGTGGGGGCGCCACCCATAGGGCAGCCACCCCTCCCGGCATGGGGGGCAAGTTTCCTAGGGGTGGGGGCGCCCAAACCCATCTAGGATTTCCCCTGTGGCCGCCGCCCCTCCCCTAGGGAAACCCTAGGGCGCCTCCTCCTCCCACTTCCCCCTATATATAGTGAGGGAGAGAGAGGGCAGCCACACCCTTCCCCTGGCGTAGCCCTCTCCCTCGTCCAACACCTCCTCCTCCTCCGTAGTGCTTGGCGAAGCCCTGCTGGAGAACCACGAGCTCCACCACCACCACGTCGTCGTGTTGTCGGAGTTCTCCCTCAACTTCTCCTCTCCCCTTGCTGGATCAAGGAGGAGACGTCCCGGGCTGTACGTGTGTTGAACGTGGAGGCTCCGTCCGTTCGGCGCTAGATCGGATCTCCCGCGATTTGAATCACCGCGAGTATGACTCCATCAATCGCGTTCTTGTAACGCTTCTTCTTAGCGATTGTCGGTGTCAAAACCGGCGGATCTCGGGTAGGGGGTCCCGAACTGTGCGTCTAGGCGGATAGTAACAGGAGACAAGGGACACGATGTTTTTACCCAGGTTCGGGCCCTCTCGATGGAGGTAAAGCCCTACTCCTGCTTGATTGATATTGATGATATGGGTAGTACAAGAGTGGATCTACCACGAGATCAAGGAGGCTAAACCCTAGAAGCTAGCCTATGGTATGATTGTTGTTCGTCCTATGGACTAAAACCTTTCCGGTTTATATAGACACCGGAGAGGGCTAGGGTTACACAGAGTCGGTTACAATTGTAGGAGATCTACATATCCGTATCGCCAAGCTTGCCTTCCACGCCAAGGAAAGTCCCATCCGGACACGGGACGAAGTCATCAATCTTGTATCTTCATAGTCTTGGAGTCCGGCGGACGATGATAGTCCGGCTGTCCGGACACCCCCTAGTCCAGGACTCCCTCAGTAGCCCCTGAACCTGGCTTCAATGACGATGAGTCCGGCGCGCATAATGTTCGGCATTGCAAGGCGGGTTCCTCCTCCGAATAATCCATAGAAGATTGTGAACACCAGGATAGTGTCCGGCTCTGCAAAATAATTTCCACATTCCACCGTAGAGAGAATATCATGTACACAGGTTCAATCTGCTGACGTATCCTGTAGCGTGACGTCACGCCACTACCAAGCTTTTACTTGAATCATTTTTTATTATACCACCTCAGCACGTTTAGCGAAGCGGTTTCCTTGGCACGTCTTGTCGAAGCAGAGATCGTGTTCCCCTTATTCCGGGATTCTCATCAATACGGACGTGGGTAACCCAACCGCGCCATTGATGGTGGCGCTTGGGAGATAAGCGAGTTTTACTAGGCCGGTGGGGACGCATAGTCTTCGTCCGCCTATATATAAGGGAATAAGGATCCACCTTTTCACCTACGCCTTCTTCCTCCTTTGCTTATCTATCTCCGCGCACTCTCGAGCTCCAGCGCCCAAGTCCGTGCGTCTCGCCTCGACCTTCTCCGACCATGTCCGGAGCGGGAGGCAAATGGCTGGCCTCCACCGTTAAGGAGGAGCACATCGAAAAGCTGCGCGGCGCCGGATACCTCTCCAGCGACATCGCGCACCGGCTGCCCGACAAGGGGCAGCTCATCCCCACCCCCAGGCCCCATGAGAGGGTCGTTTTCCTTCCCCACTTCCTCCGCGGACTGGGCTTTCCACTTCACCCTTTTGTCCGGGGGCTCATGTTCTACTACGGCCTAGATTTCCATGATCTAGCGCCGAACTTCATCCTCAACATCTCGGTGTTTATCGTCGTGTGCGAGGCCTTCCTCTGCATCCAGCCCCACTTTGGCTTGTGGCTCCAGACCTTCAATGTCAAGCCGAAGGTAGTGAAGGGTACTCAAGCGGAGTGCGGAGGCGCCATGTTGGGCAAGATGCCCAACGTCCTCTGGTTCGAAGGGGCCTTTATGGAATCCGTCAAGGGGTGGCAATCCGGGTGGTTCTATATCACCGAGCCGTGCGACCCTACGTGGGCGGCGGCCCCCGAGTTCAGATCTGGTATCCCTTTGCAGCTCACCTCCTGGAAAGAGAAGGGCTTGCTATGGGGTAGTTCGGAGGAGCTGACGGGACTCCAAGCCTGTATCCAGAAGCTGGTGAACAAGAAGCTCAGGCTCGTCAATGTGGTCCAAGTCATGCTCATCCGCCGGATTCTCTCCTGCCAACAACGGGCATTTTTAAATTGTGGGAGTTCAATCCGGCACAGCACCAGGCATTGAGCGGGCTCTTCGACACGACGTACGAAGGCGCCTGGAGAGTGCTGTTCAAGGGCGCCGAAGCTCCCGCATCCGCTACTGAAGATCGCGGATTTCACTCGCAGCGACCAGCTGACGAGGTAAGTGATTCTACCCCTTTACGGGACACTTGTTTTCAATAGTTTGACCCTATGTGGGTTTCAATCTTCCTTTTCCTTTGACAGGACTGGATGAAGAAGGCCAAGCAGATCATCTGCCCGGCTCACATGCCAGAAAACCCAGGAGACACCCGTCTAGCGGGGCTGCTGGTTCCGGCACAGCACGTGGTGCCGGAGAAGAAGGCCAAGAAGGAGGCCACAGGTACTCGAAAGAGCTCCCGTTTTCAGGTGTCCGACGACTCCGAGGCGGACTCCTCCCCCGAAGGCGAGGAGGAGGAGGAAGACTCTCTTCTAGAGGAAGGAGAGAGGAAGAGGAAGGCTTCCCCGACAGGGGAGGCCGAGGGGTCCAAGAGGGGAAGAACTATTCCCCCGGATAGCTCAGCCAACGCCAACGTTGGCGAAGAAGAGTGGCCCTCGAGGGCCAGGCCTCCGGCAAGATCGTAAGTATCCTGATTCTGAATGATCTGTAATTACTTTTGTGTCACATAGTGTCCTTCTAATGCCGCATACTGCCTGCAGTCCGGCCGACGATGATCTCCCCGCTTCGTCGAGCGAGTCGTTGGTGTTGGGGAACGTTGCAGAAAATTAAAATTTTTCCTACGGCTTCACCAAGATCCATCTATGAGTTCATCTAAGCAACGAGTCAAGGGGTGAGTTTGCATCTACATACCACTTGTAGATCGCGTGCGGAAGCTTGCAAGGTGATGATGGAGTCGTACTCGAACGTGATTCAGATCACCGATGCCAAGTGCTGAACGGACAGCACCTCCGTGTTCAACACACGTACGGGACGAGCGACGTCTCCTCCTTCTTGATCCAGCAAGGGGGAAGGAGAGGTTGAGGAAGACAGCTCCACCGGCAGCACGACGGCGTGGTGATGGTGGAGAAGCAGTACTCCGACAGGGCTTCGCCGAGCACACAACGAAGGAGGAGAGGTGTTGGGGAGGGAGAAGGAGGCAACCAAAGGCCAAGGACTCAGGGTATGAAGTCCCTCCTCTCCCCCACTATATATAGGAGGGCCAAGGGGGGGGTGGCCGGCCCTAGGAGATCCAATCTCCTAGGGGGGCGGCGGCCAAGGGGGGTTTCCCTCCCCCCCAAGGCACCTAGGAGGTGCCTTCCCCTCCTAGGACTCTTGCCCCCTTGAACCCTAGGCGCATGGGCCTATGTGGGGCTGGTGCCCTTGGCCCATGCAGGCCAAGGCGCACCCCCTACAGCCCATGTGGCCCCCCGGGGCAGGTGGCCCCACCCGGTGGGCCCCCGGGACCCCTCCGGTGGTCCCGGTACAATACCGATAACCCCGAAACTTGTCCCGATGCCCGAAACAGGACTTCCCATATATGAATCTTTACCTCCGGACCATTCCGGAACTCCTCGTGACGTCCGGGATCTCATCCGGGACTCCGAACATCATTCGGTAGTCACATACTTGACTTCCTACTAACCCTAGCGTCACCGAACCTTAAGTGTGTAGACCCTACGGGTTCGGGAGACACGCAGACATGACCGAGACGACTCTCGGGCAATAACCAACAGCGGGGTCTGGATATCCATGTTGGCTCCCACATGCTCCTCGATGATTTCATCGGTTGAACCACGATGTCGAGGATTCGATCAAACCCTGTATACAATTCCCTTTGTCAATCGGTACGTTACTTGCCCGAGACTCGATCGTCGGTATCCCAATACCTTGTTCAGTCTCGTTACCCGGCAAGTCACTTTACTCGTACCGTAATGCATGATCCCGTGGCCAACACCTTGGTCACATTGAGCTCATTATGATGATGCATTACCGAGTGGGCCCAGAGATACCTCTCCGTTATACGGAGTGACAAATCCCAGTCTCGATCCGTGTCAACCCAACAGATACTTTCGGAGATACCTGTAATGCACCTTTATAGTCACCCAGTTACGTTGTGACGTTTGATACACCCAAGGCACTCCTACGGTAACCGGGAGTTACACGATCTCATGGTCGAAGGAATAGATACTTGACATTGGCAAAGCTTCTAGCAAACGAACTATACGATCTTTTATGCTATGCTTATGATTGGGTCTTGTCCATCACATCATTCTCCTAATGATGTGATCCCGTTATCAACGACATCCTATGTCCATAGTCAGGAAACCATGACTATCTATTGATCATAACGAGCTAGTCAACTAGAGGCTCACTAGGGACTCATTGGGTCTAAGTGTTCACACGTGTATTACGATTTCCGGATAATACAGTTATAGCATGAACAAAAGACAATTATCATGAACATTGAAATATAATAATCCTTTTATTATTGCCTCTAGGGCATATTTCCAACAGTCTCCCACTTGCACTAGAGTCACCAATCTAGTTACATTGTGATGAATCGAACACCCATAGAGTTCTGGTGTTGATCATGTTTTGCACGCGAGAGAGGTTTAGTCAACGGATCTGCGACATTCAGATCCGTGTGCACTTTGCAAATCTCTATGTCTCCATCTTGAACATTTTCACGGATGGAGTTGAAACGACGCTTGATGTGCCTGGTCTTCTTGTGAAACCTGGGCTCCTTGGCAAGGGCAATAGCTCCAGTGTTGTCACAGAAGAGTTTGATCGGCCCCGACGCATTGGGTATGACTCCTAGGTCGGTGATGAACTCCTTCATCCAAATCGCTTCATGCGCTGCCTCCGAGGCTGCCATGTACTCCGCTTCACATGTAGATCCCGCCACGACGCTCTGCTTGCAGCTGCACCAGCTTACTGCTCCACCATTCAACATATACACGTATCCGGTTTGTGACTTAGAGTCATCCAGATCTGAGTCGAAGCTAGCGTCGACGTAACCCTTTACGACGAGCTCTTCATCTCCTCCATAAACGAGAAACATGTCCTTTGTCCTTTTCAGGTACTTCAGGATATTCTTGACCGCTGTCCAGTGTTCCTTGCCGGGGTTACTTTGGTATCTTGCAACCAAACTTACGGCAAGGTTTACATCGGGTCTGGTACACAGCATGGCATACATAATAGATCCTATGGCTGAAGCATAGGGGATGACACTCATCTCTTCTTTATCTTTTGCCGTGGTCGGTGACTGAGCCAAGCTCAATCTCACACCTTGTAACATAGGCAAGAACCCCTTCTTGGACTGATCCATTTTGAACCTCTTCAAAATCTTATCAAGGTATGTGCTTTGTGAAAGACCTATGAGGCGTCTCGATCTATCTCTATAGATCTTGATGCCTAATATATAAGCAGCTTCTCCAAGGTCCTTCATTGAAAAACACTTGTTCAAGTAGGCCTTAATGCTGTCCAGGAGTTTCGTATCATTTCCCATCAAGAGTATGTCATCTACATATAATAGGAGAAATGCTACAGAGCTCCCACTCACTTTCTTGTAAACGCAGGCTTCTCCATAAGTCTGCGTAAACCCAAACGCTTTGATCATCTCATCAAAGCGAATGTTCCAACTCCGAGATGCTTGCACCAGTCCATAAATGGATCGCTGGAGCTTGCATACTTTGTTAGCGTTCTGAGGAACGACAAAACCTTCCGGCTGCATCATATACAGCTCTTCCTTAAGATGTCCATTAAGGAATGCCGTTTTGACGTCCATCTGCCATATCTCATAATCATAGTATGCGGCAATTGCTAACATGATTCGGACGGACTTAAGCTTCGCCACGGGAGAGAATGTCTCGTCGTAGTCAATCCCTTGAACTTGTCGATAACCCTTAGCGACAAGTCGAGCTTTATAGATGGTAACATTACCATCCGCGTCCGTCTTCTTCTTAAAAATCCATTTATTTTCTATCGCTCGCCGATCATCGGGCAAGTCTGTCAAAGTCCATACTTTGTTTTCATACATGGATCCTATCTCGGATTTCATGGCCTCAAGCCATTTGTTGGAATCCGGGCCCGCCATTGCTTCTTCATAGTTCGAAGGTTCATTGTTGTCCAGCAACATGATTTCCATGACAGGGTTGCCGTACCACTCTGGTGCAGAACGTGTCCTTGTGGACCTTCGAAATTCAGTAGCAACTAGATCTGAAGTACCTTGATCATCATCAACATTTTCCTCTTCAGTTGGTGTGGGCATTACAGGAATGGTTTCCTGCGCTGCACCACTTTCCCGTTCGAGAGGTAGTACTTCATCGAGTTCTACTTTCCTCCCACTTACTTCTTTCGAGAGAAACTCTTTCTCCAGAAAGCATCCGTTCTTGGCAACAAAGATCTTGCCTTCGGATCTTAAGTAGAAGGTATACCCGACAGTTTCCTTAGGGTATCCTATGAATACGCATTTTTCCGACTTGGGTTCGAGCTTTTCAGGTTGAAGTTTCTTGACATAAGCATCGCATCCCCAAACTTTTAGAAACGACAGCTTAGGTTTCTTCCCAAACCATAATTCATACGGTGTCGTCTCAACGGATTTAGACGGTGCCCTATTTAAAGTGAATGTAGCTGTCTCTAGAGCGTATCCCCAAAATGATAGCGGTAAATCGGTAAGAGACATCATAGACCGCACCATATCCAATAGAGTGCGATTACGACGTTCGGACACACCGTTTCGCTGAGGTGTTCCAGGCGGCGTGAGTTGTGAAACGATTCCACATTTTCTTAAGTGTGTACCAAATTCGTGACTTAAGTATTCGCCCCCACGATCTGATCGTAGGAACTTTATCTTACGGTCATGTTGATTCTCTACCTCACTCTGAAATTCCTTGAACTTTTCAAAGGTCTCAGACTTGTGTTTCATTAAGTAGACATACCCATATCTACTCAAGTCGTCAGTGAGAGTGAGAACATAACGATATCCTCCGCGAGCCTCAACGCTCATTGGACCGCACACATCGGTATGTATGATTTCCAACAAGTTGGTTGCTCGCTCCATTGTTCCGGAGAACGGAGTCTTGGTCATTTTGCCTAAGAGGCAAGGTTCGCATGTGTCAAATGATTCATAATCAAGAGACTCTAAAAGTCCATCAGCATGGAGCTTCTTCATGCGCTTGACACCAATGTGACCAAGGCGGCAGTGCCACAAGTATGTGGGACTATCGTTATCAACTTTACATCTTTTGGCATCCACACTATGAACATGTGTAATATTACGCTCGAGATTCATCAAGAATAAACCATTGACCATCGGAGCATGACCATAAAACATATCTCTCATATAAATCGAACAACCATTATTCTCAGACTTAAATGAGTAGCCATCTCGTATTAAACGAGATCCAGATACAATGTTCATGCTCAAACTTGGCACTAAATAACAATTATTGAGGTTTAAAACTAATCCCGTAGGTAAATGTAGAGGCAGCGTGCCGACGGCGATCACATCGACCCTGGAGCCATTCCCGACGCGCATCGTCACCTCGTCCTTCGCCAGTCTCCGTTTATTCCGCAGCTCCTGCTGTGAGTTACATATGTGAGCAACGGCACCGGTATCAAATACCCAGGAGTTACTTCGAGTACTGGTAAGGTACACATCAATTACATGTATATCAAATATACCTTTGGTGTTGCCGGCCTTCTTATCCGCTAAGTATTTGGGGCAGTTCCGCTTCCAGTGCCCCTTCCCCTTGCAATAAAAGCACTCAGTCTCAGGCTTGGGTCCATTCTTTGACTTCTTCCCGGCAACAGGCTTACCGGGCGCGGCAACATCTTTGCCGTCCTTCTTGAAGTTCTTCTTACCCTTGCCCTTCTTGAACTTAGTGGTCTTATTGACCATCAACACTTGATGTTCTTTCTTGATTTCAGCCTCTGCTGACTTCAGCATCGAGAACACTTCAGGAATGGTCTTAACCATCCCCTGCATGTTGTAGTTCATCACAAAGCTCTTGTAGCTTGGTGGGAGCGACTGGAGGATTCTGTCAATGACCGCCTCATCTGGGAGGTTAATGTTCAACTGGGTCATACGTGCGTGCAACCCAGACATCTTCAGGATGTGTTCACTGACAGAACTGTTCTCCTCCATCTTACAACTGTAGAACTTGTCGGAGACATCATATCTCTCGACCCGGGCATGAGCTTGGAAAACTAGTTTCAGCTCTTCGAACATCTCATATGCTCCGTGATGCTCAAAACGCTTTTGGAGCCCCGGTTCTAAGCTGTAAAGCATGCCGCACTGAACGAGGGAGTAATCATCAGCACGAGTTTGCCAAGCGTTCATAACGTCTTGGTTCTCTGGGACGGGAGCGGCACCTAGCGGTCCTTCTAGGACATATTGCTTCCTGGCAGCTATGAGGATGATCCTCAGGTTTCGGACCCAGTCCGTATAGTTGCTGCCATCATCTTTCAGCTTGGTTTTCTCTAGGAACGCGTTGAAGTTCATGTTGACATGAGCGTTGGCCATTGATCTACAATACATATTTGCAAAGGTTTTAGACTAAGTTCATGATAATAAAGTTCTTAATCAAAATTATGAACTCCCACTTAGATTAGACATCCCTCTAGTCATCTAAGTGTTACACGATCCGAGTCGACTAGCCCGTGTCCGATCATCACGTGAGACGGACTAGTCATCGTCGGTGAACATCTTTATGTTGATCGTATCTTCCATACGACTCGTGTTCGACCTTTCGGTCTCCGTGTTCCGAGGCCATGTCTGCACATGCTAGGCTCGTCAAGTTAACCCTAAGTGTTTTCGCTGTGTAAAACTGTCTTACACCCGTTGTATGTGAACGTAAGGATCCATCACACCCGATCATCACGTGGTGCTTAGAAACGACGAACTGTAGCAACGGTGCACAGTTAGGGGAGAACACTTCTTGAAATTTTGTAAGGGATCATCTTATTTACTACCGTCGTCCTAAGTAAACAAGATGCATAAACATAATAAACATCACATGCAATTATATGGTTGTGACATGATATGGCCAATATCATCAAGCTCCATTGATCTCCATCTTCGGGGCTCCATGATCATCTTGTCACCGGCTTGACACCATGATCTCCATCATCATGATCTCCATCATCGTGTCTTCATGAAGTTGTCACGCCAACGACTACTTCTACTTCTATGACTAACGCGTTTAGTAATGAAGTAAAGTAGTTTACATGGCGTTCTTCAATGACACGCAGGTCATACAAAAAAATAAAGACAACTCCTATGGCTCCTGCCGGTTGTCATACTCATCGACATGCAAGTCGTGAATCCTATTACAAGAACATGATCTCATACATCACAATTCAACATTCATCACAACTTCTGGCCATATCACATCACATGATCAATCGCTGCAAAAACAAGTTAGACGTTCTCTAGTTGTTGTTGCATCTTTTACGTGGCTGCGATTGGGTTCTAGCAAGAACGTTTTCTTACCTACGAATCACCACAACGTGATTTTGTCAACTTCTATTTACCCTTCATAAGGGCCTTGTTCATCGATTCCGCTCCAACTAAAGTGGGAGAGACAGACACCCGCCAGCCACCTTATGCAACTAGTGCATGTCAGTCGGTGGAACCGGTCTCACGTAAGCGTACGTGTAAGGTTGGTCCGGGCCGCTTCATCCCACAATACCGTTGAGCAAGAAAAGACTAGTAGAGGCAAGTAAGATGACAAGATCAACGCCCACAACAAATTGTGTTCTACTCGTGCACTAGAGAACTACGCATAGACCTAGCTCATGATGCCACTGTTGGGGAACGTTGCAGAAAATTAAAATTTTTCCTACGGCTTCACCAAGATCCATCTATGAGTTCATCTAAGCAACGAGTCAAGGGGTGAGTTTGCATCTACATACCACTTGTAGATCGCGTGCGGAAGCTTGCAAGGTGATGATGGAGTCGTACTCGAACGTGATTCAGATCACCGATGCCAAGTGCTGAACGGACAGCACCTCCGTGTTCAACACACGTACGGGACGACCGACGTCTCCTCCTTCTTGATCCAGCAAGGGGGAAGGAGAGGTTGAGGAAGACAGCTCCACCGGCAGCACGACGGCGTGGTGATGGTGGAGAAGCAGTACTCCGACAGGGCTTCGCCGAGCACACAACGAAGGAGGAGAGGTGTTGGGGAGGGAGAAGGAGGCAACCAAAGGCCAAGGACTCAGGGTATGAAGTCCCTCCTCTCCCCCACTATATATAGGAGGGCCAAGGGGGGGGTGGCCGGCCCTAGGAGATCCAATCTCCTAGGGGGGCGGCGGCCAAGGGGGGTTTCCCTCCCCCCCAAGGCACCTAGGAGGTACCTTCCCCTCCTAGGACTCTTGCCCCCTTGAACCCTAGGCGCATGGGCCTATGTGGGGCTGGTGCCCTTGGCCCATGCAGGCCAAGGCGCACCCCCTACAGCCCATGTGGCCCCCCGGGGCAGGTGGCCCCACCCGGTGGGCCCCCGGGACCCCTCCGGTGGTCCCGGTACAATACCGATAACCCCGAAACTTGTCCCGATGCCCGAAACAGGACTTCCCATATATGAATCTTTACCTCCGGACCATTCCGGAACTCCTCGTGACGTCCGGGATCTCATCCGGGACTCCGAACATCATTCGGTAGTCACATACTTGACTTCCTACTAACCCTAGCGTCACCGAACCTTAAGTGTGTAGACCCTACGGGTTCGGGAGACACGCAGACATGACCGAGACGACTCTCGGGCAATAACCAACAGCGGGGTCTGGATATCCATGTTGGCTCCCACATGCTCCTCGATGATTTCATCGGTTGAACCACGATGTCGAGGATTCGATCAAACCCTGTATACAATTCCCTTTGTCAATCGGTACGTTACTTGCCCGAGACTCGATCGTCGGTATCCCAATACCTTGTTCAGTCTCGTTACCCGGCAAGTCACTTTACTCGTACCGTAATGCATGATCCCGTGGCCAACACCTTGGTCACATTGAGCTCATTATGATGATGCATTACCGAGTGGGCCCAGAGATACCTCTCCGTTATACGGAGTGACAAATCCCAGTCTCGATCCGTGTCAACCCAACAGATACTTTCGGAGATACCTGTAATGCACCTTTATAGTCACCCAGTTACGTTGTGACGTTTGATACACCCAAGGCACTCCTACGGTAACCGGGAGTTACACGATCTCATGGTCGAAGGAATAGATACTTGACATTGGCAAAGCTTCTAGCAAACGAACTATACGATCTTTTATGCTATGCTTATGATTGGGTCTTGTCCATCACATCATTCTCCTAATGATGTGATCCCGTTATCAACGACATCCTATGTCCATAGTCAGGAAACCATGACTATCTATTGATCATAACGAGCTAGTCAACTAGAGGCTCACTAGGGACTCATTGGGTCTAAGTGTTCACACGTGTATTACGATTTCCGGATAATACAGTTATAGCATGAACAAAAGACAATTATCATGAACATTGAAATATAATAATCCTTTTATTATTGCCTCTAGGGCATATTTCCAACAGTTGGCTCCGTCAGATGTGGATTCCATCCCGACTGCCTCCACCCCCCACGCCGCTGAGGACGCTGAGGTGGGATCCCAGGAAGGGACCCATCAGGAGGAGGCTCCGGAGGCACCGCAAGGAAGCCTCCCGGACTTTGCGCCGGACTCCACATCGGAACCCGCAGTGGTTCCGGAGCCCGGCAGGCGGCCCCTTCGCAAGAAGGGCAAGACCGTGATGCCGGCGGCCCCCGTCCAACCGGAGGCGCCGGACAGCTTGTTGGAGGCGCTCAAAGGCGCTTCCATCGAGGAGGAACACCGCACTATCATGAGTGCGGTGATTCAGAAGGTTCAGCTCGCCAAGAGCGGGCTGACCGAAGCCTGCAGCAGCCTTCTAACAGGCTTTGAGGTAAGAAGTTAAAAATATGTAATGTAATACCGTATGCTCGGTTCGGTGTTCGGAAAGAAAAGCCGGACTGAGGATCTATAAAGATATACGCAGGGTTGCTAAAAATTATGTCAATATGGGTTTGCAGGCTGCGCTGCTGACCTCTGCCGCACTCACTGCGGAGGTCGGTGCATTGAAGCAAGATCTCGAGCGGTCCGAGCAAGAGCTCGGCCGTGCCAAGAAGCAGCTCGAGGACAAAGAAGGTGAGTAACACCACTTTGAATATTTACCTTACAGAAAAGAATTTCGGTTGCAATAAAAATAACAAGGATAATGTAGGTACTGCAGGGGCCACGAACGAGGTGGCGGCCCTGAAGGAGGCCGTATCCGCGGCCGGACGCAATGTGGCCGCGGAACGAGCGGAGCAAGAGAAGCAGGAGGCGCGGGTGGCGGAAGTGCGGCAAGAGCTCCAGGCTCTCATGGAAAAGCATGAGAGTTTGGAGCGCGACTCAAAGACTCGAGAGTCCGAGCTTGCCTCGGCTCTCGAAAGTGCCAAAGCCGCCAAGGCCGAGGCCCATAAGGCCCTTCAGGAGATTGAGGCGGTGAAGAAAATAGCGGCGGGTAAGGCATTTTTCATGCAAAGCAAGCATGTTAATGTAAACTACCTGACACTTACCCGAATTCGGAGCTCTCCAGGGGCGTTTGCAGATCTGCCTCGCAGTGTCTCCGATGGCGCCGCATTCTACCAAGCCGAGGAGGGGAGCTCAACAGAGAAGGTCTTCTGGTCTCAGTACGCTGAGACCGGCCATCCGGTGCCCCCTAGCGACCAGCTGAAGCAGTTGGTCGAGCTCCACAAGGTAGCCGAGCAGGCCATGAAGGGCCTCATAGTCTGGCTGTGGCCTGGAGGGGCCATGCCTGGGAGCTACTTCGGCCTTGTGCGGCGGCTGGTGGATGCGTGCCCCTGGGTGGAGGTCATCAAGCGTTCCGCCTGTATTGAAGGTGCTCGTCGGGCCCTTGCCCGCGCAAAGGTGCATTGGGGCAGGCTCGATGCGGAGAGGCTTATCACTGACGCGCCGCTAGCGGGCAAGGAGTATCGTACGCCCGAGATGTACTATAAGACTGTCCTGAAAGGTGCCCGCAAGATTGCGGATGAGTGCTCCAGAGATGTAATTATTGAGTAGACTCGCTATGTATTATCCTGTGCGCTGAAAACCTTGTTCATATGCGCTAAGCAACGCTTGTTTGATTTAAAATATTACCTTCTGTGCGGCCGTTTATAAAATCTGAGAGATGGCAAGTCGTCGGCTCCAGCCCCCAAGCCACGAGAGCTGGGGTGTTCGGGATAAACTTGAGCACTCTTGTTCCCATTTTTGGGTCCATCTAGGGAGGCGCTCAACCCAACGAACAAGGCAACCAGACTTATAATGCTTGAACACTCTCACTTAGACATAGAATTCTGTAATTTTAAATTTCGGCGAAGCCCCTAGTATTCGGAAGACCGAGTTCAGGGCGCTATCCACGCCTTGGACGGACATTATCCGGTTCTTCGCTTGACGCGGCATAAGTCTTTAAGGACTCGAAAAGACCTCTCGAACAGCGACCAGTCTCTCGCCTTATCATGACAGTCAGTTTTAGCTTTCTCCACTGAGGCGCTCACCCGGCTCAACCAGGGCGCAATCGCAGTGGTTCTCCCAGTGCCACCTTAGCCGACAGAACGGAACGTAAGGTACCAAAACGTGGGAGCCGGGCAAACCCAACTATTGACCCAAGACATGATTCGGAGCTGATTCATATAATTCTATAAGTTCGGGGTGCCGCACTTGTGAAAGTGTTCAAGCTTATCACACCATAATGCGGGGAACATAAGCCCCTGGTGTATTCGGCCGTATCAAAATATACGGGTGCAAGATGTCATTAGTGAACATATATGTAAAGTAATGTAATTACAGGCAAAAAATACTGCATTATTTATTTAAGGGATTGTGCTATGAGTGCGGAATGATACAAGTAGTGCGGTAAGAAAGGGATTGGACTAATTAAACAGGTCCCCCTCCAGGGGTGGGCTGCGGACTGGTGTGTATAATCAAATTTAATGCTCGTAATGGAGACCACCTGAGTGTTCGTCGCAGCCTTTTTCCCTCCCTGGCTGTTGCATCGTGAGTTCGGCAGGTTTGCCGCCGGATAGGGCGTCTGGTGAACGGAGTCCTGTGTATAAAAAGAATGAAAATAAAAATAAAAAGAGCGACACACTTGGGAGCCCCTGGTGTGGTCGAGCCGCACTCTGGGTCTGTTGTGGTCGTGCCCCTCCCCCTAGGCCCATGGTATCTCCAGAGCGTAATGATGTACGCGGAGGGTTGGTCTTGCAATCATGCGAGGGCTAGGGTTGGGGCCGCGTTGCTACGCGTGCTCGGAACGTGCCAGGTGGTCTTGGTTGATGTTGCTCCGGGCGCGTTTGGCCGTGTCCGGCTGTTTAACGGCCGGACGCGAAAATTGCCTTAGAAGGCTGCTCTGTACTTCTGCCGCGAGAGCTGCTGTATGTTCCTCCGTTCAGAGGGAGCGTTCCGTATTTCCGTTGACCGTGATGACTCCACGAGGGCCTGGCATCTTGAGCTTGAGGTATGCGTAATGCGGCACCGCGTTGAACTTTGCGAACGCGGTTCGTCCGAGCAGGGCGTGATAGCCGCTGCGGAACGGGACTATGTCGAAGATTAACTCCTCGCTTCGGAAATTATCCGGGGATCCGAAGACCACTTCCAGTGTGACTGAGCCTGTATAATTGGCCTCAACACCTGGTATGACGCCTTTGAAGGTCGTCTTTGTAGGTTTAATCCTTGAGGGGTCTATGCCCATCTTGCGCACTGTATCCTGATAAAGCAGGTTCAGGCTGCTGCCACCGTCCATCAGGACTCTTGTGAGGTGAAATCCATCGACGATTGGGTCTAAAACCAATGCGGCGAATCCGCCATGGCGGATACTGGTCGGATGGTCTCTTCGATCGAAGGTGATCGGGCAAGAGGACCATGGATTGAACTTAGGGGCGACTGGCTCCATCGCATATACGTCCCTTAGTGCACGCTTCCGCTCCCTCTTGGGTATATGGGTTGCGTATATCATGTTTACCATCCGCACTTGTGGGGGGAAACCCTTCTGTCCTCTACTGTTCGGCGGCCGGGTCTCTTCCTCGTCATCGCTGTGCAGCCCCTTGTCATTGTTTTCGGCAATTAACTTGCCTGCCTGCTTGAATACCCAACAATCTCTGTTGGTGTGGTTGGCTGGCTTTTCGGGGGTGCCATGTATCTGGCATGAGCGGTCGAGTATTCGGTCCAAATTGGACGGACTCGGAGTGGTTCTTTTGAATGGCTTCTTCCGCTGACCGGATTTAGAGCCTCGGAATCCGGCGTTGACAGTCGTATCCTCCTTGTCGTCGCTGTTAATGCGGCGTTTATTTTTGCTTCGACGCGACCTGCCATTGTGGTCCTTAGTATCCGGACTACCAGCATTTTTGCTGAGGTTGTTTCTGCGAGCTAGCCAGCTATCCTCTCCCGCACAGAAGCAAGTCATTAATGATGTGAGGGCTGCCATGGATTTCGGCTTTTCCTGTCCTAGGTGCCGGGCTAGCCACTCGTCGCGGATGTTATGTTTGAAGGCTGCGAGGGCCTCTCCATCTGGATAGTCGACGATTTGATTTTTCTTTGTTAAGAACCGTGTCCAGAATTGCCTGGCCGATTCGTCTGGCTGTTGGATTATGTGGCTTAGGTCATCGGCTTCTGGTGGTCGCACATATGTGCCCTGGAAGTTGTCGAGGAATGCGGCTTCCAGGTCCTCCCAACACCCAATTGACTCTGCGGGCAGGCTGTTAAGCCAATGCTGAGCTGGTCCTTTAAGCTTGAGCGGGAGATATTTGATGGCATGGAGATCGTCGCCGCGGGCCATATGGATGTGAAGGAGATAGTCTTCGATCCAAACCGAGGGGTCTGTCGTGCCATCGTAGGATTCAATGTTTACGGGTTTAAACCCTTCAAGGATTTGATGATCCATTACTTCGTCAGTGAAGCATAGCGGGTGTGCGGCGCCTCTGTATTGAGCAATATCACGACGTAGCTCAAGGGAGCGTAGTCTGCTGTGTTCGGCCCGGCCGGAGTTGTTGTATCCAGCTCGACGGTATTCGTCGTGGGTCGTGGGGTGCCCACGTGATCCATAGATAGATCTGGATTGTCTTGCCTTATCCTCCAATATATCCCGCAAGTCCGTCGCGTTCCCCCGTGGCTTCGTAATTTTCGAGCGATGCCGGGGTACGGTCTTGATGGAAGGCCAGGATGCCTCTCTGTCGCGACCACGGGGTGGTCGGTCGATCGTATTGTGCGCTGGTGATGAAGGTATGTATGCTTACTCCTCTAATCGGGGGAGTAACTTGCGTTTTGGGTAGCTCTTGGAGGGGCGTTCGAGTTCATACTCTTCGGCCGCGAGGACCTCAGTCCATCTGTCGGCCAGCATGTCTTGATCAGCTTGAAGCTGCTGCTGCTTTTTCTTTAGGCTATTTGCTGTGGCCATTAGCCTGCGTTTGAAACGCTCTTGTTCGACGGGATCCTCAGGCAAGACGAATTCGTCGTCGTCGAGGCTTGCCTCGTCTCCGGAGGGAGGTATGTAATTATCATCCTCGACCTCTTCGTCTGCCGCTCTCTCGTGAGGGCTTGCTTCTGCATCCTCCTGCACTGAATCTTGCTGGAGGGGATTGTCTTCGGCACTTTATGGGGTGTTATTATCCCCTGTGCCGGAATCTCCATTCTTTCTATAGCGGGATTTAGAGCGGCGCCGCTGACGTCGGCGCTTGGGCTGTTTCTTTAAGGAATCTGCCTCCGCTGCTTTTTCGTCGTCCCCATCTTTTGGGGTGTCCACCATGTATATGTCATATGACGAGGTGGTCTTCCAGTGCCCTGTAGGCGCTAGTTCTTGTTCGTCTCCGCCATCGTCGTCCATACCGTCGATGTCTTCGGAGTCATAGTCTAGCATGTTGGTTAGATCGTCGACAGTGGCTACAAAGTGGGAGGTGGGTGGGCTTTGAATTTCTTCGTCGTCCGCATCCCAACCATCCTGGCCATAATCCGGCAAGGGCTCTCCGGATAGCGAGAGATGCTTTAGCGAATTTAAGATGTCGCCAAAGGGTGAGTGCTGAAAGATGTCCGCAGCGGTGAACTCCATGATCGGCGCCCAATCGGATTCGATTGGCAGGGGCACAGGAGGTTCGGAGTCCGGCAGGGAGTCCGGCACCTCGGAGTAACGAGTTTTATAGGGGACAAGGTCAGTGTTTGGCTCCATCGCCGCGGATGTCGCAGCTCCCGAGGCGGTGTCCAGCCACTCGTCCTCGATCTACGCAATCGGCTCCGATGAAAGCACCAATGTCGGTGTCAAAACCGGCGGATCTCGGGTAGGGGGTCCCGAACTGTGCGTCTAGGCGGATGGTAACAGGAGACAAGGGACACGATGTTTTTACCCAGGTTCGGGCCCTCTCTATGGAGGTAAAATCCTACTCCTACTTGATTGATATTGATGATATGGGTCGTACAAGAGTGGATCTACCACGAGATCAAGGAGGCTAAACCCTAGAAGCTAGCCTATGGTATGATTGTTGTAATGGTTGTTGTGTCCTACGAACTAAAACCCTCCGGTTTATATAGACACCGGAGAGGGCTAGGGTTACACAGAGTCGGTTACAATGGTAGGATATCTACATATCCGTATCGCCAAGCTTGCTTTCCACGCCAAGGAAAGTCCCATCCGGACACGGGACGAAGTCTTCAATCTTGTATCTTCATAGTCTTGGAGTCCGGCGGACGATGATAGTCCGGCTGTCCGGACACCCCCTAGTCCAGGACTCCCTCAGCGATCTTCAAGGGTATGAAGATGCTCATCTGCTCCCTCTCTTGTTGCTAGAATCTCCATAGATTGATCTTGGTGATGCGTAGAAAATTTTGAATTTCTGCTACGTTCCCCAACAGATACACTCCCCCTCTCGTTGATATGCATCTCCTAGATAGATCTTGCGTGATCGTAGGAAATTTTTGAAAATTGCATGCCATGTTCCCCAACATTCAGGTGGGGAAAAGAAGTGTCTGAGCCTGCTCCCATGTGATGTGGAAATGGGACGGCTACGTTCAACCAACTCGGTCGAACAGGTATGATAAGAGCAACTCGAACGGGCCGACCCAAATGGGAACTCCCGTGTGCTGTGGAAATGGGACGGTTGTGTCTGCTTTATGTCTGTTTGGGTCGGCCGCCCGCCCGGCGTCCCCCCTGTTTTGCATTTGGGTCGGCAATGCTCCCAACGCACTGACCCATTTTCATGTCCGCACTCAATTTTTGAAAAAGGCCTGCAGCCATAGATCATGCCAGCGGCCGTGTCTCATGCCGGCACCATGCCAGCACCGGCATACATTGCCGGCTTCAAAAAATATCACCACACAGTTCATGCTGGCACACTCGCCAGCGGCCGGCACACATGCCAGCACACAAAAAGGGGTGGGCCTTGAGTTCTGCCACGCCATCGCGGCCCCGTGGTCATGCCAGC
Source organism: Triticum timopheevii (assembly GCA_963921465.1). Lineage (NCBI taxonomy): Eukaryota > Viridiplantae > Streptophyta > Magnoliopsida > Poales > Poaceae > Triticum > Triticum timopheevii. Next base: position 625,041,195 of record OY997270.1, on the reverse strand, counting down.
GCACAAGTCGGCATACAAAAAAAGGCGCTCGTGGCCACGAGATCACTCGTCGGTGAACTTGAGCATGTCGGCCTGAATTTTCTTGAACCACGGCCTCTTCCTTGGTGACACGGTGTTGAGATCCACCTTCATGATCTCCACCCCGGTCATCATGCTCGTGAGAGCCACTTCTTTGGCCTTGGTCTTGGCGTTGGCGACCTCGATCTCGAGCATCTTGGCTTGCTTCTCCCACTCCAACTCAAGCATATTGGTTTGCTTCTCCGCATCCATCTCTAGCCTCCTCCTTTGGATCTCCATGAAGGCGTTCATTTGCTCCTTTTTGAAACACCGGCGCTCCTCCTCTCTTGAGTCCTTCTTGTTCATCATTCCCTCCACGTTTGCGATCAAGGCGTTCAGTGTCGGATCCCGCTTGTCCTCCATCTTGGAGTTGGTCCCCCGCGGCCGAGCCGGTTCGCCGTCCCCAACCACCTCCACAACTTTCTTCCCCCCTGCGCGACTTGAGGGCGGTATATTGCGCCTTGAACTTCTCCTCGTCTTTGATGACCCTAAAGCAATGGGAGAGGTTGAAGCACTTGCCGTTGTGTTGGACATTGAATGCCTCCAAAGCTTGAAATGCCTACAAATGTTTTCATGCAAGCATGTTGGCACAAATGGTATGCAAATGAACACGCAAGCATGAACTTGATGACACAAAAGAGGGCGGCTAGCTACCATACCATGTCTTGCATGCCGATGCCGCTCACGGGGCGGGCCTTGACGCTCTCAATAGTGGCACAAAACTTGTTGCACTCTTGTTGGATCACTCACCATCGCTTCGAAATGGACACCCACCCACGCGTGCTCACAATTTGGAAAGGAAGAAACTTCTTGCGCTCATGAAACTCCCGGTGGACATGAATCCAAAAAGTTGAATGCTTTTGTTCGGCACCGGTCTTGGGGTCTTGTCCAATGTCTTTCCAACACTCACAAAGAAGCTTGTCCTCGGCCGTCGTGTATGCCTTCCTGCGCTTGCTCTTGCGCTTCGGCTTCGGCTTGGCGGCTTGGTTGGTGAGCTCGTCCTCAAACAATGGCTCCACTTCGATGTCGCACTCGTACTCTTCCTCTTGCCCGTAGTCGTCCAGAAAACTCGTGGTCAAGTGGGAAGCCGTCCAGGTCCATGCCGACCTGATCACGCATGAAGGCCGACTGATCGGGATCATAGCCAGCGCCCGGCGTGAACGCCCCGTGGCCGTGCTGGCTTTGTGTCTCGTCGGGATCGTAGCCAGCGGCCGACGCACCGCCCTCGAAGATGAGGTTCTACATGTACTCCTCGTCGCCGGTGGCCGACATTTCGTCAAATAGGTTGCGGGCATCCGGTAGCACGTCAGCCGGCATCTGCCGCGCGCGTTTCATCGCGCCTCCGGATGACGTGCCATCAGCTACCGGTGTGGCGTTGAGGTTGATGGGCGCGGGCGCGGGCGTGGAAGGCGCCACCATGCTCACATCGAGCAAGCACTCCCCGGAGAGGCGGGAGGCTTGCGGGTACACGTGGAAGCCGGGCATCGGGGTGCAAGCCGACGCGTGGGGCGAGTCGGGCAGCACCATTCGAGGGAACACGGACGAGCCGGTGCTGGCCGCGGCGGTGTTGACAAGGCCGTGTTGGCTAGGGTTTAACCCTAGCATATAGAGCGCCTCCCTTGTTGCCGCCACGACGTGGGCGTTGGTGACCTCTTGCTGCGCGGCGGCGGCGACGGCGGTAGCCGCGACGGCTTCACTCCTCGCGTTTGTGGCGTGCCTCCGGCCGTTCCTCGTGGTCAACTCCGCCGCCCGCTATTTGGGCGTCAGCGCCTTCTTTGGCTTGGTCGCGGCGACAGTCTTGCACGGGGAACGAGGCTTGCCTTTGCCTGAGCGGGCGGTCTTCATGCCGGACGAGGCGAGGGAGGCAAGGCCAGCGGCGGCGTCGAGGTCGAGGTCTTCGTCTATGGCGGATGTGGGGCGGGAGCGCGCGCGGTCGGGAGGGTTTTAGGGAAAATGGGGGGAAATGATGGTAGCTGCCACAGACCGGCGGGCCCGGGGAGAGGAGTAGGCGCGCGTGCGCGCTTCCGTCTCGTGTTCGCGCCGACGCAAATCCGGCTCAAAAATGGGCCAGGAATGAGTCACCCGCGGACGAAAAGCGGACGCGCGCCCGTTTGGGTCGACGCATTGAGCCGCCTTTTGTGTCTGCGCCGACCCAAACGGACGGCGGCGAACGAAATGGGTTGCCCCGTTGGAGTTGCTCTAAGAGCCGGTGTGGCAGTGACACTGGGCTGGGCTCCTCAACCAATTCCAATTCCAGCTCCGAGCTGTTGTGTCAACTCTGCTCAAAGAACATTTCGATAAAATAACTTCTGCTCTCAGAAAAAAAACTGTCGTGCCATTACTAAAACATAATGTTCACTCAACAAGAAATAGTAAAGCACTATAACGTTCATGCATTCCGTATAAAAATTATATGGAAATCGTTAAGCAAGATAATTTGAGCATTTTAACTCTCGTCTACGCAAATGTGCCATTCCTTTCTCCATATGGATAGCATAGAAGTTTTTCCCTTTTAGCGTGTGCCTTTTGATTGCTCCTACTTAAAATCATATAGCTTCACGGTTCATTTTTTTTTCATTTGCAAGATTTATGGTTGATGTTGAATGAAAAACGTCACCCTTTAGGTTGATATTCATTCAGGACCGTACCCAAGAAATCAGGGGCCCGACCGAAATCACAATTTAGGATCCATGCATAAGAAAATCAATTAGGTGATTAAAATATGTATTAATCATTGCATTTGTACAAGTATCTCAAAGAATTACATCGTACCGAAAGAAAACATTTAAAATTTTGAGCTACAAGTCTATCTACATTAATATTCTCAACATGGATGTTGTGAAATTACCATCGACATTAGAATCTTTATTCTGATTTTCCGAAGATACTTGTGATTCTTTCACACAAAATATATCAATATCCCCTTTCTGATATTTAGAAGACATCATGGAAATTTAAGGGCCAAGGATGCACAAGTTCAAGGAAGGACAACAAATAAACTAATTCAACAAGTTGGGCAATCATTGCAATGTGCCTTTGTTGGCTGCCTTTTTTTTCTCTTTGCAGTTAAACATTTCAGTCTTTGATCCCCTGACTAGAACTGATATAAAAACTAGAAGTACTTACACAAAAAAATAGGGGGCCCCAGGTTTTGTGGGTGTGCATTCATGTTTTGTTCTCGTAAAAAAAATTCATGTTTTTCATATTTGTTCACTCTATTTATATTGAGCTGACAAACATACTTTTTTTTGCCTAACCCGGTTAGTAAACATGCAAAAGGACTGCAAGTGACTATGGTATGTACAATACACGAACAAGATGAAATAATTGCCAGTGAATTGCCCACAATTGTTTATAGGCTGGTGCTCAAGCTGCAGCCAAGATCAATTCCAACTAATTATGTTTGCTGCTTTTGTGCTCGTGATGAAAGAAAATGGGAAAGTGTTACTTCAATTTGAATTCAACACCTTTCTGAAAACGCAAGTGCTCTTTTCAGAATTCAACACTTGACAGTGGCCGCTACGATGGATAGTTGAAGCTTCTGGTTTGCATGCCATGGTTGATGTGTATTCCTGAACAATGAAGAACATGAAACTGACACATGACTATGCACCAAGCACCATCTGCTGCACTAATTTACAACACTTGTCCTCTCACAACGTACATAATTCCGACCCGATGTTGTAAAACTTCCTCTTCTCTGGCCGCTGCAGGAATGCATGGATGATAGCCCATCAATGAGCACCTGTAGCCTCTCGCTACATCACATCCACCTGGTCTGATAAATCGATACTTCTGTCAAGACTTTTACCCATCGTGATGAGATAAGAACAAATGTTCCATTTAAGAAACTGCGAGTGAGATAACTGAAAGATAATGAATACTCGTACTAATATTCAGACTATAGCTTATCGTCACTCCAAGAAGATGCCAGCGAACGATTTCTTTCTTAAATACAACTAAGCATTAAAAGATAGTTTTAGCTCTATTGAGAAGGAAAAAAAGGTTATATAATTAATTTATTACAAGAACATGATTTTGCATTCACATTTGTGGCAACAAGCACCATTAATCTTCAATAGGAAAAAAATGACAACTAAAAACAGACGCAAGAATGAAACGATAATAGTCAGTGGACCTTAGCCAGGCAGACGTGGGGAGCAGGTCAAACACAGATCAAGGAGTCTCGAAGGGTCTCTGCAGGAGTGCAGGTACAACGATGAGACGTCGGGATGTGCTCCTGGACTTTCCTATTCCCCAACATGAGCTATTTCTTCACAGTTCATCCACCTGCTTGCAAGTCAATTGATGATTTGCTAAAGCAATGATAGTTTTAGTATCAAGAAACCTCAAGTAGTGAAATAAATAGTTTGGTTCAAATATGTGAATGCATCTTTTTCTACCACTTGTGATCCCAAGTTCCTTCCACAGTTGTGGTTCAGTTTACAAAGTCATATAAGTTTTCGCCTACACCAGTTTTGGTTTGTTTAGAAGGTTAAGTAAGTTTTCTCCTACACCAGTAAGTAATGCAAAATGTAAAATTTGCTGCAGTAACAACAATACCTGACATGTAGTACTAGTTCACTTTACAAGGTTATTTACCGAAAAAGGGTTTCCCCCGCTTTGTATACAAAGTAACCAACCGAACCATATAGGGATAGGTGCTGAGGCGGAAGCAGCACAGTCAGTGGCGGATCCAGGACCCAGTCCGGGGGGGACTAGGCCTGGGGCGTGAAGATGAATCATTGTGTTGACTGCAGCGTATTGCGTACTGTAGCACCACTGTAGAGGCCTTGGGCCCTGGGCTTGGCCCAGTTCTGGGTCCGCCCCTGAGCACAGTCACGCCCAAAATAAACGACAGAAAAAGAACAAAAGAAACAAACGCCGGCAACACCGGATCAACAAAAATGAAGAAGCCTCGCGAACGTTGCGCCCATCGGGATCTTCCACTAGGCTCCAAGACTCCGAAGCGCCGGCTCCTAACAACACCTCCAAGAAGGATTGCGACGATGACGACGCTCCTGCCAAGGGTTTCCCCCGGTACACGATGAAGCGAGAGGAAGGGTAGCCCCCGACGCCCTCCCGGAAGGTTAGGTGGCACCCACAGGCGCCACCGCGCCGGTGTCGGCCACGCCGATAGGGGTTTCCCCCGATCCCGACCCGCACCTCGGGCGCTCCGGATCCATCCACCAAACCAACCACCACCCTGCACCAACGCGGTCATGAGGCCCCCACGCCATCTCACCACGGCACCGCGGAGTGAGGACAGCGCGGCGAAGAATCAGAGCCGGGACTAGGGCATCAGTACCGTCGGCACGCGGGAGGGCCCCACCTCCACCGTCAGCGACGGTAGCCGTCCGGACGGAATAGCAGGAGCACACTAGATCTGTGGGCTCACAGGCCCGGCCGAGCCCTCATGGGCCCGTAAAGCTCCCGCCTTCGCGCTGCTGCCGGCACGCCATCGGCGCCGACGCCCCATATCCGAGCTGCTCCTCCTCCTCACCGCGCCGCAGACAACGAGGCCACCCCGAGGGGCCAGCCCGCTAGGACTCAGATGGGGCCCGCCAGGCCCAGATCTGGGCCGGGGGCGCGACGTCGGCCACCCAGCACCACCACGCCGCCCCACCGCCAAGGAGCAGCGCCGCCACCATGTCCGCCGCCGGCCACCCCGCCGGGTCACCGGACCGTCGCCAAGCCGAGCGATACCGTCGCCGCCCCCTGCCCCGGCCCAGGAGGACGCGCGCGCGGGGAGAGGAGATCCTGCCGTCGCCGGCACCCCCTGGGCCGGAGCCGGGGGCGCCCACCGGCGACGGCAGGGGAGAAGATGAGGGGGGCGGTTGAGAGCAGAGGCGCGGGGGCCGCCCTGGCCGCCTCCCGAGGAGGCGGCGCGAGGGCGGAAGGAGGGGCGGGGGAGGAAGGGCGGGGGAAGGGGGCGGATCCGGGCCGCGCGCTGGCGAGGGCGGCCGGATCGCGCCAGAGACGCGCAGGGGAAGGAGGCGGAGGCGAGGGTTTCAGGGGAGGGAGCGGGTCGCGGACGGACGCGGTGTTTACCTCCTTCCTACGATTTATAATCCTAGTTCAGCTCACAAGGTTAGTTAGCCATGCACAATCTATCATCGTCTTTTGAGCGGCAGAAAATCATAGTTCAGTATAAGCCCTCCTACTCTGCTGAACATCTGAACCTTCTCTGGGAAAGGATTTTAGATATTGGACCCAAGCTGGGTGAGCAAACTTTGCAGACGACGAGAGAAAATTACCAAGCTTACAAAAGTCAAAATTCTCAATAGAAATAATGCATGTAAATTTTGTAAAAACACATATTAGCAAATTTTATCACGACAAGTCGAACATAAATGCTATACTACCCTATGTACGCGAGTGCTATTTTTTTATAGAATTTTTTGTAGCTTCAAAACACAGTTCCTAGATTTCCTAAAACTGTCCAAGCGAGCTTGGGTTCAGCAGATCCATCCGCGCCGCACCCTGCCCTTCAGCATACTCAACATTGTCGATGAGAGTGCTATAAAACTTGAAGAAATGCATTAACAGCTCTATGCACTAATGGACATGATATCTTACTGAGGACTAGACTACTTAGCATAGCAAGCAATTATATGTACGGATATAAATTTAGAGATTGGATCAAAGCTATGCTAGCAAACTATGTAGTTTATAATGGCAGGACTAAGCTATTATTTGCAGATTTATTTCAAGGAGTGGTTGCTAATATTGTGAGAAACTGAACATTCTTTAGAACATAATCCAGTCACCCACTTGTGCACGGCAAGGCACAGGGAAACTGTCAAGCTTAGTGACAAAAGACAACAATAGTATGAGAAAACAAGCAAGCATACATCGCCGGTGGGAAATAAACAAGCACCACTGCCACGGAAAGGTTACGAAATAGTGAGACAATTCATCACAAGACCCATGTTGCCTCCATGTTTGCTATTTTTCTTAGGGCAAATAGCTCCCATGCGACGTCGTTGAGTTGAATTTTCTCTCATGCGACATCGTTGGTTGTAATGGCTCTCATGCAACATCTCCGTTGGAAAAAGAGCTGCTGTGCGACACTGCTGCCTAATCCAAAGACACATGTTTAAAACTCGAATCAGGTGAGCCCCTACGTAACAAAGCAAGACCCACAGCGTGGGACCCACTAACTTATCCAGCTCAGCATTGGTACAAGAGAGGACACCGAGCCGTGTAGCACCCGAGCCCTACCGCGACCTTCCCATTCTCGCCACGCTCCCCGACCATTGTTGTTCTTCTTCTCCGGCGACGACACGCAGCAACGCTGTTCCGGGCCGCGACCTAGCAATGTCGAGCTCCGCTTCAGCCTCCCGCCGCTCATGGTCGCGCTATGGCGCAGTGCCCATGACAAGCTGCCCTGGATGCCCATGTACCGCACCCTTGAAGCTGCTAGTCACATCGACCGACAAGAATGGCAACCTTGGGCGGGAATTCGTGAAATGTGAGAGCAAACCAGAGCAGGGAAAGGTGAGATTTTACTTCTCAATATGCCAATTTTGGTTTTTGTCTCCCAATTTCATATTTTTCATCGGATTTGGGATTTAGGGTTCATCTTTCTGATTTCAAAAATTCAAGCAATACGCCCATTTTGAGTGGCTAGATGAGTACATAGAGCGGATTCAACTGGAGGGTGCATCAGGGGAGCTCGATTTACCGTTGGAGGCAGACAAGTTTGGATCGGGCCCGTCTGGGTCTGGGACCCCTGGATCTGGGGCCCCTGGATCTGGCAATTCCATTGGTGGTACTATGGGAGATGCAGGAGGGACGGCAGAGCTGAAGAAGCTGAACAAGCAGATGAAGAAACTCATCAAATTGAAGAAGCAGGGCAATTTGATGGCCGGAATTTTTTATGTTTGTGTAATTGCTCTCGCATTTGTTTATGTGATGATAATTAGTTGTTAGTGAATAGATTGGGCATCATTTGTAATCGTAATGATATGGATGTTTGAATAAAAGTGTTGCGTTGTACGAATTCGGCATGTCTTCTCCACTCTGTTTTGGCACCGTTTTTTCAGTTCTGCAGTTCGTCATCAGTTTCAGTTTCAGTGGTAGAGGGAGAAAAGAAAAAAAAAAGGTTCGTCGACAGTTGCCCGAAAAGGCTAGGCCCATATAGAAGGTAGGCAGGGCCGAATAGAACATATCCAGACCCATTAATAAAAAAGGTGTAGCTAGTGCAAAAAAGAAGTGCACACGGTCATTGACATCGATATATCTTTTCGGCTTAGGTTATTTCACAAATTTTAAGCTTCCTGCAGTCATTTTTTTTTTGACTGTGCTGCAGTCATCTTTTTTGAGATAACTCATTTGATAATTATTTGAGCTATTTTTATGCACAAGCTATCGTGTCCGATGGTGGGGTCCTGTGTTGTTTCGGCTAAAACAAAAGGTTGGTCCTAGTTAGCAGTCTAACTTGTAGTCTTTATGAACCAAAAACATTGCAATTGTTTGGTTCTAGACTCTAGTTTACTTCGTCCGTCCTGGTGTGTTGGGAAGTGTAAGTCGTAATATCCATTAACTGCCGCTTATTTCCTCCTGTGATTAATTGTGAATGGATGGCAAAGAGGGAAATATCCAATGCATGCATAGGAAACCAGCGGTGATTAGGCAAGAGATTGCAACGAGGTGGGCCCGGTGGAACGCGAGCGTGGGAGTAATTCCTGGCATGGGTCAGCCGAAACGGCCTGTATGCTAATAGGATTTCTTCCCGGTTTGAAAATTTTGCACGTCCAATCAGGTTGGACCTAAATTGTAGAGCTTTTTCTTAGGTGCCCTATGCACCTGCACGGAGTGAGTCTTTCAACCAAGCACCATTTTTAATTTTTTTTTTGGTTTGTGCTATGGTGTTTTCAAATTTTTACTCGTGTATTTCAACTGAAAAAGGTTGTGCCCCTCTCAAAAAAAGAAGACATCTAGTGTGCCCATAGTAGCATCTCCTTACAACTTATAGAGGGGCATCCCCTTACAACATATAATGCATAAAACATAAAAAGAAAATAATTAACTAGACTCGTGCTAACAACAACTTTTAGTATTGGATCATGTTTTAGTGCATTTTTTAGTTCACATGGCCACATATATAAAATGCAATCAAGAAACTTTAGGCCCGAAAAAACATTAATAGATAGCACGATAGAGGGGCATCGGGTACCTTAGTAGCATCCCCTTACAACATATAGAGGGGCATCCCCTTACGATATATAGTGCATAAAATATGAAAGGAAAATAATTAAAACTAGACACTAGCTCCCCTGCTTTACAGGGAAAAAAATTCCACTATAATTACGAATGTGGTGGCAGAACCGGAACCTCCCCTGTTTTGTCAATGGCTGGCAACGGCAGTGTAAGCGACAATCACTACCAAATCGAGTTCGATAACAGCTAAAAGAGAAAAGAGGGCGGCATTACCAATTGGAAGCACTGTCTCCTCGCTCCATCTCATTCATCGAGATTCTAAATCGCCAAGAAACAGAGCATGAGGCCACAGATCTATCCAAAATTCTGGGGAATGGGACTAGGGTTTCCAAAATACTCACTCGCAATAGCCGCTGCCGAGAATGGCGCTCCACCACCGCGGAGAAGAAACAACCCCCGCGCTCCTATCCAATCGAGATTTTAAATCCCAAGAAACAGAGCATGAGGCCACAAATCTATCCAAAATTCTGGGGAATGGGACTAGGGTTTCGAAAATACTCACTCACAATAGCTATGCCGCTGCCGAGAAAGGAGCTCCACCAGCGCGGAGAAGAAATCGATGCCTCTGCCGAAGAAGATGCTTACGGCGGCGCCGCTCGCCCAGTGCAGCACGGTTGAGTCGAGCACGGTCACACAGTCACCGGTCGAGTCGTGGACGGTTGACTCTTGACGATGTGGCCCTAGATGGACCCCACCAGTCAGAGCACATAACACCAGTGTCCCAACCAAATCTCAGCCTAACTAACAGCTAGCTAGCCGCGTAAACGGATTGTCTTTCTTGAGCTATTTCTGCGCTGGGAGACGTCGCATGAGAGCCATTACAACCAACGACATCGCATGAGAGACAATTCAACTTAACGACGTCGCATGGCAGCTATTTGTCCATTTTTCTTATTGATGAGGGTAGCCTCCTGCATATTCAAGCATACAACCATCAATGTGTCGCATCACTAGGGATCACCCTTTCTGCAAACATAGATATGTTATCGTGATACCAAAAGGGTGTGATAATTACAGAGAACTCAAAGTTTGCTCGGGCACATTTTAAATATAAAGAGTTTCCAAATTAGACATTCATTATTTAGTTTGTTCCAATAACTTATATGGGATATCATGTTAGAATAAATTCGAGGCGCTCCGTCGATCTACCGAGGACCAAGCAATCACACAAGCACGATACCGAGATTTGTTAATGAGATTCCTGGAAAATGAGAGAGATGGTTCTAGTAACACTAACACCTGCCCCTTTCATTAAATTCATTCATGATGTGCATCTACATCCCCGGGGCCTGACTATGGGCGCTCCTCCCCATGACACCGCTACAATACCGCACCCCGGACGCCCGGACGCCTGCACACGCCGCCGGCCCCTCTGCGCGCCTGTGCTATTATGTTCGCATAGATTACATTGTGTGTCTACCCCTGATATATATGAGAGGCCTAGGATACAAGTGCCTATTAGGACATAACTCCTACCCTGTCTACACACAGTCCAAAACCCAGTCCAACTGTAACCTACCTTGTACAATAATATTCAACACAACTCTAACAAACTCCACCTTGGCGAATATTCTCCACCACCTTGGATCCATCCATGTGTCGAATCTCCATGTACATTGGACTTGAGATATGCCATGAGCACCGCTGCTACTCCCAGACTCCATGTGACTCCACCTGCAACTGTAGTCCCTTCTCGTCTTCTTCACAGTCAACACTCAAGGAAAATTAAGTTCCTCATTACTCTACTTTGTCCTCCCAACTTCCGGAGAATCCGTTCAACATCATCACACACCGATAACTTATGTGCGTGTAAATGAACAACTCACATATTGGACATCACATATAAGAGTTACCTGGACTCAGCATCACTGCTCTTTCTTGACCGTCTGTCTAAAACTTGAAGGAATCTCACCGTCGCCCTGTGTCACCCTGAGTCAAATTCACAGTTGTCTCTGCCCTTTTTCGGTTAGTCTCTGGCATGTCCCACAGTTATAGCACTCCGCCTCCTTCTGTGTTGCCATCCGCACGTTGCCATGTGCATCGAGCACCACAAAATATACTGCCATGTACTCTCTATTTTGAAAATTTTAGACTTTCCCCCACTTTCTCAGATTATCCATGGACAACTCCTGTCCATCAACTGACACCGATAGACCCAGTCACCAACTTGAATCCGATACTCGCCAGCACTGCTTCAGCACCCCCTGCACAATTTGTCTGACCACATGTCTGACCACCAGTGCCTTGGCCTGTCGCTGTGTCCCGTTCTTACCGCACGCCTCGCCGCTATAGCCGCGTCAAGCCTCTGCAGTCCTAGTCGAGTCTCCTGGATCGCGAACCCACACCGCTCAAACCCCTACTGCAGAGAACCACCGATCATCACCGATCGATGCCGAGTATCACGTCTCCATCAGACCATTGGGCCCCACTTCGATCCACATGTCTCTCGATATCCCGCTGAAATGGGCTTCGACTCTCCATGCATTTACACCGTAGCCCCTCTATCAGCACAGAGTGAAGTCTTCCGCTAGACTCCAGCTCCACGTTCAACATGACTCCATGTAGTACTCTGCGCCCCGTCTACTCCAAGCTCTCATGTGTGCACCATCTTGAATCAACCTAGCGCCATAGTCTGTCGAAGCCACACAAGCCCTCAGGTCTGCACCACGTGTTTCCGCACCCCAGAAGTTGGCCACCATCAGCATCACACTCCTATGTCGTCGTCGCTGAAATCACTGTCGTCTTCTGCTTGACCAACATTCATGTCAGTCCATCAGACTGTCCAGTCTGAGACAGCCGAATTTTTTTGACTGCATCCATGCTCCACCCTGCATTAATTGTTTTGACGCCTTGTGTATGCATGATCTTGCACAACGCGCTCCAGACTCCTGTTTCGAGCCTTATACGCACGTCGCCTTTCACCGCACACGTCCATCTTCATTGACTTCAATCATGTCAATCTTCGATGGTCCAATTGTTACACAATCTTTGTTGGGTTTAGTCCCACATCGGTTGTCGGGGGGAGACATAACACGACTTATAAGGGTAGGGGTGTCCCCTCCTAATAGGCTAGTCTTTTGGGGGGAGAGGGCCCAAGGCCTTTCATAAATCGGTGTTGCTCTCCGGTTAGGCCTGGTGACGCAGGTGGGTCAGAAACACTAGTGTTAGCGGACCCGAGATTGCGTAACAATTGGTATCAGAGCCCAGGTGCCCGGAATAAATCTCGGTGGACTCACGGGTGGTCGGTCATGGTTGGTGTGCTGGAAACTCAGGTGTTAGCGGGCCCATGGGTGACCCATGTGTGAGGGGGAGATTGTTGGGTTTAGTCCCACATCAGTTTGGGGGGAGACATAACACGACTTATAAGGGCGGGGGTGTCCCCTCCTAATAGGCTAGTCTTTTGGGGGGAGAGGGTCCAAGGCATGTCATAAGTCAGTGTTGCTCTCCGGTTGGGCCTGATGACGCAGGTGGTTTGGAAACGCTGGTGTTAGCGGACCCGAGATTGCGTAACATATCACATAAAGAGTTGTCCCCATATCACAAAAGAAAGGACATATAGTTATACCTTCTGGATTGTGGAAACTCATGCGGAAATAGACCACTAAAATTTTCTCTCTTCTGTAGCTTCTTCCATCGTAGCGACTTTAGATTAATCTGGTAGATGCCAAGGTATGTTGTCACGAAAACGATATGACCGCCCTCCGAAGATCCAATCAGTGTAAGTCCTCTAGCTTAGTCCATGATGCAACTCCGTCAGAACCCATCTGCCTTGATCATAGGTAGATGTTAGTTAACCTACCCACTAGTGTAAAACCCAAACTACCGTCCTCCATAGCCATGAGGGTAGTGAAACCAAGAACCCCCACCATGGGCACATCAATTCGCGATAAGCAATTAGAACCCAAATCATACTTGAGAATTCCTTGTATGTGAAAACCAGACGCACGCGTATGCATGAAGTAAAGTGTGTCTTGGATGAAGACGGGGGGCACTGGCATGATGCATGCGTTGTTGCCAAGATCAAGATCAGGGCACGGCTCGCTCCACCCACCGTCTCCGGCGAGGACATGGACATGTGTATAACGCTTTGGCCACCATGAATGCTCATGCCGAAGAAGACAACCCGGAAAGGGCCCTGATGACACGCGCGATGGTCACAGCCGGCCACGGCACATAGCACCGCGACCCCGCTACCGATGGTCAGGTTGAAATTGCGCGCTTTGGACCCCTCCAGCTTGGTCCGGCGGCTTGTCATGGGGTCCCAAACGATAAGCGGCATGGGTGCATTACAATCCGCGAGGAGAACGCGGCCATGGCAGCAGTCCAACACAACATATTCCTGGCACCCCAATTCCCCATAGTGGTCCTTGGGAACACGGGCAGCGAATTCCGTGGGGCGGACACGAAGCGTGGGACGCGGTATCTCTCCTCCGGCTCGCAGTCCCGGCACCGCGAGTAGAGGAAGGCCAGCATGGGGGGAGCACCATGGAACTCGCGGACTCGCGGTAACGGCCCCGGAAGTGAGGGCCAGTGAGGCGGCCGGGCCAGAGCTTGCTGGTGAGGGAGGCGCGCACGAGACACGCGGGCTTGTCTGGCGGGAGGCGAAGGAAGATTTCCTCGAGGAGATCGTCCGGCAGCGGAGGCGAGGGTTTCAAGTGGCGCGGCCGGCTGGGGCGGATCTGATCGATGTGGATTGTTCCCTTGACGGAGATCAGGACGACGGCGGCCCGGCTGTTCCGAGGATTCCAAGCGTCATCATCCCTCTTCCGTCGTTTCGGCTGATTTTTTTTAGGTAATTCCGGCTGATTGCTGAGAGGTTTAAGTTGAGCTGGACCTCTGACCAATCCCAATCCCTGTCACGGGCCTGATGCCATTTGGGCTGGCAAGCGTGTGTGCAAGCCCAGCCTGATCGCAGCTGGCGTGAAGGGATACCGAGACTCTTCCGAGTTTTTTTTTACTATTAACATACACTTCTGCTTCGGTACACCCCCTCTAAACACATCGACGGTTGAGATTACTTCATACCTCTTTGATGGTCTTTTCTTCAAACTACACCTGCATACGTAGAGGCAAGAAGTCGTCGCTTTGCACAGGGGCAGCTCACCTGGGCCGGCCCATCTGCAGGTGTGCCACGTTCACTGGGAGATAAATAACTAGAAAAAAGAAGGGCGGCAGGAATCGAACCTGCATCTACCAGTCTATGTGGACGACGACCTAACCACTGTGACAAGGAATCTGCTATGTTAGAGTTCCACCGCCAATCATTAAGAAACTAAAGATCACGGCAAAATTTAAAACAAGAATTCGCAAAATTAAGATAAACCAAAGTGTGCAATAGGTCGCAGCAGTCAACCATAACATTAGCCACTATACCAACTGAGATTTCATGTCCAAAAAGGTAACCCAGTCTATATGAACCAAAAGCCGCGACATTTAAAAAAAACGGACCTCATTTTCTAATTGGAAAAGGTAAATATTTTTAGAAACACGGTCATTTAAAAATTTGTCATATTTTAAAAAGAACTAGAACATTTTGTGAAAACGTGAACGTTTTTTGGGAATCATAAAAGGAACAAAACGAAAAATGATAACATTTTTTGGAATTGCAAACAATTTTTTGGGCGATACGAACATTTTCAAATTTGTGTTTAAAAAAACTTAAAACATTTTGTGAAAATGCGGGTTTTGGGACTCTCAAACATTTGTTTTACAAAGGACAAAGCAATCAAAAGGAGAACAATTTTTAAAAACAGGAACTAAACTGAAAACACAAAGATTTTTCAAAATTACTAACAATTGTTTCAAAGTGCGGACATTTTTTTTGAAATCCCCAAACATTTATTGAATTTCCGAACAACTGTTGAAATCAAGAATGTTTTTGGAATTTGGGAACAAATTTGGTAACCTCATCGTCCTCATTACACTACTTGCCATCCGACTACGCTGCCGCTCGCGATATTTAAAAGCAGGAAATATATAAGGGTCAACTACTGTAGCGATGGAAGAAAACCTGCATTCGTTTACCATGCCTACATGTATCGAGAGAATTCCTTATTTGACACTCCCTTAAAATCATGTTCCTTATTTGACACTGGAAAAATTTTCTTCCCTATATGACCTATAGTCTTAATTTCTTTCCCTATATGACACTCTAGTTCATTTTGTACATGTGAAAAGACCTTTTTGCCCCTATACATAACGTGACCAGAAATATGTAGCTCATATAGGGAAGAAATATGTACAAAATGAACTAGAGTGTCATATAGGGAAAGAAATTAAGACTATAGGTCATATAGGGAAGAAAAATTTTCCAGTGTCAAATAAGGAACACAATTTTAAGAGAGTGTCAAATAAGGAATTCTCTCACATGTATACGCATGCACACACGCATGTTATCAAGAAACATGTTTTCTCAAACATGATAAAAATAAACTAATTTTCTAAATCTTTTTCAACGAGAACTTTATTGACTTTGTGAAGAAATTTTGTGAAAAAATATATAAAATGTGAAAAAAAGAAAAAGGAAAAGGAAAAGGAGAAACAATAAATAAAAAAGATAATAAAATAAAAATTAGAATAAATGGGTGTGTTAGGAGTAGGTGAAAAAAAATGTGGTTCAAGACTTTCCCTTCCGACCTACCCGAACGTAGAAGGTTGTACACCGTGTGTTTGGTTGCAAGCATGATATGACACCAAATTTCGCCAGCGGTTGGGCATGCCCAAGGATGCCCCCCCATGCAAAATTTGAACGAATTCGGACATCGAACACACGTTGCGTCACGTCCGACCTGTGTTTTAGGAGTTTTCACTGGGAAAACCCTAGAAAAAGCATAGAATGTCTAAAACCAACGAAACTTGGCACGGATGTTGTCCATGGTAATGCCAATGTGTGGAAAATTTTGGGTGCGTTCGGAGGAGGTGGAAAAAAAAGTGGTCCGAGACTTGCCCTTCCGGCCTACCCGAACATACCAGGTTGTACACGGTGTGTTTGGTTGCAAGTATGATATGACATAAAATTCGGTTGGGCAATCCCAAGGTTGTCCCCCACGCAAAATTTGAACTATAATCCGGACAACGAACACATGTTGCGTCATGTCCGAAAAAACCTAGAATGTCATAAACCAACCAAACTTGGCATTTATGCTGGCCATGGTGATGCTAATGTGTGGAAAAAAATTGGGCGCGTTGGAAGGAGGTGAAAAGAAAAGTGGTTCGGGACTTGCCCTTCTGGCCTACCCGAACGTACCAGATTGTATGCGGTGTGTTCGGTTGCATGCACAAAATGACACCAAATTTTGCCAGCTGTTCGTGCATGCCCAAGGTTGCCCCCCGATAAAATTTGAATGAATTCAAACACCAGACACACGTTGCGTCACGTTTGACCTGTGTTTAGGATTTTTTCCAATGGGAAAACCTAGAAAATGCATAAAATGTCGGAAGCCAACAAAACTTGACATGCATGTCGGCTATGGTGATGTCAAGGTGTGGAAAAAAAATTGGGTGCATTAAGAGGAAGTGAAAACAAAAGTGGTTCGAAACTTGCCCTTCCGGCCTACCCGAACGTACCAAATTGTACACAGTGTGTCTAGTTGCAAGCATAAAACCATTCAAAAAAGTTCCATGTGCTCATGAAATTTTTAAAAAGCTGACAAATTTGAAATAAAACCGCAGACTCAAAATAGTTCATGAATTTAAAATAAAACCGCAGCCTGAAAAAATCATGAATTTAGAAAAAGATCATGAGTTCGTAAAAAGTTCATTTAAAAAAATCATAAATTGGAAAAAGTTCTGCGAATTAAGTATAGAAAGAAAAATATTAAGAAATAAGGAGAAAAGGAAAAAAAACAAAGAAAAACGGCCAAACTGAAAAAATAATCAGACGGGAAATGTGTGTTTTTTTTATTAGCATTATACTTCGATATGTAGGGGAAAAGAAGTTTTTTTTGGAATAACGATTGAAGTGTCGAAGTGGTTAGCGCCATCACGAGTAGACGTGGTTGTTGTGTGTTCGAATCCCAGATAGCACATCATCTACTTTTTGAAGTTTAATAAAACGAAAAAATGACACTGTATTGACGCCAAGGCTAACGTACATCTGTATATATCCAGTAAACTGTGTACGATATGTCAAAGGTCCATACTATCCTTTATACGTTTTGTTGGGGGGGGGGGGGGGGGGGGGGGGGGAGGGGGGGGGGGCGTGTACCGAAGCGGGTCTCACACATACATATTTTTAACCTGTAGGCTCAGCAATATCGCTAAAGTGTGAGCAACAATGTTAAAAGTGCCATACCCATGTATCGCCAAAGCGTGAGCGACAGTGTTAAAAGTCAGTTTGCAGTGCATAAAATCATGGCTGTCGATAAGGCCATTATGCATAAACTCCTAGCCTCCCTGATCAGGACACCAATAGCTGACAAATCTGCATCCCCTTTCTTAAGTGCAGTGCTCAGTTAGTTGCTGTATATGTATCTTTTCCTGCCAGCTTAGGACAATGAAGCATACTATTGCCCCGTCCGATCATGCACGCCCGGATACACAATAATCATGCACCATCCATCTATCGCTCTCAAAGTTTCCACCACTTATTTTCTGGCAACATACATAATTCCGCCCTCATGTTTAAGACCTCTTCTCTTGTCTCACCGTTGCCGGGATCCATGGATGATAGTCCATTGATGACAAACCCAAATAACGATTGAAGTGTCGAAGTGGTTAGCGCCATCACGAGTAGACGTGGTTGTTGTGTGTTCGAACCCCAGATAGCACATCATCTACTTTTTGAAGTTTAATAAAACGAAAAAATGACACTGTATTGACGCCAAGGCTAACGTACATCTGTATATATCCAGTAAACTGTGTACGATATGTCAAAGGTCCATACTATCCTTTATACGTTTTGTTGGGAGGGGGGGGGGGGGGGGGGGGGGTGTACCGAAGCGGGTCTCACACATACATATTTTTAACCAGTAGGCTCAGCAATATCGCTAAAGTGTGAGCAACAATGTTAAAAGTGCCATACCCATGTATCGCCAAAGCGTGAGCGACAGTGTTAAAAGTCAGTTTGCAGTGCATAAAATCATGGCTGTCGATAAGGCCATTATGCATAAACTCCTAGCCTCCCTGATCAGGACACCAATAGCTGACAAATCTGCATCCCCTTTCTTAAGTGCAGTGCTCAGTTAGTTGCTGTATATGTATCTTTTCCTGCCAGCTTAGGACAATGAAGCATACTATTGCCCCGTCCGATCATGCACGCCCGGATACACAATAATCATGCACCATCCATCTATCGCTCTCAAAGTTTCCACCACTTATTTTCTGGCAACATACATAATTCCGCCCTCATGTTTAAGACCTCTTCTCTTGTCTCACCGTTGCCGGGATCCATGGATGATAGTCCATTGATGACAAACCCAAATAACGATTGAAGTGTCGAAGTGGTTAGCGCCATCACGAGTAGACGTGGTTGTTGTGTGTTCGAATCCCAGATAGCACATCATCTACTTTTTGAAGTTTAATAAAACGAAAAAATGACACTGTATTGACGGCAAGGCTAACGTACATCTGTATATATCCAGTAAACTGTGTACGATATGTCAAAGGTCCATACTATCCTTTATACGTTTTGTTGGGAGGGGGGGGGGGGGGGGGGGTGTGTGTGTGTACCGAAGCGGGTCTCACACATACAAAGTGTGAGCAACAATGTTAAAAGTGCCATACCCATGTATCGCCAAAGCGTGAGCGACAGTGTTAAAAGTCAGTTTGCAGTGCATAAAATCATGGCTGTCGATAAGGCCATTATGCATAAACTCCTAGCCTCCCTGATCAGGACACCAATAGCTGAAAAATCTGCATCCCCTTTCTTAAGTGCAGTGCTCAGTTAGTTGCTGTATATGTATCTTTTCCTGCCAGCTTAGGACAATGAAGCATACTATTGCCCCGTCCGATCATGCACGCCCGGATAGACAATAATCATGCACCATCCATCTATCGCTCTCAAAGTTTCCACCACTTATTTTCTGGCAACATACATAATTCCGCCCTCATGTTTAAGACCTCTTCTCTTGTCTCACCGTTGCCGGGATCCATGGATGATAGTCCATTGATGACAAACCCAAATATACAAGAAACCATCATCATCTCTTGGCAGCAGAAAATTCTAGCTCTCGACCTCCTGATCAAAGCTGGGAGAACAAACATGTACAGTAGTGTGCAGATGCATTTGGGAGCAAATTAAACAACATAGTACAACGTTGATGCTGCAAAAAACTGGATTCTTTGCAGCATCACCTCAGACACACTTGGACAAAATGAACCAAACTTACTGATAAAAGCCGAGAACAGCATGAGAAACAAGGCACCACCATAACACCTACAAGCTGGTGACCATCTTTCCTGTTGACTAGATCTAATGGCATCCAGCTCTTCAACACAAAAAAGCAATTTTCCAACATATGCGCTAATAAGGTTCAACTGTATGAAACAATTACCCACAAATAAGGAAAATATGAAAGAATACATAAAGAAAATATGGAAGAGAGACAGGCAATACCTCTTCCACATTGCTTGCTTTCCTGTTCAATTATATGAAACTGGATTTCATTATAAGAATTGCATTAACATTGCTTGCTAAAATGGTTTAATAATTTACTATAGTAGTACTATTTCCGTTCACCAGGTTCGTTTCAGATTTATCGGTCAGCCAGCATGCAGAAGCCATGTCATCTCTTGGGCCAAAGAAAACAGCAAGTCTGGACATGCCCTCATCATCATCTGAACAGAGTATTCAGATATTGGAACAAAGGGAGAGAAAACCGTGCACTTCTTGAAGTTATTGACAAAAAACATGCATATACATGATGTGAACCTCAAACTAGCACATGTTATTACGAAAATTTGCATGCTATACTACCATATGTACATGAGTTATCCTTTTGAAACTAAATACGGTTCTAAATTTTTATAAACTGCGTAAGCAAGCTTGGGTTCAAAAAATCCACATCGAGGGTGAGACAAAATTCATGGAGCAAAGATTCTTAATCCAAAAGGAAAAGACACTAAAATTAATTTACCCATTTCACATCGTGGTACACAAGCACAATCCATACCTAATAAGAACTTGTTAACTGGCAAACCAGACCATTTATTGCTTACGGCCCATTGGTTGAAAAAAAGCAGATTAGTGCAATGATATGCAAACACAGCACAAAAAACATCGTCATGGTGGATTTCGAAAGAACTTCAGACCATAGTTCATTTTCTTGCGTTCTGAACTGCACATCAGTGGCCACGGTTAAACGATACGTATATATATATACACGTACAAGGACTATAGACAACTAGAAGTCCAAGTACAAGTCAGCTGTACATTACAGTGCACAAACTGTCAAGTGAAAAACTAAAAATCCAGATTTAGGTACCTCTTCAAGGTAAAAATCCAGATTTAGGTACCTCTTGGAGGTAAAAATCTTATTTACATGCCAGCTTGGCCATGCTCTGCCAGAATAAACAGAAAATGAACATCCAAATAAACTATGGCAGATACTGAACATCCAAATCCAGATACTGAACATTTCTGTCAGTTCTAGTAAAATCTTCAAAAGCAAGGAGAGGTAGGAAAGATTGCACAAATAGATTCCATATTCAGAGAAAAAAACAAGTAATAAAAATGTATAGCTTGGGGCTGGCCTAAATTCCTATAGTTGAAGTTGAAGCTTTTAAGAAACTGCCAGCAAGATAACAGAAAGGTAATGCCTACTCGTACCAAGTTCACCTCTCCAAAAAGATGCCAGCAAACAATTTCCTTCTCAAACACAACTAAGCACTAAAAGATGGTTTTAACTCTACTGACATCAGAAGAGTTAATAAAATTATATTACTGCGAGAACATGAATTTGCATTTATAATCAAGGGAACAAGTACCATTACTCTTATATAGGAAAAATGGCAACAAAAAACCATCGCAAGATAACTGCAGTAACATTAATTTGCTAGAAAAGTAAAACATTCTGCAGTAATAACAACACTTGACATGTAGTATTAGCTCAGTACTTCAGTTCAGAAGGTAATTAAGATTTATAATCAAGCCATCCGCAATCCCTGATCATCTCTTGATCGGCGGAAAATCCTAGCTCAGGACAAGCCCTCATACTTCAGTTCAGAGGATTTTAGAGATTGGACCGAAGCCGGGAGAACAAACTATATAGTTCTTTAAATGGTAGTGCATGCAGATACATATAGGATCACCCATACGGGTGACACAAAAATATTACCAATCTTACTCAGAAAAGTCAAAATTCTCGACAAAATCATGCAAATACATTTTGTGCGCTGGAGGCCAAAAATATGCAACAGATAACGAAATAAAAACTTCCAAGATCATTAGGCAACAATACAACACCATATCCGTACTTACCTAAACATGTATCTCAAAATCCAGTTTACATGTTATACTAGTCACTTCGTCAGTAACATTGCTTTCCTAAAAAAACAAACTCTAACCAAATTCACTAAATTAATGAGGGCATATCAGCAGCATGCAGAAACCATCATCATCTCTACTTCTTTAGGGCGAGACAAACCACTAGCTCTAGACATGTCACATTATTAATTAACTCATGAGTGATGAATTTAGAATTGGGAGAGCAAACTGTAAAGTTTTCAAAATGGTAAGACTAAGCTCCTGTCGGCAGATGCATCATGCATTATCAAGAAAATTAAACAACAAAGCACATGGTTCTTAATGCAGCTGCAAGACTGAAGGTTCATTGCAAAACATCAAACTGTAGAATTTTCAAAATGACAAGATTAAGGTATTATCCGCAGCTGCATTTTTTAATCAAATTAGACAACAGAGCAAATGGTTACTACTGCTGCTGCAAGAATTGAAGGTTCATTACAGGTTTACAACATAATCCATCATCCAATTACGCACGCGAACAACATGGGGAAACTGTCAAGCTTACTGAAAAAAGCTAAAAGCAATATGAGAAATCAAGCAAATATCACTGCACCAAAAGGGCTACTATGTAGTGATATAATTCATCAGAAGACCCCTGCCGCCTAAGCTTGTCATCTTTCTTGTTGATGACAGTGGCCTCCTGCCCTTAAGCATATTCAACCATACCTTGTCAATGCGCCACGTCATTGGGCATCACCCTTTCTGCAAACATAAATTTGCCGGTGTGATTCCAAAAAGGGGATGACATGATACGATATAAATAGCCAATTACATTAGCATAATTAGTTGTAATTACAAATCACCCTAACTTTGCTGGGGAACATTTCAAAATGGAACTTTATATCTGATTAGAGATGGATCGTTTTGTTTGTTCCACTAATTTATTTGGTGTATAACTTAATAGGTGTTCCCAAATCACAATAAATGACATATAAATACAACTATACCTTGTCGATTGTAGAAACTCATGTATGGAATCACAGCATCTAATTTTTCTCTCTTCCCTATCTTCTTCCATCGCTGCGAATCGACATTAATCTCATAGATGCCCAGCACCGTGGTGACGAAAACGACATCACTGCCCTCCACGGATCCAACTACTGTAATTCTTTCCACAGGATTTTGGAGGCCGAGCCAGAACTTGCTGGAGAGGGAGGCGCGCACGAGGCACGCGGGCTCGTCCGGCGGGAGGCGGAGGAAGATCTCCTCGAGGAGCTCGCCCAGCAGTGATGGCGGCGGCGGCGGCGGCATGGTGGGTGACGGCCGCGAGGGTTTCGGGAGGGGATCGATGAGGGGTGTGGTCTGGCGGCGACGGTTTCAATTTCACGGTCCGCTTCAGTTCAGTTGAGTTGTGCGTGGGTCGTGGGGTTTGGCTGATCGAACTATATACTAGTTTATAAGCTGCTGGAGTTTTTGGAATTAAGGATATTTTCTAAATATATGCTGGCTGGGTGATAGTGATGATCCCAAGCTGTGGCGCCATAACCTCGGTGAGGTCCCGGCCTCCTCGGAGGGCTCAGCCAAGAGCTCGTCAAACATCTGATCATTCTTCTTTGATTCGAACCACGTTTAGTTCACGGCGATGAACTACGGGTTCTTCGCGATGAGCTTGGCCATGTACGCCGAATCGGCACGCTCAGTCTCGAGCTTCTATATATGGGGGTGTCGGCGAGGAAATATGCTTTGTCGGGCTCCCAAAGTAGCAGAGCTCAATCATGTCGTACGCGTGTACCGCCTCCTCCGCGGCGGCGAACATGCATGTCGAGCCACCTCTTCTCCTGCCTATCTGAATTTGGGATTTTCGTTGCCCAAGTGCCCATGGCCGCTACCGCATGCCTCGGGCTTTGGCGGTAAGTCGCTGCTACATGGAGCTCAAGGAAGCGGTGGCGGCCCGAATTAGAGGTCGAAGGTGTAGCGAGCACTCAGGGTGGATGCACAGACCCGTTCCGGCTTCACGTCGATGAGCTCTCAGCTTGATGCGTCAATTCCAGCGATGGTAGTGGCTGGCGAATGAATCGAAGTGTGGCAGGAGGTAGGCAGGGGCTGCGGGGTGCACGTGGGCATGTGCGGTGATCACCGGAGGCAAGTAGGGCATTAAATATATAATGTTGAATGTTAAAAAAATATTTGATTTTAATTTTTTTTTTGCAAATTTTGAAAACCATGATTTCTTTCAGTTGTTCTTAGATTTCAAATAAAGGTCAAAAACTTAATGTCCGTGGGCTTTAAATATATTATCGAATTTAACACCCTTACAGATGGGCCCAAGCGACCCAGTACCCCACAACCCCTGACGCATCGGGAGGTTCCAAATCTAGGGAGTTTAGTATTCTAACTAACAGGTGGAAGCGTGGTGGCACGCCACGCCCGTCAGGAAGCCTGAGCAGAGCTATGCCTCTTTTTGTAACGTCGAAGGAGTCTTTTTGTAATGTGTCGCTGAATGTGAAAGAGATTACAAAAAGGTTTGTTGAATCGGGCTAGTGCGTAATTTGCTTTGGGATCTCCGTAATACACTAACACTAAAAGTAGACAGAGATATGTGTCCATCTAACATCCAAACATATCAGGAGGACTTGATCAGGAATTTTTTCGTCGAAACAATAGATGAACAGCTAATGATATTCATTTTTACAACAAAAATCTCCTGCCGGATCTGCGGAAATGCAAGACGTGAAACATCAAAACCAGCAGAGGCAGTGGTTCCAGCACACTTACTCCCAGCGGCCTCGGTAAGGACTCCTTCCAGTGGTCATCCTCATCGCTTGCCGGCTGGGGCACCGGTGGAGCCGACACAGTTACCCCCTGCCTTGCCCAGATGTTGACACAGCTAATGCGGCGACAGGTCAGGCAGCATCGGCAGGAATGACTCCTCCAAGTGGTTGTCCATGTGGCTTGCTGGCGAAGCTAGTGGTGGCACAGGCACACTTACCCCCATTACCCTATCTGGATGTGGATGCGGAAGATGTTGGGACGGAAGATTCGTTTCTTCGAGTAGTAGTGGAGAACGTGAGCTGTGGGGGGCTTATGTTATAAGTGGTGGAAGTACTACAGGCGGTTTCATTTCAAAAACTGCCTCCATTTTTTTCTAAAGTATAGACAGTTTCAAAATCACAACCGCCTCTGATGTTTACTATAGGCGATTTCAAATTTCAACCTCCTCGACCACAGAAATAACCACCTTCAATGGAATATTACAGACGGATTTGGAACATGGGGACACAACCATCTCCAGGGGCCGCTGATAATGCCCGTTTTTCTATTAGTGCTGGCACTCAAGGCCCATTGTGAAACGGAAAAGAAGCGGCTACAGATGAAAGGTCCGTCACACGTCCAGGGGAGCCTCAACTTGATAGCTCTCCACCAAAATATGGTATATGCAACCCCAAGGTCAATTTTGTCTCTAGGTGCATCTAGATTCATTAATCATGTTCTTTTGTCTTGTAGAAAAGACAACATCCTAGGGGCCAAGTTAATATCATGCGGGCATGGGAACATGGCCATAGGGGAAGGGGGCAGGGGTATTGCTAAAACAAAATATTGTTCTTTCAAAAAATGGTGTTTATATAATTCCATATAGAAATATATGTCACCAATCTTGAAGCCCCATAGAATTTGGAGAATTTTAAATATATGCCATTCGTTTTTCATGGAGAGCATGGAAGTATTTCTTTTTTAGTATGTACTTTTAGTAAAACAACCCATATATTAACTAGAAGGAGAATTGCAATCATCTGTTACACAAGACACCACACATTGAGGAACAGAACCCACTAACATAGCATCAGATTGAACACCAGAGCAAAATTTGGCAATCTCATGTGCACTTTGTTCACCCCTCTCCTTTTCTTTAGAAGTTTAAAACTAAGGAAGAAGTTAATAACTCAGGAGTGTTTCTCGCTTCAAACGAACCAGTGAAAACCTATTGCCCACACAAATATGCATGCACAGTAGAACAATTAGTCTCCACAATGAATCAACCAAGTCCAGTCTGGAGCAGGGATTCCGACTTGTGGCACTGTTGTTCCATTACTAAAACAGAATATTCACTAAAATAAACATTATGGAGTTCATGCATTCCATATAGAACTAGATGCAAATCATTAAGCAATAGAATTTGAAATCATGTCTACGCAAATGTGTTATTTTTTTTCATGGATATCATGAAGTATTCTTTTTTAGCTTCTACCTTTTGATTTCTCATACATAAAAACACATAGCTTCATAGTTGATTTTTTTTCTTTTGCAAGATCCATGGTTGACGTTGAATGAAAAAATTTCACCCTCATTTGGTACAGTTTCAGCATGAACCAATCTTGATTTTTTTGTCGTTTGACATTCTATTTCTGTATATTTATCCACCCATTTCTTGAGCTGGCGAATAATGTTTCTTTGGCTATCCAGGTTCATAAACTCAAAAAAAGATGGAAGTGACTATGGTGTGTAGCAGCTCTATGCCATAATTAACATCATATATCTTACTAAAGCCGGTTGAATGCACTAATATAGATCCAAATATGGGAGATAGGTGAATGCAAATAAAGAGGCAACTTGAAAGGCAATTTATTTGTTCCATGAAGGAAGAACAAGATTAACTATCCACCAGATATTTGGAACAGAGCCATACCTCTTTCTCATATATAGGTAAAGAAAAATGTAGAGAAACGTGTGTTCATGATTTTGAGTAAAGGATCCTATCTAAGGAAAATCCACTAACAACAAAGCAGTTGCAGTGATTACTCTAAACAAACATATGAACATCTTTGTCTCACATGGACATTGCAGTGCACTACTTGTTATGTGCACTACAGGCCAAAAATTTACATGCAATAGATAACGAACTACTCAAGATATTTGTGCACTTTTGTGGAGCTATTGAAGAGAGATAAAAGCTAACAAGATCTTCAGGCAGCAATACAACACCATATCTGTAGTTACCTAAACATGTAGCTCAAGATACAGTTTACATGTTGTACTCACCAGTATCATTGCTTTGCTAAAAAAAGACTAACTAAATTCACTAAATTAATTAAGGCATATCAGTGAGAAGACATGCAACCATCACCATCTCTATTTCTTTAGGGCGAGATAAACCACTAGCTCTAGACATGTCATCGTTATTCACTCTTGAGGGATGAATTTAGATTTGGGAGAGCAAACTGTCAAATGGCAAGGCTAAGCTACTGTCTGCAGATGCATTGTCAAGAAAACTAAACAATGACGCACACGGTTTCTAATGCAGCTCCAAGAACTGAAGGTTCATTATATCATAATCCATTCACCCACTTACGCACACCAACGACATGGGGAAACAACAAGCTTACTGACAAAAGCCAAGAACAATATGAGAAATCAAGCAAGCACTACTGCACCAAAAGGGCTACTAAATAGTGACATAATTCATCACAAGACCCCTGTCACCTCCAAGCTTGTCATCTTTCTTGATGAGAGTGGGCTCCCGCCCTTAAGCATACTCAGCCATACCTTATGAATGTGCGCGTCACTAGGCACCGCATCACCCTTTCTGCAATCATAGATTTGTCGGTGCGATTCCAAAAAGAGGGGTGACATCATACTATATAAATTGCCAATTAAGTAATATAGTTGTAATTGCATAGCAGCCAAAGTTCAGATGGGAACATTTGAAATGTAACATTATATCTGATTAGAGATCCATTGGTTTGTTTCTTCCACTAACTTATATGGAGTATTACTTAACAGTTGTCCCCAAATCCCAACAAAAGTTATAAATACAACTATACCTTGTGGATTGTAGAAACTCATGGAATTTCCCTCTCTTCCATATCTTCTTCCATCGCTGCAACTTGACATTAATATCATAGATTCCCAGGTCTGTGGTCATGAAAACAGAATCACTGACCTTAGTGGATCCAATCAGTCTAAGTCTTTCCTTGGAATTTCGATTAGAGATAAGATTCTTGAGATGGATAACTGTATGTTGAAGATAACAGTAACAACAAATCCCAAACTGCCATCTTCCATGGCCATGAGGATAACGGTAACAGCAATGCCAGGCCCCACAAGCAGCGCATCAACCAATGATAAGAAATTAGATCTCAAGTTGTCCTTGAGAATTTTTACGCGACCATCATCATGGTCATACTCAACCATGAAGTGAAGTGATTCTTCAACAAGGACAGGGGCATTCGCGTGATTAACTCATCGGCTGCAATGTCAATACCAAAGCATGGCTCGCCCCACAAATCAGATTGAGGGAACGGCTTGCTCCAGCCACCCACCTCAGGCAAGCAAATGCACGCCTATGCAACTCAACCATCACATCATCTTCCCTGGTGTCCACGGAGACAAAGACCACCTGGAAGGGGCCGGCGTGACACGCACCATGGTCACAGCCGCTCAGAGCGCAGAGCACTATGACCCCATAGCTGTGGTCCGACAGGTCGGGCCCGAGAAGCTTCTGCCATGGCAAAAGTCTCATTATCAACAAGGAGAATGTGACCATGGCGTCAATCCCACGCAGCGTACTCAAAAAAACCCCAGTCATCGTCAGGAATGTGCGCGCCAAACTTTGCGGTGGAGGTGAAGTGTGGGATGTGGTCGCATTCCTCAAGGAATCCCTGACAGGTATGAAGGAACCCCAAGACCAAGGGGGTGCGTTGACGGGGAACTTTGCCATTTGCCATGGCAGATGGCAAAGGCACGGCCGGCGGATGGAAAAGGGCTTTGCCATCAGCCAGCAGATGGCAAAGGGCCGGCTGAATAAACTACGGTAAAGGCTTCTTTGCCGTCTGCTGGCAGATGGCAAAGAGCCTGTAGCCTTTGCCATCAGCTGGCGGATGGCAAAACGGGGTTAGCCATGTTAGGAGGCTGCAGGCTCTTTGCCCTCTACCAGCAGACGGCAAAGGCTACAGCCTCTTTGCCATCCGCGAGCTGATGGCAAAGGTTGTAGGCTCTTTGCCATCCGCCAGCTGATGGCAAAGGCTGCAGTCTCTTTGCCATCTGCCAGCTGATGGCAAAGGATGCAGGCTCTTTGCCATCTGCTGGCAGACGGCAAAGAGACCAAATAGGCCAGACGAGCGCTTCCCAGGTTGGCCTCTTTGCCATCTACCAGCTGATGGCAAAGCTCTTTGCCATCGGCCAACAGATGGCAAAGTGCCTATATTGCTCCATTTAATTTTGTTTTTTCTTATATCAATTTATTTTCACGGAAAATCATATATATATATATATATAGAGAGAGAGAGAGACGGTCTATTCTGCTAATATTAGCAGAATAACTATTCTGCACACCACTTCGGCACTGCACGCTCAATAGAAGCGCACTGCATCATTTTGACGACGAGCACTGCAATAGAGACTAGTGAACTTCGCGTCAAAAAAAATTGCATGCAATGTTTTTCTTGTACTGTTTTTGCTCCAGTTTTTTAACCGTTTATTGAAATGAGGCGTGTGATACGCCGTTGGAAAGCTACGAACGAGCCGCAACTTTCATATGTTGAAATGGTTTTGGAATTCCTTACGGTTTTAAGTTAACTTTGAAAATCGTGCGACGGAAAACGAGCGACAGCGGCCGTTTTTGGCGATTTTTTTGCAAACCGCTGGTCGGAATGATTCAAACGCTACGTCGTTGGAAAGATATCAACGATACGCAACTCTTTCATGTAGAACACTTCCGCTAATTCCTTATGATTTAAGAGGAATTTTGAATTTACTGAAATGCGGACATTCTGTTTTTCGCGACACCCAAATCGACGTGGGTACTTCATCCGACTGAAAACCGCACTGCAACGGACGAAAAACCGCACTGCATCACACGGGTAATAGAACTGCATGGTTTCTTTTATTCAAACGTAAATTTTTTCATGTGTTTTGTACCAGGAGATGAGACTAGCAAACCACACACAAGAGAGTAGCGAACCACACCAACGAGAGTAGTGAACTTCATACTAAAACCATGAAGTGAGCCGCGACCCAATTCGAATGAGCCGCATCAGACGAAAACCGCACTGCTTCAGAAAAATACTGTACCGCATCATACGGGCAAGTGCACTGCCTCATTTATTTTGTCGGATGAAACTTTCTCACACGAAAACTACACTACTTCAGACTAAATACCGCCCTGCATCAGACGGACAATTGCACTGCATCGTTTCTTTTGTCGGATGAAAATTTTCTCAGACAAAAAAGTGGACCGCTCTTCACGTAAGTAAATCGCAATAGTATTGAGAAGTGAACAGCGTTTCTATAAAGAATGAGCTGCCTTATCATTTTTCTTTTATGGAGCGAACCACCAAACCATATATAATGAGCTGCATCATTAGTCAACATTTTTTTGTCACACAATCATTTTCTCTTCTTCAATACTTACAATCAACCACATAGTTTGGCAGAACCAACTATATTGTGTTTCCAACAATTACAAACATAATTTGCCAGAGCAGCCGGACTACATGGACGAGACTAGCTAACTTCTTTTATCCAGAGCAGCAAAAGAGAAGTCTGGAGTGAACCACCAAGTTTGTTATCGAACTTCATTCTATAAAACTTACAAAAAATAGCCCTGCAAATTTACATAAAACCCACTCAAAACAAAATGAAAAAAGAAATCAAAGGGAGATGCATCGTACACCGGCAGCGGACTGCTTTTGCCTGCACAAAATTTTTTCCCGCCGACGGATATAACCTGAATTTTCAACGAAAAAAGCCATGTGATATAACCTGAATGCTGCACACACTTCTTGAATCTTTTGCTCATAAAATCATTTAACTAATTGTCCATGTATTCATGTTAAAGAGAGAAACATTAGTAACTGATGCAGGACCTATGCTTACATGACAATGGCTCATGGGATCTCTCCAAATTCTGTGCACAAGTTCAGAGTAAGCTCAAAATGCACTGCTCAAACACTAAATCTCTTCCCTGTCGTAAGTTGCATGCTGCTGTGAGGAGGAATCGAGAAGGGAAAGGAAATACATGGCACCTGGTCGGCAGGTGGCCGCCATGCCACCGAGCAGCAGAGGAAGCCGTCGTACACGAAGAAGCAGCATGAGCCGCCCGGGTGCAGAGGGCAGCGGGCAGCAGCGGGAATCCCCGGGCCTCCGAGCAGCAGCAGTAGCCGCCGGGCCGCTGAGTTGCAGCGTCGCTTCGTGTTCCTAGCTTCATCAGTGCATCAGTAAGAATATTGCAAAATGAAACATTATGTTTGATGCAATGCATCAGTGCATCTTCCGCACTCCAGCACTATGTTTGTGTTTTCTTCAACAATAAAACGAACTTCAGAAAAACGAAGATATTCTTTTTTTTCTCCTTCGTACATGTGTTGCACTGCACGTCGATACAATCTACACTGCAAAACGAGAAAACAAGCACTTTCTAAACTGCATCCGTGCGAGGCCATGGCGCACGCAAGCACTGTAACAGCCGTGACACCGGACCGCGTGTGAGGCCATGGAGAACTGCATCCGAAGGCAGGAAAACGAATCAGCAAAACAGGGAATTTCTGAACTGCACGGGGCGTTGTTGCCACCGTTTTTTACCTTCAGATCCGTGATTGAAGGAGATTGGCCTGAGCCGCATGAGGGAGGGGGAGGGAGTGCCAGGCAGCGTCCCGGTGCGTGGAGGGCAAGGTGGCCTGAGCCGCGTGACCATGTGTGGACCTGGCCGTCACCGCGACGTAGAGGTAGTTAGAGAAGGCGAGGCAGCCTCATGCGGGGGAGAGAGAGGATGCGGCTTGCGGGAGGCCTTGCCGGCTCAGAACCGTCGCGGGATGGTTTGATCCGAGCCCGGGATGGACGGATCAGGAGGTGGGAAGGGGAGAGCTCGGGGTGCTGCGTTGTGCAGGGTGGCTGCCGGCGGGGTGGCTCCTGCGTAGAAGAAGGCGGTAGGAGGGGGGTTGTGGCGATGCGAAGAGAGGCTGGGGCGGCATGGAGCTCGCCGGCCCTGCCATACGGCCACCACGCGCGGGATGTGGTTGGTTGCGACCGGATCCATCGGCTTGTGGCCGCACCGGTGGCCGTGGCGGCCGGATCCGATGGTGGAGGTCTCGCCGGATCCCGGTGACGGCCGGATCCCACCATGGCTGCTGGGGGCGCTGGTGGTTGAAAGGGCTTGGGGCGCGACAGCCATGGGAAGTAGGTAGGTGCGCGCCAGTGGTGGGAGGGGGTTAGCGGCGCAGGAGGGGATTGGTGGCGCGCCGGCAGCAGGAGGAAGTGGGAGGAGGGTTGTGGTGCGAGGGTGGGGAAGATGGGTAGTGGGCTGCACGGGTGGGGTGGGGTGTCTTTGTTGTGTCCGGTTCGTTTCGAGGTGTTAGCAGAATAAGGATTCGGTGTGCAGAATAAGGTCTTAAGGGGTGTTATCATAATATACCCGCCCTATATATATATATGTGACCAATATAGCATATACAACACATATTACCAATAGTCATGAACACATATATATCCAACACATGTTACCAATAGTAGCAAGTTTCATCCATACATATACATAGTTTCAGCAATATTACACAGTTTCATCATAGGTAGCAAGTTTCACAAAGTCAAAACAAAAACTAAAGACAAGCACTCCATCAACCCAAGCTTCCGTGATCTGAAGCAAATCTACAAAATGGGAAAGAAGAAAGTTAGAAGAAGAAGACTAGAAGAAGAAGATTATTATGATGCAACTAAAACGATTAGTATGATGCAACTTATATCTGTAAAATAGGTCATTTTGGAGCTAAGTATGGTTATTATGTCATTTTTGAGCTAGCTAAGCATACTAAGTCATTTTGGTGTAAAAAGTGCTAAGTAAGGTCATTTTTGAGCTCATAAGTTTATTATGTCATTTTGGAGGTAGCTAAGCATATGAAGTCATTTCGGAGTTAAAATATGTCATTTCGTAAGCATATTATGTCATTTTAGAGCTAGCTAAGGATATTAAGTCATTTTGGAGGAAAAAATGCTAAGTATAGGTCATTTTAGAGCTATCCTAGGTTAAATACGTCATTTTTGAGCTAGCTAAGCATATTAAGTCATTTTGGAGGAAAAATGCTAAGTATAGGTCATTTTAGAGCTATCCTAGGTTAAATAGGTCATTTTGGAGCTAATTAAGCTTATTATGTCATTTTTGAGCTAGCTCAGCATATTAAGTCATTTTGGAGGAAAAAAATGCTATCTATAGGCCATTTTAGAGCTATCCTGGGTTAAATAGGTCATTTTGGAGCTAAGTAAGGTTATTATGTCATTTTGGAGGAAAAAGTGCTAAGTATAGGTCATTTTAGAGCTATCCTAGGTTAAATAGGTCATTTTGGAGCTAATTAAGGTTATTATGTCATTTTGGAGGAAAAAGTGCCAAGTATAGGTCATTTTGGAGCTAAATAGGTAATTTCTTAAGCTAATTATGCATTTGTTAAGCAATGCACCAGGGAAACCTTACCGTCAACCCGTAGGTGAAGGATCGGGGTTCTAATAACCCACAAGTATAGGGGATCAATTGTAGCCTCTTTCGATAAGTAAGAGTGTCGAACCCAACGAGGAGCTAAAGGTAGAACAAATATTCCCTCAAGTTCTATCGACCATCGATACAACTCTATGCACGCTTGACATTCGCTTTACCTAGAACAAGTATGAAACTAGAAGTACTTTGTAGCTGTTTTTGGATAGGTTTGCAAGAATATAAAGAGAGCGTAAATAAAATCTAGGAGCTGTTTAGATAAAGACACAACTAAATTAGTTTTAGTGAAGAGCTTGTTATCACGTGAAAGTTATTTGTCCTTAGGCAATCGATAACTAGACCGGTAATCATTATTGCAATTTTATTTGAGGGAGAGGCATAAGCTAACATACTTTCTCTACTTGGATCATATCCACTTATGATTGGAACTCTAGCAAGCATCCACAACTACTGAAGATCATTAAGGTAAAACCCAACCATAGCATTAAAGCACCAAGTCCTCTTTATCCCATACGCAAACAACCTACTTACTCGGGTCTGTTCTTATGTCACTCACGCCACCCACCATAAGCAAGTAATGAACATATTGCAAACCCTACAGCGGGAATCCCTCACGCTTGCGTGACATGGAGAGCACCATAGGACATCACCAATAATAAAATATGCAACTCAAACCAATCTTGATCATCAAATAGCCGATAGGATAAAACAGATCTACTCAAACATCATAGGATAGTCATACATCATTGGGAAATAATATATAGCGTCTAGCACCATGTTTAAGTAGAGATTACAGCGGGTAAGAGAGAGGTTACACCGCTGCATAGAGGGGGAAGAGTTGGTGATGATGGCGGTGATGTTGTTGGTGAAGATTGCGGTGATGATGATGGCCACGGCAGCGTTCCGGTGCCACCGGAAGAGAAGGGGAGAGGGGGGCCCTTTTTCTTCTTCTTCATTGACCTCCTCCCTAGATGGGAGAAGGCTTTCCCTTTGGTCCTTGGCCTCCATGGCGTGGGAGGGGCAAGAGCCCCTCCGAGATTGGATCTGTCTCTCTGTCTCTCTCTGTTTCTGCGCTTCCGTCTGCTGCCCTTTCACCGTTTCGTGTATATATGGAGATCCGTAACTCCGATTGGACTGAAACCTTCACCGTGATTTTTTACCAAAAAATATCTTTCTTGCGGCCGAAGAAGGGCATCAACCGCCTTACGGGAGGCCCACGAGGGTCAGGGGCATGCCCCCCTGCCTCGTGGCCACCTCGGGCATCGTCTCGCATTGATTCTTCTTCCGGAATTTTCCAAATATTCCAAAAATAATCTCCGTCTGTTTTTATCCCGTTTGGATTCCGTTTGATATGGATATTATGCGAAACAAAAACACGAAACAAACAGGAACTGGCACTGGGCACTGGATCAATATGTTAGTCCCAAAAATAGTATAAAAAGTTGCCAAAAATATATGAAAGTTGTAGAATATTGGTATGGAACAATAAAAAATTATAGATACGACGGAGATGTATCAGGTTCTTTCTCGCGGTAGTGGTAGACGGAGGAGGATCGGGGTTCTTGCTCGCGCCAGTGGCAGACATTGATGCTTGTCGGGAGTTATGCTGCACCAAATTAAAGATCATTTGCAATGTCTCGTTAGCATGATGCAACTCAAATGTGAAGACTAATAAGTAATGTCCATTCAAATGAAACTCACCGTGCCCGTCGGAGCAATGACTGGCATCGGTGGAGGGGTCTGACCGTTCTTCTCACACATGGACTGCAATAGTCTATCATTAAGACACGAGTGATTCAAAGCAATAGTTTATCATTTGACATAAAAACAATAATACTTCAAGCCTACTAATAAAGCAATCATGTCTCTTCAAAATAACAAGGCCAAAGAAAGTTATCCCTACAAAATCATATAGTTTGGCTATGCTCCATCTTCACCACACAAAATACTCACATCATGCACAACCCCGATGACAAGCCAAGCAATTGTTTCATACCTTTTATGTTCTCAAACCCTTTCAACTTTCACGCAATACATGAGCGTGAGCCATGGATATAGCACTATAGGTGGAATAGAATATGATGGTGGGGGTTATGTGGAGAAGACAAAAGGAGAAAGTCTCACATCAACTAGGCATATCAACGGGCTATGGAGATGCCCATTAATAGATATCAATGTGAGGAGTAGGATTGCCATGCAACGGATGCACTAGAGCTATAAGTATATGGAAGCTCAAACTGAAACTAAGTGGGTGTGCATCCAACTTGCTTGCTCATGAAGACCTTAGGCATTTGAGGAAGCCCATCGTTGGAATATACAAGCCAAGTTCTATAATGAAAATTCCCACTAGTATGTGAAAGTGATAACTCAAGAGACTCTCTATATGAAGAACATGGTGCTACTTTGAAGCACAAGTGTGGTAAAAGGATAGTACCCATTGCCCCTTCTCTCTTTTTCTCTCATTTTTTTATTTTTTTTCTCTTTTTTTGGGCCTTCTCTTTTTTTTGGCCTTTCTCTTTTTTTCGTCCGGAGTCTCATCCCGACTTGTGGGGGAATCATAGTATCCATCATCCTTTCCTCAGTGGGGCAATGCTCTAATAATGATGATCATCACACTTTTATTTACTTACAACTCAATATTACAACTCGATACTAGAACAAAGATATGACTCTATATGAATGCCTCCGGCGGTGTACCGGGATGTGCAATGATCTAGCGTAGCAATGACATCAAAAAACGGACAAGCCATGAAAACATTATGCTAGATATCTTACGATCATGCAAAGCAATATGAAAATAAATGCTCAAGTCATGTATATGATGATGATGGAAGTTGCATGGCAATATATCTCGGAATGGCTATGGAAATGCCATAATATGTAGGTATGGTGGCTGTTTTGAGGAAGATATAACGAGGCTTATGTGTGATAGAGCGTATCGTATCACAGGGTTTGGATGGACCAGCGAAGTTTGCACCAATCTCATAACAGCATGGTGCATAAAGGAAAAAGAAAACTAAATGCAAAAGACGCTCCAAGATTTGCACATATCACATGAATGAAACGAATCCGAAAACATACCGATATTTGTTGAAGAAAGAGGGGATGCCTTCCGGGGCATCCCCAAGCTTAGATGCTTGAGTCTCCTTGAAAATATTTACTTGGGGTGCCTTGGGCATCCCCAAGCTTGAGCTATGGCCTCTCTTCCTTCTTCTCACATCGAGACCTCCTCGATCATCGAACACTTCATCCACACAAAACTTCAACAGAAAACTCGGTAAGATCCGTTAGTATAATAAAGCAAATCACTACTCTAAGTACTGTTGCAAACCAATTCATATTTTATTTTTGCATTGTGTCTACTGTAATATAACTTTTTCATGGATTAATCCACTGATATAAATTGATAGTTTCATCAAAACACGCAAACTATGCATCAAAAACAGAATCTGTCTAAAACAGAACAGTCTGTAATAATCTGAATATTCACCATACTTCTAATACTTCAAAATTTCTGAAAATATTAGTACAAATAAAAAATTTGTATAGAAAAACAGTGCAAAAAGAATCATAACCGTTTGACGTTCCAGTAAAACATTAAAAATCGCGCACTACAGCCAAAGTTTCTGTCCTGCACCGTATAAACCAACAAGCATTGTAAACATCCTAAAGGAAAACCTTGGCACATTATTTTTATAATACAATGAAATTGTACATGGGGATAATTATTTTTATTGAAAAGTTTCTGTAATTAAAATTCACAAAGATTCCGTGAGCATGAACAAAGTTAAAGGAGCTCTCCCACTTCAACAGTGCTTGTCTCTCTCACTTTCACTTTCCTTTTTGAAAAGTTCTGGGTTCCCCTCTTTATTTTTTTTTGTTTTTAAACTTTATGAAAGCACACAACAGAAATAAATGACTCTCTAAAACTTCCGGGTTGTCTCCCTGGCAACGCTTTCTTTAAAGCCACTAAGCTAGGCATAGGGTGCTCAAGTAATGGATCCACCCGGATCCCAAGGTATATCAAAGTCAATTTTAATTAACAATGATTTGTAATTTAGTAGTGAGCACAAAGTAACATATATCATGTAATGACGAAGTCTAACTCTCTTCCTGAAAGTGCGTTATATCGACTAGAGGGGGGGTGAATAGGCGATTTTTATGAATTCTTCACTGAGGAATTTGCCGGTGAGGAAATTCCTTAGGGAAGAACTACTTGCAGGGGAATAAGTACTCAGAAGTAAACATAACAGAACACAAGCATGGTCATCATGATGAAATGAAGACAGGCACAGAGTAATGAAAGCGTAAACATAGGATAACACAGGATGAAGACAAACAGACTGAAGAAATTGAACTGAGGAAATTGAGAAAGTCTTCAGTCAAAGTCTTCAAACACAGATATGACAAGCACACAACACAATAATGAGGAAATGAAAGAGTTGAGGAAATAGAAGAAGTTGGCTTGGTGAAGACAATGATTTGGTAGACCAGTTCCAACTGCTATCTCAGTTGTACGTCTGGTTAGGGCGGCTAGGTATTTAAACCTGAGGACACACAGTCCCGGACACTCAGTCCTGAACACGCAGTCCACGACACTTAGTCCTCACCGTATTCCCCTTGAGCTAAGGTCACATAGACCTCGCCCAATCACTCGTGGTAAGTCTTCAGGTGACTTCCGAGCCTTCACAAACTCGGTCACTTGGTGATTCACAATTTCCTATTGGATGCTCTAGACCATGACGCCTAACCGTCTGGAAGAAGCACAATCTTCAAATGTAACAAGCGTCAGATCCACGCAGGATCAATCTCTTCAGTGATGTTCAATCACTTTGGGTTTGTAGGTGTTTGCGTTTGGGTTTTTCCTCACTCGATGATTTTCGCACAAAGTCCTCGGAGGATGGGATGCTCTCAAATGACAAGTGTCAGTTTCTCTCAGAGCAGCCAACCAGCTAGTGGTTGTAGGGGGCGGCTATTTATAGCCTAGTGAGCAGCCCGACATGATAAGACATAGATGCCCTTCAAAGATATGACCGTTAGGTGGATAAGATATTTTGGGACAGCTGGCGCGTGGCACAACAACGGTCGGAAATTTGAGGTACAAATTCATCAGGGCTATCATGTTCCTCACTATGTAGGCAATCTGCACTGGCGAATTCCTAACTCCTCAGTCAGAACAAATTCCTCAGCGACCAGAAGAACTTCGTCTCTGTCCCTGAAGAAATTGACTGAACTGTATGAGATTTCCAATGGCTTCACACGAAGGGATTGGTAGGTGTAGGATTTTGAGTTGAGCATCACATGGAAATATTTCCTTAGTATTTCCTCGACCCCCTTTAACAGTACGGTGTTTCCTATGACTCAAGAAAGAGAAAATGAAACTATGAAAACAAAAGTCTTCACGCTTCATGTTCCTCGAATGAATACCAAATCTTCAAGGTCACACCAATTTCTTCACTTTCAAAGTCCTCAGAAATCCAAAGTTTTCAGTCGAAGAACTTCATTTTTAGGGGTCGACTTTCACTGGAAATATCAAACTCCTCATAGACTTATAGACCTGTGTACACTCATAAACACATTAGTCTCTTAACCTATAAGTCTTCAATACACCAAAATCACTAAGGGGCACTTGATGACAATATAGGTTAAGTTTTCAACGGGGATAAACATATGAAGTGTAAATACTGATATTGAGGAATCCGATTGTAAGATATAGAAGAACTGCCCCTGAAGATGTGCATAATGAGGAATTTAACTTTGAAGCAATGCACACTTGAAGAGTTGAATCATGGAGATCTCCCCCTATATCTTGTAATTCATACACGCATTTGACATATAATATGAAGAGTTTGAAATGCATGATGAAATATTGTGACTGATGTAATTCAACATGCGTGCATTAACATTAACGAGGAATAAGCATGCAGAAGAACACAATAAAAGTATCAGGCCACCATAGAGTTTAAGTTTACAACTCGATCCAACAAAGTCATCAGAAAAACGAGAGTTATAACTTAAAAAAAACACCCATATAATAGACACGCTTGAAGACTAACTCAAATTTCTCCCCCTTTGTCATCGAATGACCAAAAGGATCGAAATTGAGGACTAAGGCCCCTGAAGAATATTAAGTTGATGAAGGAGCGTCAGCGTTGTTGGTGTCGGTTGTTGATGTTGGGCCTGCCACAGTGTCGTCCAAGTCTTCATGCTCATCGGTGTCGCGCGATGAAGAATAGGAGCTGGCCACCAAGGAAGGAACTTTGACCTTCTTGTATTTCTTCGGTGGAGGTGCAGACCAGTCAATGTCTTCCTTGAGACCCATTTTCTTCAGATCTTCTTCGCTATAGACATGAGACAAAACAACCCAGGTACGGTTGAAGGTTTCATGGAGGTAGTATTGGTTTTTCTTCACTGCATTGTGGGTTGAGGTCATGTTGTGAAGAATTGAACCAAACTGACGCTTGACCCATTTATGATTGCGATCAACCTTCTGATGAAGACTGAGGAGAAGCTCATGATCAGTCATCACCCTGGGTGCTGTGCCTTGAGGATTTTGCTTGGCTGTGTTGGCGGCAGAGTCATGGGTGGCAGAGTCGTCATTGGTTGAGTAGGATGTAGCCTTGGGAAATTGACCATCCAATGGATGAATGCCTTCATCTATAACAGCAGCGGCCTTGTCCTTTTCATCAGCTGAGGAATATGTCC
This sequence comes from Triticum timopheevii, assembly GCA_963921465.1. Lineage (NCBI taxonomy): Eukaryota > Viridiplantae > Streptophyta > Magnoliopsida > Poales > Poaceae > Triticum > Triticum timopheevii. Next base: position 625,001,332 of record OY997270.1, on the reverse strand, counting down.
ATTTGAGGACTTAAATCGGAGGCAAATAGCTGCAATGGTTCAGTGTATCAGCTTTATAGTCGAGTGAAGACCTTGTTCTGATGAATCTCATAATCCAAGGTGCATAAAGGCTTTAACTCAAATGGTGACATAGCGATATTGCCCAGAGTCCTCATGAAGATATCATGGAAGTTGACAGGAACGACATGAATGATATTGAAAAGCAGATTCTTCATGATGCCAACGACTTCCTTCTTCATTCGAGTCGTGGCCCTTTATTGGACTCAAAGAATTTGGTTCGTGGGGCCGGACCTGGCTTCAAAGGCTTCATCAGCACTTGCATGTAATGATCTGTAAGCTCAGGTTCACTGTAGATGCAACAACCAGCTTCAATGGGAGGACTGAGTGGTAAGGCACGAAGCAATTCAGTAGCTTGTGCCTTGTAGTGAGTGTTTTCAGACATCCAGTCCAGCACCCATGAATTCACATATTCAGAATCTCCGGTGATGTGCAGTGTTGCATAAAATTGAAGAATGAGTTCTTCATTCCAATCACAGATGTCAGTGCAGAAATTTAACAGTCCAGCATCGTGAAGAACACTGAGGACTGGCTCGAAGCACGACAGAGATTCCATATCCACGTGAGGAATGTGCGCATGATCGAAGACTTTGTCTTTGTTGAACAGCATTGAGGAATAGAAATTAGTCTCGCTGGCCGTCCAGAAACGCCTCTTCCTTATGCGAGCTGAGTCATAGGGGTTGTAGTCAGTGAAGAATACATGCTCGCTGAAGAAATCTTCAGCCTTGGATTTTTGCTTCCTTGAGAATGGATCCTTTGGCTTGGGCGGAGGAGTGTCAGTGAGTTGCATCACAACCTCAGGAATTGCAATCTCAGGTTCTTCATGCTGAGGAATTTCTGGTTCCTCTTTAGTGGCAGTCTGCGTCTTCAGATGTTCAGCAGCAGCAGTTTCTTCAGCACTAGTGGCTGGAATTTCTTCACGTACAGACGAAGTGGGGTGAGTTTCTTCAGAGCCCATTTGAACAGTTGGTGCAGGGGACTGAGGAATTTGCTGTAAAGGTGTGAACAGTGGAGAGTTGGGATGCTGACTTTCCCAAAAATCATCATTCATCACTGGAGTGGTGCATCCAATGTCCACATTTTCATCTTCCATTTCTTCAATGCCAGCCTCTTCAGTTGTGAACTGAGGCATAGGCGAGGAAACGATTGGTGTTGAAGGGATCTTATCCACTTCAATTTCTTCATCCATCTGCTCTGACGAAGCAGCAGAATTATTTTCTTCATCAGATCCGCTAGGGTTCACATATTCTTCATCGAAAGGTACGATTTCCTTTGATGGCATGGTTGAGATCGGAACAGCATCAATGGGATTTGCAAACGAACTGTTCAAAGGTTTCATCTTCTTCAGAGCTGAAGAATCTGAAGTGACTGATGCTTTCCTTTTCTTCACCGTTGCACGCTCTGCAGCCTTGGTCTTCTTCACATCTGATGCAGATGGAAGGATTGGAGTTGGGGTAGGCGCAGGAGGAGCAGAGGAATCTGGTTGATTTTCGTCAGGCACAACTGATGTAGTTGCCCTGATTTCTTCACATTCTTTAGGCGCACCACTAGTGGATGCCCTGGCGATTTCTTCAGCGGCTGGAATGCAGTCATCAGCCCTGGAACTCACATTTTCTTTAGCAGCCTGAAAGTCATCAGCAGTGCTGGCATGTTCTTCAGTCGGCTGGGCAGATGCTTCACCCTGAGGAAATTTTGTTGCGATGGGGCTGCAACATTTGAGGTGAACTTCTCAGTCAGTTTAACAAACCTGACTTTGGCTCCTTGCCAATCAACATAGTAAGCATTGAAGTCATCGCTGAGGGATTTGACTTCAGACTAGATTTTTACAAGTTCATCAGTTGTCACTGAGAGAACGTTGTTCTTCAGAAACTTCTCTTTCCTATACTGTGCTTTCTTGATCTGCCCGGCCTTCTCATATTTCCATTTTTCTTCTTGGATGAAATGGGTCAGCATGTGACTTTGGATGAAATCAGGCATAGGAGTGTTTGGGTCCTTGTGCCAGAGATCAATATAGTCGAGGATCATCCTTGGATCCAAAAGCAGTGGCACATTTGCGCCTTTGGCTCTAGCGGCCCTGACTTGCCTATCTTTGATGATCTCAGCAAGTTCTTCATAACCAGATTTGTCTTCTTCAGACGGCACTTGGAAGGCGACCTGCTTCTTCTGAGGACTAGGGTGAGGACCTCGTCCAGCAGTGACCTTTGTCTTCAGCAGAGATGGTCCTGTTGAAGAATTTGCTGCAGCTGAGGAAACTTGCAGAGGCTCCTGAGGCAATAGAGATGCCAGTTGTCCTTTGGCACGTGGCAAGATGCACAGGTGCTGAGGACTATGTCAGAGCAGCTGAGGACTTTGGAGGAGCAGGAGGAGCATGAGGAATTGGCCTTGAGGGCTTTGAAGATTCTTGCCGCGAGGGCATTGCTGAGGAACTTGGCCTTGAGGGCACTGTAGGTGAAGCACTTGGCTTACGTGCAGGCTTCTTTGCCATAGATTTCTTCGGCTTGACAGAGGCCTCAGCAGTAGCACCAGCAGAGTCTTCATTGAATTTCCTCACTGCTTCTTTGGCTTGTCTAGCCAACTTGGCCTGGCGCTTGGCCCATTCATCAGGATAGTCCTCACTGCGCTTGAGGCTGGTGGTATCTGCTTCTTGGCCAGGTGCCAAAGGAGGTCTTGGGCATGGAGGGTTGAGTGCGAATTTCTTCATGTACTTTGGAGTTACATACCTGTACTTCGTCCATTCTCTTGCCCATCTCCTTTCTATCCTCTGGATGCGCACCTTGCGCTGATTTTTGTTCTCCTTACCAAACTTGGCCTCATCAGGAGTACAATAGTCTTTGTATATATCATCAGGGATCTCAAAGGCAGTGTCGATTTCAGGCCTCTTTCCTCCTTTCTGTGGCTTCTTTTCGTCAGCCATTTTCTTCAGTTGAGGAATTTGAACAATCGAATTCTCTGAAGAAGTATGCAACTTTTCTTCGAGGAATGCTGCAAATGAGTTAAGTTGATGAGAACCTAGTGATTCAGCAGCGGACATGAGTACCTGTGAATAGAGTATAGTTGCGAGGAATTTGGAGAGGTCATATGCGTTCTCAGAAGGTTTTTCAAAAAGAGCAAGTTTGAGGAATTTGACCAGATAAGTCTTGAAGAATTTCACTAAGCGTTCTTTGTCTTAGGTTTGATAGTTGTATAGATCGAAGATCCACACAATTGAGAAATCTTGAAGAAAAATGATGCTTAGAGAAAAGAATCAACAACAGATGACATATGAGGTGTTTAGTGTGTGAGGATTTGAAGAAAAACACTTTTGAGGATTTTGAAGAAATCATTTGAATCAAAGAGGGTAGTTAAAGTAACTTTTAATTACCTTGAACGAAGAAAACGACGAGTAGTGAGATGGAGAAGTGAAGTTCGTCTGTGCAGATCTTCCACGCCCTAACTCGGCGGAGGAAGACGGCTACTGCGGCGGTGGAGTGAAGATTTCTGCGACCGACGCGAGTACGTCGGCAACGAGGTCGAGGCAGTGAAACTCTTCCTCACCGGCGACGATGGAGTAGCGGCGGCGCTAGGGTTTGAGAAGCTCGAACGGGAGAGAGAGGTCGAGCGGAGTAAAGGAAGTGAGGAAGGGGAGAGGGGGTATTTATAGCCACGTTGAAAAACTGTTCACCTGAAGATTTTGGACGAACGTGCCCCTGACCTTTCTCATTCGCATGACATGTGTCACCCATGTACTGAGAAGTGGAGATCATGCTAGATCATGGGTGAAGTGTCACCCATGTACTGAGAAGTTGAGATCATGTGAGATCGTGGGTGAATAGATAAGTATATCGTGGGATGCGGAATGGTTTGAGCGGCAAAGCCGAAAATTTAGATAATATAAGTTAAAAGTTTCGTTCGCAAATTCTTCAGCTGACAAGGACACAGTGAAGATTTTGAACGAGTTTCAAATAAAACGCACATGAAGAATTTGTGAATAGATTGGGTGGAGTTTAGCATAGAGGGGGATGGGTCCGATCACATTCACTTAGCAGAAAACGCAACTTAAAAAGTTAGTCATAAGTGAATGCTGTAGAGGACATAAACATATATATATATATATATATATATATATATATATATATATATATATATATATAACCCAGGGTGAAGAATTACTTATTCTTCACCCCGGTCGGACGACGCAGCCACTGGCAGGGTACCTGGCTCCAGCCGAGGTAATTTTTTGTTGCGGGGGCAGCCGAGGTAATTTAACTTTTCCTAGAAACTGTTTTTTTAGAGATCCTAGCAACTGTTTAGCTAACCCAATCCCCGCAATTTCTGGAATATTGGGAGCGGAAGCGGCGAGTGAGTGGCGGGTGGTTTCAGCGGCGAGCCTACGGCTGCCGCGGGTGGAGTCGGATGCGTGCGAAACCAGGGGTGGCCCCATTTGCCGGCGGCAGCATCGTGGCCAGTCGTGTTTCGAGATGTTTCGCGGCGTTCGACAACCTTTTCCGCCAACGGCCGCGCCACGAGCCCACCACCCACCTCCATCGCTCGCTCCCTTCGTCGCCCTGGCGATGGCCCGACTTTCGTTCCCATTCCCAGATCCGAAGCTCCTGCCCTGGCCTCTTGTCATTGCGCTGCGCCGGACTCCTCCCTGCCTTCCTTTTTACATGCACGGCAGCAGGATTGCTCCGATTGGAGTGAGGCTCGCGAGAAGCGACCCCCTTCCTATGGTTGGTCCATAGCGGTGAGGAGGTTGAGGTCGTCGCTGTCAACCCTCCAGCGAGCTCTGCTTAAGATCTCCGGCTCCATGGCTCTGTCTCCTACATGGCACCAAGCCATTCCCAGGTTTTCTCGCTTTCTCTCTTCCCCTCTCTCACTATGTAGGTGTTGTCATGCATGCTCCGTCTCTTAGTCATTTTGCTAATTATGCTTAGATTAATTATCATATTATGCAGAGTATTTTGCAGGAAGCAGCATTACTGTATTATTAAAGTGATAAAGACAGGAGTCAATTTACATCTTATCTGACCATCTTAGATCTTTCCTTACTAGTTAGATTTATAATTTACATTTGCTCTGTGTATATGTTTATTCTCATTCAGGAATCGGCTACCTGTACCACAATAGCATTTCTGTCATTCTAATTCTAAAAGTATTTTAGAAATCCCATATTATTAATTGCTTAATTTATGACATAATTGGAGGATATTTGATGGTTGCAAACCTAGATTTTTCCATTTTTCAAATGCCATGTAATCTTTTCGTATAGGTTTGACAGACATATCTTGGTCTAAATCTGCATTTGTGAATTCAGTTTCTTCATTTTTGTTGGCTTGATGATGCATTTCTGTCAGAGCATATGTATACTACTGTTAGGTGAATTTAACCGTCGATTCATCTGTTTTCCATGTCATACAAAACAATAACCTTCTCTTTTTTAGGTTGTGATTTTAAAACTTGAGGAACCCCTGGAATTCTTCATGATGGATGACAAGATGTTTATTTTCCCTTGCTTGCCATCATGTCATGATTCTTGTCCTCGATATTTTAACTCAAATCATGATCCCGGGGTATCAATTAGGAGTACATATACTTCATCTTTGTGATTGTGCAGATGATGGTCATTTAGCCATTTATATATGTGGTAATCTATTAATAAGCCCTTGTCGATCGACCGAGTCAGATTTCTCTTGGGTCTAATCCAACGAACGTGCTGTGCCTCTGATGTTCCACCTTAACTCCATTCGTGGGTAAAATCTTTTAGGTGCCGATGTAAGTTTACGTTTGCAAAAAGATTTCTGTTTGTGGTACCTATAGCCCCCTTTCTCCGGCTCATTGTTTCCTATTCTAATTGTGGTGGCCAATTCCCTAAAAATAATCATGGTGGCATGCGGTTTTCGCGGGTGGCCGACATCTAAGTGGGTAGCGGGTGGGCGCGATGGCATGGTGGTCGGAAGAAAGGCTGGGCGGATTGGGGAGTGGCGGCTGACTATGGTGGGGGTGTGACGACGTGGTGCTCGACGGCAATGTCGGCGAGGCGTGCAGGGCGTGGCCTCAGTGTTGGGCAAATCGGCTTGTGGTAGTCTACTGGCCGCTGGAATGGTGTAGGGTGCTCACGGCGCCGCTTCAACTGCAAGCGATTTGTGCTGCTTGCTCCACTACGCTCTAGTGAGTTTAATCAAGGTTTTGGTTTTCGGTTTGTGTTTTTTTTCGCCCCGGAACGAGATGGCCGAAATTCGGCCATTTCAAATATTAGTAGTAATAGGCCAAGGTGGATCATGCTTCCCCCTTTTAGGTACATCGCCATGCTCATCCCATGGAGGGAGTAGATAAAGGCCTGCAGTCCATCTTGGCCTTTGCTTTAGATTCTTTATATACTGTAAAGTGCTGGTTTTGCTCATCTTTAACCCATTGTTTCTGGTCTGATGGCCTTTTACGTGCTAGGCCAGCTGCTTAGTCAATGGGCTTGAGGGGGAAACATAAAGGGTGTTAGATGATAGGAGGTGGGCAGGGCTGCTTGGCTACAAGGTACTAAATTTTCAGATTATTATAGCTAGCAAACTGCACATAAATGTATATACCCATGTACTAGTGTTTTTGTTTTGGCAGAAATAATGGGTGTACAGATATACACCCATGTACCTTTGCACGAGGTTGTGAAAGTCGGTGTTCAAACACAACTTGCCTTTGCAAGAGGTTTATCTGATGGGTTCCCTAAGTTTGTGAAGGCTGAAGGATATGTTGTGTAAGTTGAGGCAATTGATTGAAACATTGAAATATATTGTTCTCTGTAACTGTAATCTCGCTCTTCATAAACAAGTCTCGGTATGTGGATTACACCGAATTGTTCCGCTGGGGGGCCAATAAATTACGTGTAATTATCTATTCCATGCCTTGGTTGTCACCATGAATTCAGATTTCTTTTCTTAGGAAATAATTACTACACTAAATCATATAACGTTTGGTCACCCTATGAGACAATCGCTACTCCAAATCATACATAAATAGTCACGGCCTGTTGTTTTAGTTGCTCAAAAAACTTGCTACAGCAAGAATTTTTGTTCATCCAGGCTGTGCTACCAATTTTTTCTTTTATCAATGGTGTTAGGTGCCCCTTTTCATCACGAGTATAGGCCGTGGTAGCCTGCTTCGATGGTACAAAATTCACATTCACGAGATGGGTTGTGGACAACTTCTAATCCTTATCCCTTTAGTTTTATGCTACTCCAATTGTATCTGGCACAATTTGATACATCACACGGTTTAGTGTGCATTGAAACAGTAGTTACAGAGTTTGACCTCTCTGTCTTGTTTCTATGTATACTTCTGATTCAGACTTGCAACCAGCGTGTTCGTGTGATTCCGATAAATTTGGTACATTCAAACTTCCATTGGGATTTCTCTCATTATGATATTATTCCCAGTTTATGGTATTGAAGCCTCACATAACCCTCGAGTGTTATATGTTCTTGTGTGTTGGCAGCCTCTACCTCTTTGTTGGTATGCTTCTAGCAACTCAAAATAATATTTTTTTTCAGGTGTCTGTTCAAGTGGATATGAATGTTTCATCCGCTGGAGAGATTGTTGGATAGATAAAATTGATGGGAAATCTTTGGCCACCTACAGGTTAAGCTGCTTGAAGAACAAGTTCAAACATGTATGATGGCAGTGAAGTTGCGCCTCTGAGTCTCTTTGCATCCTGATGTAATTAGTCCTGTAGTATTCAGTTCTGTAGTAATTATTTCTGAATATTTCCTGCTGCTGGTTATCGAGTTCCAAGTGACATTCAATGTTCTCCAAAGGAATTTTATTTGTACTACTAGTAGGGATGATTTTCATTACGTGAGACATATCCCGGAACCATCACTTACTCTTCTACATGGAATCTATTTATTATACGGCTTTGTTATTGCTGGGCCATGTTGTTGATTATATGATTTTACGGCCATCAGGCTACTTCTTATATTGGCTCTCAAAATCTGTACATCAATGCCTCTCATGGTTCCTTTTTAGATTCGTTCCATAATCTGTACGTTGTCTGCTGATTTTTCTTTGTCCTGTATGCTATTTTGCATGGCTCATCAAATTTCTGAAGCTGGTTCTGAAATTTCTTAGGCCGATGCTTGCGGAAAGAGTCTATACCGAATGAATTAGTGGACCATTTCTTACAGTGAGCAAAAATGTCGTATTCAGAACAATTACTGGACTAGGTGGAGAATGACCATTAATAGATCTAGCAAAAATACCTGTGATATACGAATGCATCCTTATGTTCTAAAAAAAATAATGCAGCCTTGTCCTATAAAAAAACAGGAACACAACCCTATTGGTTGCCGTAAAATTACAGTAGCATCTTTTCAGTTTTATAGTGTGATTTGGTTGCGCCATACAGGCTTTCATAACCAGGCCGTAAATTACATGCATGCATTATGTAAGATTACCTTGGCCCCTTCTGCACGGTGAGAGACCGGTTTCTGTTCTCCCATCACAATCTTACCTCAAGTGTTTGTGGGACTGGACTGGGGTGACGAATAGCGTGACCCTGAATTGCCTGAGTAACGCGCCTGAACTTCTCTCTGTACGAATCCGACCTTCGGGCTATCTTCGCAACCATGTCTTCTACCGTGAGTTTTTCTGGTTAGTCGTGTTCCATGTGATGTAAGTGTAATCTTTAAACGAATTTTAGCAACTAAATACTCGTTTTAGATACGAATCTCGCTCATAGACAGATTTTGCACCCGGGTCGTGATGAACTCGCGTTTTTTGCGATTTTATTGCCTGAGTTGTTCGACGTAAACTTCCCTCTGTGCTAGGTTGAACTTCCCGCAACATTGCCCAAATAGGGCTTGCTATATACCGTTGGAAAGCTATGGACACGAGTATCATGACCCAAGTTAAATTTTTCGCAAAATGTAAGCGGTTTAAAAGCAGTTTTGAAAACCGTTTTTTCTTCACACAAAAAACGTGAATCATAATTTCGATCGCATTTCTAATCCGTTTATCGGAATGAGGCAAGTAATATGGCTTTGGAAAGCTGCTGCAAAACCGCTCCTTCCACATGTTGAAAGTTTTCTCTAATTCCCTATGGTTAAAAAGTAATTTAGAAAATCGTAAAATTTCACAAACCGAACAACCGAGTTCGTATTTTCGATGTCATTTCTAAACGGCTAAACCAATTGAGGCACATGATATGGCATTGGAAAGCTTATGAAAATGCGCTACTTTTTCATGTAGAATGTTTTTTCTAATTTTAAACGGATTAAAAGTGATTTAGAAAACGGTACAAGTTTCACCGAGGTCGTATTTTTGATCTAGTCTTTTAACCCTATGTCCGAATGCAACAAATGATATGGTGTTGGAAAGCTTGAGGAAATCTGAAACTTTTTGGTATATATTATTTCTCCCAATTCCTTACAGTTTTATGTCAGTTTTCAAAATGGCTAAAAACGTATTTTTGCTGTAATTTTCACAAACTTTATTGGAATGGGGCAAATAATATACCGTTGTAAAGTTAAGGAAAATGCGAAACTTTTTCATGTCGATGATTTTCTGTGATCCCCTACCGTTTTCAAGTAATTTGGAAAACGGCGAGATCATTCGTTCTGCCTTTATCGCGAAACAGATTCGTGAAAAATGCATCGCGTGAAGAACCTGAACTTCTCGGCATGTCTACTTGAACTTCACTCTGTTTTTCACGTGCTTTTTTGCTCGTAGATCTCAATCCACTGCTCGTAGCTCTCCATCCACTCACCGGAATTGAGCAAGTGATATATCGGTGGAAAGCTGTTGTAAACACGCAACTTTCCCGTGTTGAACATTTTTTCATACTCGCGACGATTTTAAAAGTTTTTCATCTGAAATTCAACCATTGTAGTATTTGAACTTCCTGGTGTTTTCAGTTGAACTTCTATGACATATTTTTGTTTGTAATTTTCTCATCTATTTCATCAGTGTTACACAAACGATATTCTTTTTGTACAAACCTCTCAAAATATTTTTTCCGTCCAAGGACTTGAACTTACACAAATGATATTCCTGCCGTTTTGAAATCAATTAGAAAATGACGAGATTATGATTTCTGCCTTCATCGTGAATGGAAATGCACTGCGTGAAGTAGTTGAACTTCTCGGGCATATCTGTTTTGAACTTCACTCTGTGCTGTTTTTTGCAATGCATGAAGTAGTTGAACTTCTGGGGCAGTCTATTTGAACTTCACTCTGTTTCACCTTATTGTATTTTTCTTATATGAAATACACACCATGTAGTACGTGAACTTCCGGTTGTTATCATTTTGAACTTCTCTCTGGTTTGAGAGGATTATTTTAAAACACAAAAAACAACATATTTTTATGTATTTTCGGACATCTAAATACACGGTGAACCTCTGTCACAAGATTTTTTTGAACTTTTCCTCGCCGAGCACTTGAACTTCTAGCAACCATTTTTTTTCGTTTATGAGTTTTTTTAAAAGGTGCAAAAATGACGTTGTATTTTTTATTTTTTGAACAGGTAAATTCTAGGTTTTAATAAACTCCGAACTTCTCTGTTATTCAATTTGAACTTCACCTTTTTATATTTAGAGTAAAGAATTGTATTCGATTTTTATACGGAAAAAATCAAACATGAAAATACAAGGTGAACCTCCCTCGCAAATTTTTTTGAACTTCTCCGGACAGAGCACTTGAACTTCTTTCAACAAACCTTTTAAGCTTTTATTTTTCTTTACTTTTATTTCTCACCTGAAATGCACTCCTTGCAGTACTTGAACTTCTCATTGTTTTCACTATGAACTTCTGTCACATATTTGTGTACGTCGAATTACATGCAATTTGAAGGTCGGACGTGATTTTTGCCATTTCAAAACATGTAATTTGAGGTTGGATGCCCCGCAATATAAATTTTGAACTTCTCATGTTTTCACGTGAACTTCTTGCAACAAAAGTTTTGAAGTCTTTTGTTTTTTATTCACATATTCATATCTGAAACACATTCCCTGTAGTAGTTAAACTTCCCACAGTTTTCACCTTAAACTTCTTTCACGTATTTTTGTTCAACCTCTCCCACAAATTTTTTTGAACTTTTTTGGCCCGAGCACTTGAACTTCTAGCAACAAAACTTTTAGCCTTTGCTTTTACATTCTTTAGTAACGAGAAAAAATTGAGTTTTTTAAAAACACCAAAAATGACGTCTTTTCAGTTTTTTGATCTTGTAAATCCTAATGTTTAATATACTTTGAACTTCTGTGTTATTTTAATTTGAACTTTGTATTTTATTTTGGGTTAAATAATTGATTTCATTTTTAAATAAATATTTGAATTTGATTGTTTTTTCATTTTTGATTGTTTTAAAAAAAGGGATAGAGTTTTTTAATAACAATAAAATCCTAGATTTCTGAATTAACATCGAACCACTTCGTTATTTTAGTTTGAACTTCTAGCTTTTTTGAAAAAATGGGGAAATCTAGTTAAACTTTTAAAGTGGTTCCTTTTTTTAGTTTGATCTTCTTCATTTTATTCTTTAGTAACGAGGTAAAATCTGAATTTTCGGTAAACTTCAAACTTTTCTATTACATCAATTTGAACTTCTTAGCTTTATTCTTCGGAGAAAAAAAGTATGGTTTTAGAATCATACAATTTTCTTAAAATTGAACTTCTTACTTTTATTTTTCCTAGAAACATAAATAATTTGAGTTTTTCATATACATCGAACTACTCCTTTAATTTAATTTAAATTTTTCATTTTTATTCTTTAGTAACAAGGAAAGTTTGAGATTTTTATAAATATTGAAGTTCTCTAATTTTTTAATTTGGACTTCTTGGTTTAGTTCTTGTAGTAACGGAAAAATCCTAGATTTGTAAAAAATATTGAACCAGTTTGTTATTTAAATTTGCATTCCTGGAGTTTTTTTATATTGAAACGGTGAAAATCCTATTTTGTTAATATTGAACTGCTCTATTTAAAAAATTGAACTTCTTGTATTTTTTTTGAACTTCTTGTTTTTTTTCAAACTTTAATTATGACTAAAATATTAATTGTGTATAAAAAATATGAACTTCTACATCGAGGTGCTCCATTATTTTAATTTGAACTTCTTAATTTTATTATTTAGTAAAAAGGAAAATTTGAGTTTTTAAAAAACGCCAAAAATGATGTTGTTTTTTTGTTTTTTGAACATGTAAATCCTAGGGTTTAATATACTTTGAACTTCTGTATTATTTTTAGTTGAACTTCACCGCGAACATGGCGTACAGCCGTAGTAGAACTTTACCGTGAACGACGCATAGCCGTAGTGCCTTATTTTCTTTGTAGAACTTCATTGTACGTTTCTAGACTTTCTGTGTAGAACTTCTTGAATTTCTTGCAACTAATTCCTTTTACGCTAAATGGTCAATGCATCAGGGTATGTGTTGCATGAATATCCTCAACACTATGCCAAAGCACCTCTAGCGTTATCAATTTTTTAACTTTCTTTTAGCAAAGCTGAATTCACTAGCGACAGTGCAACCCAAACACAATTTCTCATCTAGTAGACTGTTAATTATGTTGCATTATTAGTACAACACCAACCTACCAACGGGATCAGATTATTCATAGTAGTAAGTGTACAGGAAGAGAAAAATACATGTCTGTCTCACAGTTAGAAAAACAGCAACAAGATAAAGCCAACAACAGCACCGGACTCTAGGAGGGTGACGAGCACCACCGCACTCCAGCAGCTCGTCCTCAGCAAAAAAGAGCACACGGCATGCCGCAGCGCCGCCAGACTCCAGCGCCTCGACCTCACCTCAGCAGGATCACCACGGCAGCTCTGTAGCATCCCTCATGGCACCGAGCTGAGCTTTTGAATGCCACCTGGAAGTGCAAAAATTTGAAGTGTCAGCCATACAAATTCAATAGCAAGAACATTACAGCCATGTTGTGTCCATTGATTGAGTTATAGGAGGAGAAGGTGTTACAGATGCAGCAAGCAGTTCAAGTAGCAACCATAGCATGCAGCGTCAAGCCACCAAAACGGAACCCGGCCTTGTTTGCAGGAAGAACATGAGAGCTGAAAGAGATCAACAGTGTCTCACCGTCGAGCACCAAAAAAACCAAATATGAACCTAACTCAGGAAGGTCAAAGCGGCCTACGCGAGAAGTTCAACATGGCAACGGGCGAAGCAACATGGCAACATGGCAACTCCCAAGGTGAACCTTCAGAGATGAACAAACCTCAAGAATATTTAAGGTTCCCTTCATGGCAGGCACCATGAGTTCTGACTGCACGGTGGTATTTAGCACACCATTATTAACAGATCATCAAGAATCTGCAGTTTCCAAATATGGGACTTCAACCAGATTTTTACAGTGCCAGAAAGGCAGTAGCAACTTGTAATCTTCTCTGACAGCAGTGAGTCACTTAGTTCGCACTCCTCGATGGCGGCGGCCAGCGCGGTGGCGCTGTCCACCACGTCTGCCTTGAACAGCAGCAGGCTCTTCGCTGCCCCATCCAACTGCATTAGATGCACGTTCTTAGAATCACCTGAAACAGCACCCCCAGCAATCATTATCATTTATCAACTGGCGAAGTAGGCAGCAAGAGGAGAGGAGGAGCGACTAGATCAGGTAGCGGTGGCGCAATGGGCAGGTCGCGGGGGAGCCATGGGGCAGGTCGCGGTGGCGCCATGGGGTAGGTCGCGGTGGCATTTGACGGCAGACGAAGGCCACCTCCTCGGTGGAAGCAGGGGAGGAAGGCTGGTGACGATCTGAGTCGGGGGGGCGTGGCAGCGGGGTGGTCCGGGAAGGAGGCCACGACACGCGAGCGAGAGTGGAAGACGGAGGTTGGGGCGACGACTCTTGTGCCAGTGGATCCAGGAGTCGGCGGGGCCGGTGGAGCTGGGGCGCCTTGGTGCACGTGGCCGGGGCCGGTGGGTGCACCGGCGGGTGGAGGTAGTGGCCACTGTACCAGCGGCGACGGCGACGGAGCGGGGTTTAGGGTTTAAAAGTAATTTAGAAAACGGTACAAGTTCCACTGAGTTTGTATTTTCGAGATAATTTTTCAACCGTAGGTCAGAATGCAGCAAATGATATGGCGTTGAAAAGCCTGAGGAAATGCGAAACTTTTTGGTATATATTAAAAAATGGCGGAAAATGTATTTTTGTCGTAATTTGTACAAACCTTATCGGAATGATGCAAATAATATACCGTTGAAAAGCTACGGAAAATGCGAAACTTTTTCATGTTGATGGTTTTCTCTGATTCCTAGCCGTTTTCAAGTAATTTTGAAAACAGCGAGATCATTCGTTCTGCCTTTTTCGCGAAACAGATTGTCGAAAATGCACCGCGTGAAGAACTTGAACTTCTCGGCGTGCGCACCTGAACTTCACTCTGTTTTTCACGTATTTTTTTTTTGCTCGCAGCTCTCCATCCACTGCTCGTAGCTCTTCATCCACTCACCAAAATTGAGCAAGTGATATACCGATGAAAAGCTGCTGTAAACACACAACTTTTCTGTCTTGATCATTTCTTTCATAATCGCGACGGTTTAGAACATTTTTGTCCAAAATTCATTTAGTGTAGTGGTTGAACTTCCTTCTATTTTCACGTTGAACTTCTGTCGCGTATTTTTGTTTGTAATTTTTCACCCATTCGTCGGTGTTACACAAATGTTATTCTTTTGTACAAACCTCTCTCACAATAATTTTTTGAACAAACCTCAATGGCGAGATCATGATTTCTGCGTTCATCGCAAATGGATATGCACTGCGTGAAGTAGTTGAACTTCTGGGGCATGCTTGTTTGAACTTCACTCTGTTTTTTACATGTAATTGAAGGTCGGACGTCTAGCACTAGAGTTCTCGAACTTCACTCGGAGAAGCATGTGAACTTTTTGCAACAAACGTTTTAGGTTTTTAGTTTTGCATTCTTTTATTCTCACCTGAAACGCATTCCGTGTAGTAGTTGAACTCCCCGTTGTTTTTCCCTTGAACTTCTGTCACTCGCTCGTTGGCAGATTTTGCTCTTGGGTCATGATGAACTTGCATTTTTTGCAATTTTACTGCCTGATTTGTTCGACCTGAACTTCCTCCAGTGCTAGGTTGAACTTCCGCCAACATTGCCCAAATGGGGCTTGCTATATACCGTTGGAAAGCTATAGACACCAGTATCAATACCCAAGTGAAATTTTTGGCAAAATGTGAGCGGTTTAAGAGCAGTTTTGAAAACCGTTTTTTCTTCATACAAAAAACCTGAATCATATTTTTGATCACATTTCTAAACCGTTTATCGGAATGAGGCAAATAATATGGCGTTAGAAAGCTGCTGCAAAACCGGTCCTTCCACATGTTGAAAATTTTCTCTAATTCCCTATGGTTAAAGAGTAATTTGGAAAATTGTAAAAATTCACAAACCGCAAAATTATGAGTTTCTATAATAAATATTGAAACTGCTCCAATTTTTGAAACTTAAATTCTTGGTTTATTATTTAGTAGCAAGGAAAATCTGGGTTTTTCATATACATTGAACAATTCTATTTTATAAAATTGAACTTCATGGTTTTTTTTTCAATTTGGACTTCTCGGTGTTGTTCATTTGTAACGGAAAAAATTCTTAGTTTTGTAATAAACATTATACAACTTCTTCGTTATTTCGAACTGAATTTCTTGGTTTATTCGTTAGTAACGAGAAAAATTGAGTTTTGGTATTAAATATCGAACTGCTCCGGTTTTTGAAATTGAACTTCTTGGTTTATTATTTAGTAATGAGGAAAATCTGGGCATTTCGTATACATTGAACTATTCTACTTTTTTTAAATTGACTTTTTTGGTTTTTCAATCTGGACTTCGTGGTATTATCCATTCGTCACAGAAAATAATGCATTTTAATGTATTTTCAACAACTCTATTTATTTTAAAAAAATAGCTTCCTACATGATAAAACATACAAAAAACTTCTTATATATTGAACTTCCTGTGTGAATTTACATTTTTTTTCGCTGGTATATTAAATGAACTTTTTTGTCACATATTTTTTGAACCTTTGCATTTTTTGTTTGAACTTCTTTATTTTTGTACGTAGAAAGAAAAAAAGAACTACCCATTGCACGAAGACACACACAGCCATTTGTGCATGCATGAACACAAGTGTCCTCTGAACTTATCATGTATGTCATACAAAAAATTCCAAAACACTGCTAGCAACATCTTTTGCAATGATTAATATTTGAAACCCATAAACCATCATTTTCCCAACTTTATAGTGTTTAAAATTGGACGCCAAGAGGAACAGGGTTCAGGAGGAAGATGTCAGCAGGGCACTGAAGTTCAGATTGGTCGCGGGAAGAAAGTCCGCACCGCAAGTTGGGTCTCTTGACAACGTCGACCACTGTAGTTGGAATCCAGGGAAACATGCTCCTCTGACACAGACCAAAAATCAAAAGAATTAGTGTTCCTAGCTTACAGTACTTGTTCACATAGTTCATGAGATAAAAGAACTAGCACTGATGGAAAAATGGAAAGTTCATGGGTAGCAGAGGGAGCAGGTCGGCATAGCAGCAGGTGGGCGTCACTTTTTTGAGGAGTGCATGTTGCTGCAGGAAGGAGGAGCCACCGCCGGCTCCGTCGAAGAAGGTCGATGGGGAGGTGCTGGGACACACACTCACCAGAGTTGAGGAGCACATGGGAGCCAGAGGAAGCCGCACTCGGGGGCTGGTGGAGGGAGACGACCGCGACCCGTTGGGTGGCGCGCGTCGCAGGGTGCTCCCATCGATGGGACCCCTTCCAGCGGTGGCGGCAGGGACCCGGTGGGCAGCGCTGTCGTTGATTGGACCCCGGGCGGCGGCAGCGGCCAGGAAGGGAGGCGGGGCAGCGGCGTGGACTAGAAAGGGTCCCAGGAGGTCGCGCAGCGGTGGGGCGGCCACGAAGGTCGCGCGGCGGCGGGGACCCCGGGGAGGTTCATGCGGCGGCGCGGGGATGAGGGAGATCTGGTGCGGGAGCACGAGGTTGGGGGCGATGGGCTCGGGAGTGTTTTTTTTCCTTTTTATTCTTTTTTCGCTAACGCTTCCATGAGTTCAGGATACCTCGTCGCGCCCTATATAGCGCATGGGAGCACGAGGTTGGGGGCGATGGGATCGGGAGTGTTTTTTTCCTTTTTATTCTTTTTTCGCTAACGCTTCCATGAGTTCGGGATACCTCGTCGCGCCCTATATAGCGCGAACCGTGATCAGAATAACTATTCTGATCCCAGGATCAGAATAGTTTTATTCTCTCTCTCTCTCTCTCTCTCTCTCTATATATATATATATATATATATATATATATATATATATATATATATATAGTAACACTAAACTAAGCGTGAGTGTAGAATAGCTTATTTACACCCTAGTAACAGTACATACAAAATACAGTAACACATTATGTAAAATATAGTAATTTTCGTAAAAATGTAGTAAATTACAAACTTAGATGATAAAAAAATATTTTTTGAATTACTACATTTTATACACCGTTTTACTAGATTTTGTACATAGCATTACTAGGGGGTGTAGAATAAGCTACTCTACACTCACGCTTAGAATAGCGTTACCCTATATATATATATATATATATATATATATATATATATATATATATATATATATATATATATATATATATATCCAATAAAAAACGACGGAAACGGTGAAGATTTTGCAAAGTTGAAGAATTTGAAGAACTGAGGAATTTCACAACTGAAAAAAAACTCAAATTGAAGATTTTCAACTTTGGTGGTTGCGTGACCCACCGTATAAGAATGATGATTTTAGACGCCGCGTACAATTGTCGTAGGGTTCTGAGAATCAAATTCTTCATTAATTTCCTCACACTTAGAGTGTTATTCTTCATTGATTGAAGAAAACGTTTCTTCATGTGTTGCACATCTAAGTCATCAATTTTGCATAAGTGTTAGGATGAGTGTCCTTTTCAAAGAACATTCGAAGATTCTAAGATATTTAGCTCACACCGTAACTTGCTAAATCTCTTCTCATCCAAGGGCTTTGTGAAGATATCGGCCAGCTTGTCTTCAGTCTTCACATGCTCAATAGAAATATCGCCCTTCAACACATGATCGCGAAGAAAATGATGACGAATCTGAATGTGCTTTGTCTTCGAGTGCTGAACTGGGTTGTGAGCAATCTTGATGGCACTCTCATTGTCACAGAGGAGAGGCACATTCTTCACGTTGACGCCGTAGTCCTTGAGAGTTTGCTTCATCCATAGCAATTGAGCACAGCAAGAACCAGGAGCAATGTACTCAGCTTCAGCAGTAGACAGTGATACGCAGTTCTATTTCTTTGATGACCAACAGACCAAAGATTGTCCGAGGAAATGACATGTAGCAGATGTTGAGTTGCGGTCCACGCGATCACTAGCATAGTCAGAGTCAGAATATCCAATGAGATCAGAAGCCGAGCCCTTGGGGTACCACAATCCAAGTGTTGGTGTGTGAGCTAGATATCGAAGAATATGCTTCACGGCCTTATGGATTCCTTTGGTGTAGCTTGAAATCGGGCACACATGCAAACACTAAGCATTATATCTGGCCTAGATGCACATAAGTACAATAAAGAACCAATCATGGAGCGGTATACCTTATGATCGAAGTCAACACCATTTTCATCAGTGCCCAGATGGCCATTTGTGGGCATAGGAATTTTGACGCCTTTGCAATCTTGCATGCCAAATTTCCTCAGTACATCCTTGAGGTATTTCTCCTGAGATATGAATATGCCGTTGTGCTGTTGACGAATTTGAAGACCTAAGAAGAATTTCAACTCTCCCATCATAGACATTTGATATTCTTCACTCATCATATAGGCAAATTCATCACTATAACGTTGGTCGGTACAGCCAAAGATAATATCATCAACACATATTTGGCACACAAACAGTTCACCATCTTATGATTTAGTGAAAAGAGTAGGGTCGAGTGAACCGGGTTTGAAGCTTTCTTCAAGAGGAATTCCTTCAAAGTATCATACCACGCCCAAGGGGCCTACTTGAGGCCATAGAGGGCCTTATTGAGTCTGAAGACTTTGTCAGGATGCTTTGGATCTTCAAAACCTGATGGTTGAGCAACATATACTTCTTCCTCAAGCTTACCATTGAGGAATGCACTTTTCACATCCATTTGATATAAAGTGATATCATGATGGTTAGCATAAGCAAGTAATATGTGAATAGCCTCAAGTCTAGCAACAGGTGCAAAAGTTTCATCAAAATAAATTCCATCAACCTGTGTGTAGCCTTGAGCTACAAGCCATGCCTTATTCCTCAGGTGCATCAGCTCGACGTTCTTCATGTTCTGGAATGAATTCTTCAGCAGATTCTTCGGCAGGAATCACATCCTCAGTAGCCTTGAACTTGATATAATCCTCAGGTGCTGGTTCATCTATCACAGAAGGTAGGTGCTCTCTTTGCAAGCCGTTAGTTTCATCAAACCGCACATCTATAGTTTCAACAACCTTGTGAAGAACGTTGTTGAAGACTCTGTAGGTGTGCGAATCCTTTCCGTAACCAAGCATAAAACCTTCATGTGCTTTCGGTGCAAATTTAGTATTGTGATGAGGATCTCTAATCCAACATTTAGCACCGAAGACTTTGAAATAATTCACATTGGGTTTCTTGTCAGTGAGGAGTTCATAGGCAGTCTTCTTGAAGAATTTGTGAAGATATACCCTGTTGATGATGTGGCACGCAGTATAAATTGCCTCAATCTAGAAGTGACAAGGCGTCTTGTACTCATCAAGCATAGTGCAAGCCATCTCAACAAGAGTTCTGTTCCTGCGCTCCACGACGCCATTCTGCTAAGGAGTATAAGGAGCAGATAACTCATGAGTAATACCAAGTTCATCAAGATAGTCATCAAGACCAGAATTCTTGAACTCAGTTCCATTGTCACTTCTGATGTGCTTGATCTTCACACCAAAGTTGGTTGAAGCCCTCGAGGAAAATCGTTTGAAGACTTCCCGCACTTCATGTTTGTAAGTAACAATGTGTACCCATGTGTATCGAGAGTAATCATCAACAATAACAAGACCATAAAGGGATGCATCATTAGTGACTGCTGAGTAATGATTAGGACCAAAGAGGTCCATGTGAAGCAATTCAAATGGTCGAGTGGTGGTCATGATAGTCTTTGCTGGATGCTTGGCCTTGGTCATCTTTCCAGCTTCACAAGCTC
The DNA here is from genome assembly GCA_963921465.1 of Triticum timopheevii. Classification (NCBI taxonomy): domain Eukaryota; kingdom Viridiplantae; phylum Streptophyta; class Magnoliopsida; order Poales; family Poaceae; genus Triticum; species Triticum timopheevii. The sequence continues at coordinate 624,981,093 of OY997270.1, read as the reverse complement.
CACACAAGTGATCCTTGAGGAATTTGACATTCTCAATGCCAATGACATGCTTCTTCTTCGTAAGCGTGTGCAAATTCCTCATGCCTGCATGACCAAGTCATCGATGCCATAGTCGGCCTTCTAAAGCTTTTGCAAGTAGGCACACGGCTGGTTGTGAACCTGTAGAGAAATCAACAATATACAAGTCTCCTCTCCTAAAGCCTTTGAAGACTTTGGAATCGTCAGCTTCCATAACCACAACACAATGATGCTTGCCAAAGACAACAACCACATCAAGATCACAAAGCATTGAGACAGACATAAGGTTGTATCCTAAGGACTCAACAAGCATGACTTTGTCCATGTGTCGATCCTTTGTGATCGCAACCTTACCTAGACCCAATACCTGCATTTTGCCTTTGTCAGCGAAGATGATATGCTTAAGATGCGATGGTGATAAGGAAGCATCCATCAATAGATTCTTGTCACCAGTCATGTGATTTGTACATCCACTATCGAGGACCCACTCATTGGCTTTGGGCTGATCATCCTGCAGATGAATTAGTGCAGCTTACGAACTCATGTACTTCATCAATGAAGAATATGACATCAATTCATCAGATCAATTTCATCAAGCAGTAAGACAGATATAGCAGTATGAGGACATGAGAAATGAGAGTTCATTTCTTCATGATTAGCCTGCGTCCTTTCAGGCAGTTTTCAGGTCTCCAGCAAATTCTTTAGATGTTCACGCACGTCTGGAGACCTGACCCTGCAGAAGAGATTAGTTCTTTTCACCACCCACATCTGAAGGGGTGGCAAAGATTTCATTACTCTGCGAGCTCCATATGAGAATGGTGGCAGAGAAGCCAATCCATTTCGTTTAACATAGGAGGAGTTAGCGTAAGCATATGAATAAGTAGAGAAATTCTTTGAGGACTTATGAACATAATGATTAGAAGAATAGCGCTCATATTCATAGCCCTTAGCTCTTCCCTACGAAACAGAGTTGTTAGCACGATGATAATCATATGAGCAGTTTGATCCTTTTGAGGAATTTGATCTGTATGAGGACTTGGATCCATATGAAGAATTTGGTCCATATGAAGAATTTGATCTGGGGTTCCTATTCTTCGCAGGTGGTGTCATGAGGACATTCACCTAAAGACTTTCAAGGCACCTTTTGGGGACCCAAATTTTCTTCATAGGGGAACCGTTCCTGCAGTTAGTGCCAACATATCTAGCAAATACTTCACCATTCTGATTTTTGAACAGTTTATAGTTGAAGTCAAATGACTCATCAGAAGAATGAGAAGATTCACATGTAAAGCCAGATAAATTAGATGGATCAACTGGAGGTCCCTTCGCAGCAACCCATGAGGTTTTGGGGTACTGCTCGGGCTTCCAATATGTACCATCAACATTGAGTTTCCTCTCAAAGGCAATACCCTCTTTCCTAGGGTTCCTGTTGAGGATCTGCTTTTTAAGCACATCACAAAGAGTCTGATGCCCTTTGAGGCTTTTGTACATGCCTGTCATGTATAATTCCTTCAGCCCTACATCGTTAGTGATACTAGCAGTGTCCTCAGATGAGGAATTAGTGATAGCAGAGGCAGGTGAAGAATTTGTAACAATAGAAGCATTTGAACATTCAGGTGAAGAATTAGCAGATTCATGTTCAGTGCATCTCAAACATGGAGGAACAAATTCTTCGTGAGCAGCGCTGATTTTTTGAGCAAGTAAAGAATCGCGCTCCTTCTAAAGATCTTCATAACTCACTCTTAGCTTCTCAAGCTCTTGCTATCTTTGAAGAAATTCATAGGAAAGCTTCTCACACTACTAGGAAAAGGGCTATAGATAGGAAAGCTTCTCACACTACTAGGAGGAGATCGAGCAGTTTTTCACCTGCCTCGTAGGAGTAAAACTTCCTTACGGTTACGCGGGGAAGATAAGCAGATACCTAGACCCAGCGAAGCAGAAGTTCAGCGGGATGAAGTATCACGACTATCACATGCTGATGACGCAAATACTTCTAGTTGCAATCCGTGGGATCATGGACGCGCACATCCGTGAAACGCTATTTGGCCTATGCAACTTTTTCGACGTCATCTCTTGGAAGTCGATTGGCGTGAGGCAACTCAGAAGGCTACAGGCAAATATCGTGGTGATACTATGCGAGCTTGAGATGTACTTCCCGCCCGCATTCTTCAACGTTATGGTGCATCTGCTGGTCCACATCGTGGAGGATATCATCCAACTCGGGCCGACGTTCCTGCACAGCATGATGCCGTTCGAAAGGATGAATAGTGTCATCAAAGGATACGTTCGCAACATGTCACGTCCAGATGGAACTATAGCCAGGGGCTTTCTGACCGAAGAGTGCATCTCCTACTGCAAGAATTATCTAGGCATCGAGAACCCCGTTGGTCTGCCCGTCAACAGGCACCACGGCAGGCTCGCTGGATGGGGTCACCGTGAGGGTCGCCACGAAATGCATGTCGACTTCGAGGGTTGACTCACCGACTTTGAAAGAGCAAACCTAGTCGCGCTACAACACATAGACAAGGTCGATCCTTTGGTGGTAGAGCACAAAAGCTTTATTGAGAAGACGTACAATGACCGAGGCTAACAAAGGACGGACGGAGATATAATCAAAGAGCACAACTCATGTTTCACGCGTTGGTTCAAGCAGAAGCTTTTGTCATACCCTTTACATGAGGATTCTTTCGCGGAAGAACAACTCATATTCGCCTTGTCACAGGGCGCCGAGCACAACCTGATGACCTATGAGGCGTTCGATATCAACGGGTACACATTCTACACCGAGAACAAGGACATGAAGAGCGATGGTTATCAGAACTCCGGGGTAACGATGGAATCCTACACCAGTAATGACAAGGACAGATACTACAAAAGGATCAAGGAGATCTGGGAGATGAGCTACGCTGGAGAGAAGGTCCCAATGTTCCGTGTTAGATGGGCCAAGAGCGTCCTAAAAGAAGTCCGGTATTTCACCACCATGGTTATACCCGAAGCCAAATCCAAGACCGCGGGCGCAAACATCACCACAAAAAATGAACCATGGGTACTGGCTTCCCAAGTGGACCAATGCTTCTTCATTACCGACCCGTCAAAGCCCAGTCGTGTTGTCGTGAGGAGAGGCAAAAGGAAGATCATCGGAATGGATGGAGTAGCCAATGCGCAAGACTTCGACAAGTACGGCGACCCAAAGATCGAACATGACGACGACGATGAAGTAGTAGCACACACCACAAGAAGAAGCAGGACCACCCTACCTAAAGGACGTCCGTTCCACAGAAGAACTCCGTTTGCGAAAAAGAAGGGCAAGAAGATTGTGAACAGATAGCTAGCTAAGATCGATTGTATTTAAATCGTAGTCTTCATTTCTTGATTGTATTTCATGGGCACTTTTTGATATCATGAATATTTTTAAATTTCACGGGCACTTTTTGAATTCATGAGGACACTCGATCTCGATCCTCCTCCACCACCACCGACGAGTACCCCCCCCCCCCCCCCCCGCTCCCTCCCCCGCTCCACCGCCGCCAACGGGCACCCCCCGCACCCTCCCCCGCTCCACCACCGCCGCCGATGTTTTCAAGTAACAAATTTGAACATATTTTTAAAAAAATTATTACTGTTTTTATAAAAATACTGTTATGATTTAAACAAGTTTGAACATATTTAAACACAAATAAATATCAAACAACATTTAAAATGCAAAAAAATTATTGGGGAGCCTAGGAATCAAACCCAGGACCTCCTGGTGTGTGTGGTGCGTGCTGACCAGTCAGGCTAGTGGGCGGGTTCTGATGTGGATTGGGTTAGGTGGAATATAACCTGTGCTCGAACTGTAATAAAAAAACATTCTAATGGCGCACCACTGCGGAGTGCGCCATTGCTATCAAAAAAAAAGATTTCTAATGGCGCACCGACGGGTGGTGCGCCATTAGTAAGCTTCCCCCCTAGCTATCCTCCCTCTCCCTCGCCAGATCCCCTTCGACTCTCTCTCCCTCGCCACCAGATCCACCAGCGCGCTGCCCCGACCCACGACGCCGCCGCCCCGACCCTCGCCGGACTCCAATCCCGCCGCCCCCGCGCCCCCGCGCCCCCACACCCGCCGCCCCGACCCTCGCCGGACTCCACCCCCGCCGCCCCCGCGCCCCCACCCCCGCCGCCCCCGCGCCCCCGCACCCCCACCCCCGCCGCCCCGACCCTCGCCAGACTCCTCCTCACCGTCGGCACCGAGCAGCGACGCAGCACCGTACGCACACCCGACCCTCCTCCTCCCATTGCCCCTCCTCCTCCTCCCCTTGCCCCCCGCCTGCGCAGCTGACGGCCCCTTCTCTGTCTCGCAGGGCAAGGTCTCCGGCGCCTCTACGACACCGACGCCTCCACCGTCTATGGCGTCTGCGCCTTCTTCCACCTCCGGCCACCGCGGCCTCACCATCGATCCACGTCACCTCGTCAACCTCGGCCCCGCATGAGCTCGCCATCGTCTTCCTCTCAGTGAGCTGCACCGGTTCCCCTCCCCCCGTCGGCCCCTGGCAGCGCCCTGGCCCCTGGCCCCGTGCTCCCCTCGGCCCCTGGCCGCGCCCTGGCCCCGCCCAGGCGCGCTCACCGCACCGCGACCGCAACGGGTCTTAGAGGCCATTGGGCCGTAGTCATGTAGATCATCAGTCAAGAGGAAAAAATCGACTTGTCATGTAGATCATCATCAGTCATGTAGATCATTAGTTGTTTACATTGGACTTGCCAAATTTTCTTATGAGGGCTGGGTGTGTGCTTTTGTTGGTTAAGTAGTAAGTTGTTTAGGCTTGGCCATTTCCACTCATTGTAGATAGATAGAGTTACACTTTTGTTACATTGCGTTATCTTTATGTGGATTATTAATGCTCCACTTCCACATATTTTTAGTTAGTTATCTTCTAGTAGTATTTCAAATTGAAGCCCTGAGCATGTTCTGTCATGAAAATAGAGATTTGTCTCTCATGTTCTGAATTTCCTCTTTTCCTCAAATTTTGCTTCACAATAGTATCTCTACGGCCGTTGTTGATCATCTTTCAAGTTTATCTTTGTACTAGTATTTGAGCTCTTTCCATCATCTACTGTCATGTGGAACTCTTTTTACAGTTAAAATGACCATGATTTACTGTGTCTAGCAGTTGGGTTTTTTAAGTCTGTTTACAGCTCTAGTACACTTCTCTTACACTTACTGAGGTCTTGTATTTCTGCTTTTTAGGTTGGCGTAAATTTGGTAGTCTCTGAGTTTTGTTAATCCTATGATCTGTCGCTCTGTCAGCCTTTGTAATTTGCACCTATATTATGTAACACTACTTGATGATGTTAAACTGTAACTCCCTTTCCTTAGAACTGTAATTACTGTAGCAACAAATCCATTTTCATCTATATGTATAGCACACACAAGGAAATGACTGTTCTGTGTTTTTTGTGTTTGTTTTTTACAGTCCTCTAGTAAATGAGCTACTGTTGTGTTGTTGTTCCTATACTGTAATTGTTTCAGCGCACACTACCATGACTTGATGTTTACAATAGCTGTTTTCTTTATATCCAATAGTCAGTGTATATTTTTCTTCAGAGGTAACTGGTCAAATGTTCAGTGTGTATGTCTGAACTTGAATGTTGCAATGATGTTTTCTTCAGAGGCTACTGTCAAGAACTTGCGCTACTGTCTTGCAAAGATGATGATCATCTTGCTAGTTTGCTGGGTTTTGTCTCCGACCATTGTGTCGTGATGAATTTGCAGGTACCCCGAGAGGCCCTTGAGTTTGCCGGAATGTAGATTAACTTCCGTTCCGGCAAATTCGGGTACTCCATATGTCTTATTTTCAACAAAGGTCATGCTGAAATTTTCCGTGAATTTTAGCATGGCTTTGCTAAAAATCGGACATATGAGGTACTTGCTACTAATGCATGGGCCGGGGTATCTTAGTACTTAATTAAGTAGGATCAACTGCCCCTTTATTCTTGCTGCATTAAACCATAGGTGGCAATAGAGCCAAGTGATTAGGCCCAACTTAGAATTCTCCTCAGCATCGATAAACCCTAGATGATAAACCCAACATAGATGGCAATAGAGCCAAGTGATTAGTGCCAAGTGATTAGGCCCAACCTAGGGTGCCTCGGCATCGATAAACCCTAAATGATGAAAACTTAACTTAGCATTTAGGGTGCCTCGGCATCGACAAACCCTAAATGATGAAACCTTGGCTTTTAGGGTGCCTCGGTGTCGATGAGAACCTAAATGATGTACGCTTAGGCTTTTAGGGTGCCTCGGCGTCGACAAACCCTAAATGATAAAAGCTTAGCTTTTAGGATGCCTCGGTGTTGACAAACCCTAAATGACGAGACCATGATCTTGTTCCTTGACAATAACCAACTTTTTGACCAAACTTTTTTCCTACTTAGAGCGAAACATGGCCCACAACGATGAGGCCGGCGGTTCGGGCGGCAAGCAATTCTGGGAGCTGTCCCAGGAGTTGGAGGAAGAACCTCACCGCTATGAGGATGCCGTGGAAGACACCAATCCTGACTACACAACCCCTAGTGGCGTTGAGGATGACACCACTGATGGTGCCGCCGAGGATGCCACCACTGATGATGGCGGCGCACACACAGATGGCAGCCAACCGAAGAGGCAACGAAAGGACCGGCGCTCAAGCGTGCTCGGCACCGTCAGGGAGAAATTTACTGAAGTGGACTCCGACGGCAATCCAACGGCGCCCAAACTAGTCAAGGGGTACTCGGGTCAGCTCAGGTGCATTCTCCGGAGCACCGTCTCGATCAACACCGAGTACCTAAGGCATAAGGACCACGGGAATTTGCGCAGCCTCCTCTTCACAAAGCTGCACGGACGATACAAGTTCCCTACTGAGTTTGCAAACACACGCCTCTCGGGGAATGAAGTGAACAGTACCGCCCTCATGAGGATGAGCACGACCCTGTCTACTTGGAGACGCACGGTGAAGGCAATGATTGACAAAGGTGGTAGTTATGACAAGATCAAGGCGAAATATCCTTTGATGAGCGAAGATGAGTACAAGGAGTCCAAGATCAAGTGTGAGAGCAGCGCAACCTCCAAATCAAGTCAGTGGGGGATAGAAATGCGGAAGTTGAACCTAGGGGTCCACCAACTCGGTCCCGGCGGTTACAGAGTGGCGGAGCCTATATGGGACAAGGAGGGTGCGGAGCGTGCCGAGCAAGGCCTACCGCCCCACTTCGAGAAATACCGTGACAAGCAGACCAGGAGCTTTCTCAGGGCCCGGTACAAGGAGGACCCGGTAACAAAGGAGCTTACCACGGATCCGAAGATCAGGGCGCTCGAGCTTGTTCTGGTAAGGAATACACCCCCGCGTAATTAGCTCCATATGGTTGCATTCTAATTTATCCCCAATATTTCTAAATGGTTCACGTTCCTTCCACAGGACACTGAAAGCAGTAGCGCGGGGTCGTCTCAGAGCTCCCCTTTCGACACCCCTTTAAATAGGGTGAACGTAATGAAAAACAAGGATAAGCTCAGTAAGACGACGTCAGCTGGTCGTGTGGTCGGCAAAGGCTTGTCCATAAAATGGTCGTCATACTATACCGCTTGTGGGCGAAAGGAGAAAAAGACCAGCTCGAAAAGCCAGTCGCGCGAGGTTGAAGCACTCAAGGCACAAGTGGCGCAGATTCCGGAGCTTGCCCAAGAGCAAGTGGAACAACAACTGGGAACGAAGCTCAACGCCATGGTGCCTATGTTGATTCATGAGCTGACGATGTGGATTGCGGGCGGCCAACAGGGGCCTCCCCCGGTTTCCAGCTTCACGGCCAGCAACTCGCACAGTGCGTAGGCGGCACCATTACTGTCTCCGGCCGCGCCATTGGTGTCTCTGGTGGAGGCGGTATTCGTGTCCCCGGCGCCGGCACGGGCATTGGAGCTTAATGCACCCGGGTGTACGTCGGTCGGCACCTCGCCAGCAAGCGGCCCCTCCGTCAGTCGCACGACCGCCGTTGGCGGTGCCTCGACATTAGCCGAGCTCGACGGCATCACGGTAACTAAGCCTCTCGGCCGATGACTTCATCTCCTTGCCTTTGACTGGGCATCCCTGTCGCCCTACATGTTTTCGCAGGGCACCGCCGACGTTCCTTGCACTCTTCTGCACTTCGTGGGCGGCGAGTTGGTCAATGTCGCCAAGGGCAGAATCGTTCAACCGGGCAACCCCATGTTCGACGGTAATCCGATACCATCCACAATGTATAGGGTTGAAGTGGTTCTGGTGCTGCCAGGCTGCAACGAGCTGTTACCTCCGATTCGACCCGCTGGGGCCGACGAAGAAGATGAGATGACCCTCAGCGCCTGCGTAAACTGGCCCCTGCTTTGCCGAAGAGCCAGATTCGTTTCGGGGCGGGGGACACCACCCCACAGACAAGACCGCCAGTCGTGCCGGCGCCATGCCATGGCAAGAACGCCGCAACACTACCGGACCTGCCGGACATCCCTATGGCACAGGATCCGGATAACCCTATGGCACAGGATCCGGACGGCGACGACAACGACGACGGTACATTTACCAAAGTTGATAAGTACTTTGCCGAACATGGGTACGCTCATGAGTTCTGTGGGCCTCTTTCTCAAGAACCCAACCAAGACGACCGCGATCTAGCTGGTACGGCGGAGAAATCCAATTGCAACAGGCGTCGTCTGGCGTTCAGTTCTCAGGACACGCCTCTAGCTCCCGCCTTCACCGAGCCTCAGATAGCTGAGGTGCGAAATATTATGATCCCCAACACGCTCAAGAAGGTGGTCTGTGAGCAGAACTCGGTCCCATTACAGGAGATGAAGAAGAAGGGACGGAAACGAAAGACTATCAAGGGCGCCGGTGCGAGCCAGCTGGCACCGAGTTCGATCCATGCTCAAGGCAGGCCACCTTCACCTAGGGATATCTCAAGGAGGGTGCATGTGGCGGGTAGGGCGATGCTACCGCCAAATATGCTGAATGCTGCAACCGGTGCAATGCGGAGTCTGCACGATCGTGTTTTTCTTTGGAGAAGCGGCGTCTCAGATAGAAAGATGTGGCATACCCGGTTTTCGTGGCCAAGGTGCCAGAGGGCAAGTGCTTTGTGGACGGCGACATCGGGGGTACGATCGTCCTGCGGTTTGATGACATCTTTGCTATGTTTAACCTTCATCCGCTGCACTACATGTGACACCCCAAAATTTTAACCTTGTTTTGTTGATTAAAATTTCGCCAGGAAATTAAAACTCTTTTTTTCTAGACTCACTTTTGATTTTTGAAACATTTCCTTTCTTATCATCATGGAGTTTCTACCTCAAGTGAAATACTTCTCAATTTTATTGGACTCTCTTACCCTCTCAAATAAAACTTTTCTTTTATCAGAGGGATTAATTATAAAATTATTTCCCTGATCTTTATTCCTTTAAAAATGGTTTTTCCATGGTTTGTGGTCCTTTTTTTTGAACTACAACCATTTGATAAAATCTTTTAAAAAAATCCCACCAAAATTTGGAGATGTCATGTGATGTTTCTAAATCACTTTTATGCAAAAAGATATTTCTTTCATTTAATATTTTGAGCTCTATCCCAAATTTTCAAATCTGGTCCAGTGGGCACTTTTACACTACAACCTATTTAAATATTTCTTTAAAACTTCCACCAAAATTTTGGGATGTCAATATGAGTATGTTAATTAACTTTTTGCAAAAACCCAGTGATGTTATTTGAAAATTTTGAGTGAATCATCCTCATTTCCATTCTGGTCCAACTTGAGGTTTTGTACTACAACTATATTTTAACTTACTCCTTTTGCTGTGATTCCTTTTCCCACTTGTAATACACCTTACCAAACCCTTAAGTCCAAGAGCATGAACCCATTGAGAAAATTTTTGTCCATGCATTGATGCCATTTACCTTCTGTCCAGAACTGAAGTTCTGCAAAACTTGCACTAGCAAGTTTGTGCTTTGGACAAACTAACCTCACCACCCACTTTTCCATCCAAAGAGACACTGATCTGGAGAAATTGGTCACTCCAAGAAATGCCTAGGTGCCCATGGCATTTTGTCAAACACCTTGAGAGCATGGACAGTTTTGGCATGAAGTTTGGTTTACTTTGTGAACTTGTTTCCCTGACCAAACCAGCATGTCCCATGGTTTTGCCCTAACCTACAACCCCACCCTGCTAACTCTCTTGTGGTTTGGAGTCCCCTATCATGCCTTCACATTTCGTCAAGCACGTTCCGTGCGTGCACTGGGCATGCCCAGAGCGCGAGCGGAGAACGCGTTTTGCACGTGCCGCGCCCGAACCGCCGCGTCTCGCCCCGCACTCACTCCGGTCCGTGACCGATCGCAGCCAGCAGGCCGTGTCCCCTTCTGCACCCCACGAGCCCCGCAGCCCTCGCCACGTCTCCAACAGGCCAGCAGATAGCCGCCACTGCCGCCCGACAGCTCCTGCGCTAGCCAGCACCGCCCAAGCCACCCCCGCTCGCCAGCTCACCCTTGGAGTAGTGCCCGCTCGTCCGCTAGCGCCTGCCGCCATCCCCAGCCTCGCCACGATGCCCTGCAGCTACAGAACGTCGGTTGCCGACGAGCTCATCCATTGCCGCCGCGAACCGACGTGGGAGCGCTATAAAAGCAAGCCCCTCGAGCCCTCCGAGAACACAAGAAGCCTCACACCGTACTCCTGCTGCCCCCATTGTCGTCAATTGGAAAGAAACATGTCGTCTTCCCCCACTCCGGGCAGTCCGGCCACCGCCGCCTCCCGGCTCCGTTCGGCGCAACCAGGGCCTCCCCCTTTCCACTCTCTCCACCAGGAACCCCCTCACCCTCTCGTGAGTCCGTCCCCCTACTCAATCTTGATCGGCACTCACCGCGGGCGAAATCTCTGTCGGTGTACTAAAGTACGGGTACCTTAGTACACCGAACTTCTGCACGGGCAGTCGCAGCGCCCAGCGGCAAGGCTTGCCGGGCATCCGCCAAGATCCTCCGCAGCTCATATTTGTGCCATTCAAGAACAAAGTGTTTTAACTAAGAAGACAAGGCCCCGGCAAGAGGAGCTTGCCGGGAAGGACAAGGCCCCGGCAAGAGGAGCTTGCCGGGAGGGCCAGCCAAGAAACTTGCCGCGACGCGCCGCGCGTCCCGGCAAGACCCGGCGAGCGACAAGCTTTCGGGTGCGGCAAGGCAACGACCGCGGCAAAGCGCTTACCGCGGCGAAGCCACCACTCTGCGCCCATGCTCCAGCGCATCCGACGACGTGTCGCCACAGGATCGCTCCAGGCACACGTGGCGGGGAGCTGTGCAGCCAAGCAGTGTGAGGTGGCAAGTAGAGATGACGAGAAGGCCATTGTGGCAGGCGGTGGCGTCCCTAACGGTCGCTTCTCTGCACTGTTTGGGCGACCGGACGGGCATTAAATGCCCTTGTCCCCTGCCGTTAGAGTTAGGTAGGGAGCATTGTAGATAGCGGTTGTACCAACCCCTCTTTTTACTTTTATACCCTTGTCTTCGTTGCCACCTGTCGGTGACCCCTTTAGCCTATAAAAGGAGGCCCATGCGCAACATAGAGGAGGTTCGACTCCTTCGAAAACACAGAACGCTCACGCCTTTGAGAAAGAACTTAATACCACCACAAAGCAGCAGTAGGAGTTTTATCTCTCCGGAGAGCTCCGAAGCTGGGTAAAATCGCTCGCGTGCTTCGCCTCGATCTGCTCTTCGTGTGCTCTCCGCTCCCTTGCCAGACCGAAAGGGGCCCTGCCCCATAGGTGTCCGTTCCCCACGACATCTTTGGCGCGCCAGGTAGGGGAACGTCGAGGTTGTGCGAACCTGATCCGGTGTTCGTGCGCGCTACATCAACATCTTCATCGACATGCCACCGAAGAAGAAGGCTTCGGAGGTGGCCGCTCCGTCCACGTCAATCCCACCGCCACCGGAGCAAACGGGCGGTGGAGTAGACACGGGCGGAGGAACGGGCATCGACGGGGGGACTCACATCGTCACCAGGTCCAAGGACAAGGCCCCGCAAGCTTCGGCGTCTGTACATACACCGCACCCCTCCCAGGAGGTGCAGGATCGACAACGCCATGGTGCTCCTAGCACCGTACTCGCGTTGGAACAAGGCCGAGCTGGTGGATCGCGGGACGCTCAAGGCCAACATGCGCGTCAACATGTTGGCACGAGCGCAGTATGGTCGCCTGGACGAGATGTTGCTCCTTCTAACGCTGTTAGAAGTTTGAGCATATCTCGCTCCTCGCGTCGTTCGCCGCCGCCGCCCAAGACTCCAGAGGAAGCGCTGGCACGAGCCCAACTGCTTCTAGATTACCCTCCAGCGCCTGAAAAGATCGACGATTGGAGGGCCACCATTCAGAGCCTCATCGGCTTCGCCAACAGCGACAAGCCCCGGCAACCGAGCACGTCGAAGCCCCGGCAAGACGCCCAGGCGCAAGCCGACGGCGACAAGACCGGTGGGGGTGCCACCACCGTGCACTCCCCGCCCCGAAGGCCAAGATCGCCGACTCGCCGGGCTAACCTCGACACCGACTCCACCGCGTCGTCGGACCCGCGAGCTCGTCGCGATCAGCGCCAAGTTCTCCAGGAACGACGACAAGAAGATGCTCGTACTCGCATCGAGCGTCGAAGAGAAGCGCGGCGTCAGTCAGACCAGCGCGCTAGGCCCGCTGTTGATATGCATGCGCCAGGGGAACTAGGCGACTTGCCGTACGTGGTAGGTTGCCCTGCGTTCACTCGTGAGCTGCGGCAGGTCCAGTGGCCCAGTACTAAGAACTTCAAACCAGATGTACCCGAGAAGTACGATGGCAGGATACATCCGTCAGAGTTCCTTAGCATCTAAACCATCGCGGTGCAGGCTGCCGGGGGGCGCGACGAGAAGATCCTCGCCAATTACTTCCCGTTGGTGCTGAAGCCCAATGTCAAATCTTGGCTCATGCACTTGCCGGACAACTCCATCTCTTCATGGGCAGATCTGTGCCATCAGTTTGTCGGCGCCTTCACAGGCGGCCACAAGCCCCATGGCCAGGAGAGCGATCTTCACCTGCTCGCCCAGAAAGAAGGAGAACCCCTATGCAAGTACATTCAAAGATTCAGCCAAGTGCAGCGCAACATCCCAGACGTCCACCCTGCCGCGGTTATCAGCACGTTCCATCAGAACGTGCGTAACCGCAGGCTAAGGGAGGAGATGGCGATGTGCAAAATCAGAGATGTCAGCGAGCTATATGCTCTGGCCGACAAGTGTGCACATGCTGAAGAGGGGAGGAAACTCCCCGCAGAGAACGCAGGAGCAGAGGGATCTGACAGTGAGGATGTAGCTCCGGCAAAGAAGAACCGGAGGCGAAATAATAGGAAGAGGAAAGCTAAGGATGTGTTAGTTGTCGAGCAGTCCGGCAACGGAGGTGGCACCGAGAAGGCCAAAGCTGGTGACTCCGGCGAGGCTGTGGTGGCCGCCGACAAGCAGGACGGCTCCGGCAAGCAGTACTGCAAGATCCACCGCACCAAGGGCCATGATCTCCAGACTTGCAAGAAGGTTGAGCAGCTTGTTGAGCTACAGAAAGCTGAATACGAGCGCCGCAACAAGGAGAAGGCCCAGGAAGGTGGCGGAGGATCCGGCAAGAAGCGTCCCGGCCGGGGAGGACGCCGCGGCAAAGCCAAGCAGCGGCAAGGAGACAGGCCTCCCCGCGGCCGCGACAAGGACGAATACGAAGACGAAGATGAAGAGATGGATGAGGATGAGACCGACGAGCAGGAGTTTCAGAAGGCAACAGAGGTTTTGTGCGTTGACGGCGGTGCTTCTATGCATACTTCGCACCGCCAACTCAAACAGTGGGTGCGTGAAGTTAATGCGGCAGAACCATCGGTTGAGTCGCGCAAGCCTCAGAAGTGGTCCAGCACGTCCATCATTTTTGACGTTGAGGCTCACCCTGATCGCATAACTGCGGTCGGGTGCTTGCCGATGTTGGTTTCGCCAACTATCCGCAACCTCAAGGTCACGAAGATGCTGGTTGACAGCGGGGCCGGCTTGAATCTGATCTCCTCCGCAGTGCTCAAGAAGCTCCAGATCCCCGACAGCGAGCTCGAAGAGACTGGTACCTTTCAAGGAATTAACCCGGGAAGGAGCAAGCCGAAGGGGAAGATTACACTGCCAGTGACATTTGGCAGCGAGCTGAACTTCAGGACAGAAAAGGTCACCTTTGACGTTGCCGATTTCCCATTACCCTACAATGGGATACTTGGCCATCCAGCGCTCGCCAAGTTCATGGCAGCCTCTCATTATGCTTACAACGTGCTCAAGATGCCCGGTCCGATAAGTGTCATTTCTGTCCCTGGTGACAAGAAAGATGCCCTTATCTGTACCGACAAGATCTATCGGGAAGCAGCAGCCGCAGCAGATCGCAAGACACTTGCCGCTGAAGCTCCCGGGGGGAAGAAGAAGACCAAGTCCGGCAAGAGCTCTGATGCCCACTCCGGCAAGCGCACCTCTTCAGAGTGCTGCGCTACCGTCGAGGACGCACCATCGAGCTCCACCGGCAAGTGCAAGAAGGCAAAGACAGCTTCACCAGAGACCAAGAAAGTGGCCGCCAAGGAGGACGGCACTGGTGGTACCTTCACCATCAGTGCCACGCTTGACCCTAAATAGGAAAGCGCGCTCGTTGCTTTCCAGCGGGCGAATGTTAATGTGTTTGCATGGCAACCATCTGACATCCCCGGTGTTCCCAGGAAAGTAATTAAGCACCACCTTGCCGTCTGCCCTCACGTGCGGCCCGTCAAGCAGAGAGTAAGGAAACAAGCAGTGGAGCGACAAGAATTCATTGCTGAAGAGATCAAGAAGTTGGAAGCAGTAGGCCTGGTCAGAGGAGTGCTCCATCCAACGTGGCTGGCCAATCCTGTAGTCGTGCGCAAAGTGAATGGGAAATGGAGGCTTTGTATTGACTTCACTGATGTTAATAAAGCTTGACCCAAGGATCCATTTCCCTTGCCGCGGATAGACCAGATTGTTGACTCCACGGCAGGATGTGATTTGCTTTCATTTCTTGATGCATACTCAGGATATCACCAGATCTTCATGGCAGAAGAGGATGAAGAGAAAACCGCATTCATTACTCCATGTGGCACGTACTGCTTTGTACGGATGCCTTTCGGACTAAAGAATGCTGGTTCAACATTTGCAAGGGTAGTCAGTCATGCTTTTGAGCCACAGTTGCACAGAAATGTGGAAGCTTACATGGATGACATAGTGGTCAAGAGCAAGGACAAAGAAACTTTGATCCAAGACATGGACGAGACCTTTGCAAATCTGCGCAAAATCAATCTCAAACTCAACCCCGAGAAGTGCGTGTTTGGAGTTCCTTCCGGCAAGCTTCTCGGGTTCTTTGTATCCCAGAGGGGGATTGAAGCCAATCCCGACAAGATCAAGGCCATTGAGCAGATCGAAGCACCGAAGCGCGTCAAGGATGTACGAAGGCTCGCCGGCTGCATTGCTGCTCTCAGCAGGTTCATTTCTAAGTCTGCTGAACGCGCCCTGCCATTTTTCAAAATTTTGAAAAAGGCAGGTCCAATGAAATGGACTCCAGAAGCGGAGGCTGCGCTGCAAGACTTGAAGAAATATCTGTCCTCCACTCCAATACTTGTCGCACCTAAGCCACAAGAGAAGTTGCTGCTATACTTAGCGGCAACCAATCAAGTGGTTAGTGCTGCGTTAGTAGCGGAGAGGGAGGCAGATGATGAGCCAGCGGCCATGGCAAGCACATCCAGCGACAAGCAGGGGGCTTCCCCGAGAAGCTCTGGTCCCGACAAGGATAGATCTGTGCAGCCAGAGGAAGAGAAACAGAGGAAGATGGTGCAGCGCCCAGTTTACTTTGTCAGTTCCCTTCTGCAGGGGGCTAGATCAAGGTACTCTGGTGTGCAAAAGTTGCTTTTCGGCCTTCTCATGGCCTCGAGGAAGCTGCGCCATTACTTTCAAGCACATGAGATCACAGTTGTCACTCGCTTTCCGTTGAAGAGGATACTGCAGAATCTAGAAGCAACAGGCAGGATTGTCGAGTGGGCACTGGAACTGTCGAGCTTTGGCCTCAAATTTGAGAGTAGCTCAACTATCTAGAGCCGAGCATTTGCAGAATTCATAGCAGAGTGGACGCCAACACCTGATGAAGAAACTCCGGAGACGAGCATCCCCGTCAAGGAAGCAAGCAAAGAGTGGATCATGTACTTTGATGGTGCCTTCTCGCTGCAAGGCGCCGGTGCGGGCGTACTACTTGTCGCACCTACCAGAGAACACCTCAAGTATGTGGTTCAGATGCACTTTCCCAAGGAGCAAGCGACAAACAATACTGTAGAGTATGAAGGCTTGCTTGCCGGACTCAGGATCGCGGCAGACCTTGGGATCAAGAAGCTTATTATCGGGGTGACTCGCAGCTTGTCGTCCGCCAAGTTAACAAAGATTATCAGAGTCCGTTGATGGAAGCCTACATTGATGAAGTGAGAAAACTAGAAGAGCATTTTGACGGCCTACAGATGGAACATGTTCCGAGAGCTCAGAACGACATTGCAGATGGCCTGTCAAAATGCGCTGCGCTCAAGTTGCCTGTGGAACCAGGGATCTTTGTGCTCAAGTTGACTCAACCATCTGTAACACCATCAATTGGACAGAGCAAGAAGAGGAAGTTGATTTCTGGTGACTACTTTCCGGCTGAGCTCCCCGAAGCCGCCGCCAAGAAAGTCCCCAAGATCAACACCAAGAGTGTTGAGGAGCAGTCTGCTCCGACAAGCCCTAGGGTTTGTTTCGTTAAAGCAGACGCTCCCGACAAGTTTTGCTCCGGCGAGCTTGCCGGGGAACATCAAGCTCCCGCTGAACCTCAGGTTCTTGCCGTAGAAGCTGATGTTCCGGCAGCAGCATTTGTGCCTTTAGTCCTTGTCGTTGAGCCGCAAGCTCCGGCATGGGCACAGCAGATTGTCCGTTTCCTTCAAACAGGAGAACTTCCCGAAGAGCAAGAAGAAGCGGAGAGAGTAGCCCGGCAATCAAGTATGTACCAGTTTGTCGATGACATACTGTACAGAAGAAGATTCAACAGAGTGAAATTGAAGTGCATTTCCTGGGAAGAAGGACTGGAGCTGTTGGCGGAGATACATGGAGGCATATGTGGTCACCACATTGGCGCAAGAGCACTTGCCGGCAAAGCCTTCCGGCAAGGTTTCTTTTGGCCGACAGCCCTCCAGGATGCAACTACACAAGTAACCAATTTTGAAGCATGCCAGTTCCACTCCAAGCAGATACATCAACCAGCTCAAGCTCTCCGAACAATCCCTTTATCCTGGCCATTTTCGGTCTGGGGGCTCGACATCCTCGGCCCCTTTCCCCGAGCTGTCGAGGGCTTCGAGTACTTGTACGTGGCGATCGACAAGTTCACGAAGTGGCCGGAGGTGGAAGCAGTGAGGAAGGTGACAGCACAATCACCAGTCAAGTTTTTCAGGTCAATTGTTTGCCGTTTCAAAGTCCCTAACAGGATCATCATCGACAATGGCACACAATTCACGAGCCGCACCTTCATGTAGTACGTCCAAGATCTTGGCGCCAAGATCTGCTTCGCTTCTGTTGCTCACCCGAGAAGCAATGGTCAAGCAGAAAGGGCGAACGCTGAAGTGCTGTGCGGGCTCAAGACCAGAACTTTCGACAGACTGCACAAGTGCGGAAGAAATTGGATCGAGGAGTTGCCGGTGGTTCTTTGGTCGATTAGGACGACACCAAGTCGAGCCACTAGCCAGACACCTTTTGCTCTAGTCTATGGAGCAGAAGTAGTTCTCCCCACGGAACTCGTATACGGATCGCCTCGAGTGCTCGCTTATGATGAGCTTGAGCAAGAGCAGCTGCGGCAAGATGACGTGCTGCTCCTCGAGGAAGATCGTCTTTAGGCTGTTGTACGAGTTGCTCGATACCAGCAAGCTTTGTGTCACTACCATAGCCGCAAAGTTAATGCCAGAAGTTTCGAGGAAGGCGACCTTGTTCTTCGGCGCGTTCAATCCGCCAAGAATTCCAACAAGTTGACGCCGAAGTGGGAAGGCCCTTATCGGGTAAAACGAGTCACTAGGCCTGGCGCTGTCCGCCTTGAGACTGAAGATGGCTTTCCAGTGAGCAACTTCTGGAACATAGAGCATCTCCGTAAGTTTTACCCCTAAGGCGCAGTTGCCGGAACCTGCTGTTCCGACAACCACCTTTTGTACAAGCCTTGCCGCTGTTGCATGTAACCCTTTGTACAAAGCCGGGCGCAGATCCCGTGCATAAATAAAGTTCATGTGCTTCGCACATCTTGTCAAATTTCATGCATTCTTTCTTTTTTCAATGCTTTATCTGACACTTTGTGCAGCACTTGCCCCGGTAAGAAATAACGAGCCTTAAGGCTCCATATCGTTATTTTCTCTTCTTTTTCTCAAAGAGAAGGTTCGTTCACCCACAAGTTCACCGGGGGGGGGGGAGGAGAAGATAAGAAGATAATGGTGTGGACTAGGCGTCGTTCAAAGAAGTTTGGCCTTGCCGGGACACAGACGACAAAAAGAAAAAGCTAAGTAGCCAAAGTCTGAGCATGATCAGTTCTTAAAATTTTAAGTTATCTTCCTTGAACGACCGTGCTTTGTATGGAAAACCTGTGCCCGGAGGAACCTCCTTGTAGCTAGTTGCGCCCTTACCTTGTTTCGAGTCTGCTCAACAACTTAAGTGTGCTGCAACTAGTTGCGACAAGGTTTCTTGCCGGAGGCGGTACCGCCAGCGGGCTGCTGATGTTCCATGCTCAGCGCTCGCAGCAAGCGTGCCTGCGCCGACAAGTTCCCTAAAAGCGTAGGGTAAAAACATACAAAGAAGAGAATCAAGTAAAGGAGATAAGGTAGCAAGCATTGCCCAGAATAAAGTTATATTACAAAAGTAACTTGTTGCAGCACTGACTAAATTGTTCTTATAACTTAAATAACAGCGACAAGGAAGGGAGAAGAGATGTGGCCTAATCCACGCGCTCGCCGTCGATCCTCCTGACTTCATTCACCTTGTCCACAATGGGTGCGACAATGGCTTTGAGCTCTTAAAGATCAGCACCCACCGGCAGCTTCTTGAGGACGCGGGTGAGGTCGAGGCCCGGATTGTGGAAGAGTATCTTCACCAACACCTTCTCCAAGACCTTGGCGCAGATTGCGCGCGACTCGTCAGCCAGCTTCTTTGGGATCCTTTCCCGGAGCTGCTGGAGAGCCGTCGCCACACCCTTGAAGAAAAGAGCAAGCTTGGCGCTGGGCTGGAGGTTGTCGTCGGAGGAGTACCCGAAGCCCGCCAAGTCCAGTTCCGCCAGCTCTTCGTCGATGACTGCAGCGATGTTGACAAGGCCCTCCGTCCAGAGCTCCACCGTAGCCTTGAAGGTGTTTTGAGTCTCGGCGGCCCTGGTTAGCAGCTCCTCATTGGCCTTGATCTGTTTCTTCAAATCCTCCTCTCGCTTCTTGGCGCCGCCCAGTGTCTCCGTCAGTGTAGCCAGCTTCAGCTCCAAATCGGCATTTGAGTCCTTGGCGGCATTCAGTTCCTTACCCTTGTCGGCGAGTTGGACTTACAGATCACCATGAGCAAGAGCATCCTTCTCGCGTTCGCGCTGGAGTGCGGCAAGCTCCTCATCTTTCCCTTTCAGATCAGCCTCCAGCTGCGTCATCTTCATCTCTAAATCCTTCTTGGCGGCCTCGGCAGCTGTGGCGGCATCCTTTGCTTCCTTGAGCGCTCCGCCAAGTGATTGCTCGCGTACGGTGAGCTCCTCCTCGTCGCTGTCCAGATTAACTTTCCGCTGTGTCAATTCACCTTCCTGGGTGGACAGCTCTTCAGCGGCAAGCCTCTGTTGCTCCTCAGCCTCTGCCTTCTCGAGGAGGAAAGCCTTCCGCGCCTCGACAAGCTGCACCCTCTCCTCCGCGATGGACCGGAGGTCCTCTTGGTTGCGGCTCTGGAGTTCCTCCACATGCTTCTCTATGTCAATTCCCGCTCGCGCGACAAGCGCTTCCCCGGACTCCAGCTTCGCTTGCCGGGCATGGTAGAGCGACACCAACTTTCGGACTCGCTGCTGCTGCTGCTTGGTGCATCGACCACCGCCAGCCCAGTGGAGGCGAGTACTTCTCCGTCAAAGGCTTCTCCCTCGACCGGCGCCCTGGAGCTTGACGCCCAGGGGAGCCTGATGAAGACACCCTCGCCGGCCTTCAAGTAGGCGCCGGGCTGGGGCTCTTCGGGGCCTGGCGCTGCGTCAGCGGCGGAGGGATCAGCGTTCGGTGTAGCGCCCTGCACTCCTGCGGTCCCCGGGTCATCAGTACAATCGCCGGATCCCTTGCCAGCTCCAGCGCCAGCAGCCTTGGCGGCCTCTTCGTCGGCGGGGTCATCAGCGTCGGCCTCCTCTTCAGTAGCAGCGGCATCACCAGTATCACCGCGCAAGTTCTCCTCGCTGGTGGCCTTGGTCTCCATTGGCTCCGCAGTGGGAGGATCTGAAGGCAGGAAAAGGGGGGAGAAAAAGTCAAGCAAATATCCAAAAAGAAGACCAGAAGAAGAAGAACCCAAGGGAAAATTTCCGACAAGGAGGGTTACCTGTGCTGGGCTCTGTGACCATGGGTTCCACCACCGAAGGCTCGCTGGTCCCGTCCCTTGCCGAGGAACTGCCCCTTGCCGGGGACCGCTCCCTTGCCGGAGAGCGCTCCCTTGTCGGAGAGTCACCCCTTGGCGGCGTAGTTGAAGTAGACTGCACCTCCGGAGCGGCTTCTGGTTGCTCCTGATGGGCCTGTTCTGCTCCTGCACAGGCAAGTAACAACCAAGATATCAGCAAGGAGAAAGCACCCATGCGCGCCCCACAACAAGAAGTGAACAAATACTTGCGCTGGGGGCTGCGCTGGGGGCTGCTTCGAGGAGAGGGTGCCGGGTCCGTCAAGGTAGTCTCGGACGTGTCCTGTGCCATCACAGCAGGATCGTCCTCGATGACAACTACGGGCACCTTGGCCCTCTTCGCCGCTCTCTCGGCCAGAGTCCTGGAATGGAACGAGGTTCATAGGGAAGCAGATCAGATACAAAGACAAGAAACAGCGAAAATCGAAGAAATATAAGTACAATAGGAAGAAAGTTTTACTCCTCCTCCTCTTCTTCCTCCTCGTCGGAGCTGAGCGCGGAAAGGTCGAAGTCCGGTACCCTTTCGGCGCGATGAGGCGGAGGAGTAGGCTCCCTTGGACGCTTGGCGGGAGCTGCAGCAGGATCAGAAGTGGCGGCCTGAGAAGACCCCTCTCCAGTTGCCGGCGCGGCATGAGACGCTCCCGTGTCAGCGGTGCTTGGCGCGGTGGAGCGTGTCCCACGGCGCGACGGCTGTTGGCCCGTCTGCCGCCCTGCTGTGTCTCCGGTCCTGCAAAGCCGCCTCCTTGGTTGAGCTGGGGGCTGCGCTGAGGGCCCCGTCTGCGGCAAGCTTCTTGAAGACGGCTGGCCACTTGCGCCCCCGGCAGACCCGCTTGCCTCGGCTTCAGGCTCCCCCTCGCCAGCGACCTCCCTGCCAAGGTCCTCTCGGTCGGCAAGGCTTGCCGCCTCGGCCGCCTCTGCCTCCTCCAACATGAACCCAAACTCGCCCGCGGCGGCGGCTGCCGCCGCGTCTTCGGCCCTGGTGGCGATGTACCGCATTTCGTCGTCGGTGGTGTCGCGGGTGAGGAGCCTCTGCTCGTCGGCACGGACTGCTACCTCCACCAAGCTGTCGAAGAATTGCCGCACGACGTCGTCGGCGGGCTCCTTCAAAGTTGGGATAATCCCGTGCGAGTCGCACTCCGGCATCATTGCACGGATGCGATCAAGCTGGGAGTTGTTGCACGGTGGGATTACGCCCTGCGGCAACCTAAACCACTCCGGATGGTTGGCGTCGTGCTTGAATAGCTCCTTGAGCATTCCGTCCAACTCCAGAACGGTGAAGTTAAAATTGAGGCCTGGGCGCAGCCTCATGATATCTGCCGGGCCCCCGAACAGCCAGGCGGGCCTCCTCCTCTCCTGCAGAGGGGCGATGCGGCGGCGAAGGAAATCCGCGCCGACGGCCCCTACGGTGAGCCCGGCAAGCCTGAGTCGCGGGATCCTGGTGGTGGCGATCTTCAGCTTGGCGTCGTCCGCCGCCAGGGCGCTCCAGTCGCCGCCGCGCACTACCCGGGTCTGGCGCAGATTGGTGAAGTGCTGCGGATCTGAGTCAACAATGCAACACCATTCAGCCCTCCACTTGTCCCATTTGCTGCGGAGCTTCCCCTCCAGATACACCTCCTTCTTGCCGGCCCTCGAGATCTAGGAGACCCCGCCAGACAAGGGCTCTCCTTTCTCGACCCGGGGCATGAAATAGTGGCGGAAAAGAGCAACGTTGGGGTGGATTCCGACGAAGTTCTCGCAAAGATGCGCGAAAACCGCCATTGTCAGAACGGCGTTGGGGGTGAAGTCAAGGAGGTGGAACCCGTATGTGTTTATGATATCGCAGAAGAAATCGGAAAAAGGTGGGCAAAGCCTGCAATAGAAGAACAGAGGGAAGAAATAGTATCCTCTGGGACACTTTTTCGAAGTAGAAGCTTCAGCGGAGAGTACCTGCGTGCGCGGATGCGCCCGCGTCTCCGTCGACCAGAAGAGATAGAACTCCTCCCGCAGCGCCTTCGGGGTGAGCTCGGGGGGGAAAAGTGCTCGCTCCTTAACGCAGCGCCATAAGCCGCAGCGCCTCGGCCGACTTCGTACTCTTTCCGGTCTTCGGAGCCATGGTGGAAGTAGTGGAGGAGGTTGGCCGCGACGGCTGCGACGACGGCGGCGAGGGCGGAGCGCTGCTCTCTTTCGGCTTGGGAAGCGGAGGGGAGTGGCGGAGCTTTCTGAGGAAGGAACCGCAAGTGGCGAAGGTGGGGGAACGGCCCGTGTTTCCTCTGCTTATAAAGAGGAGAGGCAAACGTTACGCCTTTCTTGATTAAAGAATTGCCCACGATCTCTCCCACGACGCCGTGTTTGACGCGTGCCGTTACGGGAGGGCGCGGTGGATACGGAGTTAGATTTGGTATGGACCCAGGCCGCGTGTGCCCGTGCCCTGTTTTGGGCCTGGCCCAACAGCGCTCGGCACCGTGTGTGGCCCAGGCCCGGGGGCCCCTGTCGGTGTATTAAAGTAGGGGTACCTTAGTACCCCGAACTTGTGCACGGGCAGTCGCAGCGCCCAGCGGTAAGGCTTGCCGGGCATCCGCCAAGATCCTCCGCAGCTCATATTTGTGCCATTCAAGAACAAAGTGTTTTAACTAAGAAGACAAGGCCCCGGCAAGAGGAGCTTGCCGGGAAGGACAAGGCCCCGGCAAGAGGAGCTTGCCGGAAGGGCCAGCCAAGAAACTTGCCGCGACGTGCCGCGCGTCCCGGCAAGACCCGGCGAGCGACAAGCTTTCGGGTGCGGCAAGGCAACGACCGCGGCAAAGCGCTTACCGCGGCAAAGCCACCACTCTGCACCCACGCTCCAGCGCATCCGACGACGTGTCGCCACAGGATCGCTCCAAGCAAACGTGGCGGGGAGCTGTGCAGCCAAGCGGTGCGAGGTGGCAAGTAGAGATGACGAGAAGGCCATCGTGACAGGCGGTGGCGTCCCTAACGGTCGCTTCACTGCACTGTTTGGGCGAACGGACGGGCATTAAATGCCCTTGTCCCCTGCCGTCAGAGTTAGGTAGGGAGCACTGTTGATAGCGGTTGTACCAACCCCTCTTTTTACTTTTATACCCCTGTCTTCGTTGCCACCTGTCGGTGACCCCTTTAGCCTATAAAGGAGGCCCATGCGCAACGTAGAGGGGGTTCGACTCCTTCGAAAACACAGAACGCTCACGCCTTTGAGCAAGAACTTAATACCACCACAAAGCAGCAGTAGGAGTTTTATCTCTCCGGAGAGCTCCGAAGCTGGGTAAAATCCCTCGCGTGCTTCGCCTCGATCTGCTCTTCGTGCACTCTCCGCTCCCTTGCCAGACCGAAAGGGGCCCTGCCCCATAGGTGTTCGTTCCCCACGACAATCTCACTTTTTCCGACGACCACCGTCCGCCGCGGAGCTCGCCGCCGGCAGCTCCGTCCACCCTAGAGAACAAAAAAACCACCGGAGTGACCGCCTCGACCCCCTGAGCCCGTGGATGACCTCCGTTTATCAAGCGGTGCCGCCGTTCGCCGGCAAGCGTCGCCGGAGTCCCGCCCCCCTCTCGGGCAAAGGAAGAGGAGGGAAGTGGACTAGTCAAACCTGACCAGTGAGCCAGGCGGGCCCACTATCGGTGACTCAGGCGCAGTCCACGCTGGATAAGTGGAAGCGTATTTCCAGAATACACTTTCGACGTGTACGTATTTATTTGAAACGTTTTTCTTTTCTGTTTTTTAAATAACAGATTTGACTAAACTTTGACTGGCTATAACTTTTAAAATATAACTCCAAATGGATTGATTCTTTTTCCTACCTCTCACAAATATTGTCTAGTTTATTTTAAGATTTATATGAAAAAAATTCAAACAACTTTTTGTGCTGTTTTAAATTTGTGTGTTGATTCAAATTTTATTTAAAATAGGACTTTGGAGAGAGAGAAGGGAACTTTCAAAAGTTTTGGAGTGCACCCTGCCTTTCCACACATCGAAGGCAAGCATTCACTAGGAGAAAACCACCCATTAGACCCGGTTCGTAAGGGCCTTTAGTCCCGGTTCACGAGCCGGGACTAATGGGTCGTTACTAATGCCTCCACCCATTAGTCCCGGTTCAAACACGAACCGGGACCAATGTGCCTCCACGTGGCCCTATGCACCGAGCCCAGTCATGGGGCCTTTGGTCCCGGTTGGTGGCTCCAACCGGGACCAAAAGTCATTTTTTTACAAAAGTGGTTGCTTTAGGGGTTTTGGGGGTTATTTTTAGGTTGTTATTATAGCTAGCTAATAGAGAGAAGTGTCCTCTCTTATCTTCGTCCTTGGTTTATCAATGATGCTGCTATGTTCATTGCACCCGCAGATATATATAATAACAAGTCCTACTAATCATGCATCATCATACAACTTCTACTCGTTATTAATAATAAGTCATACGATCATCATCCTCATAGTCATTGAACCCAACCCTACATAATTGTTCTTAGCACATGATCATCAGAATCAGGTAGTACCTAAACACCCTTAAGGTAAAATAACATAAAACAATATAGACCCTGACTCTCCATTATGAAGAATGGCGATCATCCTGTCTCCAATTCTTGCCCTTCGCTGCTTATTGCTTCCAAGAAGCTCCTTACGACTGTCCATACATTTTTTCCATTCTTTGATTGTTATGTCTCCACTTCTTTTAGAAACCCAGTATGGACAGTTGAGATTCGTAGGACGCCCTGGTCGTATGTTCAAAACATGAAGGCTACCATGCGTATACATCAGATGAGGCACACAATCATTCGGGATTATCTGTTGAAAACATAGTAATAACTTCGTAGTTAGCAATGATGTACTAGTTTTAGAAGTGTGCAAAAAGATACACGGATGTTGTACTAGTAAAAAATAATCTTACCAGGGTATCTCCATGGTAGTTACCGTAGTTCAACACGTGCACTAGTGGCACATATTGACCATAATGTTGAGGAGTTTGATTGTAGATATTGTAATTCTCAAGATCAGTACAAAATCTGACCAGATGATTTTTCTCCCGATAAGTTAATTCGGAGCCTTCTGTGTAGTACGTTATGTCTACCATCTTCCGCACATTCTTTGAAGAATGAAAATAAGCTGTCAATGGAGATAAGTTGTCAACTATATATTTTGAAATAAACAATATAAATTACTTAATAACTATGTTTAGCTCACATGAGGGAAGAACTGGAGGTGTATCCACAAGGACCCAAATCGAAGGTGTCTCTTGCTCGATTGTAGGATCACCAAGATCCATGGTGACAAGCATACCCTCATCAAGACCATACATCTTGCAAAATGCATCCCAATTTTTGCAACCAAAATGGGTTACAGTCTGAGCATTGTACAACTTTACTTGAAAATCCACACCATGATGGGTACTTAGGATACTTTTTTTGGTTTCGAAACTTTCATGGTCTTCAAAACCCATCCTCTCCAAGACATAGCTTCTTGCAAAGCCTGGGATAAGCTAGTCAAATTGAAAAAGATGAAAAATACACGTTAAAATAGTTGAAGTCGTGCTTAATTACGAAAAAACTATTGTCGTCGTTGCGTACCGTATGAACATCGCAGGTCTCCTCGAGCTTAATGCTGAAGCGCCGATCTTCGTCCAGCTCAATGAACCTGTCGCACATACCTCGGTCGTCGTGGCACCAGTCGCACTCCCCCGAGCAGTTTTCGTCGTCCGATGAGTACGACATTTCCGGCCTACGTTCATAATTCAAATATTAAACTAGATCATTATTATTAATCACGGGTTGACTATCGACGATCGATGTACGTACGTAGCTCCTCTTTCATTCCCGAATGCATTATTATACCAAATTGTCTAGCACACGGGAATGAAGGAGAACTTATCGAATATGAGCATTCAATAAGCAAAACCAAATCATAAAATAAGCAAAACCAAATCATAAAATAAAGTATAGTATTCAAATTAGCATGCATTCAATAATTATAAGCAAAAGTACATCATCTCTTGGTGTCCGTACATCGTCGAATATTATCACTAATACAACTAGAACCGTAGCGCCCGACGGGTATCGACGCGGGCGGTAGACACCAAAAGATAAGGAACCATCACAGGATCATAGCTCCAGTGAGATCCCTGAAGAACCTGCCAGGTATTGTCGAACCTCCCCTCCAATGCAACCATGTAGCGACGGACGTGCTTGTCCTCCTCGCTGACACGGTGAGGTACCACCTCCGTGGTGTCCGGATACCTCACCACCGTCACTGGCCCACGCGACCGCCACCAAACAAGAATCGGGTCCAAAACGGGCTGCCTCCTCACCAACCTACGTGCCCCGGAAGGTAGCACCTCCCAATACCAACCCGGCGGAGCCCAGTCCCGAACATGGCCCTGATCAAGCAGGCCTCCACCGCCGAGTCGACGACGACGAGGATGCGGGATAGGCATCGCCGACGTCAACGTGGGAACTACTTCTATATATAGTTAAATTACAGTAGTTTTATTAATTAAATCAACTATCTAGTTCAACTACTAAGCACTTACTATAAATAAATAAGTAGTACTTACTAAAAACAAACTACTTCTATATATAGTAAAATAAATTAGTTTATTAAATCAACTAGCTAGTTCAACTATATATAAACTACTTCTTATTTTTTTCCTTTTTCTAAATACTATGAACAAAAAAGTCATTAAAATTCTATGAAAAAAATTAATTACACAATCTAAATATCACCAAAAAAATATATTAACAATAATATCACCAAACATGCATATTCAATAATAATATCACCAAAAAAATCTATTAACAGAAAAAAATCTAACATAATATGAACAAATTAATTACTACACATATCTAATCTAACAAAAAAAAATCTAATTAATCTAACAAAAAATCTAACATAATATGAACAAATTAATTACTACACATGTAATCTAACAAAAAAAATCTAATCTAACAAAAAAAATCTAATTAAATCAACTATCTAGTTCAACTACTAATCAATTACTATAAATAAATAAGTAGTACTTACTAAAAACAAACTACTTCATTATATAGTAAAATAAATTAGTTTATTAAATCAACTAGCTAGTTCAACTATATATAAACTACTTCTTCTTTTTTTTCCTTTTTCTAAATACTATGAACAAAAAAATCATTAAAATTCTCTGAACAAAATTAATTATACAATCTAAATATCACCAAAAAAATATATTATAACAATAATATCACCAAACATGCATATTCAATAATAATATCACCAAAAAATCTATTAACAGAAAAAAATCTAACATAATATGAACAAATTAATTACTACACATATCTAATCTAACAAAAAAAACTAATTAATCTAACAAAAAAATCTAACATAATATGAACAAATTAATTACTACACATGTAATCTAACAAAAAAAAAATCTAATCTAACAAAAAAAAATCTATGAACTACATATCTAAATTACTACACATCTAACCTAACAAAAAAAATCTATGAACTACAAAAAGAATCTAAAAAAATCTAACAAAAAAAAACGCTCACGTCGGCGTCGAGCGGCTCGGGGCAGGGGGCGACGACGGGCTCGGGGCGGCGCGCAGGGCAGGGGCGACGAGGACAGCCGGCTCAGGGCGGCGACGGGGACGGCGGCCGGGCTCGGGGCGGCGCGGGGCAGGGGCGACGGCTGCAGGCGACGACGTCGGGGCGGCACGGGCGCGCGATGACGGGGCGGCGCGGGACGCGGGCGGCGATGGGGGCGGCGACGACGTGCGCGGGCGACGACGGCGGGGTCGGGGCGGCGCGGGGCTGGGCTCGACGGCGACGGCGACGAGGAGCAGAGGCGTCGGGCCGGGCGAGAAAGAGATGGGCTTTGGCGAAAACTGCTAAGTCCAGTATATATAGTAAAAGCATTGGTCCCGGTTGGTGGCTCCAACCGGGACTAATGCCACCATTGGTCCCGGTTCGTGCCACCAACCGGGACCAAAGGCCTCTTTTCAGCAGCGCAAAGGGCGGGAAACGAAGACCTTTGGTCCCGGTTGGTGGCTCCAACCGGGACTAAAGATGAGCATTCGTCCCAGTTGGTCCAACCAGCCGGGACCAAAGAGTGGCATTGGTACCGGTTGGTGCCATGAACCGGTACCAATGGACCTGTGTAACTACTTTTTTATTTTCTGCAGCTATTTTTTTGTTGATTCTTCCTGCAGCTGATTTTTTAGTCCCACCTCGCCAAGCGAGAGGCACTCGCAGCTGTTTATAAGCCCTGAGTGCAGAGACGATGATGAAGAGGCTCAATGCTCCTGCACGTTGGTTAGCTTCAAGCCTTGAGGAATACGGTAGACTGCACAGAGCTATGTGCAGTGCAGTGGACACTATTCCAAAAGGCTTGAAGCAAATTAACGAGCATTGCGCCTCTTTTTTATTTTTAATGACTTATTACAACTCAAAAATAAAAAGAAAAAAATAAATGTAGCAGAAAAGAAAAAAAACTATATAAAAAACCACTCAGAAATAAATAGAAGAAAAATAATTTTGATTAACTTTACTAAAAAAATAGCATAGATCAGATATGTTCTAACCGTTGCAGCCGGCGATGGTGGTCATCTCTTCCGTCAGAGGTGGTCGGCCTGAGGCTGGGTGTTCGGATCCCGGGATCCGTCATCTGGCACCAGCTGCGAGTCGGGGAGACGTAGTTGCCGGTGAAAACCGAGCTGACGGCGGGAGATGGTGGCGTTCCATGTCGTTACCATGATGAAGGCATCATCGTGTGACTACCGTTGACCCACTCGTATTGCTCCGGGGGAAACCCTAGGATCTGGTGTTCCAGACCGGACGATGGCGGCACTACGGTGTTGTTTCTCTCTTGGGAGCATTGTTTTGTGGAGCAGCGCTGAAAGTCAGAGGAAGGAGGTGGAGCGGCTTCGTATTGCACGGAGCTTCGGTGGAGCTGTCAAGTCATGCCTGGCCGACAGGTGATATGCTTGGTCATGCCTGGTCCACTAGTAGAAAACCACCCATTAGTCCCGGTTCGTAAGGGCCTTTAGTCCTGGTTCAGTAACCGGGGCTAATGGGTCGTTACTAATGCCACCACCCATTAGTCCCTGTTCAAACACGAACCGGGACCAATGTGCCTCCACGTGGCCGGTCCGCCGAGCCCAGTCAGGGGGCCTTTGGTCCCGGTTGGTGGCTCCAACCGGGACCAAAAGTCAATTTTTTTTACAGAAGTGGCTGCTTTAGGGGTTTTGGGGGTTATTTTTAGGTTGTTATTATAGCTAGCAAATAGAGAGAAGTGTCCTCTCTTATCTTCGTCCTTGGTTTATCAACGCTGCTGCTATGTTCATTGCACCCGCAGATATAACATGCTCATGCATGCTTTGCATCATACATCATCATATATGTATATAATAACAAGTCCTACTAATCATGCATCATCATACAACTTCTACTCGTTATTAATAATAAGTCATACGATCATCATCCTCATAGTCATCAAACCCAACCCTACATAATTGTTCTTAGCACATGATCATAAGTATCAGGTAGGACCTACACCCTTAAGGTAAAATAGCATAAAACAATATAGACCCTGACTCTCCATTATGAAGAATGGCAATCATCCTGTCTCCAATTCTTGCCCTTCGCTGCTTATTGCTTCCAAGAAGCTAATTGTTCTTAGCACATGATCATAAGTATCAGGTAGGACCTACACCCTTAAGGTAAAATAGCATAAAACAATATAGACCCTGACTCTCCATTATGAAGAATGGCGATCATCCTGTCTCCAATTCTTGCCCTTCGCTGCTTATTGCTTCCAAGAAGCTCCTTACGACTGTCCATACATTTTTTCCATTCTTTGATTGTTATGTCTCCATTTCATTTAGAAACCCGGTATGGACAGTTGAGATTCGTAGGACATGAAGGCTACCATGCGTATACATCAGATGAGGCACACAATCATTCGGGATTATCTGTTGAAAAACATAGGAATAACTTCGTAGTTAGCAATGATGTACTAGTTTTAGAAGTGTGCAAAAAGATGCACAGATGTTGTAATAGTAAAAAATCTTACCAGGGTATCTCCATGGTAGTTACCGTAGTTCAACATGTGCACTAGTGGCACGTATTGACCATAATGTTGAGGAGTTTGATTGTAGATATTGTAATTCTCAAGATCAGTACAAAATCCGACCAGATGATTTTTCTCCTGATAAGTTAATTCGGAGCCTTCGGTGTAGTACGTTCTGTCTACCATCTTCCGCACATTCTTTGAAGAATGAAAATAAGCTGTCAATGGAGATAAGTTATCAACTATATATTTTCAAATAAACAATATAAATTACTTAATAACTATGTTTAGCTCACATGAGGGAAGAACTGGAGGTGTATCCACAAGGACCCAAATCGAAGGTGTCTCTTGCTCGATTGTAGGATCACCAAGATCCATGGTGACAAGCATACCCTCATCAAGACCATACATCTCGCAAAATGCATCGCAATTTTTGCAACCAAAATAGGTTACACTCTGAGCATTGTAAAGCTTTAATTGAAAATACACACCATGATGGGTACTTAGGATAATTTTTTTGATTTCGAAACTTTCATGGTATTCAAAACCCATCCTCTCCAAGACATAGCGTCTTGCAAAACATGGGATAAGCTAGTCGAATTGGAAAAGATGAAAAATACATGTTAAAATAGTTGAAGTCGTGCTTAACTACGAAAAAAACTATTGTCGTCGTTGCGTACCGTATGAACATCGCAGGTCTCCTCGAGCTTAATGCTGAAGCGCCGATCTTCGTCCAGCTCAATGAACCTGTCGCACATACCTCGGTCGTCGTGGCACCAGTCGCACTCCCCCGAGCAGTTTTCGTCGTCCGATGAGTACAACATTTCCGGCCTACGTTCATAATTCAAATATTAAACTAGATCATTATTATTAATCACGGGTTGACTATCGATGACCGATGTACGTACGTAGCTCCTCTTTCATTCCCGAATGCATTATTATACCTAATTGTGTAGCACACGGGAATGAAGGAAAACTTATCCAATATGAGCATTCAATAAGCAAAACCAAATCATAAAATAAGCAAAACCAAATCATGAAATAAAGTATAGTATTCAAATTAGCATCCATTCAATAATTATAAGCAAAAGTACATCATCTCTTGGTGTCCGTACATCGTCGAATATTATCACTAATACAACTAGAACCGTAGCGCCCGACGGGTATCGACGCGGGCGGTGGACACCCAAAGATAAGGAACCATCACAGGATCATAGCTCCAGTGAGATCCCTGAAGAACCTGCCAGGTATTGTCGAACCTCCCCTCCAATGCAACCATGTAGCGACGGACGTGCTCGTCCTCCTCGCTGACACGGTGACGTACCACCTCCGTGGTGTCTGGATGCCTCACCACCGTCACTGGCCCACGCGATCGCCACCAAACAAGGATCGGGTCAACAACGGGCTGCCTCCTCACCAACCTACGTCCCCCGGAAGGTAGCACCTCCCAATACCAACCCGGCGGAGCCCAGTCTCGAACATGGCCCTGATCAAGCAGGCCTCCACCGCCGAGTCGACGACGACGAGGATGCGGGATAGGCATCGCCGACGTCGACGCGGGAACTACTTCTATATATAGTTAAATAAAAGTAGTCTTCTTAATTAAATCAACTATTCAGTTCAACTACTAAACACTTACTATAAATAAATAAGTAGTACTTACTAAAAACAAACTACTTCATTATATAGTAAAATAAATTAGTTTATTAAATCAACTAGCTAGTTCAACTATATATAAACTACTTCTTATTTTTTTCCTTTTTCTAAATACTATGAACAAAAAAATCATTAAAATTCTATGAACAAAATTAATTAGACAATCTAAATATCACCAAAAAAATTCTATTAACAATAATATCATCAAACATGCATATTCAATAATAATATCACCAAAAAAATCTATTAACAGAAAAAAAATCTAACATAATATGAAGAAATTAATTACTACACATATCTAATCTAACAAAAAAATCTAATTAATCTAACAAAAAAATCTAACATAATATGAACAAATTAATTACTACACATGTAATCTAACAAAAAAAATCTAATCTAACAAAAAAATCTATGAACTACATATCTAAATTACTACACATCTAACCTAACAAAAAAATCTATGAACTACAAAAAGAATCTAATAAAAATCTAACAAAAATAAAAAAACGCTCACGTCGGCGTTGAGGCGGCGCGGTGCAGGGGCGACGACGGGCTCGGGGCGGCGCGGGGCAGGGGCGACGAAGACAGCGGGCTCGGGGGCGGCGACGGGGACGGCGGGCTCGGGGCAGGGGCGACGGCTGGCAACGCGCGACGTCGGGGCGGCGGCGCGGGACGAGGGCGGCGATGACGGGGCGGCGCGGGACGCGGGCGGTGATGGCGGCGGCGAGGACGGTGGGCTCAGGGCGGCGACGGGGACTGCGGGCTCAGGGCGGGCTCGGCGGTGACGGCGACGAGGAGCAGAGGCTCGGGGTGAGAAAGAGATGGGTTTTGGCGAAAACTGCTAAGTCCAGTATATATATCAAGAGCATTGGTCCCGGTTGGTGGCTGCAACCGGGACTAATGCCACCTTTAGTCCCGGTTGGAGCCACCAACCTGGACCAAAGGCCTCTTTTCAGCAGCCCAAAGGGCGGGAAACGAAGACCTTTGGTCCCGGTTGGAGGCTCCAACCGGGACTAAAGGGTGGGCATTGGTCCCGGTTGGAGCGACCAACCGGGACCAAAGAATAGCATTGGTACCGGTTGGTGCCATGAACCGGTACCAATGGCCCTGTGTAACTACTTTTTTTATTTTCTGTAGCTATTTTTTGTTGATTCTTCCTACAACTGTTTTTTAGTCCCACCTCGCCAAGCAAGAGGCACTCGCAGCTGTTTATAAGCCCTGAGTGCAGATATGATGACGAAGAGGCTCAATGCTCCTGCACGTTGGTTAGCTTCAAGCCTTGCGGAATACGGTAGACTGCACAGAGCTATGTGCAGTGCAGTTGACACTATTCCAAAAGGCTTGAAGCAAATTAACGAGCATTGCGCCTCTTTTTTATTTTTAATGACTTATTACAACTCAGAAATAAAAATAAAAAATAAATGTAGCAGAAAAGAGGGAGGGGCTTATAAACCGGTCCGATTCCCCTTCGGTTGGCGAGGTGGGACTAAACTCTGGTCGCAACGGGGACCAACCCTTTAGTCCCGGTTGATGGCTCGAACTGGGACTAAAGGGCAGCCTTTGGTCCCGGTTCAAGCCACCAACCGGGACCAATGGTGTTGGGCCAGGAGCGAGGCCCATTGGTCCCGGTTCGTCCCACCAACCGGGACCAAAAGGTCCAGACGAACCAGGACCAATGGCCCACGTGGCCCGGCCGGCCCCCGGGGCTCACGAACCGGGTCCGATGCCCCCATTGGTCCCGGTTCTGGGTTGAACCGGGACTAATGGGCTGGACCGGCCTGGAGCATAGGCCCCTTTTCTACTAGTGGTCAGAGGTGCTACGCACGACAGATCCTCCATGGGCTTCAAGCTGTGTAGGCTGGTGGTACTTGGCAGCATGGCGCTGAGGTGTATCAGTGGCGACCGTGACGTGTTCAACTGTTTGCGCGGCACTAAAGATGAGTATTCGTCCCATTGGTCCAACCAACCGAGACCAAAGAGTGGCATTGGTACCGGCCATGAACTGGTACCAATGGACCCGTGTAACTACTTTTTTATTTTCTGCAGCTATTTTTTTGTTGATTCTTCCTGCAGCTGTTTTTTTAGTCCCACCTCGCCAAGCGAGAGGCACTCGCAGCTGTTTATAAGCCCTGAGTGCAGAGACGATGACGAAGAGGCTCAATGCTCCTGCACGTTGGTTAGCTTCAAGCCTTGAGGAATACGGTAGACTGCATAGAGCTATGTGCAGTGCAGTTGACACTATTCCGAAAGGCTTGAAGCAAATTAACGAGCATTGCGCCTCTTTTTTATTTTTAGTGACTTATTACAACTCAGGAATAAAAAGAAAAAAATAAATGTAGCAGAAAAGAAAAAAAACTATATAAAAAACCACTCAGAAAATAAAAAGAAGAAAAAATAATTTTGATTAACTTTACTAAAAAATTAGCATAGATGCTTATTTTTAATGACTTATTACAACTCGGAAATAAAAACAAAAGTATAAATATAACAGAAAAGAAAAAAATATAGAAAACTACTCAGAAATGAATAGAAGCAAAAAATAGTTGTGATTAACTGTACTAAAAAAGGAGCATATATGCTTATTTTTAATGGCTTATTACAACTCAGAAATAAAAAGAAAAAAATAAATATAGCAGAAAAAGAAAAAAAACTATATAAAAAACTACTCAGAAATGAGCAGAGATGCGCTTATAGAGGAAATTCAACTTAAATTCATAATGAATTTCAAGAGAAATCCGTATGAATTTATGCTAAATTCCCTATATAAGGGCATCTATTTTCATTTTCAGAGGAGCTCAATAAGGTAGAGAGGGAGGAGCTTATAAACTGGTCCGATTCCCCTTCAGTTGGCGAGGTGGGACTAAACTCTGGTCGCAACGAGGACCAAACCTTTAGTCCCGGTTGGTGACATGAACCGGGACTAATGGGCAGCCTTTGGTCCCGGTTCAAGCCACCAACCGGGACCAATGGTGTTGGGCCAGGAGCGAGGCCCATTGGTCCCGGTTCGTCCCACCAACCGGGACCAATAGGTCCAGACGAACCGGGACCAATGGCCCACGTGGCCCGGCCGGCCCCGGGGCTCACGAACCGGGTCCGATGCCCCCATTGGTCCCGGTTCTGGATTGAACCGGGAGTAATGGGCTGGACCGGCCTGGACCATTGGCCCCTTTTCTACTAGTGATTCTGCACCCCGGCATAATATTTTTGGTGTGTTCGTTGACACGTTTATAACACCACCTCATTTTGAAGGACTTGTTATTTCATGTGATATGATCATTTGCATGGATGCATATTAGTGATTTCCATGTTGTTGGAAATGAGTATACTTGTGATGGTAATCATCCTCATGTATCTTGCATGCATTCCGGAAAGGAATCCGGGAAAGCCTCTGCCTTGGGTAGGCGTGAGCTTGTCGCCGGTCTCCGTCGGGACGGTTATGTCCGGTATGGCATAGTAAGCTATAATGAGTGTTGATTGTATCGGTTGAAATATATTTGTTATTCATGTCATGCAGGGAAATTATAAACCTCCTGAGTCGACCATAGATCGAGTCTTGTTCCAGTAACCCCCACACTTGTTTCGTGCTACCACTTGTACCTGCCACAGGTATGGTACGGTTCAGTAATTTGTCAACCCATTTCTAGCACACACCATACAGAGGGGCCGGGATGAGGGTACCAAGGCCATGGATTAAAGCCAGTCATCCGGTCAGGGGGCATGGGTGTTTCGGTTGTAGCCGAGGGGGTAGCTTTCCCAGTTTTGCGCGCGGTATAAATTTTGTGATCCCATGCTAAGCTGGTGTGTGGTATAAATTTTGCGCGCGGTATAAATTTTGCGCGCGGTTGTAGCCTCCCCACTTAGAGTTTTGCTTAACCGTGTCGTGGGTGATTCCAGACACCGCTGTGTTAAGCTGGTGTGTGCAAGTCAGGTGTGTTTTCATTTAAAAGACCGTAGACAGAATTAGTCTTGATGGACTAAAGGAATCTCTTACTCGTGGGTATAGAGTACACCCTCTGCAGAGATTAAACCTATTCGAATAGCCGTGTCCATGGTTAAGGACTACAGTCTGGGTTGGGTCAAGTGTCGGTCTTCGGAGGAGAAATTACTAAACCAGAACTTGGATCATGAATTGTGACTTGTGATGATTATGATTATTATTATTATGGACTAACCCCTATATATTATTTGAAGTATTGAGTATCCTTGCGACGGTTCTACCTCCTGGATAGTTATTGTGGTTATTTTCTTTATAAGCCATTTATGTGGTGTCGCTCAGACGCCTGACTGTGGCATGCTTGTTATTTTTCTTATAAGCCCTTTATGTGGTGTCGCTCAGACGCCCGACTGTGGCATGCTTGTTATTTTCTTTATAAGCCCTTTATGTTGTGTCGCTCAGACGCCCGACTGTGGCATGCTTGTTATTTTTCTAATAGAGCTTTATGTGGTGTCGCTCAGACGCCCGACTGTGGCATGCTTGTTATTTTCTTTATAAGCTCTTTATGTGGTGTAGCTTAGACGCCCGACTGAGGCATGCTTCATATCATGGCCCTTTCGAGGCGTCGCTTCAGACACCCGATCGGTGCATGTTATTGCTACCCCATTATTGCATAATCATGTTGCATATAAATAACTTGCTTGTGTGCATCAGAGATTTTATTTTATGACTGACGATGTGATCATAGAATATTTCAGCGCACAGTTATCATTTATATTATACTCGTGTTCATAATGTTTGCGAGTACATTCAAAGTACTCACTGGCTTGTCCCTGGCTATTGTCTTGGCCAGATTTCTTGCTTGGAGAGGAGCGACGCGATGAGAGCCACGGAACCTAAGCAACGGTGAGAGCAGCCTCGTGAAGATAGGAGTTAACCTGGTCAGTTGTTCCTATTGGGAAATGGAGTCCCATAGACACCGATGATCCACAAACCGCTTCCGCCGTCAACCTCTAGAAATCACTTGTTGTACTCACAGGCCAAAATGGTCTTGCACTACAGATTTTGTATTTTGCTTGGAATTTCTGTATCAATTTGGTGCCTCATCAGCTAACAGTAATCCTGGGGCTGGTGAGCACAACGGCCATTTTCTGGAAATTAATACCCGGAAAACCGGTCGTGACAAACTTGGTATCAGAGCGAGGCTGACCATTGGCTAATCCTATCTTAGCCAGGTCGAAAAACCTAGGAAAACCAACCCACCAGACCCTAACCAAAACCCCAGCCAAGCTTCCCGTGCAAGATAGCCACATAGTAACCCCGAAACTTTTTGCAGTCGGTTTCCAACCTATCAGCCTAGCCTGTCGATCACGCGCCAGTGACCGACAAATAATCTGTCTTATTCGCAAGCGTGCGAAGGAAGACTTCGTTCCCTTTTTCTATAAAAAGGGCACGCTAGCCTCAACACAGCACAGCCCCGGCCATCAACCAAAATACCTTGATGACCCCAGAAGTGCTTCGTCGCATTTTGGGAACACGCTCCAACGGGATTGTGGCCAACAATCCCCAAGATGGTCATCATCGCTACCCCGACCCTGTAGCCCCTCAACCCCCTCCAGCAGATCACGACGGTGAAAACCATGGAGAAACCTCGACGTCCGCAAGGCAAGCCCGTTTAGATATGAACGAGGTAGACTGAATTGCTCGAATGATACCGAGTCTTAGAATGACCTCGCCACGTAATCTTGTGACCCTATGTCACCGTAATTAAATGTTGTTTGCTTGTGCGCTCCTATTTTTAATAGTAGCCATGCATGAGTATGTTGATGTGCGATTGCATTTTTTTATCCCGCGCGTAGCTGCCAATCTCGACGACTCAAGTTTGTGCTATGAATAAATCTTTTGGTTCCAGCTCACAGGAAAGATATTTTCAAAACAACTCTTAACAAATCTCGAGGACGAGATTTTCTTTTAAGGGGGGTAGTGTTGTGACACCCCAAAATTTTAACCTTGTTTTGTTGATTAAAATTTCGCTAGGAAATTAAAACTCTTATTTTCTGGACTCACTTCTGATTTTTGAAACATTTCCTTCTTATCATCATGGAGTTTTTACCTCAAGTGAAATACTTCTCAATTTTATTGGACTCTCTTACCCTCTCAAATAAAACTTTTCTTTTATCAGAGGGATTAATTATAAAATTATTTCCCTGATCTTTATTCCTTTAAAAATGGTTTTTCCATGGTTTGTGGTCCTTTTTTTGAACTACAACCATTTGATAAAATCTTTTAAAAAATCCCACCAAAATTTGGAGATGTCATGTGATGTTTCTAAATCACTTTTATGCAAAACGATATTTCTTTCATTTAATATTTTGAGCTCTATCCCAAATTTTCAAATCTGGTCCAGTGGGCACTTTTACACTACAACCTATTTAAATATTTCTTTAAAACTTCCACCAAAATTTTGGGATGTCAATATGAGTATGTTAATTAACTTTTTGCAAAAACCTAGTGATGTTATTTGAAAAATTTGAGTGAATCATCCTCATTTCCATTCTGGTCCAACTTGAGGTTTTGTACTACAACTTTATTTTAACTTGCTCCTTTTGTTGTGATTCATTTTCCCACTTGTAATACACCTTACCAAACCCTTAAGTCCAAGAGCATGAACCCATTGAGAAAAAAAAAATTCCATGCATTGATGCCATTTACCTTCTGTCCAGAACTGAAGTTCTGCAAAACTTGCACTAGCAAGTTTGTGCTTTGGACAAACTAACCTCACCACCCACTTTTCCATACAAAGAGACACTGATCTGGAGAAATTGGTCATTCCAAGAAATGCCTAGGTGCCCATGGCATTTTGTCAAACACCTTGAGAGCATGGACACTTTTGGCATGAAGTTTGGTTTACTTTGTGAACTTGTTTCCCTGACCAAACCAGCATGTCCTATGGTTTTGCCCTAACCTACAACCCCACCCTGCTAACTCTCTTGCGGTTTGGAGTCCCCTATCATGCCTTCACATTTCGCCAAGCACGTTCCGTGCGTGCACTGGGCACGCCCAGAGCGTGAGCGGAGCACGCGTTTTGCACGTGCCGCGCCCGAACCGCCGCGTCTCGCCCCGCACTCACTCCGGTCCATGACCGACCGCAGCCAGCATGCCATGTCCCCTTCTGCACCCCACGAGCCCCGCAGCCCTCGCCACGTCTCTGGCAGGCCAGCAGCTAGCCGCCTCTGCCGTCCGACAACTCCTGCGCTAGCCAGCACCGCCCAAGCCACCCCCTCTCGCCAGCTCGCCCTTGGAGTAGTGCCCGCTCGTCCGCTAGCTCCTGCCGCCATCCCCAGCCTCGCGACGATGCCCTGCAGCTACAGAACATCGGTCGCCGACGAGCTCATCCATTGCCGCCGCGAACCGACATGGGAGCGCTATAAAAGGAAGCCCCACGAGCCCTCCGAGCACACAAGCAGCCTCACACCATACTCCTGGTGCCCCCATTGTCGTCAATTGGAAAGAAACAGGCTGTCTTCCCCCACTCCGGCCAGTCCGGCCACCGCCGCCTCCCGGCTCCGTTCGGCGCAACCAGGGCCTCCCCCTCTCCACTCTCTCCACCAGGAACCCCCTCACCCTCTCGTGAGTCCGTCCCCCTACTCAATCTTGATCGGGACTCGCCGCGGGCGAAATCTCACTTTTTCCGACGACCACCATCCGCCGCGGAGCTCGCCGCCGGCAGCTCCGTCCACCCCAGAGAACAAAACAACCACCTGAGTGACCGCCTCGACCCCCTGAGCCCGTGGATGACCTCCGTTTATCGAGCGGTGCCGCCGTTTGCCGGCAAGCATCGCCGGAGTCCTGCCCCCCCTCTCGGGCAAAGGAAGAGGAGGGAAGTGGACTAGTCAAACCTGACCAGTGGGCCAGGCGGGCCCACTGTCAGTGACTCAGGTGCAGTCCATGCTGGATAAGTGGAAGCGTATTTCCAGAATACGCTTTCGACGTGTACGTATTTATTCGAAACGTTTTTCTTTTCTATTTTTTTTAAATAACAGATTTGACTAAACTTTGACTGGCTATAAGTTTTAAAATATAACTCCAAATGGATTGATTCTTTTTCCTACCTCTCCCAAATATTGTCTAGTTTATTTTAAGATTTATATGAAAAAAAATTCAAACAACTTTTTGTGCTGTTATAAATTTGTGTGTTGATTCAAATTTTATTTAAATAGGACTTTGTAGAGAGAGAAGCGAACTTTCAAAAGTTTTGGAGTGCACCCTGCCTTTCCACACATTGAAGGCAAGCATTCTGAACCCCAGCATAATATTTTTGGTGTGTTCGTTGTCACGTTGATAACACCACCTCATTTTGAAGGACTTGTTATTTCATATGATATGATCATTTGCATGGATGCATATTAGTGATTTCCATGCTGTTGGAAATGAGTATACTTGTGATGGTAATCATCTTCATGTATCTTGCATGCATGCCAGAAAGGAATCCGGGAAAGCCTCTGCCTTGGGTAGGCGTGAGCTTGTCGCCGTTCTCCGTCGGGACGGTTATAAACCTCCTGAGTCGACCATAGATCGAGTCTTGTTCCAGTAACCCCCACACTTGTTTCGTGCTACCACTTGTCCCTACCACAGGTAGGGTATGGTTCAGTAATTTGCCAACCCCTTTCTAGCACACACCGTACAGAGGGGCCGGGATGATTGTACTAAGGCCATGGATTAAAGCCAGTCATCCGGTCAGGGGGCATGGGTGTTTCGGTTGTAGCAGAGGGGGTATCTTCCCCAGTTTTGCGCGCGATATAAATTTTGTGATCCCACGCTAATCGAGGTTGTAGCCTCCCCACTTAGAGTTTTGCTTAACCATGTCGTGGGTGATTCCAGACACCGGTGAGTTAAGTTGGTGTGTGCAAGTCAGTTGTGTTTTCATTTAAAAGACCGTAGATGGAATTAGTCTAGATGGACTAAAGGAATCCGTTACTCGTGGGTAAAGAGTACACCCTCTGCAGAGATTAAACCTATTCGAATAGCCGTGTCCATGGTTAAGGACTACAGTCTGGGTTGGGTCAAGTGTCGGTCTTTGAAGGAGAAATTATTAAACCAGAACTTGGATCATGAATTGTGACTTGTGATTATTATGATTATTATTATTATGGACTAACCCCTATATATTATTTGAAGTATTGAGTATCCCTGCGACGGTTCTACCTCCTGGATAGTTATTGTGGTTATTTTCTTTATAAGCCATTTATGTGGTGTCGCTCAGACGCCCGACTGTGGCATGCTTGTTATTTTTCTTATAAGCCCTTTATGTGGTGTCTCTCAGACGCCCGACTGTGGCATGCTTGTTATTTTCTTTATAAGCCCTTTATGTTGTGTCGCTCAGACGCCCGACTGTGGCATGCTTGTTATTTTTCTAATAGAGCTTTATGTGGTGTCGCTCAGACGCCCGACTGTGGCATGCTTGTTATTTTCTTTATAAGCCCTTTATGTGGTGTCGCTTAGACGCCCGACTGAGGCATGCTTCATATCATGGCCCTTTCGAGGCGTCGCTTCAGACACCCGATCGGTGCATGTTATTGCTACCCCATTATTGCATAATCATGTTGCATATAAATAACTTGCTTGCATGCATCAGAGATTTTATTCTATGACTGACGATGTGATCATAGAATATTTCAGCGCACGGTTATCATTTATATTATATTCGTGTTCATAATGTTTGCGGGTACATTCAAAGTACTCACTGGCTTGTCCCTGGCTATTGTCTTGGCCAGATTTCTTGCTTGGAGAGGAGCGACGCGATGACAGCCACGGAACCTAAGCAACGGTGATAGCAGCCTCGTGAAGATAGGAGTTAACCTAGTCAGCTGTTCCTGTCGGGAAATGGAGTCCCATAGACACCGATGATCCACAAACCGCTTCCGCCATCAACCTCTAGAAATCACTTGTTGTACTCACAGGCCAAAATGGTCTTGTACTACATATTTTGTATTTTTCTTGGAATTTCTGTATCAATTTGGTGCCTCATCAGCTAACAGTAATCCTGGGGCAGGTGAGCACAACGGCCATTTTCTAGAAATTAATACCTGGAAAACCGGTCGTGACACTACACCTTCGTTCGGCTGTTTTCGCTAAGTATGGAGATGTGGATCATTAGAAACAAGACCCCGGACATCGTGATAGTCGACCCCTTCTACATGCGTGCCAAGCACTTGAGCAGCGCTGGGGACCGCCAAGTTGCGAGTTCACACCTCGAAGGCGTCATTCTGGCAAACCCAGATAAGAATAACTTCCTTGTGGCTTACTTTCCCGAGTAAGTTATCCCTTAACCTCCCCGTAACATATGATTTATTAGATTTCGATCATTCTTTTTTTTCTAACATTCCCTGTTCTGTGTAGTGACACACATTGCACACTCATCCTCTTAAGCCCGAAATATTCCATGGCCACGTATTTCAACCCGAACCGTAACTCCAAGATAGACTACACAAATGTCAAGAAAGTTCTTGATGATGTTCTCCCCGGCTACGCCAAATCTGGAGGCACCTTCACCAGGGCAGTTTGTAAGTACGGCAAGCACATGTTCTCACACAATACAAAGTTCTGCTACGTCAAGCAGCCGCCTGGAGGTCAGAAGGATGCCTACTACGCCCTCCATCACATGTGGGTGATCATAAGGGACCATCATCACCTTCCGCTACCAGATAATCTCAAAGATTGGGCCGCGAGCTTGTCGGTAGTCCAGGACGCGGACATCAGACAAGAATTCTTTCGCATCCAGTCGGAGTTTGCGGACATCATCCATCAAGATGTCCTTCATACCTCGGGGCAGTTCTTCCTCAGATATCAACCGTCCAACAGTGAGATAGATGAAATGCTACAAATGCAGGATGGCGATGACCGCGATTTCATGACCATCACGACAGACGGCGGCTTCATCCACGCTCCTGTCCAATGAGTCGAGTCGAAAGTAGTGATGTGTAGTTCTAAAACATTGATTGGCTCATGTTGTAATTAAACTTTAATGAATTCGTATGTCTCTTTGGTTTGGACAGTCGTTCAACTTAGATGTAATCGATGCTATTTATTAGTAGGACCATGAATCGTGCTATTAATGTCTTACTTTTCTCTTTCGATCCTTTTGTTGCATACTTACATATTGCTTATGTATTATCTGTTGTTTGGCTTGTGCATAGATATGCCGTCGTATGTCGTGTACAAGGGTAAGGTTCCCAGAGTCTACGACGACTGGGAGGAGTGTCGGAGACAGGTTCACCATTTCAGCGGTAACAGTTACAAAGGGTACACCACTAGGGTGGAGGCCGAATCTAGATACGCCCGCTATCTAGAGGGAGAGAGGAGGGAGCATTGGAGGAACCGGATGAAGACCAGTTTGATCGCGATGATGCTCATCGTGATGACCGCGGCTCTCTTCTATGTGATGGTAGTTTAGATGATCGATATCGACTTGTAATGTGAAGACAAACTCGATACTCGCGGTCTTGAGACTTGTAATGTTTTATCTTTGTTCGGTCTTTTGAATTCGGAGACTAATATGATGAATTGTATTCGGAGACTAATCTTCTATTGTATTCGATGAATCTGCTCTTGCTGTGTGCTGCTGTCTATATTCTGTCCAATAATATACTTTGTAACCTGTGCAAAAATCAGAGAAGTACAGAAAAACAAATATTCATACTAATGGCGCATCACATCAAGGTGCGTCATTAGTATGCCAAAGGATACTAATGGCGCATCACGACAGAGTGCGCCATTAGTATGACAAAGCACATGGTTATGTATGGCCCCCGGGAGGCACACTAATGGCGCATGGTGTTACATACTAATGGCGCACTGCGTGGTGCGCCATTAGTATACCAGATACTAATGCGCACCAGTGGTGCGCCATTAGTACAAAATACTAGTGGCGTGATACTAATGGCGCACCGGTAGTGCGCCATTAGTAGGCAAAACTGGTGCGCCATTAGTAGGCCTTTTCCTAGTAGTGTCATGATCAGATAAGAGAGTGTTATGATGACCTTGAAGGTTGTCAAACCTGGTCTGAAGTCTCTGAAGATTTCAGTCAAGGTTTTAGTGCGATCCATTTCTTCTCCCAACATATCATCACTTTTGTCTAGCATGTTTTGAACATTTTCAAAAGCCCTTTGTTGTTTCACAGCAATCTTAGCAAGTTTAGAATAGCTGGGCTTAAGATTTTCATTAGATTCATTCTCACTAGATTCAGAGGAGGTATATTTGAGTACCTTGGCACCCTTTGCCATGAAGCAATAGGTGGGAGCATAGTCATCATTGCCTTCATCAGCCTTGTTGGTGAGGTCATTTTCTTCAGTGTTGAAGATAGACTTGCTGATGAATACAGTAGCGAGGGCTAGGCTCGCCACGCCAGATTCGGACACCTCAGATGCCTCCTCTTCCTCATTTTCTTCAGAGTGCATTTCCTTGCCAATGAATGCTCGAGCCTTCTTGGAGCTGCTCTTCTTGTGAGATG
This sequence comes from Triticum timopheevii, assembly GCA_963921465.1. Classification (NCBI taxonomy): domain Eukaryota; kingdom Viridiplantae; phylum Streptophyta; class Magnoliopsida; order Poales; family Poaceae; genus Triticum; species Triticum timopheevii. The sequence continues at coordinate 624,936,296 of OY997270.1, read as the reverse complement.
AATACTTTGAGGATTTTGATGATGAAGATTTTGAGGATTTCCCCTTTTTCTTTGCATCATCAGAACTGTAATCCTTGTATTTCTTTTTCTTTGATTCCTTTTCCCACTGAGGACAATCTTGAATGTAATGTCCAGGTTTCTCGCATTTGTGACAAAGCCTCTTCTTGTAGTCACTGGATGAGGAATCATTACTCCTTGAGGGTCTTCCAAAGCAGCCATGTCTTGAGCACTTCTGGAATTTCGTCACGAGCAGTGCTAGTTCATGGCTCGGTTCTTCAGGATCACCAAGGCTGCTGCCAGAGTCTTCATCTTCAGACTCAAAAACTGCCTTGGCCTTCAGTGCACGTGATCTGCCATAGCTCGAACCATACATATCTCTCTTTTCAGCAAGCTGGAACTCATGAGCATTTAGCCTCTCGAGGATATCAGTGGGATCAAGTGACTTGTAATCAACTCGTTCTTGTATCATCAATGCTAGAGTATCAAATGAGGAATCAAGCGATCTCAACAATTTCTTCACCACCTCATGGTCGGTGATGTCAGTGGCACCAAGCACTTGAAGCTCATTTGAGATGTCAGGGAGGCGATCAAAGGTTTGTTGAATATTTTCATTGTCGAGTCTTTTGAAGCGGTTGAAGAGATTGGGAAGAACATCAACTCGAGAGTCACTCTGAGTTGAGACTCCTTCATTCACTTTGGACACCCTATCCCAGATAAGCTTAGCAGTTTCCAAAGCACTCGCTCTTCCATAATGTCCTTTGCTCAGATGGCCACATATGATATTCTTCGCTTGAGAGTCGAGTTGCTTGAATCTCTTCACATCAGCAGCATTCAGAGAAGGTGTGACTGAAGGAACACCATTTTCCACAACATACCAGAGATCGTTATCAATTGCCTCAAGATGCATTCGCATCTTATTCTTCCAGTAGGAGTAGTCCGTCCCATCAAAGGTAGGACACCCAGCGAAGACCTTGATCATAATTGCGATCGACATAACTAAAACTCCAGGTGGTTAAACCAAAATCACACAAAACAAGGGAGTACCTCGCTCTGATACCAATTGAAAGTGCGTTATATTGACTAGAGGGGGGTGAATAGGCAATTTTTATGAATTCTTCACTGAGGAATTTGCCGGTGAGGAAATTCCTTAGCGAAGAACTACTTGCAGCGGAATAAGTACTCAGAAGTAAACATAACAGAACACAATCATGGTCATCATGATGAAATGAAGACAGGCACAGAGAACTGAAAGCATAAACATAGGATAATTGAGAATTCCCGGAAAGTCTTCAGTCAAAGTCTTCAGTAAAAGTCTGAGGAAATTTGAACTGAGGAAATTGAGAAAGTCTTCAGTCAAAGTCTTCAAACACAGATATTAAGAAATGAAAGAGTTGAGGAAATAGAAACAGTTGGCTTGGTGAAGACAATGATTTGGTAGACCAGTTCCAACTGCTGTCTCAGTTGTATATCTGGTTAGGGCGGCTAGGTATTTAAATCTGAGGACACACAGTCCTGGACACCCAGTCCTGAACACGCAGTCCAAGACACTTAGTCCTCACCGTATTCCCCTTGAGCTAAGGTCACACAGACCTGGCCCAATCACTCGTGGTAAGTCTTCAGGTGACTTCCGAACCTTCACAAACTCGGTCACTCGGCGATCCACAATTTCCTCTTGGATGCTCTAGACCATGACGCCTAACCGTCCGGAAGAAGCATAGTCTTCAAAAGTAACAAGCGTCGGATCCACGCAGGATCAATCTCTTTAGTGATGCTCAATCACTTTGGGTTTGTAGGTGTTTGGGTTTGGGTTATTCCTCACTTGATGATTTTCCCTCAATGTCCTCGGAGGATGGGATGCTCTGAAATGACAAGTGTCAGTTTCTCTCGAAGCAGCCAACTAGCTAGTGGTTGTACGGGGCGACTATTTATAGCCTAGGGAGCAGCCCGACATGATAAGACATAAATGCCCTTCAATGATATGACCGTTAGGTGGATAAGATATTTTGGGACAGCTGGCGCATAGCACAGCAACGGTCGGAAATTTGAGGTACAAATTCCTCAAATCTATAATGTTCCTCACTGTGTAGGCAATCTGCACCGGCGAATTCCTAACTCCTCAGTCAGAACAAATTGCTCAGCGACCAGAAGAACTTCGTCTCTATCACTGAAGAAATTGACTGACCTGTATGAGATTTCCAATGGCTTCACTCGAAGGGATTGGTAGGTGTATGATTTTTAGTTGAGCATCACATGGAAATTTTTCCTCAGTATTTCCTCGACCCCCTTTAACAGTACGGTGTTTCCTATGACTCAAGAAAGAGAAAATGAAACTAAGAAAACAAAATTCTTCACGCTTCATGTTCCTCCAATGAATACCAAATCTTCAAGGTCACACCAATTTCTTCACTTTCAAAGTTTTCAGAAAGTCTTCAGAATACCAAAGCCTTCAGTCGAAGAACTTCATTTTTAGGTGTCGACTTTCTCTGTAAATATCAAACTCCTCATAGACTTATAGACCTGTGTACACTCCTAAACACATTAGTCCCTTAAGCTGTAAGTCTTTAATAGACCAAAATCACTAAGGGGCACTAGATGCACTTACACGCCGGAACGCTGCCATGGCCATCATCATCACTGCAATCTTCACCAACAACATCACCGCCATCATCACCAACTCTTCCCCCCCTCTATGCAGCGGTGTAACCTCTCTCTTACCCGTTGTAATCTCTACTTAAACATGGTGCTAAACGCTATATATTATTTCCCAATGATGTATGGCTATCCTATGATGTTTGAGTAGATCTGTTTTGTCCTATGGGCTATTTGATGATCAAGATTGGTTTGAGTTGAATATTTTATTATTGGTGCCATCCTATAGTGCTCTCCATGTCGCGCAAGCGTGAGGGATTCCCGCTGTAGGGTTTGCAATATGTTCATGATTTGCTTATGGTGGGTGGCGTGAGTGACAGAAGCACAGACCCGAGTAAGTAGGTTGTTTGCGTATGGGATAAAGAGGACTTGATGCTTTAATGCAATGGTTGGGTTTTACCTTAATGATCTTTAGTAGTTGCGGATGCTTGCAAGAGTTTCAATCATAAGTGCATATGATCAAAGTAGAGAAAGTATGTTATCTTATGCCTCTCCCTCAAATAAAATTGCAATAATGATTACCGGTCTAGTTATCGATTGCCTAAGGACAAATAACTTTCTCGTGACAACAAGCTCTTTACTAAAACTAATTTAGTTGTGTATTTATCTAAACAACCCCTAGCTTTTATTTACGCTCTATTTACATTCTTGCAAACCTATCCAAAAACACCTACAAAGTACTTCTAGTTTCATACTTGTTCTAGGTAAAGCGAACGTCAAGCGTGCGTAGAGTTGTATCGGTGGTCAATACAACTTGAGGGAATATTTGTTCTACCTTCAGCTCCTCTTTGGGTTCAACACTCTTACTTATCGAAAGAGGCTACAATTGATCCCCTATACTTGTGGGTTATCAAGACTCTTTTTTGGCGCTGTTGCCGGGGAGCAATAGCGTGGGGTGAATATTCTCATGTGTGCTTGTTTGCTTTATCACTAAGTAATTTTTATTTGCTGTTCTTAGTTGTTCTCTATCTTTAGTTATGGATACGGAACATGAAATACCAAAAAATTAGGTGTACTTGCTGCTCATGGAGACGAGGAACCTCCTAAAACCCTCGATGCTGGTTATGTGAAAGATATTATGTACTACTTTGATAATCCTGAGAAAACCCCATTCAACTATGTAATGGGAGTAACGTTGGATCAACATGAATACTTTAGGGATTATCGCTTGACACAAAAAGGGAAACTATTATGGGATCAAATTCATATATTGAAGTGGTATGCTAGGCAACTATGCTTGAGTTATGATTATACTTGTTGCTCTAGGATGAAGGCTCCACACCTTCCCTTCTCATGCAAATTTAATGATAATAAAACCTTAGCTTCTTATGCTAATGGTATATATGATTACTATGATGTGGAACAAATAGAAGAATTTGTTGCTTTTATGGGTTCTTATGAAAGAGTTTGAAGATTTTGATGATGCTGGTTATAGACCAGAAAATTTAGCTATCCTCAAATATTGCTATGAGAATTATGAATACAATTCTGATATTAATGCACTTATTGAGAAAGTCTCCGCTGTCCAAGAAGAGAGTAATATTTTGCAGGAGTCTATGGAAGAAGAAATTAATGAAACTATGAGCTCATTGGATGAAAAAGATGATGAGGAGAGCGAAGAACAAAAGGAGGAAGAGCGGATTGATCACCCGTGCCCACCTTCTAATGAGAGTAACTCTTCAACTCATACATTGTTTAATTCCCCTTCGTGCTTACCGAAGGATGATCGCTATGATAACTGTTATGATCCCGTTGATTCTTTGGAAATATCCCTTTTTGATGATGCTTGCTATGCTTCTAGCCAAGATGCCAATATGAATTATGCTTATGGAGATGAACTTGCTATAGTTCCTTATGTTAAACATGAAATTGTTGCTATTACACCCACACATGATAGTCCTACTATCTTTTTGAATTCTCCAAACTACACTATATCGGAGAAGTTTGTGCTTATTAAGGATTATATTGATGGGTTACCTTTTACTACTACACGTGATGATTTTGATAGATACAATATGCATGTGCTTGCTGCTCCTACTTGCAATTATTATGAGAGAGGAACTACATCTCTGCCTCTCTATGTTTCCAACATGATAAAATTGCAAGAAACTATTTATACTATGCATTGGCCTTTACTTTGTGTGCACGAATTGTTCTTTTATGACATGCCGATGCATAGGAAGTGTAAGTGCATCTAGTGCCCCTTAGTGATTTTGGTGTATTGAAGACTTATAGGTTAAGAGACTAATGTGTTTATGAGTGTACATAGGTCTATAAGTCTATGAGGAGTTTGATATTTACAATGAATTTCGACCCCTAAAAATGAATTTCTTTGACTGAAAACTTTGGATTTCTGAAGACTTTGAAAGTGAAGAAATTGGTGTGACCTTCAAGATTTGGTATTCATTCGAGGAACATGAAGCGTGAAGACTTTTGTTTTCGTAGTTTCATTTTCTCTTTCTTGAGTCATAGGAAACACCGTACTGTTAAAGGGGGTCGAGGAAATACTAAGGAAAAATTTCAATGTGATGCTCAACTCAAAATCCTACACCTACCAATCCCTTCGAGTGAAGCCATTGGAAATCTCATACAGTTCAGTCAATTTCTTCAATGACAGAGACGAAGTTCTTCAGGTCGGTGAGGAATTTGTTCTGACTGAGGAGTTAGGAATTCACCAGTGCGGATTGCCTACACAATGAGGAACATGATAGCCCTGAGGAATTTGTACCTCAAATTTCCGATCGTTGCTATGCCACGCACCAGCTGTCCCAAAATATCTTATCCACCTAACGGTGATATCATTGAAGGGCATTTATGTCTTATCATGTTGCGCTGCTCCCTAGGCTATAAATAGCCGCCCCCTACAACCACTAGCTGGTTGGCTGCTCTGAGAGAAACTGACACTTGTCATTTGACAACATCCCATCCTCCGAGGACTTTGAGCGAAAATCATCAATTGAGGAAAAACCTAAACCCAAACACCTACAAAACCAAAGTGATTGAGCATCACTGAAGAGATTGATCCTGCGTGGATCCGACGCTTGTTACCTTTGAAGACTGTGCTTCTTCCAGACGGTTAGGCGTCATGGTCTAGAGCATCCAAGAGGAAATTGTGGATCGCCGAGTGACCAAGTTTGTGAAGCTTTGGAAGTCCGCTGAAGACTTACCACGAGTGATTGGGCAAGGTCTGTGTGACCTTAGCTCAAGGAGAATACAGTGAGGACTAAGTGTCCTGGACTGCATGTTCAGGACTGGGTGTCCGGGACTGTGTGTCCTCAGGTTTAAATGCCTAGCCGCCCTAACCAGACGAACAACTGAGACAACAGTTGGAACTGGTCTACCCAATCATTGTCTTCACCAAGCCAATTGGTTCTATTCCCTCAACTCCTTCATTTCCACATTACTGTGTTGTGTGCTTGTCATATTTGTGTTTGAAGACTTTGACTGAAGACTTTCTCAATTTCCTCAGTTCAATTTCTTCAGTATGTTTGTCTTCATCCTGTGTTATCCTGTGTTTACGCTTTCAGTACTCTGTGCCTGACTTCATTTCATCATGATGACCATGCTTGTGTTCTGTTATGTTTACTTCTGAGTACTTATTCCGCTACAAGTAGTTCTTCGCTAAGGAATTTCCCCACCGACAAATTCCTCAGTGAAGAATTCATAAAAATCACCTATTCACCCCCCTCTAGTAGATATAACCCACTTTCAATTGGTATCAGAGCAAGGTACTCCCTTGTTCTGTGTGATTTTGGTTTAACCACCTAGAGTTTTAGTTATGTCGACCACAGGTATGATCAAGGTCTCTGCTGGCTGTCCTACCTTCGATGGGACAGACTACCCCTACTGGAAAAATAAGATGTTAATGCATCTTGAGGCAATTGATAATGATCTCTAGTATGTTGTGGAAAATGGTGTTCCCTCCGTATCACCCTCACTGAAGGCTGCCGATGTGAAGAGATTGAAGCAACTCGATTCTCAAGCGAAGAATATCATATGTGGCCATCTGAGCAAAGGACAGTATGGAAGAGTGAGTGCTTTAGAAACTGCTAAGCTTATCTTGGATAGGCTGTCCAAAGTGAATGAAGGAGTCTCAACTCAGCGTGACTCTCGAGTTGATGTTCTTCGCAATCTCTTCAACCGCTTCAAAAGACTCGACAATGAAAATGTTCAACAAACATTTGATCGCCTAACTGACATCTCAAATGAGCTTCAAGCGCTTGGTGCCACTGACATCACCGACCATGAGGTGGTGAAGAAATTGTTGAGATCGCTTGATTCCTCATTTGATACTCTGGCATTGATGATACAAGAACGAGCTGATTACAAGTCACTTGATCCCGCTGATATCCTCGAGAGGCTAAATACTCATGAGTTCCAGCTTGCTGAAAAGAGATATCTCTATGGTTCGAGCTATGGCAGATCACGTGCACTGAAGGCCAAGGCAGTTTTTGAGTCTGAAGATGAAGACTCTGGCAGCAGCCTTGGTGATCCTGAAGAACTGAGCCGTGAACTAGTACTGCTCGTGAAGAAATTCCAGAAGTTCTCAAGACGTGGCCGCTTTGGAAGACCCTCAAGGAGTAATGATTCCTCATCAAGTGACTACAAGAAGAGGCTTTGTCACAAATGCATGAAACTTGGACATTACATTCAAGATTGTCCTCAGTGGGAAAAGGAATCAAAGAATAAGAAATACAAGGATTATAGTTCTGATGATGCGAGGAAAAAGAAGAAATCCTCAAAATCTTCATCATGAAAATCCTCAAAGTCTTCATCTCACAAGAAGAGCAGCTCCAAGATGGCTCGGGCATTCATTGGCAAGGAAATGGACTCTGAAGATGAATCTGAGGAACAAGAGGAAGAGGAGGCATCTGAGGAATCCGAGTCTGGAGTAGCGAGTCTAGCTCTTGTTACTGCATTCGTCAGCAAGTCTATCTTCAACTATGAAGAAAATGGCTTCACCAACAAGGCTGATGAAGGCAATGATGACTACGCTCCCACCTATTGCTTCATGACAAAGGTTGCCAAGGTACTCAAATATACCTCCTCTGAATTAAGTGAGAATGAACCTGATGAAAATCTTAAGCCCAGCTATTCTAAACTTGTTAAGATTGCTGTGAAACAACAAAGGGCTTTTGAAAAGGTTCAAAACATGCTAGACAAAAGTGATGATATGTTGTGTGAAGAAATTGATCACACTAAAACCTTGACTGAAAATCTTCAGAGACTTCAGACCAGGTTTGACAACCTTCAAGGTCTTCATAACACTCTCTTATTTGATCATGAGAAGCTTTCTTATGAATTTCTTCAATGAAACCAAGATCTTGAGAAGCTATGAGTGAGTTATGAAGATCTTCAGAAGGTGCGCGATTCATTACTTGCTCAACAAATCAGCGCTGCTCAGGAAGAATTTGTTCCTCCATGCTTAAAGTGCATTGAACATGAATCTGCTAATTCTTCACCTGAATGTTCAAATGCTTCTAATGTTACAAATTTTTCACCTGCCTCTACTATCACTAATTCCTCATCTCAGGACATTGCTAGTATCACTGACGATGCAGGGCTGAAGGAATTGTACATGACAGGCATGTACAAAAGCCTCAAAGGGCATCAGACTCTTTGTGATGTGCTTAAAAACCGGATCCTCAACAGGAACCCTAGGAAAGAGGGTGTTGCCTTTGAGAGGAAACTCAATGCTGATGGTACATATTGGAAGCCTGAGCAGTACACCAAAACCTCATGGGTTGCTGCAAAGGGACCTTGATGGATTCATATACCTAGGGTAGGGTCATAGGCCTGACCTGAATGCCCTACCCTAGGACAGCCTTAGAAGAGATCACCTTCCAGTCAACCAACGAAGAACCCACTCGACTGGAAGAAGGACTCGACTATGGAGATTCACTCAACCATGGGGATACACTCGACCATGGAGATACACTCGACCATGGAGATACACTCGACCATGAAGATACACTCGACCACCAGAAGGTCAGAAGGCACTCCGTACTGCAACGGCCTGTAATTGAATAGACTTAATGATAGTTAAGGCATTTTATGTGGGGCGTTACCAGTAACGCCCCAGACTTAATACACTTTAAACCCTTAATTACGTGGGCTGGTAGGGGTCCTGGCATACTCTATATAAGCCACCCCCCTCCACAGGCAGAAGGGTTCGCACTCTTGTAACACCTATACACATAATCCACTCGACCGCCTCAGGGCTCCGAGACGTAGGGCTTTTACTTCCTCCGAGAAGGGCCTGAACTCGTACATCACTTGTGTTTACAACTTCTCTATAGCTAGGACCTTGCCTCTCCATACCTACCCCCCACTCTACTGTCAGACTTAGAACCACGACAGTTGGCGCCCACCTTGGGGCAGGTGTTTTAGCGATTTTGTGGAGAAGTTGCAGTATTTCCGAATACTTTCATCATGATGACTGCTGGAGTTTTGGTCGAAGGGCGCGAGATCCGTCTTGGCGCTCTCACCTTCGTCATCGACGACTCCGCGTGGCTCCAGGAGGCTCCACTCGACGTTGATGCGCTCCCCGTCCGCGGTGCGACGCATTTTCGCGCATGTGTCCGCGGCGTTCTGCTGCGGCAACCGTCGGCCCTCTATCGGTCGACTCCTTTATCGGTCGCCCGCCCGGTCTCCCACCAGCGCAAGTGCTCTGGTCGGTCGAGGCTTCAGCGGTGGGTGAAACACGCGGTGGCTCGCCAGGTGGCCATCGCACAAGTTGCGGCAATCGAGCCCGACAAATCTCTCTACGGCCTATTCGATCTGTCGACTGGCTCCGTAGAGACTGCATCCGAGTGTGATAGCAGTGATCCAGCGGCGGAAATTCTCATGGTCGACGGACCCCGCAGTCCTCCTGGCTTCGCCCATGGCGGCGGAGCAGGCGGCGGAGGCAGCCCCGCACAGGACCACGAAGAGTACCAGCCCGAGGCACTCGACTCTCTACAGGGAGAGGAGCTTCGCCGCAGGAACATGGATGCCCTGCATACTCCTATTACGGGAGAAACCCCCGAGGCTCGCGCCTTGGAGGAGGCACGTTTGGCCAATGTGGCTGAACGCGCTCGTCTGGAGAACTTTCAGCGAGCACTCGACGAGCGCGCGCGGCAACGAGTCCCCGAAGCCAGTCGACGTCGATTCTTCCCACCGACTCAGGTATACCGCACGCCAATTCAGAATTTAGCAGCTGCAACCCGTATAGCAGAGTCCATCCAGCCTTCATAGTCGGAAGCTGGGAGAGGCTTGATGCAGATCAGAGATTTGCTCCGAGCAGCTGGGGACCAGAACTCAGCCGTGTCGCAGTCGCGCAACAGAATTCACAGTCGATCCGTCGCTGCGAATACGGTTCAGTCGGCTCACAGTCCCAGATCACCTCCGCGGCGGGAAGGACGCGACAACCAGCATGATCAGCATGGAGACCGACGCGACCGGGATGACAGGCGTCGAGTGCCCGTTTCCCCTCCGAGGGAAGGGTCTTACGCTCCTCGCCGACAGGATGACAGGCGTCAGTTCAGTGTGGGGCGAAGGGTTCCAGTCGACCCCAAGGGGCCAGGCTTCGACGCTCGATCCATTATCGTGCAAAGCTTGGTCGACTGGAATAGAGCCCATCGAGGTGGACCCGAGAGAGATGCACCCACGAGCAGTTGAGTGCATGTTTCTGGTCCAGAGTGTTTTAGCAGGGCTATCAGAGCCGCAGTGATTCCCCCCAATTTCAGGTTGGCGACAGGAGTCAGCAAGTTCACTGGAGAGTCCAAGCCTGAAACTTGGCTCGAGGATTACCGAGTGGCTGTTCAGATTGGCGGCGGGAATGATGAGGTGGCCATGAAGCATTTGCCCCTTATGCTGGATGGTTCAGCCAGAGCGTGGTTGAATCAGTTACCTCCTAGCAGTATTTACACTTGGGAAGACATGTTCCGAGTGTTCGTCAGAACTTTTGAAGGAACCTGCAAGCGACCAGCTGGTTTGACAGAGCTGCAAGTTTGTGTGCAGAAGCCCAATGAGACTCTCAGAGAGTATATTTAGAGGTGGATCACTCTGCACCATACTGTGGAAAATGTGTCTAATCATCAAGCAGTCTGCGCCTTCAAAGATGGTGTCAAGAATAGAGAATTGAGTCTAAAGTTTGGTCGAACCGGAGACATGACTCTGAGTCGGATGATGGAGATTGCTACCAAGTACGCAAATGGTGAGGAAGAGGACCGACTCCGAAGTGGCAAGTTTAAGCCAAGTCAGTCGGAGAAGGGAAATTCCAGTCGGAAACAGAAGCGGAAAGCCGAGCCAGCAGCTCCTGGAGAGGCCCTGGCCGTAACTCAGGGAAAGTTCAAAGGGAAGCCAAAAGGATCCTGGAATCCTAAGAAAGTAAAGGATAAAGAAGGAAACGACGTGATGGATATGCCATGCCACATCCACACGAAGAAAGATGAAGAGGGCAACATTATTTACCCAAAGCACACCACTCGCCAGTGTCGACTCCTGATCCAGCAGTTTCAGGGAAAACATTCTAAGGACAAGGAGAAAGAGTCAGACAAGGCCGGAGACAAAGAGGACAGTGAGGAAGAATATCCGCATATCAACTCCACTCTGATGATCTTCGCGGATGTGGAAAGCAAGAGTCGACTGAAAGTCATTAACCGTGAGGTGAATATGGTTGCCCCAGCAAAACCAAGTTATCTGAAATGGTCCCAAACACCCATCACATTCGACCAATCTGATCACCCGACTCATATTGCCACCCCTGGGAGGCAAGCTTTGGTGGTCGATCCGGTTGTCGAAGGCACTCGACTGACGAAAGTGTTGATGGACGGTGGTAGTGGGCTGAACTTGTTATATGCAGACACACTGAAGGGAATGGGCATTCCGATGTCCCGATTGAGCACTAGCAACATGAGTTTCCACGGAGTCATACCAGGGAAGAAAGCCAACTCACTCGGCCAAATAGCCCTGGACGTGGTTTTTGGCGACTCAAAACATTTTCGCAAGGAAAAGTTGACCTTTGAGGTTGTGGATTTTCAGAGCGCGTACCACGCCATTTTGGGGAGGCCCGCCTACGCACGGTTCATGGCTCGACCATGTTACGTGTACCTCAAACTGAAAATGCCAGGTCCCAAAGGGGTGATCACTGTCACTGGCGATCGGAAAAAGGCAGAAGAGTGCTTTCAGAACGGCTCAAAGATTGCCGATTCCCAGGTGACAGCGGTCGAGTTCGAAGAATACAAGCAAAACGCAGATCCGAGTGATTTGTTGCGATCCAAGAAACCAGCCACAGAATCTGCATTTCAGTCGTCTGGTGAGACGAAGCCTGTTCATATTCACCCGACCGACCCCGATGCAGCCCCGACCCACATCTCCACGACACTCGACCCGAAATAGGAAGAAGCGCTCATCCAGTTCCTCCGTGAGAACTGGGACATTTTTGCATGGAAGCCAGCTGACATGCCAGGTGTTCCCAGGGGACTGGCTGAGCATCGCCTCAGAGTCGACAAATCAGCAAAGCCAGTCAAAGAGCATCTTCGGCGGTCCGCCGTCCAGAAGAGAAAAGCTATTGGTGAGGAAGTGGCTCGACTGTTGGCGGCAGGATTTATCCGAGAGATATACCACTCCAAGTGGCTCGCTAATGTCGTCATGGTTCACAAGAAGGACAAGTCACTCCGCATGTGCATTGACTTCAAGCACATCAATCGGGCCTGCCCGAAAGATCATTTTCCTCTCCCTCGCATAGATCAAATTGTTGACTCGACCGCGGGATGTGAGAGATTGTCTTTTCTAGACGCATATTCCGGGTATCATCAGATCCGTCTATACGGACCCGACGAAGTAAAAACAGCTTTCATCACTCCATTCGGGTGCTTCTGCTATATCACCATGCCATTCGGCCTCAAGAATGCCGGAGCCACATTTATGCGTATGATTCAGAAGTGTCTTCTCACTCAAATCAGTCGGAATGTGGAAGCGTATATGGATGATATCGTCGTTAAGTCGCGAAAAGGTTCCGACCTGCTTGCTGACCTCGCCGAAACATTTGCCAACCTCAGAAGGTATGATATCAAGCTCAATCCATCGAAGTGCACATTCGGAGTTCCTGGTGGCAAGTTACTCGGTTTTCTCGTTTCCGAACGAGGAATCGACGCAAATCCAGAGAAGATCGGCACTATTCTCCGAATGAAATGCCCTGTGCGAGTGCACGATGTCCAGAATCTTACTGGATGCTTGGCCGCATTAAGTCGATTCATCTCACGACTCAGTGAAAAGGCATTGCCTCTTTACCGACTGATGAAGAAGGCAGACAAGTTCGAGTGGACTCGAGAAGCTGATGCAGCGTTTGCCGAGCTAAAAGCTCTGCTCTCCACCCAGCCGGTGCTTGCTGCTCCAATCAGCAAAGAGCCTTTGTTGCTTTATATTGCAGCCACAGGACAAGTCGTTAGTACGGTACTTACGGTCGAGCGGGAGGAAGAAGGAAAAGCCTTCAAAGTTCAGCGCCCGGTGTATTATTTGTCTGAAGTTTTGACTCCTCATTATCAGAAGCTTGTGTATGGAATATACATGACCACGAAGAAGGTTGCTCATTATTTCTCTGATCATTCTATCACAGTCGTCAGCGACGCTCCACTATCAGAGATTCTGCACAACAGAGATGCAACTGGTCGAGTGGCGAAATGGGCGATTGAACTTCTTCCCCTTGATATCAAGTTCGAGACGAAGAAAGCCATTAAGTCCCAGGCAATAGCAGATTTCCTCGCCGAGTGGATTGAACAACAGCAGCCGACTGAAGTTCACTCGGAGCATTGGACCATGTTCTTCGATGGCTCTAAGTTGCTGAATGGTTCTGGTGCTGGGGTTGTTCTGGTTTCCCCCAGAGGAGATAAGCTTAGATATGTGCTCCAGATTCACTTTGATTCCTCCAACAATGAGGCAGAGTATGAGGCCCTTTTATATGGATTGCGCATGGCCATCTCACTCGGCGTCCATCGCCTGATGGTTTACGGCGATTCAGATTTAGTGGTCAACCAGGTGATGAAGGAGTGGGACGTGAGAAGCCCAGCCATGACTGGATACTGCAATGCAGTGAGGAAGCTGGAAAAGAAGTTCGAGGGGTTGGAGCTCCATCACATCCCCCGACTGAAAAATCAAGCAGCAGATGATCTGGCAAAAATAGGTTCCAAAAGAGAAGCCATTCCGAGTGGTGTGTTTTTGGAGCATATACACACACCGTCAGTTAAAGAAGATCCCTTCACAGAGGAAGCTCCACAGCCCAAGAGTGCCACAGATCCGACTGAGGTTGAGGTCCCAGCTGTGGTCGACTTGGTTGTAGAGGTTTTAGTGGTCATTCCCGACTGGACAATTCCCTATATTGCGTATATCCTGAGAAAAGAGCTCCCAGAAGAGGAGGAAGAGGCTCGGCAGATCGTCCGTCGATCCAAAGCCTTTACCGTTATCAAAGGACAGCTGTATAGAGAAAGCCCGACTGGGGTTGGTCAAAAATGCATAACGCCAGAAGAAGGTCGAATCATTCTCAATGGTATCCACTCGGGGACCTGTGGTCACCATGCGTCCTCTCGGACCATTGTAGCCAAAGCATACCGAGCTGGATTTTACTGGCCAAGAGCGAATGAGATGGCAAAGGAAATAGTGGACAAGTGCGAAGGATGTCAATTCTACTCCAATATGTCACATAAGCCCGCGTCAGCTCTTAAGACCATTCCACTCGTTTGGCCATTCGCAGTATGGGGGTTAGACATGGTCGGTCCCTTGAGAACAGGTCGAAGTGGTTTCACGCACGTACTGGTCGCAGTCGACAAGTTCACAAAGTGGATCGAGGCTAAACCGATCAAGAATCTTGACGCCGGTACTGCAGTTAGCTTCATCAGGGAGCTGACGTTCAGATATGGAGTTCCGCACAGCATCATTACGGATAATGGGTCGAACTTTGACTCGGAAGAATTCAAGGATTTCTGCAACGCTCAAGGCACACGAGTCGACTACGCTTCAGTCGCTCACCCCCAGTCGAATGGACAAGCGGAGCGAGCCAATGGCTTAATCCTCAAGGGTTTAAAACCCCGACTGATGTGTGACCTCAAGCACGCGACCGGAGCATGGGTCGACGAACTTCCTTCGGTGCTTTGGGGTTTGCGAACCACCCCCAATCGGTCGACTGGAAGAACTCCATTCTTTTTGGTCTATGGAGCTGAAGCAGTCTTGCCGAGTGATCTTCTTCACAATGCTCCTCGAGTTGAACTCTACAACGAAGCAGAAGCTGAGCAAGCGCGTCAGGACGCAGTCGACCTTCTAGAGGAAGAAAGGGAGATGGCTCTGATCCGATCGACCATCCATCAACAAGACTTGCGCCGCTTTCACGCCAGAAATGTGAGGGGTCGAGCCTTCCAAGAGGGAGATCTAGTTCTCCGAGTGGATCAGCAGAAACAGCATAAGCTCGCTCCTTCTTGGGAAGGACCCTTCATCGTCACCAAAGTTCTCCACAACGGGGCTTACCGTCTCTACAACGTCGAACACAACATCGAAGAGCCCCGAGCTTGGAATGCGGATCTGCTCCGCCCGTTTTACACCTAAAAGTTTTCCACTCGGATGAGTTGTAATAAAATACTTCTGTAGTTCATGGATCTCGAAATAATAGTGCCATAATTCCTTCATAACTTTTGTCACTTTTTCCCCCAGCGGGTGGCTTAGTCGCGAATCCGTTTCGCCTAAGTTTATAAAAATCCTACCGAGTGGTAAGCCAGACTTCCACTCGGAGGGCTTAGCCGCGAATCCGTTTCGCCTAAGTTATAAAAAATCCTACCGAGTGAAGAGCAAACCTCTCACTCGGAGGCTTAGCTGCAGCCCAGCGCTCGCCTAAGTTATAAAAAATCCTACCGAGTGAAGAGCAAACCTCTCACTCGGGGGCTTAGCTGCAGCCCAGCGCTCGCCTAACTTATAAAAAAATCCTACCGAGTGAAGAGCAAACCGCTCACTCGGGAGCTTAGCTGCAGCCCAGCGCTCGCCTAAGTTATAAAAAAATCCTACCGAGTGAAGAGCAAACCTCTCACTCGGGGGCTTAGCTGCAGCCCAGCGCTCGCCTAAGTTATAAAAAATCCTACCGAGTGAAGAGCAAACCTCTCACTCGGGGGCTTAGCTGCAGCCCAGCGCTCGCCTAAGTTATAAAAATCCTACCGAGGGAAGAGCAAACCTCTCACTCGGGGGCTTAGCTGCAGCCCAGCGCTCGCCTAAGTTCTAAAAAATCCTACTGAGCGAAGAGCAAACCTCTCACTCGGGGGCTTAGCTGCAGCCCAGCGCTCGCCTAAGTTCTAAAAAATCCTACTGAGTGAAGAGCAAACCTCTCACTCGTAGGCTTAGCTGCAGCCCAGCGCTCGCCTAAGTTCTAAAAAATCCTACCGAGCGAAGAGCAAACCTCTCACCCGTAGGCTTAGCTGCAGCCCAGCGCTCGCCTAAGTTATAAAAAAATCCTACCGAGTGAAGAGCAAACCTCTCACTCGGGGGCTTAGCTGCAGCCCAGCGCACGCCTAAGTTATAAAAAATCCTACCGAGTGAAGAGCAAACCTCTCACTCGGGGGCTTAGCTGCAGCCCAGCGCTCGCCTAAGTTATAAAAATCCTACCGAGTGAAGAGCAAACCTCTCACTCGGGGGCTTAGCTGCAGCCCAGCGCTCGCCTAAGTTCTAAAAAATCCTACCGAGCGAAGAGCAAACCTCTCACTCGTAGGCTTAGCTGCAGCCCAGCGCTCGCCTAAGTTATAAAAATCCTACCGAGTGAAGAGCAAACCTCTCACTCGGAGGCTTAGCTGCAGCCCAGCGCTCGCCTAAGTTATAAAAAATCCTACCGAGTGAAGAGCAAACCTCTCACTCGAAGGCTTAGCTGCAGCCGAGCGCTCGCCTAAGTTATAAAAATCCTAGCGAGTGAAGAGCAAACCTCTCACTCGGAGGCTTAGCTGCAGCCCCGCGCTCGCCTAAGGAATAAGAATCCTACCGAGTGAAGAGCAAACCTCTCACTCGGCGGTTTAGCTGCGGCCCAGTGCTCGCCTAAGGAATAAGTCGACTGCAGTGGGCATCTTGCTGTGAACCTGCAAAAGACAATTCGAACCAAGAGCAATCATATCCAAACATCAAGTCCAAGTTTAGGTCGATACCTAAAGGAACCGAGAGTGCTCAGGCACTAAGCCTGTTAAGGTTTACCGGTTACAATTACACTCGGCATACCGAGGCAAATTTAAAGTGTTGGGCTTAAAGAAAGTTTTTTACCCCTCCTGTGGAGGGCTGGAAGGAGCAACAAACTCGTCGAGGTCGATCCCGTCTGCAATCCGGGTAGCAGTAGCGATGAAAGTTTCCATGAAGGACCTGAAGTCGTGTTTCTTAGTGTTGGCCACTCGGAGAGCCGCCAGCTTCTCTTCTCGTGCGTCCTTGCAGTCGACTCGGGCCAGACACAGGGCAACATCTGCACCGCACCGAGCCGAGGACTTCTTCCACTCTTGCACTCGGTCGGGGACTGCGTTTAGTCGAGCCATCAATGACTCGAGGTCATTCTGAAGTGTCGCCCCGGGCCAAAGCGTCGAGTTGATGCGAGAAGTGGCGGCCTTCAGCCTTGCAAGATAGTCCACGACAGCTGCAACACGAGACTCCAGCCGGAAGACATTCATGGCGACTTCATCATTCACTGGAGAATTGACAGGATCAAGGTTCGGCTCCAACTGGCTAGTCTCATCTTCAAAGTTCCGACAGAATTCTGCAAGGACAAAACACCGAGTCAAGGCAATGGTCGAATGGAAGCATCACAGTTGAAAATGCTGGTCGAGTGAAAAGTTTACCTTCGAGCATAAGGAATAGTTTCTTAGCAAGACCGCCCAGGAAGCTTTCAAGGTCATTCTTCTTCCCAGTCAATTGGTTGATCTTCTCGGTCAGGGTAGTCTTGTCAGCTTTCAGTCGGTCAACATCCTCGGAAGCAATCGCCAGAGCAGTTTTCAGATTGTGATTTTCCTGTTCAAGCTTGGTGACTGAAGCTAACTTCTCGTCAGCAAGCTTGGTCTTCTCGGCTAGCTCAAGGGCCTTCTTCTTCTGAGCATCCCGCACTTTGTCTATAAGTTACAGCAAAGTCAGATCTTGAAATAAATGGAAGGAAAAAGGAGTCGTCGAGGTCTCACCGAACATACCTTTGGTCTCCTCCTTCGCCTTCGTCAGATTCTCCTGCACCAGCTTCAAATCCAACTCGAGCTGAATGTGCTTCTGCTCCAGTTCCGTATAGCGAGCCGCAAGGTCACAAGATTTCTACGAAGAACCAATCAACAAAATATCAAAGATGGTTCGCTTCCGAGTGGATAGAGAAAAATCATACGTTTCTAGACTACAGTCGAATGCAAGCATTCAATCGTAGTCTCGGGGACTACACCCAGTGGGTGCACTCAGCGTGCCCCCACTAGTTCTGTTCAAGACAGAGTCGACCAGTCGACCCCCCCCCAAAAAAAACGAGAGATGTGGATTTCAGACTGTAGTCGACTGCAAGCAGTCGACCACGGTCTCGGGGACTACACCCAGTGGGTGCACTCAGCGTGCCCCCACTAGTTCTGTCCAAGACAGAGTCGACCAGTCGACCAAATCAAATGATGAACAACCTTCACTTCTAAAGCCTAAGGTCGACTGCCAGCAGTCGAGCTTAGCCTTGGGGACTACACCCAGCGGGTGCACTCAACGTGCCCCCGCTAACATGGAATTTTCTATCAACACTCCCAGCGGGTGATTGCTATGGATTTCAGAAATCAGAAAGAAAAAATCTTGATAGCATATCCTAACAGAATAGGCGGTGGTCGACTGACCTGCACATTGCTTTGAACGGCAGAGCTGGCGTCATAAGCTGCTTGGCTTTCATCCCAGATGGTCTTCACCTGCTCCATCATGATCCCCGCTTGACGTATCGCCTCCTTAGCAGCACTGGCTTGGTCCTCTGGGACATGGTGTGTTGTGAAGAGCGAAGGCTGTGCAGCACTCGACAAAGTGGGAGGAGCACTCGTCAGCGGCACCGCGAAAGACACGGTGTGTCGAGTGAGGTTCTCCCCTTCCGTGGCCACAGCTTCGGGCGCCGTCGCACTCTGGGTTTCCTTACCAGTAGACGTCTTGCTGCTCATCCTGTGCCTCAGTGGTTCTTCATCCTCATCATCATCTTCGGGAAGGGTGATAATGTCATGGGGTGGAGCTTCGGAAAAAGAATCAAAGTCAGAAATCTTGAGTCAGTCGACTAAGGACAGAATTGAGAGTATAGTACCAGGATTCGAGGTTGCTGCGTCCTCCATCTCATGGTCGTCAGCCTTGCCTGAGGTCTCAGAAGTTGCAGCACTGAAGTCCCAAAGAATCAGTCGACCAACTCAAATATCAACCAGAGATAAAGCCTTATGCAAAACAAGAGAACTCAAGTAACGTGCTTACCCGGATATGGTGGGGATGGACACTTTCATCTTCGGCAGGAGCTTGGGGGGTTTCGGCAGAGCCACCCTCGACTGCTTCGAAGCCCTGTCACTCGGCACCGGAGAAGCAGTCCGAGGGCGCTTGGTCGACTGCGAAGCAGTCGCCACCCCCTTACCGCGTTCAGTCGCGGGGTCATGGACAAGCTTTGACCGCCTTTCCGAGCGCGGCGGTGCAACCTCCTCCTCCTCTTCCTCCTCTTCGTCCTCGTCATCATCGTCGTCGTCGTCACCTTCAGCAGCGTCTGAATCCCATTCCTCCTGGCTCTCGCCCCCGCTGGCTTCTTCCTCCTCAGTCGGAGCCTGAGCTCCATTGGGCATCGAATATAGGTCGGTGAGGGCCTAAAAGACGTCAAAACAGAGATCAATCGACCAAGTCACAGAATATACAGAAACTCACTCGACGGATGTACAATGGAAGGCAGAGCAAGTATACCTTGTCTGGATCGGTGTGATGGTCGAGTGGAGGAACCCTCCTGGATCCACGGGGATTATCCTTATTCCCAGTGACCGCGGCCATCCATCTTTCCACCGTGGCGTCGTCGACTGCTTCTGGGTGGACTCGGGTATCGTCTTCAGTCCCACAGTACAGCCACATGCCATGGCTTCGGAACTGAAGAGGTTGGATCCGCCGCCGAAGGAAAACCTCCAGAAGGTCCATGCCAGTCACGCCGTCCCGGACCAACTGCACCACTCGGTCCATCAACATCTTCACATCAGCCCTTTCCTCCGGAACCACCTTGAGAGAGGAGGGCTTGTTCACTCGACTCATGGTGAATGGGGGAAGCCCACTCGACTGTCCCGGCGTCAGCTCGTCCCGGCAGTAGAACCAAGTCGACTGCCAGCCTCTGACCGACTCGGGAAACGTCATAGCGGGGAAGGTGCTCTTGTTCCTCACTTGAATCCCCAGACCCCCGCACATTTGGACAACCTGGGTCTTCTCGTCGCCTGGACTCGCCTTCTTCACGGTCTGAGAACGGCACGTGAAGATGTGCTTGAACAAGCCCCAGTGTGGTCGACAGCCCAGGAAACTCTCGCACATGGATACGAATGCAGCAAGGTACGCAATAGAGTTCGGAGTAAAGTGGTGGAGTTGGGCTCCGAAGAAGTTCAAAAAACCACGAAAGAAGATGCTCGGTGGCAAAGAAAACCCTCGATCAATATGAGTCGCCAGGAGCACGCACTCACCCTCTTCTGGCTGAGGTTGCCACTCTTTCCCTGGGAGTCTCGCTGCGCCATGGGGGATCAGCCCGTCGTCGGCCATGTCGAGGAGATCCTTCTCCGTGATGGTCGACTGGATCCAATCTCCCTGGACCCAGCCCTTCGGCAAGCGGGATCTCGACGAAGACCCACTGCGGCAGGTGGACCTCCCCTTCGCCTTCTCCGCCGCCGATGCCTTCTCCGTCGCCGACGCCTTCTTTGCACGCTCCAACGCCGCCGTCTTCTCCTTGACCATGGCTGCCGGCGAGGTGCGCGAGGGAGAGCTTTGCGGGGGCGAGAGCAAGCGCACTGGGCGGAGACGAGGAGAACAGAGGAGAAAGAATGGAGCACTATTCAGAAAACCCTCGCCGGTTGCATTTATATACCATCCCTTCCGAGTGGATGACATGTGGACCCAGGCAACCTAATCATATCCCGAAACAGTTGCTTTGACACGATACGTGGTGGAAAAGGCGGCGCGGAGATCGAGGCGTTCATGTCCCGTCCCGTCCGAGCGCCACGGTCTGTTCCACTTCGCGCGCTCCCCCAAATTCCGTATCCCGTGGAATCCGCGGACGGCAGATCGGTCTGTCAGACGCGAGATTTCCTGCGATCCGTCGCTCGGGAACCAGCAAAGTCTAAAAGATCACTCGACGAAAGACAAGAATGGATCGAGTCGACTGAAGAAAAGTTGTTCGTTATCGATAAAGAAGATCTTGATCCAGAACGACGCATAGCCAGTATGCAAAAGCCAATCGGAAACAGCATCAACTCTTTCCTCATTCAAGCCTCAATCCATTCGGGGGCTAATGATGGATTCATATACCTAGGGTAGGGTCATAGGCCTGACCTGAATGCCCTACCCTAGGACAGCCTTAGAAGAGATCACCTTCCAGTCAACCAACGAAGAACCCACTCGACTGGAAGAAGGACTCGACTATGGAGATTTACTCGACCATGGAGATACACTCGACCATGGAGATACACTCGACCATGGAGATACACTCGACCATGAAGATACACTCGACCACCAGAAGGTCAGAAGGCACTCCGTACTGCAACGGCCTGTAATTGAATAGACTTAATGATAGTTAAGGCATTTTATGTGGGGCGTTACCAGTAACGCCCCAGACTTAATACACTTTAAACCCTTCATTACGTGGGCTGGTAGGGGTCCTGGCGTACTCTATATAAGCCACCCCCCTCCACAGGCAGAAGGGTTCGCACTCTTGTAACACCTATACACATAATCCACTCGACCGCCTCAGGGCTCCGAGACGTAGGGCTTTTACTTCCTCCGAGAAGGGCCTGAACTCGTACATCACTTGTGTTTACAACTTCTCTATAGATAGGACCTTGCCTCTCCATACCTACCCCCCACTCTACTGTCAGACTTAGAACCACGACAGACCTCCAGTTGATCCATCTAATTTATCTGGCTTTACATGTGAATCTTCTCATTCTTCTGATGAGTCATTTGACTCCAACTATAAATTGTTCAAAAATCAGAATGGTGAAGTATTTGCTAGATATGTTGGCACTAACTGCAGGAACGGTTCCCCTATGAAGAAAATCTGGGTCCCCAAAAGGTGCCTTGAAAGTCTTCAGGTGAATGTCTTCATGACACCACCTGCGAGGAATAGGAACCCTAGATCAAATTCTTCATATGGACCAAATTCTTCATATGGATCCAGGTCCTCATACAGATTAAATTCCTCAAAAGGATCAAAGTCCTCATATGATTATCATCGTGCTAACAACTCTGTTTCACAGGGAAGAGCTAAGGGCTATGAATATGAGCATTATTCTTCTAATCATTATGTTCATAAGTCCTCGAAGAATTTCTCTGCTTATTCATATGCTTACCCTAACTCCTCTTATGTTAAACAAAATAGATTGGCTTCTCTGCCACCATTCTCATATGGAGCTAGCAGAGTGATGAACTCTTTGCCACCCCTTCAGATGTGGGTGGTGAAGAAAAAGAACTAATCTCTTCTGCAGGGTCAGGTCTCCAGACGTGCGTGAACGTCTGAAGAATTTGCTAGAGACCTGAAAACTGCCTGAAAGGACGCAGGCTAATCATGAAGAAACGAACTCTCATTTTTCACGTCCTCATACTTCTATATCTGTCTTACTGCTTGATGAATACAAAACACCTCGTCGTTTTTAGATTGATGCAATTGATACCGCGTGCCACATCATCAATAGAGTATATCTTCACAAATTCTTCAAGAAGACTGCCTATGAACTCCTCACTGACAAGAAACCCAATGTGAGTTATTTCAAAGTCTTCGGTGCTAAATGTTGGATTAGAGATCCTCATCACAACGCTAAATTTGCACCGAAAGCACATGAAGGTTTTATGCTTGGTTACGGAAAGGACTCGCACACCTACAGAGTCTTCAACAACGTTCTTCACAAGGTTGTTTAAACCGTAGATGTGCGGTTCGATGAAACTAACGGCTCGCAAAGAGAGCACCTACCTTCTGTGATAGATGAACCAGCACCTGAGGATTCTATCAAGTTCAAGGCTACTGAGGATGTCATTCCTACCGAAGAATCTGCTGAAGAATTCATTCCAGAACGTGAAGAATGTCGAGCTGAAGCACCTGAGGAAAATGCTGAAGAAAATGGTGCTGAAGAAAATGATGATCAAACTGCTCAACGACAACCAGCTCATCCTCGCGTTGCAAAAGAAGTGCAAGTTGAAAAGGTCATCGATGACATTAGAGCACCAGGTCCTCTCACACGCTCAAAAGCTTCACATTTATCTAACTTTTGTGGGCACTATGCTTTTCTATCTATCATAGAGCCCACTAAGGTAGATGAAGCATTTTAGGAGCCTGAATGGATTCAGGCCATGCAAGAAGAATTACATCAATTCGAGCTCAACAACGTCTGGGAACTTCAAACGTCCAGATCCTCGCAAGCACAATATCATTGGCACAATGTGGATCTACTACAACAAGCAAGATGAAAATGGCCTTGTGGTGAGGAATAAGGCACGGCTTATAGCTCAAGGCTACACACAGGTTGAAGTAATTGATTTCGATGAAACTTTTGCACCTATTGCTAGACTTGAGGCTATTCGCATATTACTTGCTTATGCTAACCATCATGATATCACTTTATATCAAATGGATGTGAAAAGTGCATTCCTCAATGGTAAGCTTGAGGAAGAAGTATATGTTGCTCAACCCCCAGGTTTTGAAGATCCAAAGCATCCTGACAAAGTCTTCAGACTCAATAAGGCCCTCTATGTCCTCAAGCAGGCCCCTCAGGCATGGTATGATACTTTGAAGGAATTCCTCATGAAGAAAGGCTTCAAACCCGGTTCACTCGACCCTAATCTTTTCACTAAATCTTATGATGGTGAACTGTTTGTGTGCCAAATATATGTTGATGATATTATCTTTGGCTGTATTGACCAACGTTATAGTGATGAATTTGCCTATATGATGAGTGAAGAATATCAAATGTCTATGATGGAAGAGTTGAAATTCTTCTTAGGTCGTCAAATTCGTCAACATCGCAATGGCATATTCATATCTCAAAAGAAATACCTCAAGGATGTATAGAGGAAATTCGGCATGCAAGATTGCAAAGGCGTCAAAATTCCTATGCCCACAAATGGCCATCTGTGCACTGATGAAAATGGTATTGACTTCGATCATAAGGTATACCACTCCATGATTGGTTCTTTATTATACTTATGTGCATCTAGGCCAGATATAATGCTTAGTGTTTGCATGTGTGCCCGATTTCAAGCTACACCGAAGGAATCACACCATAAAGCTGTGAAGCATATTCTTCGATATCTAGCTCACACACCAACACTTGGATTGTGGTACCCCAAGGGCTCGGCTTTTGATCTCATTGGATATTATGACTCTGACTATGCTGGTGACCGTGTGGACCACAAGTCAACATCTGGTACATGTCATTTCCTCGGACGATCTTTGGTCTGTTGGTCCTCGAAGAAACAGAACTACGTATCACTTTCTACTGCTGAAGCTGAGTACATTGCTCCTGGTTCTTGTTGTGCTCAATTGCTATGGATGAAGCAAACTCTCAAGGACTGCGGCATCAATGTGAAGAATGTGCCTCTCCTCTGTGACAATGAGAGTGCCATCAAGATTGCTCACAACCCAGTTCAGCACTCGAAGACAAAGCACATTCAGATACATCATCATTTTCTTCGCGATCATGTGTTGAAGGGCGATATTTCTATTGAGCATGCGAAGACTGAAGACCAGCTAGCCGATATCTTCACAAAGCCCTTGGATGAGAAGAGATTTAGCAAGTTGCGGTGTGAGCTAAATATCTTAGAATCTTCAAATGTTCTTTGAAAAGGACACTCATCCTAACACTTATGCAAAATTGATGACTTAGATGTGCAACACATGAAGAAACTTTTTTCTTAAATCAATGAAGAATAGCACTCTAAATGTGAGGAAATTAATGAAGAATTTGATTCTCAGAACCCTACGACAATTGTACGCGGTGTGTGAAATCATCATTCTTATACGGTGGGTCACGCCACCACCAAAGTTGAAAATCTTCAATTTGAGTTTTTTTTTCAGTTGTGAAATTCCTCAATTCTTCAAATTCTTCAACTTTGCAAAATCTTCACTGTTTTCGTTATTTTTTATTTTATTATATATATATAGGGTCGCGCTATTCGTCATCCTGGGTGAGGAATAGTTATTCTTCACCCCTCTCTATTTTAACATGAATGCACCGTAATTTTATGTTCTATAAATTTTATCTTATTTCAGACATAAAAAGAGAACGTAAGAAAATATATAATCGCCGTAAAAAATATTTTATATTACGCAAATCTCAAACGTAAAAATATAGTGTAAAATGTACATAAAATGTGATTTTTCCGGTCTTCTGACATTTTTATGCCAAATTTTACGCAGTGAATCAATATGACTGTCACTATTTGTATTTGAAACATAATTTATTTATGAAATGATCGTAAGATTACCTCGGGTGAAGAATAATGTATTCTGGACCCTGGGTGATGAATAGTAACACTATATATATACAGGTGGTCTATTCTGCTAATATTAGCAGAATAACTATTCTGCACACCACTTCGGCACTGCACGCTCAACAGAAGCGCACTGCATCATTTTGACGACGAGCACTGCAATAGAGACTAGTGAACTTCTCGTTGGAAAAAACTGCACGCGTTAATTTTTCGGTACTGTTTTCGCTCTAATTTTTTAACCGTTTATCGGAATGAGGCGTGTAATATATCATTGAAAAGCTATGGATTAGGTGGAACTTCGACATGTTGAACACTTTTCGAGATTCCACACGGTTTAATAGCAGTTTTGAAAATAGGGCGGCGGATGACGAGTGATAGCGAGCGTTTTTTCCAGTTTCTTTCTAAATGGCTTGTCAGAACGAAGCAAATGATATGCCGTTGGATAGATATCGTCGAGGCGCATCTTTTTCATATATAAATCTTTCTCTAATTCATTACGGTTTAAGAGCAGTTTCAAAATTACTAAATCGCGGAACTCTGTTTTTCAAATTTTTTGAAATTTTCGGTACTGTTTTTGCTCCAGTTTTCTAACCATTTGTCGAAACGAGACATATGATACGCCGTTGGAAAGCTACGGACAAGGCGCAACTTTCGATGTTGAAATGGTTTTGAGATTCCTTACAATTTTTAGTTAATTTTGAAAATCGTGTGGCTGACTTCGAGAGGCAGCGGCTGTTTTTTCGCGAAATTTTTACGAACGGCTAGTCGGAATAATTCAAATCATATGCCGTAGGAAAGATATCGACGATATGCAACTTTTTCATGTAGAACACTCTCTCTAATTCATTACGGTTTAAGAGCAGTTTCGATTTTACCGAAAAGCGGACAATCTATTTTTCGCGACACCCAAATGGACGTGGGTACTTCATCCGAATGAAAACCGCACTGCAACGGATGAAAAACCGCACTGCATCACACGGGTAAGAGAACTGCATGGTTTATTTTATTCAAACATAAATTTTTTTCAAGAATGAGAAAGTAGAGTGCACTTCATATCGGGTGTAAATGAACCACAACACTATCAAGAAGTGAACCGCATTAATTTTTTTCGCTTTCGTAACAATTTTTTTGCACTTACGTGATGAACAACATCATAGGCCGACCGTACTGCTTCAGAATGAAAACCGCACTGCATCGTACGGGCAAGCGAGCTGCATAATTTTTTTTGTCGGATGTAAATTTTTCTCAGACGAGTTTTCGTTGTCTTTTGTTTCCAACTTTTTTATGAACGATAGTGCACGGCAGAGATGAAGGCAAGTGAACCTCGACATATATCAAAGCGAACCACATTACTATTTTTGTCGTTTCCCTAATGATTTAGTTTTTTGCGCTTCACCTCGCGTGCAAGTGAACCACACCACTACTAAAAATGCACTGTAACACTCTCAAAAGTGAACCATATTAATTTTTGCTAGTGAACCTCAAATCCATATTTTTTGATCGTCCCATGTAAACAATCTTCATTTGAAATAGAAGTGAACCTCTCACATGAATTTCTTTTTCTCCCTTCTTACAAAGTAAACTACCAACCACCACATAATAGACCACATCATATTTCTCGAAGTAAAAAATATAACATCAGCGCTTCAGAATGCTCAACTAACAAATTCATATTTTTTTACACAACCATACAACGATATACTGTACACAGAAATTTCTATCTCCGAGTAGCCCAACTAAAGTACCCGGAGCACCCCAAGCAGAGAAACTCATGTTGCACTGCACAATATAATCTGAAATGGCACAAGGTCAAACTCCAACGGGACATCCAACCGAACTGGACGACCTTCTTTCCTGCAAAAATAAGTAAAGGAAAGAATGGGTCGCAGTACTGGGCGATTTGAAGTGTAGCTATGGGTCCACCTGAGGGAGACGCAAAACTGCATCACACACGCAGGGCGCCATAAAACTTCAACACGGGTTCAATGGCCAACTACACCACTATGCGACCTGTAGTAGATGCATGGCCGATGGAATACATACACATGTGCTCCACACCGCATGGGCGCATCGCCTGGACTGCATCGGGACAGGAACCAAAATCGCCCTCCTCTTCTCGCTTGGAGAAGAGTATCGCTCAGCTGACTGCACCTGTCGCGTGACCAAGCTGCACAACCAGGGAATTCCAAAAAAAATTTAACACATTACAAAAACACCGAGGGCGACGAAGCTCGTGCTCAGATTAACCACACGCAGAGGAAAAGCAAACCTCACCTGGCCAGCCACTGAGCTGAACCACAACGACGACCAGAGGGTACCACGGCAACTACCGGAGTGCACTGCGTTGCTGCCCGTCATCGCCGGCGCACTCATGAACTACACACGCAGGAGCACTGAATAGCATTTTGTGCATGCGAGCTGCACGTCTGTGCTCGTCGGACTGCACGGGGAGCCATCTGTGAGTAGAAACAAAAATATATGTTTCCACCTAAGCGCACTGCTTTCACATACGCGAGCATCATCGAGGCTTCATAGGAGCAGGACGGGGCGGTGGGGACCTCACCTAGTTGGGCACCAGCAGGGGACAACCCCGGCGGCATGGACGCGGACGTGCAACACCCAAATCCCTCACCACGGGGCGGATCCACCGAAGGGGGAGGTGAGGAGAGGTGATGGATATAGCGGTGTTGGCTGGTGGCCGCGGCGGGCAGCGGGATGTGGTGGTCTGGGCGGTGGCCGGGAAGGGCGGCGGTTGGTGGTGGTCGGGGGCGGGTGGCCGTGGGTGGTGGCCGGAGCGGGGGACGGCTACCGACACGCTCGATCCTGATCTGGATCGGGCTGGTAGAGATGGAAGTGAGATGGGTCGGGGCATGGTGGTGCAAGAGGAGGTTGGAGGGGTGGTGCAGGTGAGGTGGGCGCTCCTGCGTGGTGCATGGGATTCCTCCGGCCGCCGTGGCGTGGGACAGAGCGCTCCGTCGGGGAAGCCGGCTGGGGGAGGAAGATGGGAAGGAGTGGTGCTGGGCGTTGGCTGGGGGTGGGGGTCGAGTGGATAAGGTAGGACGTGGTCGAGGAGGTGCTCTCAGCTGCGTTCAGTTTTCACCAGTGCGGAAAGTGTTAGCAGAATAAGATGTTTCAGTGTGCAGAATAACACTCTTAAGGGTGTTATCATAATATATATATATATATATATATATATATATATATATATATATATATATATATATATATATATATATATATGAGTTCATGTCCTCTACAGCATTCACTTATGGCTAATTATTCTTCAAGTTGCGTTTTCTGCTAAGTGAATGTGATCGGACCCATCCCCCTCTATGCTAAACTCAACCCAATCTATTCACAAATTCTTCATGTGCGTTCTATTTGAAACTCGTTCAACATCTTCACTGTGTCCTTGTCATCCGAAGAATTTGCGAACGGAACTTTTAACTTATCTTATCCAAATTTTCGGCTTTGCCACTCAAACCATTCCGCATCCCACGATATACTTATCTATTCACCCACGATCTCCACTTCTCAGTACGTGGGTGACACATGTCATGCGAATGAGAAGGGTCAGGGGCACGTTCGTCCAAAATCTTCGGGCGAACAGTTTTTCACCGTGGCTATAAATACCCCCTCTCCCCTTCCTCACTTCCTTTACTCCGCTCGACCTCTCTCTCCCACTCGAGCTTCTCAAACCCTAGCGCCACCGCTACTCCATCGTCGCTAGTGAGGAAGAGCTTCACTGCCTCGACCTCGTCGCCGACGTACTCGGGCCGGCCGCGGAAATCTTCACTCCACCGCCACTGTAGCCGTCTTCCTCCGTCGAGTTAGGGCATGGAAGATCTGCACAGACGAACTTCACTTCTCCATCTCACTGTTCGTCATGTTCTTCGTTCAGGGTAATTAAAAGTTACTTTTACTGCCCTCTTTGATTCAAATGATTTCTTCAAAATCCTCAAAAGTGTTTTTCTTCAAATCCTCACACACTAAACACCTCACATGTCATCTGTTCTTGATTCTTTTCTCTAAGCATCATTTTTCTTCCAGATTTCTCAATTGTGTGGATCTTCGATCTATAAAACTATGAAACCTAAGACAAAGAACACTTAGTGAAATTCTTCAAGACTCATCTAGTCAAATTCCTCAAACTTGTTCTTTTTTAAAAACCTTCTGAGAACGCATATGACCTCTCCAAAATCCTCGCAACTATACTCTGTTCACAGGTACTCATGTCCGCTGCTGAATCACTAGGTTCTCGTCAACTTAACTCATTTGCAGCATTCCTCGAAGAAAAGTTGCATACTTCTTCAGAGAATTCAATTGTTCAAATTCCTCAACTGAAGAAAATGGCTGACGGAAAGAAGCCACAGAAAGGAGGAAAGAGGCCTGAAATCGAGACTGCCTTTGAGATCCCTGATGATATACACAAAGACTATTGTATTCCTGATGAGGCCAAGTTTGGTAAGCAGAACAAAAATCAGCGCAAGGTGCGCATCCAGAGGATAGAAAGGAGATGGGCAAGAGAATGGAGGGAGTACGGGTATGTAACTCCAAAGTACATGAAGAAATTCGCACTCAACCCTCCATGCCCAAGACCTCCATTGGCACCTGGCCAAGAAGCAGATCCCACCAGCCTCAAGCGCGGTGAGGACTATCCTGATGAATGGGTCAAGCGCCAGGCCAAGTTGGCTAGACAAGCCAAAGAAGCAGTGAGGAAATTCAATGATGACTCTGCTGCTGCTGCTGCTGAGGCCTCTGTCAAGCCGAACAAATCTATGGCAAAGAAGCCTGCACGTAAGCCAAGTGCTTCACCTACAGTGCCCTCAAGGCCAAGTTCCTCAGCAATGCCCTCACGGCCAGAATCTTCAAAGCCCTCAAGGCCAATTGCTCATGCTGCTCCTGCTCCTCCAAAGTCCTTAGCTGCTCCGACAAAGCCCTCAGGACCTGTGCATCTTGCCACGTGCCAAAGAACAACTAGCATCTCTATTGCCTCAGGAGCCTCTGCAAGTTCCTCAGCTGCACCAAATTCTTCAACGGGACCATCTCTGCTGAAGACAAAGGTCACTGCTGGACGAGGTCCTCGCCCTAGTTCGCAGAAGAAGCAGGTCGCCTTCCAAGTGCCGTGTGAAGAAGACGAAGCTGATGATGAAGAACTTGCTGAGATCATCAGAGATAGGAAAGTCAGGGCCGCTAGAGCCAAAGGCACAAATGTGCCACTGCTTTTGAATCCAAGGTTGATCCTCGACTATATTGATCTCTGGCACAAGGACCCAAACAATCCTATGCCTGATTTCAATTTGACTCCTGGCCAAAGTCACATGCTGACCCATTTCATCCAAGAAGAAAAATGGAAATATGAGAAGGCCAGGCAGATCAAGAAAGAACAGTATAGGAAAGAGAAGTTTCTGAAGAACAACGTTGTCTCAATGACAACTGATGAACTTGTAAAAATCCAGTCTGAAATCAAATCCCTCAGTGATGACTTCAATGCTAACTATGCTGATTGGCAAGGAGCCAAAGTCAGGTTTGTTAAACTGACTGAGAAGTTCACCTCAAATGTTGCAGCCCCATCGCAACAAGAAATTCCTCAGGCTGAAGCATCTGCCCAGCCTACTGAAGAACATGCCAGCACCACTGATGACTTTCAGGCTGCTGAAGAAAATGTGAGTTCCAGGGCTGATGACTACATTCCAGCCACTGAAGAAATTGCCAGGGCATCCACTAGTGGTGCGCCTGAAGAAGGTGAAGAAGTCAGGGCAACTGCATCAGTTGTGCCTGAAGAAAATCAACCAGATTCCTCTGCTCCTCCTGCGCCTACCCCAACTCCAATCCTTCCATCTGCATCAGATGTGAAGAAGACCAAGGCTGCAAAGCGTGCAGCTGTGAAGAAAAGGAAAGTATCAGTCACTTCAGATTCTTCAGCTCTGAAGAAGATGAAGCCTTTGAAAGTGCAACTATCCCTAGGTGGTTTTGGTAATTCATAACAACATATAGCTCATTGAGCTAATGCTATTCCAAGACAAATATTTCAGGAAAGCTTAATGAATGGCATGGCATGGATGATGAAAGTGGATCCCTCAAAATATTAAGGACAAAGGATTGGCTCAAGCTCAAAAGCTCAAGACTATACATTTTACATTTTAGTGATCCAAGATCACATTGAGTCTATAGGAAAAGCCAATACTATCAAGGAGGGATGAGGTGTTGCTTAATGAGCCTCCTGCTTCATGTGCTTAGTGATATGCTCCAAGAACCCTCAACTACTTTCTCACATCCACATATGACATAAAACTAAAGTCAAACTCCGCCCCACCGATTCTTTCTATCCGGCGCCACCGAGTTCAAATGTCATAGCCACTGCCACAAACCCTAGGCAAATCGGTTTCACCGATAGGGATCTCGGTCTCACCGAGATGGGATTGTAATCTCTCTGTTTCCCTTCATAACGATTTGGTCTAACCGAAGTGAGCGATCGGTCCCATCGAGATTGCAATGTAAACTCTCTGTAAACATTTCGGTCTCACCGAAAGAGCGAATCGGTCCCACCGAGTTTGCCTGACCAACTCTCTGGTTAGCTAATTACCAAAATTGGTCTCACCGAGTTTGTGTAATCGGTCTCACCGAGATTACGTTATGCTCTTACCCTAACCATATCGGTCCCACCGAAATCACTAATGGTGACTAGGTTTACTGAATCGGTCCGACCGAGTTTGTTGATTCGTTCCCACCGAGTTTGGTAAATTGTGTGTAACGGTTAGATTTTGTGTGGAGGCTATATATACCCCTCCACCTCCTCTTCATTCGTGTGAGAGCCGTCAGAACAAACCTACACTTCCAACTTACCAGTTCTGAGAGAGAACTACGTACTCATGTGTTGAGGCCAAGATATTCCATTCCTACCACATGAATCTTGATCTCTAGCCTTCCCCAAATTGCTTTCCACTCAAATCTTCTTTCCACCCAATCCAAATCCTATGAGAGAGAGTTGAGTGTTGGGGAGACTATCATTTGAAGCACAAGAGCAAGGAGTTCATCATCAACACACCATTTGTTACTTCTTGGAGAGTGGTGTCTCCTAGATTGGCTAGGTGTCACTTGGGAGCCTCCGACAAGATTGTGTGGAGTTGAACCAAGGAGTTTGTGAGGGCAAGGAGATCGCCTACTTCGTGAAGAACTACCCCTAGTGAGGCAAGTCCTTCGTGGGCGACGGCCGTGTTGGGATAGACAAGGTTGCTTCTTCGTGGACCCTGCGTGGGTGGAGCCCTCTGTGGACTCGCGCAACCGTTACCCTTCGTGGGTTGAAGTCTCCATCAATGTGGATGTACGATAGCACCACCTATCGGAACGACGACAAAAACATCCGTGTCTCCAATTGCGTTTGAATCCTCCAAACCCTCCCCTTTACATTCTTGCAAGTTGCATGCTTTAAATTCCGCTGCTCATATACTCTTTGCATGCTTGCTTGAATTGTGTGAAGATTGCTTGACTTGTGCAAAGATAGCTAAAATCTGGCAAAGTCTAAAATTGGGAAAAGGTTAAGTTTTTAATTGGTCAAGTAGTCTAATCACCCCCCTCTAGACATACTTCAAGGTCCTACAAGTGGTATCAGTGCTTTGGTCTCCATTTGCTTTGACTTCCATAGCTTTTGGTGGTCATAGCCTTGGTTTCACAACCTAGGAGAGTATGGCGTCTAGCGAGGGAAATTATCACCGCAGAGGTCCTTACTTTGATGGCACTAATTTTGCTAGTTGGAAGCATAAGATGAAAATGCATATTCTCGGACATAACCCCGCCGTTTGGGCTATTGTGTGTATTGGCTTGCAAGGTGAATTCATTGATGGGAGAGAACCAAACCGTGAAGCTAGTGCGGAAGAGTTGAAGATGCTGCAATACAATGCTCAAGCTTGTGATATCCTCTTCAATGGCTTGTGCCCCGAAGAATTCAACAAAATCAGCCGTCTTGAGAATGCAAAGGAAATTTGGGATACTTTGATTGATATGCATGAAGGTACCGACTCCGTCAAGGAATCCAAGTTGGATGTGCTCCAAAGTCAGCTTGACAAGTTCAAAATGAAGGATGGTGAAGGTGTCGTTGAAATGTACTCTAGGCTTGCTCTTATCACAAATGAGATTGCCGGCTTAGGAAGTGAAGAGATGACCGATATATTCATCATCAAGAAGATCCTAAGAGCATTGGATGGAAAATATGATACTGTGTGCACATTGATCGAAATGATGCCAAATTACAAAGATCTCAAGCCAACGGAAGTCACTGGAAGAATTGTTGCTCATGAGATGTCACTCAAGGATAAGGAGGAACTTCACAACAAGTCAAGTGGTGCTTACAAAGCCTCATGTGAAGCCCCCACATCATCAAGTGAGAAACAAACCTTCAATGAAGAATTGAACTTAATGGTGAAGAACTTCGAAAAATTCTACAAGAGTAGAAGCAAAGAAAGAAGCTCTAAGTCAAGGTCCTACAATGACAAACGATCTTCTAGTTGAGAGCACAATTGCTACAATTGTGGGAGACCCGGACACTATTCCAATGAGTGTACGACACCCTACAAAAGAAGAGAAGACTCTCCAAAGAGAAGAAGTAGAAGAGAAGAATCACCACCAAGAGAAAGAAGGAGTAGAGATGATCGTTATGAACGAAGACCCTCACAGAGAAGCAAGGATTCGGAAAGGAAGGACAAGTCATCAAAGAGCTACACAAAACGAAGACATCAAGCTCATGTTGGTGAATGGGTATCTGGCTCCGACTCCGACAATCACTCCGACAGAAGCTATCACTCCGACTCCGAATACACTCAAGATGAAGGTGTTGCCGGTCTAGCACTTGTGTCAACCAACTCCTACACATATTTGATTCACCAAATGAAGGAATTGGAAGATGCTTCATGGCAAAAGGTCCTAAGGTAACACACCCCAAGTATGTTGATTTTAATACTGATGAAGATGACTTGTTAGGTGATGATGATTTACTTGTTGACAACTCTAGTGATGAATACTATGATGAAACGTCAATTAATCATACTAATCAAGATGAAACGAATGACAATGATAAGGAGAAGATTGAGCTTCTAACTAAAGAACTAAACACTCTTAAGTTAGCTCATGAAACTATCTTTGAAGATCATCAAGAACTTTTAAGGGCTCATGAGAAGTTACGCTTTGAAAAGCTCAATCTTGAGCAAGAGCATGAGTTCTTAAAGGCAATCAATGATGATCTCCATAAGAAAAGTTCTTCTTACATTGCCAAGCATTTACTCTTATCTACTTACATGCCTCAAGTCAAGTCTAGTAACAAGAAGAAAAAAGATTCTTCCTCTAGTAGTAACAATAACAATGCTAAATCCACTGTTGTTGCTGCTAGTAGTTCTCTTGATTCCACTAATGATTCTCTTAGCCAAGTTACACTTGAGCAAGAAAACAGCTTATTGAAGGGAATTATAGAGAAAGGTGTATACAAGAGCCTTGCCGGGAGTAAGCAATTCGAGGAAATTGTATGCAAGCAAGGAAGGCACCGGAAGAATCAAGGTGTTGGTTTCGAACGAAAGTTCAATGCCAATGGAGTTGAGTGGGAAGAAGATCAATACCCCAAGACGAAGTTTGTTCCTCAACAAGAGAAGTATGATCCTACTTCCTTCAAGGGAACACAAGCACAAGATGATCTTCCACCACAAGACCACAAGAACAAAGGCAAGGATAAGCTTCAAGAGGAGATTGATGCATTTGAAGAAGCACCTAAGGCCTTGGTCAAGTGGGTTCCCAAGACTACGTCAAGTTCTACTTCATCAAGTACAACTACAACACCAAGGATTCCCATCAAGATGATATGGATCCCGAAGAAGAAGAACTAGAGAGTCCTTGAGGGTGACTCCGCCAACATACTTCACTCATATCATTATGGCAAGGACAAGTGCAATCATCTTCCATATCTTCCACTAGTTCAAGGAGTCACAAACCCTCATGTTGGTAAGGCAAGGGACAAGGTAACCTAATGTTTTCATGGACATCATTTTGTGTATTCATCACTCTATGTCTATGGATATTCTTGTTTGTTCCTTGTGGGACTAACCCATGTAGGTATTGAAAGTGCAACTCACTCCAAAGGATTGCTCCAAAAGATCTACATCAACATTGAGCATCCATATCTCCAACACCTACATGAAGTCATCATCGACAAAACCTAAGGTTAGTTCATCCCTCTAAGGGGGGATCTCACATCTAGGGGGAGGTTAACTCTAAGAATTGAGGTAAAGAAACTCTAATGATGTGAACACATAAATGCTTTATGTAAAACTGGTAACCCCACTTGAGCTTAAACGATGAGTATGACCTATGATCAAATGTTCTCATTTGACTCCTAAGTCAATATACTCATATATAGATGACCTAGTCATCGCCAATTGTTTGATAGATGCTAGAATTGTTTGTGCATGCTTTGCCACATATTTCATTTGTCATTTTATTGTGTGAGAATGTTGGTTGCATATTTTACTCATTCGAGGACATCCACTTGTTGTTTTGATTGATTGGTTTCTTTTTGCTTTGGCCAAGTGGATGGACAAGAATGCCTAAGAACCTTCTCTAGCTATATATGCTTTTCTCGTCTCAAACTCTATTCATGCTACATCACAAAATTTGATCAAGTCAGATTCGAACCACTCTGTGTGAGGAGCACTCGGAGTCCCCGATTCGTCATAGACTTAAACTTCCAAAACTTCTTTGTGTTTTTTGGTCTGACCGATTCATCCATTTCGGTCATACCGAGATCACTAAGTCGATCTAGGTTTTCATCTCGGTGCAACCAATTTGAACTTTTCGGTCACACCAAGTTGCTGTAACTGTCAACAGTTATGCATCTCGGTGCCACCGAGTTGTTCCACTCGGTCACACCGACAGTGTCGGGCTATATATTCTCACGGGCAAAATTTTGGAAAACTTTCTCCAAACCTCTCGCCCGCGCATAGCTCGCTCCGCCTACTAGGTCTCCGGATCGTCGACTTCATCGCCAGCCGCCTCCTGTCGCTGGTCTCCGCCACCGTCAACGGATTTCATCTCCGCCGTTGCTGCTGTAGCGAGTTCATCGCTGAACTAGGGTATGAACTCGATCACAGTGCTATCCTCGTCTGATTCTCAGCACATTGTGTTCATTATGATTCTTTCCACGATTGAAACACCTCTATCCAGTCAAAACAATCCTTAGAATAGATGAGATTCGAAAATTTAGGGTTAGGTTTCCGCCGAAACCATCTCGGACCCACCGAGTTGAAAAACTCGGTCCCACCGATTCAGCTATCGCCATTGCACTAGTAACTCTTGGTCTGACCGAGAATTGCTAATCGGTGTGACCGATTTTAGAACTTTGTGAAACCCTAGCAGTCTCGGTGCCACCGAACTATGACTCGGTCCGACCGAGTTCACTAGTTTAGGTTCCAAAACTGCTTCGGTATCACCGAGTTTGAAAACTGGTTGATCCGAAATGCTTTCTGTGGAAAACTAAAACTAAGTTTTTTGAATCATTCTTTTGCAAAAAATCTCTGCATTTTGTGATGCTCATCCACTCTATCTCATCTATAACTATTCACAGGGTCAGCAGTCAGTGTGTGCAGCATGTCAAACCAAAGTGACAGTCAGAACAAGTCAGAGTAGCAGATACAGATGAGTGAGGGCACTAGTCCCTCTAGCAGCTCAGATGATGGAAGCAGAAGCACTCCCAGCAATTTGCCCAAAGATGCCACTAGGACAAGGAAGAAGAAAACCTCAAAATCTGAGGATGAGGATTATGTGGCAGTAGAGGATGAGGCCATTTCAAAGAAGAAAGTGCTCATTATGGAATTCTACTCCACAACACATTTCTATCCAGATGGCAGGATAGTTTGGATGTCTGAAGGTACGAGATACCAATCAACCATTGAGGAATGGGAAAGTCTGATCAATGCCCCAAAGGAGAGTGAAGATGACTTGGACGTTTATGCCAAGAAGAATATGGATCACAACTCTATGTCACAGATGTACAAGGAGATCCCAAACAAAGCTCTTGAGACTTTCAAACTTGGGTCAGTCCACTTTCTTCTGTCAGGGCTGCGAACGATCAACTGGATCCTAAGGCACACTCTTTTGCCCAAATCAGGTGACCACAACATGATCAGAGGGCATGCAATTAACTTGCTACACATATTTGATGTGTCACAGAAATTCAAGGTCATGAGCCTCATGGTTGAGACTATCAAGAGGAAAGCATCAGACCAAAAGAGAAGCTATGGATATGCCCCACAAATTCAGGAGTTGATTAACTCAAAGATGGGCACAGGAAAGTATCTGTTGGATAAGGAACACTTTGCTCTCTATCCTGACTTTGAGGACAATCAAGTTGTCATGACAGAGAATGAACCATCATCAGTACAAGCTCAAGAGAAGAAGGAGAAAGCAAAGAAAGAGTAGGCTGCCAAGATGCCAACACAAGAGGAGGCATCTGAGTACTTTTTGAAGAGCAAGCAGGACCAGCTTAGTTACTTGATAGCATCATCACTGAGGATTGAGAAAGGGTTGGCCACCCTAACTCAAAACCAGGAGAGCCTGGAAAGAATCGTGGAACAAAAATTCTATGATCTTGATGTCAGAGTAACTGAGATTCAGTCAGTTGTGGAGCAGCTACAGGATGACATGCAGGAGAGGAAGGGCAGGACAACTACTGATGCATTTGCCAGAGTGCCTCGAGCTCAGAGATCAGCTGCAGAGCCAGTAACAGACACCAGAGCCCCTTCATCTGCTCCAGCTACAGCTCCAGCGCAACCAGCTCCAACACCAACTCCATCAGCTCCTTCCACATCAACTGAAGTCTTCGTCCAAGGAGCCATCTCTGCGCCACCACCTGAAGACCAAGCCTAAGAGACGATATAGTACTATGCATTTTCTAGGAACTTTTTGGTAACTTGTTGCCAAAGGGGGAGAAAAATGTATAGATCATAGGCTTTGAGAGAGAGAGAGTTTGCTTTTGTTCTCTCTTGTCTTCTTGGTTGAACTTTGTTTGCTTTTGCTTGCTTGAGATACTATGCTATTATCTATGAGACATTGATGATCATGTGTTTGATCATAAGCTACACTTATGCTTGTTAGATGATATTATCTTACTTATCCTTATATGATCATTCACTTTGCTTGGTGATGAGTGCATGTATTCAATCTTTATTATTTTGAGCGCTCCACCAAGATGTATGTGACATGGAAGAGTAACCCATGAGCCTAATTCCTTGTGCATTTGCAGTCCAAAGCAAATATTAAAATATGCACAAATTTAGGGGGAGCTTTTGCTTATCACATACTTCTCAAAGCGATGATGTTTTTTCAATCTTATTATCATTTGTCAAAGCTTTGATCTATATGTTGTCATCAATTACCAAAAAGGGGGAGATTGAAGGTGCAACTATCCCTAGGTGGTTTTGGAAATTCATAACAACATATAGCTCATTGAGCTAATGCTATTCCAAGACAAATATTTCAGGAAAGCTCAATGAATGGCATGGCATGGATGATGAAAGTGGATCCCTCAAAATATTAAGGACAAAGGATTGGCTCAAGCTCAAAAGCTCAAGACTCTACATTTCACATTTTAGTGATCCAAGATCACATTGAGTCTATAGGAAAAGCCAATACTATCAAGGAGGGATGAGGTGTTGCTTAATGAGCCTCTTGCTTCATGTGCTTAGTGATATGCTCCGAAAACCCTCAACTACTTTCTCACATCCACATATGACCTAAACCTAAAGTCAAACTCGGCCCCACCGATTCTTTCTATCCGGCCCCACCGAGTTCAAATGTCATAGCCACTGCCACAAACCCTAGGCAAATTAGTTTCACCGAGATGGGATTGTAATCTCTCTGTTTTCCTTCATAACGTTTCAGTCTAACTGAAGTGAGCGATCCGTCCCACCGAGATTGCAATGTAAACTCTCTGTTTCCCTTTCGTAACATTTCGGTCTCACCGAAAGAACGAATCGGTCCCACCGAGTTTGCCTGACCAACTCTCTGGTTAGCTAATTACCAAAATTGGTCTCACCGAGTTTGTGTAATCGGTCTCACCGAGATTACGTTATACCCTAACCCTAACCATATCGGTCCTACCGAGTTGCATATCGGTCCCACCGAAATCACTAACGGTCACTAGGTTTACTGAATCGGTCCGACCGAGTTTGTTGATTCGGTCCCACCGAGTTTGGTAAATTGTGTGTAACGGTTAGATTTTGTGTGGAGGCTATATATACCCCTCCACCTCCTTTTCATTCATGTGAGAGCCATCAGAACAAACCTGCACTTCCAACTTACCAGTTCTGAGAGAGAACTACCTACTCATGTGTTGAGGCCAAGATATTCCATTCCTACCACATGAATCTTGATCTCTATCCTTCCCCAAGTGACTTTCCACTCAAATCTTCTTTCCACCAGATCCAAATCCTATGAGAGAGAGTTGAGCGTTGGGGAGACTATCATTTGAAGCACAAGAGCAAGGAGTACATCATCAACACACCATTTGTTACTTCTTGGTGAGTGGTGTCTCCTAGATTGGCTAGGGGTCACTTGGGAGCCTCCGACAAGATTGTGCGGAGTTGAACCAAGGAGTTTGTAAGGGCAAGGAGATCGCCTACTTCATGAAGATCTACCCCTAGTGAGGCAAGTCGTTCGTGGGCGATGGCCATGGTGGGATAGACAAGGTTGCTTCTTCGTGGACCCTTCGTGGGTGGAGCCCTCCGTGGACTCGCGCAACCGTTACCCTTTGTGGGTTGAAGTCTCCATCAACATGGATGTACGATAGCACCACCTATCGGAACCACAACAAAAACATCCGTGTCTCCAATTGAGTTTGAATCCTCCAAACCCTTCCCTTTACATTCTTGCAAGTTGCATGCTTTAAATTCCGCTACTCATATACTCTTTGCATGCTTGCTTGAATTGTGTGAAGATTGCTTGACTTGTGCAAAGATAGCTAAAATCTGCCAAAGTCTAAAATTGGGAAAAGGTTAAGTTTTTAATTGGTCAAGTAGTCTAATCACCCCCCTCTAGACATACTTCAAGGTCCTACAGCCTTTGACCAGTTCGTTTGCAAATCCCATTGATGTTGTTCCGATCTCAACCATGCCATCAAAGGAAATCGTACCTTTCGATGAAGAATATGTGATCCCTAGCGGATCTGATGAAGAAAATCCTTCTGCTGCTTCGTCAGAGCAGATGGATGAAGAAATTGAAGTGGATAGGATCCCTTCAACACCAATCGTTTCCTCGCCTATGCCTCAGTTCACAGCTGAAGAGGCTGGCATTGAAGAAATGGAAGATGAAGATGTGGACATTGGATGCACCACTCCAGTGATGAATGATGATTTTTGGGAAAGTCTGCATCCCAACTCTCCACTTTTCACACCTTTACAGCAAATTCCTCAGTCCCCTACACCAACCGTTCAAATGGGCTCTGAAGAAACTCACCCACTTCGTCTGTATGTGAAGAAATTCCAGCCACTAGTGCTGAAGAAATTGCTGCTGCTGAACATCTGAAGACGCAGACTACCACTGAAGAGGAACCAGAAATTCCTCAGCCTGAAGAACCTGAGATTGCAATTCCTGAGGTTGTGATGCAACTCACTGACACTCCTCTGCCCAAGCCAGAGGATCCATTCTCAAGGAAGCAAAAATTCAAGGCTAATGATTTCTTCGGCGAGCATGTATTCTTCACTGACTACACCCCCTATGACTCTGCTCGCATAAGGAAGAGGCATTTCTGGACGGCCAGCCAGGCTAATTTCTATTCCTCAGTGCTGACAAAGTCTTCGATCATGCACACATTCCTCACGTGCCAGTCCTCAGTGTTCTTCATGACGCTGGACTGTTAAATTTCTACACTGACATCTGTGATTGGAATGAAGAACTCATTCTTCAATTTTATGCAACGCTGCACATCACCGGAGATTCTGAAGATGTGAATTCATGGGTGCTGGACTGGATGTCTGAAAACACTCACTACAAGGCACCAGCTACTGAATTGCTTCATGCCTTACCACTTACTCCTCCCCTTGAAGCTGCTCGTTGCGTCTACAATGAACCTGAGCTTACAGATCATTACATGCAAGTGCTGATGAAGCCTTTGAAGCTAGGTCAGGCCCCACGAACCAAATTCTTCGTGAAGGAATTACTATATGTGCCTCGGACTGTCTATCGCATTTTGACGAAGACATTGAGTCCAATCAAGGGCCACGACTCGAATGAAGAAGAAGTCGTTGGCATCATGAAGAATTTGCTTTTCAATATCATTCATGGCGTTCCTGTCAACTTCCATGATTTCTTCATGAGGACTCTGGCCAATATCGCTATGTCATCATTTGAGTTGAACCCTTACGCACCTTGGATTATGAGATTCATCAGAACAAGGTCTTCACTCAACTATAAAGCTGATACACTGAAACATTGCAGCTATTTTCCTCCGATTGAAGTCCTCAAACGGACATATTCCTCAACTGATGACAAGGGCAAGGCCGCTGCTGTTATAGATGAAGGCATTCGTCCATTGGATGGTCAATTTCGCAAGGCTGCATCCTACTCAACCAATGACGACTCTGCCACCCATGACTCTGCTGCCAACACAACCAAGCAAAATCCTCAAGGCACATCACCCAGGGTGATGACTGATAGTGAGCTTCTCCTCAGTCTTCATTAGAAGGTTGATCGCAATCATAAATCAGTCAAGCATCAGTTTGGTTCAATTCTTCACTACATGACCTCAACCCACAATGCAGTGAAGAAAAACCAATACTACCTCCATGAAACCTTCAACCGTACCTGGGCTGTTTTGTCTCATGTCTATAGTGAAGAAGATCTGAAGAAAATGGGTCTCAAGGAAGACTTTGACTGGTCTGCACCTCCACGGAAGAAATACAAGAAGGTCAAGGTTCCTTCCTTGGTGGGCAGCTCCTATTCTTCATCGCGCGACACCGATGAGCATGAAGACTTGGACGACACTGCGGCAGGCCCAACATCAACAACCGACCCCAACAACGCTGGCGCTCCTTCATCAACTTGATATTCTTCAGGGGCGTTAGTCCTCAATTTCGATCCTTTTGGTCATTCGATGAGAAAGGGGGAGAAATTTGAGTTAGTCTTCAAGCGGGTCTATTATATGGGCGTTTTTTTCTAACTTACAACTCTCGTTCTTCTAATGACTTTGCTGGATCGAGTTGTAAACTTAAACTCTATCGTGGCCTGATACTTTTGTTGTGTTCTTCTGCATGCTTATTCCTTGTTAATGTTAATGCACGCAATGCTGAATTACATCAGTCACCATATTTCATCATGCATTTCAAATTCTTCATATTGTATGTCAAATGCGTGTATGAATTACAAGATATAGGGGGAGATCTCCATGATTCAAACTCTTCAAGTGTGCATTACTTCAAAAGCAAATTCCTCACTATGCACATCTTCAGGGGGTGTTCTTCTATATCTTGCAATCAAATTCCTAAATATGAGTATTTGCACTTCATATGTTTATCCCCGTTGAAAACTTAACCTATATTGTCATCAATCACCAAAAAGGGGGAGATTGTAAGTGCATCTAGTGCCCCTTAGTGATTTTGGTGTATTGAAGACTTATAGGTTAAGGTACTAATGTGTTTATGAGTGTACACAGGTCTATAAGTCTATGAGGAGTTTGATATTTACAGAGAAAGTCAACCCCTAAGAATTAAGTTCTTCGACTGAAGACTTCGGTATTCTGAAGACTTTCTAAAGACTTTGAAAGTTAAGAAATTGGTGTGACCTTGAAGATTTGGTATTCATTCGAGGAACATGAAGCGTGAAGACTTTTGTTTTCATAGTTTCATTTTCTATTTCTTGAATCATAGGAAACACCATACTGTTAAAGGGGGTCGAGGAAATACTAAGGAAAAATTTCCATGTGATGCTCAACTCAAAATCCTACACCTACCAATCCCTTCGAGTGAAGCCATTGGAAATCTCATACAGTTCAGTCAATTTCTTCAGTGACAGAGACAAAGTCCTTCTGGTCGCTGGGGAATTTGTTCTTACTAAGGAGTTAGGAATTCGCCAGTGCAGATTGCCTACACAGTGAGGAACATGATAGCCCTGAGGAATTTGTACCTCAAATTTCCGACCGTTGTTGTGCTACGCGCCGGTTGTCCCAAAATATCTTATCCACCTAATGGTCATATCATTGAAGGGCATTTATGTCTTATCATGTTGGGCTGCTCCATAGGCTATAAATAGCCGCCCCCTACAACCACTAGCTGGTTGGCTGCTCCGAGAGAAACTGACACTTGTCATTTGACAGCATCCCATCCTCCGAGGACTTTGAGCGAAAATCATCAAGTGAGGAAAAACCCAAACCCAAACACCTACAAACCCAAAGTGATTGAGCATCACTGAAGAGATTGATCCTGCGTGGATCCGACGTTTGTTACCTTTGAAGTCTGTGCTTCTTCCAAACGGT
This sequence comes from Triticum timopheevii, assembly GCA_963921465.1. NCBI lineage: Eukaryota > Viridiplantae > Streptophyta > Magnoliopsida > Poales > Poaceae > Triticum > Triticum timopheevii. The sequence continues at coordinate 624,892,480 of OY997270.1, read as the reverse complement.
TAGGCGTCATGGTCTAGAGCATCCAAGAGGAAATTGTGGATCCCCAAGTGACCGAGTTTGTGAACGTTTGGAAGTCACCTAAGGACTTACCACGAGTGATTGGGCGAGGTCTGTGTGACCTTAGCTCAAGGGGAATACGGTGAGGACTAAGTGTCCTGGACTGCGTGTTCAGGACTGGGTGTCCGGGACTGTGTGTCCTCAGGTTTAAATACCTAGCCGCCCTAACCAGATGTACAACTGAGACAGCAGTTGGAACTGGTCTACCAAATCATTGTCTTCACCAAGCCAACTGGTTCTATTTCCTCAACTCTTTCATTTCTTCATATCTGTGTTTGAAAACTTTGACTGAAGAATTTCTCGATTTCCTTAGTTCAATTTCTTCAGTTTGTTTGTCTTCTTCCAGTCTTATCCTTTGTTTATGCTTTCAGTACTCTGTGCCTGTCTTCATTTCATCATGAGGACCATGCTTGTGTTCTGTTATGTTTACTTCTGAGTACTTATTCTGCTGCAAGTAGTTCTTTGCTAAGGAATTTCCTCGCCGGCAAATTCCTCAGTGAAGAATTCATAAAAATCGCCTATTCACCCCCCCCTCTAGTCAATATAACGCACTTTCATGGCGCCACCGTAAGAGAAGGGGAGAGGGGGCCCCTTCGTCTTCTTCTTCCTTAACCTCCTCCCTAGATGGGAGAAGGGTTTTCCCTCTGGTCCTTGGCCTCCATGGCGTGGGTGGGGCGAGAGCCCCTCCGAGATTGGATCTATCTCTCTGTCTCTCTCTGTTTCTGCGCTTCCGTGTGCTGCCATTTCACCGTTTCATGTATATATGGAGATCCGTAACTCCGATTGGACTGAAACCTTTGCCGTGATTTTTTTACCAAAAATTAGCTTTCTTGCGGCCGAAGAAGGGCATCAACTGCCTTACGGGTGGCCCGCGAGGGTCAGGGGCGCGCCCAGGGGGGCAGGCACGCCCCCCCTGCCTCGTGGCCACCTCGGGCACCGTCTCGCGTTGATTATTCTTCCGGAATTTTCCGAATATTCCAAAAATAATCTCCGTCTGTTTTTGTCCCGTTTAGATTCCGTTTGATATGGATATTTTGCAAAACAAAAACATGCAACAAACAGGAACTAGCACTGGGCACTGGATCAATATGTTAGTCCAAAAATAGTATAAAAAGTTGCCAAAAATATATGAAAGTTGTAGAATATTGGCATGGAACAATCAAAAATTATAGATACGGCGGAGACGTATCAAGTTCTTGCTCGCCGTAGTGGCAGACGGAGGAGGATCGGGGTTCTTGCTCGTGCCAGTGGCAGACATCGATGCTTGTCGGGAGTTATGCTGCACCAAATTAAAGATCATTTGCAATGTCTCGTTTGCATGATGCAACTCAAATGTGAAGACTAATAAGTAATGTCCATTCAAATGAAACTCACCGTGCCCGCCGGAGCAATGACTGGCATCGGCGGAGGGGTCTGACCGTTCTTCTCACGCATGGACTGCACATTTGATTTTGACGAGTCAGTCATATTAGTTACTAATGAAAGGAACATTGCGTGCATGATTTAGCTAATATGCAAAAGAAACTTACCGCGAAGAGATCATATATGGTCCGGTTAGCCAAGTCTTTCCGGATCCTCTCCTCCTGCAAAAGCCTAGCCGTCCTCTCCACAATCTCCCTCTCCCTCTCCGCTGCCTGCCTCCTTTCCTCTGCCAGAAGCTCCTGGGTCTTCGCTCTCTCTTCCTCAATAGCAGCCTGCAACACCACTCCTCTTTAGAATTTTAATCATCGACGGCCGCACACATAATGTAATGGAGGAAAGGTATCTAATTCTGTATAACTAACCTTGATTTCGAGATCCATTGGCCGTGGACGAGGCCTTATCTTAGGATCGGAGCTCGTCTGGTGCCTCTTGATCTGCGGGAGAGTGCTAGTACAACGTATCAGTCCATCCCCAATGGCTAACAAGCCATGGTGCCTCCCGCCACAAAATATGATCACCAGCTCTGGATCAATAGGCTGGCTCGGGTTAAAGTTCGGCCCTTTCCTCACCTTCCCCTCGTCTCTGTACCTCAGGGGCTTGTTGTGGGAGGCGCGGTTGGTGAAGTTCTTTGGATCATCGAGATCAGACTCAGAGTGCCTTGGCCTTCTTATACGGGGCACTATGGGCCATGGCATAGAGGTCGAACAGCTCTGGCACATCCGACTTGTTGTGTCGCGCCTAAAAGAGAGGAACAAAATATTAGTTAAGGGCTCAAGCTAGCATGAAGAATGAATTTGCAAGAATCATGAAGCAAACCACATACCCAGTTATCCCCGTACCGATATAGGTGGACGCTGCCTTAATGGTGTGGCACACCGCTCATTTTGCCACGCCGATCCTTTGCATTGTTGTGGGTGGATAGCCATTGGGGAGAGCACCACTCATCCACCAACGCCTCCCAACAATCCAGCCTATCCGCACACCATCTCGGGGGCACCTAAGTTAAGAGAAATTTGAGCGCTATGCCAACGAATCAAATCAAGGAAACTAAGTATAAGGCCTTAAGAATAGGTAATTACCTTCATGTACTTCTCCATACTCAGCTACTTTGTGCGGCACTTTTACTTGGACATCATAATACCAGTCGAGGGGAAGTAGTCTCGAATAGCCTGCGTCCGAGCCACGTTCTGCCAGTTTTGAAGTAGGCGCCTGCACTTGGCATCGATAACCTGAGCCGCAGCCTCCTCCTGTCCCTCAGCACACCTGTAGAAGGTCTGCAATCAAACAAGAAAACACGGATTAGTACAATCACTAGGGTTGCCAATCAAACAAGAAAACACAACGTAGACGAGAGAGGAAAAATTACCCAAAACGTCTAGATCAAAACGTCAGCCACTGTGTGGCACTCGACACCGCCGATCCTCTCCCCCGGCGGGGCCGGGGCAGCCAAGTAGTGCTCCCAGGTCATTCCTAGCTCTGGAACCTGGCCCTCACCGGGCAATGTCACCCACCCCGGGAAGCTCTGGCGACAAATCACAGCAAGGATTGTGTTGGGCCTGCGGACACCATGACCGTGTTTCCAAGACCTGCAGTATGACAAGGCTAACGCATTAAATATTTGAAGAAACGTGAAGGCAAAAGGTTAAAAAAGAGTAAATGCACTTACTTCTCCCCATCAGGCGTAATCAACCACCTCTGGTCAGGGGTCACCGGGGTGGGCGGGAGCTTTCCACCACCACGCTGGTACACATTGCCCCCCTCAACCCGCTTGCTCTCACTATAGCTATCAGAACTATAGCCACCTTCGCCACCATCAGCATGGCCACTCGCCTTCGGCCAGTCCCCCAATCGAGTCGACTACGACGTAGCCTGATCTAGAGTCTCGTGGGACGGAGCCTCTGGGACCGGAGTCTCATGGAGCGAAGGCTCGTCGGCCCGAGGCTCGTGGATCGGTGTCCGAGATGGGTCCACCTCAGGCGGCTCCATCTCAGACGGAGCAGTCCTGTGTTTAGGTGAATCAGTTGGGGGTGGCGGCGAGGAAGGCGTAGTAGCAGCCTTCCTACCTCTCCCGCCGCCACGTCCACCTCTACTAGCCTTCTCCTTCTTCTTCCCTCCCCGACCTCTCCCGGCCGAAGAAGAAGCGACTGCCGATGATGTCTGCATACTAAGATCTAGCGCTCTCCGGAGGGTCTGGGGTGGAATGGAACTACCCCTCCCACCACGTGCCGAGGAAGGAGCCTCGGAGCGCTCTCGACCCGTGCCCACCATCTGTGAACACCTGCAATGACAAAGAGTAAACGAAATTAGTACAACATAAAAAAGAATACCTGACATGAATAATAATATGTATATAATTTAAGTGTATCATCATCATGAACATAAAAAAATGGAATACCTAACATGAACTATAATATTAATCTTCATCATCTATATATGCTTCGGGGTCAATAAATGCATCATCATCATCACTATCACTAATGACGTGCTCATCATCATCATCAATAAATGCATCAACATGTGGAAGGCCTCCTTTACGTAATCGGTCAAGCATTGACAGGTCATCCGCAGCAGTAACCTCTTCTTGTTCCGGCTCTTCTTGTTCCGGCTCATGCTCGGATTCACTGTCGCTGTCTACATCAATGTTCTGGGTTGAAGTAGAGCGGTTATTAAAACGTTTTTTGGAAAGACGTGTTTCTTGGAAGAAGTCTCCTTCATATGTGTCTGGGTTAATGTGAGGTTCATAATCCTCTTCATTGGGGGGAGGTGGTCTAACATGTGGCCGCACTTCATAAACGACATCCCAACCATTGAGATTTGGATCACTTCGGCAGGCCCACGGTAGATAGAAAACTTGGGTTGCCTGTTGAGTCGTAATATAGACATCGGGAACATCCAAATGGGTGCTTTGTTTGATTTCGACTAGCCCTAGATGTTCAGGAGTCCTTCTAGTCTCCTTCGGCTGGAACCAATAACATTTGAAGACTACGATGTTCGGTGGGTTTGCACCATAGAATAGAAGTTCATAAATTGCTTCAACCCTTCCATAATACTCGGTATCTCCTTCGCCGATAGCAGAGACACAACAATTTGTATACTTTCGGTCGGCCATAGATAGTTGTTTACCATAGGTACGAAAGCGATACCCGTTGATGTCCTATTTGTCAAATGAACGGACCTTATAGTAAAAACCCTTAGCGACTTGTCTCAATTCGGCGTCCATAGACTCTGAACTAGCCTACAAGTTTAATACAAAATGATTGTTGCATTAGCTGGAAAATAAACGATGAAATGAAATGGTCTAATGGAAATTACCGTTTGTTTGAACCAAGAGATGAAACCAGTATAGCCACGTCCCTGCATTGCTAGAAGCTCATACTCTTCGACGGAATCCTTTTGGATCACCGCTCCATACGAGAATTTGGTGATGTATCGACAGTATCAAATATCCGGGAATAAGAGTAGTTCAAGGGAATTAGAGGATGCGAAACAATGTACCGAGAACTTACTCTATGTACGGCCGCACTTCTGTTAGATTGTTCAAGATATACAACGTAATGGTCCGCCATTCGTCAACATCCAACAATAAGGGAGTATAAGCACTGGCTGGTGCGTGCTTCCCTTTGAATAGGCTGAGGTTGGATCCACCCTTTTTAGGGTCACTAGCATTGTACCGAGGCTTCGGATTATGCAAATGACGAATTTTGGCTTCGTAGTGTGTTGTCACGAAGTTTTCCGCCTCCTCAGTAATGAATGGCTCGGCCAACGATGCTTCAATTCGACATTTATTTTTACATTTTGCTCGAAGTGTCTTCTGCATCCTCTCAGTTGCGTAGCACCAACGATTATGCACGGGCCCCCCCAATCGTGCCTCGGTCGGGAGATGCAAAATCAAATGCTGCATTGGATGAAAGAAGCCATGTGGAAAGATATTCTCTAACTTGCAGATCAACTCCGGCGCAAACTCTTCCAGTTCTTCTAGCAAGCCAGGCGATAGTTCTTTCACACAAAGAACACGGAAGAAATAGCTCAGCTCTGCCAATACTAGCCATTCATCCTCAGGGATAAAGCCACGCAACATCACCAGCATTACCCGCTCAAGCCATATGTGCCAATCATGACTCTTGAGACCAAATATTTTCAATTTTTCAAGGCTCGCTCCCCTCTTTAGATTTGTTGCATACCCATCGGGGAACATCAACTCCTTTTTCACCCACAAGATAATTTCCCTCATATCTGGCCTTCCAAGATTGAACCATGCCTCTGGCTTCGCCCAGTTCTTCTTTCCTTTCTGTTGTAGCATGTTTTGTACCGGTCTATCACATAGAGCCTCCTGATCGACTCTAGCCTTAGGATTATCCTTTGTTTTCCCCTCTATGCCGAACATTGTACCAAAGAGGGCCTCGCTGACATTCTTTTCAGTGTGCATCACGTCGATGTTGTGTGGGCAAAGGAGGTCTTTGAAGTATGGCAGATCCCACAAGCATGTCTTGTGAGTCCAAGCGTGTTCCGAATTATACCCCTTGAAATACCCTGGACACTCTGGATACGGCTCGAGAGCGTTTAACTGATCCAGGGTCTGTTGGCCTATCAACTCAGGTGGTGCAGAGTTTTTGACAACTCTACCTTTGATGAAGTTCTTCTTGTCTTTTTTAAACTTATGGCGAGGATCCAAGAACTGCCTGTGCATGTCGATGCAAGAAAGCTTGCCACCCGCCTGCAGCCGACGAAACTGAAGAGCTGCCTTGCATGTGGGGCACGGGAACCTACCATGCACACACCAGCCAACGAATAGCGCATATGCCAGCAAGTCATGCATCGAGTATATGTACCACACACGCATTAGGAAGTTTTTTTTGTAGCGGCATCGTATGTCTTGATCCCATTATTCCAAGCTTCTTGCAATTCATCCTTAAGCAGCTACATGTACACATTCATACTCTTCCCCAGATAGTTGGGCCCCGGAATTATCAACGCGAGGAAAATGTTCTTTCTTTGCATAATTTGTCCAAGAGGGAGGTTGAGTGGAATGACAAATACAGGCCAACAACTGTATTGGGCTGCCATCATACCAAACACGTTGAACCCATCCGTGCTTATGGTGATTTAAGGATGCCTTGGATCTGTCGCTTTAGCATGATGTATTGCATCGAAACGCTTCCACGCAAAACCGTCTGATGTGTGTACCAACATCTTCTCACCATCTGCATCTAGTTCGGTTCTTTTGCCCAATTTGTGCCATGTCATTTGTCTGGCCGTCTCTTCTACCATGAAAAGACATTGAAGTCTTGGTATGATTGGCATATACCGAAGAACATTAACTAGGATTTTTGTCTGACTATACTGTTGTCTACCACAACGTACCTGGAAGACTGGCAAACGGGAAAATACTTCAAGTCCGCATACTCAAGCCTAAATAAGGCACATCCTTTCTCACAGGCATCTATCTTCTCATAGGGCATCTTAAGTACACGGAGGATTTTGTGCGACTGGTACAGGTTTGCAGGCATTACATGGCCTTTGGGTAGAAAGCGTCTAAATAGTGTCATCATCGCGTTGTAGCATTCTCTGCCCAAGTTGAATTGAGCCTTTAGAGCCATTACTTGTGCGATGCCATCCAGCTGACAAAGCTCAGTGTGCTCGTGGAGAGGACGTTTTGAAGACTCCAACATATCATTGAAGGCCTTTGCAGATTCCTCCTTCTCATCATCTGAATCTCGAGCATCATCAAAGTATTCCACCATGTCCTCCATCCCGGTACCATGCTCGTCGGTGCGACGACGGCCCTCCTCAGCTCTGGCACATTGGGCAGACTCGCCATGAAATGTCCAGACCATATATATAATTAGGCGTAAAACCCCACTTCTGCAGGTGTTTGATCATTTCAAACTCTGACCTCTTATGGTAGGTAGCGCACTTAGACACAGGGGTACTAGGTTTTTCTCTGTCCATTTGCAAATGCAACTCTCACAAACCCCTTGGTTTTTGTTATCCATTCATGGGTCATGTCTTTCTGACTAGTGTGACCGGTGTACATTCACGCACGATCACTCATCTTGCCTAGCTACTGGACACACAAGAAATATATACATAATTCAGCAAACCATATTCATCAGTTAATAGAGTTTGTCAGTTTTATTATGTCCATGCAACCTAGACGCTAATAGGTAAAGATAGGTCCTAATCCCACCCGAGTATGTGTAGATTGGGTTCGTTTTCCCATGCTCTACTTTGGATCCGATGCAAAATTTCGGCAGCACCTCCTCACTGTTCTCCTGATACACGTCTCGGCAATAAACAGAGAGGATGTGTACCCAGAGAACAACAGGGAAGCACTGACAAAATTCTGCATCGGATCCGGAGCAGAGCATATGGGAAAACGAACCCAATCTACACATACTTGGGCTGTCCATGGATAACATTGGACAATTCGAAACAATCACGGTTATAAATATGCAAATGCATGCATATTTATAGATGTAACCCTTTCGAACGGGAGACGCATAGTGGTCACACATACTGATGATTCAATCTACCTATAGCTAGCATGTTTCATCGGCACGAAGACCGGAACATAGCAAATGATTGGAGGAGGAGATGTCATTTGTGCTCACCCACGAACGCCGGGGCGGAGCTCATTGAACGCATGGGGAGGTCGTCGAACACCAAACCCTCACAGCGACGAAACAACTACACATTTAAATCCACCCGATCAACACAAATATATATGATGTTTTTCATAACAAAATTGGAAAATATATGACCTAACTCATAACTCATAAATATATGACCCCGTCGGCCTCTAGAAGGCCGAAAAGCACCTTTTCAGTCAACAGGAAGCAGAAGAGGTGTCGGGGGTCGGGGGTGTCGTGTCTGGGTGTCGTGGTGTCAAAGGGACAAAGATAAATTCTATCCGGCAAAAGTGGACTGTAAAGGAAAGCCTGCTACATGATCCTGAAAACATCTATAAGCCTATCCAAAATCTTGGCTGCGTGCATGTGTTTTTTCGAAGTCTAAGAAGAAAAAAAACTAACATGCCTTTCAGTGTGCACTTAAATAGTTTGTCCGCTGTACAATCTGATTTTTTTTAGTAGGCGTATAAGCGAGAACTCATAGACATCTTACCTTGGGCAAGAAGTTCTCAAGCGAGGAAACGACAGTGACCAAGGCTGGATCAAGCCCAATCTCCTCCTTGCCTCCCTTAGTGATGTTGCTGCATCATCCGCATCACCCTCCTCTGCCTTTCCTCTGGGCAATGCAACCTCCCCTGCAAATCTCAAGTGGAGAAAACAAAATCAGATAGGGTTTATCCAGCTCGTGTCTAGGTTGGTATCTATTTGTGAACCTGATTTTTCAAATATAAAAGCTAAGGCAAGCCAAACCAGCACTAAACAGAAAAAGCTAGGTTAAAAATCCTCTTAAAATTAGGGAGTGTCTATTTAGCACTTGATTGTTTTTCAATTCGGTAACATTCTCATTTCCTGACAAATAAACAGAGGACACTTGTATGTCCAAAAAACCACAACCCGGCGACTGTATGCTTTCTATTTCTAAAAAATGGGTCGGGCTAGACTGTTACCTGGTTTCAACTAAACCTGAACCACAAATACCCTGGACCATGGCGAACAACTGCCCATCAGCTTGCGACCCACCAAACAACCAAACATTGGGGGAAATCCCAGGAAGATCACCAGGTCAGAAACACTTCTACTTACTATATAGTAATAAAATATGGGGAAATATTAGTATATTACATTAGAAACAAACAGGATACTCTGGAAATTACAAAAACTTTGAAGTCTAGAATGAAGAAATACAGTGGTAGAAAATCATAGAACCTACACTATAATCCTGAGGTAGCTGAAAATTACACTGCAGACTCAATATTACTGAAAGCATGCAGAAAAATACAAAAGAATGTGTGCACCTAATAGCATAGAAGCATTCAGAATAAATGATAGGAACTCATTTCTGAAGTATAATACAAAAACAAGGCTGCAAAGAGTAGAAAGAAAATAAATCAGAGCCTACACACTGTGTTGACAAAGTAAATGACACTGAAAATTATCAAGAATTATACTGAAAACGAGTCCAAGAACACCTACAAATTATAGTCCAAGATTTACACTAGCAGAAATTGCCAACTTACACTGCAACTGCCTAACAATTACATTGCAATAGTCCAAGACTTACAGTCTAAATCCCCTAGAAATTATAGTCCACATTAACACAAGAATTGGCACCGAAAAGTACTAGAGATTTAAACTTGCTAAAACTTGTCAGCTTACACTGTAAAATACCTATGAATTACAGTGTAACTGCACAAAAGATACAGTGGAAATCGCCTGGAATATACAGTGTAAATTACACTCTAAAAATGAACATCTACACTGCAAGAATGTTGATGATCCAGGGTTTACAGTGAAATAACCCAGGAATTATAGTGTAAAGTGCCCCTATATTTACACTGTAATTTCTGGCCCCAGCGGTGGTTGAGGAAGGCCGGCGCAGGGAGGAAGGTCGGCGCGGGGCGGGGTGTGGATGGCGCAGGGGCGCGCTGTGGTGGGGGAGGGCGCGGGGCACACCGCAGTGGCGGGGAGGGCCGCGGGGAGGGGGTGGCGCCGCGGCCTGGCTCGGTGGAGGGGCGGGCTGTGGTGGCGGGGAGGGCCGCGGGGCACGCCGCGGTGGCCGGGAGGGCCGCGGGGAGGGGGCCACGCCACGGCCTGGAACGGTGGAGGGGCAGGCGCAGGGGAGGGCTGCGGTGGCGGGGAGGGGCAGGGGAGGGGAAGGCTGCGGTGGCGGGGGTGTGGGGGTGGGGGCGGGATGCGGTGGCGGGGAGGGGCGGGCCGGCGGTGGTGCTGGGCGGCGTCGGAAATGCGGGGTTGGGGCGCGCGGGTGCGGTGCTGGGTGGGTGAGGTGGGGGAGTGTAACACCCCAAAAATTTAGCCTTGTTTGATTAGTTAAAATTTGGCCTGGAAATTTAAATTTTCATTTTCTGGATTTCCTTTTGATCAGAACCACTCTTTTCTTGGATATTGTGAAGTTTTCACCCCAAGTGGAAACTTTTCAAAATATTGTTGGACTTATATACCCTCTCAAGAAACATTTCTTTTATCAGTGGAATTAATTATTTAATTATTTTTCCCTGAGCTTTATTTCTTTAAAGATGATTTTTCATAAGTTTTAGGGTCCCATTCGCACTACAACCCTTTCAAATACTTCTTTAAAACCCCCACCAAAATTTGGGGATGTCATGTGATGTTTCCACATCACTTTTATGCAAAAATATCTTTTAGTCATTTGGAAAATTCGAGCCCTACCCCAAGTTTTCAAAACTGGTCCAGTTTGTAATTTTGCACTACAACTTATTTAAATATTTCTTTAAAACTTCCACCAAAATTAGAGGATGTTAGTAGTAATGTATAATTCAAATTTATGCAAAAATCCACTGGTGCTCTTTGAAAAATTTGAGCAAATCATCCTCTTTTGCTCTCTGGTCCAGTTGGGTGTTTTCTACTGCAACTCTATTTTTTTTCTGCTCTAGTGCCCATGATCTTTCTCCTGCTTATAAACCACCCTACAAAACCCTTAAGTCCAGGAGAGTGGACCCATTGGAGTATTTTTGGTCCATGCAATGATAGCCTTTAGTTTCTGTCTAGATTTGGTTTTCTCAAAAACTTGCACTAACAAGTTTTTGGTTTTGCCCTAACAACCTTGCCATCATCACTTGCACCTAAGGAGACTATGATCTGGAGTTTTTTGGCCACCCCAAGATATGCCTAGATGACCATAGCATTCTGTCAAACACCTTGTGTGCATGGCCAGTTTTAGCTTGGTTTTTAGTTTGCATTGTGCACTTGATCCCCTGACCAAACCAGCATGTCCACTAAGCCCCTAGATAACTCTAACTTGGACCTTTTAATCCCCAGCCTCATCCAAGCCCTCTAGCACGCGCTGGCATTGCGTCGAGCACCTGGCATGCGTGTGCTGGGCGCGCCCAGAGCGCACGTTTTGCACGCGCACGCACCGAGTGGCCACGTCCCACTGCCGCCTCCCAGCGCTCGTTCTGGTCCCTTGTGCACTCGCAGCCAACGCGCCCGACCCCTCCCTCACTGCAGAGCCGCCCTGGCCCCCTCCTGGCGCCCCACAGCGCCACCACCGCAAGCCGCTGATGGCCGCAGCAGGCCTCTGCCATGGACGGCACCGCCCGAGCCACTCCAGCCTGCCAGCTGCCCTCTGGAATAGCTCGAGCTCATCCGCGAGCCCGTCCGCTAGCGCACGTCGTCGCCACGTCGCCCTGCAGCAACAGAACGGCGGTTCGCCGACGATCTTATCCCCGGCCGCCGCGGAACCGACTTAGATACGCTATAAAAGGATCCCCCGAGCCCGTCCAGACCTCAAGCAACCTCAAGCCATTCCTCCAAAGCCCCCACGGCCAGCAATCGACGGCGGGAAGCCTTCTTCCTCGTCTCCGATCAGTTCGGCCGCCGCCACCCTCCTGTCCAGTGCATCGCAAGAAGAGCCTCCCCGTCCATCCAGTGCTTCCATCCTCCTCCCCTCGAGTGTGCGGAGCTGCCCAGCCTCTCAGCTTTGATTAGGAGCCATCATAGCCCAAGACCCCAATCCACCAGAAGTTGTCGTCCGTCGCAAAGCTCGCCGCCAGTGACTCCCTTCGTCCCCGCCACCCTCTCGACCACTGGGAGGACCGCCCTGGGCTGGCGGATCCATCCTTGCCCTCGGAACCCAGTGGGGAGCCGCCGTTCGCCGGTGTTGATCGCCGGAGCCCCGCCTCTGCTCGGACAAAAGAGAGAAAGGAGGCGGGCGACTGGTCAAACCTGACCAGTGGGCCCAAGGGACCCACTATCAGTGACCCACGAGCCGGTCCACGCTGGATTAAGTGAAAGCGTAAACCCAGAGTACGCTTCCTCCCTGAAACGTTTTTTCTTTTTCTGTTTTATTTAAAAACAGGATTTTGACTAAACTTTGACTGGCTATAACTTTTTAAATATAAGTCCAAATGATTTGATTCTTTTTCTGTTGTTTCTCAAGTTTTGTCTAGTCTATTTTCATATTTATTTGAAAAATTTCCAGACAACTTTTTTGTACTGTTTTGAAACTATGTATTAATTTGAATTTTCTCAAAATAGGATTGTTGGAGAGAGAAGAAAACTTTCAAAAAGTTTTGGAATGCACCCTGCCTCTCCACAACTTGATAGCAAGCATTCTGAAACCTGGCATAATAGTTTTGTGTGTTGTTTGATACGGTTACAACACCACCTTGACATGGAGCATTCGTTATTTTATGTGATGATACGATCATACGCATGAGTGCATAATGAAGATTCTTTGCTTTCGGAAATGGATATGCTTGTGATAGTAATCACCCTCGTATGCCTTTCATGCCTATCGGAAGGAATCCGGGAAAGCCTATGTCTTGGGTAGACACGAGCTTGTGTCCAGTCTTCGTCAAGACGGTTGTGTCCGGTATGGCATAGTGAGGTGTGATAAGTGGTGATTCTCTCTGTTGGTTGAAACATCTTTGTTGTGCTAATCATGCAGGGAATACTTAAACCTCCTGAGTCGGCCGTAGATCGAGTCTTGTTCCAGTAACCCCCATACTTGTTTCGTACTACCACTTGTCCCTACCATAGGTAGGGTACGATTCAGTAAGTTGTCAACCCCTTCCTAGCACACACCGTACAGACACTAGTAGAAAAGGGGGCAATGGCCCAGGCTGGTTCAGCCCATTAGTCCCGGTTCTGCCACGAACCGGGACCAATGGAGGTATTTGTCCCGGTTCGTGAGCCCAGGGGGCCGGCAGGGCCACGTGGGCCATTGGTCCCGGTTCGTCTGGCCCTATTGGTCCCGGTTGGTGGGACGAACCGGGACCAATGGGCCTCGCTCCTGGCCCACCACTATTGGTCCGGGTTGGTGGCTTGAACCGGGACCAAAGGCTTCCCTTTAGTCCCGGTTCATGCCACCAACCGGGACCAATGGTGGTGCCTATATATACCCCCTCGCGCAAGAGCAGAGCACACTGCTCTGTTTTTTCTGGCCAAGGGGGAGAGGGCTTGGTGGTGCTCTAGCTCACCTCCTATGCACACAAGGTGTTTGATGGAATGCCCGAGCCACACTACTTAAGGTTTCTCCTCTCCAAGCTCGACCTCCAAGCTCCATTTTCCTCAATATTTATCTAGGTTTAGCGGTCCATCACGCCACGTCCCGTCTTCACCTCCGTCGATCACCCGCGCCGATCTCATCGCCGGCACCACCGTGGTGAGCCTCTTATTCTTATCTTCTTTCTGAAAGGAAAAAATATTCTTACTTGTATGTTTAGATAGATACTTGTATTATTTTCTTACTTTTATTATTGCATCTTATATAGTGCGATGGTTTTGGTATCCACACCCGTCGGCCCTCGTCCTGTCTATGATTCGGATGTGGTATATAATATCTTTTCATAACTATTGGTTCATTTATTGTTTATGAAAATTATGCCGACCAACGTGACATAGATTTTATTTATCTAGGAGGTTGTTGAACCGGAAATTCCAATCGACCCTATTGTCGAGAGGTTAAATTTAGTTGAAGAAGAAAACAATTTCTTGAAGGAAAAAATAAAAAAACTTGAGGAGGAGAAGATGATATTGGAGTTGCATGTTGCGGATGTCGTCGATGATCACAAGATCAAGATGGATGCAATGCGCTTGAAGATTAGAAAGATTAGAAAATATGCCATTCATACCGAGACTTGGTATCATTATGCCGTTGGATCAGTTGTTACCTTGGTTGCGATTATGATCGCATTTGTTTTCGCATTGAAATGTTTTACATAGTTTCAATCTATGGTTTAATTAATTTAGATGCTCTACAGAGCTTTATGTTGTTAGATGAGAACTATGTATGTACTTTGGTTTTTATGTGATGATGAACTTCTATTAATTTGGTCACTTAATTATCTATTCATGATGTTCTGTAATGATTTTTGACACACTTAATTATATATAATGCACGCAGATGAATCGGCAATGGATGTATGGTGACAGACACACCTCCGAGTACACTAAGGGTGTGCATGATTTTCTCGAAGTGGCTGAGGCAAACAAGTAGAATGGTTTTATGTGTTGTCCATGCCCTATATGTGGGAATACGAAGTCTTACTCTGACCTGAAAATCCTTCACACCCACCTACTTTACAAGGGTTTCATGCCACACTATAATGTTTGGACGAGGCACGGAGAAATAGGGGTTATGATGGAAGACGGCGGAGAAGAAGAGTACGATGACAACTATGTGCCCCCTCAATACGGAGATGCTACTGAACATCAAGAGGAACCAGACGATGTGCACGATGGTGCTGCAACAGGCGAAGCTGCTGAAGATCAATAGGAACCAGACGACGTGCCCGATGATGATGATCTCCGCCGGGTCATTGTCGATGCAAGGACGCAATGCAAAAGTCAAAAGGAGAAGCTGAAGTTCGATCGCATGTTAGAGGATCAAAAAAAAGGGTTGTACCCCAATTGCGAAGATGGCAACACAAAGCTCGGTACCGTACTAGAATTGCTGCAGTGGAAGGTAGAGAATGCTGTGCCTGATAAAGGATTTGAGAAGCTACTGAAAATAATGAAGAAGAAGCTTCCAAAGGATAACGAATTGCCCGACAGTACATACGCAGCAAAGAAGGTCGTATGCCCTCTAGGATTGGAGGTGGAGAAGATACATGCATGCCCCAATGACTGCATCCTCTACCACGGTGCATACAAGGATCTGAACGCATGCCTGGTATGCGGTGCATTGCGGTATAAGATCAGATGAGATGACCCTGGTGATGTTGACGGCGAGCCTCCCAGTAAGAGGGTTCCTGCAAAGGTGATGTGGTATGCTCCTATAATACCACGGTTGAAACGTCTATTCAGAAACGGAGAGCATGCCAAGTTGATGCGATGGCACAGTGAGGACCGTAAGAAAGACGGGAAGTTGAGAGCACCCGCTGACGGGTCGCAGTGGAGAAAAATTGAGAGAAAGTACTGGGATGAGTTTGCAAAGGACCCAAGGAACGTATGGTTTGCTTTAAGCACGGATGGCATTAATCCTTTCAGGGAGCAGAGCAGCAATCACAGCACCTGGCCCGCGACTCTATGTATGTATAACCTTCCTCCTTGGATGTGCATGAAGCGGAAGTTCATTATGATGCCAGTTCCTATCCAAGGCCCTAAGCAACCCGGCAACGACATTGATGTGTACCTAAGGCCATTAGTTGAAGAACTTTTATAGCTATGGAATGGAAACGGTGTACGTACGTGGGATGAGCACAAAAAGGAGGAATTTGACCTAAAGGCGTTGCTGTTCGTGACCATCAACGATTGGCCCGCTCTCAGTAACCTTTTACGACAGACAAACAAGGGATACCACGCATGCACGCACTGTTTACTTGACACCGATAGTATATACCTGGGAAGCTGCAGGAAGAATGTGTACCTAGGCCATCGTCGATTTCTTCCGACCAACCATCAATGTCGAAAGAAACGCAAGCATTTCAAAGGCGATGCAGATCACCGGAAGAAGCCCGCCATGCATACCAGTGATCACGTACTTGCTATGGTCAATGATTTACACGTAATCTTTGGAAAGGGTCCCGGCGTGCTAGCTGTTCCGAATGACGCTGACAATCATGCACCCATGTGGAAGAAGAAATCTATATTTTGGGACCTACCCTACTGGAAAGACCTAGAGGTCCACTCTTCGATCGACGTGATGCACGTGACGAAGAACCTTTGCGTGAACCTGCTAGGCTTCTGGGCGTGTATGGGAAGACAAAAGATACACCTGAGGCACGGGAGGACCTGCAACGCTTGCACGAAAAAGAGGGCATGCCTCCGAAGCAGTATGAAGGTCCTGCCAGCTACGCTCTTACGAAAGAAGAGAAAGAAATCTTCTTTGAATGCCTGCTCAGTATGAAGGTCCCAACTGGCTTCTCGTCGAATATAAAGGGAATAATAAATATGCCAGAGAAAAAGTTCCAGAACCTAAAGTTGCATGACTGCCACGTGATTATGACGCAACTGCTTCTGGTTGCATTGAGGGGGCTTCTACCGGAAAACGTCCGATTAGCCATTGTGAAGCTATGTGCATTCCTCAATGCAATATCTCAGAAGGTGATCGATCCAGAAATCGTACCAATGCTAAGGAGTGATGTGGCGCAATGTCTTGTCAGTTTCGAGCTGGTGTTCCCACCATCCTTCTTCAATATAATGACGCACGTCCTAGTTCATCTAGTCGACGAGATTGTCATTCTGGGGCCCGTATTTCTACACAATATGTACCCCTTTGAGAGGTTCATGGGAGTCCTAAAGAAATATGTTCGTAACCGCGCTAGGCCAGAAGGAAGCATCTCCATGGGCCATCAAACAGAGGATGTCATCGGGTTTTGTGTTGACTTCATTCCTAGCCTTAAGAAGATAGCTCTCCCTAAATCGCGGTATGAGGGGAGACTGACTGGAAAAGGCATGCTTGGAAGGGACTCAATAATATGCAGGGACGGATATTCTTGGTCTCAAGCACACTATACAGTTCTACAGAACTCTACCTTGGTGAGCCCGTATGTCGATGAACACAAGAACAGTCTGCGCTCCAAACACCCGGACCAGTGCGACCACTGGCAACACGTCTCAGAGGTGACATCACTGTTTGTGATGAGCTGTACTTGTTGTCCAAGGGACCATCTTCGACTGTAATGATTTGGAAAGGATACGAGATAAATGGGAATACATTTTACACGATTGACCAAGATCAAAAGAGCACCAACCAAAACAGCGGTGTCCGCTTCGATGCAGCAACCGACAGGGGAAAGGACACATATTATGGTTACATAGTAGAGATATGGGAACTTGACTACGGAGTAGATTTTAAGGTCCCTTTGTTTAAGTGCAAGTGGGTCAATCTGTCAGGAGGCGGGGTACAGGTAGACCCACAGTACGGAATGACAACAGTGGATCTGAAAAATCTTGGGTACACTGACGAACCTTTCGTCCTAGCCAATGATGTGGCACAGGTTATCTATGTGAAGGACATGTCTACTAGACCGAGGAAAAGAGAAGATAAGGAAGCGAATACACCATACAATGAGCCAAAGTGCCACATAGTTCTTTCAGGAAAAAGGGACATCCTGGGAGTGGAGGGCAAGACAGACATGTCTGAAGAGTATGAAAAGTTTCATGAAATTCCTCCCTTCAAAGTCAAGGCTGACCCAAGCATCCTGATAAACGATGATGATTATCCATGGTTACGGCGCAATAAGCAAATGATACAAGCGAAGAAAAAGTGAAGACTTTCTCCCGCAACTATTACGATGATACCATGCCAACTTTGTAACAGACGAGTATGATACCATTGTCCGTTTTGTACATGCACATGCTATGCCAACTTTTTCAGAGTTCATTCGAAAACTATGAATTTAGGTCGAATTTTCTCTATAGGTGCATGTATGCTCATTAGTCCCTGGGACCATTAGTCCCGGTTTGTGCCACAAACTGGGACTAAAGGGCTGGTCCTTGTTGCGGTCAGAGTTTAGTCCCACCTCGCCAACCGAAGGGCGCTCACACCGGTTTCTAAGCCCGTCCCTCTCTGCCTTGTTGAGCTCCTCTCAAAGTGAAAATAGATGCCCCTATACAGGGAATTTGACCTAAATTCATAGTGAATTTCACTGAAATTCATAGAAATTGATTATGAATTTAGGTCAAATTTTCTCTATAGGTGCATCTATGTTCATTTTTTTAGTAAAGTTAATCACAAACTTGTGATTCACACAAATTTCAAAGAATTCAAATTCTAACTATTCAAATTCGAAAACTAATGGCACAAACAGAAAGTTTATAATTTTTCTAAAACTAATGGCACTAACAGAAAGTTTATAATTTTGCTGACCTAAAAGCAAAAAGAATTAAAAAATAAAGCAAAAAACCAAAAGAAAATAAATAATGCAGAAAACAAAACAAAAAACTGGAAAAAAAATAAAAATAGCAACAATAAGTATTTTGTTGTAAGTAGAAACAAAATAAAATAAATAAAGCAACAAAGAAAACAAAAAAAAGTGTTTTCAAATTTGAATACTAATGGCACTAACAGAAAGTTTATAATTTTTCTAAAACTAAAAGCAAAAAAGAATTAAAAAATAAAGCAGAAAACCAAAAGAAAATAAATAATGCACAAAACAAAACAAAAAAACTGGAAAAAAATAAAAATAGCAACAATAAGTATTTTGTTGTAAGTAGAAACAAAATAAAATGAATAAAGCAACAAAAAAACAAAAAAGTGTTTTCAAATTTGAAAACTAATGGCACTAATAGAAAGTTTATAATTTTTCTAAAACTAAAAGCAAAAAGAATTAAAGAATAAAGCAAAAAACAAAAGAAAATAAATAATGCAGAAAACAAAACAAAAATACTGGAAAAAAATAAATATAGCAACAATAAGTATTTTGTTTTAAATAGAAACAAAATAAACTAAATAAAGCAACAAATAAAACAATAAAACAAAAAAAGTGCCACCTACTGGGCCCCCACGGTCTGAATATGACTAGAAACCCTACCATGGGCCAGGATTCAGGCCCGCGGGAGGCCCAGTAGGCCCACATGCACACATTGCACAGTTAGGCCCGAAAGCCTGCTTTAGAGAGGAGCTTGAGAGGGAAGGCGCACCGCACCTTTTAAACAGGTGCGGCTCCCTCTTAACTAGCGAGGTGGGACTAAACATTTGGGCGCAGTGCAGCACAAGGCCTTTGGTCCCGGTTGGTGCCACCAACCGGGACTAAAGGGGTGCATTGGTACCGGTTCGTGGCACAAATGCCCCCCTTTAGTCCCGGTTGGTGCCACCAACCGGGACCAAAGGCTGTCGCTTCCCGCCCTTTGGGTTGCTGAAAAGAGACCTTTGGTCCCGGTTGGTGGCACCAACCGGGACTAAAGGGTGCATTAGTCCCGGTTTGTGCCACGAACTGGGACCAATGCGCCGTCTATATAAGCAAGACTTGTGAAAAATTTCGTTCAGTTCTTTGATCCCGCCCCGACGACGCCGCCAGGCTGCCCCTCTGCGCCTCGTCGTCGCCGTCGTCGCCCTGCCTACGACGTCGTCCCACGCCGCCCCGACACCGTCGCCACCCCGCGCCGCCCCGACGCCGTCGCCGCGCGCCACCCCGCGCCGCCCCGACGCCATCGCCGCCCCGCCTCTGCCTCGCCGTCGCCTCTGCCTCGCCGCGCCCCAGCAGCCCTGCGCCGCCCCGAGGCCGTCGCCACCCCGCGCCCCCCGACGTCATCGCTGCCCCACCTCTGCCTCATCGTCGCCTCTGCCTCGCCACGCCCCAGCTGCCCCGCGCCGCCGTTGCCTCTGCCTTGCTGTGGTCAGGGCCGGCACCGCCCCCCTCTTCCCCCTTTTTTCCAAACATATATATGTTTTTTTCCTACAGATTATATGTATATGTATGAGTATATGTATGTGTTTATATCTGTTTATATGTCCATTTTTTAGATTTTTGTTTTTTGCATTTTTATAAAAGTGTATATATGTATGTATATATATGTTCTCTGTCTATATATATGTTGATGTATATATGCAAAAGATAGATTTTTAGAAAAAATACTATTTTTTCTGTTGATGGTATGATGATGTTTTTTTTTCACATATGCATTTTTTTCATATATGTATTAATTTTTTTAAGTTGTTAGTACATATCGATTTTAGGTTAGTGCATTTTATCACTGATTTTAGGTTAGTTGATCGATTTAGTGCATTTGATGTTTGTTGGATTTTAGGTTAGTGCATTTTATGTTAGTAGAGAGGAAAAAGTAAAATAAGGAAAAGGAAGAAAAGAGGAAGGAAGAAGAAGGAAGAAGAAGAAAAATAAGGAGAGGAAACAGGAAAATAAGTAGAGAAAGAAGGAGAAGAAGAAGAAGAAGAAGAGGAGAGGAAGAAGAGGAAGAAGAAGAAAAAATAGAGGAGAAGAAGAAGGAATAGAGGAGCTTCTTCTCCTCTCTTTTTTCTTCTTCTTCTTAATTTTTATCGGGAACGAGGGTGTCGAGGATCGCCGAGGGGTCGAGGGTGGGGAACTAGGGTAGAGGTTCGAGGGTCGTTAAGGGGTCAAGGGTCGAGGTTTTCAGGGTCGAGGGTTTGAGGGTTCTAGGGTCGAGGGATCGAGGGTCGAGGGTTCCAGGGTCGTCTAAGGGTCGAGGGTTCTAGGGTCGTCGAGGGTTCGAGGGGTTGAGGATCGCCGAGGGGTCGAGAGGTTTCCTAGTGTCAAAGTATTGAAGAAATCCATGGCTTCATCATTAGCCGGAAGTAACCATGGCATGATGGTACGAAGTCCTCCAAAGTTATTCTGGAATGGAGTCCTGGATAGGATAATTTGCCTTTTTGTACGAATTTCAGCAAAGGCCTTCCAAATAATGATATTCGGAAGGTTCTTGTTGAACTTTGTACCAAAAGGCGAATTATCCTCTCCGGGACTCCGTTCCAAAATAACTTTGGAGAGCTTTGTACCATCATGCACCTGTTACTTTCGCCTAATGATGAAGACATGGTTTTGTTGAATCCTTTGACACTAGGCAACCTCCCGACCCCTCGGCGATCCTCGACCCCTTGACCCTCGACCGCTCGGCGATCCACGACCCTCTACCCTACAGCGGGCGTCGATGCCCACGTCACTTGTGGGACATAGATGTAGTGTTCAACGCCGACCCCCTCCCGATAGCTTCAACATGTGGGGGGTCAATATTACCCCCTCCTTGATGATGGAATTGAACTGTTGCCTATTCCATTTGAGGAGTTCTATCAATTTTTCAATCAATTGGCCCTCGATAAAGCAACAGTCACCTGCTACTGTCTGTAAGTAGTACTACTTCTGTCATTAAGTCTCTCTATATAACTCAGCTCTTTCATTGCATGTATTTATAATTATCCTCACTATATTATGCAGATTGAAGATCGCTGAATTGAAGAAAAGACAAGTGGGTGATATTGGGTTCATTAACACATATCTCATAGATGCAACTGAGGTTGAATTTCATGCCGAAAATTCCGAGGCCAACTTGCTACGATCGTTGGTAATAAATGAACACAAAGATATAATACTCTTTCCTTACAACTTCAAGTGAGTGTTACTGTCTTGTGGCATATTCGGTTTCCCTTTATTAGTCTAGGTTACAGTAATGTAATATTGATGAGTTATGCATGCGTGTGCAGCTTCCACTATATTCTCCTAGAGATTAAGCTTGAGCAGGGAGTAGTAACTGTCTTAGACTCGAGACGAAAAGATCCCAAGGAGTATGCGAACATGACTGAAATGCTCGAGAAGTAAGTTAAATCGATCATTATCCACCATATCAGCAACTTTGTTCATTTCTGATATCAAGTAATTGTTTTCTTTGTATGGCATGGTTTGGAGAAAATTCACAAAAAAGCTCCGGGACTGCCAAAGAAGCTGCAATTTAGACACTCGAAAGTAAGTACTATAGTAGCATATTCCACGCATCTCCTAGTGATTCAAGCGCTAGTTTCATCAATACCATTTAGCATGCTTGCTAATTATCAGTTTGATTGTCCTCTGTTTCTTGTAAAGTGGTTGTGGCAGGAACGAGGGAATGATTTCTGGGGATACTACATTTGCGAGTGCGTAAATAACAAACAATATTCACAATTTTATTTTATTACCATCATTTGTGTTGAGTTTCATTCATTCGTATATATATATATATATATATATATATATATATATATATATATATATATATATATATATATATATATATATATATATATATATATATATATATAGACCCCTTCTTAAAATTAGATGTTTCGGATGTGGGATGAACTCCTAGCACCAGATCGCATGCGAGCAATTCAAGAGGAATTGGCGGCATTCTTTCTTGACCACGTGATCGCTGAAGACGGAGAATATTATGTGGACCACGCGTCCGTATGTTAGGAGATTATATTTGTAAAAGATAATTATTGTATATATGTAGCCGGTAGTGTCGGATAGATATACAAGAACTTGTTGTTCGACCAATCTCTCGGAGATGGAGAGGTGGTCGATATCACTTTATGACGATCTTCTGTCTCCTTCGTTTGCTTACTAGCTAGCTAGCGTGTCTAGCTAGTCCTCTCTATACATATGTATAGTACGTAGCGTCGACCAAGCACGGACAAAAGAGAGGTCACTTCTCTCTATTAATTAGCTACCTAACACAGTATATGAAACACCTAAATTAACCCCCCTCCCCCTTTCAAAAAAAAACAAAAATCCCAGCCACTAAAATGTTGACGCGTGGATGCCTATTGGTCCCGGTTGGTGCCACCAACCGGGACCAAAGGCCCTCCTGCCTAGGCTCAGCGCATAGGCCACGTGGAGGCCCATCTATCCCGGTTCTGGATTGAACCGGGACTAATGGGCCAGGGCATTAGTACCGACCCTTTAGTCCCGGTTCATGAACCGGGACTAAAGGCCCTCACCAACCAGGACAATAGGCCCTTTTTCTACTAGTGAGAGAGGCCATGGTGGAAGATACCGGCTGCATCCGGTAGGCATGCCACCTGGTCCGGGGGCATGGGTGTTTCCAGTTGAAGCCGAGGGGATAGCTCCCCTAGTTTGCGCGCATTATAAATTTTGTGATCCCATGCTAATCGAGGTTGTATCCTCCCCACTTAGAGTTTCTCTTAACGGGTGTTGTGGGTGATTCCAGACACTGGTAAGTTAGGCTGGTGTGTGCGGTCGAGTGTGTTTTCAATTAAAAGACTGTGGACGGAATTAGTCCCGATGGACTTGAAGAGAAACAGGCAATCCAAACTTCAAATGATATAAGTGAAGCACATGAAGCGTTCTATAAAGCCATACTCAAAAGATTTAAGTGAAGCGCAATGAGCATTCTGTAAATCAACCAAGGACTATCTCATACCAGCATGGTGCATAAAAGAAAAATAAAAACCTAATTGCAAAAGACGCTCCAAGACTTGCACATAATGCATGAACGAAACGAATACGAAAACATACCGATACTTGTTGAAGAAAGAGGGGATGCCTCCCCAGCATCCCCAAGCTTAGACGCTTGAGTCAAATTGAATATTTACTTGGGGTGCCTCGGGCATCCCCAAGCTTGAGCTCTTGCCTCTCTTCCTTTTCCTCATATCGAGACATCCTCGATTAGACACTACATCCACACAAAACTTCAACAGAAAACTCGTTAAGATCCGTTAGTATAATAAAGCAAATCACCACTCTAAGTACTGTTGCAAACCAATTCATATTTTTTTTTGCATTGTGTCTACTGTAATATAACATTTTCATGGCTTAATCCACTGATATAAATTGATAGTTTCATCAAAACAAGCAAACTATGCATCAAAAACAGAATCTGTCAAAAACAGAACAGTCTGTAGCAATCTGGACATCCACCATACTTCTGGTACCCCAAAAATTCTACCACAATTAGGAAAAATAAAAAAGTTTTATAGCAAGACAGTGCAAAAGGAATCAGAACCAATTGACGTCCCAGTTAAAAATGTAAAATCGCGCACTACAGTAAAAGTTTCTGTCCTGCACCATACAAACCAACAAGCATTGTAAACATCCTAAAGGCAAACCTTGGCACATTATTTTTATAATACAATGGAATTGTACAAGGGCATAATTATTTTTATTGAAAAGTTTCTGTAATTAAGATTCACAAAGTTCCCATGGGCATGAACAAAGTTCAAGGACGTCCCCCACTTTCACAATGCTCGTCTCTCTCGCTTTCACTTCTCCTTTTGAAAAGTTTTGGGTTCCCCTCTTTATTTTTTTTGTTTTTAAACTATATGAAAGCACTCAACAGAAACAAATGACTCTCTAAAACTTCCGGGTTGTCTCCCTGGCAGCGCTTTCTTTAAAGCCATTAAGCTAGGCATATAGTGCTCAAGTAGTGAATCCACCCGGATCCCAAGGTATATCAAAGCCAATTTTAATTAAAAATGATTTGTAATTTAGCAGTGAGCACAAAGTAACATAAATCATGTAATGACGAAGTCTAACTCTCTTCCTATGCATCGGCATGTCATAAAAGAACAATTCATGCACATACAGTAAAGGCCAATGCATAGTGTAAACAGTTTCTTGCAATTTTATCGTGTGGGAAACATAGAGAGGTGGAGATATAGTTCCTCTCTCAAAATAATTGCAAGTAGGAGCAGCAAGCACATGCATATTATATTCATCAAAATCATCATGTGTAGTAGTAAAAGGCAACCCATCAATATAATCCTTAATAAGCACAAACTTCTCAGATATAGTGTAGTTTGGAGAATTCAAAAAGATAATAGGACTATCATGCGTGGGTGCAATAGCAACAATTTCATGTTTAACATAAGGAACTATAGCAAGTTCATCTCCATAAGCATAATTCATATTGGCATCTTGGCCACAAGCATAGCAAGCATCATCAAAAAGGGATATTTCGAGAGTTTCAACGGGATCATAGCAATAATCATCATACACTAGTACAGAACCGACCTTTAGTGCCGGTTCGTGACGGGCTTTAGTGCCGGTTCGCCAACCGGCACTAAAGAGTGGGGACTAAAGGTCCCCTCCCTTTAGTACCGGTTCGTCACGAACCGGCGCTAAAGTTCCACCACGTGGCACGAGCCAGGCCCGTTTGTGTGTAGGGCAATAGTACCGGTTGGTAACACCAACCGGTACTATATAGCAATCATCCTCCGGTAAGCACGAAGGGGAATTAAACAATGTATGAGTTGAAGAGTTACTCTCATTAGAAGGTGGGCACGGGTGATCAATCCGCTCTTCCTCCTTTTATTCTTCGCTCTCCTCATCATCTTTTTCATCTAATGAGCTCACAGTTTCATCAATTTCTTCTTCCATAGCTTCCTGCAAAATATTAGTCTCTTCTTGGACAGCGGGATAAGCCTCGATATATTGTTTAACATAGGCATTAGAAGCATAATTCTCATAACAATATTCAAGTATGGCAAAATTTTCAGAATTGTAAAGAGTAGCATCATACTTTTCAATCAAAGAAGCAATTTCCAAAGCACCCTTAAAAGCAACAAATTCTTCAATTTGTTGAACATCATAGTAATTGTAAACACCCTTAGCATACGAAGATACGATTCCATTATCACTAAACAAGCATTGATAGGGTAGGTGTTTCTTAGGGTCTTCAGAACAACAAGTAACATCATATATTTCACATAAATTCCAAGCATAGCATTGCAAATGTTGAATTTGACCCCATAATAGTTTCCCTTTTTCAGATATACGGTGTCACACATAACAAGCATGCTCATCTAAAGATTTTCCCTCAACTAAGCTAGTTGGGGTTTCAGCACGAGCACATAGGGATCGAAGATGATCCAAATAATAAGCTTCACCAGTGTGATAGATTTTGAGTGGTTCTTCAACCATTGGATCAGCAGGTACAACTATTTTTTTTTGGTATTTTGCGTTTCCTACCCATAACTAAAGATAGAAAACAACTAAGAACAGCAAATAAGAATTACTTAGTGATAAAGCAAACAAGCACACACGAGAATATTTACCCCACGCTATTGCTCCCCGGCAACGGCGCCAGAAAAAGGTCTTGATAACCCACAAGTATAGGGGATCGCAACAGTTTTCGATAAGTAAGAGTGTCAAACCCAACGAGGAGCTAAAGGTAGAACAAATACTCTCTCAAGTCCTATCGGCCACTTGACGTTCGCTTTACCTAGAACAAGTATGAAACTAGAAGTACTTTGTAGGTGTTGTTGGATAAGCTTGCAAGAAAGTAAAGAACACGTAAATATAAACTAGGGGCTGTTTAGATAAAGACACAACTAATTTAGTAAAAGTAAAGATCTTGTTGTCACGAGAAAGTTATTTGTCCCTAGGCAATCGATAACTAGACCGGTAATCATTATTGCCATTTTATTTGAGGGAGAGGCATAAACTAACATACTTTCTCTACTTGGATCATATGCACTTATGATTGGAACTCTAGCAAGCATCCGCAACGACTAATGATTCATTAAGGTAAAACCCAACCATAGCATTAAAGCATCAAGTCCCCTTCTATCCCATACGCAAACAACCTACTAACTCGGGTCTGTGCTTCTGTCACTCACGCCACCCACCATAAGCAAATCATAAACATATTGCAAACCCTACAGCGGGAATCCCTCACGCTTGCGCGACATGGAGGGCACAATAGGACAGCACCAATAATAAAACAAGCAACTCAAACCAATCATAGCAATTCATCAATCACCGATAGGACAACGAAAATCTACTCAGACATCATAGGATGGCAACACATCATTGGGTAATAATATGAAGCATAAAGCACCATGTTCAAGTAGAGTGTACAGCGGGATGCGGGAGAGTGGACCGCTGGATATAGATGGGGGAAGGTGATGGAGATGTTGGTGAAGATGACGGCGGTGTTGGTGAAGATCGCGGTGATGATGATGGCCCCCGGTGGCATTCCGACACCACCGGAAGCAAGGGGGAGAGATCCCCCCTTCTTCTTCTTCTTCCTTGACCTCCTCCCTAGATGGGAGAAGGGTTTCCCCTCTGGTCCTTGGCTCCCATGGCTTGGGAGGGGTGAGAGCCCCTCCGAGATTGGATCTATCTCTCTGTTTCTGCGTTCTGTTCTGGCTCTGTTTCACCGTTTCGTGTATATATGGAGATCCGTAACTCCGATTGGCCTGAAACCTTTGCCGTGATTTTTTTCCGAATATTAGCTTTCTTGCGGCAAAAGAATAGCGGCAACCGCCTTATGGTGGGCTCACAAGGGTAGGGGGCGCGCCCAGGGGGGGTCAGGCGCGCCCCCCTACCTCGTGACCACCTCGGGCACCATCTCGCGTGGATTTTTCTTCCATAATTTTCCATATATGAAAGAGAATAATATTGGCATGGAACAATCAAAAATTATAGATACGACGGAGACGTATCAGCAGCCATGGGGTTCGCCGGGCTACGCCGACGGGGACGTGCATGGTGGGTTCAACCCAAACGTCACTTTCCCCCATGGACACCCGGCCCAGCGCACGCCCTCGCCCGCCTTCACAGGTGTGCAGTATCCTCCATACAACTACTCGCCGCCCACGTACGCGTCCTCCCCGACGCCCCCTCTCCGTTGTTGCGCACTACCCTTGTCGCACCTCGGCGACGCCAACGAGACCGATGCCGACATGGACGACATCATCGCGAAAGGTTCGGCCGCGGCCGCCGCGTCTCTCGGGTTCACCGCGGATGAGACGGTGGATCTCAGCGGCGGCATGGACGGCGAGCTCGGCTACGTCTACGGCGATGAGGAACAGGAGGAGGAGGACGAGGATGAGGAGGAGGAGGAGGAGCAGCCGGCTAGGAGGCGCAAGAAGAAGAAGCGGACGGCCAGGTCAGGCGAGCCGTGCGTCAAGTGGGCGTACAAGGAGGAGGAATGCCTCGCCGAAGCATGGAAAGTCGCCTGCCTCGACCCGACCACCGGCGCGAACCAAAGCATCAAGAAGTACTGGGCGCGCATCAAGGCCGAGTTCGACGAGCGCAAGCTCGTCGACCCCTACTTCAAAGGCGTCTACATGCAGTGCGGGTCCAAGGCGATGGCGAACCATTGGGGGCGTATCCAGGAGGCGTGCAACAAATGGCATGGTGTCGTCGAGGAGGTGGCCGCTCGCCCGGAGAGCAGCGCCAGCATTGAGGATCAGGTATGCCACGTCGGCCTCCCGCCTCTCTTCGCCGTGTGCGCCCGCCAACTGTTTGTTCGTCCCCTTCGCAGTTGCTGCGCATGTTCGGCCTGTATCGGCAGAGCAACAACGACGCCGAGTTCAAGTACCTCCACGTTTACAAGCACATTGACAAGTGCGATAAGTGGGCGGAAGTCCGGCGCACCCTCGAGAAGGCCAAGGAGACCTACAAGCCGGACGCGCCGAATCCGGGTGCGTCAGATGGGCGGCCGGATGGCAACAAAGGTGCCAAGAAGGGGAAACACGCCGACGCGGCCACCGCTCGCGTGCAGGAGTCCATCCAGCACTGCCTCGCCGACGCACAGGCCCGGGCCGTCCTCCGTGAAGAGAAGACCGAGGCGCGTTGGTCGGCGTTGATGTCGACCAGCGCCATCAAGCTCGACCTACTCTGGACCAACGTCACCGCGAAGAAGAGGAACACAGACCTGTCTTTCCTGCTGGGCGGGGCGGACATGCTCCAGAGCACCGACGAGGCGGTCAAGGCGTGGTACAGGCCGCATGTTGGCCTCATCCTGGACCAGCTTCCCTCGACGACGACGCCCACGCCCACGCCCACGACGACGCCGCCCACGCCCACGCACACGCCGACGCCGCCGCCAAGCCCAACCGATGATGCCGCCTAGCCTGCACGCGGCACAGAAGCCACGCCGCCAAGCACAGAGACCCCGTCAAGCCCGTGCACGCCGACTCCGCCGACGCCGGAGGCCGACCTTGCCGCCTGATGCACGCTTCCGTCCTTTTTGTTTTTTTGTACGCCAAACTTTTCATCCGATCGCCGATCTACTGGCCGCTTGATCGCCGGATTGTCGCATCTATTTTGGGCGCGGGAATGACTACGTTTGAGTTTGCCATGGCTAGGGGGCACCTAGGGGCGTGGCTGGGAGCTAGGCCGCCCCCAGGGGCCGAACTAGCGCCGGCTCGCCCCCAGGCAGCAGTTTTTCGGCGCCTGGGGGGCCGAACGGCTGGAGATGCTCTTACAGATTCAACCAGCCCATCTGGCTTCAATCAGCCCATCTGGTTTCAACTAGCCCATTTTACTTGAAGCTTTTGTTCGCTCAATATTTAACATTCTGATACAGCCCATACGGTCAACTTTCGTTGGCCCATATACACCATGCATGCATTCGAGTGGTAGACTATGTCGTGATTTTTTTGCCACCTATCAATTTATATGATTACACTAACTTACATTGTTTATCTTAGCAATTGTCTACACTTGCCAATATATAGTACAAAGCTGTAGACGGGCGCGACGTGCCGAATCCATTGAGACTCGAGTGGATTACGAAGCGCCCGAGTGCTCCCCGTCGGCGAGCAGTCGCCGGTGTGTCATTAGGCCAGCATTAGCAAGTTCCGTTGTCGCGGCGGTGGGAAGTCACAGCGGCAAGGCTCGCCCGTTCCGTGCCGATTCATTCCCTGTTTCAGATATTACATGTCTTCAAGTCCGGATTGCAGCGATTTTGTCGATATTTTCTTCATCTGATGGCCTTGTAGGAAGTGGTTCGCTGTTTTTAGGGGTGGTGTTATGATTGAAATCCAGGCCTGAGATTTTGGCAAGAACCCTAGATTTGCATTGCCATGTGGAATGTGCATTTCGTCTGTAGGTTCATGGCAGTTGGTTGTTTCATGAAACTCACTTATTTTGCCATGTTATGTGCAAATAGGTCAACTTGAATCTACTGGCTTAGCTACAATTTGCCACACTGTTTAGTTAGTAGATGGCAACTATCTCTTTAACCCAAACTCTCAGTTTTTGCCATGTTTCTCCAGTGATACAGGGGAAATTGCCTACTGTGCTTTTAAGCAGATGGCAACTGTCTCTTTATCCCAAGATATTATTTTGCCATGACTTTTTTAGTGTTTCTTTGGCAGCTGCCTATTGTGCTTAGGAGCATATGGCAACTCCCACTTTCCCCTAATATATTATTTGCCATGCATTTCAAGCGTTACATGGCAATTTGCCTACTTATTTTAGTTTGCAGGTGGCAACTCCCTTTGTTACCTAGTATATTACTAGCGAACCTCGCGCGGCAAAGCAGAAGAAACGGGGGGGGGGGGGGGGGGGGATTGAGACCAATCGAAGCACCGTTACCTCTGCGCCGTGAAGGCTCCGGTGCCGACGCTCCGGTTGCTTGAGCTCCAGCGACGGCTATGAGTCCCCGCGACACTTCCGCCGCCGCCTCTCCTCTGCTACGCCATGGAATCACCTCTGCTCCGTCAAGGACCCGCCGTTGGTCTCAAATGGGGGAATTGAGTGGGGGAATGGGAAGAGGATTCGGGCGGGGTGGGGAAAACTGTGGGGAAGAGGAGACAGGCGAGAGGAGAAAGAGGAGTTGTACGGGGCGTGCGGGCACGGTGGCAGTTCTACCGCACACCGGGGTAGCAACTGCAAGCTCTTTGTGTGCAAAACGGCGTCCGGGCGAACCGTGAAACGCCCACATCAGACGTTGTCAAGATTCGTGCAGAACTGAATGAACATAGATCAACGCGTGTGGGCGAGTTGCAAATCTGCCACACGTGTGGGCGTTAGTGTTTCGGTTAAGGATTTGGGCTATGTCATCAAGGCGGTTACTGCACATGGGCTAGTGAATAGTGATGCACTTGCAACTTTTAATGAAAAATAATCAGTAGCAAATTAAGCAGCGGCCAAACAAGAAGGAAAAACCCTAATTAGACATGATCAAATTAATCAAAGTGGCTCCATGGTCTTGACGTAGGCAAACGTCCGGTAGTTGTCAAAAGAGTAGCCTCCCATATCAACGAGCGACATCCCCTGGTCCCCGTGGCCGACGCGCCCCGCACGGCGGCCGTCGTCACGCCGCAGCTTCCATCCCGACGGCGGCAGCCAGTGGGCGTAGAAGGACGACCTGTTGCGTACCGTGAGGACGCACCCGCCAGCGTACGCAAAGTGCGGCACTGGGACATGCTGCCCGACGAGGTACCGGTGGATCCACCCCTGTCCCTTCTCCAGAACCCACACGTCGGCCGACATGGTCGAGCCATGGGTGACCACGCCCAGCCTCCCGCGCACCTCCGTCAGGTGGTAGCGCAGGTGTCCGGGCGGCAGTGAGGGCAGCGCCGGGGCGGCGGGAGCGACGACGTGCTCGTCGTCCAGCTCGAACGCGGCCACCTTCCGGGCGCCGCTGGGCGTGACCCAGAGCCAGTAGGTCATGCCGTCGATGCTGACGATGCGGGCGGCTAGGTCGCACTTGGGGCAGCCCGGTCCGGCATGCACGGGCACCTCCCGCCACGTTGCCTCCCCGAGCGTGAGCACATGGACGGCATCGAACTCGCAGACCCGTTCGTAGCTGCACCACCTTGTACTTCCCCGTCGTCGGGTGGTACGCGAAGCTGTAGGCCTCGTGCCAAGCCTTGTTGTCGCTCCGCTTTGTCTGTGTGGTGCGCCCGACAAGCTGTGCAGCGCACGGCAGCGCCGGGACAGCGAGGGCCTTGCCCGTGGCCGGATTGACGACCGTGACGGCGCCGCCGGCGCGCTCGTCGTTGTCGCAGAGGCAGAGCAGGCCGTTGCACGTGCCGACCAGCTGCACCGCACTATCGCCGTAGTGGAGGCGTTTCGCGGCGTTCCTCCACAGCGGCCTGCAGCTCCCCGCCGCCGCCCCCGCCGAAGACAGATCGTCGATTATGTACGCGACGCCGCTGCTGGGGTCCCAGATGAGGGGGCTGGCGCGGCTCTGCATCTCGGTGGTGCGGCTGTTGACGACGTCACGCCAGTGACGGCAGACGAGACGTGCCCGGCGCCGGGAGCTCGGCGGCAGCCGCCGCAGGATGTCTGCCAACACGTCGGTGGAGAAGTAGCGTTCCATGGCCCGCCCGCCGTGATTCTCTTTCTTCTTTCTTCTTGGATAGGATCTGTCAATAAGTTTGTTGTTGATCGACGTCCTTATTTTTAGCCCGGGATTACGTACGTAGCTGCCAAGTTTGAGTAGAATCCGTTACGGGAAGAGGTCTGCTCCTATACTTTCCCGGAAGTTTTTATGAGACCTCCTCCTTTTTTTGAGAATCGTTTTCGGAGAATAGGCGTCAAAACAGCGGAGGCAACGCACATTGGCCCAGCCCAACAGGCATTACTATAGTGGACAGCTGGGCATGCGTACTGTATCAACATGTACGTCTACTGTAGCTGTTCGTTTTTTGGATCCCTAAAAAAGCTGCTCGTTTTTGGTCATTTTATCTTTCTATTTTTTTCCAAATTTTACTTTTTATAATTTTCTGTACAGTAAACAAGTTTATATATATGGTGCTCATTATTTCAATGTACACAGAAAATTTTAGTAAAACACGATGACCTTTTTTGTGTTAAACATGAAAATTTAAAAAATATGAATATATATGTTGAACAATTTTCGAATATGCATTGAACATTTGGTAATATAAGATGATTTTTTTTCAATATACATTGAGCATTCGTGTAATATATGCTCAACAAATTGCAAAACGACAGTGAATATTTGAATTATTGAACTGTTTCTAATATATTATGAACATTTTTATAATGCATCATGAACTTTTTGTAATATAGTGTGACATTTTCTTATATGCGATACACATATTTGTAACACACAATGAATTTTGTATAATACAAAAAGAAGAAAGAAAAGGAAAAAACTAGAAACAGAAACAGAAACAGTAAAAATGAAAAGAAAAAGAAACCGAAAAAAGAAGAAACAACAAAGTGACAGTGGGCCTGCCCAAACCTGGGCATCGGGAGGCCGAGCTTCAACGAAGCCACGACGTTTCACCTTTACCTCACCTTCTGCCATTCCGCCATTCATCTCCCCCATTCTACCATTTTATTCTCCTTCCGCCATTCGCACAACACACCTTCCCGCCACTCATCGCAACACACTTTTCACCATTTCGCACAACACACCTTCACACATTCTGTCATTCGCACCACACCTTACGCCATTCGCAGCACACCTTCCACGCTTCCTTACACCAAAGGACTGCATGTGGCATGTTGCAACCGGCTACGATGGTGCTGCAATTGGCACGTTGTGAAGCTGCACCTAGTAGCGCCAATTGCTACGCCCGGGGATTTTTTTTGCTTGACCCACATAAATGGAGGATGTAATCATCATTGACTTTTGCTACCACACGCAACAGTAATTGCTACAATCATTCATGGCGAAGCTGCGACCACGATGGCAGTGATGGCGATTTGCTGCCACCGTCGGCTTTTGCTATGACCAACGAGGAAATTTGCTACAACCAGGCGATGCCATCTGCTAAACAACAGCATCTGCTGAACAATGACATCTGCTGGAAAAAAATTATAAACTACCATGTAAAAAATTTCAACAAAAAAGGGTCCGTCTGTGACATATCTAGATGTGAGATAATACCTCACATCTAAGTATGATGTCAGTGACTCCTCATTTTTTTTCATTATTTGTCCTGTTTGTTTGATTTTAATTTGTCAAAGCCCAAAACTAAAAACCAACACGCCCCGCATCCGCCTGGGTGGCCGCCCTATACGTAAATTTGGTCGCTAGCTCCCATAAAAAGAAAAAAAATCTGTTCACTAGATACGAGTACAAAAAAAATCTGATCGCTAGCTTTTTCTGGAAAAAATCTGATCTCTACTGCTAACATGGATTTGTTAGCTTTTGCGTCTGATAGTTATACATTTACAAGTATGTCTCGCAGCTAGCTTCTACGCTACCAACGATTTTGTTTGCCTTTTAATTTTTGCGGTTTTCACCCTTATATTTATAATTAAGTTTCAGTAAGGAACAAAGTTTGATCACAACATATTATAAAGACACATGTTCATGAATTTACATAAAAACTTTAAAATTATAAAAATGTTAAGAAATACCAAACAAGTTCTAATATACAGTGAACAATCTTTTAATAAACGATCATTTTCTGAATACACACTAATTGTTTTGAAATATACATTGAACATTTTTTATTAAACAATCAAAAAAATATACAGTGACTTTTTTATTTATAATCATTGAGGATTCCTTTAAATACACTAAATTATTTAAAACACATACTAAACAATTGATTGTGCATTCAAAAAAGTTCATGGATTACAAAAAAAATTATGATTCAAAATTTGTTTGCAGATTCAGAAAATATTTTCATAATTTCCAAAATATTCATGATTTAAAAAATGAAAATAAGTTTAAAAAGGTTCAGGGATTTTAGAAAATAAAAAGGAAAGGACAAGTAGAAAAAATGAATGAAAAGCAAACAGCAAAAAAATAGAAAAGCAAATAGATAAGTAACTAGAGAACAAAAATAAACACATTTTGATTTTTTTAAGCTGATAAATAGAGACAATTTTAGAAAAATATTTTTTTATGAATTTTGATACATTTATTAAAACTTGTGAATTTATGAAAAATGGAAAAAGAATCAGAAAAAACAAAAAAAATGAGATCAACTTTTTAAAAATAGAAAAATTAAAAGGAGAGGAAAACCAATTGATGGAAAAGTGATCAAATAAAAAACAGAAAAAACATGAAGAAAACAAAACAAAAAAGTATCCTAGCTATTTGGGTCTGCTCATCTACGGTTTGTTCGCTGTTGAGGGTGGACTTGCAACTGGGATAAAAAAGGTCGGACCCCTAAAGGCATGTCGAGAGTGGACTCGTAGTTGGGACTAAAAATGGTCAAGCCCCAGTTGTGAGTCGATTTTGGACTTGCAACTGGGACAAAAATTGTTGGGCCCCAGTTGCGAGTCGAGGGTGGACTTGTAACTGGGACAAGAAAAGGTCGAGCCCAGTTGTAATTTGACGGTGAACTTATAACTTGGCAAAAAAAAGTTTGGCCTAGTTGCAAATCGAGGGTGGACTTGCAATTGGACTTAAAAACCCAGGCCCCAGTTGCGAGTTGAGGTTGGACTTGCAACTCAGACAAAAAAGGTTGGGCCCTAGTTGCATGTCGAGGGTGGACTTGCAATTTGGACAAAATAAAATGGTTTGGCCCCATTTACGAGTCGAGAGTGGACTTGCAAATAGGACAAAAATGCTTGGGCTACAATTACGAATCGTGGGTGGACTTCTAATTGAGACAAAAAAAAAGGTCAGACCCAGTTACGAGTCGAGAGTGGAATTGCAACAAGGAAACAAAGGTCGGGCCCCAGTAGCGACTCAAGGGTGGAATGTAACTAGGGAAAAAGGACGGACATGCAACTGGGACGAAAAAAGGTGAGGTCACAATTATGTGTCGAGGGGGGATTGCAACTGGGAAAAAAGGCCGGGCTCCGGTTACGAGTCGATAGTGGACTCGCAACTAGAAAAAAAGGTCGGGCCCCAGATGCGATTCAACGGTGGACTTGCAACTGAAAAAAAAACAGGTCAGATCCCATTTATGAGACAATGGCGAACTTACAACTGGGACAAAAGAGGTCGGGCCCTAGTTGCGAGTCGAGGGTGTCCTTGCATCTGGGACAAAAAATATTGGGTCCTAGTTGCGATTCAAGTGCGGACTTGCAACTACGAGGAAAAAAAGATCATGCCGCAGTTGCGAGTTGAGTGTGGATTTGCAACTGGACCAAAAAAGGATGGGTCCCAGTTGTGACTCGACGGTGGACTTGCAACTGGGACAAAACAAGGTCAGGATCCAGTTGCGATTCGAGGGCCGACAAAAGCGAAGCCAAAAAGGTCTAGGCCAACAACAGAATACGCAGTAAACAAACATCGATAAGCGAGGCGGGAGATAGAGAGCTTGCACGAAAATTACGGGAACTAAATCAAATGATGAATTTAAGATAGACTTATAAATATTTTAAAATCATGAATTTTGAAAAGACCAAAAAAGGAGATAACAAAAAAACAAAAGTTTTAAAGCCAAAAGAAAAAAATTAGAAAGAACACACAAGGAATATTTTTTGCGAGAAAATTTTCAATGTTTTCATCAACTGTCAAGGTAGTACAAAGAACATTAGAAGTAAGAATTACATCCAGGTCAGTAGACCACCTAGCGACGACTACAAGCACTGGAGCAAGCCGAATGCGGGCCGCCGTGGAGGCGGGCAAACATTGTTGTAGTAGACAGCCGGGATTTCATCGTGCTAAGGCCCCGTAAGACCAGCGCACCAGAACAACCGCCAATAAAGAGACGTCTAGATTGGAAGGATCCAACATGCAGACAGATAGACTAACGAAGACCGGATCCAAATGGATCCACCGAAGACAAACGATGAACGGATCCCACGAGATCCGCCGGAGACACACCTCCACACGCCTTCCGACAATGATAGAAACATTGCCGAGACGGGGGCTAGGCGGCGAGGACCTTATTCCATCTTCAAGAAGTCGCCTCCGGCTCGTCTTCCTGAACATGACACAAACCCTAACAAAACTCCAAAAGCATCTAAAAACGGATCCCTCTTGTCGGCAAGGGTCGGGATCCACCGCGCCTTCGTGTTCCAAGGACCATAGGAGACGAGGCAGACCTGCGACAACGCCGACGAGAGACAAGGAAACCCTAACTCAGATGTTGCAGGAGGCAGGAGCGAAGGAGTTAAGCAAAAGAATACTACTTAGGATAACAAGGATTTTTTTTGAAGAGTCTTGTTCCAAATGACCGAACTAAAACTTTTTTTTGCATTGAAGTATGACTTTATTCAACGAAGAATCATGCGGTTACAGTCTGCCCATAGGCCATTAACAAGAAAATCTGGGCTCTCCTCGAGCCAGCACTCCGCACCCTCGGATGCACACGCATGTTGCGCACACAAGTGGGCTGGAAAATTAAAATCCCTACTTACATGCTGCACCGAGAAGGACACAAAATTAAGGGCTAAAGCATCTAGTTCTCGAAAGATAGGTGCTGCAACGGACCGTGAGTTGTCGCGCGAGTTCCATTGGGTGACCGGCTCCATACAATCAACCTCCATTATCACATGTGACATCCCACGAAGCTGAGCAAAGATCACACCCTCCCGGAATGCTAGAAGCTTAGCAATGAAAGGGTCTGAGACCCCCTCTAACGACTTGCACCAGGCCCCAATGAACGAAATATGAGACCGGGCAACACCTCCTGCTCCTCCTGACAGTGCATCCGGAAGCACCGAACCATCAGTATTGGTGTTAATCCACCCCATGTTGAGGGGGGGGGGGGGGGTCCAGCGTTGCCCCGCCTGCACTCTAGGCTGACGGGTACGTAGATGGAGTATGGACAAGGTTTCATGGATCCACTTGAGCACTTGCACTGGGAGAATCCCTCTTGGTCATGAGTCCATTTATTCCTGGAGGTCCATACGGCATGCATGATCGTGATGATCTTGCAACGTGTATTATCAGGGAACATGTCATCAAGCACTATATCCCGTGCCCATGTTAAGGGATGCAACCTCGGTAGATGGAGATCGAACCAATCCTTCCTCGCAATCCAAAACTGCTAGGCATGTGAAGACGAGATGAGCGCATGCATTAAGTCCTCATTCATGGCCTTGCATAAATCGTAGTGGCCAGGTGGCTTGATATGTCGGTGCTTCAAGGTCATGGAGTCTGGCAGTATAGCGTGGAGAACCCTCCACCAGAACACCCTAACCTTTGGCACCACCCGTAGCTTCCAAAGTGCAGTCCACAACTGTTTATTGGCTGATGAAGAACCCGTAATCGTCCCTTCCTCTAGAGAACTATGCTCGTTCTGAGTCATTAGAGAGCGTACGCTGATTTTACAGTATAGTTACCTGAATTTTCCATTGCCCACGCCAAAGTGTCATCCCCTCCTAATCTGTTCAAGGGTATATTAACGATCGCCTCATCGTCAGGATGAAGAAAGTTTTGACGGACCAAGTTAACATTCCAACTACCAGTGTAGTCATCAATCAACTCCGAAACTGCCTGCAGGGGCGTAGCCCCGGCCCTAATCTTCCACTCCGTTTCATGGTGACTGTGTTTGGAATCCGAGGATCATTCCATATAGAAATAGATGAACCGTCACCTATCTGATGGATCAGCCCTATCTCCAAAGCCTTCCTGCCCGCTATGACTGCCTTGCAGGTAGAAGAAGCTCGCTTGGGGATTGAGGCTTGGAGGAAATTTGAGTGTGGGAAGTACTTTCCTTTCAACACCCTTGAACACAAAGAGTCTGGGTTGGTCAGGAGACGCCATCCTTGTTTGCCAAGCATTGCTAGATTGAATAATTGGGGATCCCAAAAACCCAAGCCTCCTTTGATTTTTGGCTCTGTCGATTTATTCCACGCCAGCCAGTGTAGGGATTTCTTATCAATGGAGCTTCCCCACCAGTACTTGGCCATAGGCGAAGTGATATCCTTGCACACTTTCTCGGTCAGCTAGAAACAACTCATACTGTGAGTTGGGATTGCTTGAGCAATGGATTTTAGTAAGACCTTCCACCCTGCAGAGGCTAGGTTCCTCTCTGACCGTCCACTTATTTTGCCGCGGATACGTTCACTGATATGTTGGAAAGTACCGCTAGTGATTCTTCCAATGGCTGTGGGTAAGCCTAAGTAGCTACAAATTGGCACCCTGGCGCCCTATAACTCACGGAGCGTACATATACGTTGCCTTACTTCTCCCTGCTCTCGATTACATTGCTTTAAAAAATTATATCCATCAAACACATGGACAACCTAACCCACAAAATATGCACAAAAGAAACTACCCGTCATTGGGCCAGGCCCAACGAAAACAACATGGCACAACTGAGCAACAAACACAGCTGCATGGGATGTGTTACTCAAAAAAGAAAAAGCTGCATGGGACATACGAGTGCGAGGGACCGTTGCACGAATCTTATAATAAAGTTTTATCCTATGGTGATGAACTTAGACGTGAGGTAACTATTTTACATCAAGATGTGAAATAGGAACAAAAAAATGTCATCCGCTGAACCACTGCGCTGTGAGGGGGCATAGGGTCGAGGTCTCCTGGTGCCCGAGCGAGTCGCCAACCACTGCGCTGTGATGTGGTGTTTTGATTCTCTAATAATACGTTTGCTGGCATTTGTCACACAGCAAACAACTTTGTCTCCGAATCTGTATAAAGATTCGCACAAATGAAACCGACGGCTGACCCAGCGAGCGGCTGTCGGTCTGATCCAGCGCACGCTGGACGGAGCCACCTGCATGCACACGTTGGATCAGTCGGTGTCGGTGGGCTCATGATGCGTCGCACGTCTCTCTCTCTCTGGCTTAGCCAACGTTCGCCAGCGATCACGATCCTTATTGTTAAATCTAAACTTGGTCAACGAGCCAACATGTCATCGACTGCACCATCAAATGAGAAATGATATGCTGGTGTGTCTATTTTTCTTTTGGAGACGCGAGACGCTCATTGTCATCGGCTCAGTCAGAGAGAGACGTGGTGCCCATTTTTTTCTGAAGGAAGAACAATTATTTCTTCCTAATCTAATCCCAACCTCTAATCTATAATTATTTTTTTGCCACAGAAGCACCAGAATCAATCCAAATATAGATCGAGTCGCTTTCTCCCCTGTCATGTCCTCCCCTCCCCGGTAGCTAGCTCTCCTGTAGGCAGTAGGCCCTCTCTCCGCCCGTGACCACCACCAAGAGGCGCCCCCGGCAGCGATCAACGACGGCGGCAGGGACGCTTCCCGACGTCTCAACTCTCAAGGTGAGTCTTCTCCACTGATACTATCCTCCTCTTCCTCCTTCATTTCTCTGATTTGTCTTTCTGCTTCAGCTCGAACAGACTGAGGGGAATTCCGTACGTGACAAGTAACCGGGCCACATCCATCTCAATCCTTCCTACCCTCCACCAACAACCATGCCACCGCCGATTCCGGCGGTGAGGCCTGCACCGACGCTGCCGGACGAGCTTATCGAGGAGGTCTTCCTCCGCCTCCCACCGGACGAGCCCTCGAGCCTCGTGCGTGCCTCCCTGGCCAGCAGTTTTTGGCTCGGCCTCCTCACTGGGACTAGCTTCTCCGTTCGCTACCGAGAGTTCCATGATGCTCCCCCCATGCTGGGCTTCTTTTATTCCTGGCTCCACGCCGACCGCCCCTGCGATGAAGGAGAATCCCCCGTCCAACGCTTTGCCTTCACCACGAAATTCGGCGCGCGCATTCCCGATGTCGAGGAATGGGACGACTATGAAGCGTTGGACTGCCGCCATGGCCGTGTTCTCTTTGAAAACCCCTTTGGTTGCCCCGCCCCGCTGTTCGTTTGGGACCCCATGACAGGCTGCACGAGATACCTGGAGAAGCCCGATGGATGCTGGGGCGATGGGGCCACGGTGGTCTGTGCTGTGAGCGGCTGTGACCACCGCTTGTGTGACGGAGGGCCCGTCCGTGTGGTCTTTTTCACGACCGGTGACGGTGATGGTTGTGTTGCACACGTGTCCGTCGCGTTGCTGGAGATGGATGATGCATGGAGTGAGAGCTCTGATCTTGATCTTGACCTTGAGTGGACCCTGAGCCCTGGTCTTGAACTTGAAGCTAGGCATGCATTCATTCCTGAAATAATGCCCCCTGTCCTCATCAAAGACGCACTCTACTTCATGCTTTCCATTGTTGATGGTGTTCGTGACATGGCTATTCTCAAGTACGACATGGCCTCTGATGGCTTGTCATTGATTGATCTACCGGACGTGCGCTCTAATGGCTTACCACTCAAAGACCATTCCTTTATCCCCATGGCCATGGGGGATGGCAATTTGGGGTTTGCACAAGTGGACGGGTTAACCCTCAACCTATGGTCAGGCTCAATCCAGACGGGTGCCGAGGGCCTTGCGTCATGGACTCAGCATAGGGTTGTCGATCTCAAGAACCTTCTCCCTATTCAGAATCCCAATAAAAGTCTTAGGCTGATTGGATCCGTGGAAGGCAGTGATATCATTTTCGTGACTACAGACCTTGGCATCTACCAGATTAGTCTCAAGTCCCTCATGTGGAAGAAGCTATGGAAGAGCGAGAAGTTCAGTGCTTTGATTCCGTACATGAGTTTCTACAATCCACAAGGTATATTTATATGTCCATTTCTTTCTGATTTGGTAACAACCACCCCTAAATAATAAGCCCTCTGTCCCAAAGTAAGTGTTGCTCTGAAATATTTTACACCTAGTTATATTTGATGTTTGACTAGATAAAAATTTATATTTGATGTTTTTAATTTGTGATAATGTATGTAGGCTCAAGAAAACTTTCAGCGCTATATGTACTATACTTGAATGTTACACCTAGTTATTCTTATGAAGGGGTGTGGAATCACACAAATAATTCTACATTTGCAGAGAGGATCAACCCCTACGATGAAGCTCATTGATGGCTTAGTGTTGGATGTGCTTAAGAGCAGAAGGCCAATATCATCAATTGGAAAAATGACCACTTGAAGGGGCAACGTGGTCTCGTGATGAATTGTGCACTATTAATAGCTGGTTTTGGTGCAATGGTGTTTGTTTTGTCATTTTGTTGGTAACTCAGTCGGCCAGCTTAATAATTCCCGGTGTTAAGTAGCATGCGTAAGCGGATGAAGGGATTATCTTTGTAATGAACCTACTAGTTGTCACAGGATTTACGGATGGACAGAGCTAACCGACTTTAATCTTCTTCCTCATAATTGAAATGTCTTATCTTCTATAAGTGATGTCTTAATATCTTTCAATACCAAGTTGCCGCATTTGGTTTGCCGCCTCTTCATGCCTACATATTGCCTCACACTAGAGGTCTCTCATTTTGCATCATGCTTATCGACATCTAGAACCTTTGTGCAACCATCGATCATGTCAGGAATCACCAAATTTTAAATCGCGGGCGAAAGTTGCGCAATCGCTGGCTGGAAGCCTCTCCCCGCGACGCAATCCTTCAAAAAATGCGATCTGACACTAAACGCGCGAAACGGGACGATTTGCCTTCGCTTTCGCTGCACTTTTGCTGGGACGGGCTTAATGACTGAAACAAGAATAAGTCATAAAACATGGGGGGGGGGGGGGGGGGGGGATAATTATTCCAAGCTTGCTAGTAAGCTCTTCTGGTATTAAAATTGACAATATTCTAGACAAAAAACATTTGGCAAAAATTCTCATGCTGATAAAAGTTACAGATTTTGAGGCGTGAGATCAAGTTACTACATGGAGGCGGAGGCATATCTGAATGACTCTATAGAATAGTGCAATGATGAGTATGAGAAGAGTTAGAGCAGGTTACGTGTGGTGCTCTGCTATTTGGTTTTCATGCCGTCTACTGTATGAGAAGAATTGATAGACAAAGAAGACTCCAGTCTACTGTACCATGTCGTTCTTCAGACAGTCACAGGTACAGGTTCAGACAGTTCTCTGTTGTCCTTTAGGGAAATGGCATTGTTTGACGTGCAAGAGACTTATAATGTGCACCAGAAAGTGGAATTGTTTGACCTGCACGAGATTTCTAAAGATCTTATAACTAATAGGAGTAGTAAAGTTACAGATCTTGAGGCTTAACAGCCAGTACAGACAAAGTCTTTTTTGTTGTCCAGCAGGAAGTGAAATTGTTTGACCTGCACCCCTGAACGGAGGCTAGCTAATTCTGCATGATTAGAGGAGTAAGAGTTGAGACATGGTGACCTTTTGCATCATGGGATTACTGTCACGAACTCATAATCGCGGAATTGGATCGAAGAGGGGAAGGGGATGAGATCAAGACTTGGGAGAGAGGGTTCTTTCCAAGGGAGGAGGTACAGATTAGGTGCGAGAGGTTCAGAGATACAACACACACATCGCATGCCCTGCCTACTGGCCTACAGCTGGCTAAATAGCTGCGCTCCACTTGTCCGCCTTGCCTGGCCGGTGGGTCCATGCCCACTGGCCGAGGGGTCCCACCATCACGGGTCCACTGCATCACCTCCTAGCGATGCAGGTGTGACATTCCCCACTCCTTCAGAACGGGCCCCATCTTCAGGTTCAGTGTGCTGCTCCGCGTCGCCGGTGAACGGTGCGTCCCACGCCGGTGCTTGTGGAAAACGGCGGCGTAGGGTGTCGTAGTCTTCCCACGTCGTCGCCGTCTCGTCGTTGCGCCAGCGCACCTTGATTTGCACCAGAGCGCTGTTGCCGCGCTTGACCATGCGCCTCTCCAGGATCTCCACCAGTTCGTCGTCGTGGCCGGCGAGGTCTGGGGGTCGTGGCAGCTCGGAGAAGACCGGAGTGTAGTTGGGGTGAATGGCTTGAGCTGGGACACGTGAAAGACTGGGTGTATCCTGCTGTCCGCCGGCAACTCCAGCTTGTACGCCATCCTGCCGATCTTGTCGAGCACCGAGAAGGGCCCGAAGTACTTGTATTCCAGTTTAGCACAGGGCCGGTTCGCCACCGACGACTGTGCATAGGGCTGGAGCTTGAAGAGAACACTGTCGCCCACCTCGATGGAGCGCTCCGTGCGGTGCTGATCGGCCTGCTTCTTGAACCTGTGCTGGGCACAAAGAATGTGATCGCGTTGCCGTGCCGTGTGCACGCCCCAGTCCCAAGGCTCGCCGTCGATCATGGGCACCATCTTGTCGTCCTAGAGCGCCATGGCGCCCAGGTTGGGCTCGACGCCGTACAAAGCTTTGAAGGGGGAGCATTTGATCGAGAAATGAAACAACGAGTTGTACCAGAATTCGGCGGTCGGCAGCCAGCGACGCCATTGCTGGGGCGCGTCATGCACAGCGCAACGCAAGTACATTTCCATGCACTGGTTGACGCGTTCGCTCTGACCATCCGTCTAGGGGTGGTACGCTGTGGAGAAGAGCAGCTTGGTGCCCGCACTGGCGAAGAGCTCGCGCCAGAGAGCGCTGGTGAAGACGCGATCGTGGTCGGAGACGATGGAGCTCGGAATGTCGTGCAGCTTGACGACGTGATCCCAAAAGACCTTGGCCACCTGAGGAGCTTTGAAGGGATGACGAAGCGGAATGAAGTGCGCTGATTTGGTGAGCCGGTCCACGACCACCATGATAGAGTCGAAGCCCTCCGACGGCGGCAAGCCCTCCACGAAATCCATGGTGAGATCGCGCCAGGGAGCGGTCGGCACTGGCAAGGTGCGGGCGTGCCCGCCGGCTTGGATTGCTCGTGTTTGGCGTGCTGACACACACTACTAGGAAAAACCTTATACACAGAACTTTAGCAGTAGCGAGGGTCAAAAAAGCACGCTGGTGCTAAGTAGCAGTAGCGCGCCTGAGCAAACCGCGCTGCAGATAAAGTTCTAGCAGTAGCGCGTCTTGCTCTAAACACGTTACTACTAAAATTCCCACAGCTTAGCCGATAGGCTACACATAGTAGTAGCGACCTATAACGAACCGCGCTACCGCTACTTTCTTTGTAGCAACGCGTTTTAATCTAAACTTGCTACTGCTAAAGGATATAAAATTAAATGGAAAGCAAATAGAAAGGTAACTGAAAATGAAAGAAATAGAATAAGGTGAAAGGAAAAAAAATAAAATGTGAAGAAAACTAAATGAATAAGGGAAAAAAAGAGAAAGGAGTAGCAGTAGCGTGTATCCCAGAACGCGCTGTAGCTAATGTAGCAGTAGTGCGCTTCCTGGAACGCGCTACTGCTACTTCTAACTTAACCACGGGGTTCGTCCTTCCCCGCGGCCACTTCCCCCAAATCCAACTCTCCACTCTCGCCGCCGCCGTCGCCCGTCGGCCGCCGCGCGCTCTCCGCACACCCTCTACGCGC
The DNA here is from genome assembly GCA_963921465.1 of Triticum timopheevii. Lineage (NCBI taxonomy): Eukaryota > Viridiplantae > Streptophyta > Magnoliopsida > Poales > Poaceae > Triticum > Triticum timopheevii. The sequence continues at coordinate 624,847,648 of OY997270.1, read as the reverse complement.
CCCGACCCCAGATTCAACGCCGCCCCCGCCATCGACCTCAACGCCGCCCCGGACGCCACCCCCGACCCCGACCTCGACGCCGCCATCCGCCGCGCGCCCGAGCCCCGACCCTGACCTCGACGCCGCCTGCCCCTCCCTCGTCGCAGGCACCCGAGGTGAGCACGCCTGATCCTCCCTCTCCCCTACCTCTGCCTGGGGTTTCTTTATATTTTAGTTGCATCAAATTAGTTAGGGTTCATGTAAGAGTGGAAACAAATCGGATGCGGATGCGGCTCAAATGAGTTAGGGTTCATGTAAGGGTGGAAACGAATCAAATTTCTAAAATGAATCATAAAACGAGTAAAATTTGACCACTTATTTCACTTTATAGTTGGATAATTGGAATATCCGCTACCACTTTCCACCCCTATAGGTTCATCAAATTAGAAGGTAATTAGGGCAGTAGTTCTTAGGTACTAATTAGTTAGTAAGAACTAGGTACTAATTAGGTACTAGAATATTTTTATTTATAGTAAGTTTATTTTTAGTAAGAACTAATTGAATTAATAGATCTAGCTAGTAAGAACTTGTTGCTATTTTTTAGTTAAAGCAATTTTTCCCGCATCGACGTGGACGATGCCTATCCCACATCCTCGTCGTCGAGTCGGCGGAGGACGACACCTGCTTGACCAGATGGGTCATGTCCGGGACTGGGCTCCGCCGGGGTGGTACTGGGAGGCGCTACCTACCGGGGGGCGCAGGTTGGTGAGGAGCCAGCCTGTCGTTGACCCGAACCTTCTTTGGTGGCGGTCGCGTGGGCCAGTGACGGTCCAGAGGCTCGAGGACTCCGCGGAGGTGGTGCGTCACCGTGTCGGTGAGGAGGACGCGCACGTCCGTCGCTACTTGTTTGCGTTGGAGCATAGGTTCTCCAATACCTGGCAGGTTCTCCAGGGATCTCACTGGAGCTATGATCCCGTGATGGTTCCTTCTCTGTGGGTGTCCACCACCCGCGCCGATACCTGTTGTGTGCTAGGGTTTTAGTTGTATTAGTGATGTTATATGTATGACACTATTCGTGATGTATTAGTGATAATATTCGACGATGTACGGATGCATTAGATGATTTACTTTTGCTTATTGAATGGATGCTAATTTGAGTCCTATAAGATATTTTTAAATGTATATCTTGTGTTGCTCAATATCCAAGTGGCCGGTCATGTTTGCAAGTTACACCTCCGAGTGGCCTATGTTTTGCCGGAGTGTTGATTCATTTCCGTTCCGGCAAATTTCAGGCGCTCGATATGTCCTATTTTAGCAAAGGTCATGCCGGATTTTTCCGTGAATTTTGGCATGACTTGTGCCAGAATATGTAGGAAATATCGAGTACCCCGGATTTGTGTGTTGAGTATCCTGGTAGTGGTATTCGATCGAATTTCAATTAATGTTTTAACTATGAACATAGGAAATGTCTGACGACAAAAAGGATTTCGGTATTTGCAAATACTGCGAAGACGAGCACGACCTGTGCGACGGAATCTTCCTAGATGATGATAGGCGCTTCAGCATCAAGTTGGACAAAAACTTCGAAGTGGATAAAGTAAGTCACAACGACAAGTCTTTTTTCGTAATTAAGCATGACATCTGCTTCATTTGCTTCAACTTATATTTTTTTACTATTCTACTAGCGTATCCCCTACCATGCAAGAGTTTTTATATTGGATAAGATAGGTTTTAGTCATACTATGGAGCTAAAGAAAGTTTACTTGAAGACCGAGTATGGTTATATTTTCCATGCAAAATTATACAACTCAGACGACTACACCTATTTTGGATGCAAAACATGGCGAGCACTATGCAAGACTTATGCATTTGAGCCTGATATGGTTATCACCTTTGATATTGGTCCGGAAGATGATATTGAAGGTAATACCGACATCTGGGTCGATGTGCAGACGCCTCCAGTTATACCATTATGTAAGTTTCTCAATCATATTTATGTCTTTGATATTTTTTATTCAAAAATAGTTGACAACTAATTTGTATTGTCAGCTTTTTTCGGTGCAAGCAAACATGTCCAGCGCTTGGTAGACAGGACCTACTACTGTCCCGGGGCTGAACTAAACTGCGAGGAGCTAAGTCATTATGTTTCATGGCTTGAGGATCTTGATACTGTCAAGACAAATTTTCTTCCTGGATTTAGAAATGTTAGTACTGAAAACGTGTGACTAATAGTGTTCGTAATGAACTACGGTCACATCTATTTAGGAAGGATGGTAAGATTTTTACTATTTGTCCTCAGTGCATCTTTTCCATACATTATTTTTGAAGCTAAACTTAATTGCTAAGTATGTTACCATATGATGTTCTTCAACAGGGATTCCCGATGAATGTTGTGCCTTATGGCATTGAGACTAAAGGTACCATGAGTATTATTAGCTTACGGCCAAGATATCCTACAGATTACTTTAGCGCATTCAAGATTAGCGACGGATGCTTAATAGTGCAAGACTGGACCAAATATGTGATGGGGGAGTGCAGAGAAGTACTAGGGGGCAGCAAACAGAGGCGCTACCCACGATTAGGAGACAGGTTTATCTGCATGCTCCAACTTGATCAAGGAGGAGAGCTACACATGTTTTATGTTATTTTACCTAAGAGAAAGCAGCAGGAGTGATTAGCTAGCTAGAAATGAGTTTGAGGATGATGATGTGCTACACTATTACTATGATGATAAAATAGCTAGTGTGGGTGGTAATGACTATGATGATTATTATTAGCTAGTGTTAGTGGTGATTAAATAAATACTGTTGGTGGTAATGACCATGATGATGATTAAATATCTTGAGCTGGCGAATTAGATTCAAGTGGAGGCAACATGTGGTGCACATCGAAAGTACTACTAGTCCAAACTAGATCAAGTTTGGATTAGTAGTATACTTTTGACATGCACCACATATTCCCTCCACTTGAACCTAATCCACCTTCATTTGACACACTGTTATGGACATAATGATGTAAACCTCATAACTGGTATTGTACCAATATTTGTACGATGGCGCATAAATACACTAAAAATAAAAAAATAAAAAAAGAATACTAGTAGCGATGGAGAGAAAACACGCTGCCAGTAGTTACATTAGCAGTAGCGTGGGAGTGAACAAACGTTGCAGCTATTCGTCCTAGCAGTAGCGCGTGCGGGCATGCGTTACTGCTAAGCAATAGCTGTAGCGCCTTATTAGTAGCGCGCCTACCCGCGCTACTAGTGAGCACAAAACCAGCGCTACTGCTAGGGTTTTCCCTAGTAGTGACACTGGGCACTGCCGCACATAGTCGGTGACGTTGGTCTTCAATCCGTCCCACACGAAAAGTTTCTTGATGCGCTGGTAGGTGGCCGTAGCGCCGAAGTGACCACCGACCACGCTGTCGTGCAGAGCGCTGATGATGTTGGTGCGCAAGGCCGTGTTCTTGCCGATCCACAAGCGCTCCTGCTTGCGAATGAGCCCCTTGTAGAGCTCGTACCCATTGTCGTCGGGGCTGTGGATTGCGAGCCGCGCCAGGCGATCCTGCGCATCAGCGTCCATGGCGTAGGAGTTTGCCACCTCTTGAACCCATGCGGGCTGGCAAATGGAGAGCACGTCCAGGTTCAGAGACGCGCCCACGCGAGAGAGAGCATCCGCAGCGCCGTTGTCGCTGCCGCGATGGTAGCGGAAACTTGAATTGGAGTCCCACCAGCTTGGCCATGGCCTTGCGTTGCAGGTCGGTGGCGAGCTGTTGATCTTGCAGGTTGCAGAGGATTTTGTGATCCATAATGATGGTGAACAGCCCCGTTGCAAGTACGCGCGCCACTTCTCGACGGCCATCATGACGGCGATGAACTCCTTCTCATACGTCGACAGCCTCTGATTGCGCACGCCCAAGGCCTTGCTGAGAAACGCCACCGGGTGCCCTTCCTGTGCGAGCACTGCGCCGATGCCGGTGTCGCAGGCGTCCGTCTCGATAGCGAACGGGCGCGCGAAATCTGGGAGTGCGAGCACGGGCGCGGTCACCATTGCACGCTTGAGGAGATCGAATGCCACTTGCACTTTCTCCGTCCACTCGAAGCCCTTCTTGGTTAGCAAGCTCGTGAGCGGCTTGGCAATGATGCTGTAGTGCACGATGAACTTGTGATAGTAGCCGGTGAGGCCGAGGAAGTCGCGAAGCTCGGTCACATTGGTTGGGGTAGGCCATGCCACCATAGCTTGCGTCTTCTCGGGGTCCGTGGCGACGCCATCCATGGATATGATGTGGCCGAGGTAGTAGATGATGTCCTGGGCAAACGAACACTTGGACTCCTTGGCGTACAGCTGGTGCTCCTGGAGCAGGGCGAGGACGAGGCGAAGGTGCTCCAGGTGCTCTTCCAAGGTTTCGCTGAAGATCAAGATGTCATCAACGAATATGATTACAAACTTATGAACGTACTTGGCGAAGATTGCATTCATGAGGCATTGGAAGGTGGCCGGGGCATTCGTCAGCCCGAACGGCATGACTTTGAGGTGGAAGTGGCCATGGTGGGTCTTGAACGCCGTCTTCTCCTCATCGCCCTCGCGCATGCGTATCTGGTGATAACCAGCGCGGAGGTCCAGCTTGGAAAAGAAGGCCGCGCCAGCCAACTCGTCGAGCAGTTCATCCACAATGGGCAGGGGAAACTTGTTCTTGACCGTGGCTTCGTTGAGCCGGCAATAATAGACACAAAAGCGCCATGTGCCGTCCTTTTTCTTGACGAGCAGCATGAGCGCGGCGAAGGGACTCATGCTATGCTCGATGACGCCTGACTGGAGCATCTCCTATACCTAACGCTCGATCTCGTCTTTATGCAGTGGCAAGCAGTGATAGGGGCACGAGTTGGTGGGGCGCGCGTCGTCGACCAAGGTGATGGCGTGATCATAGCGGCGATGAGGAGGCAAGCCCTTGGGGTCGGCGAACACATCGGCGAAGTCCGTCAGGATGCTCTGCAAACTAGGTGGCACCTTTGTAGCTTGCGGCTCCGGTGTACGGGGCAAATCGAGGACTGCCATGTACCATATGTCGTTGCCTGCTTGCCATTTGCGCAATTGCTCGGGCTCGGTCTCTTCCATCTTGTCGTTCTGCTTGGGTCGAACACCTTGCAGGGTGATCATGGTGCCATGGTGCTCAAAGGTCAGCGTCTTCTCGAGCCAGTGACAACTCATCGGGCTGAACTGCTCCAGCCAGTCCATGCCGAGCACGCCGTCGTAAGCGCCAAAGTCCAGTCGCCTCATATCGGTGGTGAACGTGTGCCATTGAATCCACCAGTTCAGCCCCTGCACCATGCTGTTGCAGGTCATGCGCTTGCCGTTGGCCACCCGGACCTCCACCGCGGGCACGGGCACAGATGCTGCGTGCACTCGCTCGGCGAACGCCTTGGAGACGAAGCTGTGCGTGCTCCCTGAGTCCACCAAGAGCAACCTGACTTGATTGTGGACGAGCGTGCGCAGACGGATGGTGCGCGGCGACTCGGTACCAGCAACTGCGTGCGTGGAGAGCACACAGCATTCGGGCGCAGGATCTTGCTTGGCTGGTGCGTCGAGCAGGTCCAGGGCATGAACCGCGTCGTCGATGAGAACTTCTCCATAATCGCCGACTTGAATTGTGAGCAGTTGAGTGGATGGCTTGCATCAATGGTCGCGGGAGTAATGATCGCCGCATTTGAAGCAGAGCCTGTTGACGCGTCGGTGCTCTCGAAGCTGCCGCTCGCGTGCCAGGTCGTCGTTGGGCGTAGCAGCACCGCCTGGCCGTGGCGCCCCAACAGCCCGAGGAGGAAGCGGTATTGGCGGTGGCGGTGGTGGTCATCGTGCAGGAATGATGCGCGGTCGAGCATGTTGTGTGCCCGCTTCCTCTTCCACGATCCGGGCCAACACCGCCGCGCGTGTGATGCTGGACGGCTCCTAGAGACGGACGGCCGCCCGCAGATCATCGCGCAAGCCCAGCAGGAACTACGTGATGAACAACTTGGGGTTGAGCGACGCGTCGAGGGCGAGGAGGTGGTACATGTGAGCCTCGAACGCCATCCTGTACTCGGCGACGGTGCCAGTTTGGTGAAGCTGAAGCAATTTATGCATCTCCACTTCGAATTCACCTGGTGCAAATTCGCTGATGATGGCCGCGGTGAACTCGTCCCAGGTCAACGAGCGGTGTGTCTACCGGTACGCCTGGTACCAGTGCGCGGCGTGGCCATCGATGCAGAGCAAGGCCGTGGTCACCCAACTATGCGGCGGAACTCGGTACAGGTCAAAGTAGGTGATGCAGCGGTTGATCCAGAGGCTGGGCGCATCGCCGTTGAAGTGAGGGAAATCGTGCTTGGGTGGCTTGACCGTGTACTCCTCGCGCAGTCCATGGTGAGCACCGCAACCCGCCATGAACGCGGCAGGCTGCACGACGCTCGCGAACTGGTGTCCTCCATAAGCTTCGGAGTGACACTTGCGTAGGATCTGTTCCTGTTCATGCTCAGGTACACAACGTCTAATAACACCATCTACTCCTTCTTTATAAAGATGTGGGTCATCCCAAAAGTAATGTCTCAAATCATAGAAAAACTTTTTCTTTTGCTGGTATGTGAAACTAGGGGGTATAAATTTAGCAACAATGTAATTAGCATAATCAGCATACCATGGAGTACTACGGGAAGTATTTATGACATTTCCTCATTAGGAAAGCTATCATCAATGGGAAGTGGCTCATCAAGAACATTTTCTAACCTAGACAAGTTGTCTGCAACGGGGTTCTCAGCTCCCTTTCTATCAACAATATGCAAATCAAATTCTTGTAGCAAGAGAACCCATCTAATAAGTCTAGGTTTAGCATCTTTCTTTTCCATCAGATATTTAATAGCAGCATGATCAGTGTGAATAGTTACTTTAGAATCAACAATATAAGGTTTGAACTTATCACATGCAAATACAACTGCTAAAAATTCTTTTTCAGTAGTAGCATAGTTTCTTTGAGCATTGTCTAGAGTCTTACTAGCATAATGAATAACATTTAATTTCTTATCAACTCTTTGCCCTAGAACAACACCTACAGCATAATCACTAGCATCACACATAATTTCAAAGGGTAAATTCCAATTAGTGGTTGAACAATAGGTGCAGAGATCAATGCTTTCTTAAGTATTTCAAATGCTTCTACACAATCATCATCAAAGACAAATGGTATATCTTTTTGTAATAAATTAGTCAGAGGCCGAGAAATTTTTGAGAAGTCCTTAATAAACCTCCTATAAAATCCGGTGTGACCAAGGAAACTTCTTATATCTTTGATGTCCTTGGGACATGGAATCTTTTCAATAGCATCAACCTTGGCTTTATCAACTTCAATACCTCTTTCAGAAACTTTATGCCCCAAGACAATACCTTCATTAACCATAAAGTGGCACTTTTCCCAATTCAAGACAAGATTAGTTTCTTCACATCTCTGCAAAACTCGATCAAGATTGCTCAAGCAATCATCAAAAGAGGATCCATAGAGGGAAAAGTTGTCCATGAAGACCTCACAAATCTTTTCACAAAAGTTAGAGAATATCACTAGTAGAAAAAGGGTCATACGTGAAGCCCAATAGTGCCGGTTTGTATTAGAGCCGGCACTAATGTGTACAATAGCACCGGTTCGTGGCGGCGATCAATAGCACCGGTTCGTGGCGAACCTTTAGTACTGGTACATGCCATGAACCGGTACTAAAGGGGATGTGTCAGCCTGCGGTCAGGCTATGGCCCCACCATCACCATTTAGTGCCGGTTCGTACCACGAACCGGTACTAATGAGGTTATGGCAAGCTGTTTTTAGTCCCACCTCGCTCCCCTAACAAGCCTTTTACCACCTTAAATATGTTATTTCTCAAACTATCACAAGCACTTGGTCTTCATTGAACTCTATGTGTAGAATTTGTGGCCGCAATATGAGTCTTCATCGGTTTATAAATCGTTGATGACTCATATTGACAATTCAGATTGTACACACAAAGATCATTGATGATCAAAGTACTTTTGATGTTATAAGATCGCAAATGAACTCTGAAAAAGTTGAAACTTGGCATGGTATCATCATTTCACCCACATAGATTGTTCAAAAAAATAGAGAGGGTTACGGCAAAAACTGGATGCACTTCGTTTACAAACTGGACAATCTCTTTCGAAGTATTCAGGTTTCTGATGAAATTAAACTCATATGTTACAAAGGCATTTCATTTTTTTAAACTTATTACAACTCCAGAGTTTTTGTGCATTCAGTATGCACCATTCAAAGCGACGCCATCAACTTTCAACCATTTCTGCCTTCATTTGCTATCTTTCATGCATTCAATGATTTGTTTTGAGAACTAAATGACCTGGAAATTGAAAAGCACTACAAATGAACTCTGAAAAAGTTGAAACTTGGCATGGTATCATCATTTCACCCACATAGATTGTTCAAAAAAGTAGAGAGGGTTACGGCAAAAACTGGATGCACTTCGTTTACAAATTGGACAATCTCTTTCGAAGTATTCAGGTTTCTGATGAAATTAAACTCATCTGTTACAAAGGCATTTCATTTTTTTAAACTTATTACAACTCCAAACTTTTTGTGCATTCAGTATGCATCATTCAAAGCGACGCCATCAACTTTCAACCATTTCTGCCTTCATTTGATATTTTTCATGCATTTAATGATTTGTTTTGAGCTAAATGACCTGGAAATTGAAAAGCACTAGAAATGAACTCTGAAAAAGTTGAAACTTGGCATGGTATCATCATTTCACCCACATAGATTGTTCAAAAAAGTAGAGAGGGTTACGGCAAAAACTGGATGCACTTCGATTACAAACTGGACAATCTCTTTCAAAGTGTTCAGGTTTCTGACGAAATTAAACTCATCTGTTACAAAGACATTTCATTTTTTTAAACTTATTACAACTCCAGACTTTTTGTGCATTCAGTATGCATCATTCAAAGCGACGTCATCAACTTTCAACCATTTCTGCCTTCATTTGATATTTTTCATGTATTTAATGATTTGTTTTGAGCTAAATGACACTAAATAAATTTTGTGCAGGCAGCGCACCACCTTTAGTACCGGTTGGTGGCTCCAACCGGTACTAAAGGGTAAGCTGTTTTTTAGTCCCACCTTGCCAAGAGAGAGGGAGTAGGAGCGGTTTATAAGCCCTGGGTGCAGAGACGATGAAGAAGAGGCTCAATGCTCACGTTGCTTAGCTTCAAGCCTTTAGGAATATGGTAGATTGCACGGAGCTACCCGCAGTGCAGTTTACACTATTCCAAAAGGCTTGAAGCAAATTAACGAGCATTGCACCTCTTTTTTATTTTTAATAACTTATTACAACTTCGGACTTCTTCTGTTATGGCAAAAGGAAGGAGGAGAAGAAGAAGAAGAAGAAGAAGAAGAAGAAGAAGAAGAAGAAGAAGAAGAAGAAGAAGAAGAAGAAGAAGAAGAAGAAGAAGAAGAAGAAGAAGAAGAAGAAGAAGAAGAAGAAGAAGGAGGAGGAGGAGGAGGAGGAGGAGGAGGAGAAGAAGAAGAAGAAGAAGAGGAAGAGGAAGAAGAAGAAGAAGAAGAAGAGGAAGAAGAAGAAGAAGAAGAAGAGGAGGAGGAAGAAGGAGAAGAAGGAGAAGAGGAAGAAGAAGAAGAAGAGGAAGAAGAAGGAGGAGGAAGAAGAAGGAGAAGAAGAATAAGAAGAGGAGGAGGAAGAAGAAGAAGAAGAAGAAGAAGGAGAAGGAGAAGGAGAAGGAGAAGAAGAATAAGAAGAGGAAGAGGAAGAAGAAGAAGACGAAGAAGAAGAAGTAGAAGGAGATGGAGAAGGAGAAGAAGAATAAGAAGATGAAGAGGAAGAAGAAGAAGAAGAAGAAGAAGAAGAAGAAGAAAATAAAGCAGAAAAGAAATAACTATATAAAAAAATTACTCAAAAATAAACAGAAGAAAATAAATAATGCAGAAAAGAAAAAAAAATTATAAAATGTTGGGGTGCTGCCCGGTGGGCCTACAAAAAAATAAGGGCCATTTGCATTTCTGCCCCTAACTCGAACCACCTACTCTGATTTGCCCCTAATTGCAAAGCATGCTCAAATTTGCCCCTCTGCCGTTAAGTCACTACTCAGAAATGCCCTTCCGTCCAGTCAAAGGCCTTTGACCGTCAGAGGCCCCTGTGTACTGTAGCAGACGGAAAGAGCTACATTATTGGACGAAAAGTGCTACAGTACTGTACGGAAGGGCATTTCTGAGTAGTGACTTAACGGTCGAGGGGCAAATTTGAGCATGCTTCAGAATTAGGGGCAAATCTGAGTAGTGGGTTTGAGTTAGGGGCACATATGTAAATGTCCCAAAAAATAAAGCAGAAAAGAAATAACTATATAAAAAATTACTCAAAAATAAATAGAAGAAAATAAATAATGCAGAAAAGAAAAAATTTAAAAAAAATGTTGGGGTGCTGCCCAGTGGGCCTACAAGATAAATAATGCAGAAAAGAAATAACTATATAAAAAATTACTCAAAAATAAATAGAAGAAAATAAATAATGCAGAAAAGAAAAAAATTTAAAAAAATTGTTGGGGCGCTGCCCGGTGGGCCTACAAGATAAATAATGCAGAAAAGAAATAACTATATAAAAAAATTACTCAAAAGTAAATAGAAGAAAATAAATAATGCAGAAAAGAAAAAAAAATTAAAAAAATGTTGGGGCGCTGCCCGGTGGGCCTACAAGACCTAGGGTGTGCAAATGCAGGCCCAGAAGGTCCAGGAGGCTCACCGGGCAGCGCGCCATAGTTAGGCCCAGAAGCCTGCTATATAGAGGAGTTCGAAAGGGCAGCCGCGGCTGTGTTTATAAACCAGTGCGGCTGCCCTTCGCTCGGCGAGGTGGGACTAAACATAGCGCACCGCGGGTGGCAGCGCACGTACTTTAGTACCGGTTGGTGGCTCCAACCGGTACTAATGTGTTGCCCTTTAGTACCGGTTGGAGCCACCAACCGGTACTAAAGGGCCTCGTTTCCCGCCGCTTGGGCTGGCCAAAATTGGCCTTTAGTACCGGTTGGTGGCTTCAACCGGTACTAAAGGCTCCCCCTATATATATGGCACTTACGAAAAATCAGTTATCGTCGCCACTTCGTTCCACTTTTCTCACTCGATCTCGCCGACGCCGCCGCGCCGCCGTGCCGTCGCCCTCGCCGCCCCCGCCGCCCGTCGTCATCGCCGCCCGTCGTTGTCGCCGCACGCCCCCGGCCCGCCGCGCGCCCGTCTCGTTGCCATATCGCCGCCGCCGTCCCCGGCCGCCCGTCTTCTTCGCTGCCCCGCCCGCCCGTCGTCGCCGCCCCTGGCCGCCCGTCGTCGCCGCCCCCGCCGCCTGTCATCGTCGCTGCCCCGCGCCACCCGTACGCGCCCTATATACGTACACACGCATACACACATACACACACACACACTACACACACAGACACACACACACACACACACACACACACATACACACACACTACACACACACACGCATACACACACACATACACACAGACACTTACACACAAACACACACACACACACACACATACACACACACGTATATACACACACACACATATATTTTTTTACTTATTTTTTGTTTTCTATATATAATGTTTAGATGAATTAGAACTATCTAGTTTATTTTTAATATATAGAAGATGCGTAATTAGTTGAACTTGTTGAATTAATATATAGAACTAGTTTATTTTTAGAAGATGCTTAATTAGTAGAACTTGTTGAATTAATATATAGAACTAGTTTATTTTTAGTAAATGCTTAATTAGTTGAACTAGTTAAATTAATATAACTAGTTTATTTTTAGTAAATGCTTAGTTGAACTAGTTGAATTAATAGATTTTTTCTGTTAATAGATTTTTTTTCTGTTAATAGATTTTTTTTGTGATATTATTATTGAATATGCATGTTTGGTGATATTATTGTTAATAGATTTTTTTGGGTGATATTTAGATTGTGTAATTAATTTTGTTCATAGAATTTTAATGATTTTTTTGTTCATAGTATTTAGAAAAAGGAAAAAAATAAGAAGTAGTTTATATATAGTTGAACTAGCTAGTTGATTTAATAAACTAATTTATTTTACTATATATAGAAGTAGTTTGTTTTTAGTAAGTACTACTTATTTACTTATAGTAAGTGCTTAGTAGTTGAACTAGATAGTTGACTTAATTAATAAAACTAAATTATGAACGTAGGCCGGAAATGTCGTACTCATCGGACGACGAAAACCGCCCGGGGGAGTGCGACTGGTGCCACGACGACCGAGGTATCTGCGACAGGTTCATTGAGCTGGACGAAGATCGGCGCTTCAGCATTAAGCTCGAGGAGACCTGCGATGTTCATACGGTACGCAACGACGACATTAGTTTTTTTCGTAATTAAGCACGACTTCAACTATTTTAACGTGTATTTTTCATCTTTTCCAATTCGACTAGCTTATCCCATGCTTTGCAAGATGCTATGTCTTGGAGAGGATGGGTTTTGAAGACCATGAAAATTTCGAAACCAAAAAAATTATCCTAAGTACCGAACATGGTGTGGATTTTCAAGTAAAGCTGTACAATGCTCAGAGTGTAACCCATTTTGGTTGCAAAAATTGGGATGCATTTTGCAAGATGTATGGTCTTGATGAGGGTATGCTTGTCACCATGGATCTTGGTGATCCTACAATCGAGCAAGAGACACCTTCGATTTGGGTCTTTGTGGATACACCTCCAGTTCTTCCCTCATGTGAGCTAAACATAGTTATTAAGTAATTTATATTGTTTATTTCAAAATATAATGTTGACAACTTATCTCCATTGACAGCTTATTTTCATTCTTCAAAGAATGTGTGGAAGATGGTAGACAGAACGTACTACACTGAAGGCTCCGAATTAACTTATCAGGAGAAAAATCATCTGGTCGGATTTTGTACTGATCTTGAGAATTACAATATCTACAATCAAACTCTTCAACATTATGGTCAATACGTGCCACTAGTGCACATGTTGAACTACGGTAACTACCATGGAGATACCCTGGTAAGATTATTTTTTACTATTACAACATCCGTGCATCTTTTTGCACACTTCTAAAACTAGTACATCATTGCTAACTACAAAGTTATTATTATGTTTTTCAACAGATAATCCCGAATGATTGTGTGCCTCATCTGATGTATACGCGTGGTAGCCTTCATGTTTTGAACATACGACCAGGTCGTCCTACGAATCTCAACTGTCCATACCGGGTTTCTAAAAGAAGTGGAGACATAACAATTAAAGAATGGAAAAATGTATGGACAGTCGTAAGGAGCTTCTTGGAAGCAATAAGCAGCGAAAGGCAAGAATTGGAGACAGGATGATCGCCATTCTTCATAATGGAGAGTCAGGGTCTATATTGTTTTATGCTATTTTACCTTAAGGGTGTTTAGGTCCTACCTGATACTGATGATCATGTGCTAAGAACAATTATGTAGGGTTGGGTTCGATGACTATATATGAGGATGATGATCGTATGACTTATTATTAATAATGAGTAGAAGTTGTATGATGATGCATGATTAGTAGGACTTGTTATTATATATATATGATGATGTAATGATGCAAAGCATGCATGAGCATGTTATATCTGCGGGTGCAATGAACATAGCAGCAGCGTTCATAAACAAAGCATGCATGATGTATGATGCATAACGTGTACAATGTGTAGTATCGTAAAATACCAGCAAACGAAAAAGAATTAAAATGGAAACACAAAATTAAATGAAAAAGAAATCATTAAACTAAAAACCCACCAAACCTTATAGTACCGGTTGGTGTTACCAACCGGTACTAAAGGGCTCCAGGCCCCCGGAGCTGGCTCGTGCCACGTGGTTGCCCTTTAGCACCGGTTCGTGCTGAACCGGTACTAAAGGGGGGGCCCTTTAGTGACCACAATTTAGTGTCGGTTATGTAACCGGCACTATAGGGCCTTACGAACCGGTGCTATTGCCCGGTTCTGCACTAGTGTATAGCCATCATGCATCTTTGAAAGGTAGCAGGTGCATTACATAAACCAAAAGGCATACGTCTATAAGCAAAAGTACCAAAAGGGCATGTAAAAGTAGTCTTTGATTGATCTTTAGCCGACACAGGTATTTGAGAGAAACCAAAATAACCATCCAGAAAGCAATAATGTGTATGTTTGCATAATCTTTCTAGCATTTGATCAATAAAAGGTAAGGGGTAATGATCTTTCTTAGTAGCTTTATTTAATTTGCAGAAATCAATTACCATCCTATAACCTGTAATAATTTTTTGTGGAATCAATTCATCTTTATCATTAGGAACAATAGTAACACCTCCCTTCTTAGGGACACAATGAACAGGACTTACCCACTGACTATCAACAACGGGGTAAATTATACCTGCCTCAAGAAGCTTTAGTATTTCTTTTCTTACCACTTCTTTCATCTTAGGATTAAGCCTTCGTTGATGATCACGAACCGGTTTGGCATCTTCTTCCAAATTTATTTTATGTTGACATAGAGTGGGACTAATGCCCTTAAGATCATCAAGAGTATATCCAATAGCAGCACGGTGCTTCTTCAGAGTTTTCAATAATCTTTCTTCTTCATGCTCTGAAAGGTTAGCACTAATAATAACAAGATATATCTTCTTTTCATCAAGATAAGCATATTTAAGATTATCAGGCAACGGTTTAAGCTCAAACATGGGATCACCCTTGGGTGGAGGAGGATCCCCTAGGATTTCAACAGGAAAATTATGTTTCAGAATAGGTTCCTGTTTAAAGAATACTTCATCTATTTCCCTTCTTTCATTCATAAACATATCATTTTCATGGTCTAGCAAATAATGTTCTAGAGGATCACTAGGAGGTACGGCAATAGAAGCAAGACCAATAATATCATCCTTACTAGGCAATTCTTCTTCACGGTGTTGTTTACTAAACTTAGAGAAATTAAACTCATGAGTCATATCATCCAAGCCAATAGTAACAACATTCTTTTCGCAGTCTATCTCAGCATTAACAGTATTAAAGAAGGGTCTACCAAATATAATGGGACAAAAGCTATCTTGTGGGGAGCTAAGAACAAGAAAATCAGCGTGATATTTGATTTTCCCACACAAGACTTCAACATCTCTAACAATTCCCATTGCAGATATAGTATCTCTATTAGCAAGTTTAACTGTGACATCAATATCTTCTAACTCAGCAGGTGCAATTTCATGCTTAATTTCTTTATATAAGTCATAAGGTATAACACTAGCACTAGCACCCATATCACATAAGCCATGATAACACGGATCTCCTATTTTAACAGAAATAACAGGCACGCCTACCACAGGTCTATGTTTATCTTTAGCGCCAGGTTTAGCAATTCTAGCAGATTCACCACAGAATTGAATAGCATGCCCATCAATATTATCAGACAGGAGATCTTTAACAATAGCAATATTAGGTTCTACTTTGACTTGCTCAGGAGGTGTATAAGTTCTAATATTGCTTTTACGAACCACAGTTGAAGCTTTAGCATGATCCTTTATTCTAACAGGGAAAGGTGGTTTCTCAACATAAGAGGTAGGAACAATAGGATCATTATAAGTGATAGTCTTTTCTTCAACTTTAATAGGTGCAGCTACTTTTACTTCTATGGGAGGATGATATTTAAACCACTTCTCCTTGGGGAGATCAACATAAGTAGCAAAAGATTCACAGAACGAAGCTACTATCTCAGAGTCAAGTACATATTTAGTGCTAAACTTACGGAAAATATCGGTATCCATAAAAGATTTAACACAATCAAACTTAGGTGTCATACTTGACTCCTTAACTTCGTCGAGGTCCCAATCTTCAGAGTTGCGTTTAATTCTATCCAATAAGTTCCATCTGAATTCAATAGTCTTCATCATAAAAGAGCCAACACAAGAAGTATCGAGCATGGTGCGATTTTTTTAGAAAGCCGAGCATAAAGATTTTGAATAATTGTTTCTCTTGGGAGCTCATGAATGGGGCATGAATACAACATTGATTTAAGCCTCCCCAAGCTTGAGCGATGCTTTCTCCTTCGCGAGGCCAAAAATTATATATATATAATTGCGATCAAGATGAACAAGATGCATAGGGTAATATTTTTGATAAATTCCAATTTCAATCTTTTGTAGTTCCATGATCTCGTATAATCACATAGGCTATACCATGTCAATGCATCTCCCTTCAAAGATAAAGGGAAGACCTTCTTCTTAACAACATCAGCAGGTATACCTGCAAGCTTAAATAATCCACAAACCTCATCCACATATATTAAGTGTTCAACAGGATGCTTGGTTCCATCTCCTGTAAAAGTATTAGCTAGCAGTTTTTCCATCATACCCGAAGGAACTTCAAAAGGAGTTTCATTTTCAATAGGTTCAGTAGTTTCAGTAGGTTCAGTAGGTTGAGGAGCAACTCTTTGCTCAACTGGACGGGGTGAAGATACCCCGAACAAGCCCCTCAGAGGATTACTTTCCATAGTAACAAGTGACAGTAAAATTCAGCACACTATATAAATTTTTCCTTACCAAATTCCACCTACCAAAGGCGCTTCACTCCCCGTCAACGGCGCCAGAAAAGAGTCTTGATGACCCACAAGTATAGGGGATCTATCGTAGTCCTTTCGATAAGTAAGAGTGTCGAACCCAACGAGGAGCAGAAGGAAATGATAAGCGGTTTTCAGCAAGGTATTCTCTGCAAGTACTGAAATAAGTGGTAACAGATAGTTTTGTGATAGGATAATTTGTAACGAGCAACAAGTAACAAAAGTAAATAAAGTGCAGCAAGGTGGCCCAATCCTTTTTGTAGCAAAGGATAAGCCTGGACAAACTCTTATAATAGGAAAAGCGCTCCCGAGGACACATGGGAATATCGTCAAGCTAGTTTTCATCAAGTTCATATGATTCGCGTTCGGTACTTTGATAATCTGATATGTGGGTGGACCGGTGCTTGGGTGCTGTTCTTACTTGAACAAACATCCCACTTATGATTAACCTCTATTGCAAGCATCCGCAACTACAACAAAAGTATTAAGGTAAACCTAACCATAGCATGAAACATATGGATCCAAATCAGCCCCTTATGAAGCAATGCATAAACTAGGGTTTAAGCTTCTGTCACTCTAGCAACCCATCATCTACTTACTACTTCCAAATGCCTTCCTCTAGGCCCAAATAATGGTGAAGTGTTATGTAGTCGACGTTCACATAACACCACTAGAGAATAGACAACATACATCTCATCAAAATATCGAACGAATACCAAATTCACATGACTACTAATAGCAAGACTTCTCCCATGTCCTCAGGAACAAACGTAACTACTCACAAAGCATATTCATGTTCATAACCAGAGGGGTATTAATATGCATATAGGATCTGAACATATGATCTTCCACCAAATAAACCAACTAGCATCAACTACAAGGAGTAATCAACACTACTAGCAACCTACTAGTACCAATCCCGGACTTGGAGACAAGAATTGGATACAAGATATGAACTAGGGTTTTGAGAGGAGATGGTGCTGGTGAAGATGTTGATGGAGATTGCCCTCTCCCGATGAGAGGAGCGTTGGTGATGACATTGGTGATGATTTCCCCCTCCTGGAGGGAAGTGTCCCCGGCAGAACAGCTCTGCCGGAGCCCTAGATTGGTTCCGCCAAGGTTCCGCCTTGTGGCGGCGGAGTTTCGTCCCGAAAGGTTGCTTCTTATTTTTTTTCTCGATGAAAGGCCTCATATAGAAGAAGATGGGCATCGGAGGGCCACCAGGGGGCCCACAAGGTAGGGGGGCACGCCCTAGGAGGGGCGGCGCGCCCCCCACCCTCGTGGACATGGTGTGGGCCCCCTGGCCTTCATCTTTGGCGAGGATTTTTTATTATTTATTATAAGATATTCCGTGGAGTTTCAGGACTTTTGGAGTTGTGCAGAATAGGTCTGTAATATTTGCTCCTTTTCCAGCCCAGAACTCCAGCTGCCTGCATTCTCCCTCCTTATGTAAACCTTGTAAAATAAGAGAGAATAGGCACAAGTATTGTGACATAACGTGTAATAACAGCCCATAATGCAATAAATATCGATATAAAAGCATGATGCAAAATGGACGTGTCAGGGCGCCGCCCCCCTCTCCTTGTCCTATTCGGATTGGGGGGGAGGGGCGCGCGGCCCAGCCCTAGCCGCCTCTCCTCTCTTCCACCTAGGCCCACTAAGGCCCATTAAGTTCCCAAGGGGTTCCGGTAACCTCCCGGTACTCCGGTAAAATCCCGATTTCACCCGGAACACTTCCGATATCCAAACATAGGCTTCCAATATATCAATCTTCATGTCTCGACCATTTCGAGACTCCTCGTCATGTCCGTGATCACATCCGGGACTCCGAACAACCTTCGGTACATCAAAACATATAAACTCATAATATAACTGTCATCGTAACGTTAAGCGTGCGGACCCTACGGGTTCGAGAACTATGTAGACATGACCGAGACACGTCTCCGGTCAATAACCAATAGCAGAACCTGGATGCTCATATTGGCTCCCACATATTCTATGAAGATCTTTATCGGTCAGACCGCATAACATCATACGTTGTTCCCTTTGTCATCGGTATGTTACTTGCCCGAGATTCGATCGTCGGTATCTCAATACCTAGTTCAATCTCGTTACCGGCAAGTCTCTTTACTCGTACTGTAATACATCATCCCACAACTAACTCATTAGTTGCAATGCTTGCAAGGCTTAAGTGATGTGTATTACTGAGTGGGCCCAGAGATACCTCTCCGACAATCGGAGTGACAAATCCTAATCTCGAAATACGCCAACCCAACAAGTACCTTCGGAGACACCTGTAGAGCTCCTTTATAATCACCTAGTTACGTTGTGACGTTTGGTAGCACACAAAGTGTTCCTCCGGTAAACGGGAGTTGCATAATCTCATAGTCATAGGAACATGTATAAGTCATGAAGAAAGCAATAGCAACATACTAAACGATCGTGTGCTAAGCTAACGGAATGGGTCATGTCAATCACATCATTCTCCTAATGATGTGATCCCGTTAATCAAATGACAACTCATGTCTATGGCTAGGAAAAATAACCATCTTTGATCAACGAGCTAGTCAAGTAGAGGCATACTAGTGACAATTTGTTTGTCTATGTATTCACACATGTATTATGTTTCCGGTTAATACAATTCTAGCATGAATAATAAACATTTATCATGATATAAGGAAATAAATAATAACTTTATTATTGCCTCTAGGGCATATTTCCTTCAGTCTCCCACTTGCACTAGAGTCAATAATCTAGATTATACAGTAATGATTCTAACACCCATGGAGCCTTGGTGCTGATCATGTTTTGCTCATGGAAGAGGCTTAGTCAACGGGTCCGCAACATTCAGATCCGTATGTATCTTGCAAATTTCTATGTCTCCCACCTGGACTAGATCCCGGATGGAATTGAAGCGTCTCTTGATGTGCTTGGTTCTCTTGTGAAATCTGGATTCCTTCGCCAAGGCAATTGCACCAGTATTGTCACAAAAGATTTTCATTGGACCCGATGCACTAGGTATGACACCTAGATCAGATATGAACTCCTTCATCCAGACTCCTTCATTTGCTGCTTCCGAAGCAGCTATGTACTCCGCTTCACATGTAGATCCCGCCACGACGCTTTGTTTAGAACTACACCAACTAACAGCTCCATCGTTGAATGTAAACACGTATCCGGTTTGCGATTTAGAATCGTCCGGATCAGTGTCAAAGCTTGCATCAACATAACCATTTACAATGAGCTCTTTGTCACCTCCATAAACGAGAAACATATCCTTAGTCCTTTTCAGATATTTCAGGATGTTCTTGACCGCTGTCCAGTGATCCACTCCTGGATTACTTTGGTACCTCCCTGCTAGACTTATACCAAGGCACACATCAGGTCTGGTACACAGCATTGCATACATGATAGAGCCTATGGCTGAAGCATAGGGAACATCTTTCATCTTCTCTCTATCTTCTGCAGTGGTCGGGCATTGAGTCTTACTCAACTTCACACCTTGTAACACAGGCAAGAACCCTTTCTTTGCTTGATCCATTTTGAACTTCTTCAAAACTTTGTCCAGGTATGTGCTTTGTGAAAGTCCAATTAAGCGTCTTGATCTATCTCTATAGATCTTGATGCCCAATATGTAAGAAGCTTCACCGAGGTCTTTCATTGAAAAACTCATGTTCAAGTATCCCTTTATGCTATCCAGAAATTCTATATCATTTCCAATCAGCAATATGGCATCCACATATAATATCAGAAATGCTACAGAGCTCCCACTCACTTTCTTGTAAATACAGGCTTCTCCAAAAGTCTGTACAAAACCAAATGCTTTGATCACACTATCAAAGCATTTATTCCAACTCCGAGAGGCTTGCACTAGTCCATAAATGGATCGCTGGAGCTTGCACACTTTGTTAGCTCACTTTGGATTGATAAAACCTTCCGGTTGCATCATATACAACTCTTCTTCCAGAAATCCATTCAGGAATGCAGTTTTGACATCCATTTGCCAAATTTCATAATCATAAAATGCGGCAATTGCTAACGTGATTCGGACAGAATTAAGCATCGCGACGGGTGAGAAGGTCTCATCATAGTCAATCCCTAGAACTTGTCGAGAACCTTTCATGACAAGTCGAGCTTTGTAGACAGTAACATTACCGTCAGCGTCAGTCTTCTTCTTGAATATCCATTTATTCTCAATTGCTTGCCGATCATCGGGCAGTCAACCAAAGTCCACACTTTGTTCTCATACATGGATCCCATCTCAGATTTCATGGCCTCAAGACATTTTGCGGAATCTGGGCTCACCATCGCTTCTTCATAGTTCGTGGGTTCGTCATGGTCTAGTAACATAACTTCAAGAACAGGATTACCGTACCACTCTGGTGCGGATCTTACTCTGGTTGACTTACGAGGTTCAGTAACAACTTGATCTGAAGTTTCAAGATCATCATGATTAACTTCCTCACTAATTGGTGTAGGTGTCGCAGAAACCGGTTTTTTGCGTTGAACTACTTCCCAATAAGGGAGTAGGTACAGTTACCTCATCAAGTTCTACTTTCGTCCCACTCACTTTTTTCAAGAGAAACTCCTTCTCTAGAAAAACTCTGAATTTAGCAACAAAAGTCTTGCCTTCAGATTTGTGATAGAAGGTGTACCCAACAGTCTCCTTTGGGTATCCTATGAAGACACATTTCTCCGATTTGGGTTCGAGCTTATCGGGTTGAAGCTTTTTCACATAAGCATCGCAGCCCCAAACTTTAAGAAACGACAACTTTGGTTTCTTGCCAAACCATAGTTCATAAGGCGTCGTATCAACGGATTTTGATGGTGTCCTATTTAACGTGAATGCAGCCGTCTCTAACGCATAACCCCAAAACGATAGCGGTAAATCAGTAAGAGACATCATAGTTCGCACCATATCAAGTAAAGTATGATTACAATGTTCGGACACACCATTACGCTGTGGTGTTCCAGGTGGCGTGAGTTGCGAAACTATTCCGCATTGTTTCAAATGTAGACCAAACTCGTAACTCAAATATTCTCCTCCACGATCAGATCATAGAAATTTTATTTTCTTGTTACGATGATTTTCAACTTCACTCTGAAATTCTTTGAACTTTTCAAAAGTTTCAGACTTATGTTTCATTAAGTAGATATACCCATATCTGCTTAAATCATCTGTGAAGGTGAGAAAATAACGATATCCGCCACGAGCCTCAACATTCATCGGACCACATACATCTGTATGTATGATTTCCAACAAATCTGTTGCTCTCTCCATAGTTTCGGAGAACGAGTGTTTTAGTCATCTTGCCCATGAGGCACGGTTCGCTAGTACCAAGTGATTCATAATCAAGTGGTTCCA
Source organism: Triticum timopheevii (assembly GCA_963921465.1). NCBI lineage: Eukaryota > Viridiplantae > Streptophyta > Magnoliopsida > Poales > Poaceae > Triticum > Triticum timopheevii. The sequence goes on along the minus strand of OY997270.1, from coordinate 624,825,692 downwards.
AAAGTCCATCAGTATGGAGTTTCTTCATGCGCTTTACACCGATATGACCTAAACGGCAGTACCACAAATAAGTTGCACTATCATTATCAACTCTGCATCTTTTGGCTTCAACATTATGAATATGTGTATCACTACTATCGAGATTCAATAAAAATAGACCACTCTTCAAGGGTGCATGACCATAAAAGATATTACTCATATAAATAGAACAACCATTATTCTCTGATTTAAATGAATAACCGTCTCGCATCAAACAAGATCCAGATATAATGTTCATGCTCAACGCTGGCACCAAATAACAATTATTTAGGTCTAATACTAATCCCGAAGGTAGATGTAGAGGTAGCGTGCCAACCGCGATCACATCGACTTTGGAACCATTTCCCACGCGCATCGTCACCTCGTCCTTAGCCAATCTTCGCTTAATCCGTAGCCCCTGTTTCGAGTTGCAAATATTAGCAACAGAACCAGTATCAAATACCCAGGTGCTACTGCGAGCATTAGTAAGGTACACATCAATAACATGTATATCACGTATACCTTTGTTCACCTTGCCATCCTTCTTATCTGCCAAATACTTGGGGCAGTTCTGCTTCCAGTGACCAGTCTGCTTGCAGTAGAAGCACTCAGTTTCAGGCTTAGGTCCAGACTTGGGTTTCTTCTCCTGAGCAGCAATTTGCTTTCTGTTCTTCTTGAAGTTCCCCTTCTTCTTCCCTTTGCCTTTTTCTTGAAACTAGTGGTCTTGTTGACCATCAACACTTGATGCTCCTTCTTGATTTCTACCTCCGCAGCCTTTAGCATTGCGAAGAGCTCGGGAATCGTCTTTTCCATCCCTTGCATGTTATAGGTCATCACGCTTTTGTAGCTTGGTGGCAGTGATTGGAGAATTCTATCAATGATGCTATCATCCGGAAGATTAACTCCCAGATGAATCAAGTGATTATTATACCAGACATCGTGAGTATATGCTCACTGACAGAACTATTCTCCTCCATCTTGCAGCTATAGAACTTATTGGAGACTTCATATCTCTCAATCCGGACATTTGCTTGAAATATTAACTTCAACTCCTGGAACATCTTGTATGCTCCATGACGTTCAAAACGTCGTTGAAGTCCCGTCTCTAAGCCGTAAAGCATGGCACACTGAACTATCGAGTAGTCATCAGCTTTGCTTTGCCAGACGTTCATAACATCTGGTGTCGCTCCTGCAGTAGGCCTGGCACCCAGCGGTGCTTCCAGGACATAATTCTTCTGTGCAGCAATGAGGATAATCCTCAAGTTATGGACCCAGTCCGTGTAATTGCTACCATCATCTTTCAACTTTGCTTTCTCAAGGAACGCATTAAAATTCAACGGAACAATAGCACGGGCCATCTATCTACAATCAAACATAGACAAGCAAGATACTATCAGGTACTAAGTTCATGATAAATTTAAGTTCAATTAATCATATTACTTAAGAACTCCCACTTAGATAGACATCCCTCTAATCCTCTAAGTGATCACGTGATCCAAATCAACTAAACCATGTCCGATCATCACGTGAGATGGAGTAGTTTCAATGGTGAACATCACTATGTTGATCATATCTACTATATGATTCACGCTCGACCTTTCGGTCTCCGTGTTCCGAGGCCATATCTGTTATATGCTAGGCTCATCAAGTTTAACCTGAGTATTCCGCGTGTGCAACTGTTTTGCACCCGTTCTTTTTGAACGTAGATCCTATCACACCCGATCATCACGTGGTGTCTCAGCACGAAGAACTTTCGCAATGGTGCATACTCAGGCAGAACACTTATACTTTGATAATTTAGTGAGGGATCATCTTATAATGCTACCGTCAATCAAAGCAAGATAAGATGCATAAAAGATAAACATCACATGCAATCAATATAAGTGATATGATATAGCCATCATCATCTTGTTCTTGTGATCTCCATCTCCGAAGCACCGTCATGATCACCATCATCACCGGCACGACACCTTGATCTCCATCATAGCATCGTTGTCGTCTCGCCAATCTTATGCTTCTACGACTATCGCTACCGCTTAGTGATAAAGTAAAGCATTACAGGGCGATTGCATTGCATACAATAAAGTCACAATCATATGGCTCCTGCCAGTTGCCGATAACTCGGTTACGAAACATGATCATCTCATACAATAAAATATAGCATCACGTCTTGACCATATCACATCACAACATGCCCTGCAAAAACAAGTTAGACGTCCTCTACTTTGTTGTTGCAAGTTTTACGTGGCTGCTACGGGCTTAGCAAGAATCGTTCTTACCTACGCATCAGTTTGTCAAGTTGGTGATGTTTTAACCTTCGCAAGGACCGGACGTAGCCACACTCGGTTCAACTAAAGTTGGAGAAACTGACACCCGCTAGCCACCTCTGTGCAAAGCACGTCGGGAGAACCAGTGTCGCGTAAGCGTACACTAGTAGAAAAAGGGTCAAACGTGAAGCACATTAGTGCCGATTTGTATTTGAGCCGGCACAAATGTATACATTAGTGCCGGTTCCAACGGCTAGCCGGGCCGCTCTCATTAGTACCGGTTCGTGGCTAACCTTTAGCACCGGTTCGTGCCACGAACCGGTACTAATGAGAGTGGTGGCAGGATGTTGTCATTCTGGGCCCCCTCCAGCACCTTTAGTACCGGTTCTTGGCACGGACCAGTACTAAAGGTCGTCCTACATAAACCCTTCGTCCACCCGAGCTCGCTCTATTCTTCCCCTTTCCCCTCTCCTCTCTGTTCTTCCCCTCTTCCTCTCGAGCTCATCACACATTTTGCCCAAAATTTGTCAAGATTTGAAGGCCCCCATCCATTTAAATGATCACAAAGGTTAGCAACTTTGTCCTTTCATCTCTCATTGCTAGATTAGCTCTTGCAATGCTTTATATAGTTATTAATTTGTGAGTTTAGTAATTTGGGAGGAAATATATATATGTGCTAGTATTTGATTTATATGCAATTTGAGGTCAAAAATAACACTTAGTTTGCATTTGTAGGTGTGGTTTACTTAGTGCCTTCTAAATCTCCGTTGTAACCACTGTCGATCGCCCGCACCGTCCCATCGCTGGCACCACCTTGTGGTGAGCCTCATGTTCATGAAATTTTATATAAAAAATTGATGTTTGTGTGATTTGGATATATAGTTACTCGTATAATTATCTTACCCGTACGTTGATTGTTATACATAGTGCCATGGTTTTGATATCCGTCCCCGTCGGCCCTCGCCCTTGTTATGATTCGGATGTGGTATATTCTCTTTTAAAACTATTTGTTGCATTTCGTGTTTATGACAAATTATGCCCATCAAGTTGACATAGATATTTTTATCTAGGAGGTATGTGAACCGGAAATTCCAACCGACCCTATTGTCAAGAGGTTAAATTTAGTTGAAAGAGAAAACGAGTACTTGAAAGAAAAATTGAAAAGAATTGAGGGGAAGAAGATGGAATTGGAGTTGCATGTTGCTGATGTCGTCGATGATCACAAGATCAAGATGGAGAAAATGCGCTTGAAGATTAGAAAGATTAGAAAATATGCCATCGATAGTGAGGCTTGGTATCATTATGCTGTTGGATCAATTGTTACCTTAGTTGCGATCTTGATTGCATTTGTTGTTGCATTTAAATGCTTTAGCTAGAGAGTTATTTGTTTGTTGCATTTAAGTGTTGTATGAACTTTATGTATGAACTTGTATTAATTTGGTCTATTCAGTGTTGTGTAATGAAGATGAGCCGGCAATGGATGTACGATGACCGATGCTCTCCCCAGTTCGTTGAGGGTGTGCATACTTTTCTGCTTGCGGCTGAGGCAAACAAGCGGGCGGATGGTTTTATGCCTTGTCCATGTGCTGGCTGTAAGAATGGTCGCAATTACTCTACGTCAAGAACCATTCACGTCCACCTGTTTGAGTCTGGTTTCATGCCCCACTATAATGTTTGGACCAAGCACGGAGAAAGAGGGGTTATGATGGAAGACAATGAAGAAGAAGAGGACGATGACAGCTATCCTGGCCATGGGTTCCCTGAATACGATGATACAACAATGGAGGAAGAAGCTGAGCCGGTAATGCGGGAAGAAGCAGAGCCGGCAATGCGGGAAGAAGCTGAAGAAGAGGCATCAGATGAGCCCGTTGATGATCTAGGTCGGGCCATTGCCGATGCAAAGATAAACTGCGCAAGTGATTTGGAGAAGAAGAAGTTGCAGCGCATGTTAGAGGATCACAAAAAATTGTTGTACCCGAATTGCGTAGGTGACAAGAAAAAGCTGGGCACCACACTGGAATTATTGCAATGGAAGGCAGAGAATGGTGTATCTGACAAGGGATTTGGAAAGTTGCTGGTAATGATAAAGGATATGCTTCCAAAGCACAACGAATTGCCCGAGAGTACGTACGAAGCAAAGAAGGTTGTCTGCCCTCTAGGGTTAGAGGTGCAGAAGATACATGCATGCCCTAATGATTGCATCCTCTACCGCGGTGAGTACGAGGATTTGAACGCTTGCCCGGTATGTGGTGCATTGCGCTAAAAGATCAGCCGCGATGAGCCTAATGTCGAGGGCGAGCGCCCCAGGAAGAAGATTCCTGCCAAGGTGATGTGGTCTTCTCCTATAATACCACGGTTGAAACGTTTGTTCCAAAACAAAGAGCATGCCAAGGCGATGCGATGGCACAGAGAAGACCGTAAGAAAGACGAAAAGTTGAGAGTACCCGCTGACGGGTCGCAGTGGAGAAAAATCGAAAGAAAGTACGGGAAGGATTTTGCAGATGACGCAGGGAGCGTATGGTTTGGTCTAAGCGCAGATGGCATTAATCCTTTTGGGGAGAAGAGCAGCAACCATAGCACCTGGCCTGTGACTCTATGTTTCTATAACCTTCCTCCTTGGTTGTGCATGAAGCGGAAGTTCATTATGATGCCAGTGCTCATCCAAGGCCCTAAGAAACCCGGCAACGACATTGGTGTGTACCTAAGGCCATTAGTCGAAGAACTCTTACAACTGTGGAATGGAACAGGTGTACGTGCGTGGGATGAGCACATGGGGGAAGAATTTGACCTAAAGGTGTTGCTGTTCGTGACCATCAATGATTGGCCTGCTCTCAGTAACCTTTCAGGATAGACAAACAAGGGATATCGCGGATGCACGCACTGTTTGGATGATACCGACAGTATATATTTGAATAGTTGTAAGAAGAATGTGTACCTGGGACATCGTCGATTTCTTCCGAGCAGGCATCCCGTAAGAAAGAAAGGCAAGCATTTCAAAGGTGAGGCGGATCACCGGACGAAGCCTCGCCACCGTACTGGTGCTGATGTACATGATATGGTCAAGGATTTGAAGGTGCTATTTGGAAAGGGTCCTGGCGGACAACCTACTCCGAAGGACGCTGACGGACGCGCATCCATGTGGAAGAAGAAATCTTTATTTTGGGACCTGCCATATTGGAAAGACCTAGAGGTCCGCTCCGCAATCGACGTGATGCACGTGACGAAGAATCTTTGTGTGACCCTGCTTGGCTTCTTGGGCGTGTATGGGAAGACAAAAGATACACCTGAGGCATGGGAGGACCAGCAACGTATGCACAGAGAAGACGACATACATCAGGGTCATGCAAGCTACGCTCTTACCAAAGAAGAGAAGGAAATCTTCTTTGAATGCCTGCTCAGTATTAAGGTACCGTCTGGCTTCTCGTCGAATATAAAGGGAATAATAAACATGGCAAAGAAAAAGTTCCAGAACCTAAAGTCTCATGACTGCCACGTGATTATGACGCAACTGCTTCCGGTTGCATTGAGGGGGCTTCTACCGGAAAATGTTCGATTAGCCATTGTGAAGCTATGTGCATTTCTCAATGCAATCTCTCAGAAGGTAATCGATCCAGAAATCATACCAAGGTTACAGAATGATTTGGTGCAATGTCTTGTCAGTTTCAAGTTGGTGTTCCCACCATCCTTCTTCAACATCATGACGCACGTCCTAGTTCACCTATGCGAAGAGATTAACGTTTTGGGACCTGTATTTCTACACAATATATTCCCCTTTGAGAGGTTCATGGGAGTCTTAACGAAATATGTTCATAACCGTGCTAGGCCAGAAGGAAGCATCTCCAAGGGCCTTCAAAATGAGGAGGTCATTGAGTTTTGTATTGACTTTATTCCTGACCTTAAGCCGATTGGTGTTCCTGAATCGCGGCATAAGGGTAGACTGGATGGAAAAGGCACGCTAGGAGGGGAAAAAATAATATGTATGGACAGACATTCTCTCACTGAAGCACACTACACAGTTCTACAGAATTCCGCCTTGGTGGCTCTATATTTGGATGAACACAAGAATTTGCTACACTCCAAACACCCGGAGCGGTCTGATGACTAGATTACACGTGAACAAACCAGGAGTTTCGCCAGCTGGTAGCGACATGTACCATGCATGACACCTCTATTGAAGATGACCTGTACTTGCTGTCCCAGTTACCATCTTCGAATATAATGACTTTCAAAGGGTACGAGATAAATGGTAATACATTTTACATGATCGCCCAAGATAAGAAGAGCACCAACCAAAACAGTGGTGTCCGCTTTGATGCAGAAACCAAGACGGGAAAGGAAACATATTATGGTTATATACAGGACATATGGGAACTTGACTATCGACGTGGTTTAAAGGTCCCTTTGTTTCGGTGCAAATGGGTCAATATGACACGAGGCGGGGTAACAGAAGACCCGAAGTACGGAATGACAACAGAGGATCTCAACAATCTTGCGTATGCAGACGAACCATTCGTCCTAGCCAATGATGTGGCACAGGTTTTCTATGTGAAGGACTTGTCTACCAAGCCAAGAAAAAGAAAATATAAGGAAGCGAATGCATCGTACGATGAGCCAAAGCGGCACATAGTTCTTTCTGTGAAGAGAAACATCGTGGGAGTGGATGACAAGACAAACAAGTCAGAAGATTATGAAAAGTTTGATGAAATTGCTCCATTCACAGTGAATATTGACCCGAGCATCCCGTTAAATGATGAAGATTTTCCATGGTTACGGCGCAAAGGGACACACGCGAAGAAAAAGTTTCACACCCAAAGATCTGGGATGTGATCGGCTTCACTATCATCACTTTCTTTTGTGTTTCACACCTAGGAGGGAATGTCTGTAATAGTTAGGGTAGTTATGTGTTTTGGCATTTGAAACGCGAAGAAATTTTATGTGCAAACAAATTCTTTTCATGCATTTACTGACTTTTTCCAGCTAAATGACCCTGAAATTGAAAAGCATTTCAAATGAACTCAGAAAAGGTTGAAAGTTGGCATGGTATCATAATTTCATACAAATAGCATGTGCAAGAAAGTAGAGAGGGTTATGGCAAAAACTGGATGCACTTCGTGTACAAAATGGACAATCTCTTTCGTAGTATCAGGGTTTCCGACGAAAACTGAATTGTTACAAAGGCATTTCATTTTTTAAATAACCTAAGCATTACCAAATTGAATATGATGATAAAACACACTAATATTAAACATAAGAAAAAAGAATCACTGAAAAAACTTTTTTCAAAGTTAAGTTATTCACAAACTATTGATTCACACAAATTTCAAATAATTCAAAATTTAAACTATTCAAATTTGAAATCTACCGGCACTAACAGAAAGTTTGTAATTTTTTGTACCTAAAGCAAAAATATTCACAAAGAAACTCTAAATACAGCAAAAAACAACTCAAAAATAAATAAAACAAAAATAAATAAAGCGAAAAAAAATTAAGAAAAAAAAGCCCGCCTACTGGGCCAAAGTGGCATGCATACGACTAGCAACACAACCTTTTGTTGGGCTAGGATGCAGGCCCGCAAAGGCCCAGTAGGCCCACTGGGCGAAGAGGATAGGTAGGCCCAGTAGGCCTGGTTAGGAGAGGAGCTCGAGAGAGCTAACGCACTGGGGCTTATAAACCAGTGCGGTAGCCCCTCGACTAGCGAGGTGGGACTAAACTTGCGCACCGCCTGGAGCCAGCGCACCCCCTTTAGTACCGGGTCGTGGCTCCAACCGGTACTAAAGCCCCCCCCCCTTTAGTACCGGTTGGTGCCACGACCCGGTACTAAAGGGGGTGCGGTTCCCGCCGCTTGGCCCAGCCAAAACAGGCCTTTAGTACCGGTTGGTGGCTCCAACCGGTACTAAAGGTGCCTTCTATATATACAACACTTACAAAAATTTCATTCTCCCTCTTATTTCTTTCTCTGTTTCCCCATTGAAGCATCACCCGCGCGCCCCGATCGATCGACGCCGTCGCTGTCGCCGCCCCCGTCCCCGTCGCCGCCCTCGTCTCCGTCACCGCCCCCGTCCCCGCCACCGCCCTCGTCTCCGTCGCCGCCCCCGTCCCCATCGCCGCCCCCGTCTCCATCGCCGCCCCCGTCCCCGTCGCCGCCCCCGTCCCCGTCGCCGCCTCGTCCCCGTCGCCGCCACCATCCCCGTCGCCGCCCTCGTCTCCGTCGCCGCCCCGGGCCCGTCCCCGTCGCGCCGTCCCCGCGTTGCCGCCCCCGCGTCACGCCCCGGCCCGTCACCGCCCCTAGCCGTCGCCTCGCCGTCGCCGTCTCCCCGCTGTGAGCTCTCCCCCTCTAACCCCTCTCCCTCGCCCCCGACGGCCACCATGGGCGCCGCCCCTCCCCGAGCCCATACACACACACAAGCATGATGAACACACACACACACACACACACACACACACACACACACGTACATATGTATGAATTAATGCATGTATATATTAGTATATACGTATTTTGTATGTTTAACTAGTTTAGATTATTTAGATTATTATTTTTTCACTATTATATATGTATGAATGCATGTTAGATGGATATAATTAGTGTTTAATTAGTATGGAAATTTTTTATATAATGTTGTTTTTCAGTATTTTAATGGGTGTATAGAAGTTATTGTTTTTAGTGTTAGATGCTTAATTAGTATGAAATAGTATATAGATTTTTGACATATGCAATGATAGCATAATTAGTGTTATATAGAAATGTTAGAAATTTTAGTTATCAAAATCCAATCATTAAAAAAATGTTACTTTTTGCGGGCATATAGCTAGTATTTGTTCTCGACGATGCCTGGCCCGCATCCTCGCCATCGACCCGTCCGCGACGACGTCCGACTGACCCATGTCCGGGACTTGGCTCCGCCGGGCTGGCACTGGGAGGTGCTGCCTGGAGGGGCGCGCCGCTTGATGAGGAACCCGGCCCCGGGTCCCATCGTCGACCCTGATCTCGTTTGGTGGCGTTCGCGTGGGCCAGTTTCGGTGCGGAGGGACCCGGCCCCGTCGGAGGTGGTACATCGCCGTGTCAGGGAGGAGGACGAGCACATCCATCGCTACATGGTTGCGTTAGAGGGCGGCAGGTTCTCCAATACCTGGCAGTTTCTTCAGGGATCTCACTTCAGCTATGATCTTGTGAGGGTTCCTTCTCTTTGGGTGTCCACCGCCCGCGCCGCAGGAACCGCGAGTGTCCTAGATTCTTCTGTAGTATTCGATCTTTATTAGCTACCTAGCCAGTGATGTACTATTCAATATTATATATTATTCGAGAGGATGTATTCGAGATTATATCTATTATTCTAGACGATGTATTCGAGATTATATCTATTATTCAAGACGATGTAATTTGAATACTAAATTATTTTATATTTCTTTTGGATTAGTTAAATAAAAGCTATGGCAGACAATACCAACAGAGAGGGAGAACAGACCATGTTCGATATGATACGCGGGCCAGATGATGATCAGAATGAAGAAGATTATGACGGCTCCGAATTTCTAAACAACACCGGAGAGGGTGATATGATATTCGATCGCGACGACCGAATTGATGAAGTCATGAACTACGATTATGACGATGACGAAGAACATGTTCATCCTGAAACAACAAAGACCGGCGAGGTATATATATTTATATAAGCAGGCATCTGGTGATCATCACATGTTTTAAATGACTTGAAGATATATTAACGAATCGATCTTTGTTCTTTCAGCCATCCGGATCGAGCAAATCTTCAGGCAAAAGGACGAAACGAGGCCCGAACAAAAAGTTGAACTCCCGAAACGAGGCCCGAACGAAACAAGGCGTAAAGTACAATATCGAGGCAGTCAGACCTAATGGCGAACCATTAGAGCCTAAGAAGATTGCGGACAAGTTCGTTCGTCAGTGCGGAGTTCTTGTGAAGGACCAACTCCCGATCAAACTTCAAGAATGGAGAGAGCCAGCAAAGCCATGTCCAGATGTTACTTTTGTCGACAAGAATCAAAAAGATCTGCTTTGGGATACTCTCATGGAACATTTCACCCTACCAGATCATTTCACAGAAGCAGATGTGCGGAAAGTCAAGGACGCTGCTCTTAGGAAGATGGCGGTTGCATTCAAGAACCACAAGAATCGTGAATGGGACAAGTACGTCAAGGGAGGAAGGAAGACTCCAGTATTCGAGGGAACACTAGAGAACCAACATGCTCATTCGGACGATTTCGTGAAATTCAAGGATTCGGAATTAGCTAAGGAACGGTCGAGAATAAACAAGAAGAATGCCAAAAAAAGGATAAGTTCCATAAGCTGGGGTCAGGTGGCTATGCGGTGGCAATGCCTAAGTGGGATAAGTCTAAGAAAGAGATGGAGGATGCAGGTGTCACTCCGGTTACTAAGAGCTGGCCCCCCAGGTGCAGGACTTGGTTCTATGCGCATGGGGGGAGTTGGACCCGAAGACAGGCAATGTTTCAACGAAGGCAAGTCTGAAGGGAGCCGACGATGCGATACTTGTTGCAATAGAAGAGGCACGATTGGGGGTGTTCCAGCCCAACAGAGAGAACAACGAGCTTACGCATGCCCTGGGAAATCCTGAACACCCGAGAAGAACATGAGGCAAGGGCGCTATTCCGTGGTATGAGGGGTTTTCAGACAGGAACACCGACTACAGAACCCGTACGAGAAAGAAGATTGCGGAGGAGAAGAAGAGGAAGATGGAGGAGGAGCAGAGGAAGCGGGACTATGAACGCCTTCAAGGCCTAGAAGCAAGTCAAGCGGAATTGGCAGTCAAATTCCAGCGGCAGCAGGAGCAGATCGACTCACTTACCCAGCAAAGGGGGTCTCAGCAGCTGCAGCAGCTAGCGGATGATCCAGCATTGGATAGCACCGCCCCATCCATGCCGAGAAGCAGCGTGGGTTCCGCCCCGGACGACGCAATGCTGGGTAGATACCCCGAGGATGACATCACGGAGAACACTAACTGCGAGCTACACGTCAAAATGAAGAACATATCCATGAAGGTGGTAGACGCCGTTGCTTTTACCAATCCCCCCGAGGCAACCTTCCATTGCAACCCGATTCCAGCGGGCTATGCTCGTGTCTTGGTTGATGAGGTGGTGGACCCACCATATTTGGAGCTACAGCTTGACATTCTTGGAGGTGACGACGAGCGCTTTCTCGGAGAGGCCAAACATCGTATCATCCTATGGAAAAAGGATTGCATCATCTTTCGAAGGCCACCGACACCGCGTCAGCCGACTCCTCGTCGAAGTCCGCCACCGAGTCAGCAGACTCCCGCTTCTGCAAGTCCACCAAGTTCGGCAAAGTGTCAGGCCACTCCTCCTCCAAGTCCAGAAAGTGTCAGGCCACTCCTCCTCCAAGTCCGCCACAGCGTCAGACGTCCACTCCTCCTCCAAGTCTGGCACAACCTCAGGCCACTCCTCCTCCAAGTCCGGCACAGCTTCAGGCCACTCCTCCTCGTCCAACTCAGCCCCGTCAGCCGTCTCTGCCGCCTCAGCAATCGCAGAAGAGACACCCCGCAGCTATGGTGCGTAGCGGTACGAGTTGAGGTAGTACAGGAAGTACAGGCGGAGGCAAGCGATATAAATATGGTCCAAGCCTCACGCCTCTTCCGCAGAGGCCTTATGACAAGTCCGAGGAGGAAAACGCAGCCATATCGAACGCCGAGGTGGAAGCCCATTTTGCACCGAAACCGCCACCGCCGCCAAGGGAGAAAGTGCCTGAGGAAACAATTGACCACTTCATTCGTATGGCTCAACCACCAGCTCCCAAGCCTGTTGACACAGACTATGAGCGCTACATCAGGAAGTTAAATCGAGCACGTCTACATAAGGAGGCGAGCTCGGGATCGAGCAAACAACAAGCAGCTGTCAAAAAATGCGGGAAAACCATTCCCCAGCTGAGAGAACAGGCGGAGCAGTCGATCCCCTCGCTTGTTGTGCCAACAACACGTGACAGTACGCGCGCCCAATATTATTGTGGGCAGACAGTTTACGTTCCCGAGGTAGGCAATGTGGTAATAACCAAGGACCATATAATGCAGGCTGAAGTTCTCAACATCACTGTTGGACAACTCCTCGAGATCGAGCCCATGCCTGTGCTTACAGAGGATGAAATAAAACGGAAATATGTCCGGGGCCAACCTTTGGTCGAGCCAGACAAGGTCAAGAACCTCCCAACGAGAATGTATTAATTGCATCAATGGTACATGAACATTACCAAGATTTCCAATCGAGAGTCCCTCATGGTGAATGTCAAGGAGGAGCATTACTTCCATCAGAAAGCTTTGTCCGTTGAGTATTCTGAACTGTTTCAGTTATACAATCAAGACGCACTCGACAAATCTATCGTCAGTTGCTATTGTCTGTAAGTGATTTCTTTCTGTAATTTAAGTCTCAAGCTAGCTGTAGTGATCCTTTTGATCAATCATTACCTGTAATTATCCTCACTATATTCTTTTCTGTGGTATTATGCAGGATGAAGATGTATGAAATGAGAAAAGGTGGACGCTTTGGCATTGGGTTCATTGACCCAAACACCGTTAATGAATACACATGGCTACTAAATCCACATCATGAAAAGGACGTAGAGGACAACATGCTAGAGTTCTTGAAGCGCCTCAAATACAATGATGATATACTACTTCCTTACAACATCCAGTGAGTCACACTGTCTTGTACTACAAATTCTCTGTTTTTGCCTACTAGCTAGCTACATGTTTTTGCTTACATATGCCCGCTTAATTAATACATGCAAACGTGTGTGCATGCAGATTTCACTGGATCTTGTGTATCATTAAAGTTGACGCCGGAACAGTTGAAATACTGGACTCACTACTCAAAGCAAATACTGACTATAACATCTTGTTTGGGATAGTCAATAGGTAATTTCAATCATTATTAACTATATATCTCGGCCTATTTAGTTTGTCATTTCATGATATGAACTATTTAATAACCCGTTTATTCATTTTCTTTGTCGGCGGGCAGGGCTTGGGCAAGGTTCATCAGCGTCATGGAAGGAGAATGGAAAAAAAAGCTTAAATGGTTTCGACCCAAGGTAAGTAATTAAGTAGTACTAGCTAGCTAGCTAGCTGCCATCTCTTTAATTATCATGCTTGATTAATTATTATCTGATCAAATTCCATTCTCGTAAAGGCCCTGAAACAGGCGCAGGGGACTGATCTGTGTTCATTCTGCGTTTGCGAGAACATTCGCATGATGGCGTCCGAAAGGAGCAGATCTCAAAGACAGGAATGGGTACGCTTGTCAGAACACTATTCACAATTTTTACACCATTATCGATATCTAGTCACAAAACTAATACACATGCATATTGATCTCCTTCTTAACAGTTCAAAGAGGTGCGGGAGAAGCTCCTAGAAACGGAGCGCGTAGAAGCACTTCAAGAGGAAATAGCGGGATTTTTGCTCAACCAGGTCATAAATCCCAAGGGAGAATACTATTACCCACTACCGCCCCCATGAAAACCACTTCCAATTGTCATCGTGCTCTGAAGGCACCAATTATGCTAATGCCACTGGCTCCGAAGGCAACATGCATATGTAGGAGAAATTGTATATAGCTATACATGTGTGTATGTGTGAATTAATTAATATGGTGGTTTGTGAGACATTGATGATATATATATATGCATGATTGGTTCCACTAGAAATTCTATATATATATAGGATAGCACTATTCTGATCCTGGGATCAGAATAGCTATTTGGATCACGATCGACCCTATAAGGGTGGCCCGAGATCCTCCCGAACCGATGCGGCTGGCACGAGAAAGCAAAAAAGAAAAGAAACGCATCCCCCTACCCCACCCCGCAACCGGCCAGATCCCTCGATCCCCCGCAACTGCTCACATCCCCGGATCCCTCGCCACCGATCACCCTCCATCGATCCCCACGCCGCTTCTGCACCCTCCCCAGACCCCCGCGCTGCCCGGTGGCCTCCCCGGAGAACTCCGCCGCCACGCTCCCTACCCAAAGACCCCCGTCGCCGTGCAGGCTCCTCGCGGACCCTCACCACCGCCACCACCCTGCAACCGCCGCCACGCTCCTGGAATCGCGCCGCCACTGCCGACCAGCATCCCGCGCCACCGTTGCCCCTCCCCTGCTTCTACAAGCGTGCCATCCCGCCCACGGATCCATCTGTTGCCGTCACCGGATCCGGCCACCGCAATGGCCTGCCTTCTCAATCTCGCCATCGCCTACTCCCACTGGCCCGCCGCCCGGGTCACCCCACCAGCCCCTCTGCGTGCCGCCGCGGACGGCAGAAGCACCCACCGGCGAGGGTCGCGCACAGCTACCGGCCTCGCCGTTCCCATCCACAGGGCCCTGATCAGAATACTACCTCCAGCGATGACCGCGGCTCAGCGCCTACCGGACATCCGTTCGTGTTCTTGAAGCAGCAGTAGCCGACCACGTCGCTTGTTCATCTTTAAAAAGAAGCAACCATCTTTTATCTGAACTGATGGAAAATCTCATTCTGGACTTACGAGTGCTTCATGATCTCCTCACGTGTAGTGCCTGGACGCTGCGATCTCCATGAGCAACAGTGGTAGTGTGGATGATGGATCGGCTGTGACCACGGCTTATGAATTGGCTATTACCCTTATCTTCCCTAGTCAAAGCTTTTATTTTCTTCTGAATAAATTGCTTCTGTTCCTTTGCTGTTCTTCTTGTGTGAGTGTGAGTTGTGTACAGAAAGGAGTAACTGGAAATATTGGATGCGTGATGGTTCAAATATTGCTAGTTGTTGTTGTCCGGTCGCTGCTCTCCGCTCTTGCTGACCATTGTTGGCTAATGATGTTGCGCCCTATCGCTGCCTGGCGCCACCGCTACTTTCTAAGTGCTATCAGTACGTTGATGCTACAATTCAACATGGCTGCTACAGAGATTAGGTGCTGGTGATGTTCGTGGTTGAGGAAATGAAAAGAGAGATACATGGTGAGGATAGGATAGTAGAAGTGCGTGGCATGAAAGAAATTATCCATTTTATTGAAAAAAGAACTTATTTCTTTCTCTAGCATATCTTAGTGCGTGTATTCTTTTTTTCGAAATGTCGTTAGTGTGCTTTCTGTATAAATCATAGACTATACTTTTCTTGCTTTTTTTGTTCGGCTGTTTCTGTATTTGGCTTATGAAAAACATGACTTATGTCCGCCGAGAAAATTTCGAGAAGTCCAAATTGTAAAAAAAATAAAGTTCAAATTGTACAAGAGAAACATATTTTCCTGTTTCTAAAAAATGAAACAAAGAGGTTCAAATTAAAAAAAAATAAAAATAGAACAGTTTGGCGTTTATAAAAAATAGGGTTTTCCCATTTCTAACTACAGAACCAAGTAGTTAAATTAAAAGTAAGTTAGAAATTCAATGTTTTTTATAAATTGAATTTTTCCTGTTCTAAAAAAACATAGAGGTTCAAATTTAAATAACGGGGAAGTTCAATGTTTATTAGAATATCAAGAAGGTCAAATTGAAAAAACCGAGCAGTTCAAAAAGTTTATAAAAACAGATATTTTCCCTTTTAAAAATAAGACGTAGAAGTTCAACTTTATATAATTGAGAAGTTCTATATTTATTACATAATTAGGACTTTTCCTGTTACTAATGAATACCACCAAGAAGTCCAAAATAAAAAAATATGAAGTTGTTTGATGTTTTTAGAAACTCATATTTTCCCCAATGCTAAAGATTAAAATCAAGAAGTTAAATTTCAAAAAATGGAATAGTTCAATGTATATAAAAAACCCGAGTTTTCACATTACTAAAGAATAAAACCAAGAAGTTCAATTTGAAAAAGCGGAGCAGTTTGATATTTATTTTAAATGTCGGATTTTTCTAGTCACTAAAGAATAAAACCAATAAGTTCAATTTCAAATAGCGAAGAAGTTCGATGTTTCTAAAAAAACTCTAATTTTCACATTTTTAAAAATACACAAATGAAGTTTAAATAAAAAAAGTAGAGCGCTTCAATGTCTATAAAAACTCAGATATTTTCACGTAACAAAGAGAAGTTTCGTTTGATAACTGACAGAAGTTCACGTAATACGCGGTGTGCATTTGTATGAAAACAAAATGAAAAAAAAACAAAGGCCGAAAGTTTTGTTCCTGGAAGTTCAGGTGCTCGGCCCAAGAAAGTTAAAAAATTCTTGTGAGAGAGGTTGAACAAAAATATGTGACAGAAGTTCAAGGTGACACAACGAGAAGTGCAACTAGTGCAAGGAATGCATTCCAGGTGAGAATAAAAAGTATAGAAAAATAAAAGCTTAAAATGTTTGTTGAAAGAAGTTCAAGTGCTCTGTCCGGGGAGGTTCAAAAATCTTTGTGAGAGAGGTTCACCTTGTATTTCCATGCTCGATTTTTTTCGTATAAAAATTGAATACAATTCTTTAATCAAAATATAAAAAGGTGAAGTTCAAATTGAAATAACACAGAAGTTTGGAGTTTATTAAAACCTAGGATTTACATGTTCAAAAAATTAAAAACACAACGCCATTTTTTGCACTTTTAGAAACAACTCACAAACGAAAAAAATGGTTGCTACAAGTTCAAGTGCTCAGCAAGGAAAAGTTTTAAAAAATCTTGTGAGAGATGATCACTGTGTATTTAGACATCCAAAATACGTCACAGAAGTTCAACGCGAGGTTGCTCCAAGTTCAAGTGCTGAGCGAGGAAAAGTTTTAAAAAATCTTGTGAGAGATGATCACCGTGTATTTAGACATCCAAAATACGTCACAGAAGTTCAACGTGAAAACAGCAGGAAGTTCAACTACTATGCTGAATGAATTTTAGATGAAAAACTTTTAAAATCGTCGCGAGTATAAAAAAATGATCAACACGGAAAAGTTGCGTGTCTACAGCAGCTTTCCATCGGTATATCACCTGCTCAATTCCGGTGAATGGATGGAGAGCTACGAGCAGTGGATCGAGAGCTACGAGCAAAAAAATCATGTGAAAACAGAGTGAAGTTCAGGTACACGCACCGAGAAGTTCAGGTTCTTCACGTGGTGCATTTTTCGAAGAATCTGCTTCGCGATAGAGGCAGAATGAATGATCCCGCCATTTTCGAAATTACATGAAAACGTCTAGGAATCAGAGAAAACCATCAACATGAAAAAGTTTCGCATTTTCCGTAGCTTTTCAGTGGTATATTATTTGCCCCATTCCGATAAAGTTTGTAGAAATTACGGCGAAAATACGTTTTTCGCTATTTTCGAAACTGCGTTAAAACCGTAAAGAATTGGAAGAAACAATACATACCAAAAAGTTTTGCATTTTTTCAAACTTTCCAACGCCATATCATTTGCTGCATTTGGACACACGGTTAAAAAATTAGCTCGAAAATAGAAACTCGGTAGGACTTGGACCATTTTCTAAATTAGTCTTAAACCATTCAAAACTCGAAAAAAACTTTCACGATGAATAAGTAGCGCATTTTCATAAGCTTTCCAACGCCGTATCATATACCTCCATTGGATTAGCCATTTAGAAATGACATCGAAAAAACGAACTCAGCTGTTCGGTTTATGAAATTTTACGTTTTTACAAATTACTCTTTAACCATAGGGAATTAGAGAAAACTTTCAACATGTGGAAGGAGCGGTTTTGCAGCAGCTTTTCAACGCCATATTATATGCCTCATTCCGATAAACGGTTTAGAAATGCGATCGAAAATAGGATTCACGTTTTTTGTGTGAAGAAAAAACGGTTTCCAAAACTGCTCTTAAACCGCTTACATTTTGCCAAAAATTTAAGTTGGGTCATAATACTGGTGTCCATAGCTTTCCAACGGTATATCGCAAGCCCCATTTGGGCAATACTGGCGGAAGTTCAACCTAGTTCACAGGGAAGTTCAACGTACTACTAGCGGGGCAGGTCAGGTTGTGATCAGAATATTATTCTCATCCCGTGATCAGAATAGTGTTTATGTGTATGTGTATGTATGTATGTATATATATATATATATATATATATATATATATATATATATATATATATATATATATATATATGCATAACATGTACAATGTGTAGTATCGTAAAATACCAGCAAACGAAAAAGAATTAAAATGGAAACACAAAATTAAATGAAAAAGAAATCATAAAACTAAAAAAAACCCAAACCTTATAGTACCGGTTGGTCTTACCAACCGGTACTAAAGGGCTCCAGGCACCCGGAGCTGGCTCGTGCCACGTGGTTGCCCTTTAGCACCGGTTCATGCTGAACCGGTACTAAAGGGGGGGGCCTTTAGTGCCCACACTTTAGTGTCGGTTATGGAACCGGCACTAAAGGGCCTTACGAACCGGTGCTATTGCCCGGTTCTGCACTAGTGGTACGCGTAATGTCGGTCCGGGCCGCTTCGTCCAACAATACCGCCAAACCAAAGTATGACATGCTGGTAAGCAGTATGACTTGTATCGCCCACAACTCACTTGTGTTCTACTCGTGCATATGACATCTACGCATAAAACCTGGCTCTGATACCACTGTTGGGGAATGTGGTAATTTCAAAATTTTCCTACGCACACGCAAGATCATGGTGATGCATAGCAACGAGAGGGGAGAGTGTTGTCTACGTACCCTCGTAGACCGAAAGCGGAAGCGTTAGCACAACGCGGTTGATGTAGTCATACGTCTTAACGATCCGACCAATCAAGTACCGAACGCACGGCACCTCCGAGTTCAGCACACGTTTAGCCCGATGACGTCCCTCGAACTCCGATCCAGCCGAGTGTTGAGGGAGAGTTTCGTCAGCACGACGGGGTGGTGACGATGTTGATGTTCTACCGACACAGGGCTTCGCCTAAGCATCGCTACAGTATTATCGAGGTGGACTATGATGGAGGGGGGCACCGCACACGGTTGGGAGATCAACTGATCAATGTTGTGTCTATGGGGTGCCCCCTGCCCCCGTATATAAAGGAGCAAGGGTGGTGCGGCCGGCCAAGGGAGAGAGCGCGCCGGGAGGAGTCCTACTCCCACCGGGAGTAGGACTCACCCCTTTCCTAGTTGGATTAGGACTTGGGAGGGGGAAGGAGTGGAGGGGAAGAAGGAAGGGGGGGCGCCGCCCCCTCTCCTTGTCCTATTCGGACTAGGGGGGAGGGCGCGCGGCCCAGCCCTAGCCGCCTCTCCCCTCTTCCACCTAGGCCCACTAAGGCCCATTAAGATCCCGGGGGGTTCCAGTAACCTCCCGGTACTCCGGTAAAATTCCGATTTCACCCGAAACACTTCCGATATCCAAACATACGCTTCCAATATATCAATCTTCATGTATCGACCATTTTGAGACTCCTCGTCATGTCCGTGATCACATCCGGGACTCCGAACAACCTTCGGTACATCAAAACATATAAACTCATAATATAACTGTCATCGTAACCTTAAGCGTGCGGACCCTACAGGTTCGAGAACTATGTAGACATGACCGAGACACGTCTCCGGTCAATAACCAATAGCAGAACCTGGATGCTCATATTGCCTCCCACATATTCTATGAAGATCTTTATCGGTCAGACCGCATAACAACATACGTTGTTCCCTTTGTCATCGGTATGGTACTTGCTCGAGATTCGATCGTCGGTATCTCAATACCTAGTTCAATCTCGTTACCGCAAGTCTCTTTACTCGTACTTTAATACATCATCCTGCAACTAACTCATTAGTTGCAATGCTTGCAAGGCTTAAGTGATGTGTATTACCGAGAGGGCCCAGAGATACCTCTCCGACAATCGAAGTGACAAATCCTAATCTCAAAATACGCCAACCCAACAAGTACCTTCGGAGACACCTGTAGAGCTCCTTTATAATCACCCAGTTACGTTGTGACATTTGGTAGCACACAAAGTGTTCCTTCGGTAAACGGGAGTTGCATAATCTCATAGTCATAGGAACATGTATAAGTCATGAAGAAAGCAATAACAACATACTAAACGATCGTGTGCTAAGCTAGCGGAATGGGTCATGTCAATCACATCATTCTCCTAATGATGTGATCCCGTTAATCAAATGACAACTCATGTCTATGGCTAGGAAACATAACCATCTTTGATCAACGAGCTAGTCAAGTAGAGGCATACTAGTGACAATCTATTTGTCTATGTATTCACACATGTATTATGTTTCCGGTTAATACAATTCTAGCATGAATAATAAACATTTATCATGATATAAGGAAATAAATAATAACTTTATTATTGCCTCTAGGGCATATTTCCTTCAGCCACCCCATCCGTGCCAAATCGGGCTCTTCTCCGGCGCCGGCAGCAACAGCAAGGACAAGGGCAAGTCGCCCGCCATCCACTTTCCCCCGGAGTTTCTCCCGCCTCCGCCAGCGCCAGCTCGCCGGCCGAGGCATCGCGTCAACATGCCGGTGCACCAGGCGGAGTGGCACTGGCAGCACCGCGTGCCTCTCCCGTATCCCGAAACCACCCTGCCGCACGACTGGCACCTAGATCCAGAGAGGATCCCGGTGCCGGCGGCCCCGCGGTCGGCCTGGGCGCACGCGGAGGAGGTGCAGCGTCGGCGGGCGCTCCTGACGCCGGAGCAGCGCCGCGAGGCCGCCTACGCCTCCGACTCTCCCAACTGGGTGCGCTAGTTCACCTTCGAGCACGAGGAGGCGAGGTGACATGGCGTCCGCGAGGTCGACCGCACCGTGCCACCGCCCCCGCTCATCGTCTGCGAGGAGGACCAGGCGGCGGAGGCCGCCTACCAGACTGCCCTTGCGGCGGTCTACCGGGAGAGCGAGGATGACGAGCGGCGCAGAGCGGCGGCGGCAGAGGAAGAGGAGACAGCGTACGAGGCGGCCATGGCCCTCTCCCCGACGGGCGACTGCGTCCTACCGACGGTGACCCCGCCGTCCCCGCCGTCCTATGTGAAAGCCGAGCCACAGACGGAGCCGTACCCCATCGAGCGCTACTCCTGGACGGGAGTAGTGCGCGAGTGGGTCTGCGCGCCTACGGTATGGGTGGGGCCGACGCCGGCGCAGGAGGCGGCGTACCTCGAGCACTGGCGTCTCATCCGGCTGGTCGAGGAGCACCGCGACGGCGAGTACCTCGAGATGCTCGAGCACGACGCCGAGGCCGAGAAGCCCGAGGCCAAGGAGGAGGCGCGCCAGGCCGAGGAGGAGGCGCGCCAGGCCACGGCGGCACAGGCGGTGTCAGAGCCCGCGCCGGCGCCGGCACAGCCCGCGCCCGACATTAACGCCCTCTGGAACTCGGCGTTCTTCTGGGCCTGCCCTGCGCCGACGCTCATCGACCTCATGGACCCCGAGGACAACGACGCCGCCGCCTAGGGCAGCACGCCGCCTCGTAGTTTAGTTTATTTTTAATTTTTATTAATGCTAATGTGGACGCGTGGACTCTCGCCGGCCTTCGTGGCCGGCTTTAATGTATAACTATTGCATGTTTTCTTTTTTTTCTTGCGCCGTCAAAAATGGGTCGGGCCAGCGTTGGGCGCACATGCCGACCCAAACGCGGAAGCGGATGTTCTTGTCCATCTGGCCGACCCAAACGGACAAAAAACGGACAAAAGCGCCGTCCTTTTGGGTTGGCCCGTTGGAGTTGCTCTAACCCCCAGCGAGCGGTTGTCCGTCTGATCCAGCGCACGCTGGACTGAGCGACCTGCATGAACGTTGGATCAGTCGGTGACGGTGGGCTCATGATGCGTCGCACGTCTCCCTCTCTCTGGCTTAGCCAACGTTCGCCAGCGATCACGATACTTATTGTTAAATCTAAACTAAGTCAACGAGCCAGCATGTGATCGACTGCACCATCAAATTGGAAATGATATGCTAGTGTCTATTTTTATTTTGGAGACGCTCATTGTCATTGGCTGAGTCAGACAGAGACGTGGTCCAGGTGATGTTTCCTTCCTAATCGTCAACTACGAGCCGATTTTTTTTCTGAAGGAAGAAAAATTATTTCTTCCTAATCTAATCCCAATCTCTAATCTGCAGTTAGGTTTTTGCCACAAAAGCACCAGAATTGATCCAAATATAGATCGAGTTGCCTTCTCCCCTGTCATGACGTCTGTCACATCCCTAGTTCTGGCCTGACTTATGCTAGCTTCCATGTGAGCATCATGTTTAAATTCAAATGAAACTTGAATTGAGGAATATTCAAAAGCCTCAAAAAACCTCTAAAAAATAACCAACATTTAAATCTTCTCAAATGAATCCAAGAAAATGTTCCTGCTATTCTATAGAATTATTGGTAAGAGGTAAAATTCAAACCAATATTTTTGGAGTCACAGAAATATTTGTTTTGGCCATTTGAATTAATTCAATAACTATTTGCATTGGATATATATATTTTATATATAATTAATATATGTCCAATAATTCTGGAACATTTTATGTGGTTTAGTATATTTTAGTTCTAGCCACATAATTATTTTCAGGATTTTATAAAATGGTTTAGTATTTTTGCTAAACCAAAACAAAACAGAACAAAATAAAAAAAAACAGAAACTAATAGAGAAAGAGAGAGATTACCTGGCGCTTACCTGGCCACCTACCTGGCAGCCCACCTGGCCCAACTCCAGCGGCCCAGCCCACCGCAGCCGCCACCGTCTTCAACCTCCTGCCAGTAGGCAGGAGGGCGTGTGCCCGACGCGCGCCAGCACGCGCGCGCCACCTCTTTGCTTCTGCCGACGCCTTGGACGGCTCCAGACGACGCCACACACGCCCCCTGGAACCCCCTCTCGCTCTCTCTCGTCCCCATCCCCTTCCCTGGCTCTCTTCCTCGCACGCACCGAACGCAGCCGTCGCCGCCGCTTGCTGCTGCCGCGGCCACCGCCTCCCCCTCACTTCTCTGACCAGCCCACGAGCTCCGCCTCGACGCCGTAGAGCCGCACGCCAAAGCACGCGACCCCGGGAGGCCAGCAACGTCGCCGTCGCCGTCGTCTTCCACCTCGGGCTCCGGCCACCATCGTCGTCGATCCGCCGCACACAGGACGTCCCCGAGCCCGCTAACCATCCCTACGGCACCGCTGTGAGCTCCGCCACCGTTTTCCCCTCTTCCCCTCTTCGTTTGATTGCCGTAGCCGTCGCCCCCTTGATGACCGAAATACACCGCCGCCTGAGCTCGCCGTCGACGATGCTCCGGTGACCAAATGGTCACCCTGGAGTGTCCAACCTACTCCCCGCGATGCGTAGCGCCCTCCTAGCCCCCTTGCCCGCTCTTCTACGCACTAAAACGCGACCCCGCGCGCAACCGAACTCCGGCCGCCGCCTTGGAGCTCGCTGTCGTCAGCTCCGCCTTCCCACGACCCAGCACCCGCACCGTTCGACGCGCGGGAGCAAGAGCTCTCCAACGAGCCCAAGCACGGCCTCGCCCGTGCCCTGTAGCGCGCTTCCGACGGCCGCCACCGTCTCGGGCCTCGCCGGCGTCGAGACGCCGGCGGGATTGACCCTGCTGACCAGGGGTTTGACCCGTTGACTACTAACGTGTGGACCCCTGGCCACTAACTAAACTAGGATTAGCATTAGTTTAACACTAACTAATTTTAGTTAGTTAACTAACTACTGACCAGTGGACCCCACTGGTCAGGTTTGACCTGGACCCGCCTGTTGACCTGCTGAGGTCAGCATGAGCTAATGCTGACGCAATAAATCATTTTCTGGTTTTAAAATAAATCAAGAAAATCCAGAAAATTGCCTAAACTTCTAAAATTCATATAAAATCAACCGTAGCTCCAAATCAAATAAATTATATATGTAAAATTATCAGAAAAATTCAAGGAATCCATCTGTACCATTCTCATGCATGTTTGAACAATGTTTGTCCTCTGTTTTGGACAAAACAAATAAAGGGCATTTAAATAATCATATATGGAGTTTGAATTTGGATCATGTATTCAAACCAACTTCATTTAAATCATAACTAGATGCATTAGCTCAAATCACAGCATATTGCCATGTCCTGATCATGCATCATATTGTAGCATTGCATTGATTGTGTTCTTCCTCAGTTGCCAGTGTTGTCCCCTCTCGATAGCCGTGGTTCCGACGATGAGTTCGATGACACTGATGAAGACTCAATGTTATCTTCAGAAGTGCCAGGCAAGCAAAACCCCCTTGTTCATTCCGATACAAACCCACTCTCTCGCTCCTGCTCTCTTTTACTGCATTAGGACAACAACGATATATTTGTTACTTGCTGCGGTAGTTGAACCCCTTTATCCTCTGCATGACCTGTCATTGCCACAGTAAATAGATGAAACCCACTAGCATGAGTAGGAGTTGTTTGAGCCCTGTTGTGCCTACTCATTCATGCTTGTTTGTCATGCCTGCTATTGCTTAGAGTTGTGTCAGGTCTGATTCATCGGGAATGAATCAGAGGTGTATGAACATGTCCTACTGTGTGTGAGCTAAGTGTGTGAACACGATTTGGTAAAGGTAGCGGTGAGAGGCCATGTAGGAGTACATGGTGGGTTGTCTCATTGCAGCCGTCCTCAGGAACTGAGTTCTGTGTTTGTGATCCATGATTCAGCTACTACCACGCATTGGGCCCGAAACCAATGGACCCTCTCGGCTTCTTAATCACCCTTGTCCTCTGTCCAGGAGTTGCAAGTAGTTTCTGGTGTTTGTAGTATGCTGGAGGCCGTGCGCAGCGCTGACCGTAGGGGTGGGCTGTGATGCGGTAGGCACGTGGCCGGGTAAACCGGGTGCCCGTTTGGTGTCACGGAACCCTATTCACATCGTTTGGGGCTGTGAGCGAAACCCCGGCCGGATCTCCTCATGGATGGAACCCGAATAGGCGATAAACCTGGACTAGGGATTTGAGTGTTTAGGTAGGTCGTGGCCGACACCCTCGTTGGGCTTCTGCTTGAAGGTTGCCGAGTACATGTCGTGTAAACGGCGGTAAGTGGTGAGAGCGTGTGTGAAGAAGTACACCCCTGCAGGGTTAACATTATCTATTCGAATAGCCGTGTCCGCGGTAAAGGACTTCTGGGTTGCCTATAACAGTTCATAGACAAGTGAAAGTGGATACTCCAAAATACCCAAGATAAGCGTGAGTGCTATGGATGGCGTACTCGTAGGGAGACGGGTGCGGATCCATAGTGGTGTATTGATATGGTGAATATGTGGACTCGTGTGCGCCACCTCAAAAGAGTTACTTGCAGTCGTAGTTCAGGATAGCCACCGAGTCAAAGTTGGCTTGCTGCAGTTAAACCCCACCATCCCCTTTATTGATAATGATGCATATGTAGTTAGTTCTGATGTAAGTCTTGCTGGGTACATTTGTACTCACGTTTGCCTATTTTACGTTTTTGCAGAGAGACTTCGGTCTTGTTAGTAGTTCCGCGTGGACTTTGACGTTTAGCTTGTTACCTCAGCTACGATCTTGTGCCCTCGGCAGGATCTGGTAGATAGTCAGGCTTCCAAGCCTTTTTCATTTGTAGATGTCTGTACTCAGACATGTTAGCTTCCGATTGTGCTTTGACTTGTATGCTCTAAATGTTGGGTCGTGAGACCCCTGTTTGTATATCTCACTCCTCGGAGCCTAATGAATACATACTTGAGTCGTAGAGTCATGTTGTGATGCCATGCTGTATTTGCACATATCGAGCATATTGTGTGTATGCTATTGAAATGCTTGATATGTGTGGGATCTGACTATCTAGTTGTTTATCTTTAGTAGCCTCTCTTACCGGGAAATGTCTCCTAGTGTTTCCACCGAGCCATGGTAGCTTGCTACTGCTCCGGAACACTTAGGCTGGCCGGCATGTGTCCTTCTTCGTTCCTGTGTCTGTCCCTTCGAGGAAATGTCACGCGATGAATACCGGAGTCCTGTTAGCCCAGTGCTACAGCCTGGATTCACTCGCTGATGACCAACACGTTCGATGCTCGGTCATGGATGCCTGTCCCTGTAAGTCTGTGCCACTTTGGGTTTACGACTAGCCATGTCAGCCCGGGCTTCTTATCATATGGATGCTAGCGACACTATCATATACGTGTGCCAAAAGGCGCAAACGGTCCCGGGCATAGGTAAGGCGACACCCGTGGGAATACCGTGCGTGAGGCCGCAAAGTGATATGAAGTGTTACAGGCTAGATCGATGTGACATTGAGTCGGGGTCCTGACAGCTTTGGTATCAGAGCCTGACTGCCTGTAGGATTACCAAGCCAAACTGGTCGAAGTTGCGTCTAGAAATGCTTTAGTTATGTAGGGGAATTGATTGTGGGATGGTAACGTAAGGCTCTTTTTACTCCTTATACTTCATGGCCTTCTGATCTGAGTCATCCTCTTCTCTTCTACGGAGATTAAGAACTAGGCCTTCTCATCTATCTATTAGGATGACGTGTTACTAATCCATAGACTTATGCAATTGTTAGTTCCAAATCTCAGCTTAGTTTTTACTACTTCCGTATGTTCATAACTGCTGATCTCGAAACCTTGATATTGTGCTTCGGAGTGGCTATGCCACCATTTTTGTAGCATGTCTCCAATCTTTTTGAGCATTTACAGCCGTTATGCTGTCCAAGTCATCCCAGGTATCTAAACAATCTGATGCACTTGCAAATCCTTTCCCTCTGGTTTTGATGTTCCTTTGGGCCAGGTTAATCATACTAAATGCTGAGTTGAGGTATTCTATTGCCTCGACATATATGTTGGAATTATTATTATGACCCTAGGTGTCTTAGGGGATCATCTAGTAAACCAGCCATGATTTGTGTTCCCCATGTAATGATTCTGGCCATCATTCTCGAAAGCATCCCGTGATGTTATTAGTTAGTAGGTATTCCATTCCGGGGTTCTTGAACCCGAGATTCACCCTACCTACTTCATGTTGATAGTGTTTGCTCGTTCCTTTAGGTTATTAGTAACCTTTGCATTAGTCCTCGAGGTCCGTGGTATTTCCTCCTTCCAAATACTATGAACCGCTTATGGCAGAAGTTCCTCGCTGAACCGAAGGATCACAATCAGAGTACTCTTGAGGAGTTCTCCATTCATAATTGTGAATCTGCCAGTTCTACCCTTTCCGCATGGGTTATCCGGAAGAAATGTTGAGCTTCGCTCGACATACTAATCTATGCATCCACAACTCAGAAAGTTATATGTTCCTTTGAGTTGTTCTCTTTAGTTGTGTCCTGACCCTCATCTGTCAATTGATAGTCAAGAGTATGTGTGCATTCGTTCATCGGTGCCTATTATTCTTGTGGTCCGTCAAGCCATTCTATTCCAGAATGACTAGGAGAAACAAACTCCAGTACCTTGTCCATTTCCAGGATTGGGTCAAAGCAGTCGTACTTCGCAGATCAAATACTAATCCAAGCTTTTGTTCTGTTCTACCTTGGAGTAATACCATCTTTATATCGAGAATTTCATGGGAATTGCACACCATCCTATGAATTCTTTATGTAGTAATATTCCTCGCCATCATTGTTCATTCCTCGGTTTCCGTGTTATTGTAACCGGAATGCCGACAAGTGAATCGTGGTGTGTGAAATCAATACTGCTGGCAACTCCGTTGCTTGGTAGTTAAATGGACGATAACCTCATTCTTAGCGTGTTGATTATTGAATCGTCACCCTAAGGTTGATTGTGCTACCTAGTCCTTATTTCTGGTGCACTCCTCGATCAATGAGTTAGGATTATTCAGTCCCTTGCTTATTTGATCATATCGTCTTGCTCTGGAAGCAAGATTGTTCTCGAGCTTAGTAACATATCGGTGGTTCGTGATGTTCCGAATATCTTCTTGGAAGTATTACCAGGTTGTCACCTGGCCGCTATGTTGAGTTCGTGATCAAGTTGGTTTTCTTATAAATCACCCCTTCTCCAAGAATCTGTGTTGGATATCCCTGAGCTAGTTGGTTGAGCTAGACAACAACTTGGAGAGTTGGAAGATAAATGCTTGTCTGACTTAGTTCATGTTAAGGGATATCTTCTTGTGTGTGTGTGTTGAAGAAAGATGATATCTTCACCAATTGGTCCTCGTGATCAGTTGTTGGATCTATTGCCTTGTCAAAACTTTGATTTGAGTATGGGCTATCGTCAAGTCAAATCAAAACCAACGATGTTCATAATGTTGTCTTACTCGTGGTTGATCCCTCGAGCATACACCATTACATCTTTTTGGTCTGACCAATGCCATCACCGTGTTCACATGATGGTGGAAGTCCAGTGATATGGAAATTCCGATGAGTTGCTGTTGAGCCCATCAGTAGCATTTTGTCTCCTCCATGATTCGTGTTGAACATCCAGCTGGTGTTGGAAACTTGTGTAAGCATTTTCTTCATGTTCCGTTCATGAAGTATATGTTGGATGAAAGAAGTGACTTCCTCTCATTCATGTGCATTCGATGCAAGATGCCGCCATGAATTTGAGAAAGTTTGTTTTTGTTTCCTCTGGAGTCATCACAAGTCAGTTATGCGTGTGTGAATGTATGCTATGGTTTGGTAGATTAATTACCTCCACTCCATTGTATGCCCTAGCACAACAAGCCACTGATTGAATTGTCCAAGGATAAGAAGTTCAAATGCTATTCCCGAAGGGCCTAGAAGGACATGCACAAGACTTCGTTATTTCAATGATGGTTCCCAATCTGAACTCGGTAGTGTTTTGTTGTAAGACTACCATGTGGTCATGTTTGTCTGGGACAACGTGTTCACATGCTTGTAGCAGAACCAGCTCATGTTTTGGAGCTTGCTATCATAGTTCATTTCCTGAGAATCACGCAACGTCATCTCGTCGATTTGTGTTGCAAACTTTCATTTTTCTTTCTAGACTTGATGAGTCTGGAATATCCTGACACCAACCAGATCTGAATCTCAGGCAGTTATGAAGGGTGGAACGTTTCCCAAGAACTATAATATTGGTCTCGCGATAACCGGTAAGGTGGATGTCGTGGCCAACACACCCCGCCGGAAGACCTATTATTGTAGTATCTTGTTTGAAGAAATTGGCCACCTCCCCATAAGGATCTCGTAGAATTTATTCTAGTAGTTGTTCCTTATG
Organism: Triticum timopheevii; assembly: GCA_963921465.1. Lineage (NCBI taxonomy): Eukaryota > Viridiplantae > Streptophyta > Magnoliopsida > Poales > Poaceae > Triticum > Triticum timopheevii. Next base: position 624,796,401 of record OY997270.1, on the reverse strand, counting down.
TATTCTTGAGCTCCCGAAGTCCGACCTGTTACTTGATGTTCTAGGTACAAGACCATTTCAATGAATGGGATACACTAGCACACCAAGGAGAACATTAGAAGCGAAGTGCTAAATGTCTCTCGGTCGATCATCCAGATTTTGTTTCCTTGGCCCCGCTAAGGTGAAATCTGAGAAAGTGTTATCTTCCTTTGCATCTGCATCGTCCATCGCTATTCATCATGGTGGTATGTTGTGTTGTTAGCACCCTTGACACGGATGTTGGTAAAACCTTGATGAATATGGAAATGCTCAAGTTCTTGAGAGCACCCACAAGCGCTAGGTGTTATCATTGGCACTAACTGGGACTGCTCTCAGTTTCCTCGGTTATGCTATAACCATTCCAATAGTGGAATCACTCTCTGCTGTTGGGTTTCTCCCCAGTTACTAGGATCATTTCCAGCATTTGTATTTTGTTCCCAGCTTGCACCGTCATTGTGCCATCCTATTTTGGGTCCCATCCATTTCCGATGATAAGCAAAATCATCCTTTGTGTTGTCTTCAACAAGGTAATCCACATCATCCATTCTAATCCGGTTATGCCATTCTACCGAACCCCTTTTAAACGATCGCTCGAGAATTGCCTTAGGCTGGTATAAAGAGTTTCAATGATCTCCGAATCAAAGGTAATTCTTTTGCCACTTAAGGGAATATTTCCACGAGTCTCCTCTCCCAAGGTGCCCCGTTATGGAATCATGGCAGTTTATCCTCGCTACTTGAAACCCTCGCCGAATTGCCTTCCTCTAAAATGTCTCGCTGTGGTATCATGGCAACTCAAACTCTCGCTACGTTGACAACCATTCACCACATTCTTAGGTGTGGAATTGTTGTCTACCTAGTGAACCTTCGACATCTGTTCCACTCCATTCATTTGGATGGATGTTCGTGTTTCATCTTGAGAGATGATGCTATGTCTTACTCCGTGACTTGATCCTGAGTTGTTCGGTCTTCGAGAAGATAGATTCTTCTAGAGTTTTCTTTTCCTCTTCTCGTCATGTTAGTTGGAGTTCTCAGAGCAAAGACATCAAGATTGTTTTGAGTCAACAGATCAACACCTCGAGAAGACAGTTGGATCTTGGAGCTCATGTTATTAGTTGTGTTCCTTTTGTGTTCTTACCTCACGCCTTGAATCTCGGGGTGAGATTCTTGTTTAGTGGGGGTGAGTTGTCACATCCCTAGTTCTGGCCTGACCTATGCTAGCTTCCATGTGAGCATCATGTTTAAATTCAAATGAAACTTGAATTGAGGAATATTCAAAAGCCTCAGAAAACCTCTAAAAAATAACCAACATTTAAATCTTCTCAAATGAATCCAAGAAAATGTTCCTGCTATTCTATAGAATTATTGGTAAGAGGTAAAATTCAAACCAATATTTTTGGAGTCACAGAAATATTTGTTTTGGCCATTTGAATTAATTCAATAACTATTTGCATTGGATATATATATTTTATATATAATTAATATATGTCCAATAATTCTGGAACATTTTATGTGGTTTAATATATTTTAGTTCTAGCCACATAATTATTTTCAGGATTTTATAAAATGGTTTAGTATTTTTGCTAAACCAAAACAAAACAGAACAAAATAAAAAAACAGAAACTAATAGAGAAAGAGAGAGATTACCTGGCGCTTACCTGGCCACCTACCTGGCAGCCCACCTGGCCCAACTCCAGCGGCCCAGCCCACCGCAGCCGCCACCGTCTTCAACCTCCTGCCAGTAGGCAGGAGGGCGTGTGCCCGACGCGCGCCAGCACGCGCACGCCACCTCCTGCTTCTGCTGACGCCTTGGACGGCTCCAGACGACGCCACGCACGCCCCCTGGAACCCCCTCTCGCTCTCTCTCGTCCCCATCCCCTTCCCTGGCTCTCTTCCTCGCACGCACCGAACGCAGCCGTCGCCGCCGCTTGCTGCTGCCGCGGCCACCGCCTCCCCCTCGCTTCTCTGACCAGCCCACGAGCTCCGCCTCGACGCCGTAGAGCCGCACGCCAAAGCACGCGACCCCGGGAGGCCAGCAACGTCGCCATCGCCGTCGTCTTCCACCTCGGGCTCCGGCCACCATCGTCGTCGATCCGCCGCACGCAGGACGTCCCCGAGCCCGCTAACCATCCCTACGGCACCGCTGTGAGCTCCGCCACCGTTTTCCCCTCTTCCCCTCTTCGTTTGATTGCCGTAGCCGTCACCCCCTTGATGACCGAAATACACCGCCGCCTGAGCTCGCCGTCGACGATGCTCCGGTGACCAAATGGTCACCCTGGAGTGTCCAACCTACTCCCCGCGATGCGTAGCGCCCTCCTAGCCCCCTTGCCCGCTCTTCTACGCACTAAAACGCGACCCCGCGCGCAACCGAACTCCGGCCGCCGCCTTGGAGCTCGCCGTCGTCAGCTCCGGCCTTCCCACGACCCAGCACCCGCACCGTTCGACGCGCGGGAGCAAGAGCTCTCCAACGAGCCCAAGCACGGCCTCGCCCGTGCCCTGTAGCGCGCTTCCGACGGCCGCCACCGTCTCGGGCCTCGCCGGCGTCGAGACGCCGGCGGGATTGACCCTGCTGACCGGGGGTTTGACCCGTTGACTACTAACGTGTGGGCCCCTGGCCACTAACTAAACTAGGATTAGCATTAGTTTAACACTAACTAATTTTAGTTAGTTAACTAACTACTGACCAGTGGACCCCACTGGTCAGGTTTGACCTGGACCCGCCTGTTGACCTGCTGAGGTCAGCATGAGCTAATGCTGACGCAATAAATCATTTTCTGGTTTTAAAATAAATCAAGAAAATCCAGAAAATTGCCTAAACTTCTAAAATTCATATAAAATCAACCGTAGCTCCAAATCAAATAAATTATATATGTAAAATTATCAGAAAAATTCAAGGAATCAATCTGTACCATTTTTATGCATGTTTGAACAATGTTTGTCCTCTGTTTTGGACAAAACAAATAAAGGGCATTTAAATAATCATATATGGAGTTTGAATTTGGATCATGTATTCAAACCAACTTCATTTAAATCATAGCTAGATGCATTAGCTCAGATCACAGCATATTGCCATGTCCTGATCATGCATCATATTGTAGCATTGCATTGATTGTGTTCTTCCTCAGTTGCCAGTGTTGTCCCCTCTCGATAGCCGTGGTTCCGACGATGAGTTCGATGACACTGATGAAGACTCAATGTTATCTTCAGAAGTGCCAGGCAAGCAAAACCCCCTTGTTCATTCCGATACAAACCCACTCTCTCGCTCCTGCTCTCTTTTACTGCATTAGGACAACAATGATATATTTGTTACTTGCTGCGGTAGTTGAACCCCTTTATCCTCTGCATGACCTGTCATTGCCACAGTAAATAGATGAAACCCACTAGCATGAGTAGGAGTTGTTTGAGCCCTGTTGTGCCTACTCATTCATGCTTGTTTGTCATGCCTGCTATTGCTTAGAGTTGTGTCAGGTCTGATTCATCGGGAATGAATCAGAGGTGTATGAACATGTCCTACTGTGTGTGAGCTAAGTGTGTGAACACGATTTGGTAAAGGTAGCGGTGAGAGGCCATGTAGGAGTACATGGTGGGTTGTCTCATTGCAGTCGTCCTCAGGAACTGAGTTCTGTGTTTGTGATCCATGATTCAGCTACTACCACGCATTGGGCCCGAAACCAATGGACCCTCTCGGCTTCTTAATCACCCTTGTCCTCTGTCCAGGAGTTGCAAGTAGTTTCTGGTGTTTGTAGTATGCTGGAGGCCGTGCGCAACGCTGACCGTAGGGGTGGGCTGTGATGCGGTAGGCACGTGGCCGGGTAAACCGGGCGCCCGTTTGGTGTAACGGAACCCTGTTCACATCGTTTGGGGCTGTGAGTGAAACCCCGGCCGGATCTGCTCATGGATGGAACCCGAATAGGCGATAAACCTGGACTAGGGATTTGAGTGTTTAGGTAGGTCGTGGCCGACACCCTCGTTGGGCTTCTGCTTGAAGGTTGCCGAGTACATGTCGTGTAAACGGCGGTAAGTGGTGAGAGCGTGTGTGAAGAAGTACACCCCTGCAGGGTTAACATTATCTATTCGAATAGCCGTGTCCGCGGTAAAGGACTTCTGGGTTGCCTATAATAGTTCATAGACAAGTGAAAGTGGATACTCTAAAATACGCAAGATAAGCGTGAGTGCTATGCATGGCGTACTCGTAGGGAGACGGGTGCGGATCCATAGTGGTGTATTGATATGGTGAATATGTGGACTCGTGTGCGCCACCTCAAAAGAGTTACTTGCAGTCATAGTTCAGGATAGCCACCGAGTCAAAGCTGGCTTGCTGCAGTTAAACCCCACCATCCCCTTTATTGATAATGATGCATATGTAGTTAGTTCTGATGTAAGTCTTGCTGGGTACATTTGTACTCACGTTTGCCTATTTTACGTTTTTGCAGAGAGATTTCGGTCTTGTTAGTAGTTCCGCGTGGACTTCGACGTTTAGCTTGTTACCTCAGCTACAATCTTGTGCCCTCAGCAGGATCTGGTAGATAGTCAGGCTTCCAAGCCTTTTTCATTTGTAGATGTCTGTACTCAGACATGTTAGCTTCCGATTGTGCTTTGACTTGTATGCTCTGAATGTTGGGTCGTGAGACCCCTGTTTGTATATCTCGCTCCTCAGAGCCTAATGAATACATACTTGAGTCGTAGAGTCATGTTGTGATGCCATGCTGTATTTGCACATATCGAGCATATTGTGTGTATGCTATTGAAATGCTTGATATGTGTGGGATCTGACTATCTAGTTGTTTATCTTTAGTAGCCTCTCTTACCGGGAAATGTCTCCTAGTGTTTCCACCGAGCCATGGTAGCTTGCTACTGCTCCGGAACACTTAGGCTGGCCGGCATGTGTCCTTCTTCGTTCCTGTGTCTGTCCCTTCGAGGAAATGTCACGCGATGAATACCGGAGTCCTGTTAGCCCAGTGCTACAGCCTGGATTCACTCGCTGATGACCGACACGTTCGATGCTGGGTCATGGATGCCTGTCCCTGTATGTCTGTGCCACTTTGGGTTTACGACTAGCCATGTCAGCCCGGGCTTCTTATCATATGGATGCTAGCGACACTATCATATACGTGTGCCAAAAGGCGCAAACGGTCCTAGGCATAGGTAAGGCGACACCCGTGGGAATACCGTGCGTGAGGCCGCAAAGTGATATGAAGTGTTACAGGCTAGATCGATGTGACATTGAGTCGGGGTCCTGACAACGTCTCTCTCATCTTCCCCTCCCCGGTAGCTAGCTCTCCCGTAGGCCATCTCTCCGCCCGTGACCACCACCAAGAGGCGTCGCCGGCAGCGATCAAGGACGGCGGCACTGAGCGCGGCAGGGACGCTTCCCGACGTCTCAACTCTCAACTCTCAAGGTGAGTCTTCTCCACTAATTACTCCCCTCCTCTTCCTCCTTCATTTCTCTAATTTGTCTTTCTGCTTCAGTTCAAACAGACTATCGATGTACTAAAGTAGGGGTACCTTAGTACCCCGAACTTGGGCACGGGCAGTAGCAGCGCCTCGCGGCAAGGCTTGCCGGGCGTCCGCCAAGATCCTTCGCTATTCCTATTACTGCCATTCAAGAACAAAGTGTTTAACTGTGAAGACAAGGCCCCGGCAAGAGGAGCTTGCCGGGAAGGACGAGACCCCGGCAAGAGGAGCTTGCCGGGAAGGCCAACCAAGACCCGACGAACGGCAAGCTTGCGGGTGCGACAAGGCAGCGACCGCGGCAAGGCGCTTGCCGCGGCGAAGCCACTTCTCGGCGCCCACGCTCCAGCACATCCGACGATGTGTCGCCGCAGGATCACTCCTGGTGCACGTGGCGGGTAGCTGTGCAGCCAAGCGGTGCGAGGTGGCAAGTGAAGATGACTAGAAGGCCATCGTGGCGATCGGTGGTGCTCTTAACGGTCGTTTCTTGCACTGTTTGGGCGACCGGACGGGCATTAAATGCCCTTGTCCCCTGCCGTCAGAGTTAGGTAGGGGGTACTGTTGGTAGCGGTTGTACCAACCCTCGTTTTTACTTTCTTACCCCTCTCTCTACGCTGCCACCTGTCGGTGACCCCTTTAGACTATAAAAAGGAGGCCCATGCGCACGTAGAAGGGGTTCGACTCATTCGGAACTACAAGGCACCCACGCTCTTGAGCAAGAACAGAATAGAAACACAAAGCAGCAGTAGGAGTTTTATCTCTCCGGAGAGCTCCAAAGCTGGGTAAAATCCCTCGCGTGCTTCGCCTCGATCTGCTCTTCGTGCGCCCTCCGCTCCCTTGCCAGACCGAAAAGGGGCCCTGCCCCATAGGTGTTCATTCCCCACGACATCTTTGGCGCGCCAGGTAGGGGGGGCGTCGAGGTCGTGCATATCTGATCCGGCGTCTGTGCGCGCTACATCAACATCTTCATCGACATGCCACCGAAGAAGAAGACTTCGGAGGTGGCCGCTCCGTCTACGACTATCCTACCGCCACCGGAGCAAACGGGCGGTGGGGTGGACGCCGACGGAGGAGCGGGCGCCGACGGGGGGACTCACGTCGTCACCAGGTCCAAGGACAAGGCCCCGCAAGCTTCAGCGTCTGTGCATCCACCGCACCCCTCCCAGGAGGTGCAGGATCGACAACACCACGGTGCTCCTAGCACCGTACTCGCATTGGAACAAGGCCAAACTGGTGGGTCGCGGGACGCTCAAGGCCAACGTGCGCGTCAACACGCTGGCACGAGCGCAGTACGGTCGCCTGGACGAGATGTCGCTCCTTCTAACACTGTTAGAAGTTTGAGCGTATCCTGCACCTCGCGTCGTTCGCCACCACCACCCAAGACTCCAGAGGAAGCGCTGGCCCGAGCCCAGCTGCTTCTAGATTACCCTCCGGCGCCAGACAAGATCGACGACTGGAGGGCCGCCATTCAGAGCCTCATCGGCTTCGCCAACGGCGACAAGCCCCGGCAACCGAGCACATCGAAGCCCCGACAAGACGCCCAGGCGCAAGCCGACGCCGACAAGACCGCGGGGGGTGCCACCACCATGCACTCCCCGCCCCGAAGGCCAAGGTCGCCGACTCGCCGGGCCAACCTCGACACCGACTCCACCGCGTCGTCGGACCCGCGAGCTCGCCGCGTTCAACGCCAGGTTCTCCAAGAACGACGACACGAGGACGCTCGCACGCGCATCGAGCGTCGAAGAGAAGCGCGGCGTCAATCTGACCAGCGCGCTGGGCCCACTGTCGATATGCATGCGCCAGGGGAACCAGGCGACTTGCCGTACGCGGTAGGTTGCCCTGCGTTCACCCGTGAGCTGCGGCAGGTCCAGTGGCCCAGTACCAAGAACTTCAAGCCAGACGTGCCCGAGAAGTACGATGGTAGGATACATCCGTCGGAGTTCCTCAGCGTTTACACCATCGCGGTGCAGGCTGCTGGGGGGCGCAACGAGAAGATCCTCGCCAACTACTTCCCGCTGGTGCTCAAGCCCAATGTCAGATCTTGGCTCATGCACTTGCCGGACAACTCCATTTCTTCGTGGGCGGACCTGTGCCATCAGTTTGTCGGCGCCTTCACAGGCGGCCACAAACCCCATGGCCAGGAAAGCGACCTTCATCTGCTCACCCAGAAGGAAGGAGAACCCCTGCGCAAGTACATATAGAGATTCAGCCAGGTGCAGCGCAACATCCCAGACGTCCACCCTGCCGCGGTTATCAGCGCGTTCCATCAGAACGTGCATAACCGCAGGATGAGGGAGGAGATGGCGATGTGCAAAATCAGAGATGTCAGCGAGCTATATGCTCTGGCCGACAAGTGTGCACGAGCTGAAGAGGGGAGGAAACTCCCCAGAGAGAACGCAGGAGCAGAAGGATCTCACAGTGAGGACGCCCCTCCGGCGAAGAAGAACCGGAGGCAGAATAACAGAAAGAGGAAGGCTAAGGATGTGCTAGTGGTCGAGCAGTCCGGCAACGGAGGCGACGCCGAGAAGGCCAAAGCTGGTGACTCCGGCGAGGCTGTGGTGGCCGCCGACAAGCAGGACGGCTCCGGCAAGCAGTATTGCAAGATCCACCGCACCAAGGGCCATGACCTCCAGGCCTGCAAGAAGGTTGAGCAGCTTGTCGAGCTACAGAAAGCTGAATACGAGCGCCGCGACAAGGAGAAGGCCTAGGAAGGTGGCGGAGGATCCGGCAAGAAGCGTCCCGCCCGGGGAGGGCGCCGCGGCAAGGCCAAGCAGCGGCAAGGAGATAGGCATCCCCGCGGCCGCGACAAAGACGAAGACGAAGATGAAGATGATGAGATGGAGGAGGATGAGACTGACGAGCAGGAGTTCCAGAAGGCAACAGAGGTTTTGTGCGTCGACGGCGGTGCTTCTCTGCACACCTCGCACCGCCAACTCAAACAGTGGGTGCGGGAAGTGAACGCAGCAGAACCGTTCGTTGAATCGCGCAAGCCCCTGAAGTGGTCCAGCACGCCCATCGTCTTTGATGTTGAGGATCACCTTGATCGCATCACTGCGGTCGGGTGCTTGCCGATGTTGGTTTCGCCAACCATCCGCAACCTCAAGGTTACAAAGATGTTGGTTGACGGCGGGGCCGGCCTAAATCTGATCTCCTCCGTAGTGCTCAAGAAGCTCCAGATCCCCGACAGCGAGCTCGAAGAGACTGGTACTTTCCAAGGAATCAACCCGGGAAGGAGCAAGCCGAAGGGGAAGATCACGCTGCCAGTGACGTTTGGCAGCGAGCTGAATTTCAGGACAGAGAGAGTTACATTTGACGTTGCTGATTTCCCATTGCCCTACAATGGGATACTTGGCCGTCCAGCGCTTGCCAAGTTCATGGCAGCCTCTCATTACGCCTACAACGTGCTCAAGATGCCTGGTCCGATAAGTGTAATTTCTGTCCATGGCGACAAGAAAGATGCACTTATCTGTACCGACAAGATCTACCGGGAAGTAGCAGCCGCAGCAGAACGCAAACCACTTGCCGCTGAAGCTCCCGGGGGGAAGAAGAAGACCAAGTCCGGCAAGAATAGCTCTGATGCCCACTCCGGCAAGCGCACCTCTTCGGAGTGCTGCGCTACTGTCGAGGACGCACCATCGAGCTCCACCGGCAAGTGCAAGAAGGCAAAGACAGCTTCACCAGAGACCAAGAAAGTGGCCGCCAAGGAGGACGGCACTGGTGGTACCTCCACCATCAGTGCCACGCTTGACCCTAAATAGGAAAGCGCGCTCGTTGCTTTCCTGCGGGCGAATTTCGATGTGTTTGCATGGCAACCATCTGACATCCCCGGTGTTCCAAGGAAAGTAATTGAGCACCACCTTGTCGTCTGCCCTCACGCGCGGCCCGTCAAGCAGAGAGTCAGGAAGCAGGCAGTAGAACGCCAAGAGTTCATTGCTGAAGAGATCAAGAAATTGGAAGCAGCAAGCCTGGTCCAAGGAGTGCTCCATCCAACGTGGTTAGCCAATCCAGTAGTCGTGCGCAAAGCAAACGGGAAGTGGAGGCTTTGTATTAACTTCACTGATGTTAATAAAGCTTGTCCCAAGGATCCATTTCCCTTGCTGCGCATTGACCAGATTGTCGACTCCACGGCAGGATGTGATCTGCTTTCATTCCTTGATGCATATTCAGGATATCATCAGATCTTCATGGCGGAAGAGGATGAAGAGAAAACCGCATTCATTACTCCATGTGGCACATACTGCTTTGTACGGATGCCTTTCGGACTAAAGAATGCTGGTTCAACATTTGCAAGGGTAGTCAGTCATGCTTTTGAGCCATAGCTGCACAGAAATGTAGAAGCTTACATGGATGACATAGTGGTCAAGAGCAAGGACAAAGAAACTCTGATCCAAGATTTCGACGAGACTTTTACAAATCTGCGCAAGATCAATCTCAAGTTGAACCCCGAGAAGTGCGTGTTTGGAGTTCCTTCCGGCAAGCTTCTCGGGTTCTTTGTGTCCCAGAGGGGGATTGAAGCCAATCCCGACAAGATCAAGGCCATTGAGCAGATCGAAGCACCGAAGCGCGTAAAGGATGTGCGAAGACTTGCCGGTTGTGTTGCTGCTCTCAGTAGGTTCATCTCTAAGTCTGCTGAGCGCGCCCTGCCATTTTTCAAAATTTTGAAAAAGGAAGGTCCAATGAAATGGACTCCGGAAGCGGAGGCTGCGCTGCAGGACCTGAAGAGATACCTATCCTCCACTCCAATACTTGTCGCACCTAAGCCACAAGAGAAGTTGCTGCTGTACCTCGCGGCAACCAATCAAGTGGTTAGTGCTGCGTTAGTAGCGGAGAGGGAGGCGGATGATGAGCCAGCGACCGCGGCAAGCGAATCCGGCGACAAGCAGGGGGCTTCCCCGACAAGCTCTGGTCCCGACAAGGATGGATCTGCGCAGCCACAAGAAGAGAAACAGAAGAAGATGGTGCAGCACCCAGTTTACTTTGTCAGTTCCCTTCTGCAGGGGGCTAGATCAAGGTACTCTGGTGTGCAGAAGTTGCTTTTCGGCCTTCTCATGGCCTCGAGGAAGCTGCGCCATTACTTTCAAGCACATGAGATCACAGTGGTCACTCGCTTTCCGTTGAAGAGGATATTGCAGAATCCAGAAGCAACAGGCAGGATTGTCGAGTGGGCACTGGAATTGTCAAGCTTTGGCCTCAAGTTTGAGAGTACCTCAACTATCCAGAGCCGAGCATTGGCAGAATTCATAGCAGAATGGACGCCAACACCTGATGAAGAAACTCCGGAGAGGAGCATCCCCGTCAAGGAAGCAAGCAAAGAATGGATCATGTACTTTGATGGTGCCTTCTCACTGCAAGGCGCCAGTGCGGGCGTATTACTCGTCGCACCCACCGGAGAGCACCTCAAGTACGTGGTCCAAATGCACTTTCCCAAGGAGCAAGCAACAAACAATACTGCAGAGTATGAAGGCTTGCTTGCCGGACTCAGGATCACGGCAGACCTTGGGATCAGGAAGCTTATTGTCAGGGGTGACTCACAGCTTGTCGTCCGTCAAGCGAACAAAGATTATCAGAGTCCGTTGATGGAAGCATACATTGATGAAGTGAGGAAGCTAGAAGAACATTTTGATGGCCTGCAGATGGAACACGTTCCAAGAGCTCAAAACGACATTGCAGATGGCCTGTCAAAATGCGCCGCACTCAAGTTACCTGTGGAACCAGGAATTTTTGTGCTCAAGCTGACTCAACCATCTGTAACACCATCAACTGGAGAGAGCAAGAAGAGGAAGTTGGTTACTGGTGACTACTTTTCGGCAGAGCTCCCCGAAGCCGCCATCAAGAAAGTCCCCAAGATCAATGCAAAGAGTGCTGAGGAGCAGTCTACTCCGACAAGCCCTAGGGTTTGTTTCGTTGAAGCAGACGCTCCCGACAAGCTGTGTCCCGACATGCTTGCCGGGGAGCATCATGCTCCGGCTGAATCGCAGATTCTTGCCGTGGAAGCAGATGTTCCCGCAGTAGCATTTGCGCCTTTAGTCGTTGTCGTTGAGCCACAAGCTCCGGCATGGGCACAGCAGATCGTCCAATTCCTTCAAACAGGAGAACTTCCCGAGGAGCAGGAAGAAGCGGAGAGAGTAGCCCGGCAATCAAGTATGTACCAGTTTTTCGATGACATACTGTACAGAAGAAGATTCAACGGAGTGAAATTGAAGTGCATTTCTCGGGAAGATGGACAGAAGCTGCTGGCAGAGATACATGGAGGCATATGTGGTCACCACATTGGCCCAAGAGCACTTGCCGGCAAAGCCTTCCGGCAAGGTTTCTTCTGGCCGACAGCCCTCTAGGATGCAACTGCACAAGTAACCAAGTGTCAAGCGTGCCAGTTCCACTCCAAGCAGATACATCAACCAGCTCAAGCTCTCCAAACAATCCCTTTATCCTGGCCATTTTCGGTCTGGGGGCTCGACATCCTCGGCCCCTTTCCCCGAGCTGTCGGGGGCTTTGAGTACTTGTACGTTGCAATCGACAAGTTCACAAAGTGGCCTGAGGTGGAAGCAGTGAGGAAGGTGACAGCACAATCAGCAGTCAAGTTCTTCATGTCAATTGTTTACCATTTCGGAGTCCCTAACAGGATCATCACCGACAATGGCACACAATTCACGAGCCGCACCTTCATGCAGTACGTCCAAGATCTTGGCACCAAGATCTGCTTCGCTTCTGTTGCTCACCCGAGAAGCAACGGTCAAGCGGAGAGGGCAAACGCTGAAGTGCTGCGCGGGCTCAAGACCAGAACTTTCGACAGGCTGCGCAAGAGCGGAAGAAATTGGATCGAGGAGCTGCCGGTGGTTCTTTGGTCGATCAAGACGACGCCAAATCGAGCCACCGGCCAGACACCTTTTGCTCTAGTCTATGGAGCAGAAGCAGTTCTCCCCACGGAACTCGTATACGGATCGCCTCGAGTGCTCGCTTATGATGAGCTTGAGCAAGAGCAGCTGCGGCAAGATGACGCGCTACTCCTCGAGGAAGATCGTCTTCAGGCTGTTGTACGAGCTGCTCGCTACCAGCAAGCTTTGCGCCGCTACCATAGCCGCAAAGTTAACGCCAGAAGCTTCGAGGAAGGCGACCTTGTTCTTCGGCGCGTTCAATCCGCCAAGAATTCCAACAAGTTGACGCCAAAGTGGGAAGGCCCTTATCGGGTGAAACGAGTCACTAGGCCCGGCACTGTCCGCCTTGAGACCGAAGACGGCTTTCCGGTGAGCAATTCCTGGAACATAGAGCATCTTCGCAAGTTTTACCCATAAGGCGCGGTTGCCGGAATCTGTTCCGGCAACCACCTTTTGTACAAGCCTTGCCGCTGTTGCATGTAACCCTTTGTACAAAGCCGGGCGCAGATCCCGTACATAAATAAAGTCCATGTGTGCTTCACACATCTTGTCAAATTTCATGAATTCTTTCTTTTTTGCATGTTTTATCTGACACTTTGTGCAGCACTTGCCCCCGGTAAGCAATAACGAGCCTTAAGGCCCCATACCATTATTTTCTCTTCTTTCTTTTTCTCAAAAAGAAGGTTCCTTCGCCCACAAGTTCACGGGGGGGAGGAGAGGATAAGGATGTGGACCAGGCGTCGTTCAGAGGAGTCTAGCCTTGCCGGGACACAGACGACAGAAAAGCTAAGTTGCCAAAGTTTGAGCACAGTCAGTTTTAAATTTTTAACTTATATTCCTTGGACGACCGTGCCTTGTATGGAAAACCTGTGCGCGGAGGAACCGGCTCGTGGCTAAGTTGCGCCCTTACTTTGTTTCGAGTCCGCTCAACAATGAAAGTGTGCTGCAATTAGTCCCGACAAGGTTTCTTGCCGGAGGCAACACCGCCAACAGGCTGCTGATGTTCCGCACTCAGCGCTCGCGGCAAGCGTGCTTGCGCTGACAAGTTCCCTAAAAGCGTAGAGTAAAAACATACAAGGGATGGAACCGAATAAAGGAGATAGCATAGCAAGCATTGCCCAGAATAAAGTTATATTACAAAAATAACTTGTTGCGGCACTGACTAAATTGTTCTCATGACTTAAATAAACAGCGACGAGGAAAGGAGAAGAAGGATGGCCTAATCCACGCGCTCGCCGTCAACCCTCCTGACCTCATTCACCTTGTCCACGATGGGTGCGACAATGGCTTTGAGTTCTTCAAGATCAGCACCCGCCGGTAGCTTCTTGAGGACGCGGGTGAGGTCGAGGCCCGGGTTGCGGAAGAGTATCTTCACCAACACCTTCTCCAAGACCTTGGCGCAGATTGCGCGCAACTCGTCCGCCAGCTTCTTCGGGATCCTTTCCCGGAGTTGCTGGAGGGCCGTCACCACGCCCTTGAAGAAAAGAGTAAGCTTGGCGCTGGGCTGGAGGTTCTCGTCGGTGGAGTACCCGAAGCCTGCCAAGTCCAGCTCCGCCAACTCCTCGTCGATGGCTGCATCAACATTGACGAGGCCCTCCGTCCAGAGCTCCACCGTGGCCTTGAAAGTGTTCTGAGTCTCGGCGGCCCTCGTCAGCAGCTCCTCGTTGCCCTTGACCTCTTTCTTCAAGTCATCCTCTCGCCTCTTGGCGGCGTTCAGCGTCTCCGTCAAGGTGGCCAGCTTCAGCTCCAGATCAGCGCTCGAGTCCTTGGCGGCGTTCAGTTCCTTGATCTTCTCGGCGAGTTGAACTTGCAGATCGCCATGGGCAATAGCATCCTTCTCGCGTTCGCGCTGGAGTGCGGCAAGCTCTTCATTCTTCCCTTTCATGTCCGCCTCCAGCTGTGTCACCTTCACCTCTAACTCCTTCTTGGCGGCCTCAGCAGCCGCGGCGGCATCCTTCGCCTCCTTGAGTGCCCCGCCAAGTGATTGCTCCCGGGCCTCGAGCTCCTCCTCGTGGCTGTCCAGATTAACTTTCTTCTGTGTCAGTTCACCTTCCCACCTGGACAGCTCCTCGGCGGCGAGCCTCTGCTGCTCCTTAGCTTCAGCCTTTTCCAGGATGAATGCCTTCTTCGCCTCGTCAAGTTGCGCTCTTTCCTCCGCAATGGATCGGAGGGCCTCCTGGTTGCGGCTCTTCTGCTCCTCCGCATGCTTCTCTATGTCAACTCCCGCCCGCGCGACAAGCGCCTCCCGGGACTCAAGCTTCGCTTGCCGGGCGCGGTAGAGTGACACCAACTTTCGGAGCAACTGCTCCTCCTCGGGCTCGCCGCTGCTGCTGCTTGGCGCGTCAACCACTGCCAGCCCAGCAGAGGCGAGTACCTCCCCGTCAAACTCCTCTCCTTCGACCGGCGCCCTGGAGCTCGACACCCAGGGAAGCTTGATGTATACGCCCTCGCCGGCCTTCAAGTATACGCCTGGCTGAGGCTCCTCGGAGCCCGGTGCTGCATCAGCGGCGAAGGGGTCGGCGGACGGTGCAGCGCCTTGCGCTCCTGCGCCCTCCGGGTCGTCAGTATGATCGCCGGACGGTGCAGCGCCTTGGCGGCTTCCTCGTCGGCGGGTTCATCAGCGCCGGCCTCTTCCTCGTCAGCGGCGGCATCTTCAATGTTGCCGCGTGCGCCTTCCTCACCGGTGGCCTCAGTCTCCATCGGGTCTGTGAGAGAGGGATCAGAAGACAGGAAGAGGAAGAAAAAGTCAAGCAAATATCCAAAAAGAAGATCAGAAGAAAAACCCAAGGAAAAATTTCCGACAAGGAGGGTTACCAGTGCTGGGCTCCGTGACCATGGGCTCCACCACCGGAGAGTCGCTGGTCCCGTCCCTCGCCAGGGAACTGCCCCTTGCCGGGGACCGCTCCCTTGCCGGAGAGCGCTCCCTTGTCGGAGAATCGCCCCTTGGCGGCGTAGTCGAAGCAGACAGCACCTCTGGAGCGGCTTCTGCTTGCTCCTGATGGACCTGCTCTGCTCCTACACAAGTGAATCAACAGTCAAGATGTCAGCAAAAGAAGAAGCACCCATGCGCGCCCCACAACAGGAAGTGAGCCAAACACTTACACTGGGGGCTATGCTGGGGGCTGCTGCGAGGAGAAGGAATCGGGTCCGTCAAGGTAGTCTCGGACGTGTCCTCTGCCATCACAGCAGGGTCGTCCTCGATGACAACCACAGGGACCTTGGCCCTCTTCGCCGCTCTCTCGGCCAGAGTCCTGAAACAGAACCAGGATTCAGAGGGAAGCAAATCAGATGCAAAAACAAGCAACAACAAAGATCAAAGAAATACAAGTACAGTGAGAAGAAAGCCTTACTCCTCCTCCTCTTCTTCCTCCTCGTCGGAGCTCAGCGCAGAGAGGTCGAAATCTGGTACCCTTTCTGCGCGGCGAGGCGGAGGAGTAGGCTCCCTTGGACATTTGCCGGGAGCTGCGGCAGGATCGGGCGTGGCAGCCCGGGAAGACCCCGCCTCAGTTGCCGGCACAGCCTGAGACGCTCCCGCGGCAACGGTACTTGCCGCGGTGGAGCGCGTCCCACGATGTTGCGGCTGTTGGCCTGCCTGCCGCCCTGCCGTATCTCCAACTCGACGGAGGCGCCTTCTTGGTTGGAATTGGGGCTGCGCTGGGGGCTCCGCCTGCGGCAAGCTGCTTGAAGACGGCTGGCCGCTCGCGCCCCCGGCGGGCTCGCTCGCTTCGGCCTTGGGCTCGCCCTCGCCAACGACCTCTCCGGCAAGGTCTTCCCGGTCGGCAAGGCTTGCCGCCTCGGCCGCCTCCGCCTCCTCCAACGTGAAGCCAAACTCGCCCGCGGCGGCGGCTGCCGCCGCCTCTTCGGCCCTGGTGGCGATGTACCGCATCTCGTCGTCGGTGGTGTCGCGGGTGAGGAGCCTCTGCTCGTCGGCATTGACTGCTATCTCCGTCAAGCCATCGAAGATTTGCCGCACGACGTCGTCGGCGGGCTCCATCCAAGTTGTGCTTATCCCGTGCGAGTCGCACTCTGGCATCATTGCGCAAATGCGATCGCGTTGGGAGTTGTTGCACAATGGGATGACGCCCTGCGGCAGCCTGAACCACTCTGGATGGTTGGCGTCATGCTTGAACAGCTCCCTCAGCATCCCGTCAAGCTCCAGAACTATGAAGTTGAAGTTGAGGCCTGGACGCAGCCTCATGATATCCGCCGGGCCGCCAAACAGCCAGGCGGGCCTTCCCCTCTTCTGTAGAGGGGCGATGCGATGGCGAAGGAAATCCGCGCCAACTGCCCCTGCTGTGAGCCCGGCAAGCCTGAGCCGGAGGATTCGGGTGGTGGCAATCTTCAGCTTGGCGTCGTCCGGCGACAGAGCGCTCCAGTCGCCGCCGCGCACTACCCGGGTCTGGCGCAGGTTGGTGAATGGCTGCGGATTGGCGTCAACAATCCAGCACCACTCCGCCCTCCATTCATCCCACTTGCTGCGGAGCTCGCCCGTCAAATACACCTCCTTCATGCCGATTCGTGAGGTCCAGGCGATTCTGCCAGCCAATGGCTCTCCTTTCTCGGCTCGGGGGGTGAAATAGTGGAAAAAAAGAGCAACATTTGGGTGGATGCCAACGAAGTTCTCGCAGAGGTGTGCGAAAACCGCCATTGTCAGAACGGCGTTGGGGGTGAAATCAAGAAGATGAAACCCATAGGTATTCATGATATCGCAGAGGAAATCAGAAAAAGGTGGGCAGAGCCCACAGTAGAAGAACACCGGAAAGAAATGGTACCCTTTTGGGCACCGCTTCGAAGTGGAAGCTTCGGCGGAGAGCACCGGCGTGCGCGGATGCGCCCGCGTCTGCGTCGACCAGAAGAGGTAAAATTCCTCCCGCAGCGCCTTCGGGGTGAGCTCGGGGGGGAAAAGCAGTCGCTCCTTGCGCAGCGCCTCAAGCCGCAACGCCTCGGCCGACTTGGTGCTCGACTTTGAGCCCTTGCCGGTCTTCGGAGCCATGGCGGAAGCGGCGGGGGAGCGCGGAGGTGTTGAGGGCGACGGCGGCGACGGGCGGCGGAGCGCTGCTCTCTTTCGGCGTGGGAAGCGGAGGGGAGCGGCGGAGCTTTCGGAGGAAGGAACTGCAAGTGGCGAAGGTGGGGGAACGGCCCTGTTCCCTCTGCTTATAAACAGGGGAGGCGAACGTTACGCATTTCCTGAATTAAGAATTGCCCACGATCTCTCCCACGACGCCGCGATTGACGCGTGCCGTTACGGGAGGGCGCGGCAGATACGGAGTCAGATTTAGTGTGGACCCAGGCCGCGTGTGCCCGTGCCCTGTTTTGGGCCTGGCCCAACAGCGCTCGGCACCGTGTATGGCCCAGGCCCGGGGGCTCCTGTCGGTGTACTAAAGTAGGGGTACCTTAGTACCCCGAACTTGGGCACGGGCAGTCGCAGCGCCCCGCGGCAAGGCTTGCCGGGCGTCCCCCAAGATCCTTCGCTATTCCTATTACTGCCATTCAAGAACAAAGTGTTTAACTGTGAAGACAAGGCCCCGGCAAGAGGAGCTTGCCGGGAAGGACGAGACCCCGGCAAGAGGAGCTTGCCGGGAAGGCCAACCAAGACCCGACGAACGGCAAGCTTGCGGGTGCGACAAGGCAGCGACCGCGGCAAGGCGCTTGCCGCGGCGAAGCCACTTCTCTGCGCCCACGCTCCAGCACATCCGACGACGTGTCGCCGCAGGATCACTCCTGGTGCACGTGGCGGGTAGCTGTGCAGCCAAGCGGTGCGAGGTGGCAAGTGAAGATGACTAGAAGGCCATCGTGGTGATCGGTGGCGCTCTTAACGGTCGTTTTTTGCACTGTTTGGGCGACCGGACGGGCATTAAATGCCCTTGTCCCCTGCCGTCAGAGTTAGGTAGGGGGTACTGTTGGTAGCGGTTGTACCAACCCTCGTTTTTACTTTTTTACCCCTCTCTCTACGCTGCCACCTGTCGGTGACCCCTTTAGACTATAAAAAGGAGGCCCATGCGCACGTAGAAGGGGTTCGACTCATTCGGAACTACAAGGCACCCACGCTCTTGAGCAAGAACAGAATAGAAACACAAAGCAGCAGTAGGAGTTTTATCTCTCCAGAGAGCTCCGAAGCTGGGTAAAATCCCTCGCGTGCTTCGCCTCGATCTGCTCTTCGTGCGCCCTCTGCTCCCTTGCCGGACCGAAAATGGGCCCTGCCCCATAGGTGTTCGTTCCCCACGACACAGACTGAGGGGAATTCCGTACGTGACAAGTAACCCGGCCACATCCATCTCAATCCTTCCTACCCTCCACCAACAACCATGCCACCGCCTCAGATTCCGGCGGCGAGGCATGCACCGACGCTGCCGGACGAGCTTATCGAGGAGGTCTTCCTCCGTCTCCCACCGGACGAGCCCTCGAGCCTCGTGCGTGCCTCCCTTGCCAGCAGTTTTTGGCTCGGCCTCCTCACCGGCACTAGCTTCTCCGTTCGCTACCGAGAGTTCCATGATGCTCCCCCCATGTTGGGCTTCTTTTATTCCTGGCTCCACGCCGACCGCCCCCGCGACGAAGGAGAATCCCCCGTCCAACGCTTTGCCTTCACAACGAAATTCGGCGCGCGCATTCCCGATGTCGTGGAATGGGAAGACTATGAAGCGTTGGACTGCCGCCATGGCCGCGTTCTCTTTGAAAACCCCTTTGGGTGTCCCTCCCCGATGTTTGTTTGGGACCCCATGACGGGCTGCACGAGGTACCTGGAGAAGCCCGATGAATGCGGGAGCAATGCGGCCACGGTGGTCTGTGCTGTGAGCGGTTGTGACCACCGCTTGTGTGACGGGGGGCCGTCCGTTTGGTCTTTTTCACGACCGATTACAGTGATGGTTGTGTTGCACACGTGTCCGTCGCGTTGCTGGAGATGGATGATGCGTGGAGCGAGAGCTCTCATCTTGATCTTGAGCCTGAGTGGACCCTGAGCACTGGTCTTGAACTTGAAGCTAGGCGTGCATTCATTCCGGAAATAATGCCCCCTGTCCTCATCAAAGACGCACTCTACTTCATGCTTTCCATTGTTGATGGTGTTCGTGACATGGCTATTCTCAAGTACGACATGGCCTCTGATGGCTTGTTATTGATTGATCTACCGGATGTGCGCTCTAATGGCTTACCACTCAAAGACCATTCCTTTATTCCCATGGCCATGGGGGATGGCAATTTGGGGTTTGCACAAGTGGACGGGTTAACCCTCAACCTATGGTCAGGTTCATTCCAGACGGGTGCCGAGGGCCTTGCGTCATGGACTCAGCATAGAGTTGTCGATCTCAAGAACCTTCTCCCTATTCAGAATCTCAATAAAAGTCTTAGGCTGATTGGATCCATGGAAGGCAGTGATATCATTTTCGTGACTACAGACCTTGGCATCTACCAAATTAGTCTCAAGTCCCTCATGTGGAAAAAGCTATGGAAGAGTGAGAAGTTCAGTTCTTTGATTCCGTACATGAGTTTCTACAATCCACAAGGTATATTTATATGTCCATTTCTTTCTGATTTGGTAACAACCACCCTTAAATAATAGGCCCTCTGTCCCAAAGTAAGTGTCGCTCTGAAATATTTTACGCCTAGTTATATTTGATGTTTAACTAGATGAAAATTATATTTGATGTTTTTAATTTGTGATATTCCCTCCTTCCATCTATATAAGGCCTAATGCGTTTTTCAAGACTAACTTTGACCGAATGTTAGAGCAATAATATATGACATGCAACTTACGCAAAGCATACCGTCAAACTCGTATGCGAAAGGAGCTTTCAATGATATAATTTTTACATTATGCATGTCATGTACTATTAATTTTGTCAATAGTCAAAGGTGTTCTTGAAAAAACATATTATGCCCTATATAGATGGAAGGAGGGAGTAATGTATGTAGGCTCAAGAAAACTTTGAGCGCTATGTACTACTCCCTCCGTTCCAAAATAGATGACTCAACTTTGTATTTTGTACTAAAGTTAATGGAAAGTTGAGTCATCTATTACAGTTAATACAAAGTTGAGTCATCTATTTTGAAACGGAGGGAGTATACTTGAATGTTACACCTAGTTATTCTTATGAAGGGGTATGGAATCACACAAATAAATCTACATTTGCAGAGAGGATCAACCCCTACGATGAAGCTCATTGATGGCTTAGTGTTGGATGTGCTTAAGAGCAGAAGGCCAATATCATCAATTGGAAAAATGACCACTTGAAGGGGCAACGTGGCCTCGTGATGAATTATGCACTATTAATAGCTGGTTTCGTGCAATGGTGTTTGTTTTGTCATTTTGATGGTAACTTAGTCGGCCAGCTTAATAATTCCCAGTGTTAAGTGGCATGCGTAAGCAGGTGAAGGGATTATCTTTGTAATGAACTAGTTGTCACAGGATTTACGGATGGACAGACCCAACCGACTTTAATTTCTTTCCTCATAATTGGAATGTCATATCTTCTATAATTGATGTCTTAATATCTTTCAATCAAGTTGGGGCATTTGGTTCGCCGCCTCTTCATGCCTATATATTGCCTCACACTAGAGGCCTGTCATTTTGCATCATGCTTATCGACATATAGAACCTTTGTGCAACCATCGATCACGTGAGGAATCCGAATCACCTAGGTGATGTCCTCGCCGGGGGAGAGTCGTTGCCTTGTTGGTCACTGGCGTGTGTGCTCTATTAGGTATGTATATTTCGGCTTCACAATCACGAATAATGAGGGGGTAGAGGTTGATGAAAGTACTGGTGCTAGGCCACAATGACGACCAGGTGTTGCCTCAAAACTCAAGATGAGAGTTCGTGTGCGGAAGAGGTGGTTATGCCAGTCGAAGTCGAGGGGTTGCCGCCGTCCAACTCCAACCATAGCCTCATACATTTCAAACTCGTTTTCAACAAACCGAATGAAATTCGTGCAAACAAGGCCGGATTTCATGTAAACATGACGGATTTCATACAAACACGACGGATTTTCATCACATTTAGAACAAAAAAATGACCTGACTCTAAACCTAATCTATAGCGGTGGCGCCCGGTGTCCAATCATGTGCCATCCTCCATTCGCCATCTCCATAAGCACCGGTGATAAGACCGATGAAGTGAAGGTGCGGTCTCCGGCGAGGAAGAGTAGAACACAGGAGACAGGCGGGCCCACATGGGACACTTGGCCCTGTCGCCTCCAGTGGCCTACTCATCCTCGGAGGAGTGTGTGACCTGTCCATCACCAGTGGATGAGGTCCACGAAGGAAATGGTGGCGCCGGTGTTGTCGTCGTCCCACCAGGCCGCCTGATGGTTCGTCGGAGGCGTGTAGGAGGCGCAGCTGTGGTTATTCTCCTCCACGGTTGTCTGGAGCTGCGCCTCCGCGGAAGCCGCTTCCTGGCGAGCAGCGGCTTTAGCATGGACGGCATTGTAGATGGCACACTGCTCCGCGATGAAGTTGTGGTTCTTCACGGCCATGGCCGCCACGGCCTCCTCGCTCGCCCGCTCGTCGTAGATCAGGCCCTCCGTCGGCCGGTGCTACTCCAGTATGAACAGGTTGTACTATTCCTCCTCCTGCACCTGCTGGAACACCGAGGGTGCCGTCCGTGATGCACCTCCGCCATGTCGGCACTGTAGTGCGCCTGCGCCTGCTCCATGGTTGAGCCGGCATGCACAGGAGGCGCGGGAGCCGGTGGTGTCGTTGGAGCCCGTCTCCATTGTGGTCTCGTCCTCGTCGACGGAGACCTCGGGTGAGCTGGCGAGCAAGCCGGCCTCGATCCCCTGGCATGACGGCTCTGCCACGCTACGGCAAGGGTGGCCACGGTGTGCTTCATCTCCATGGGAAGGCTCTCCCGCAGAGCTTCGCCGCTTGTAGTCATGGCTTGTGTTGCGGTGTGGAGTTAGCCGGGTGTGTCCTCCTTTAAATTGTAGATTCCGGCGAGGCAAGGTGTCCGGGTGGATCAATGAGCGGTACTGGACTGAGTTTCTCAGCTGGCGAGCCTGCTTAATGGAGGCGTCCAGACCGACAGAGGCATTGAACAGGCTATAAATATCCGTCTCATCCCGTCCAGTCACGCATCTCCGGCATTGAAAATGCGCAGACACCGGAGATGCGTCACGGACGGCACCCTCGGCTGGCGCACCGCTTCAATGGCGGAGGCAGTGAGAGGTCATGTCCACCCTGAGCCATCTTCAATGTTGAGCGGTGCAATCTACAACGGCATGGATGCCGGCAGCTGGCCGGGGGGGGGGGGGGGGGGGGGGGGAACGCACGTGTGCAAGGGAGGAGAGGTTTTGGTGGGGCAGGGCGGCCAGAAGCGGGCGTGGGATCAGTCCGGACTCTCCCAAAGCCCCCCCCCCCCCCCCCTACAGGCCCGTGTTGGATGGCATCCAGTGTCCGGACAACGCGGTCCAGTCGCACGATGGAGTTTGCAGGTTGGTGTTGGAGATGCCCTAATATGTTAGAGTCTGTAGTTAAGTTTAGAACAAATATATTTACTGTGAACTGCGATGACTAGTAGTGACTAGTGAATTAGTAAAATAAAGAATTTTGATTACACGGGTTGCAGCAGAAACAAAAAAAATACTAAAATAGAAATCTTCTATAATTTCAACATTACCTGTCTTGGCAAGATGCACATATTGCTCTAAATTTTCATGGCATGATTGTAAAGAAGAGGAAGTTCTGTGTTCTTTTCTCTCGCAGGGAGTGACAACATGACATTCTACCTATATATCATCCCTGAAACAAAACCGTGACATATGAAAATTTCCTCTCTTTTTTGAAATGTTGGATCTCCTTCGAAAATATAACTTAGCCTGTAAATCCTTGATGAATTGTTACATGGTAGTAAAGCACCTTTATTTGCTTGGTGATGAACAAGAGGAATCCGGGTGAAATTGCTCCATCGACTGGTTTGGCGAAGAAGAGGGGACAGAGATTTTGCTACCTATCATCCAAAGAAGTCATGATAAACCTTAAGCCATGAGTTACTCCAAAATTGGGTTCCCCAATAGCAAACGCACTTGGAGGAGAACCTAAAGAAAACCAAGTTCACAAGTCAGTGTGGTGTCAATCCCAAAAGCAAGCCTTATGTACAGGGATTTGAGACACTTGACGTCAAGAGTGGTTGACTAACCTTTGTGAATTGGGGTCAATTTTTCATCTCATGAAGGGCGAGCTATCAAATCACTAGGAAGTGGGATATTGAGTTCACATATGAATTTATAAATGTTTCATGAAAGTTACGCACGGAAACTGCAATGCTCCAATACGGCGGTCAAGATCATATTCAAAACCATAAGAAAATATTACAATTGCCTAATAGCATGTATCGCATTGAAGATAGTATATCATACCATCTTTCTAACTATATGGAGAACAAAAGGACTGCCCAAGAGCAATGCCACATTTGATGTGTCATGGTGGTGATGCGATCAATCATGGCCATCTTTTTCCGGATGACTAGAGCTGCATCTTGCTCTTCAACATAATTAGCCAGCATAACTAGCAAATTCTCTACCAATGTGCACTATAAGATCGGAATACTATAAAGAAAAAAAATTACCCACATCACGAACACCCACCTACGGAGAAAGTCCGAATGACATATGGGCATGCAATATAAATTCAAACTCTGTTACATGACTTGCAGAAAATAGACCAACACAGAAGGCAATACGTTTTGCCCATGAAGGATGAAAAACGATAGAGCATCTACAGTCTGGCTCCTCAAATGCCCCCTATGGGCGTGTTTGGTTGCCTGTGTGAGGTCCAACCAGGCCCGCGCGGGAAGGATTCGGCCTGTTTGGTAGCCCGCATACACTATTGGGCCTGCATCGCACGATTCTTAAAGCACCTCAGGGCCTGGCTCACTGGAAACGCACGAATCGGCAGTTTCTCCAGGGCCAGGCCCAAGCGGTGCACGTGGGCGGGCGCGGCTGTACGCGCACGGCCACGCTCGAGAAGCCGCGTTGCTTCCCGAAGCACCTGCAGTTATTAGCCTCACCGCTCCCTCTCCCCACTCTTCCCCACTCTCCCAACTCTCACCGGCGGCGGCGGATCGGAGCAGAGGAAGAAGACCACCGGACTCCATCACCGACGGCGGCAGATCGGAGCAGAGGAAGAAGACCACCGGCCTCCCCAATGGCGGTAAGAACTTCTCTCTCTTCCATATGAATGCTAGATTCGATCCACGGCGATAGATTCGATCCACGGCGGACGGGAATGGGGAATAGAGGTAGCTAAGCATAGGGGTAAATCATACTAATTCATAGCAGTTCATAGCAGTTCATACATGCAAGATCGGTAGATTTAGGGATTGGGGGATAGGGGAATAGGGGGAAAGGGGGTACAAAACGGGCACCGGCTGACCGCGGCGGCCATCACCGGCGTGCGGAGCGGCTGGTTGAGCCGCTGGCCTTCATCTTCTTCTTCATCGCCGTGCGGGCCAGCGGGTCATCCTCGTCGTCCTCGGCGGAGTCGAGGTCGATCTGCCAGGTAGGACGGACTGGCTCCGGCGCCCTACCTAGCATGTGCACCGCCTCTTCTTCCTCCTCCATAGGCTCCCCGCCGATGACCACCGGCGGCGCGATACCCGTCTCCAAGTATACTGCGGCACGGCGGTCATTAGGAGCAAAGTAGGTCTTGTACTTGCGCCACTTCTTCCTCTGTTTAGGGTCGTCGGAGACGGCCTGATTCATGGCCCAGTGAAGGATGTCAACTGCCATCGCGCCCTTCGTTGGGTCAGGAATCAGCGTCTTCAGCTCATCTTGAGTGGCCTTCATGAGCACGGCATTGGATTCGTTCTGCATGGCCGGCATGGAGCCGTAGTTCGAGCACACCTCCATGGTGTTCTCGAACTTGGTCCGGTCACCAGCCGTCCACCCGAGGAAGAAGGCCCTCCAGCCAATACCCCAAGGGAAGGGGTTGCCGTTGGAGCATGAGCTAGAGCTCATGGCGATGGGGAGGAGGAAGGTTGACAGTGAGAGAAAAGAGGGGGTGGGTAAATAGTGGTGGGCAGGGTGAGTAAATATAGGGGGTGGAGAGGAGGAGAAGAGTGACAGTCATGCCGTTTTAACTGCAAGCTCTTGAATTAGCCATGAACTCTGTGCAATGTCTGACTCCATGACTTGTGTGCAGATCGAGGATAGAAATGAGATGGGCATGGAGGTGCTCCCGGCCGTTGACAGCAAGGGCAAGCAGCCCCCTCACCCAATGCCTGACGAGGTTGAGCTGCCGCCCACCACCGAGGAAGACCCGAAGACGCCTGAGGGTGGCGACGACAAGGGCATGGAGTAGCCCCCCAGCAACAAGCGCCGCAACTATGGCCACTACCATCAGGAGGATAGCCCAACTCACTTTTGCAAGGTTATCCTTGCACCGAAGCTTGAGTGCATCCCCATGCCCCTGGACTTCACCAAGCACTTCGTCGCGGTGCCGACGGAGTTCAAGCTCAGGAACAACACTGGCTGCTCCTGGAAGGTGACGGTCAAGCTGATGAACGGCAGGTTGACCCTAGATCAGGGTTGGGCCACCTACGCAGTCGTTCATCAGATCAAGATCAGCTACATGGTGACGTTCAAGCTCCTCACTCCCGACACCCTCAAGGTAATCATCTTCGACGACGATGGCATTGAGGTCGTCGACAAGTGCAGGAAGCACAACGAAGCCTTCGCCGCCAAGGAGTAGGGCCGGGGCCTCCCTAAGTACTATCGAGTCTGCTATGGTTTGTGCGAAGAACTGTTATGAACTGTCGTACTACTTATATCTGAATTATCTAGTTGATGCTTTGTTTATACTCTGTTGTGCTTATGATGTGTGCTGCCGAAGTGTGGCGGTAACCTCACCAACTAGTCAAAGAGGTTACCACACATCAGGCCTTGCATACAACCAAACACCATGCCTTGGGTTTGTGGACTAACATGCAGGCAACCAAACACCAGGTAGTGTGGTTCAGCCCATGCAGGTAAGAGGGCATGCAGGCAACCAAACAACATGCATATGGTGCATTTGAGGCTGCATTTGCATAGCCAGGTTGGGTGGAGAAGTGTATGCGATGCAGGCACTGTAGCAAACGGCAACCAAACACGCCCTATATGTTCGGACGGACGGCCCAGTCAGTGACCGGTCACAAATCGCGACCCAGCAAGCCCTGTCAAACCGGCCCTATTCATCCGGGCTGACCAACACCCTCATATACAACCCATATTTGCGGGTATGGGGAGGCCCGGACACACTTAGGCGCGTCCGCCACGTAATACCCGCTAGACCAGACCCACCCCAAATCTTTATCTTTACCTAATATTAAAGGGATGATTGTTTCTTCACTTTTTTTCATCTATAGTGGGACCACAAGTTTTTTCGTCGGTGTCTCGCTATTTTCTTCGTACGTCGTCCTGCTCCCGTTCGCTTTCCCTGCATATAGAGTAAAAAAATTATAAAATTTTTATTGCTAGGAGCACGACTCAAACACAAGACCTCCAAGGTAAAAGCAACCAACACCAGCCACTGCACCATTCAATCACCTTGGTCTTAATTAGAGAGATACTGTATATATGCAGTGGATAGGTGGAAACCAGACACCCATATTCTCTATGGGCAGGCCCATCCAAACTTTTCTCCGCTTTTGAGCTGCCTATACTCAATTCTTTCACGTTTGTTACACATACAATAATCCCACCTTGCTCCCTTACATGCAATCAAATCAGTTTATATACCATTGTTCTTTGAAATCAACTAGTAACCATGCACATGCAACGCACGTGTTCATCAACAAATATAAACTTGACCATGTTGAAAGGACTGGAAATTTAAATTTATAGTTGAACATACGAATCTTAACATTCCTTTCAAAAACAAAGAAATACATGTGGGAATGCCTACTTCATATATGGTTCATAGACAGCTTGTGGAGGTCTCAAAAGAAATTCAACATTACAAATTGTAGGCTCCTTGTAGAGAAAGATCACATATACTCAAGAGCCATCTAATGTGAAAATCAATGATGTTACATCTGCTTTCAACGTACTATGGATGCAATCCACCAAATAGGACTACCCAATAGATTGCAAACAGGGCAGTCATGTCTGGCAATGACCTCAGTATCTTTGTTATTGTTTTTGGTGGGCACAACACAATAGCTGGTGGAGTTTCTGTCTCCCGTACGCCACATGATCTCCGGTGGTCCCACCCTAAACTAAGCTCGCCCGAAATCACAATTTTGGTGGAGAACATTGTTGTATCATCACTAATGTCCGAATTAGAATTTAGGATAACCGTCTTGCAAATAGAATAATCGGCTTCTCTGTTTCCATAAAAAAAAGTAAACACAATCCATCATTGTGTAACTGCAACTATCAACACAAGGCCATAATGGATCAGATTCCATCATGGTGACAGAGGCAATTTAACCAAACAAAAAAAATTACGTGGGGAGGAACTGGAAAGTATAAAAGTGCATGGCTAATAATCCATACTTTTGATCAAACTGCACGAACCCGCACTGTTTCCCAACTACAATCTTCACAACTGGGAGAAGGTTTGCTTAAGATTATTTTCACTAACATTTGGGTCAAGCCAACCGATAAATACCTAATGACAATTAAACAACGATAATAAAAGAAAAGTTGTAACGATGTACATTGCATAAGTTACAGTCAATGCATCTATACTCACAGTTGTGTTTGTTCAAATCTCCATCTGATCAAGAGGATGAACCAGTAGACCCAAAAGTATGTAAGCCAACAATTTTCCAGTAAACAGAAATAAATAGTCACATCTACGCAAACAACATTAAATGATTCCTATAGAATTTTTTAGCCAAAAGAACATTGATAATAGTAATTCACATGTTCTCAGATTTTTTGACCAATCATTAATATTCTCAAAAATATGAAGCTATCTCAGTTGTCACCAACACAAACCCATTTTCCAAAAATGTAGTGCATAAAAGCAGCAAGGAATGAATGCAGAGCAAAATAGTTTTGTACATAAATACTGCGAAGTGTGAACCATATTCTGAATGAATCTCCCTCCCAAACAAATTAAGAAGGGAAACAAGTCCAGATGCGTGATAAAGCACAAATCCATAGCCCTTTGATCTACCAGTGTTAGCATCAATAACAACTTTTGTATCTTTGACAGAGGAGTACCTGCTGGAGAAAGTCTCCAGCAATGCAGCATCATTGACATCAGAGGCAAGATCGCCTACAAATATGGAATTATCTAAAGCAATGTCCGACTCCGAACTCATCTCCCCCATGCTAAATGATGCCCAGCTTATCCTAAAAAGTTGATCAGTACTTGGCATTATATGCCCAGCAAAAACATCAACTACTTTTTCAGTTGCAGCATGACTGTAGAACTCTACAAATCCGTATCCTTCTGATTATCTTAGCTTATTACAAATAAACTTGATCGTGTCAACCTACATCATATTCATACATATTAGTACAAGTTTGACCTTGGATAATATAAGAACTGTAAATTGCATAAGAAGACACGTTGCAATGCAGTCAGCACACATTTATATTCCTCCACTAACTGGACAGTACAAAATTCCAATTTTCAAGAAAATTTCAGTTGCAACAACTACAGAATGCAACCGAGAATTTACAAGACGTGCTAGGAAAATAATGATTATTAGCCAGTATGCATGCTAACTATATGGACTCATAATTGTCAAAAAAACATGCAGACTCATCTCAAGTGTGATGACGCTTCAGTGGTTCTCTAGAAAGAGAAAAAAAATAGTTTTAAACCTCAGACACAAAGAGAAACATACGGACTCATCTCATGTTTATTTATTCATTTGCCAATACAGGGGTGTAGCTCCATGCAGGTGTTTCTCAAGTTACAAAAAACTGTACAACATATAATGTCTGACAGCCTTCCATGTGTTGCTCTGCAGACTGGGATAGTAGAAATTGCTAGGACAATCAAAATATCAAAGGATCCCTACAAGTACTAAAGTAAACCTCATGGTTGCACTTGCCTTGTTTCAGAAAGGGCTAGCAAATAAAAGCCTAACTATATAACTGAAAGGTCTAGGCCCACATGTCCTACGGCTGAATTTCAATCATTCCAAGTAAGAAGAAATTAAGCTGAAAATGGAAGGACACTGATAACAAATAGCTAGCAATACATAGATATTGTGGTTACCTTGGAAATGTGCACCCCAGGCTTGTATGAGCTCCAGAACACTTGATACAAATGAACACACCAAAAGTTAATGACTACAAAGACCACATCACAACATTTGAAGATTGTGAATAATGTGAAACACTCGGTGTCAGATACCGTGTTGGTCAGAAGTTTCATAAGATAATAAGAAATACACATGGTGCTCTAAATTAACTCTATCGCCGTCGACCCAGCAAGGCTGAGAAAGTAGCTCCCACACCCCAGCGCCTTCCCCACCATCATGGAAGCGGCATCGACGGTGGCGGCAGAGGTGCGGTGAACATAACTTGTCATTATCAATTCAGAGAAGCGGATAAAAGATTGCAACCAAACAACTAAGCACACGTTGCAAACCAAACAACTAGCACACGTTGCTAGATGATATAACCAACTAAAAAGCAAAGAGAAGCTGAAGTTGAGGGTAGAACAAAGCATCTATATATACCTGTATCACTGATAACTAAAATCAAAATAAAGATGGTGCAGTAGTTTTTCAGACTCAATGATATGGACATGTTACTCACATTTTTGGACACCTTTTGTACAAGGTCACTGTATCTCGGATTTTCCAATCCATCTCGAAATAAAAAAATGCATCCCACAGGGTAAGGCAACAAGCTTATTGCAGATTTGAAAACATCAACTGAACATCCCTTTATCCCATCAGGCCCATTGTAGCTTGTATGAAGCTTCCCATGATACGAAACACCCAACCATGGGTTTCTCAACAGTCTGACCAGTTCCCAAATAACACCATGGAGCTGTATATCAGTGCTTGTAGAGTCCAGTTGTACTGAATGCAAGTTTTCTGGAGCAGCGACTGAGAGACCAGAAAAGTTTGAGCAATACCCAGTGGTTCTGAACCTGTGCCACGGATATTCAGGATGTCATAAGCTGGATGGATCAAACATAAATATAATTCCTGGCACTCAAAATATGTGGTGCTACACCGAAATCACTCACCATGATCTCTGGACTGAATTCAGAGTAGCGGAGCGCAATGTAGTTTAGCGACCAGGTGGATGTGCCACGTCGCTCCCATGCTATGCCTGAAGGCTCGTCAAATCAATGTTGTAAAAGATTGGATCTCGTCACCAAATCACCGTTATCTCCAACGACAATGCTAGAAGAGAGATTGAAAAAACACAGTAACACGCATTGTCATCCTTGCAGAAGTGTCATCAAATACCTAGCGTACAACCAGCCGTGCATACTCACCTGGTGGAGAGGAAGTAGGGCCTTGATGGGGATGTAGCGCGCCAGGCCTTCTTCCTCCTCCTCATGTGGAGGCACGGGGCCGGCGCCGCCTCTGCCGCCGCCCGGATCCAGGCCCAGTAGGCCGAGCACCCGGTCGGCAAGGCTGCGGCGAATCAGGGCCGAAGTGGGCGACACCGCGTGGGTGCCCGCATGAAGGGGCGACTACTCCTCATGCATCCGCGACGGCGGCTCACCTGCATGGCAGCGGTGGGAGCCTCGCGCGTCCCAGCCATGGCTTGTGTGTGGCTACTCTTCACGCGTCTGGCAGACTGGCACCGGGCGGTGGGCTCCGAGGCGATGTAGTGGAGGGGGAGGCCGCTGGCGACCGAGGTGACGTGTGAGTGGCAGGTAAGATGGGGGACGCGGCGGCGGCGGCGCTCCATGGGAGAGAGGAATAGGAGGCGGGGTTTCACCCGATCGAGCGTGATGTACGGGGGTTATGAGTGGGCGAAGGGAACGAGCGTGGGGCGCACACGGATGGCAGAGTTTTCGTCCGCGCTCGTGAAGTTCTCTCGTTTAATAGTAGTGTAGATGTAGAAGTGTAGATAAGCCTCCTCAGAAACTAATAATGAAAGGATCAAGCGTGGCTCCGAGGAGAAAAGAGACCCAAATATATGCATGATGCCCTAATTAAAGGAGGATATCTAGAGGAAGGATTGTGGGTAAAACAAGTGGGATAACTAAAGGAAGGATGGAATAACTAAAGGAAGGATTGAGGGCTCAAAGGAAGAATTGTTGTGTGGGTATAAAAGATGCAGAGCTGCCGAAACTTCCTGTACTCGGCTATGATGCCGGGTGTTGGAAGGCCAAATGTGTGAACAAGTGTTGTAGTGTTGCTCTTATTTGGCTGTCTATCAAGAGAAATTATGCATGTCCATATTTGGCTTCGAAACCATTTTGATGCTCAAATAACAATAACAGCGTATTTTATAGTAATAAATTAGGACTTAATAAACCATTTCGATGCTTATATTCGGATTCAACCAGTATAGAATAAATAAGTGCGAAAAAGGTGTGAACTACTAAAAACAGGGGAAGACAAATTTCTCCCATTAATATTGTTATTAAAGAGGTAGATATATGAAACGATGTGAAGATTTCTTGTTGAGAATGAATTATTTTAAGAATGATTATTGATACTTTTGAATTTTTTCAGTTTTGTTGAAGTGGCGAACCTTTTCTGAGGAGATTGGAAGGAAAGGGGGTTTATGTTTCAGCAAGAGGACAAGGGCGAGGTGCACTTCTCGGGCACATGAGGGGGGCGACGCGGACGGTCTAGAAGCTTCGACGCCCACCATGGAGGTATAGTTGGCAATGCAACTAAGCGCCCCCTCCCCTCGACTGCTAGATTCCCGTCTCATCCAACTGCAGGTGAAATGTGCCTCCTTTTCTTGACATGATTGGGTGCTAAAATTTATTTGACTATTTGACCGTACCCTAAGGAGCCATGTGGGGATATGTTCGGACACACTACGATCAGGTGGACACCATGGTCACTGCCGGCGAGGAAGGAACTGAGGGTAACCTGTGACATAGGTGGGGCACCATGTTGAAATAGAGGAAGGAAAGGAGGATAATGAGCCTTGCTTATTCGACTATGAGTGTGTGATAAAAAAAAATCTCCCGTTGCAACGCACGGGCATGTATCCTATTATTCCAAATGAAAGGAAGGAGCCTGGTGCCTGCCATGAACGGCTAAATTGTAAATGGCTACCTAATTTAAGTGGGCTTACAAAGAAAAGGAAGAAAAGGTGGGTGGCATGGCCAAATTCAACCGCACGCAAAATGGCTATTAATTAATAGAAAGAGGTGATGAATATATATTGGACTGAGACCTTCTCATATGTTATTGCTGAGGCGTGCATACCTCCTGATCAATTGCACTCCAAATTAGAACGTTCCATAAAAGAAATACAATTAGAATGTCATAAAAAGTGTTCCCATGTTTTAATTTTTGTGTCATTTTCAATGTCTTCTGACTTTTGAAAAATCTTATTCAATTTTTTAAAATGTTCATGTAACTTTATTAAGAAATTGTTCATGTATGCAAATAATATTTATATAATTTGAAACATATTCACCCTTTTGTCGAAAAAAATCATGTAATTCTAAAAGTGTTCATGTGCTTAAAAATATATTCGTAATGTAAAAAATATCCATGCCCTTTAAGATATAACATGTGATTTAAAAGGTGATTGTGTTTCAAAAAGAATGTTGATGCATTTTGAAAAATAAATATGTAATTTTAAAGTCAGTGGGCGTATTAGGGACTAGGTGTAGGCAATACCTCAGGAATGGTGTCCTTCATGCCCCATCTCGACGAGATTAGGTAAAAAAACTATTAAACATTCACTTGCAATGGCGTAGTTTAGTGAGAGACATGAGTGTGGTGGCCGAGATCATCACCTTTGGATTGACCATATTTGCACGCATTGCAATTAGGTGGATATGATGACTATTGGTGAGGGCGGGAAGCAGGATAAACAACAACTAGGATGAGATACTATGTTCAAATAGATAACGTGCACCAGTGAATGGGTCTTGAGTCATACTTATTGTGCTAGAAGTATGCAAATTTTATCCCGTTGCAATGCACGGGCACATTTGCGTTCTCTATGCTAGGAGTGCGCCCTGTTGGTACCGCTACATGGATCATGAGGGAGGACGATCCAGAGTTCCTGTGGTGGAGGTTGGAAGTCCTCTAGCGGGGAGGGGACGTGACGGGCGTGTCTCACATGACAACCGTGGGGATGGAGTGGAGGTTGTGTCACATGCTCTACGTTGTGTCAAAGGATTCACATGGGCTGCTGGGATGCAATGATGTTGATGATGGACTGGGGTTATTTGCAGACAAGTGGCGGTCATGCCGTTAGGCGGGCAGTAGATGGGCGTGCGATATTTCGTCTCCCGTTGCAACGCACGGGCATGTGTGCTAGTTCCACCAAATTGACCAAGTCCATCTAATCGACCACCCTCCTCCCGCGTTCATCCTACATTTCCCGCATCCGAGCCATCGCCGTCCTCCACCCTCTCCCCCATCCGTGGCGCCTCCCTCATCCGTCATGGTAGATGTCATCGCCGAGTACCCCGTCCCGCACCACCGGCATGGATGATGCCTCGGGGGAGTCTGTTTCTGTCTCATCCGTGGCACTCAGTTGCGAGACGGAGAACGTCACCCGGAGGGAGCGGCATGCCCGGAAGCATGAACAGGAAGCGGCAGTGAAGGAAGTTGAGGGCATGGAGGTGGTCAACATAAACGCGGATGTGTCCACTCCACTGCAGCCATGCGCCCCACCCTGCCGCCGAGAAGCAAGCTGACATCCACGCCGGCCGCTATCGTCTCTGTTCGGCCATTCAAACGGGGAGGGATTCGGCTGCATGCACAATGTTTTACAACTACATAATAGTCGGCCCCTTTGATTTGCCAAAGCATGAGAGAGTCGTGACAATTTCCGTGTCTCGATCTCTTTTTTCTTCTATTTTGTCGTGGCAATATGACACTGGCATTTGTAATTTCATTTGATGCTATCCAACAATCAACAGAAAATTCATCTATTTCAGAGCGTCACAACTTCTACAAAAACCTATAAAACTCACACAAAAAAACAGAATATTGTTGCTTATTGCTCACTGTATATGTTTTTGTTCCGTGGACTATTTTCAAATTCTAAGATTGGTCACCCACCTTTTTACAGGTCCATATGTGTACATCCAGTGCCATTTCGGATATGAATGGGGGAAACAAGAAAAAGTAATAAAACATGGGGGGGGGGGGGGGGGTATATATCCCAAGCTTGCTAATAAGCTCCTCTGATATTAAAATTGACAATATTATAGACAAAAACATTTGGCAAAAAATCCCATACTGATAAAAGTTACAGATTTTGAGGCTTGAGAACAAGTTACTACATGGAGGCGGAGGCATATGTAAATGACTCTATAGAAGGGTGCAAAGGTGAGTATGAGAAGAGTTTTGAGCAGGCTACGTGTGGTTTTCATGCCTATGAATTGATGGACGAAGAAGACTCGAGTCTACTGTAGCATGTCGTTCTTCAGATAGTTACAGGTACAGGTTCAGACAGTTCTCTGTTGTCCAGTAGGAAATGGCATTGTTTGACCTGCAAGAGACCTATGATGTGTCCAGCCCTGTTGCTGCTTTAGCTCTACAACAAGCCTCAATGGACAGAGTACCCTTGCAATCTCTGACAAAAAATAATTTATTTATTCATTTGAACAGAAGGAGGAGGCGCCCTAGCCCCTAGGGCGCCATTTCTTGAGAATTCAAACACATATTACATCTAGGACTTTGAAGTCCCAGTGAACAAAGTTGCTCAGCCTGAGCAACATTGGGCACTGCATAGCCCTGTGAGCTCAAGTGCACTAGTACAGTAGGCAGAGGGGGATACAATGCACAGCTTTTCAAAGAGCATGTAGCACAATTATGTGCCACACCACATTCAAAATCTCTAGCGATGTGACATATCCTCAATCCTACTAGATCGTTATAAGCCTCCAAGAAATCTGCGAGATCCGATCAAATTTCCCACTTCCTTGGATTGGAAAGGAGGCCACCTGAAGCGGCAGCTTTAGCTAATGCTTGATCATCTGTTTAGCAGCGTGGCCTGCTGAATCAGCACATCTTGATTCCCATGACAGTATGCAGCAAGTACCTGACAGTTTTGTGGACCTGCTGAAGCAATAAAAACCTCATAACAGCGAGTACCCATTCACCTGCTACTGTCTATAATTTTCTGAACCAACACTATCATCTTCATCAACACGCCACACCTCATTTACACTGCCATAGATAAAATACAGACTATACACTCAAATGAGTAACTCCTACATATATGTGCACTTTGATGGGTTCAGTTTCCTAATTTACAACATTTACAAAATAATGCTGCCAAGCACGTTCAATATAAATATACATGTCAACTATAACAAGCATCAGTGGACAGAGGTTACTTGTACTAGCAATTATCAGTGTACCCTTGCATTCTCTGACCAAACATTATTTACTTATTTATTTGAACAGAAGGAGGCGCACTAGGGTTCCATTTCTTGCGAATTCAAACACATTTTACATCTGAGACTTTGAAGTCCTTGTGAACAAAAATTCCAGACTGAGCAACATTGGGCATTGCATAGCCCTGTGAGCTGAAGTTATCTAGTACAGTACAGAGGGGGGTAAAATAGATAGTTATCTGTTAGGAGCATTGCCTGCTGAATCTGGACTAATTTTGCAACCTCAGTTGGAAAGAGAAGAGCTTTTGCTCCTGCCTGAAGAGGAGAGCTGACAGCAGCACAACTTGCCATGATAATGATGTTGATCCTATGATCATCCTGCTCTCTGCAAATGCTGATTGCTAACCTACATCAGGTTTCAGAGAGGAATTCTTCCAGGAGCATCTGCAACAGCCTTGAAACCTGCAATATTCAAGTCAGTTTTAATGGTAGCTCCCTGAGGATGGTCAGTCATCAACATCTGATCATCAACACTTACAGGTAACACTAATTAAATCTACAAGATTAATTAGGACACATCAGCACGCCAACAAGCAGAAATCATAATCATATCATCTCTTGGGCAACAGAACCACTAACTCCGGGCATGTTCTCATGATCTCATCAATGGAACATCCTTTGAGATGAATCTAAAGAATGGATCAGAGTTGGGACAGCAAACTGTAGAGTTCATGGCTACTGACAACAGAGCACATAGCTGACGCTGCAAGAAATTGGAGGTTCATTACAAGATAACCCATTCATCCACTTACACATAGCTACTGACAGGGAAATTATAAGCTTAGTTGCAAAAGCCAACAAGAGTATGAAAAACAAGCACCACTCCACAAAACCAACAACTGCATAGTGATGACCCTTGTAGCCTCCAATTTCTTTTTGATGAGAATGGCCTCCTGCCCCAAGCATACTCAACTATACATTGTCAGTGCGCCGCATCGCCGGGGATCACTCTTTCTGCAAGCATAAATTTTTCAGTGTAATTCCAAAAAGGAGATGACATGATATTATATCAATTGCCAATCAGTAAGCATAATTAGTCAAAATTACATAGCATTCAAAGTTGACTCGGGCACATTTCAAATATAACTTTCAACCGGATTAAGCATTCAATGTTTAGTTTGTCCCACTAACTAATATGGAGTATTCCATAAGAGTTTTTCCCGAATCACATATGAGAGGACATATAGTTATAGATACAAATATACCTTGTGGATTGTAGAAACTCATGTACGGGATGAGACCATAAAGCTTTTCTCTCTTCTGTAGCTTCTTCCACCGTAATGTCTTGAGATTAATCTCGTAGATGTCAAGGCCCATGGTCCCGAAAATGATATCACTGCCCTCCAGAGATCCAATCAATCTAAATCTTTTATTGGGGTTTTGAATGGGGAGATGGTCATCAAGATCGATGACAGTACGCTGAGTCCATGAGGCAATGCCGTCGGAACCCGTCTGTCTTGACCACAAGTGGAGGGTTACCTTGTCCACATGTGCAAACCCCAAACTGTTATCATCCATCGCCATGAGGATAGCGGCATTGAGAAGGATAGACCCATCCATCGGTGCATCAATCAGCGATAAGCAGTTAGATCCCAAGTCATACTTGAGAATTGCTATGTGATGATCATCCAGATACATGAGGTTGACATAAAGTGCGTCTTCAACAAAGACAGGGTGCATTTCGTCCCAAACTGCAATGGGCCCAAGATGAAGAGCAGAGCATGGGTCGTTCCACTTATTAAAACGAGAATCAGAGCATGGCTTGCTCCAATCACCCGTCACCGGCAAAGACATGCACGCGCGCACAGCACATTCACCATCTTCAATCGTGTCAAAACCGATGTAGAGCACCTGGAAGGGGCCTGCGTGGCACGCACGGTGGTCACAGCCGGCCACCGCGCAGAGCACCGCTGCCCCGTAGCTGCTTCCGACCTGGCTGGGCTGGTCCAGCTCCCTCCGGCAGCCCGTCATGGGGTC
This sequence comes from Triticum timopheevii, assembly GCA_963921465.1. Taxonomy (NCBI): domain Eukaryota; kingdom Viridiplantae; phylum Streptophyta; class Magnoliopsida; order Poales; family Poaceae; genus Triticum; species Triticum timopheevii. The sequence continues at coordinate 624,758,626 of OY997270.1, read as the reverse complement.
CCAAACGACGAGCGAAAGGGGTTTGCAAGAGTCATCGCCGAGGAGAACGCGGCCGTGGCGGCAGTCCCACGCAGCGTAGCGGAAGCCCCCCCAGTCGTCGTCCGGAATGCGCGCACGGAATTTGGTGGTGGGGAAGAAGTGCGGGATGTTGTCCTCGACCTCACGGACGGAGTTGAGGCGCCAGGAACAAAGGAAGCCGAGCATGGGGGGAGCTCCATGGAAGTCGCGGTAGCGAGCACGGAAGCGAGGGGCGGAGAGGAGGCCGAGCCAGACCTTACTCACGAGGGAGGCGCGCAGGAGGTGCTCGGGCTCGTCCGGCGGGAGGCGGAAGAAGACCTCCTCCAGGAGCTCGTCCGGCAGCGCCGGCGGCGGCGGCGGCATGGTGGGTGGGTGGATGCGGCGAGGGTTTGGGATGGGGAATTTTTCGAGTGAAAGGGGAATTATTTTTTTTTCGGTCTTGTCATCTTGTGTGCTGGGCCGGGGCGAGAGTGTGGTCGTGGTCGCTTTACTCTGATCGGCCTCTACTTTGGCCTCTTTTCAGATTTCAAGATTCTTCCACCTGCTGGCAAGTTTCCCTAAAAAAAAACCAGTTGGCAAGTTAAAAAAAAAAGAGAAGAGTCATCATAATTTCAGTATCCCAAACTTTTTTCATTTTTATTGTGGTAGCATTTGCAGTTTCAATTAATGTTGACCAAAAACCAACAACACGATTGTTTATTTTAGGAAAATGCAAACCACAAGATTTTGACAAAAAGAACTAGAAAGCAATCATTTTTTAAAATTCAGCCTAGTTATAAAATGAGAGTTTTCCTCGATTTTTTGTCAAGTGAGCTAATTTTCCATAATATAAATCTTTCGAATTCCATTGCCTTTCATTGTAAATTTTTTTTTTGTGGAGTTTTATATGAGTTTGACACCCAAGCGATGAATATCCAACTGGTATAGAGTGGAGGGGACAAAGTTGGACTCCAACAATAGTCAGGGACCACAATAGTTTTCCATTTTGAAGAAACATTTGCAAGTACTACTAGAGCGACGTCAATTAATATGGATCGAAGGGAGTGGTAAAGTTTCATCACAGTGTCCCTTTTTCTAAAATTTATGGTCATGTAAATATTCATGTTGTGATCAGAAATATCTCATGGATAGGTGGTGGGCAAGCCATCCTTGGAGAGGATGCGGTGAGAGTTGTATGTCTCGGTTGGAGGCTTCGGCGGCTTGAGGTCGACGAGAGGTTGCGGGAAGAGGAGCTTGTGTCAAGGCAGTGCGAGTTAGGCGGGAGGTCGAGCTTGTCATGATGGCTGGATGAAGAGCTTGGTGCGTCAGAGCTACATGAGGTCGAGGTGCCTCGAGGTGCGAACAACAGAAGGGTCATGACTAGGGTTTTGGCTACAAGGGAACTCCATGAATCATAGTTACTTCGGCGGTCCTTCCATCTTGATTTGGCTCCGTGGAGTTTGGGCCAACTCTGTCATGAAGTCAGCGAAGCTAATAGTTGGAGTATTCCTCAACATACTTTATATATTGAGTGTATAACCAGATATCCTTAGCAACTGGCTGTTTTTGAAAAATTGTCTCTAGTTAGTCATATCCTCAAAGAGGGTTTTCTGCATTCCTGGACATTTGAGGTGTTGATATTTTTATAAACGTTGCACATGTCTAAAAGTCTGAGGCTGTATTTAGCAATATCTGATTCCAATGGTTCTTTAGGCCAAGCCGTCTTAAAAAATGGCAAACTATTACGGCCAAGTAGTCAGCGCCATATACCCAAAATTATTCTCGGGCTCCCCATCCATCGCCCATCAAAGCTTTCTTATGTTTATGCGAAGAAATGGGTTTGACAATGAAAGTTTCTTACAAAATGGGAAAGGAAATGATAGAAATAGATAAAACTAGAAATTAAAATGCATAATACACTAGAAAAACAATGGATTTTTATAAATTAAATTGATTTATTTTGTACATTTTAAAAAATCCCGTAACACATATTTATGGACTATGTTTTTATCCTAAACTTTATTTTATTTTTCTTAAATATTTTGATCTAAATAATGAGCAATCTTTAGGGAAAAACATGATTTATGCCAAATAAACCAAAGTTTTCAAGTGGGTCTTAACCTATTTTATTCTTCTAATCGTCCACTCCATGACATCGTCAAAATCACTTTTAGTGCAACAATTGATCAATGCTAAATATGGTTTTGGCACTTGAGTGTTGATCTGACTAGCATAAAATTAAGGGATCAAACTTTGACTCGATGATTATAAGCTATTTTATCTATGCATGGAGCAAAAACAACACTACAAAACCTAACTTTTAAGTTAAATCACATATATGATGTGACATATATATTACCTTAGCAATGTATGTAGCATTTTTTTTAAATCGCACATATAAAAATAGAATATGAAACATAATCTTAATGCAAGGGATAATACATCAACGTCATAAAACCATCCACATTGTGCCATTTTGGCTCCTGGGTTTCTTGGAGCCTGGTATTTTGAAAATATGAAATTTATATTTGGAAAATTCAAATATTATAAATTATTTTTCCATATAGACGAGAACCTTGGCTCCTGGGTTTCTTGGAGCCCCGTATTATTGAAAATATGAAATTTATATTTGAAAAATTCCAAATATTATAAATTATTTTTCCATATAGACGAGAACCTTGGTGTGGGCATACAACACTAGAGAGAGAGAAATTTTCATTGCTCTCTCCAGTCCTTGGTGCACAAGGATCTAGAGCACACGATGGTTCGACGTACAAAATATCACCTTTACCACAAGTCACAAATCACAGAGGAAGCAAAAACTTTGATGGTATGTCCACGAGTCACAAATCAAAACCACCAGTGGCAAGAGTTGGGCTGTGCACCTTGGCAGATCTAAGTTCGAATCCAGTGGGCGGAATTTATATTGCAGATTAAAACTTGATGTCCCACATCCTCCTTAAATATAATGCCGTGGGGCTCCTCCCCTGTTTGTCTATTTTTGTTCTCAAAACCAGCAGTGACAACTTGTGTAGGCAACAGGTAAAATTCATTTTCACACAAAGATTGGGATCTCATATTCAAGAGCTGTGACCAGTACTCCAAAAGTGTTTCACTAACTGTCACATGTCGCAGACATTCTTTCAGTTTTCATTTGCTTGTTTCACAGCAGCATGTACTTCGGCCTAAGAGGAACAAACATTGTAAGTACAGATGAACTTGTTCTAGGAAACCTATAAGATGAATAAAAGTGAATACATTCTCCTTTCTGTAAACTATATTGGTCATACAAGCGAGGAACTCTTTTTTCCCCCCATTTTCATAGCATTTGACACAATGTGATGGCATAAATCAGTCAGTAGCAGTAACAGACTAACAGTAAACTATGTTGGTCAAAATCCTTCATTAAGAAAGCATTCTTTTATCGGCGAGTGCCCTAAAAAAATCTAGAGTGCAGCAAGGAATTCATGTGGTCATATCTGTATGTGCAGTTGTCAACTTTAAAGACGATGTGCCAATATGACAGAACTTGTCAAATATTCAGGTGGAAGGAGTGCAAGAAGCAAAGCTATGTGTAAACTCACATTCTCCACGACAATCCTTCACCACAAACAGTTCAGTACGTGGATGATACATCTCCCACTGTGTCATTGCCTCCTCACGGCCAACAAACACGTCTCCGAAAGCAGGGGCTATTTATCTTCTCTTTCTCTAACAATGTTAGTACGTAGTATTATTTAACTCCTGAGCTGTCCGGTCATTGCCTTCTCCGCCTTCAAAGTCCCTCTCTACTCTCTAGAACTACCATTTCAACTTTCAACAGGAACTCCTCACCTGTTACTACAACTTCTCTGGTCAAAGTTTCAACTAGAGCAATAGTTAGAGTTAAGGTAGCATCGCCTTCAAATGCCTGGTAGATACAACGTCCGTACCATGATGTCCTCGTCAACGGCACTAGAGCCATTGCCTTGTTGGTCGCAGGTACATCTCCTCTTTATGAACAATGAGGGAGTACTATAGAGTGCACAGGCCTGCTGGTGCCAGGCCACAGTGACGTCCAGGTCAAAACTCAAGACGAGAGTTGGCGTTGTCGAAAAGGCGGTCCTTCCAGACGAAGACTCTGATCACTCGGGTCTGCCATTGTCATCATAAGGAATGGCAGCGCTATCCGCCTTAAACAGAGCCACCTGTCATGCGGGGTAAATGATCACATTAGCTGCATAATACCTGAAGTGAACCATCTCTTTTGAAATCAAGATTCTCATTCAGCCGGGATTAAGGTACACAAACTAGTTCACACAGAAAAGAACTTTGTTCAGCTGACAAGGCTGCTAATTGAGTTCAGAACAGATATCTTTAGTTTGCATTTGATGACAAGTACTAGTAGTGAAGTTTTAATCTTTATAAAATGCAAATATTTTGATAAAATAGGTGGCAGCAGAAATAAACAAACCAAATACAAAACTCCCATGCTTCCAGGATTACATATCTTGCCAAGATGCCACATGCATAATGTTAGAAATCCTATCGGCAAGGTTATAAAGAAAGCTCTGCCTTTCTTTTTCTGATGGGCACACTATGTTCTAACTGTATTTTGTGCCTGAAACAATTTTCCTATTGTTCTGAAATGTGTCCCCTGCATAGATTATAAAGTCATGAAAATCTTCTAGTTATTTCTAATCGTGAATCTTAAAATTTGTAATGATCCTCAAACTTTAAGATATTACCTCACAGATAACCTTGGACTGCCTCAGTGAACTGAACTATATATCCACTATAAAGTATACAGAGAAGACATTGGGCAATTAACAGCAGAATTATGTAGACAGAATCTTAATGTGCAATAATCCAAAGCAGTCATGATAAACCGTAAACCATTAAAATCCTCCAGTTTTGGATTCTCCAATAGCATACAAACTTGGAGGAGAAAATGAATGATTAAACCCCACAGGGGTTTACTAAACTTTTGGCACGAAGAATGAATTCTGGCAAAATGTCTCATCCTTTCCACCAATTGACTGCTGACCTTTGTGGGATTGTTATTAATTGTTCATCTCATGAAGGGTGGGGTATCAAATCCCTAGAAACAAGGAAATTCAGGCTTTACTTCATTATAATATCTTAATGATAGTATGTGTCAGCATAGTATGTGCAAGTATGTGCCACGGTAGGGGATAGCCACGATGAAGGTGTGATCAATCATGACTATCTCTCCTGTTGACTAGAGTGCCACCCTTCTCTTCAACATAGTCAACCAGCATAACAAGCAACTCTCCAGCAATCCGCAATATCCCCCCAAAAAACTGATGAGCAGGGGCCCCACCTCCGGTTCCATTTTCATTAAAAACAAAACCAACAAATATAGTACAAATATATATCCTGCTGTAAGAATACAAACCACCTACCACGAACACCCACATATGAAGAAAATATGAAACAAAGTTATGAGTAGAGAAGTTTTCCAAGAAGATACCTTGTTTTTCTATTAAGTGTGTGTTGTCTGATGAAGAATAGTGGGGGGAGCCAACTAAGTAGCCAAAGGGAGGAACAGTCCGGACTTGAAGAGAGACGGGGTCATGTAAATCCATGTTTTTTCCAAGACATGCATATTTATATATAGGTACAGAAAAACATAGAGAAATGTGTGTTGATGCCTTTGAGTAAAAGATCTTGTCTAAGAAATAATAGGAATCTATGAGCCATTCTAGAAAGTATGATAAACAAAAGCAATTGCAATGATCAGTCGATAACTATAGCCTTGCACTCTATGACCAAACATATAAACATCTTCATCTCACTAATATTGCTGTCTAGTATTATATGCACCTTTGGCAAAAATATGCAAGAAACAATGAACAAATAGCTGACAGTTTTATGAAGCTACTGAAGCAAAACCTCTTTGAGGTCTTCATACAGTCAGTCATTAAATTCAAAAGATAAATTAAGACATATCAGCAAGCCAGCATACAGAAACCCATGATCATCTCTTGAGCGACAGGAACCACTAGCTCTAGACATGTCTCATCAGCTCTTTTTGAAGATGAGAATTCAGATATTGGATCAAAGCTGGGAGAGCAAACTGTACAGGTTTTTAAATGGAAACACTAAGATATTGTCTGCAGATGCATTTTTGAGCAAATTACAAGAAGCCACATAGCTGACGCTGCAAGAAATTAGAATTTCATTACAAACATAATCCAATCACTCGCTTACGCTGCACCAAACCAGCTACTAAATAATGGCATAAGACGACACGGGGAACTGTCAAGCTTACTGACAAAAGCCAACAACAATATGATAAAACAAGAACCACTGCACCAAACAAGCTACTAATTAAATAATGGCATAATTCATCAAAAGACCACTATCGCCTCCAAGTTGGTCATCTTCTGTGATGATGAGAGACGCCTCCTGGCTTAAACATACTCAACCATATGTTGTCAATGCGCCGCAAAAAATCTGCAAACTTAGACTTTTCAGTGTGATTCCAAAATGGAGATGACATAATACTATATAAATTGCCAATTAAATAAGCACAATTAGTTGTAACCTTCTATTGTTACATACCACTCAAAGTTTGTTAGGATGCATTTCAAATATAACTTCCAATCTGATTAGGCATCTAGTGACTTGTACGTTCCACTAGCTTATATTTTATACTTTAAGCTTTATTCCCAAATCAGAAGAAAAAAAAGGACTACAGATATAGATATATACCTCAGGGGTTGTAGAAACTCATGTACGGAATCAAAGCACAGAACTTGTCTGTCTTCCACAGCTTCTTCCATCGTAGTGACTTGAGATTAATCTCATAGATGCCCATGTCCGTGGTCACGAAAACAGTATCACTGCCCTCCACAGATCCAAGCAGTTCAAGATCTTCCTCGGGATTTTGAATGGGCAGAAGGTTCCCAAGATCGACGATTGCACGCTGAGTCCATGAGGCAACTCCGTGAGAACCAATCTGCCTTGACCACAGATTGAGGGTTAACCTTTCCACATGTGCAAATCCCAAGCTGTCATCCTCCATCACCATGAGTGTAGCGGCATCGTCAATGACAGGCCCCTCCAATGGCGCATCAGTTAGTGATAAGCAGTTAGAGCCCAGGTCATACTTGAGAATTCCTACACGACGATAATCCTCATAGTGTTCACATCGACAAACCCTACAGTCAATACTGGTTCTTCAAAAATATGAGGACAGCTTGGGATCTTGCACATGATGTGAAATTCAGACCCTTGGAGGAAAATCTGTATACCCTGCAATTCTTTTGTCTTGGAGATTGGGAGCGAGTCATGAACGAGGGGCCTTGGAATTTCAGGGGCAACGCTGTAATCCTTGAACCCTATGATGGGGTGACAAAACCAACACTGGTAAATCTGGACCACATCAACATCTGGATCCAGATCCACGATGTACCAGATCTCTATGCGCACCTGGTGACGCCATTGGCAGCAAAGGTTGGGGAGGTCCTGTTTACAGAAACAATGACACAAGATTTCGCTGGGATTCTACCGTGTCTGGGTAAGGATCAACGTGCATAAACCTCTGAAGAATGCGGTGTCAATGATCCGTGACTCGAAGAGGCAGATCTATAGGGTGAAGTATGAACGTCTTCCCAATTGGTGTGCAGTTTGTGGCCATCTAGGGCACATGTATAAGGAGCACGGCGATGGTATTCACCCCCCATCGGCTTTGTTCTTCAAAGACCTGAGAGCTACTTGGCAGATGAGAACAGGTTCTGGACCAGGGGGAGGCCGTGGTCGTGGTAGAAGAGGAGGACGCAGAGGTGGCCACACGGCCGGGCGTGCCCAAGGTGGAAGCAGCCATGCTGATGAGGAACCTGAGCAGGATGCTATAATGGATGATGCAGTGGAAAACAGAAAGAGAACTGCTATGCAGCAAGGGAATATGATCGATTCTGGTCACCCGCAGGTACAAAAAACCTTTCTAGCCCTCCCAGCGGCTACTACAGTACCCGTGAGCCCATCCCCAAAGCAAGAAACCAAACGTATACGTACCAACGCAGACAAGAACAGTGGAAAGAAGGATGCAGCACCGGAAAAACCCAATGATGCAAAATCGGCGATCCTCCCCATGGGAGGTCGCCGGGCGCAATGAATATCCTATGTTGGAATTGTCGTGGCGCGGGCAAAGCTGCGACAATTCGAGAGCTTCGTGATCTTACGAAGCAGTTTGCCCCGGCCGTGTTATGCATAGTAGAAACCCAGATCTCAAAAACACGTGTCGAGAACCTTGCTAGTACCTTAGGTTTTACAAATTCTTATGGTGTTAATAGTTCCGGCCGTAGTGGTGGACTAGGGATGTTTTGGAATGATGCAATAAAGATTGATGTTTTTGGTTACTCTGAGTACCATATAGATGCAAAGATATCACACCCATCTCAGGTGGATTAGCGACTTACATGTGTTTATGGGGAAGCACAAGTTAGCGAAAGATTTAGGACATGGGATCTTCTAAAATCTTTGCCGGCTGCGAGCCCCCTGCCGTGGCTCTGCATCGGCGACTTCAACGAGGTTCTGGACCCCTCAGAGCATGTGGGTGCGGGGCAGAGAAGGCATGCTCAAATGGCAGGATTCCGTGATGCAACAGACGTTTGTGCTCTCGTGGACTTGGGTTACCAGGGGAAACCGTGGACTTTTGAAAAGAAAACTGCAGGCGGAGGTTACTGCAGAGTTAGGCTTGACCAAGCGATGGCAACCACTGAATGGACATCAATGTTTCCCCAGGCGGTGCTTCAGGGTAAGATACATACCGGGAGGAACCCAGCCTCCTCATAGTTTAGCGCTTCCTGACCGTTGGATCTGGTGCTTGATGCTTTTTGGGCCATTGGATCTTCCTCGAAAATCACCTCGGCCGCTGGATCAAAACATGATACTGTGGATCGAAACAGTGTCGAACCGTGCGTGGCCCCGCCTGATATTTCCCTGCCCCGCCGAGGGCAAAATCGAGATTTCACGTGGAGGCCTTGTACGTGTCAGTTGTGCGTTGGCTCGGTGGTGGACGAGGCGAGGGCGAGCCCGTAGGGTTTCCCCCAATCAGTTTCTTTCTCTCTTCCATGCCTCCCCTCACGCTGCCGCCTCCTTACCAGCCAGATCTCCTCCGGCCATCCTCTTGAGCCGGCTGGCACCCTCCCTTTGTCACAAGGAGAGGAGGACTAGCGGATCCAGGCTCAAACATGGTCCTCTCCGCCTCTCGCCTAATCCGGTAGCAGTGGCAAAGGGGATGGATCGCCGCCATGGGAGCGCGATGCGGAAGCAACCGTCGGCGATAGACGCGAGAGGGGCGGCAGGAGCAAGACGGGCATGAGCGAGGAGCTGGTGAACCTGACGGGGCGGCTGTTCCAGGAGCCGCACTTCAGCTGCTACATCGCGTCCGTGTTCGGCCTCGGCGCGCGGGTCGACCTGGCCGCCGTGCTGGCCGGGCCCGAGGCCACCCTCGCGCACCACCCACACTTCTGAAAACAGGTGCGTATGTATGCTCGCGCGTGCCATCGCCTCTGCCAGTGGTTTTCTCATTGTCGTCCGTCAGGTCCGACCTCACTGTCTGATCCGCCGTGTTGGTCCTTTGTTTGCAGGTGCTTGTTGGTCTGGTCGGTTCATCGTTCCGTATGAGCCAGCCTACTGCATCTTCGTCCACCACTTTGCAGGTTGACCCCTTTTCTTCTCTTGTTCTCTGCTCTCTAGGCCAAGGCTTTCATTTTTGCAGCCATTTCCTCGGCTTGACTATCCGGAGTTCCTGTAAGATTCAGACTATTTCTTCTTGGCGTTCCTGTTGGTGCGCAGGCTGGTCAATGGGTGGTAGATGGCAGTCTAAGAGTATTCCTTTCTTGTATTTGTGTGGTCTCTTTTTCATCTTTGCTCTTTTTTGTGAAATTTAGGTATGTGTGTTTTTTGTTCCTTCCTTGGATCCTGGTAGGACCTAGGTTCTTTTGTACCTTTCTGCTTGTCCTGGAAGTAACCTACTGGTTTGTTTGCCAATGCTACTCGCATGTGTCGCGTTGTTGGGTTCTTCCTTGCACGGGCGATTTTGTGCAATCTTTGCTTTGCCTCTGCCGTCGGCGGCTGCACCGGTTATGCTCGTGCTGGGTGAACTCCTTCCCCTCTTATGTTCATTTACCATTTGGTAGGACTAGCTAGGTTGCTGTAAAAATGTCTTGGGTTTCTTCTTGTGCCACGGGAGTTTTTTGGGGGGCTTTTCTTGTTTTGCTGGTGCCTTACCATGGAGTAGATCCTTGGATTTAGCTAGGTTCCTTTGTTTCATTGCTGGATTTTCTACCTGTTAAAGAGAATCTTAGGTCTACATAGATCCAAGGAGTTACTTTTAACTATATATAGTGGCATGATGAAGGGATTAATACCATGTGCCCAGGTTGGCTGTTTTGAAAGAAGTTAAAGGAAGGCTCTATTTATGATGCCAAGAAAATATGCAGCCTGACGGATCACACACTCATAATTTTTGCTTTGCACAGCAGATACTGGTGGAAGAAGAGGTTATCCTGCAGCTAGAGATTTCCCCTATGTTTTCATACAGTGTGTTTCCTTTTTTAGTCATGACAGATCATATTGATCTGAGTGCCGTGTTTATCTGCCGGGTTAGAATATGTATTAGGTGGTCCGATGTATCACTAGAACAAGTCAATTTGCTTGAAATCGGGCTATTCCCAAAATACACCAAAGCGTACATCAATTACTCCTTAGTTTGTTGGCGCATTGAGTGGGCATTTGACGTTAGTTCCCTGCTGGTAGAATAATTTTATGCAACCTGTATGGGATATATTACTGCAAATGGGCACCACAAATACATGGTAAATTATCTGGGTGTCTTGCACAAATCTTGATCACTTCTCTCCTTTAGCAGCTCTAAATGAAATCTTCTTTATCTGATTTTGTAGGAGAATGTCAAGCTGATCTCTGAGACAAGCCTTGGGGCTTACAGGTTAATTATCCATCTCCTGGTCAAGGTTTATTCCAACTAAACTTTTCTTAGAGCTGTCTGTCCAAAGTGGCTAGAGTACTACAGTAAACTCATTAATGAGCTAGGGAATCGTGGTGAGCATGCTTCAAAGGTTTTTCTTGAGCACCTAAATTTTAATTGCACTCGATTGTTAGGTTCATACCTTATTAATCGATGTAAACATCATTACGTTTAAAGAATTCCACGCAGAATAAAAGTTGAAGACGTTGATCATTTGAACCCTGCCTCCATGATATTTACCTCAAAAATTTAAGTCTACATCATACACAATTGACTGGGCTAGGTAGTGCTCCTTTTTATCTCCCTGAAAAAGTTGTTCCTTTATCCCTTTTTTTGTTGTCAAAGTGCAAGATTTCAGAACTATGCGCTAATAAAAAACAAAAAAGGGAACCTTCTACATAGGGCCAATGCAATGAGTTGTTGTCATGAATATCTACACCAGGAGTTTTCCACTGAAAAAGTCTACCATGGATTTACATGCAACTGAGAGATTTAAAGATGTCTTCTTTGGCTGGCATGATTGTTTACGTTTTCCTCATTAGAAGCAATTAACCTACATGATCTGTGCAGAATATGTCTCACCACTTTAGTAGGAAGGTTTAACAGAAAATAATAGTAGCACTGTTTTAACAAGTGGTTCCTTTGTATGATGCAGGTTCTAGGGCAAAGCCATAGATTTAGCCTCTAAAAATAAGCTCTGAACGAATTTAACCACAATGTGCACGCAAGGGCAGTGATGCGTTTTACTACTTGAGAGGCCCAACAAGGCATTTTTACTTTTCTGCTACCAAAGGAAACAATGAAAAAAATATGCTACTCCAGTGCCCTGTAGTTAGTTCCTGTAAATTTTTACAAATATGATGAAGAATAAGATGCATCATTTGCAGTACCTGGCTACCAAGAAGGAGCGACAATGTCATCAAAATTTTCTCTATGAGCTATATAGTATATACTGTCTTTTGACTATGCGCTTCTCTTAGTACTGCTTGAACAATCTGTATCTTTGCCCTGTATTATATGAGCTTATGATAGACACACTGTTTGAAAGCACGACCAGCAGCCAAGGACATCTCACGCCACGCTCTATCTCATCTTAGTCCTCACTAATTCACAAACGGGATGAAGAGGACACACTAGCTGTCGGGCAGGTTTAGCGCTACTTCCACCATCACGCCATCCTCCATTACTGGAGACCGCGATGTGGGATGCTCGTGGGCGGGGAGAGGCTCGCCTGTTGTTTCTGCGTAGCCGTCGATGGCATCCATTTGCCTTTTGTCTCAGAGGGCGAACTCCAGGGTCTATTGTTCACACCCAACATGAGGATGCAGTACTAGGAGCAGAGAATAACAAGTTAAACAATAACAGACCATGCTTCTGAAACTTTCAATGAAATATACTGTGCCAGTTTAAACTCATATTGTTTTGTGAATCATTTCCAGCCACTAGATGCTACCAGCACTTCACAAGGACACAAAATACCAACAGTAGAAGACATCTAAGGTAAAAATTCAAAGGAAAGGTGAGTATAGCTGTACAGAATGTTGACGTAATGATATTGTACCATGCAACATTGTGAAGGAGTTATTTCAACAGGAAGATAGAGCTGATCTTGGAGAAGAGTAGGATATACTGTGATAAATGAAGACCCAAGTTGCAGTTGCTTCATGGATGTATCGACCCTTTAGTGCTCTTTCTTTCTAAACCGCATATGTCTACTTATATAATCTTTTGAACCACTGCCTTCTGGGCTGTAATAATAGCGTACTGCTTAGATTGTGGTTTGGTATGTCATTACAAGCTTAAAATTATTTGCTATCTAATTTTTATGTAGTTCTTGTGTAATATTTGTTTCTGCTTTCATCTTAGTATGTCATTACAATCTAATTGTTCATTCTCACCTGGCTTAATTAGCTGAAAACTGATGTTCTGACGGTGCCACTTTCTATTTGCAGTACTATTGCTGAGCCACCTTACCATCACAAGTATTTTCCTGAGCTCTGGTGATTACTCCCAAGGATTACTCCACCAAATATCATTACTGAGGTATCACTATGTGCCTCTGGCTGGCTATTCATGTGCAGTACTGCAATGTGTGGCCTTCTCTGTTCTAAATGCCAGTACTTGCGTTGTGACCCTTCATGTAATGTCTGTTAACTTCCAAAGTGCCGCGTAACAAGGAGGGCAGCAGCCTCGGCGCGGCGATCAAGTCTCTCCTTAGCGCGGATAAGTAGTGCCACCTGGCCAGCGGCAGGAAGTCCGCCGATCGTCGGGATCTGCTTCATGGACGGCGCCTGGAAGAAGCTCAATGACCAGGCCATCGTCCTCTCCAAGAGGAGGGGCCAGCTCAAGCAGGTACAGTTACCTCACCACAGCTCGCTCCTTCTCCCTGTTTCTTCTTTGATGACTGTCTATATAAACACAAAATTTACTTCAAGATACTCTCTTGGTTAACTGCAAATAGCATTAGCTGCCAACTGCTAGCGCTAGGTTGTGGGTAGAGTAGATGATTCGGTTATCTGAGCAGCTGCTGAACTGTCGAACCGTGTGTTTTTATCACCTGAACTTCTGCGAGCCATAGTTTCCCGCAGCCCATTTGTTCTGTGCATTCCTCCGATATATGTGATGTCCAACTTCTGTAATAATTCTTTGAAGATGAATGCTGCTTTGGTTAAGACTGACGTATGAGGTCCCCTGAGTTGTACTTACACACATTATTTTTGTGGTAGAATTACACATCATTTTTGTGGTAACGTTCATTTTTACTGATTTTGTAGTCAGAGTTTGGCGAGCTGTCAAGATTTTGCTTTTAGTCACAGAGATAGGCTTCAAATGTTATCTACCTTGGTAAGGTGATTCGTTGTCTTCAGCTGGTATGTTTGAGCCTGTGCCAGGTTCAGTTAGCGATAATAACACCAACAGCGGAGGTGGAGCATGCATAGTGCCTAAGTTCATGAGCTAATTGTGATATTATTTATAGAGTTTTCATATTTATCATTAGGATGATGAAGCCTGTCAAGTATTATCCAATACTAATTAGCTTTGCCTCAGAACTTGGAAAGATAAAGTAGAGTTATCAATAATGATCAGCTACCGTTGATATCGATGTTTCCAGAACATTGTTTCCAATTGTCTGTTTGTGTTTATAAGCAGATACAACATCTCCTGTAACACTTATTCTTACACCTGCTGATATGAACTACTCCCTCCGTCCCATAATGTAAGATGTTTTTTGGCACTAATGTAGTGCCAAAAAACGTCTTACATTATGGGACGGAGGGAGTACTTGGCTATGTTTATAGAATTTATCTCTTTGTGTTTTGTACTACTGGATGCAAATTAGTTGTCCTCAGCAAAAATTGTGCCTTGCTTTTGGTACAAATTTTGACTTTATGAATTGCAGTGAAATTGCGGTTATCCTAGGCAACAACTACACTTTTCTTTTGGTATATATTTGATCTGCATGCCCTATATTAAACTCAGCTATCCTGGGTAGCAACTATACCTTGCTCTTGATATATCTTTGTATTGTTTGTGATATACACTGAACACATTTATTCTCAGCGGTTACTCAAATTTCCTTTGGATGTTCTAAACGATTTTTTATACTGAAGTTTTAGACGGCGAGTCACCATGCTGAGCCAGGCAACGCGCGCCAAGGCGCGCTTCCGATCTAGTTATCATGAAACGGGGGCGACCTCCGATCACCACCCGCTACGGCTGCAACTTGACGCCCCGAGCCCAGGCACAAGTGGCAAAAGACCTTTCCGGTATGAGGTATACTGGGAACGCCACGAAGAGTTTAAAGATGCACTCAATGGCATGTGGAGTGGTGCACCTGGGGCACAAACAGTCCATCAGTTAAATAAAAAGCTAGCAGACCTCTCTGTCTCCCTTACCCAATGGAGTGGAGCGACCATTGGTCAGGTTTCCCGCCGGATTAAACAACTCAAGAGAGAGCTGGCCAAGTTGCAAAATGACTCTCGCAGAGTTGATCCTTCGCATGCAGAGATAAAAATATCAGATCAGTTAACTGAGTTGTACCATATGGAAGAAATCCTCCTCCGTCAGAGATCAAGAGTAGATTGGCTCATGGATGGCGACAAGAACACCAAGTTCTTTCAACGACGAGCGAGCATGCGTCGACGGAAGAACAGCATTAAGTCACTAAAGAGAACTGATGGCTCATTAACACAAGACCCGGCTGAGATGGAAGCCCTGGCAAACTCCTTTTATCAGAATCTTTTTCTGTTAGGTGGCACCTCAGGAATAGATGCGGTGCTGGATGCGGTCCCTTCTAAGGTAACTCCTCAAATGAATAGTATGCTCATGGCTCCTTATATAGCTGAAGAGGTGAAAACCGCATTGTTTCAAATGTACCCGACCAAAGCGCCGGGCCCTGATGGATATCCGGCACACTTCTTCCAGCGCCACTGGGATGTGTGCGGTCAAGAGGTAACAGAAGTAGTGTTGCGAATCTTAAGGGGAGAGGAGAGCCCATAGGTAATTAATGAAACAATTCTGGTTCTGATTCCTAAGGTAAAAGATCCCACCCAGCTAACTCAATTCAGACCGATAAGTCTTTGCAATGTGCTTTACAAAATAGCCTCGAAGGTTCTCTCAAATAGACTAAAACAGATTTTACCTGAGATTATATCCGAGGAGCAATCTGCGTTTGTACCGGGGAGGATGATTACGGATAATATAATTACGGCCTATGAGTGCTTGCATTTTATGTAAAGGAACAAGGCTCAGAGAAACCGTTTTTGTGCGGTTAAATTGGACATGATGAAGGCCTACGATAGGGTCGAGTGGGAGTATCTTGAAGCTATTATGCTCAAGCGGTTTCGAACCAGGTTGGGTATCTCTGATAATGAGGAAGGTGAGTTCAGTTAAGTTCTCGGTGTTGTTTAATGGTGGCAAACTAGAACAATTTGCACCTTCCAGAGGGATCCGTCAGGGGGACCCTATTTCTCCTTACCTGTTTTTGCTTGCAGCGGAGGGCCTTTCGTGCCTCTTAAAATCTACAGATGAATCATCGCACCTCAGTGGTATTAAAGTGGCTCCAACGGCTCCGCCGGTAAGCCACTTACTTTTTGCGGATGATAGCCTGCTGTTTGTTAAAGCCAATGTTGAAGGAGCAAATGAGTTGTCCTCTTTGTTGGATCGCTATTGTAATGCGTCGGGCCAAAGAGTTAACCTGTCAAAGTCTTCAGTTTATTTTAGCAAAGGCTTCCCCAATTCTCTCAGAAATAATGTGATGCAAGCTTTGCAAGTCACAAATGAGTCGTTGTCAGAAAGGTATCTGGGTATGCCTTCTGATGTTGGTAATAGCAAAAATGGCGCTTTTAAATTCTTGAAGGACAGAGTTTGGAACAAAGTCAAGGGATGGCTTGAGAAAATTCTATCTGTAGGGGGGAAGGAAGTTCTCATCAAATCAGTGGCACAGGCCGTACCGGTATACTCAATGTCTTGCTTTAAACTTCCGAAAGGCTTATGTGAACATTTGAACTCACTAATACGCAAGTTTTGGTGGGGGAGCAAGGAAGGAAAAAGGAAAGCCAGTTGGATCTCTTGGAGTGTGATGACGAGACCAAAACAGTGTGGAGGTCTGGGGTTCAGAGACATTGAACTGTTCAACTTGGCTCTGCTAGCTAGACAGGCATGGCGCATTCTAACCGATCCTACTTCTCTAAGTGCCAGAATACTAAAAGCAAAGTACTTCCCTATAGCTGATTTTCTTCAGGCCGAACTGGGTGGAGCACCGTCCCAAGTATGGAGGTCCATACTGGATGGACGAGATACACTCTCTCAAGGACTTATAAGGAGAATTGGAGACGGAAATACTACACGAATCTGGGAGCACAACTGGTTACCCCGCCCACATAACATGCGTCCTATAATGAGCAGAATACACAGTCCGCCGCAGTTTGTTGGGGAACTGCTTCTTCCCAGCGCAGAATGGAACCGTGACATGATATCGAGCGTCTTCGTGCAGACTGATGCAGCAGCTATTCTGTCTATTCCTGTTTGTACGAGACATATACAAGACTTTTGGTCCTGGGTACACGAGAAAAACGGAGTGTTCTCGGTGCGTTCTGCTTACCGGATGTTGGTCACCACAAAACTGCGACGAGAAGCCTGGCTAGAAGGCAGAGCAGATCCATCCAATACTGAAGGCGAGCAGAAAGCTTGGTCGAAGTTGTGGAAGATAGATGTTCCTTCAAAGATAAAAATCTTCCTCTGGTGACTAGCTCAGCAGTCTATCCCAACTTCTGACCTTCTCCATCACCGTAATATGTCTACGGTGACGACATGCGGACTGTGCGGCAGCGAGGACTCCTGGCAACATTCCCTTCTACACTGCCGTGCTGCTCGGTGTGTGTGGGCACTGCAGAACCCCGACTTGGTCGAGGCAATTAACAGCATCAGGGAGCCTGACGCTAAACGCTGGGTCTTTGCGGCCATGGATACAATCCCTTCCAATGAATTCACTCAAGTTCTGGTCACTCTTTGGGCCATCTGGTATGCAAGGCAAGCTTTGCACGAGAATATTTTTCAAAGTCCCCAAGCCACACATGTTTTCATCATGAAATACTTGCATGAGTTGGAGGCGTGCAAGCCAAAACAGACAGCTGCTCTGCTACATGCAGCCCCAAATAGGTCACGCCCAGTTTGGATTCCTCCATCCCAGGGGGTGGCAAAGATTAGAGTGGACGGAGCTGTGTCAAGGGCGGCTGTTGAAGGCTCTGTCAGTGCGGTCTGCAGGGATTCGCAGGGACACTACTTAGGCTCCTCAGCTATGAAGATCCCGGGGGTGAACGACCCAGCGACGCTCGAAGCTTTGGCATGTCGGGAGGCGATGGCGCTGGCCCTGGATCTTGGACTCACGCATGTGGAAATAGCATGTGATAACAAGGGTGTGGTAGGAGACATCAATCAAAGAATAGGAGGAAATTATGCTGCGGTGGTGAAGGAGATATACGCCACCTTAAATCAGTTCTATCAGTGTATTTTCATTTTTGAAGGTAGAGGGACAAATTTAGAGGCACATAGCCTTGCCAAACATGTTTTTGGGTTGGGTCTTGGACGCCATGTATGGCTACTGAACCCACCAAATTTGAGATGTATGCCTATGAACATTGTTGAACAATAAAGAAAGTATGTTTGGACGCAAAAACAAAAAAAACAAAAAAAAACCCAACGCATGAGAGAGTCATGGTAAAGTCACTACTACGATTTCTTTTCAAAATGTGCCGCTATGGCGATAGCATTTTGGAATTTCATTTGAAGTCGTCCAGTGATCAACAAAAAGACTCTAATAGAAAAAGGCAAACCCCGCCGTTTCTCGCAAGGAAATACAGAAAGGAAAACCTCACAATTTCCACCAAAAAATAGGAAAACAAAATTGCGGAAATCCAACTTGGTGCCCAGGCTCATCTGCTCCTGCTCAGAAAAAAATCAAAACGAATACTAGAAAAACTCCAAAAACAATTGTGTGGTAGATAATTTGATGCGTGAGGTCCGCTCCAAATTTTAACTCATTTGAACATCTGAGCAGGCAAAAAAGAAAATTCGGCTCATAACAGTGCGTGAACAACAAACCTTTTTACAGACCCAAAATTTGTCTTTTTTGTTGACAGCTGCTCAGGTGTCTAAATGAGTTGAAATTTTGAACGGACCTCACGCATCAAATTATCTACCACACAAAACCAATTTGGATTTTTTTGAATTTTTCTAGTATTTCTTTGCTTTTTTTTTCTGAGCGTGGGTGCAGATGAGCTCGGGAGCAGAAACTCCGCGTCCAAACAATTGTTTCTTTAAATGTTCTATTTTTATAACATCCATTCATGTTTTGTGTTTCCCTAGTTCCTTCAAATGTTTCCCTAGTTCCATGTAAAACCCTGGTTTAAATTTTACTCCTTGGAAATTTAGTCTGCCTAGTTATAAAATTTGTTTTCCTCAAATTCTTGAGAATTGAGCTAATTTTCCCAAAAAAATATATTTAAAATTGTTTCTTATTCTTCCAAATTCCATTGCATTTCAGTGTCGCGGAGTGCTATATGGGTTTGACACCTGCGCAATGAATATCCAACCGCTCTAAAGTTGAGAGGACAAAGTTAGACTCCAACAATAGTCAGGGACCACAAATAGTGTTTCCCAGTTTGAAGAAACATTTGCAAGTAGTAAAGTTTCATCACATTATCCCTATTCCAGAAATATAAGGTTATGTTTATATTCATGCCGTGACCATACAAATCTCATGAAAATGGATGGCGAGCATGTGGGCAGGCGGTCCTTGGAGAGGATGTAGTGAGAGTTGTAGGTGTCGGCCAGAGGCTTCGTTGGCTTGAGGTCAACGACACGGCGAGCTCATCATAACAGTGGGAGGAGGAGCTTGGCGTTAGGGTTGCGCAAGTTAGGAAGGAGGGCGAGCTTATCACGGTGGCTGGACGAGGAGCTTGGTGTCAGGGCTACGCGAGGTCGAGGTGCCCCAAGGAGTGACTGATGGCTAGATCACGACTAAGGTTTCAGCTACGAGGGATATGTGTAGGCGATGCGCTTTTGTTTTGTTTGTGTTTGTCTACCTCGAGGTAAACCGATATCTTTGGTGGTAGTATATTTCGGTTATTACCCGAAACTCCGGGAACCTTAGTTACTTCGGGGCTCCTCCAATCCTGAAATTTTGTTCCTTGGAGTTTGGGCCCACTCCTTCTTGGAGTTAGTGGAGCTAATAACCGGAGTATTCTTGAACACACCTTATATAATTACTATATAACCATATTTCTTTAGCAGCCAACGGGTTTTCAAAATTGTCTCCAGTTAGTCATATCCTCGATGAGGGGTTTTCAACAATCCCGGACGTTTGAGATGTTGACATTTCAACAAACATTGTGCATATCTAGCAATATGAGGCAGTATTTTACAATATTCTCCAGGCAAAGCCGTCTCAAAAAACCAACGACCTATTAAGCCCTAGTAGTCCACACTATATATTAGGCGGTGAAACCCTAATTTATTCTCGGTCTCCCCCCCCCCCCCCCCCTCCCCCCACACACACATCGCCCATCAAAGATTTCTTATGTTTATGCCACATAAACAAGTTTGACACTGGCAATTTCTTACAAAATGGAAAAATAAATAACGGAAATTGAAAAAAATAAAGCGCACAACACTTCAGAAAAAAACAAATGGACTTTCATAAAAATATAATAGATTTTTTCCTACATTTTCAAAAATCCCATAACACATATTTATGGTCTATGCGGTTAACGCACATTTTGTATTTTCTTAACTATTTCAATGTAAATAATCAGCCTTGTGTAAGGAAAAACAGGATATGTCTTGATTGATGTCAAATAAACAGAATTTTTCAAATGGGTCTTGAACCTATTTTATTCTAGTAATTGTCCATTCCATGTCAGTAAAAATCACTTCTAGTGCAATAATTGATCAATGGTAAATATGGTATTGACACTCAAGTGATGATCCGACTAGCATAAAATTAAGGGATCAATCTTTGACCCCATTAATAATTTCAAGCTATCTATTTTGTGATTATAAGCTATTTTATTTATGCATGGAGCAAAACCTAACCTTGAAGTTATATCACATATATGATATGACATGTATGGCAATGTGCATGTACCATTTTAGAGCATTACCTTGACAGAATGAGGTACCATGCTAGAGCATCCACAAAGGTATAATCACTTATTGACTTTTCCACAAATAGATTTGGAAGTACTGCTTTTGATTATTTTTTCCAAACAACGTGTCTCGTGGAGCCTGGAAACCAATATGCCTTTTTGTGTACTTGCTGGATATTCTCAAATACAGTAGACGTGTAGTGTATGCTCCTACTGCTTTTTTCAACGAAATATTTTTAGTTCAGTGATACTCATGTATCCTGCTGATAAGGATTTACCGACAGAGAGAATTTCGACCAACTTAATGTTGTCGAGATAACTTAAATGCCATACCTTCTCAAGTGAATCCCTTTGAATCAAATCAAGAACTATTTGTTGATCAGGACGGGGTAAACATTCGGAGGTTTTCGCCAAAAGAAAACCTTGAGAGTTTCCTTTTTCGTTATTCCTGCAGGTACCAAAGGGATGGAACAAACCTACAGAGATCTGCTGGACGGCATCCATCACAGAGAGTTGAGAAAACTGGATCGAGGCACAGCGTTCAATGATGGATGGAGTTCAGCTGAAGCCTACATGTAGAGGAGCACGAGCCCTTGTTCAGGCGCTACTCACTATATATTACTAGATCCATATAACATGACCACAAATCTCACCAAAGTCCGATCACTCACCATGGCTGGTGTAGAGTCTAGACACCCGTCTTCTACGTGCACCGAAACACTGCAAGGTACAGATCTTCAGGCTTGATAGCCAGTTACATGACGATGACGGTGCTCTGCTCTACCCGACGGGTCTGCCGTTCTGTTTCCATTTCTGTGAATCTTCCGTCTTCATTCCCGTGAGTGTAGTGACCAGATCGTCTCCATTCACATTGTAGCATCATGATGATCCTACTTGTAGGAGGCAAATAAGGGTGCTGCAGTACCCCCTTGAGTAAAACCCAAGTCAATTAACTCGCCTGACTTCCCTTCGCAAGTCAGAGGATCCTAGCAGTGAATTAAGAAGCTTTGCAAACTGCAAGTACCTGGACAATATAGGTTCAGCAGTACCCGCAAAAAAATATAGGTTCGGCAGAAATAAACAAACTAAAAAGAAATCTTCCATGCTTCCAAGATTATATATCATGGCAAGATGCCACATACTGTTCCAAATTTTTATTTTCAAGATTGTTAAGAAAGTTCTGTCTTTTTTCTTCTTACGGGTACAGGAAGACGGTGTGCTAACTGTATATTGGGCCTGGGACAAAGTCATGGCATATGAACTTTTCCTATTATTTTGAAATGCTGGAGTCCCCTCTGTCGATTATAAAGTAGCCTATGAATTCTTGATAAATCTTTTTTGTTATCTGGTAACCATAGGAAAGCTTAATAGTGGATCTTAAATTTTGTAATGATCATCACTTGTTAAGATACCATCTATACCCGCTATTAAGTATATGGAGAAGAGGTTAGGCAGTTAACTGCAGAATCTTTTATACTGAATCTTTCATGTTATTTTGAAATGCTGGAGTCCCTCCCCTCTGTCGATTATAAAGTAGACAACATTACTAAACCAACATAACAAGCAATTCTCCAGCAATATGAAAATTATAAGATCCAAATATATTACTCTGCTGCAAAGAAAGCAGATTACCAACCACATATGAAGAAAATAGAAAAGAGAGAAGAGGGGGGCATGTAAATCAGAGCTATACATGACATGCAAAAAAAAAAAAACAGCCAACTCAGAAGGCAATTCATTTTGCCCATGAAATAAACAAAGTTAATTAGCTATCAGGCATTTGGAACATAGCCTTGCCTCTTCCATAAATATAGGTCAAGAATGCACATAGAAATGTGTGTTGATGCTTTTGAGTGAAAGCTTGTCTAAGAAATAAGGAAAATCTGCGAACCAGTTCCAATTAACACTGTAGCCTAGCAGTATGTGAGAAAACATATACATCTTCATCTCACTACAAGGATTGCAGTCTACTATTGTCTCCGTCGTAGACCAAAAATATGCAACAAATAGCAATATGCAACAAATATGAGTACCTAACAGATTTGTGGAGCCACTATGGCAGTATACCTCTATAAGATCTTCAGGCAAGTCAGATCCTGTCGTACTGTCAGTTCCCTCAACTTACATCTCAATATTTCAGTTTACATGCTATACTCTTCAGTACATTGCTTGCTGGATAAAATAAGGAACTGCATGATATACTTTTTACTCTTCAGTAACATAAGGCACTTGACCTCTAGCACTAATCAAAATCACAAAATTAATTGAGGCATACCAGTGAGCCAGCATGCAGAAACCATCATCATCTCTTGGCAACATAAATCACTAGCTCTAAACATGCCATCATCAATGTTCTTTGTTTTGGGCAAAGCTAGGAGAGGAAACTTTAGAGTTTTTACAATGGCAAGAGAAAACTAGTGTCCACGGTACATTTTCAAGCCAACAACAACAACAACAACAACAACAACAACAACAACAACAACAACAACAACAACAAAGCCTTTAGTCCCAAACAAGTTGGGGTAGGCTAGAGGTGAAACCCATAAGATCTCGTGACCAACTCATGGCTCCGGTACATTTTCAAGCCAATTAAAAAAAATTAAAAACATAACTGATGCTACAAGAAATTGGAGGTTCATTACGAGATAATTCATTAGACAGCTTGCACACACCATTAACGCAGGAAAAATCTCAAGCTTGCTGACAAAATCCAACAACACTATGAGAAAACAAGCACCACTGCATGAAAACAGCTACCGGACACTAACACTGATCGCATGTTGCCTCGCCTTCAAATAAACATTTCTCATGTTGCCTCCCTTAAGCATATTCAATCATATGTTGTCAATGCATTGCAGCCTCACCCTTTCTGCAAACATGGATTTATCAGCGTGATTCCAAAAAGTAGTCGACATGCTACTATATAAAATTGCACTCATAGGTAGGCATAAGCATAGTTAGATGTAACATTCGAGTGTACATAGCACTCAAAGTTTGCTCGAGCATATATATATATATATATATATATATATATATATATATATAGGGTAACGCTATTCTAAGCGTGAGTGTAGAATAGCTTATTCTACACCCCCTAGTAACGCTATATACAAAATCTAGTAAAACGGTGTACGAAATGTAGTAATTCGGAAAATAAAATTTTTATCACCCAAGTTTGGAATTTACTACATTTTTACAAAAATTACTATATTTTACATAGTGCGTTACTATATTTTGTATGTACCATTACTGGGGTGTAGAATAAGCTATTCTACACTCACGCTTAGTTTAGCGTTACTATATATATATATATATATATATCCAAAAATGACAAATAAAAAATAACTGCCCATCTGACTGAACATTCAATGTTTTAAATTGTTCCACCGACTGGTATATTAATTATTTAAGAACTGTTCCAAATCAGAAAAGAGAGGGACATACAGATTTACCTTGTCGATTGTAGAAGCTCATGTATGGAATAAAAGAACGGAACTTTTCTCTCTTCCATAGCTTCTTCCACCGTAGTGTCTTCAAGTCAATCTCGTAGATACCAAGATCTATGGTCACGAAAATGAAATCCTGGCCCTCCACAGATCCAATAACTCTAATCATTTTCTTGGGATTTTGAATGGGGAGAAGTTCCTTGAGATTGATGACTTTACACTGAGTCCATGACGCAACTCCCTTGGAATCCATCTTTCTTGATCATACGTAGAGGGTTAACCCGTCCAAGTGTGCCAACCCCAAGCTGCCATCCTCCATTGCCATGATGATAGCGGGCCAGACAATGGCCAACCTCGTAAGCGGCAAATCAATCAGTGATAAGCAATTAGAGCTCAAGTCAAACTTGAGAATTCCAACACGCTCGTCGTCATAAGTAAGCCTGAAGTAAAGTGCGCCGCCAACAAGGACAGGAGGCACTCCGTCGATCTTTGGATCGGATGCGAGAAGATAAAGACCAGAGAACGGCTTGCTCCACCCACCAAAACGAGAATCAGAGCACGCCCTGCTCCTCCCATCAAAATGAGAATCAGAGCACGCATTGCTCCACTCGGGCGTCACCGGCGAGGACACGCACGCGTGTGCAACACAATCGCCATCATCCTCATTCATGTCCAGGCCGATGATGACAACCTGGAAGGGGCCCTCATGACACGCACGGTGGTCACAACCTAGATGGAGGCGAGGGTTTCGGATGGGAATGGGGAAAAGTTTGAGCTGGTGTGGGCTCTGCGTGTGGGGTGGGCTCTGTGTGGGCTACTCAGTTTTCGCTGCATTGGCCTGGCTGTGTTAAATTTTCAAATTTTGACGACATTTTTTCAGGCACATATACTTCCTCCATTTCATAATGCACCATGCTTTTCAAGATTTAAATTTGATCATAAGTTTAACCAACTTTGGCGGCTGTGGCGGGAGCAACTTTGACGACATTTTTCAAACTTAAATCTCGAAAAATACGGACGCACTATATTATGAAATGAAGGGAGTACATCTTATTAAATGGGAAACGTTTTACGCCGGATGACCGGCCGAAGCTATCGGCCGGTCCGGTGCGCATCGTGCCATTAGCTTTGGAATTGTGCGTCTGGCGACTCCCGCGTTGTACATAGGTAGGCCCACGCATCATTTTTTTCCCACGCAACCTTATCTTCTCCACGACGCTCATCCTCACCCGTTCCTTCCTTTTCTTCCCCGCATCGACTAACAGTCAACAGAGCTTGCTTCTTTTTCTACCAACTGCTTGCACCGGTGCTACAAATGGCAAAGCTCGGAACGACCCAAAGATGACCGGCGGCGTTGTGTTGGGAGAAGGCCGGGCCGGCGAGGCTGGCGAGGAGGAGGTGCGTTTTCCGAGGTTCTGCAACCGGCGATGGAGGAAGCTAGAACCGACAACTTTTTTGCTGCAATCATTCATAATTAGCATAAGCCCGTCACGGCAATGATATCGTTCTTGCTACAACCATCGCTGATTTTTGCTACCATCGACGATATTTTTGCTACATCCATTACGACTTAGCCCGCGACCCCCGACGACCAAATGATGCTTTTTGCTGCAACCACATCTGAATTTTGCTACTACCGGGCGATGTTTTTGCTACATCCTTTGTTCACGGATGGTGCCTCGCTGGCCATCGGTATGGCGACCAAATATGCTACAATAGGGGAGCCGATGAAGTGTGACCGGCGACGACGGTGCTGCGTTTGCTGCAACCCGCAACGGAAAAGCTACCACCAGCGACCATATGTGCTACAACCGGCGACGGCGAAGTATGGCAGTCGACGCCGCCATGATTTGCTACAACCGGCACCACCGACGATGTGTTGCAACTGGCGCCGGCGACGGTGAAATATGGCCATCGACGATGGCGCTGTGATTTGCTGCAACCCGTACCAACGGCGATGTGCTGCAACTGGCGTCGACGCCGGCGAGGCCACAACTAGCGAGGAATGGTTCGACCCATGGTCAATTTTGCTGGAACCGGCAGTGCTGTTTGCTTCATAGGGGCAGACCCATGCGGAGCGGCGAGCGGCCCGACGAGCTGTGCCGGCGAGCGTCAACGCCAGCGAGGCCACAACTAGCGAGGAATGCTTCGACCCGTGGTCAATTTTGCTGGAACCGGCAGTGCGGTTTGCTTCATAGGGGCAGACCCACGCGGAGTGGCGAGCGGCCCGACGAGCTGTGCCGGCGAGCGGCGGCGACGGCGAACTGGCGAGCTGCGCGAGGGATCTTCAAGAGAGAGAGACTGCAGGGGGAGCCAACAGAAGCAAGCATGCGCAGGGAAAGAAGACGACATGTGCGAGATGCAGGTTGAGGCGAATCGTGCGGCTGCTAGCGCATGCATCTGGCTGCGAGTTGACCGGCCCAATTTGGGCCGGTCGACCGATGCAGAGTACTACCCTTATTAAAAGCTGGTGTGGGCTCTGCGTGTGGGCTACTCAGTTTTCGCTGCATCGACATGGCTGCGTTAAATTTTTCAGATTTTGACGACATTTTTCAGGCACATACGACGTAGGCTATCAGCAACTTGAAATGGTTTGATTTGCCAAAGCATGGGAGTGTCATGAAATATATTTTCTTTCTCAAAATTTTCATGGCGGTACAACAACAACAACAATTGTACTTCTATATTATGTTGTCGAACAATCAACAACAAATCTCTACTTTTAAACACCATTGAGAAGTCAATTTCTAGCTCACGAAAAGGCTCCCCGATCGCTTCTGCGTGCGGCCAGGGAGCGAAACCTAACCGCCACTAGTTCCACACCCCGCCATTCCCCCTCCCTTCGCTGCGGCTTGTAAGCGTCCCCGGGCAAAGCCCGCGTGGCTCGGTGGCGGCGGGGCCCTTTCCTCCTCCCGCCCCGGGCCAAGCAACGTGGGTCGGTCACATCAAAGGCAGCTCGGGCGTGCGGGTGCTCGGGGGGCGCAGCGAGGCAGCGTAGGGTGGCGACACATGGAGAGCGGGAGGGCTTTGCCGAGAGTGGTGCCGCTTGGCATCAGGCGGAGGCCCTAGGGCTATGGATGACAATTTTACCCATGAGCATAGTACCCGTGGGTACCCGACCCCCATGGGTAGAGTACGTGCACGTTTTCGTGCCCATGGGTAGTGCCCGAACCCTACCCGACTAGTCGTGTGTATGTCATGGGTATGATTTTATGCCCATGGGTATGCCCAAACCGTACCCAATTATATTACTGATGAATGACATGTGTTATAAGCCCTAAAACTACCGAGTCTTTGTATGTAAGCTTCGTGCCCCACCCCATCCTTCCAATAACATATTCCACAACAATAGAAATCTCCTGCTGGCTGATGCCTCTACAACACATGAAACTATCAATTACGCCACCATCTTTTGATGTTATGTTGATCTTCATGATGGGAACCCTATCGAATTTGTAAAGTGTCGATTCAGTCACATTTCCTTCCTTTCTTAGGATGTACTCACGTGTCTCTCAACAGATCCACTGTCATAAAAACAAAGCAATCATCAATCAAAAATTGTAAACAAATCAATCATCAATCAAATTGTCTCCAAAAGCCCAGTCGATTCATCATGTTCCAATTCCGTTCAACCTTCATCGTCTCCATCCCATGCTTACCATACCAAGAAAACTAGGGGAAAACCGGCCCACGACAGCCCACACAGGCGTGCAATGTTGTTGTCGGTGGCGGTTGCACCGACATGGTTGGTGGTGGGTGGAGGAGAGCGTTTCAACTGAGAGTGGAAAGTTTGAGCTGATGTGGGTTTGCAATCGGCTTTTGGTAGGCTCTGTGTGGGGAGTTCGATAGGTGGGACATGGGCGAGTGTGTTGCTCTTGTCGGGGCCACAACACAGAGTATATGCATTGACTACATGATTCTTCCACTTGCTCACAACTCGAAATGATTTGATTTGTTGTTTTGCAATTATTCAAGCAATTTAAATTTTTCACCGCGTCAATCGATATCTGTGTAAGACCAAGGCGCAACTCTGAGAGCGAGATGGGGACATTAGGGCTAGCCGCGGCAAGCCCGAGTCTGGAATGAGCAGGAAATGGGGGCGTTGTGGATGGCCACAGTCGATGGGAATGAGGCAGGAGCGAGACTGGTGTGGGGGCAGGCAGGGAGGGTTGTCGGCGCCGAAGAAAGGTTGGGTTTAGAGGGATAGGGCAAAGGAGACGGCTTGGCGGGAGGGATGACGAGGTGGGGCACCGCCGCCGGCTACGGTTGGTGAAGGTTCTCTGAGGCTAGAGGAAGAAGATGAGCCCTAGGATTTACATCCAACAATCTGCGCCGATTCAACTGAATGCATGATGTTTTACAGGCGGCAAGGCCACCCTCTTTGATTTGCCAAAGAATGAGAGAATCATGATAATTTCAGTATCACGACCCTTTTTCGATTTGTCATGGCAGTATGACAACAACATTTGTACGTTCATTTGATGTTGGCCAAAAATCAACAAAATATTCATTTATATCAAAATCTCACAAGTAGTACCAAAAATATAAACTAATAAAAACAAAGAAACTCCAATATAGTTGCTTATTGGTCGCTGTATATATTTTTTCTTGCATGGACAATTGTCAAAATCTAAGCTTGGTGCCCACCTTTTAATGGGTTTAGTTGGGTTCATCCAAGGTCAAAAACCATCTAGATTTCAGATGGCAGCACTTCATATGAATGGAGAGAAGAAGGAAAAAAATATAGCAGGGAGAAATAAATCTCTACTCCTATAAAAAGTTGAGTTGGTGATGATGGTGTGCCTGCCATCCTTCATTTACAACCGTTCGATTTACATCCAACACATTTGAGACAAACTATGTTAGTTTTGCAAAAAGAGCCCCGCACTCCACTCCTCGTTTGTAGATAACCCCCTGCCTCTCACGTTCAGCCACTCTCCCTCTCACCTTAGCCATCTCAGGAAAAGAAAGAAGGATCTGGAGAGGTCGTTGTTCTCGGCGCCGTCTTCCCCCAACACCTCTCATGCCTTCTCTCAGGCCGCTATGCCGACTACCACCACGACCCCCTCCTCCTCGCCATCTCCTCCGCCCCCTTTCAAGTCCTCCTGAGTTACATTCATGGGGATCTAGAAAAAAAATCAATACTAAAAAAAATGATTTTTAAAGATCATTTTTTGCAAAGCACAATAAGTGTTATTTCTTCATGAAGTTTTGGATGCAGGTTAGAACACTTGAATGTTTTTTGCAAAAGATATTTTTTATCTATTTTGCCTACATTTACTATTCATCTGGATGTTTGTGAGCTCTAGGGAAGAATGAATATTCTCGAAGAAATCTATCGATATTTGTTACACATGAGATAACCCCACATACTTTGTCAAATAAACAACTCCAGCATCAATGCATTTCGATGTTCCGTGCAACGCATGGGCATCTATATCTATACCAATATAAAAAGACCCAAATGGGCAGATCCAATTAATCTCGGCCATCAAATCATGGCAATCCAACATATACATTGCTTCAATGTCGAGCGCTCAACACGTTTAGCGTGCAGTTAATTTCATGCCAAAAATAGTGCTAATCACATAATAACACGCAAATAATATCCTACTTAATATCCGCATGCACTTAATATACTTCCAAATTAACGTGCATTGCCGTACACATTGACTAGTATTACTAATATTCCAAAAATGCTAATAAGCTTCTATGATATTAAAATTCATAATATTGTAGACAAACATTTGGTGAGAAAAATCTCAAAAATTGATACTGAAGTTACAGATTCTGAGGCTTGAGAGCCAATTACGTGGATGTGAGTGACTCTTATCCACTTTAGTGTACCCTTGCAATCTCTGACCAAACATTATTATTATTATTATTATATTTTTTTAATAGAAGGAGGAGCCATTTATTGTAAATTCAAACAAATTTTACATCTAAGACTTTGAAGTGCTTGTGAAAAAAGTTGCTCGGTCTGGGCAACATTGGGCACTGCTTAGCCCTGTGAGGCGATCTAGGGTTCCACCTATCCTCCGGCGCGCGACGTCGGAGTCCAGTAAATCCTCCACGCTGGCCGGATCTCTTCGGCGGTGGGGAGTCACCTCAAGGGCGGCGTCTCTGGGAACCGCTTGCATGGCGAATCTGAAAGGGAACATAGTAATTTCAAAAAATTTCCTACGCACACGCAAGATCATGGTGATGGCATAGCAACGAGAGGGGAGAGTGTTGTCCACGTACCCTCGTAGACCGTAAGCGGAAGCATTATGACAACGCGGTTGATGTAGTCGTACGTCTTCACGATCCGACCGATCCAAGTACCAAACGTACGGTACCTCCGAGTTCAGCACACGTTCAGCTCGATGACGATCCCCGGGCTCCGATCCAGCAAAGTGTCGGGGATGAGTTCCGTCAGCACGACGGCGTGGTGACGATGATGATGTTCTACCGGCGCAGGGCTTCGCCTAAACTCCGCGACGATATGACTGAGGTGGAATATGGTGGAGGGGGGCACTGCACACGGCTAAGGAACGATCCGTAGATCAACTTGTGTGTCTATGGGGTGCCCCTGCCCCCGTATATAAAGGAGTGGAGGAGGGGAGGGCCGGCCCTCTCTATGGCGCGCCCTAGGGGAGTCCTACTCCCACCGGGAGTAGGATTCCCCCTTTCCTAGTCCAACTAGGAGACCTTCCAAGTAGTAGGAGTAGGAGACAAGGAAGGGGAAGAAAGAAGGGAAGGAAGGAGGGGGTGCGGTCCCTCCCCCTAGTCCAACTCGGACTAGGCCATGGGGGGGGGGGGGGGGCGCGCGGCCTGCCCTAGGCAGCCCCTCTCTCTTTCCCGTATGGCCCAATAAGGCCCAATACTTCTCCCCGGCGAATTCGCGTAACTCTCCAGTACTCCGAAAAATACCCGAATCACTCGGAACCTTTCCGAACTCCGAATATAGTCGTCCAATATATCGATCTTTACGTCTCGACCATTTCGAGACTCCTCGTCATGTCCCCGATCTCATCCGGGACTCCGAACTCCTTCGGTACATCAAAACTCATAAACTCATAATATAACTATCATCGTAACGTTAAGCGTGCGGACCCTACGGGTTCGAGAACTATGTAGACATGACCTAGAACTATTCTCGGTCAATAACCAATAGCGGAACCTGGATGCTCATATTGGCTCCTACATATTCTACGGAGATCTTTATCAGTCAAACCGCATAACAACATACGTTGTTCCCTTTGTCATCGGTATGTTACTTGCCCGAGATTCGATCGTCGGTATCCAATACCTAGTTCAATCTCGTTACCGGCAAGTCTCTTTACTCATTATGTAATGCATCATTCCGTAACTAACTCATTAGCTACATTGCTTGCAAGGCTTCTAGTGATGTGCATTACTGAGAGGGCCCAGAGATACCTCTCCGACAATCGGAGTGACAAAACCTAATCTCGAAATACACCAACCCAACATGTACCTTTGGAGACACCTGTAGTACTCCTTTATAATCACACAGTTACGTTGTGACGTTTGATAGCACCCAAAGTGTTCCTCCGGTAAACGGGAGTTGCATAATCTCATAGTTACAGGAACATGTATAAGTCATGAAGAAAGCAATAGCAATATACTAAACGATCAAGTGCTAGGCTATCGGAATGGGTCATGTCAATCACATCATTCTCCTAATGATGTGATCCCGTTAATCAAATGACAACTCTTTTGTCCATGGCTAGGAAACATAACCATCTTTGATAAACGAGCTAGTCAAGTAGAGACATACTAGTGACACTATGTTTGTCTATGTATTCACACATGTATTATGTTTCCGGTTAATACAATTCTAGCATGAATAATAAACATTTATCATGATATAAGGAAATAAATAATAACTTTATTATTGCCTCTAGGGCATATTTCCTTCAGTCTCCCACTTGCGCTAGAGTCAATAATCTAGTTCACATCGCCATGTGATTTAACACCAATATTCACATCTGTATGTGATTAATACCCATAGTTCACATCATCATGTGATCAACACCCAAAGGGTTTGTTCACATCGCTATGTGATTAACACCCAAAGAGTACTAAGGTATGATCATGTTTTGCTTGTGAGAGAAGTTTAGTCAACAGGTCTGTCATATTCAGAGCCGTATGTATTTTGCAAATATTCTATGTCCACAATGCTCTGCACGGAGCTACTCTAGCTAATTGCTCCCACTTTTAATATGTATCCAGATTGAGACTTAGAGTCACCTGGATTGGTGTAAAAGCTTGCATCATTGTAACTTTTTACGACAGGCTCTTTTATCACCTCCATAATCGAGAAACATCTCCTTAGTCCTCACTAAGGATATTCTAGACCGCTGTCCAGTGATCTACTCTTAGATCAAAATTGTATTCCTTTGTCAAACTCAGAGCAAGGTATACAATAGGTCTGGTTCACAGCATAGCATACTTTATAGAACCTATGACTGAGGCATAGGGAATGACTTTTCATTCTCTTTCTATTTTCTGCCATGGTCGGGTCTTGAGTCTTACTCAACTTCACACCTTTGCATCACAGGCAAGAACTCCTTCTTTGACTGTTCTATTTTGAACTATTTCAAAAAATTATCAAGGTATGTACTCATTGAAAAAAATCTTATCAAGCATCTTGATCTATCTATATAGATCTTGATGCTCAATGTGTAAGCAGCTTTACCGAGGTCTTTCATTGAAAAACTTTTATTCAAGTATCCCTTTATGCTATCCAGAAATTCTATATCATTTCTGATCAATAATATGTCATCTACATATAGTATCAGAAATGCTACAGAGCTCCCACTCACTTTCTTGTAAATACAGGCTTCACCGCAAGTCTGTATAAAACTATATGCTTTGGTCAACTTATCAAAGCATATATTCCAACTCTGAGATGCTTGCACCAGTCCATAGATAAATTGCTGGAGCTTGCACATTTGGTTAGCACCTTTAGGATTGACAAAACCTTCTGGTTGCATCATATACAACTCTTCTTTAAGAAATCCATTAAGGAATGCAGTTTTGACATCCATTTGCCAGGTTTCATAAAATTTGGCAATTGCTAACATGATTCGGACAGACTTAAGCATCGCTACAGTTGAGAAAATCTCATTGTAGTCAACACCTTGAACTTTGTCAAAAAACCTTTTTTCGACAAGTCCAACTTTGTAGATAGTAACACTACTATCAGCGTCCGTCTTCCTCTTGAAGATCCATTTATTTTCTATGGTTTGCCGATCATCGGGCAAGTCCACCAAAGTCCACACTTTGTTCTCATACATGGATCCTATCTCAGATTTCATGGCCTCCAGCCATTTTGCGGAATCTGGGCTCATCATCGCTTCCTCATAGTTCGTAGGTTTATCATGGTCTAGTAACATGAATTTCAGAACAGGATTACCGTACCACTCTGGTGCGGACCGTACTCTGGAAGACCTACGAGGTTCTGTAGTAACTTGATCTGAAGTTTCATGATCATCATCATTAGCTTCCTCACTAATTGGTGTAGGAATCACTGGAACTGATTTCAGTGATGAACTATTTTCCAATTCAGGAGAAGGTACAGTTACCTCATCAAGTTCTACTTTCCTCCCACTCACTTCTTTCGAGAGAAACTCCTTCTCCAGAAAGGATCCATTTTTAGCAACGAATAACTTGCCTTCGGATCTGTGATAGAAGGTGTACCCAACAGTTTCCTTTGGGTATTCTATGAAGACGCACTTCTCCGATTTGGGTTCGAGCTTATTAGGTTGAAAACCTTTTTCATATAAGCATCGCAACTCCAAACTTTAAGAAACGACAGCTTAGGTTTATTGCTAAACCATAGTTCATACGGTGTCGTCTCAACGGATTTAGATGGTGCCCTATTAAACATGAATGCAGCTGTCTCTAATGCATAACCCCAAAACGATAATGGTAAACCGATAAAAGACATCATAGATCGCACCATATCTAGTAAAGTACGATTACGACGTTCGGACACACCATTACATTGTGGTGTTCCAGGTGGCGTGAGTTGCGAAACTATTTCACATTGTTTCAAATGAAGACCAAACTCGTAACTCAAATATTCGTCTCCGCGATCAGATCGCAGAAACTTTATTTTCTTGTTACGATGATTTTTCCACTTCACTCTGAAATTCTTTGAACCTTTCAACTATTTCAGACTTATGTTTCATCAAGTAGAGATACCCATATCTGCTCAAATCATCTTGTGAAGGTCAGAAAATAATGATACTTGCCAACACTCATTGGATCGCATACATCGGTATGTATTATTTCCAATAAGTCAGTAGCTTGTTCCATTGTTCCGGAGAACGGAGTTTTAGTCATCTTGCCCAAAAGGCACGGTTCGCAAGCATCAAATGATTCATAACCAAGTTATTTCGAAAATCCATCTTTATGGAGTTTCTTCATGCGCTTTACACCGATATGACCCAAACGGCAGTGCCACAAATAAGTTGCACTATCATTATTAACTTTGCATCTTTTGGCATCAATATTATGAATGTGTATCACTACAATCGAGATCCAACAAACTATTTTCATTGGGTGTATAACCATCGAAGGTCTTATTCATGTAAACAGAATAACAATTATTCTTTAACTTCAAATGAATAACCGTATCGCAATAAACATGATCAAATCATATTCATGCTCAACGCAAACGCTAAATAACATTTATTTAGGTTTAACACTAACCCCGAAAGTATAGGGAGTGTGCGATAATGATCATATCAATCTTGGAACTACTTCCAACACTCATCGTCACTTCACCCTCAACTAGTCTCTGTTTATTCTGTAACTCCTGTTTCGAGTTACTAATATTAGCAACCGAACAAGTATCAAATACTCAGGGGCTAGCATACATCAATAACCTGTATATCAAATATACCCTTGTTTACCTTGCCATCCTTCTTATCCACCAAATATTCAGGGCATTTCTGCTTCTAGTGACCATTCCCTTTGCAGTGTAAGCACTCAGTTTCAGGCTTTGGTCCAGCTCTGGTCTTCTTCACGGGAGTGACAACTTGTTTGCCATTCTACTTGAAGTTTCCCTTTCTTTCCCTTTGCCCTTTTCTTGAAACTAGTGGTCTTGTTAATCATCAACACTTGATGCTCTTTCTTGATTTCTACCTTCGTCGATTTCAACATCACGAAGAGCTCGGGAATCGTTTTTGTCATCCCTTGCATACTATAGTTCATCACAAAGTTCTAGTAACTTAGTGATGGTGACTAGAGAATTCTGTCAATCACTATCTTATCTGGAAGATGAACTCCCACTTGATTCAAGCGATTTAAGTACCCAGACAATCTGAGCACATGCTCACTAGTTGAGCGATTCTCCTCCATCTTTTAGCTATAGAACTTGTTGGAGACTTCATATCTCTTAACTCGGGTATTTGCTTGAAATATTAACTTCAACTCCTGGAACATCTCATATGGTCCATGACGTTCAAAACATCTTTGAAGTCCCGATTCTAAGCCATTAAGCATGGTGCACTAAACTATCAAGTAGTCATCATATTGAGCTAGCCAAACGTTCATAACGTCTGCATCTGCTCCTGCAATAGGTCTGTCACCTAGCGGTGCATTAAGGACATTATTCTTCTGTGCAGCAATGAGGATAAACCTCAGATCATGGATCCAATCCGCATCATTGCTACTAACATCTTTCAACACAATTTTCTCTAGGAACATATCAAAATAAACATATGAAAGCAACAATGCAAGATATTGATCTACAACATAATTTGCAAAATACTACCAGGACTAAGTTCATGATAAATTGAAGTTCAATTAATCATATTACTAAAGAACTCCCACTTAGATAGACATCCCTCTAATCCTCTAAGTGATTACGTGATCCATATCAACTACACCATGTCCGATCATCACGTGAGATGGAGTAGTTTCAACGGTGAACATCAATATGTTGATCATATCTACTATATGATTCACGCTCGACCTTTCGGTCTCCGTGTTCCGAGGCCATATCTGTATATGCTAGGCTCGTCAAGTTTAACCTGAGTATTCCGCGTGTGCAACTTTTTTGCACCCGTTGTATTTGAACGTAGAGCCTATCACACCCGATCATCACGTGGTGTCTCAGCACGAAGAACTTTCGCAACGGTGCATACTTAGGGAGAACACTTCTTGATAATTTAGTGAGAGATCATCTTAAAATGTTACCGTCAATCAAAGCAAGATAAGATGCATAAAAGATAAACATCATAGGCAATCAATATAAGTGATATGATATGGCCATCATCATCTTGTGCTTGTGATCTCCATCTTCGAAGCACCGTCGTGATCACCATCGTCACCGGCGCGACACCTTGATCTCCATCGTAGCATCATTGTCATTACGCCATCTATTGCTTCTACGACTATCGCTACTGCTTAGTGATAAAGTAAAGCAATTACGGGGGGTTTGCATTTCATACAATAAAGAGACAACCATATGGCTCCTGCCAGTTGCCGATAACTTCGGTTACAAAACATGATCATCTCATACAATAAAATATAGCATCACGTCTTGACCATATCACATCACAACATGCCCTGCAAAAACAAGTTAGACGTCCTCTACTTTGTTGTTGCAAATTTTACGTGGCTGCTACGGGCTTAGCAAGAACCGTTCTTACCTAAGCATCAAAACCACAATGATAGTTCGTCAAGTTAGTGCTGTTTTAACCTTCACAAGGACCGGGCGTAGCCACACTCGATTCAGCTAAAGTGAGAGAGACAGACACCCGCCAGTCACCTTTAAGCACGAGTGCTCATAACGGTGAAACCAGTCTCGCGTAAGCGTACGCATAATGTCGGTCCGGGCCGCTTCATCTCACAATACCGCCGAACCAAAGTATGACATGCTGGTAAGCAGTATGACTGGTATCGCCCACAACTCACTTGTGTTCTACTCGTGCATATGACATCTACGCATAAAACCTAGGCTCGGATGCCACTGAAATGGAATGTAGTAATTTCAAAAAAATTCCTACGCACACGCAAGATCATGGTGATGGCATAGCAACGAGAGGGGAGAGTGTTGTCCACGTACCCTCGTAGACCGTAAGCGGAAGCATTATGACAACGCGGTTGATGTAGTCGTACGTCTTCACGATCCGACCGATCCAAGTACCGAACGTACGGTACCTCCGAGTTCAGCACACGTTCAGCTCAATGACGATCCCCGGGCTCCGATCCAGCAGAGTGTCGGGGATGAGTTCCGTCAGCACGACGGTGTGGTGATGGTGATGATGTTCTACCGGTGCAGGGCTTCGCCTAAACTCCGCGACGATATGACCGAGGTGGAATATGGTGGAGGGGGGCACCGCACACGGCTAAGGAACGATCCGTAGATCAACTTGTGTGTCTATGGGGTGCCCCCTGCCCCCGTATATAAAGGAGTGGAGGAGGGGAGGGCCGGCCCTCTCTATGGCGCGCCCTAGGGGAGTCCTACTCCCATCGGGAGTAGGATTCCCCCTTTCCTAGTCCAACTAGGAGTCCTTCCAAGTAGTAGGAGTAGGAGACAAGGAAGGGGAAGAGAGAAGGGAAGGAAGGAGGGGGTGCGGCCCCTCCCCCTAGTCCAATTCGGACTAGGCCATGGGGGGGCGCGCGGCCTGCCCTAGGCAGCCCCTCTCTCTTTCCCGTATGGCCCAATAAGGCCCAATACTTCTCCCCGGCAAA
This sequence comes from Triticum timopheevii, assembly GCA_963921465.1. Lineage (NCBI taxonomy): Eukaryota > Viridiplantae > Streptophyta > Magnoliopsida > Poales > Poaceae > Triticum > Triticum timopheevii. Next base: position 624,720,824 of record OY997270.1, on the reverse strand, counting down.
TTCGCGTAACTCTCCGGTACTCCGAAAAATACCCGAATCACTCGGAACCTTTCCGAACTCCGAATATAGTCGTCCAATATATCGATCTTCACGTCTCGACCATTTCGAGACTCCTCGTCATGTGCCCGATCTCATCTGGGACTCCGAACTCCTTCGGTACATCAAAACTCATAAACTCATAATATAACTGTCATTGTAACGTTAAGCGTGCGGACCCTACGGGTTCGAGAACTATGTAGACATGACCTAGAACTATTCTCGGTCAATAACCAATAGCGGAACCTGGATGCTCTTGTTGGTTCCTACATATTCTACGAAGATCTTTATCGGTCAAACCGCATAACAACATACGTTGTTCCCTTTGTCATCGGTATGTTACTTGCCCGAGATTCGATCGTCGGTATCCAATACCTAGTTCAATCTCGTTACCAGCAAGTCTCTTTACTCGTTATGTAATGCATCATTCCGTAACTAACTCATTAGCTACATTGCTTGCAAGGCTTCTAGTGATGTGCATTACTGAGAGGGCCCAGAGATACCTCTCCGACAATCGGAGTGACAAAACCTAATCTCGAAATACGCCAACCCAACATGTACCTTTGGAGACACCTGTAGTACTCCTTTATAATCACCCAGTTACGTTGTGACGTTTGGTAGCACCCAAAGTGTTCCTCCGGTAAACGGGAGTTGCATAATCTCATAGTTTTTTTGACTGTACACAGTAGGGCAAAACCCCACTGCAATTTTTTATTAATAAAGAAAGAAAAAACAAGGGTCCAACAGTACTAAGGCTTGAGGTAAGCCCTCGAAAGAAAAAGAAAAAGGAACCAAAACAAACTAAAAATTAAAAAATTACAAATTACAAATTACAGAACAAGATTGTCAAGCCAATCACAGAAAGCCCTAGCATAACTCTTTTTAATCCTGAATCTGAGCAAGTTAATCTCTTCAAGGAAGATTGCTTTCCACCTCTGAACTGAAGGTTGAATTGCTTGAAAGATGAGATTATTTCTTGAAATCCAGATGGCCCAAGAGGCTAGGATGATGATTTCCATGAAGAAAGGTACATGTAATTTTTTTCTAAGATCATCAAAAGCTTCAAGCACAGAAACATTAGCTTGTCTTGTAGGGCATAATAGATCCCAGCACTGGGAGGCAAAAGGACAGGTCCAAAAGAGATGCTGCAAGGTTTCCTCCTGAGGACAGTTATTGACAGCACAGTTGTAGCTTTCCAAATGGAATGTTTTCCTGCGTAGAAGGTTCCTAGTATTAAGCCTATCATGAAGTAATCTCCAAAATAACACCTTGTGTTTGGGCTGGCAAGAACTATTCCAAATCCAGTTAAACTGCTGAGGCACTATTTTAACTCCCATCATTACTTTATAAGCCTGAGCAACCGAGAATTGGTCATTGCCCCAAATGCAGCTCCAGGTGTCAGTGCAATCCAGGGTGGCAGAGGTTCTTAAATCAATACAAATGTCTTCCATATTTTCAAATTCCTGGAAGGCTTGCACAGTGAGTGGAAGGTGGAATAAATCTTCCAGAAATTCAGTATGAATAATGGTGTGCACAGTAGTGTTGTTGTTCTTCACAAAGGAGAAGAGGTGTGGGAACAAGTCTTGTAAACAAGCCGAGTGCCATAGATCAGACCAAAATAAAGCACTTTTACCATCCCCTATGTGACATCTGGCCAATGATTTAAAGTTGTCAATGAGCTTGAGATTTGCCTTCCACCAAAAAGATCCAACCCAAGAATTGCCAGGCAACACACCATTACTATAGTAGGTTTCCCAAATCAAATTGACCCATGGGATGTTGTGCCTATTATAAAACTTGTGCAAGTTCTTGAGAAGAAGGGCTTTGTTCTGAACAAAAATATCCTTGACCCCCAAGCCTCCTTGATCCTTAGGTCTACAAACAGTACTCCAAGCAACCATAGCAGGCCTGTGGTCCTCTAGATCAGGACCTCTCCAGAAACAATGCCTCAAGTACTTGATAGCTTGGGTTTTAATAGTCACAGGGACATCAAGGCATCCCATAAGGTAGATCAAAAGAGAGTTTAAGACAGATTTTACTAGTAACAGTCTGCCAGCCAGTGTCATGAAGGAAGATAAACCCACAAGCTTCTTTTGCAGTCGTGTGACAAGTGGAAAGCATTGCTCCACAGTTGGTTTATGAAGACCCAAGGGTGCTCCCAAGTACTGAATGGGAAATGATTCTCTTTTGAAGTGGAAGGTATTTGTCAAAATTTCCACCTTGTCTTCTGAAACATTAATTGGGATGAGGCTTGACTTGTTGTAGTTCACTTTCAGACCAGTAGCATTTGCAAACGTATTGAGGAGTGCTTTTAGGCAATGGAGTTGCTTTGCATCAGCTTGGAGGAGAACCAGAGTGTCATCAGCATACTGGATAATAGGAAAATCAGGGCATGACTCCACTTGCAGAGGTGATGTGAGCAAACTCAAGTGCATGGCTTTATTGAGAATTGACTGGAGCAAATCAGCAGCCAGCACAAATAAGAGAGGGGACAGAGGGTCTCCTTGCCTGACCCCTCTGAGACAGTAAAACTTTTTGCCCGGTACACCATTAAGCAAGATGGCTGATGATGCAAAAGTAAACAACATTTTAATCCAGTTTATCCATTTGTCTCCAAACCCTTTGGCCTTTAAGATATCCAAAATTGCCTGGTGCTCAATGGTGTCGAAAGCCTTCTCAAAATCTAGTTTGAGCACAATAACTTCTTCTCTGGATTTATGGCATTGATGAAGATACTCAAATGCCCAGCCCAAGCAGTCATGGATGGATCTTTCCTTTAAGAATCCATATTGATTGATATGCACCAATTTGAGAATCACTTTCTGCAACCTATTGGCCAACAATTTGGTGACAAGTTTAAGACAACAATTAAGTAGTGAGATTGGCCTGAAGTCATTTGCTGTCAGGGGAGTGCTTCCTTTAGGGATCAGGGTGATGTAGGAGGTGTTTAAACTCTCAATTGAGATTTGCCCAGCATGAAAGTCCTGAATAAATCTAAACACATCCACTTTAATAATATCCCAACAGGATTTGAAAAATTCATTGTTGAAGCCATCAGGACCTGGTGATTTGTCAAGTGGGAGGTCCTTGACAACAGCATTGATTTCTTCCTCAGTGAAAGGTAGCTCCAAGTTGTCAAAAATGGCTTGGTCCTGCCTGGGGCCAAATAAGGATTCCAAATCAAAGTGCATTGATGTTTTGTGAGATGTTCCCATTCTTTTCTTATAAGATTCCCAGAGTATTGCAGTTTTCCCAGCATGATCTGAAATTTCCACTTGGTCATCATTTTGAAGAACAGCAATATGATTGTGCCTGTAATTGATAGATGCTTTAGTATGGAAAAAATTTGTGTTTTCATCTCCAAATTTGACCCCTTTAATTTTACCCCTTTGCTTCCAGTAAATCTTTTGATTCCTCAGAAGAAGTAGCAGCTAATCTTTGAGAATGGGCTTGCAGTTCCATTCATGAATTTCCAATTCTCTAAATTCATCAAAGAAATCCCATAGAAAGATGAGCAATTTGAGCTCTCAAACAAGATAAAGACTTGGCCCACAACTTCAAAGCTCTCCTCAAGTTTTTAAATTTAGCATTCAAACTTTTAACTACATCAAGATTTCCCACTGGGATGTTCCAACCAGCAGCAACCACCTCCTTAAAGTCTGAGTGTTGCAACCAATAGTTTTCAAATCTAAAAACTCTTGCTTTTGGGATGGCAGTGCCAATTTTAATAACACAAGGCAAGTGATCAGAAATAGGTTTTGCAAGAGGGAACACAATAGTGTTAGGGAAAGTGGTCATCCAAGAGGCAGAAGTGAAAAACCAATCCAGTTTGACCAATAGAGGGTCCTGTTGCATGTTACTCCAACTGAACTTTCTTCCCTGCAAAGGTAACTCAATTAAACCTTGATTGCTGATTGCCTCATTAAACAAAAGCATGTCATTCACATCTCCACCAGGTCTGTTTCTATCTGAAGGTGCCCTCATAAGATTAAAGTCACCCATAAGAATCCAGTCTACATCTACAGGCATATGAATGTTCGAAAACCAATTAATGAAATCCACTTTATCCTGTGGGTCACAAGGACCATATATGTTAGTTAGGATCCATGACTGATTGGACTGCAAACTAGTGAACTGAACCGAGAGAGAGAATCTGTTTTGTGCAATAACTTCTCCAGTAAACTGTGTACCATTCCAAGCAACAAGCAATCCCCCAGAAGCTCCAACAGATGGGAGGAAAGCAAATTTATTAATTCTGTTAGGAGAGAAGTTTTTAATGTAAGCTATGTCAAAAGATTATCTTTTAGTTTCTTGAAGGCACAAGATGTTACAATCACTCTCATCAATTTTTTTGCCTTAGAGCCAACCACTTGTCTTCAGAATTCATCCCTCTAATATTCCAATTTAGGATACTCCAGTTTCTGTTTGTGTTATTCATTAAAACAATAGCAGTTTTTGCACCAGAAATCAAGTACCAACACTTGATCAGCCAAGAGGAAGCACAAAAAGCACAGAGCCAGGAAGCAGAACACACCACAATTGCAACACAACAGCCACAAACCACACAGCTCATAGGTCTTAATAATAGAGTACACCATCAGATCAACAAGTTCCATAAAGAACCAAACTTCCCTCAATACATCAGAAATTAAGAAAGCCCAGTAATAGCAACAAGGTCCAAAAGCACTGCTCCTAAAAACCCTAAGCCAGGAGATGACCACTATCATCAGGAAGAGTTGGATGGATTGTCCTCTCCCTTGGTCAGGGATACCTTGACCAGGTCCTCATGTAGCCTTCTCCTGGGCTTTTTAGCCAGCTTGTCCTCCAGTTCCCTCTCAGCAACCTTACAGAAAGAAGCAGTAAGGTTTTTAACAACTGACTTTTGAATGATGGGAGGAGCAGCATTGCAAGGGAAACAATTATTATTTGAGCAGGAATTCCTTCTGAAACCAGCATTATCCTTTTTGATTCTATCACTTCTTCTTACCTCAGTTTCAACTAGGGGAGTCTTCCCATTCCTTCTCTTCCTCAAATTGTCAGAGCCAGAAGGATGCAGTAGGTCCTGTGATTCCACATCCTGCATATTGGGGGCCTGTCCAATATTTTCCTTGCCCTGATCATTATTAACTTGCTCATTAGTGTTTATTGCCTGACAAATAGGTGCATGAGTAGCAGGACACTTATGAGGAATGTAAAATAGAAAAGCATGATCCATATTTTCCACTGCAGAGACAAGTTCCCACATTCCAGATTTTAACATCTTGACAGTCCAATCAAACTTATCAGGGGACAGGAGAAGGTGGACAATAAAGTTAAACCAACTTACAGGAATGTTGGCAGTGAAAGAACTCTTATTTTCCACATGCTCCTCCTGAAAGTGCTTTTTCCACAACAGATGACCTTCTTCAGAAACAGCAAGAGCATTATTAGCAGATTCAGCCATTTGAATACATTTCAGACCAAGAAGAGAAGGTGCCATGCTGAAGTGCTCATCAATTCTGTTAACCCAGTTACCTTGGAGTCCAGGTTGAAGATCCTCCAGGTTTGCAACTGGCTCCAGGCTTCCTCTTGAAGTAGTAACAAGTCCAGGGTTGCCCAAAATGGCTTCATTTGAAGAGCCAGCAGCCATAGAGGGAATAATTCCAGAGGTCCCTGGAGCACCCAGGGGCAGAACAGAAGCCAGGCCAGAATCCACTGCAGGTCCAACTTGCTGGATATTGGCAGATGACTCCAAAGCTGGAGCAACAGGTGAGAGACTAACTGCAGCAATCTCCAAAAGGTTTGCAGCAACTTGATCATGGGGAAGTTCAGCTGGCAATGCAGCATGCAGGTTCTGTTCTTGCAGCAGAGGAGGCTCTTCATCATCAGATTGGTAAGTCTGGATGATGTTCTGTAGGCCATCTGCAACCATAATGACAGGAGGTGCAACAGCTGGCTCAGCATAAATAGGTTGGGGAATCACAGCGAGTGCAGGTGGCAACAGAAAATTGGAGTTGTCTCCTTCAGAAAAGGACATATATGAAGATAAGCTACTGTTACTGACTGCAGGTAGCAGATCTTCACCATCAGCCCAAGCCATCTCTTCCTGCTCCACAGCATCTAAGATATCCTCTAGGGCAGCATTGTGGTTATCCTGCTGTGGTAAGTTCCATTGTCCCCAGTTTTCCTCATTCTGAACATCCATAGGCACATTGTTAACAACATCATTATGGAAACCATTACCTTGCTCAACATCTTCAGGAAGTGGGTGCGGGTCCACATTGTCAGGAGGAATTGGGTCCTCATCTGCTGGTCCCCCACCAAGCAACTCACTAGCCAGAATTTCAATGGAAGAAGACCATCCGTCTTCCTCAAACTCATCCCCTTCAGACCACGTCATACTCTTAGGAATAATATCCAAGTTCATGACTCTCGCTTTCACTACAATGCGGCCCATGTGGTCATCCTCCTTATCCCAAGAGATCATACGGCCAAACTTACTGACAGCACATGCGAGATCTTCAGTGTTTCAAAAATCAAAAGGCACTCCTGTGAGTAATAACTAGACAGTTCTATTGAAATGAACCCTTCTATGGTTTCTGCCTTCGTCATGCTTCACAAAAGAGATGAACACATCACCAAATTCATGTGGACTATCAAGTACCAACTTATCTCTGTCTCTAACCCTCGTCAGACGCACATAAGCCTCACCAAAAGGACATCGTTGAATATCTCTCAACCCCAACTACCTATGCTCAACAATGAACTCTTCAAGAACATCTCTTACATTGGGGAAAGGAGCATCAGCGGGCAGAGGATGGATTGTAGCGATTGCCCAGTCTTCGTGACGACGAGGCCACTGAGGGAGCACCACCCGCGCCACCGCATAGCGACCAGGTACTTGCTGAATGTCAAAGCCGTGAGGCACAAAAGGCCGTGGATCAATTGGGATATTGGCCATCGGCACCGCCGCACTAACTCTCACTGTCGACGGTGAGCTCGAGGTACCCGGAGCAGAGTTGGTGAGCTGGAGAGGAACAGGGGAGCAGAGCGCAGAAGTTGAGGAGGCAAGGGTAATTCGGGGCTGAAAATTAGGGAAAGATCCCTTACATAGCTGACCAAAAGAGGAAACCACCAAGGGATCACGGGCCGGGCCGGAAGACTTAAACCAATCGTGGACCGCGTCCATGTCCCACGCCTCGACTGGTGGGCTGGGGAAAGTAGGGAATCGAAGGAAAGGAAAAAGCTCAGGTAGATGTTGCTCACCACACTCCCTGGCGAAGTGGCCCAATTTGCCGCAAGCAAAGCACTGTAATCTGTCATTTGAAAAGCCCTGATTCCCGCTCTGAGAAACCGACGCGTTAACCTCGCCTGAGGTATTAAGATCGCGCATTATGGGCTCATTATTGACAGAGACCTCATTATTGCTGGAGCTCGGAATACCCGCGAGACGAGAAAAAACCGACGGCCGGAGTTGCTCGCCGGAGACATTGCCGGTGGTAGCCCGCGGGAGATAACCATTAGTAACCAAGGTCCAAGAAGCTTCCTCTTCACGATAAAAAAAGCTGCTCTTCACGTAGCCAGTTTGGGCCACCAAAACCCCAAAGATTGAACACTAGCTCAAAATCCTTTTCGATCACTCGACCATGATTATAAATTTCAAAACCCACAGCTTTGGAAGCAACAGAGAACTTGAAAGTTCGGTCCTTAAGGTGATGCACACGGAAACCTTGAGGATACCCCCCAAAACAAGATTGGAGAGTGATACTAACCGTGTGGCAATCCAAGCGAAACCTAGCCCGACAGAAGGACACCACCAAAGTGAATTCACGTTGACGAAAACCTGGGGAAAACACCACTGGATGGCCAAACTTTTGTCTCATCAAATGCTGAAACTCTTTACCTCGAGCAAAGTTGAGTGAAGGAGGATCCATAGTCAGCTCCCATGCTCCGTCACATCCAGAGGAGGGACGAAAAGATGAAGTGAACTAGCCACAAGGGGCCAAGGACAGAGAGGTTGTGGCCGCCGGCGCCGGAGTGGCAACTAGCATGAGGAGAAGGTGGCCGCCGGGGCCGGAGTGACCACCGGCAAGGGGAGGAGTTGGCCGCCGGGGCCGGAGTGGCCACCGGCGGGAGGCGCCGAAGAGGAGCCTAGCGGAGGAGCCTAGCGGAGGAGCCTAGCCATGGTTACAGGAACATGTATAAGTCATGAAGAAGGCAATAGCAATATACTAAACGATCAAGTGCTAGGCTATCGGAATGGGTCATGTCAATCACATCATTCTCCTAATGATGTGATCCCATTAATCAAATGACAACTCTTTTGTCCATGGCTAGGAAACATAACCATCTTTGATAAACGAGCTAGTCAAGTAGAGACATACTAGTGACACTATGTTTGTCTATGTATTCACACATGTATTATGTTTCCGGTTAATACAATTCTAGCATGAATAATAAACATTTATCATGATATAACGAAATAAATAATAACTTTATTATTGCCTCTAGGGCATATTTCCTTCAAAATCTATCACACACGCACTCTCTGGGCGGAGAGGGGACTGAGAGGGAAGAGACGAGAGTAGATCTTGATCTGGCGGGGAAATAGCAGGTAGGGGGAGAAGATCTGACGGAAGAAGTACCTAGGACGATGGAGGGAGGATCGGGTAGCGGAAGCAAGGAAGGGGATGACGAGGAGGAGTGGGACTACTATGGTCCGGTGCCGGATCTGGAAGATAGATTTGAAGGGATGAAATTGCATGGAGAGAAGGAAGATGATCTCGATCTGTCAGGTGAAGTAGATGATCTGATAAAGGGAGTGCGTTGGCTAGGGCTGTTCCGCGTGCATACCACGAAGCCCTTCAGCCATGCAACGCTGTTGAAGCAGATGAGGAACGCGTGGGCAGATGCACAAGGAGTAACCTTCAATGTAAAAGGCCCAAATTTATTCTTGTTCCAGTGTCATTGCCTCGGAGACTGGAAACGGATCATGGATGGAGGACCATGGATCTTTCGTTATGCGCCTGTTATCATCCAGGAATATGATGGGTTCACTGATGTTTCAAAATATAAGTTGAACAAGGTCCCCTTGTGGGCCAGAATCAAGGGTTTACCAGATGGTTTGATAGCAAAGAAGGAACTGGCAGAGAAGATAGCAGCCAAGGTCGGTGAACCGCCTTTCACGGTCATTGTCAATGAAGGAAAGATCAATCCAGCTAATGCCCTGCGAGTAAGAGTTTTTGTGGATGTAAGCATGCCTCTGGTGAGGTTTGTGCCGATTACCCTCAGGGGGTTAAAAAGATATCCTGTCTGTTATGATAGGTTGCCGGACTTTTTGTTGGAAATATGCCCTAGAGGCAATAATAAATTGATTATTATTATATTTCCTTGTTCATGATAATCGTTTATTATCCATGCTATAATTGTATTGATAGGAAACTTAGATACATGTGTGGATACATAGACAACACCAAGTCCCTAGTAAGCCTCTAGTTGACTAGCTCGTTGATCAATAGATGGTTACGGTTTCCTAACCATGGACATTGGATGTCATTGATAACGGGATCACATCATTAGAAGAATGATGTGATGGACAAGACCCAATCCTAAGCCTAGCACAAAGATCATGTAGTTCGTATGCTAAAGCTTTTCTAATGTCAAGTATCTTTTCCTTAGACCATGAGATTGTGCAACTCTCGGATACCGTAGGAGTGCTTTGGGTGTACCAAACGTCACAACATAACTGGGTGGCTATAAAGGTACACTACGGGTATCTCTGAAAGTGTCTGTTGGGTTGGCGCGAATCGAGACTGGGATTTGTCACTCCGTGTAAACGGAGAGGTATCTCTGGGCCCACTCGGTAGGACATCATCATAATGTGCACAATGTGATCAAGGGGTTGATCACGGGATGATGTGTTACGGAATGAGTAAAGAGACTTGCCGGTAACGAGATTGAACAAGGTATCGGGATACCGACGATCGTATCTCGGGCAAGTATCGTACCGATAGACAAAGGGAATTGTATACGGGATCGATTGAGTCCTTGACATCGTGGTTCATCCGATGAGATCATCGTGGAACATGTGGGAGCCAACATGGGTATCCAGATCCCGCTGTTGGTTATTGACCGGAGAACGTCTCGGTCATGTCTGCATGTCTCCCGAACCCGTAGGGTCTACACACTTAAGGTTCGATGACGCTAGGGTTATAAAGGAAGCTTGTATGTGGTTACCGAATGTTGTTCGGAGTCCCGGATGAGATCCCGGACGTCACGAGGAGTTCCGGAATGGTCCGGAGGTAAAGATTTATATATGGGAAGTCCTGTTTTGGTCACCGGAAAAGTTTCGGGGTTTATCGGTAACGTACCGGGACCACCGGGAGGGTCCCGGGGGTCCACCAAGTGGGGCCACCAACCCCGGAAGGCTGCATGGGCCATGTGTGGGAGGGAACCAGCCCCAGGTGGGCTGGTGCGCCCCCCACAAGGGGCCCAAGGCGCATGGGAGAGTGGGAGGGGGCAAACCCTAGGGCACATGGGCCCTAAGGCCCATGCTCCCTGTGCCTCCCTCTCCTCCCCCTTGTGGCCGCCACCCACAGATGGGATTGGGGCTGGCCGCCGCCCCTAGGGTGGAACCCTAGAGGGGGCGCAGCCCCCTCCCTCTCCCCTATAAATACTTGAGGCATTGGGGCTGTCCAACACATGAGTTTCCTCCTCTCGTTGGCGCAGCCCTACCTCTCTCCCTTCTCCTCATATCTTGCGGTGCTTGGCGAAGCCCTGCTGGACTACCACGCTCCTCCACCACCACCACGCCGTTGTGCTGCTGCTGGATGGAGTCTTCCTCAACCTCTCCCTCTCTCCTTGCTGGATCAAGGCGTGGGAGACATCACCGGGCTGTACGTGTGTTGAACGCGGAGGTGCCGTCCGTTCGGCACTTGATCATCGGTGATTTGAATCACGACGAGTACGACTCCATCAACCCCGTTCACTTGAACGCTTCCGCTTAGCGATCTACAAGGGCATGTAGATGCACTCTCCTTCCCCTCGTTGCTGGTCTCTCCATAGATAGATCTTGGTGACACGTAGGAAAATTTTGAATTTCTGCTACGTTACCCAACAGTGGCATCATGAGCTAGGTCTATTGCGTAGATTCTATGCACGAGTAGAACACAAAGTTGTTGTGGGCGTCAATATTGTTCAATATGCTTGCCGTTACTAGTCTTATCTTGATTCGGCGGCATCGTGGGATGAAGCAGCCCGGACCAACCTTACACGTACGCTTACGTGAGACCGGTTCCACCGACAAACATGCACTAGTTGCATAAGGTGGCTGGCGGGTGTCTGTCTCTCCCACTTTAGTCGGATCGGATTCGATGAAAAGGGTCCTTATGAAGGGTAAATAGAAATTGGCATATCACGTTGTGGTTCTTGCGTAGGTAAGAAACGTTCTTGCTAGAAACCCATAGCAGCCACGTAAAACATGCAAACAACAATTAGAGGACGTCTAACTTGTTTTTGCAGGGTGTGCTATGTGATGTGATATGGCCAAAAGGATGTGATGAATGATATATGTGATGTATGAGATTTATCATGTTCTTATAATAGGATTCACGACTTGCATGTCGATGAGTATGACAACCGGCAGGAGCCATAGGAGTTGTCTTTATTTATTGTATGACCTGCGTGTCAACTTAAACGTCATGTAATTACTTTACTTTATTGCTAACCGTTAGCTGTAGTAGTAGAAGTAATAGATGACGTGACAACTTCAAGAAGACATGATGATGGAGATCATGATGATGGAGATCATGGTGTCATGCCGATGACGATGATGATCATGGAGCCTCGAAGATGGCGATCAAAAGGAGCAAAGTGATGATGGCCATATCATGTCACTATTTGATTGAATGTGATGTTTATCTTGATTATACATCTTATTTGCTTAGAACGACGGTAGTAAATAAGATGATCCCTTACAACAATTTCAAGAAGTGTTCTCCCCTAACTGTGCACCGTTGCGACAGTTCGTGTTTCGAAGCACCACGTGATGATCGGGTGTTAGATTCTAACGTTCACATACAATGGGTGTAAGACAGTTTTACACATGCAAAACACTTAGGGTTAACTTGAGGAGCCTAGCATGTACAGACATGGCCTCGGAACACAGAAGACCGAAAGGTCGAGCATGAGTCGTATAGAAGATACGATCAACATGAAGATGTTCACCGACGTTGGCTAGTCCGTCTCACGTGATGATCGGACACGGCCTAGTTGACTCAGATCATATAATCGCTTAGATGACTAGAGGGATGTCTATCTGAGTGGGAGTTCATAAGATGAACTTAATTATCCTGAACATAGTCAAAAGATCTTTGCAAATTATGTCGTAGCTCGCGCTTTAGTTCTACTGTTTAGATATGTTCCTAGAGAAAATATAGTTGAAAGTTGACAGTAGCGATTATGCGGACAGTAGAAAGCTTATGTCCTTAATGCACCGCTCAGTGTGCTGAACCTCGAACGTTGTCTGTGGATGTTGTGAACATCTACACACACGTTTTGATAACTACATGATAGTTCAGTTAAACGGTTTAGATTTGAGGCACCAAAGACGGTTTTGAAACGTCGCGAAACATATGAGATGTTTTGAGGGCTGAAATTGGTATTTCAGGCTCGTGCCCACGTCAAGAGGTATAAGACCTCCGATGACTTTCTTAACCTGCAAACTAAGGAGAAAAGCTCAATTGTTGTGCTTGTGCTCAGATTGTCTGAGTACAACAATCGCTTGAATCGAGTGGGAGTTGATCTTCCAGATGAAATAGTGATGGTTCTCCGAAGTCATTACCATCAAGCTACTAGAGCTTCGTGATGAACTATAACATATCAGGGACATATATGATGACCCTTGAGATATTCGCGATGTTTGACACCACGAAAGTAGAGATCAAGAAGGAGCATCAATTGTTGATGGTTGGTGAAACCACTAGTTTCAAGAAGGGCAAGGGCAAGAAGGGATACTTCATGAAACAGCAAATCAGCTGCTGCTCTAGTGAAGAAACCCAAGGTTAAACCCAAACCCGAGACTGAGTGCTTCTGTAATAAGGGGAACAACCACTGGAGCAGAGTTACCCTAGATACTTGGTAGATTAGAAGGCTGGCAAGGTCGATAAAAGTATATTGGATATACATTGTGTTAATGTGCACTTTACTAGTACTCCTAGTAGCACCAGGGTATTAGATACTGGTTCGGTTGCTAAGTGTTAGTAACTCGAAATAAAAGCTACGGAATTAACGGAGACTAGCTAAAGTTGAGCTGATGATATGTGTTGGAAGTATTTCCAAGGTTGATGTGATCAAGCATCGCACGCTCCCTCTACCATCGAGATTTGGTGTTTGCGTTGAGCATAGATGTGATTGGATTATGTCTATTGTAATACGGTTATTCATTTAAGGAGAATAATGGTTACTCTGTTTATTTGAATAATACCTTCAATGGTCTTGCACCTAAATGAATGGTTTATTGAATCTCGATCGTAGTGATACACATTTTCATGCCAAAAGATGTAAGATAGTAATGATAGTACCACTTACTTGTGGCACTGCCACGTAAGTCATATCGGTATAAAACGCATGAAGAAGCTCCATGTTGATGGATCTTTGGACTCACTCATTTTGAAAAGTTTGAGACATGCGAACCATGTCTATTGGTGTATATGCATGAAGAAACTCCATGCAAATGGACCATTTGAACTCACTTGATCTTGAATCACTTGAGACATGCAAATCATAACACATGGGCAAGATGACTGAAAGCCTCGGTTTCAGTAAAATGGAACCAGAAAGCAACTTGCTGGAAGTAATAAATTTTGATGTGTGCAGTCCAATGAGTGCTGAGGCATGAAGTGAATATCGTTATGTTCTTACTTCACAGATGATTCGAGTAGATGTTGAGAATATTTACTTGATGAATCACGAGTCTGAATTATTGAAAGGTTCAAGTAATTTCAGTGTGAAGTTGAAAGATCGTCGTGACAAGAGGATAATAGATCTATGATATGATCATAGAGATGAATATCTGAATCACGAGTTTGGCACAGAATTAAGACATTGTGGAAATTATTTCATAGCTAATACAGCCTGGAACACCATAGTGTGATGGTGTGTCCGAACATCATAGTTGCATCCTATTGGATAGGGTGCGTACCATGATGTCTCTTATCGAATTACCACTGTCATTCATGGGTTAGGCATTAGAGACAACCACATTCACTTTAAATAGGACACCACGTAATTTCGTTGAGACGACACCGTATGAACTATGGTTTGGAGAAACCTAAGTTGTCATTTCTTGAAAGTTTGGGGCTGCGACGCTTATGTGAAAAAGTTTCAGACTGATAAGCTCGAACCCAAAGCGGATAAATGCATCTTCATAGGACACCCAAAACAGTTGGGTATACCTCCTGTCTCAGATCCGAAAGAAATAAGGGATTGTTTCTAGAATCGGGTCCTTTCTCGAGGAAAAGTTTCTCTCGAAAGAATTGAGTGGGAGGATATTGGAGGCTTGATGAGGTTATTGAACCGTCTCTTCAACTAGTGTATGGCAGGGCACAGGGAGTTGTTCCTGTGGCACCTACACCAATTGAAGTGGAAGCTTATGATATTGATCATGAGACTTCAGATCAAGTCACTCCCAAACCTCGTAGGATGACAAGGATGCATACTACTTCAGAGTGGTACGTAATCCTGTCTTGGAAGTCATGTTGCTAGACAACAATGGACCTACGAGCTATGGAGAAGAGATGGTGGACCCGGATTCCGATAAATGGCCCGAGGCCATAAAATCCGAGATAGGATCCATGTATGAAAACAAAGTATAGACTTTGGAAGAACTACTTGATGGTCGTAAGGCTGTTAGGTACATATGGATTTTGAAAGGAAGACGGACAATGATGGTAAGTATCACCATTAAGAAAGCTCGACTTGTCGTTAAAAAGTTTCTGACAAGTTCAAGGAGTTGACTACGGTGAGACTTTCTCACTCGTAGCGATGCTAAGAGTCTGTTGGAATTATATTAGCGATTACTGTATTATTTATGAAATCTTGCAGATAGGATGCCAAAACATTGTTTCCTCGACGACTTTTCTTGATGAAAGGTTGTATGTGATACAACCGGAAGGTTTTGTCAATCCTGAAAGATGCTAATAAGTATGCAAAGCTCTAGTAAGCATCTCGGAGTTGGAACGTATGCTTTGATGATGATCAAAGATTTTGGGTTTATACAAAGTTTATGAGAAACTTGTATTTCCAAAGAAGTGAGTGGGAGCACTATAGAATTTCTGATGAGTTGACATATTAATGATCAGAAATGATGTAGAATTTCTAGAAAGCATATAGGGTTATTTGAAAGGTGTTTTTCAATGGAAAGCCTGGATTAAGCTACTTGAACATTGAGCATCAAGATCTATAAGGATAGATCAAAATGCTTAATAATACTTTCAAATGAGCACATACCTTGACATGATCTTAAAGGTATTCAAGATGGATCAGTCAAAGAAGGAGTTCTTGCCTGACTGGTAAGGTATGAAGTTAAGACTTAAAGCTCGACCACGGCAGAATAGGGAGAAAGGACGAAGGTCGTCCCCTATGCTTAAGACATAGGCTCTACAGTATGCTATGCTGTGTACCGCACCTGAAATGTGCCTTGCCATGAGTTAGTCAAGGGGTACAAGAGTGATCCGAGAATGGATCACAGGACAGCGGTCAAAGTTATCCTTAGTAACTAGTGGACTAAGGAATTTTCTCGATTATGGAGGTGGTAAAAGAGTTCGTCGTAAAAGGTTACGTCGATGCAAACTTAACACCTATCCGGATAGCTCGGAGTAGAGATACCGGATACGTATAATGGAGCAACAATTTAGAATAACTCCAAGCAGAACAGTTATTTGGAATAGCTCCAAATAGAACGTGGTAGCTGCATCTAGGAGATGACATAGAGATTTGTAAAGCACACACGGATCTGAAAAGGTTCAGACCCGTTGACTATAACCTCTCTCACAAGCATAACATGATCAAACCCAGAACTCATCGAGTGTTAATCACATGGTAATGTGAACTAGATTATTGACTCTAGTAAACTCTTTGGGTGTTAGTCACATAGGGATGTGACCTTGAGTGTTAATCACATATCGATGTGAACTAGATTATTGACTCTAGTGCAAGTGGGAGACTGTTGGAAATATGCCCTAGAGGCAATAATAAATTGATTATTATTATAATCGTTTATTATCCATGCTATAATTGTATTGATAGGAAACTTAGATACATGTGTGGATACATAGACAACACCAAGTCCCTAGTAAGCCTCTAGTTGACTAGCTCGTTGATCAATAGATGGTTACGGTTTCCTAACCATGGACATTGGATGTCATTGATAACGGGATCACATCATTAGAAGAATGATGTGATGGACAAGACCCAATCCTAAGCCTAGCACAAAGATCATGTAGTTCGTATGCTAAAGCTTTTCTAATGTCAAGTATCTTTTCCTTAGACCATGAGATTGTGCAACTCCCGGATACCGTAGGAGTGCTTTGGGTGTACCAAACGTCACAACGTAACTGGGTGGCTATAAAGGTACACTACGGGTATCTCTGAAAGTGTCTGTTGGGTTGGCGCGAATCGAGACTGGGATTTGTCACTCCGTGTAAACGGAGAGGTATCTCTGGGCCCACTCGGTAGGACATCATCATAATGTGCACAATGTGATCAAGGGGTTGATCACGGGATGATGTGTTACGGAACGAGTAAAGAGACTTGCCGATAACGAGATTGAACAAGGTATCGGGATACCACGATTGAATCTCGGGCAAGTATCGTACCGATAGACAAAGGGAATTGTATACGGGATCGATTGAGTCCTTGACATCGTGGTTCATCCGATGAGATCATCGTGGAACATGTGGGAGCCAACATGGGTATCCAGATCCCGCTGTTGGTTATTGACCGGAGAACGTCTCGGTCATGTCTGCATGTCTCCCGAACCCGTAGGGTCTACACACTTAAGGTTCGATGACGCTAGGGTTATAAAGGAAGCTTGTATGTGGTTACCGAATGTTGTTCGGAGTCCCGGATGAGATCCCGGACGTCACGAGGAGTTCCGGAATGGTCCGGAGGTAAAGATTTATATATGGGAAGTCCTGTTTTGGTCACCGGAAAAGTTTCGGGGTTTATCGGTAACGTATCGGGACCACCGGGAGGGTCCCGGGGGTCCACCAAGTGGGGCCACCAACCCCGGAAGGCTGCATGGGCCATGTGTGGGACGGAACCAGCCCCAGGTGGGCTGGTGCGCCCCCCACAAGGGGCCCAAGGCGCATGGGAGAGTGGGAGGGGGCAAACCCTAGGGCACATGGGCCCTAAGGCCCATGCTCCCTGTGCCTCCCTCTCCTCCCCCTTGTGGCCGCCACCCACAGATGGGATTGGGGCTGGCCGCCGCCCCTAGGGTGGAACCCTAGAGGGGGCGCAGCCCCCTCCCTCTCCCCTATAAATACTTGAGGCATTGGGGCTGTCCAACACATGAGTTTCCTCCTCTCGTTGGCGCAGCCCTACCTCTCTCCCTTCTCCTCATATCTTGCGGTGCTTGGCGAAGCCCTGCTGGACTACCACGCTCCTCCACCACCACCACGCCGTTGTGCTGCTGCTGGATGGAGTCTTCCTCAACCTCTCCCTCTCTCCTTGCTGGATCAAGGCGTGGGAGACGTCACCGGGCTGTACGTGTGTTGAACGCGGAGGTGCCGTCCGTTCGGCACTTGATCATCGGTGATTTGAATCACGACGAGTACGACTCCATCAACCCCGTTCACTTGAACGCTTCCGCTTAGCGATCTACAAGGGTATGTAGATGCACTCTCCTTCCCCTCGTTGCTGGTCTCTCCATAGATAGATCTTGGTGACACGTAGGAAAATTTTGAATTTCTGCTACGTTACCCAACACTTTTGCTATTTCTGCGGCCTGATGGGTCATATAGTGGAGGAGTGTGGAGACGGCATACATGATCCTCGCACCTGCAAGTGGGGCGAGTGGCTTCTTTGGGGCTCAGAGCAACCGACCTCTGTGTCAGGAGGAGGAGGAAATACGGAAGGACGAGGTGGAGGAGGCAGATCAGGAGGAAGAGGGGGAAGAGGCGGAAGGCAAGGAAGAGGAGGATGTGTGGGTTTTAGAAGGGAGGAGGATAGGGGGATATGAATGATACCAGCAGGGGCCATACTCAGCAAGAACCTTCTACTGATAATCCCAGTGTGCGCAAGAGGCTTGTCTTATCAGATGGGACGGTAAATATAAGGGGTCAAGTGCTCCCAAACATGGCTGACAGAGTCGCTGGCACCGTTCTTCTTCTGGAAAACAATGACAACGAACTGAATTCTGGGGCCTCCAGCACCCCCGGAAAAGCCCCAATAGTTAAGAGAAGAAGGCAAGAAGGAGTGGTGAATGATGATGTCATGGTAACTGATGATCAGGCGGCCTTCGTTGGTGAGGACCGCCGGCCCCAATGAGGACGCTTTGTTGGAATTGCCGCGGGATTGGCGACCCCGCGACAGTCAGAGAGCTCCGCGATTTAGTGGAGGCATGTGCACCGATGGTGCTTTGCATTGTGGAGACATAGATTGCGAAGTATAGGGTGGAAGGTTTGGCGGGTAGTTTAGGTTTCTCGGGTCGTTTTTGAGTAGATAGTGCAGGAAAAAGTGGTGGATTGTGCTTGTATTGGAAGAGTAATGTTGATCTGGAAATTAAAACTTTTTCTCAGTACCATATTGACTTGGTTGTGAAGGAACCGGGCAGAAACCTGTGGCGTTTGTCTTGTTTTTATGGAGCAACAAACAGGAGCCTGCAGTTCAGGACTTGGGACACGATGAAATTCTTACGGGGCGAAAGCACACTGCCGTGGCTTTGCATCGGTGACTTTAATGAGATACTGCGTCCCGAGGAGCAAATGGGTCCAAATGAGAGAGATGGCGCACAGATCGAAGGCTTCAGAGAAGCAGTAGATGTATGTGAGCTGGCTGATCTAGGGTACAAAGGCCTGGACTGGACTTTCGAGAGGAGAGTCGCTGGAGGAGAGTTTTGCAGGGTTCGGCTTGATCGAGCGCTAGCTACCGCCAGTTGGTCATCCTTGTTTCCGTTCGCCTCAGTTGAACATCTCACGGCGGTGAAATCTGAAACAGTCCCATACTGTTGATGAATGAACTTGAGGCTAGTAACTTGCGGATTGCACTGAAGAAACCATTCAGATATGAGTGCTGCTGGGAAACAGACAACAGGTTTGATGCAACGTTGAAACATGCATGGGAGCAGGATCTACCTGCGACCAACCTGACAAAATTAGCAGCCAAACTAAACTCGGTTGGCTCCGCACTTAGGCACTGGAGCCGAGCGAGCTTTGGGTCAGTAAGGGAAGAGCTTCGGCGGCTGCGCCAACAACTGGCAGAACTGCGAGCTAACCCCTTGCGGACTGGACCGGGAGAAGAAGAGAAGCTGGTCCAAGACCGGATCGTAGAGATCTCATACAGGGAGGAAATAATGATGAGACAGAGGTCCCGTATAGACTGGCTCCGTGAAGGCGATAGCAACACTCAATACTTCCAGAGGAAGGCCAGTGCTAGGAGAGCTCGCAATAACATATCCCGGTTAAAGAAGCCGAACGGGACAGTTACATTGGATGCCGCTGAGATGGCAGAGATGACGAGCCAGTTCTATGAAAACTTGTACCGATCGGAGGGATGTATAGGGATGGAGGAGGTGCTATCTCATATCCCGGTCAAGGTAGATGCAAATATGAACGGCAAGTTGAATGCACCTTATACTAATAAGGAGGTTAAGGAAGCTCTTTTTCAAATGTTCCCAACAAAAGCACCGGGGCCGGATGGGTTCCCCGCACACTTTTTTCAGCGACACTGGGATCTTTGTGGCGAGGAGGTTACGGGTATGATTATACGATTGCTCAATGGAGATGACTCACCGGAGGATATCAACCGCACGTTCATCGTTTTGATTCCTAAGAAAACCTTGAGAGTTTCCTTTTTCGTTATTCCTGCAGGTACCAAAGGGATGGAACAAACCTACAGAGATCTGCTGGACGGCATCCATCACAGAGAGTTGAGAAAACTGGATCGAGGCACAGCATTCAATGATGGATGGAGTTCAGCTGAAGCCTACATGTAGAGGAGCTGGAGCCCTTGTTCAGGCGCTACTCACTATATACTATTACTAGATCCATATAACATGACCACAAATCTCACCAAAGTCCGATCACTCACCATGGATGGTGTAGAGTCTAGACACCCGTCTTCTACGTGCGCCGAAACACTGCAAGTTACAGATCTTCAAGCTTGATAGCCAGTTACATGACAATGACGGTGCTCTGCTCTACCCGATGGGTCTGCCGTTCCGTTTCCATTTCTGTGAATCTTCCGTCTTCATTCCCGTGAGTGTAGTAACCAGATCGTCTCCATTCACATTGTAGCATCATGATGATCCTTCTTGTAGGAGGCAAATAAGGGTGCTGCAGTACCCTCCTTGAGTAAAACCCAAGTCAATTAACTCGCCTGACTTCCCTTGGCAAGTCAGAGGATCCTAGCAGTGAATTAAGAAGCTTTGCAAACTGCAAGTACCTGGACAATATAGGTCCAGCAGTACCCACAAAAAAATATAGGTTCGGCAGAAATAAACAAACTAAAAAGAAATCTTCCATACTTCCAAGATTATATATCATGGCAAGATGCCACATACTGTTCCAAATTTTTATTTTCAAGATTGTTAAGAAAGTGCTGTCTTTTTTCTTCTTCTTACGGGTACAGGGACATGGTGTGCTAACTGTATATTGGGCCTGGGACAAAGTCATGGCATATGAACTTTTCCTATTATTTTGAAATGCTGGAGTCCCCTCTGTCGATTATAAAGTAGCCTATGAATTCTTGATAAATCTTTTTTGTTATCTGGTAACCACAGGAAAGCTTAATAGTGGATCTTAAATTTTGTAATGATCATCACTTGTTAAGATACCGTCTATACCCGCTATTAAGTATATGGAGGAGAGGTTAGGCAGTTAACTGCAGAATCTTTTATACTGAATCTTTCATGTTATTTTGAAATGCTCGAGTCCCTCCCCTCTGTCGATTATAAAGTAGACAACATTACTCAACCAACATAACAAGCAATTCTCCAGCAATATGAAAATTATAAGATCCAAATATATTACTCTGCTACAAAGAAAGCAGATTACCAACCACATATGAAGAAAATAGAAAAGAGAGAAGAGGGGGGCATGTAAATCAGAGCTATACATGACATGCAAAAAAAACCCAGCCAACTCAGAAGGCAATTCATTTTGCCCATGAACTAAACAAAGTTAATTAGCTATCAGGCATTTAGAACATAGCCTTGCCTCTTCCATAAATATAGGTCAATAATGCACATAGAAATGTGTGTTGATGCTTTTGACTGAAAGCTTGTCTAAGAAATAAGGAAAATCTGTGAACCAGTTCCAATTAACACTGTAGCCTTGCAGTATGTGAGAAAACATATACATCTTCATCTCACTACAAGGATTGCAGTCTACTATTGTCTCCGCCGTAGAACAAAAATATGCAACAAATAGCAATATGCAACAAATATGAGTACCTAACAGATTTGTGGAGCCACTATGGCAGTATACCTCTATAAGATCTTCAGGCAAGTCAGATCCTGTCATACTGTCAGTTCCCTCAACTTACAGCTCAATATTTCAGTTTACATGCTATACTCTTCAGTACATTGCTTGCTGGATAAAATAAGGAACTGCATGATATACTTTTTACTCTTCAGTAACATAAGGCACTTGACCTCTAGCACTAATCAAAATCACAAAATTAATTGAGGCATACCAGTGAGCCAGCATGCAGAAACCATCATCATCTCTTGGCAACAGAAATCACTAGCTCTAAACATGCCATCATCAATGTTCTTTGTTTTGGGCAAAGCTAGGAGAGGAAACTTTAGAGTTTTTACAATGGCAAGAGAAAACTAGTGTCCACGGTACATTTTCAAGCCAACAACAACAACAACAACAACAACAACAACAATTAAGCTAACAGAATGGGTCAAGTCAGTCACATCATTCTCTAATGATGTGATCCCGTTAATCGAATGACAACTCATGTCTATGGCTAGGAAACTCAACCATCTTTGATTCAACGAGCCAGTCAAGTAGAGGCATACTAGTGACACTATGTTTGTCTATGTATTCATACATGTATTATGTTTCCGGTTAATACAATTCCAGCATGAATAATAAACATTTATCATGAAATAAGGAAGTAAGTAATAACTTTATTATTGCCTCTAGGGCATATTTCCTTCAGTCTCCCACTTGCACTAGAGTCAATAATCTAGTTCACATCGCCATGTGATTTAACACTAATATTCACATCTGTATGTAATTAATACCCCTAGTTCACATCATCATGTGATCAACACCCAAAGGGTTTACTAGAGTCAATAATCTAGTTCACATCGCTATGTGATTAACACCCAAAGAGTACTAAGGTATGATCATGTTTTGCTCGTGAGAGAAGTTTAGTCAACAGGTCTGTCACATTCAGAGCCGTATGTATTTTGCAAAATATTCTATGTCTACAATGCTCTGTACGGAGCTACTCTAGCTAATTGCTCCCACTTTCATTATGTATCCAGATTGAGACTTAGAGTCATATGGATCAGTGTCAAAACTTGCATCGACGTAACCCTTTACGACGAACCTCTTGTCACCTCCATAATCGAGAAATATATCTTTATTCCACTAAGGATAATTTTGACCAATGTCCAGTGATCTAATCCTAGATCACTATTGTACTCCCTTGCCAAACCAGGGCATAGTATAGAATAGGTCTGGTCCATAGCATGGCATACTTTTATAGAACCTATGACCGAGGCATAGGGAATGACTTTCATTCTCTTTCTATTTTCTGCCGTGGTCGGGATTTGAGTGTTACTCAATTTCACACCTTTGCAACACAGGCAAGAACTCTTTCTTTGACTGTTCCATTTTGAACTACTTCAAAATCTTGTCAGGGTATGTACCCATTGAAAATCTTATCAAGTGTCTTGATCTATCTTAATAGATCTTGATGCTCAATATGTAAGTAGCTTTACTGAGGTCTTTCTTTTAAGTATCTCCTTTCAAACACTTCTTTATGATTTTCAGAAAAATTCTACATCATTTCTGATCAACAATATGCCACTCACATATACTTATCAGAAAGGCTGTAGTGCTCCCACTCACTTTATTGTAAATACAGGCTTCACTAAAGTCCGTATAAAACTATATGCTTCGAACAACTTATCAAAGCGTATATTCCAACTCCGAGATGCTTGCACCAATCCATAGATGGATCGCTGGAGCTTGCACACTTTGTTAGCACCTTTAGGATTGACAAAATCTTCTGGTTGCATCATATACAACTCTTCTTTTATAAATCCATTAAGGAATGCAGTTTTGACATCCATTTGCCAGATTTCATAAAATGTGCCAATTGCTAACATGATTCGGTCAGACTTAAGCATCGCTACGGGTGAGAAGGTCTCATCGTAGTCAATCCCTTGAACTTGTCGAAAACCTTTCGCAACAAGTCGACCTTTGTATATAGTAACACTACTATCAGTGTCCTCTTCCTCTTGAAGATCCATTTATTCTCTATGGCTTGCCCATCATCGGGCAAGTCCACCAAAGTCCACACTTTGTTCTCAAACATGGATCCCATCTCAAATTTCATGGCCTCAAACCATTTCGCGGAATCTGGGCTCATCATCGCTTCCTCATAGTTCATAGGTTTATCAGGGTCTAGTAACATGACTTCCAGAATAGGATTACCATACCACTCTGGTGCGGACCGTACTCTGGAAGACCTACAAGGTTCTGTAGTAACTTGATCTGAAGTTTCATGATCATCATCATTAGCTTCCTCACTAATTGGTGTAGGCATCACTGGAACTGATTTCAGTGATGAACTATTTTCCATTTGGGAGAACGTACTATTACCTCATCAAGTTCTACTTTTCTCCCACTCACTTCTTTCGAGAGAAACTCCTTCTCTAGAAAGGATCCATCTTAGCAACGAATATCTTGCCTTCGGATCTGTGATAGAAGGTGTACCCAACAGTTTCCTTTGGGTATTCTATGAAGACGCACTTCTCCGATTTGGGTTCGAGCTTATCAGGTTGAAACTTTTTCACATAAGCATCGTAACTCCAAACATTAAGAAACAACAGCTTAGGTTTATTGCTAAACCATAGTTCATACGGTGTCTTCTCAACGGATTTAGATGGTGCCCTATTTTAATGTGAATGCATCTATCTCTAATGCATAACCCCAAACTGATATTGGTAAATCGGTAAGAGACATCATTGATCGCACCATATCAAATAAAGTGCGGTTATGATGTTCGGACACACCGTTACGTTGTGGTGTTCCAGGTGGCATGAGTTTGTGAAACTATTCCACATTATTTTAACTGAAGGCCAAACTCGTAACTCAAATATTCATCTCCTCGATCAGATTGTAGAAACTTTATTTTCTTGTTACGATGATTTTCCACTTCACTCTGAAATTCTTTGAACCTGTCAACTGTTTCAGAATTATGTTTCATCAAGTAGATATACCCATATCTGCTCAAATCATCTGTGAAGGTTAGAAAATAACGATACCCGCCACGAGCCTTAATACTCATTGGTCTGCATACATCAGTATGTATTATTTCCAACAAGTCAGTAGCTTGTTCCGTTGTTCCGGAGAACAGAGTTTTAGTCATCTTGCCCAAAAGGCATGGTTCGCAAGCATCAAATGATTCATAACCAAGTGATTCTGAAAATCCATCTTTATGGAGTTTCTTAATGCGCTTTACACCGATATGACCCAAACGGCAGTGCCACAAATAAGTTGCACTATCATTATTAACTTTGCATCTTTTGGCATCAATATTATGAATATGTGTATCACTACGATCGAGATCCAATAAACTATTTTCATTGGGTGTATGACCATCGAAGGTTTTATGCATGTAAACAGAATAACAATTATTCTCTGACTTTAAATGAATAACCATATTGCAATAAACATGATAAAATCATATTCATGCTCAACGCAAACGCCAAATAACATTTATTTAGGTTTAACACTAACCCCGAAAGTATAGGGAGTGTGCGATGATGATCATATCAATCTTGGAACCACTTCCAACACACATCGTCACTTTACCCTCAACTAGTCTCTGTTTATTTTGTAACTCCTGGTTCGAGTTAGTAATATTTAGCAGCCGAACAAGTATCAAATACCCAGGGGCTACTATAAACACTAGTAAGGTACACAACAATAACTTGTATATCAAATATACCCTTGTTCACTTTGCCATCCTTCTTATCCACCAAATATTCAGGGCATTTTCGCTTCCAGTGACCATTTCCTTTGCAGTGTAAGCACTCAGTTTCAGGCTTTGGTCCAGCTTTGGGCTTCCTCGCGGGAGTGACAACTTGCTTGTCATTCTACTTGAAGTTCCCTTTCTTTCCCTTTGCCCTTTTCTTGAAACTAGTGGTCTTGTCAATCATCAACACTTGATGCTCTTTTCTTGATTTCTACATTCGTCGATTTCAACATCACGAAGAGCTCAGGAATCGTTTTTATCATCCCTTGCATACTATAGTTCATCACGAAGTTCTAGTAACTTGGTGATGGTGACTAGAGAACTCTGTCAATCACTACCTTATCTGGAAGATTAACAACCACTTGATTCAAGCGATTGTAGTACCCAGACAATCTGAGCACATGCTCACTAGTTGAGCAATTCTCCTCCATCTTTTAGCTATAGAACTTGTTGGAGACTTTATATCTCTCAACTCGGGTATTTGCTTGAAATATTAACTTCAACTCCTGGAACATCTCATATGGTCCATGATTTTCATAACGTCTTTGAAGTCCCGGTTCTAAGCCGTAAAGCATGGTGCACTAAACTATCAAGTAGTCATCATACCGAGCTTTGCCAAACGTTCATAACGTCTGTATATGCTCCTGCAATAGGTCCGTCACCTAGCGGTGCATCAAGGACATAATTCTTCTGTGCAGCAATGAGGATAATCCTTAGATCACGAATCCAATCCGCATCATTGCTACTAACATCTTTCAACATAGTTTTTCTCTAGGAACATATCAAAATAAACAAAGGGAAGCAACAACACGAGCTATTGATCTACAACATAATTTGCAAAATACTACCAGGACTAAGTTCATGATAAATTAAAGTTCAGTTAATCATATTACTTAAGAACTCCCACTTAGATAAACATCCCTCTAGTCATCTAAGTGATCACGTGATCCAAATCAACTAAACCATGTCCGATCATCACGTGAGATGGAGTTGTTTTCAATGGTGAACATCACTATGTTGATCATATCTACTATATGATTCACGCTCGACCTTTCGGTCTCAGTGTTCCGAGGCCATATCTGTATATGCTAGGCTCGTCAAGTTTAACCTGAGTATTCTGTTGGAAATATGCCCTAAAGGCAATAATAAAAGTATTATTATTATATTTCCTTGTTCATTATAATTGTCTTTTATTCATGCTATAACTGCATTATACAGAAATCATAATACACGTGTGAATACATAGACCACAATATGTCCCTAGTGAGCCTCTAGTTGACTAGCTCGTTGATCAACAGATAGTCATGGTTTCCTGGCTATGGACATTGGATGTCGTTGATAACGAGATCACATCATTAGGAGAATGATGTGATGGACTAGACCCAATCCTAAGCATATCACAAGATCGTGTAGTTCGTTTGCTAGAGCTTTTTCAATGTCAAGTATCTCTTCCTTAGACCATAAGATCGTGTAACTCCCGGATGCCGTAGGAGTGCTTTGGGTGTATCAAACGTCACAACGTAACTGGGTGACTATAAAGATGCACTACAGGTACCTCCGAAAGTGTCTGTTGGGTTGACACGGATCGAGACTGGGATTTGTCACTCCGTATGACGGAGAGGTATCTCTGGGCCCACTCGGTAATGCATCATCATAATGAGCTCAAAGTGAACAAGTGGTTGGTCACGGGATCATGCATTACGGTACGAGTAAAGTGACTTGCTAGTAACAAGACTGAACAAGGTATTGGGATACCGACGATCGAGTCTCGGGCAAGTAACGTACCGATTGATAAAGGGAATTGTATACGGGGTTGTTTAATCCTCGACATCGTGGTTCATCCGATGAAATCATCGAGGATCATGTGTGAGACAACATGGGTATCCAGATCCCGCTGTTGGTTATTGCCCGAGAGTCGTCTCGGTCATGTCTACATGTCTCCCGAACCCGTAGGGTCTACACACTTAAGGTTCGGTGACGCTAGGGTTATTAGGAAGACTTGTATGTGATTACCGAATGTTGTTCGGAGTCCCGGATGAGATCCCGGACATCACGAGGAGTTCCGGAATGGTCCGGAGGTGAAGATTTATATATGGGAAGTTGTCATGCGGACACCGGAAAGTTTCGGGGGCATATCGGTATTGTACCGGGGCCACCGGAGAGGTTCCGGGGGTCCACTAGGAGGGGCCACCCCTCTTGGAGGGCCACATGGACCGCAAGGGGCAGGGAACCAGCCCCTGGAGGGCTGGGTGCACCCCCACCTTGGGCCCATGTGCCTAGGGTTGGGGGGGAAACCCTAGAGGGGGCGCCCCCCTTGCTTGGGGGGCAAGTCCCCCCTCCCTGGCCGCCGCCCCCCTCTAGATCCCATCTAGAGGGGTCGGCCCCCCTTGCCCCTTCCCCTATAAATAGAGGGGTGAGGGGAGGGCTGATGTACACAAACCAAGGCGCAGCCCCTCCCCTCCCCAACACCTCTCCTCCTCCGTTACGTGCTTGGCGAAGCCCTGTCGGAGTACTGCTGCACCAACACCACCACGCCGTCGTGCTGCCATTGGAGCAATCTTCCTCAACCTCTCCTTCCTCCTTGCTGGATCAAGACGGAGGAGACGTCGTCCATCCCATATGTGTGTTGAACGCGGAGGTGCTGTCCGTTCAGCACTTGGTCATCGGTGATCTGAATCACGGCGAGTACGACTCCATCATCACCCTTCCCTTGAACGCTTCCGCACGCGATCTACAAGTGGTATGTAGATGCAAACTCTCTCCCTTGACTCGTTTCTTAGATGAACTCATAGATGGATCTTGGTGAAACCGTAGGAAAAAATTTAATTTTCTGCAACGTTCCCCAACAGTGGCATCATGAGCTAGGTCTATGCGTAGTTCTCTATTGCACGAGTAGAACACAATTTAGTTGTGGGAGTGGATCTTGTCAACTTGCTTGCCACTACTAGTCTTTTCTTGCTTCAGCGGTATTGTGGGATGAAGCGGCCTGGACCAACCTTACACGTACGCTTACGTGAGACCGGTTCCACCCACAGACATGCACTAGTTGCATAAGGTGGCTGGCGGGTGTCTGTCTCTCCCACTTTAGTTGGAGCAGATTCGATGAAAAGGGTCCTTATGAAGGGTAAATAGAAGTTGACAAAATCACGTTGTGGTTATTCGTAGGTAAGAAAACGTTCTTGCTAGAACCCAATTGCAGCCACGTAAAAGATGCAACAACAATTAGAGGACGTCTAACTTGTTTTTGCAGCAATTGTCATGTGATGTGATATGGCCAGAAGTTGTGATGAATGATGAATGATATATTGTGATGTATGAGATCATGTTCTTGTGATAGGAATCACGACTTGCATGTCGATGAGTATGACAACCGGCAGGAGCCATAGGAGTTGTCTTTATTTTTTGTATGACCTGCGTGTCATTGAAGAACGCCATGTAAATTACTTTACTTTATTGCTAAACGCGTTAGCCATAGAAGTAGAAGTAGTCGTTGGCGTGACAACTTCATGAAGACACGATGATGGAGATCATGATGATGGAGATCATGGTGTCATGCCGGTGACAAGATGATCATGGAGCCCCAAAGATGGAGATCAATGGAGCTATATGATATTGGCCATATCATGTCACTACTATATAATTGCATGTGATGTTTATTATGTTTATGCATCTTGTTTACTTAGAACAACGGTAGTAAATAAGATGATCCCTTACAACAATTTCAAGAAGTGTTCTCCCCTAACTGTGCACCGTTGCTAAAGTTCGTCGTTTCGAAGCACCACGTGATGATCGGGTGTGATAGATCCTTATGTTCACATACAACGGGTGTAAGACAGTTTTACACATGCAAAACACTTAGGGTTAACTTGATGAGCCTAGCATGTACAGACATGGCCTCAGAACACGGAGACCGAAAGGTCGAACACGAGTCATATGGAAGATACGATCAACATGAAGATGTTCACTGACGATGACTAGTCCGTCTCACGTGATGATCAGACACGGCCTAGTCGACTTGGATCGTGTAACACTTAGATGACTAGAGGGATGTCTAATCTGAGTGGGAGTTCATTGAATAATTTGATTAGATGAACTTAATTATCATGAACTTAGTCTAAAACCTTTGCAAATATGTCTTGTAGATCAAATGGCCAACGCTCATGTCAACATGAACTTCAACGCGTTCCTAGAGAAAACCAAGCTGAAAGATGACGGCAGCAACTATACAGACTGGGTCCGGAACCTGAGGATCATCCTCATAGCTGCCAGGAAACAATATGTCCTAGAAGGACCGCTAGGTGACACTCCCGTCCCAGAGAACCAAGACGTTATGAACGCTTGGCAGTCTCGCGCTGATGATTACTCCCTCGTTCAGTGCGGCATGCTTTACAGCTTAGAACCGGGGCTCCAAAAGCGTTTTGAGCAACACGGAGCATATGAGATGTTCGAGGAGCTGAAACTAGTTTTCCAAGCTCATGCCCGGGTCGAGAGATATGATGTCTCCGACAAGTTCTATAGTTGTAAGATGGAGGAAAACAGTTCTGTCAGTGAGCACATACTCAAAATGTCTGGGTTGCACAACCGTATGACCCAGCTGAACATTAACCTCCCAGATGAGGCGGTCATTGACAGAATCCTTCAGTCGCTCCCACCAAGCTACAAGAGCTTTGTGATGAACTACAATATGCAGGGGATGGTGAAGACCATTCCTGAAGTATTTTCAATGCTGAAGTCAGCAGATGTTGAAATCAAGAAGGAACATCAAGTGTTGATGGTCAATAAGACCACTAAGTTCAAGAAGGGCAAGGGCAAGAAGAACTTCAAGAAGGACAACAAGGATGTTGCCGCGCCCGGTAAGCCAGTTACCGGGAAGAAGTCAAAGAATGGACCCAAGCCTGAGACTGAGTGCTTTTATTGCAAGGGGAAGGGTCACTGGAAGCGGAACTGCCCCAAATACTTAGCGGATAAGAAGGCCGGAAACACCAAAGGTATATTTGATATACATGTAATTGATGTGTACCTTACCAGTACTCGTAGTAACTCCTGGGTATTTGATACCGGTGCTATTGCTCATATTTGTAACTCACAGCAGGAGCTGCAGAATAAGAGGAGACTGGCGAAGGACAAGGTGACGATGCGCGTCGGGAATGGTTCCAGGGTCGATGTGATCGCCGTCGGCACGCTACCTCTACATTTACCTACGGGATTAGTTTTAAACCTTAATAATTGTTATTTGGTGCCAAGTTTGAGCGTGAACATTGTATCTGGATCTCGTTTGATACGAGATGGCTACTCATTTAAATCCGAGAATAATGGTTGTTCTATTTATATGAGAGATATGTTTTATGGTCATGCCCCGATGGTCAGTGGTTTATTCTTAATGAATCTCGAGCGTAATATTACACATATTCATAGTGTGAATGCCAAAAGATGTAAAGTTGATAACGATAGTCCCACATACTTGTGGCACTGCCGCCTTAGTCACATTGGTGTCAAGCGCATGAAGAAGCTCCATGCTGATGGACTTTTAGAGTCTCTCGATTATGAATAATTTGACACATGTGAACCATGCCTCATGGGCAAAATGACCAAGACTCCGTTCTCCGGAACAATGGAGCGAGCAGCCAACTTGTTGGAAATCATACATACCGATGTGTGCGGTCCAATGAGCGTTGAGGCTTGCGGAGGATACCGTTATGTTCTCACTCTCACTGATGACTTGAGTAGATATGGGTATGTCTACTTAATGAAACACAAGTCTGAGACCTTTGAAAAGTTCAAGGAATTTCAGAATGAAGTAGAGAATCAACGTGACCGAAAGATAAAGTTTCTACGATCAGATCGTGGAGGAGAATATTTGAGTCACGAATTAGGTACACACTTAAGGAAATGTGGAATCGTTTCACAACTCACGCCGCCTGGAACACCTCAGCGTAACGGTGTGTCCGAACGTCGTAATTGCACTCTATTGGATATGGTGCGGTCTATGATGTCTCTTACCGATTTACCGCTATCATTTTGGGGATACGCTCTAGAGACAGCTACATTCACTTTAAATAGGGCACCGTCTAAATCCGTTGAGACGACACCGTATGAATTATGGTTTGGGAAGAAACCTAAGCTGTCGTTTCTAAAAGTTTGGGGTTGCGATGCTTATGTCAAGAAACTTCAACCTGAAAAGCTCGAACCCAAGTCGGAAAAATGCATCTTCATAGGATACCCTAAGGAAACCGTTGGGTATACCTTCTACTTAAGATCCGAGGGCAAGATCTTTGTTGCCAAGAACGGATGCTTTCTGGAAAAATAGTTTCTCTCGAAAGGAGTAAGTGGGAGGAAAGTAGAACTCGATGAAGTACTACCTCTCGAACGGGAAAGTAGTGCAGCTCAGGAAAATGTTCCTGTGATGCCTACACCAACTGAAGAGGAAAATAATGATGATGATCAAGGTACTTCGGATCAAGTTGCTACTGAACTTCGTAGGTCCACAAGGACACGTTCCGCACCAGAGTGGTACGGCAACCCTGTCCTGGAAATCATGTTGTTAGACAACGGTGAACCTTCGAACTATGAAGAAGCAATGGCGGGCCTAGATTCCAACAAATGGCTTGAAACCATGAAATCCGAGATAGAATCCATGTATGAAAACAAAGTATGGACTTTGACAGACTTGCCCGATGATCGGCGAGCGATAGAAAACAAATGGATCTTTAAGAAGAAGACGGACGCGGATGGAAATGTTACCATCTATAAAGCTCGACTTGTCGCTAAGGTTATCGACAAGTTCAAGGGATTGACTACGACGAGACATTCTCTCCCGTAGCGAAGCTGAAGTCCGTCCGAATCATGTTAGCAATTGCCGCATACTATGATTATGAGATATGGCAGATGGACGTCAAAACGGCATTCCTTAACGGACATCTTAAGGAAGAGCTGTATATGATGCAGCCGGAAGGTTTTGTCGATCCTAAGAACGCTAACAAAGTTTGCAAGCTCCAGCGATCCATTTATGGGCTGGTGCAAGCATCTTGGAGTTGGAACATTCGCTTTGATGAGATGATCAAAGCATTTGGGTTTATGCAGACTTATGGAGAAGCCTGCGTTTACAAGAAAGTGAGTGGGAGCTCTGTAGCATTTCTCATATTATATGTAGATGACATACTCTTGATGGGAAATGATATAGAACTTTTGGACAGCATTAAGGCCTACTTGAATAAGTGTTTTTCAATGAAGGACCTTGGAGAAGCTGCTTATATATTAGGCATTAAGATCTATAGAGATAGATCGAGACGCCTCATAGGTCTTTCACAAAGCACATACCTTGATAAGATTTTGAAGAAGTTCAAAATGGATTAGTCCAAGAAGGGGTTCTTGCCTGTGTTGCAAGGTGTGAGATTGAGCTCAGCTCAATCCCTGACCACGGCAAAAGATAAAGAAGAGATGAGTGTCACCCCCTATGCTTCAGCCATAGGATCTATTATGTATGCCATGCTGTGTACCAGACCTGATGTAAACCTTGCCATAAGTTTGGTAGGAAGGTACCAAAGTAATCCCGGCAAGGAACACTGGACAGCGGTCAAGAATATCCTGAAGTACCTGAAAAGGAGAAAGGACATGTTTCTCGTTTATGGAGGTGACGAAGAGCTCGTCGTAAAGGGTTACGTCGATGCTAGCTTCGACACAGATCTGGATGACTCTAAGTCACAAACCGGATACGTGTATATGTTGAATGGTGGAGCAGTGCAGCTACAATCAGAGCGTCATGGCGGGATCTACATGTGAAGCGGAGTACATGGCAGCCTCGGAGGCAGCGCATGAAGCAATTTGGGTGAAGGAGTTCATCACCGACCTAGGAGTCATACCCAATGCGTCGGGGCCGATCAAACTCTTCTGTGACAACACTGGAGCTATTGCCCTTGCCAAGGAGCCCAGGTTTCACAAGAAGACCAGGCACATCAAGCGTCGCTTCAACTCCATCCGTGAAAATGTTCAAGATGGAGACATATAAATTTGCAAAGTACATATGGATCTGAATGTCGCAGATCCGTTGACTAAACCTATCTCGCGAGCAAAACATGATCAACACCAGAACTCTATGGGTGTTTGATTCATCACAATGTAACTAGATTATTGACTCTAGTGCAAGTGGGAGACTGTTGGAAATATGCCCTAGAGGCAATAATAAAAGTATTATTATTATATTTCCTTGTTCATGATAATTGTCTTTTCTTCATGCTATAACTGTATTATCCGGAAATCGTAATACACGTGTGAATACATAGACCACAATATGTCCCTAGTGAGCCTCTAGTTGACTAGCTCGTTGATCAACAGATAGTCATGGTTTCCTGGCTATGGACATTGGATGTCGTTGATAACGGGATCACATCATTTGGAGAATGATGTGATGGACTAGACCCAATCCTAAGCATAGCACAAGATCGTGTAGTTCGTTTGCTAGAGCTTTTCCAATGTCAAGTATCTCTTCCTTAGACCATGAGATCGTGTAACTCCAGGATGCTGTAGGAGTGCTTTGGGTGTATCAAACATCACAACGTAACTGGGTGACTATAAAGATGCACTACAGGTACCTCCGAAAGTGTCTATTGGGTTGACACGGATCGAGACTGGGATTTGTCACTCCGTATGACGGAGAGGTATCTCTGGGCCCACTCGGTAATGCATCATCATAATGAGCTCAAAGTGAACAAGTGGTTGGTCATGGGATCATGCATTACGGTACGAGTAAAGTGACTTGCCGGTAACGAGACTGAATAAGGTATTGGGATACCGACGATCGAGTCTCGGGCAAGTAACATACCGATTGACAAAGGGAATTGTATACGGGGTTGTTTAATGTCAGGACCCCGACTCAAAATCATATCGATCTAGCCTGTAACACCTCATATCACTTTGCGGCCTCACGCACGGTATCCCCACGGGTGTCGCCTTACCTTTGCCCGGGACCGTTTGCGCCTTTTGGCACACGTATATGATAGTGTCGCTAGCATCCATATGAAAAGGAGCCCGGGCTGACATGGCTAGTTGTAAACCCAAAGTGGCACCGACTTACAGGGACAGGCATCCATGACCCAGCATCGAACGTGTCGGTCATCAGCAAGTAAGTTCCGGGCTGTAGCACTGGGCTAGCAGGACTCCGGTACTCAATGCGTGACATTTCCCCGAAGGGACAGACACAGGAACGAAGAAGGACACATGCCGGCCAGCCAAGTGTTCCGGAGCAGTAGCAAGCTACCATGGCTCAGTGGAATCACTAGGAGACATTTCCCGGTAAGAGAGGCTACTAAAGATAAACAACTAGATAGTCAGATCCCACACATACCAAGCATTTCAATCATACACACAATATGCTCGATATGTGCAAATACAACAAGGCATCACAACATGACTCTAAGACACAAGTACTTTATTTAAAGGCTCAAAGAGCCGTACATAGCATACACACAAGTACGGGTCACACGACCCAGCATTCAAGTCATACAGTCATACAAACCAGCAGCGGAAGTAACATGTCTGAGTACAGACGAATAGTAAAATAAAAGAGGCTTGGAAAGCCTAGCTATACTACGTGGTCCTTCACAAGCTCAGGATCACCACCTGGGCCTTAGCCTACTCATTGATGTCAACGTCTACGAAGAACCCATCAGAAGGGGTTGCAGCGTCTTCTGTAAAAATGTAAATTATAGCAACATGAGTACAAAGGTACTCAGCAAGACTTACATCAGATCCTACATACATGCACATTATCAAGAAGGGTTGGTGGAGTTATTGCAGCAAGCCAGCTTTGACTCTTGGCTAAACTATCCTACGAGACTCCAACTTGAAATGGTTTGCGCACACGAGTCCACTACTCACCACTCAATACACTACCGAGGATCCACCTCCGTCTTCCTACGGAAGAGCCATCCTCGGCACTCACGCTTATCTGGAGGCTTTTAGTAGTTTCCATTTACTTGTCTATGAACTGTATAGGCAACCAAGTAGTCCTTTACCGCGGACGCGGCTATTCGAATAGATTAGGTTAACCCTGCAGGGGTGTACTTCTTCATACACGCTCTCACCACTTACCGTCGTTTACACGACATGTACTCGGCAACCTTCAAGCGGAAGCCCAACGTGGGTGTCGGCCACGACCTACCTAAACACCTAAGTCTCTAGTCCAGGTTTATCGCCTATTTGGGTTCCATCCATGAGGAGATCCGGCCGAAGTTTCGCTCATGGCCCCAAACGATGTGAACAGGGTTCCCGAGATACCAAACGGGCATCTGGTACACCCGGCCACGTACCTACCACATCACAGCCCACCCCTACGGTCAGCGCTGTCCACGGCCTCCAGTAGGCTACAAACACTAGAAACTACTTGCAACTCCTGGACAGAAGACTAGGGTGAATAAGAAGCCGAGAGGGTCCATTGGTTTCGGGCCCAATGCATGGTAGTAGCTGAATCTTAAATCACACATACAGATCTCAGTGCTTAAGGACGGCCTCAATGAAACAACCCACCATGTATTCCTACATGGCCTCTCATCGATACCTTTACCAAATCGTGTTCACCACACCACTCTCAACTGATATGATCATTTCACTCTAGCCCATCACCCAGATGAACCAGACCTGACACGACTCTAAGCATAGCAGGCATAGCAAGGTAGGAACAACACATACATATGGCTCAAGCAACTCCTACACATGCTAGTGGGTTTCATCTAGTTACTGTGGCAATGACAGGTCATGCAGAGGAAATGGGTTCAACTACCGAGCACACAGCAGTTTGAAACGCGTTGTCTTAATGCAGTAAATGAGAGCAAGAGCGAGAACATGGGATTGTATCGATATGATCAAACGGTTGGTTGCTTGCCTGATGGGTCGATGCACTGATACGGTTCTTCGCTAGGGTAATCACGGTACTCCTCGGAGGCAGAACCTGCCGCAAAGAACACCGATACATAGCCATCACCAAACAATGTGCGACAATATGATGCATGCATGAAACATGGCAATATGAGTGTGTTGGGCTAGTGCAACTAAGACCAGAAGGGTTTGAACCAATTTGAACCAAAGATTCAAATTTCAAACTCATACATGGCCCTTTAAAGTGTTTTATCTTGTTCTGCATTAAACATCAAGTTAACTTGTTTAATCATGCATGGAAACAGTACAGGTGGATAGATTGGATTTTTCTGATCATTTTTCATATATAACTTGTCTGATTTGGAGTTACAGATTAAAAGTTATAAATTTTTGAAGTTTAAACTATATTCTGGAATTTCCTATATTAGAATAAATCCAGAAATTAATTTCTGCGTCAGCATTGCGTCAAGCTGACCTCAGCAGGTCAACAGACCCGGTCCAGTCAAACCTGACGCGTGGGGCCAGGGTGTCAGGGTCATTAGATTAGTTAAAGTTTAATTAAAACTAAACTAGGTTAGTTAACAGGGCTGGGCCCCACCTGTCAGCGACTCAACGGAGTCAACCAGGGCCCACCCATGGTCAAAACAGGTCAGCGGCGCCGGCGTTTAGCCGCCGGTGAGCCCGACGCGGCGGCGGAAAGTGGTTTTGGCCGTTCCGGCCACCAAATGGGTCGCGGAGGGCATCGGAATGGAGCTGAGGACGAGCCGGAGCTCTTGGCGGAGTCCGTTGGGGTCGGGGTGGCCGGAGTTGGCGCCGGCGACGACTTTGGCGGCGACCGGAGCTCGGGTGAGAACGAACTCGGGCTAGGGTGTGCGGTGAGGTGCGAGGAGTGCATGGTTAGCCTCAGCGCGGCGTGTCGAGTGCGTTGGACACCGTGGAGTGGCCGGAGGATGGCCGGGAGCACGTCGGCGACGAGATCCACGGCGGTGCGTGCGGGTGATCTTTGTGTGGTGGCTACATGGCTCGGGAGTGAGAGGGGAAGGGTAGGAGGAGTAGCTAGGCTCACTGGGCACTCGTAGAGGCCACCGGCGGGGTCGGGGACGAGCTGAGACGGCGGCGGCGTTGAAAGGGATCTCCGGCGACGGCGAACTCGGGCGAGGTCGGTGCGGTGGACTCGGGCCTTGCGAGGGCTCGGGGCTTGGCTAGCTCGACGAAGTGGACGGCGGCGGAGCTCCTGGACACGGCGGCACGGCGTGGGGTTGACGGAGGGCGTGGCTACGGCGAGGGGGTGGCGGCGATGGCGTCGGCCATGGCTGGGGAGCGCGAGGGGGAGGTGCTGGAGAGGAGAGGGGGTGTCTGGGGGGTTCAGGGGAGAGAGGGGGAGCGATCCATGGCGTTAGCCGGGCGAGAGAAGCAACGAGGCGGCGAGCAGGTGCGTGGCACCCATACGGTGCTCGCCGTCGAGCACCTGCCTGCTTGCCTGGCCGGCAAGCAGCTCGCTGGCGCGGCGCTGGGCTGGGCCGGCAGGTGGGCTGGTTAGCGGGCGCCAGGTAAGTTTTCCCTTTCCTATTTTTTTCTTTTTCTATTTTTCTGCAACTTTGTTGAATTAATAAAAATACTTAGGTAACTCCTAAAATTTCCAAACTGCACCTGGTCCATAGTTGGATTATTTCCAACATGAAACATTTTAGTTTGGAGATATTTGAGCACTTGAAATATTTTATATAGTTTTAAATGCCCAAATTCAAATATTTATGATTTAATTCAGAGACCCTAAGATGACCTAGGAAATTGTGCATCACTTTTTGCAGAGGTTCTGAACCAAGACAAAAATGATGGACATTTTAGAAGGGCATTTCAGGTTCATTGAAAAAGTTTTTAGTAAACCCTAGTTGGTTTCAGAGGGGGCTGGGGGTTCTGTCATCCCCATTTCAAGTTTCTGATGAAAAAATAGACATGATGCAACACTCTAATGCATAACTAGCTAGGGTGTGACAACTCACCCCCACTCAAAAGAATCTCGTCCCGAGATTTGGGTTCCTCCGGAAGAAGGCGGGATACTCAAGTCGAAGACGATCCTCCCTTTCCCAAGTTGCTTCCTTCTCAGAATGGTGCGACCATTGAACTTTGAGAAACTTGATATTATGACGTCGAGTGGTACGCTCGGCCCGATCGAGGATACGAACGGGGTACTCTCGATACGTGAGATTATCATGGAGATCAAGCGTTTCGTAGTCCACTCCACGGATAGGATCCGAGAAGCAACGCCTGAGTTGAGAAACGTGGAAGACATCGTGGACTCTGGAGAGATGCGGAGGTAGTTCCAATTGGTAGGCAACTTCTCCTCGTTTAGCGAGAATGCGAAAAGGTCCAATGTAACGAGGAGCCAATTTGCCTTTGATACCGAAACGATGGGTTCCCTTCAGAGGAGTAACCCGAAGGTAAGCCTTCTCGTCAACCTCGAAAGTCATAGCCTTATGTTTTCGGTCATATTGACTCTTTTGACGAGATTGGGCTGTTTTCAACTTTTCACGAACGATGCGAACTTGCTCTTCTGCTTCCTGGATCATATCCGGGCCAAAGAATTGTCTTTCCCCGGTTTCTGACCAATTAAGGGGTGTTCGACACCGTCGTCCATAGAGAACTTCAAAAGGAGCTTTACCCAAGCTAGACTGATAGCTGTTGTTATAAGCGAATTCGGCGAATGGAAGGCATTTCTCCCAATCCATTCCGAATGAGATAACAGAAGCTCGAAGCATGTCTTCTAGAATCTGGTTGACGCGTTCTACTTGACCACTTGATTGAGGGTGAAAAGCGGTGCTAAAGGAAAGGCGGGTTCCCATAGCATTTTGGAAACTTTCCCAGAATCGAGAGGTGAAATGACTTCCTCGATCCGAGTTAATTTCCAACGGAACACCATGGAGAGACACTATTCGGGAGATGTACAAGTATGCTAACTGACTAGCAGTTATACTCTCACGAACAGGTAGAAAATGGGCCACTTTGGAAAGGCGATCGATAACGACGAAGATAGCATTATTCCCTCTCTTGGTCCTGGGAAAACCGGTGATGAAGTCCATACCAATTTTATCCCATTTCCATTCAGGAATAGCTAGGGGTTGAAGGGTGCCAGCAGGCCGTTGATGCTCTGCTTTTACACGACGGCAGACGTCGCAATTAGCAATATATTGAGCAATTTCTCTCTTCATCCTAGTCCACCAGAACCTCTGGCGTAGGTCCTGATACATCTTAGTGCTACCGGGATGAATGGTGAGAGGAGATTCATGAGCTTCCTTAAGGATCAATCGCCTCAGGTTTCGCACCTTGGGAACCACTAGCCGATTCCCGAAGTATACGACCCCTTGATCATCAATGGAGAAACAATTCGCAACTCCTTTCTGGTTGTTTCTCTTGATGCGGGAAATTCCCGGATCTACTTTCTGTGCTTTGATGATCTGATCCATAAGGGTAGGTTTCGCCACCAAGGTGGAAAGGAATCCTTGAGGAACAATGTGGAGATTAAGTTTCCGAAATTCCTCATGGAGAAGTGGTTGACTTTGTTGCAACATTAGATTATTGCAATAAGATTTACGACTTAGCGCATCAGCCATGACATTGGCTTTCCCTGGGGTGTAAGTTATTCCTAAGTCGAAATCTGTGATCAACTCGACCCAACGTCTTTGCCTGAGATTCAAATCCGGTTGGGTGAATATGTACTTCAGACTTTGGTGATCAGTGTAGATCTCGCAACGATTACCGAGGAGGTAATGTCGCCAGGTTTTAAGTGCATAGACTACAGCTGCAAGCTCTAGATCATGAGTAGGATAATTCTCCTCATGTGGGTGCAATTGCCGTGAAGCGTAAGCAATTACGTGTCGATCTTGCATGAGAATACAGCCTAGTCCTTGTCGCGAGGCGTCGCAGTAGATAACAAAGTCCTTAGAGAAATCTGGCGGTACCAGGACGGGAGCCGATGTCAGGCGTCTTTTCAGTTCCTGGAAGCTGTGCTCACATTGTGGAGTCCATTCGAACTTTTTATCTTTCTTGAGGAGTTCGGTTAGAGGTTTAGCAACTTTGGAGAAGTTCTCGACAAAGCGACGACAATAGCTCGCTAAGCCAAGGAAACTCCGAACATGCTTGACCGATTCGGGTGGAGTCCAATTAAGGACGGCTTGAACTCGCTCGGGGTTAACGGCAATACCTTTACCAGATATTACATGACCCAGGTAGGTTACTTCTGACAACCAAAATTCACATTTAGAAAATTTGGCATAAAGGCGATGCTCTCGAAGTTTCTTCAACACTAGCCTTAGATGTTCGGCATGTTCTTCCTCGTTCTTGGAGTAGATGAGTATATCATCGAGGTAAACCACGACGAATTTATCCAAATACTCCATGAAGATTGAGTTCATTAACCGGGAAAAGGTGGCTGGGGCGTTGGTTAAACCGAAGGACATGACGGTGTACTCGTATTGGCCATAACGAGTAACAAAAGCCGTTTTCGGAATGTCCCCGTTCTTGATTTTGATTTGATGGTAGCCCAACCTCAAATCCATTTTAGAAAAGACCGAGGATCCAGCGAGCTGATCATACAGGTCGTTGATCCTGGGGAGCGGGTACTTGTTCTTAATTGTGACCAGGTTAACCGGTCGATAATCTACAACCATCCGGTCCGTACCATCCTTCTTCTTGACGAAGAGAACGGGGCAAGCCCAAGGAGATGAACTAGGTCGGATGAAACCCTTTTTCAAGGACTCATCGAGTTGTTTCTTAAGCTCGGCTAGTTCTAGTGGTGCCATCTTATAGGGTCTTCTAGCAATCGGGACGGTTCCTGGAATGAGGTCTATTACGAACTCAACATCCCTGTCGGGTGGAACACCTGGCAATTCCTCTGGGAAGACATCCGGAAAATCACGGACTACCGGAACGTCCTCAAGGTCTGGCAAAGGGCTGGCGTTAAGGGAATATAACTGTTGCTTGGCTATTCGGGTCAAGACATTGACTATCTTCCCCGAAGGATGGGTGAGTTGAACAGTCCTAGAGAAGCAATCAATTTTGGCATGATGGGCTGACATCCAGTCCATACCCAAAATGATATTAATATCCGAGGATTTGAGAGCTATCAAAGATGCAAGGAAAACAAGTCTGTCGACTTGGATTTCATTTCCATGGCTTACTCTAGAAGTTTGCCATCTAGAACCAGGAGTGGAAATTTCCATGGTAGAAGGCATGTCACAGAAGGCGGTGTTATGCAAGTGAGCATAGTCTTCGGATATGAATGAATGAGATGCTCCAGTATCGAAAAGAACAGATGCCGGGTGGCAATTAACAAGGAGCGTACCGAGAACGACGTTGGGATCTTCTTGAGCTTCTTCGGCAGAGATACAGTTGACATGGCCACGTGCAGCAGTGGCCGGCTTGGCGTAGAACACTTTCCCTGTCGGCTTGCCACGGCCAACAGTTTTTGCTGTCTGGTTGGGGTTGGTTTGGGGGCACTCGCGCATATAGTGGCCTGATTCCCCACACTTGAAACAAGTCACGGAACTGGTGCGTGGAGGAGCAGTATTGGTTGGACCACCATAGGGCTTGGCTGGTGCAGATTGCTGAACTGGGCGAGGCGCCTGAAAGGATGGCCTCGGTGTATATCTGGGTGGCAGGGCAGTGTTAGGCACCCACACGCGGCGCTTCTGGGGTCCAGCACCGGATGAAGAACCCAAATCACGGCCATGCTTGCGTGATGCATCGAAATCAGTCTGTCTCGTCTCAGCACTGATGGCTTTATTCATAAGCTTCTGAAAAGAGGTGCACTCATGCAGACGGAGGTCACGACGGAGCTCAGGACTAAGTCCCTTACGGAACCTTGCCTGCTTCTTGGCATCGGTAGAAACTTCCTCAGTTGCATAACGTGCAAGGTTACCGAACTCCCTGCTGTAAGCGTCAACAGAGAGTCGACCTTGAGTGAAGCTACAGAACTCCTCACGTTTACGATCCATGAGACCCTCCGGAATGTGATGTTCACGGAAAACCTCGCTGAATTCAGCCCAAGTAGTGACGTGGCCCGCTGGGCGCATAGCTTCATAATTCTCCCACCAGAGGCTGGCGGGGCCTTCAAGATGATATGCAGCAAAGGTGACCTTATCAGCCTCAGCTACCAGCGCAGAACGCAGTTTGTGAGTAATGCTGCGAAGCCAGTCATCGGCGTCGAGAGGCTCGACGGAGTGGTGGAAGGTAGGCGGGTGTAACTTGATGAAATCACTGAGTGACACCAAGTTATTTCTTAGATGGTGTGCTGTGTTCTGTTCGATGCGCTCCAGCAAACGATTGGTCTCCCGTTTGTTTCTCTCGGCTTCCAGCATAACTTCGGCTAGAGAAGGAGGGTGAGGCAGATTTGCATTCCTGACTTCACTGCCTTCGGCCTGCTCTTGGGGAGCAGGGTTTTTGCGCGTGTTAACCATCCTAGGAAAAATAAGACAATGGTTAAGTCCAGGATGATAAGATTTGGCACAGAAATGTAGAATGTAATGGATAACTCGGAATGCAGGATGATCATCTGTATGACATGGTAGATACAGAAACTGCTTCTTTATTCCATCGTCATACACACCATACAAGGTTTTAGTACAAGACCAAACAAAGTACTACTACGGTGAAAGGGAGATTACATCTCATCGAAGGCATTCCAAGCTCCTATACATTATTTTTCATACACCTCCGGAATGACTACACACTAAGTCATATTCCACAAGTCATGCAGGACAGCGGAAATACAACTGTTACATTACTAGTGGAACTACTACTAACTCAGACGTCTCCGTAGTAGTCCTCGTAGAAGTCACCTCCATAACCTGGAAGTTCAACGTGGGCATCCGGAAACAGACGATCTCGCGGAGCTTGTGGACCAAAAGGGCTAGGGTGAGGTCTTGGTCCAACAAACGGTGGCCTGCAGGGACCACGAGGCGGGGTGATGCCTCCCACATCACGCCAATCCATCATGTCCG
This sequence comes from Triticum timopheevii, assembly GCA_963921465.1. Classification (NCBI taxonomy): domain Eukaryota; kingdom Viridiplantae; phylum Streptophyta; class Magnoliopsida; order Poales; family Poaceae; genus Triticum; species Triticum timopheevii. The sequence goes on along the minus strand of OY997270.1, from coordinate 624,677,499 downwards.
GCAGAGCAGACCTAACAGGATACAAATCTCTCATATCCATGTATCCAGCTTGCACAGCCGGTGCAAACCGAGTCAAGGTGGCCCAATGATCAGCGCGGGTGTTGAAGAGCTCCATTCTCAAGGCCCGGTTTTCACGGTCCTTATCCTCGAGCAACTCAGCAGTGGTGCGAGTTAGTGAATCCTCCTGAGTGGGGTCAGCATAGATAGCCTGGAGATACCCTTGTGCTCCCGGAAGTGATGATGGCATATACCGGAAATCAGAGTCCCGAAATTGGCCAGTCCTGACTCGCATGATGGTCATCATAGAGTAGGCGGCATCCTGCACAGCCATCTCAACAGTAACACCGAGCCCGTAGGAACAGTGAAGAGCCTCGGTAGAACCAGGATAAGATGGAAATATCCTGACAGTGCAAAGATACTGGCTTTGATTAAAATCTCGAAATTGCTCTTCGACCGTGTACTCAGGATACCAACGGTATCCAGCCTCAGTCATTACCCTGACCAACATAGCAGTATGGCCGGGTACATCAATGCATCAGGTCAGGCGAACCACTTGATTTTGGTCGCGAGTGGCCATCTGAAAGCACAACCATAATGCAAAGGCATTAGAATTTCTAGCAAAATTTCGACAGCATAATAGCTGTAAATGCTCAAAAGGATTTTGAGACATTTGACAAGGATTTCATACACACTCAACAACATCATATCAAAGTTCCAGGTCCATCTTAGCAACATAATGTGGTAGTAGATCTGAACTAGGCTTGTATCCATCAAACCTATAAGGTACTACTGATTAGTAACACGTGAACCTGATAGAGAGAAGAGATCCTAATTCCTTAGTCCCCGGTGGAAGAATAGACTGACTCAGATCAGAATGTCATAAGATAAAGGAGTAAAAAGAGCCTTACGTTCCAACCCACAAACAATTCCCCTACATATAACTAAAGAATTTCTAGACTCAACATCGACCAGTTTGGCTTGGAGAACCTACAGGCAGTCCGGCTCTGATACCAACACTGTCAGGACCCCGACTCAAAATCATATCGATCTAGCCTGTAACACCTCATATCACTTTGCGGCCTCACGCACGGTATCCCCACGGGTGTCGCCTTACCTTTGCCCGGGACCATTTGCGCCTTTTGGCACACGTATATGATAGTGTCGCTAGCATCCATATGAAAAGGAGCCCGGGCTGACATGGCTAGTTGTAAACCCAAAGTGGCACCGACTTACAGGGACAGGCATCCATGACCCAGCATCGAACGTGTCGTTCATCAGCAAGTAAGTTCCGGGCTGTAGCACTGGGCTAGCAGGACTCCGGTACTCAATGCGTGACATTTCCCCGAAGGGACAGACACAGGAACGAAGAAGGACACATGCCGGCCAGCCAAGTGTTCCGGAGCAGTAGCAAGCTACCATGGCTCAGTGGAATCACTAGGAGACATTTCCCGGTAAGAGAGGCTACTAAAGATAAACAACTAGATAGTCAGATCCCACACATACCAAGCATTTCAATCATACACACAATATGCTCGATATGTGCAAATACAACAAGGCATCACAACATGACTCTAAGACACAAGTACTTTATTTAAAGGCTCAGAGAGCCGTACATAGCATACACACAAGTACGGGTCACACGACCCAGCATTCAAGTCATACAGTCATACAAACCAGCAGCGGAAGTAACATGTCTGAGTACAGACGAATAGTAAAATAAAAGAGGCTTGGAAAGCCTAGCTATACTACGTGGTCCTTCACAAGCTCAGGATCACCACCTGGGCCTTAGCCTACTCATTGATGTCAACGTCTACGAAGAACCCATCAGAAGGGGTTGCAGCATCTTCTGTAAAAATGTCAATTATAGCAACATGAGTACAAAGGTACTCAGCAAGACTTACATCAGATCCTACATACATGCACATTATCAAGAAGGGTTGGTGGAGTTATTGCAGCAAGCCAGCTTTGACTCTTGGCTAAACTATCCTACGAGACTCCAACTTGAAATGGTTTGCGCACACGAGTCCACTACTCACCACTCAATACACTACCGAGGATCCACCTCCGTCTTCCTACGGAAGAGCCATCCTCGGCACTCACGCTTATCTGGAGGCTTTTAGTAGTTTCCATTTACTTGTCTATGAACTGTATAGGCAACCAAGTAGTCCTTTACCGCGGACGCGGCTATTCGAATAGATTAGGTTAACCCTGCAGGGGTGTACTTCTTCATACACGCTCTCACCACTTACCGTCGTTTACACGACATGTACTCGGCAACCTTCAAGCAGAAGCCCAACGTGGGTGTCGGCCACGACCTACCTAAACACCTAAGTCTCTAGTCCAGGTTTATCGCCTATTTGGGTTCCATCCATGAGGAGATCCGGCCGAAGTTTCGCTCACGGCCCCAAACGATGTGAACAGGGTTCCCGAGATACCAAACGGGCATCCGGTACACCCGGCCACGTACCTACCGCATCACAGCCCACCCCTACGGTCAGCGCTGTCCACGGCCTCCAGTAGGCTACAAACACCAGAAACTACTTGCAACTCCTGGACAGAAGACTAGGGTGAATAAGAAGCCGAGAGGGTCCATTGGTTTCGGGCCCAATGCATGGTAGTAGCTGAATCTTAAATCACACATACAGATCTCAGTGCTTAAGGACGGCCTCAATGAAACAACCCACCATGTACTCCTACATGGCCTCTCATCGATACCTTTACCAAATCGTGTTCACCACACCACTCTCAACTGATATGATCATTTCACTCTAGCCCATCACCCAGATGAACCAGACCTGACACGACTCTAAGCATAGCAGGCATAGCAAGGTAGGAACAACACATACATATGGCTCAAGCAACTCCTACACATGCTAGTGGGTTTCATCTAGTTACTGTGGCAATGACAGGTCATGCAGAGGAAATGGGTTCAACTACCGAGCACACAGCAGTTTGAAACGCGTTGTCTTAATGCAGTAAATGAGAGCAAGAGCGAGAACATGGGATTGTATCGATATGATCAAACGGTTGGTTGCTTGCCTGATGGGTCGATGCACAGATACGGTTCTTCGCTAGGGTAATCACGGTACTCCTCGGAGGCAGAACCTGCCGCAAAGAACACCGATACATGGCCATCACCAAACAATGTGCGACAATATGATGCATGCATGAAACATGGCAATATGAGTGTGTTGGGCTAGTGCAACTAAGACCAGAAGGGTTTGAACCAATTTGAACCAAAGATTCAAATTTCAAACTCATACATGGCCCTTTAAAGTGTTTTATCTTGTTCTGCATTAAACATCAAGTTAACTTGTTTAATCATGCATGGAAACAGTACAGGTGGATAGATTGGATTTTTCTGATCATTTTTCATATATAACTTGTCTGATTTGGAGTTACAGATTAAAAGTTATAAATTTTTGAAGTTTAAACTATATTCTGGAATTTCCTATATTAGAATAAATCCAGAAATTAATTTCTGCGTCAGCATTGCGTCACGCTGACCTCAGCAGGTCAACAGACCCGGTCCAGTCAAACCTGACGCGTGGGGCCAGGGTGTCAGGGTCATTAGATTAGTTAAAGTTTAATTAAAACTAAACTAGGTTAGTTAACAGGGCTGGGCCCCACCTGTCAGCGACTCAACGGAGTCAACCAGGGCCCACCCGTGGTCAAAACAGGTCAGCGGCGCCGGCGTTTAGCCGCCGGCGAGCCCGACGCGGCGGCGGAAAGTGGTTTTGGCCGTTCCGGCCACCAAATGGGTCGCGGAGGGCATCGGAATGGAGCTGAGGACGAGCCGGAGCTCTTGGCGGAGTCCGTTGGGGTCGGGGTGGCCGGAGTTGGCGCCGGTGACGACTTTGGCGGCGACCGGAGCTCGGGTGAGAACGAACTCGGGCTAGAGTGTGCGGTGAGGTGCGGGGAGTGCATGGTTAGCCTCAGCGCGGCGTGTCGAGTGCGTTGGACACCGTGGAGTGGCCGGAGGATGGCCGGGAGCACGTCGGCGACGAGATCCGCGGCGGTGCGTGCGGGTGATCTTTGTGTGGTGGCTACACGGCTCGGGAGTGAGAGGGGAAGGGTAGGAGGAGTAGCTAGGCTCACTGGGCACTCGTAGAGGCCACCGGCGGGGTCGGGGACGAGCTGAGACGGCGGCGGCGTTGAAAGGGATCTCCGGCGACGGCGAACTCGGGCGAGGTCGGTGCGGTGGACTCAGGCCTTGCGAGGGCTCGGGGCTTGGCTAGCTCGACGAAGTGGACGGCGGCGGAGCTCCTGGACACGGCGGCACGGCGTGGGGTTGACGGAGGGCGTGGCTACGGCGAGGGGGTGGCGGCGATGGCGTCGGCCATGGCTGGGGAGCGCGAGGGGGAGGTGCTGGAGAGGAGAGGGGGTGTCTGGGGGGTTCAGGGGAGAGAGGGGGAGCGATCCACGGCGTTAGCCGGGCGAGAGAAGCAACGAGGCGGCGAGCAGGTGCGTGGCACCCATGCGGTGCTCGCCGTCGAGCACCTGCCTGCCTGCCTGGCCGGCAAGCAGCTCGCTGGCGCGGCGCTGGGCTGGGCCGGCAGGTGGGCTGGTTAGCGGGCGCCAGGTAAGTTTTCCCTTTCCTATTTTTTTCTTTTTCTATTTTTCTGCAACTTTGTTGAATTAATAAAAATACTTAGGTAACTCCTAAAATTTCCAAACTGCACCTGGTCCATAGTTGGATTATTTCCAACATGAAACATTTTAGTTTGGAGATATTTGAGCACTTGAAATATTTTATATAGTTTTAAATGCCCAAATTCAAATATTTATGATTTAATTCAGAGACCCTAAGATGACCTAGGAAATTGTGCATCACTTTTTGCAGAGGTTCTGAACCAAGACAAAAATGATGGACATTTTAGAAGGGCATTTCAGGTTCATTGAAAAAGTTTTTAGTAAACCCTAGTTGGTTTCAGAGGGGGCTGGGGGTTCTGTCATCCCCATTTCAAGTTTCTTATGAAAAAATAGACATGATGCAACACTCTAATGCATAACTAGCTAGGGTGTGACATTTAATCCTCGAAATCGTGGTTCATCCGATGAAATCATCGAGGAGCATGTGGGAGCCAACATGGGTATACAGATCCCGCTGTTGATTATTGCCCGAGAGTCGTCTCGGTCATGTCTACATGTCTCCCGAACCCGTAGGGTCTACACACTTAAGGTTCGGTGACGCTAGGGTTATTAGGAAGACTTGTATGTGATTACCGAATGTTGTTCGGAGTCCCGGATGAGATCCCGGACGTCACGAGGAGTTCCAGAATGGTCCGGAGGTGAAGATTTATATATGGGAAGTTGTCATGCGGACGCCGGAAAGTTTCGGGGGCATATCGGTATTGTACCGGGGCCACCAGAGAGGTTCCGGGGGTCCACCGAGAGGGGCACCCCTCTCGGAGGGCCACATGGGCCGCAAGGGACAGGGAACCAGCCCCTGGAGGGCTGGGTGCGCCCCCCACCTTGGGCCCATGCGCCTAGGGTTGGGGGGGGAACCCTAGAGGGGGCGCCCCCCTTGCTTGGGGGGCAAGTCCCCCCTCCCTGGCCGCCCCCCCTCTAGATCCCATCTAGATGGGTCGGCCCCCCTTGCCCCTTCCCCTATAAATAGAGGGGTGAGGGGAGGGCTGCTGTACACAACCCAAGGCGCAGCCCCTCCCCTCCCCAACACCTCTCCTCCTCCGTTACGTGCTTGGCGAAGCCCTGTCGGAGTACTACTGCACCAACACCACCACGCCGTCGTGCTGCCATTGGAGCAATCTTCCCGAACCTCTCCTTCCTCCTTGCTGGATCAAGACGGAGGAGCCGTCGTCCGTCCCGTACGTATGTTGAACGCGGAGGTGCTGTCCGTTCAGCACTTGGTCATCGGTGATCTGAATCACGGAGAGTACGACTCCATCATCACCCTTCCCTTGAACGCTTCCGCACGCGATCTACAAGTGGTATGTAGATGCAGACTCACTCCCTTGACTCGTTGCTTAGATGAACTCATAGATGGATCTTGGTGAAACCGTAGGAAAAAATTTAATTTTCTGCAACGTTCCCCAACATATTCCGCGTGTGCAACTGTTTTACACCTGTTGTATTTGAACGTAGAGCCTATCACACCCGATCATCACGTGGTGTCTCAGCATGAAGAACTTTCGCAACGGTGCATACTCATGAAGAACACTTATACCTTGAAATTTAGTGAGAGATCATCTTATAATGCTACCGTCAATCAAAGCAAAATAAGATGCATAAAGGATAAACATCACATGCAATCAATATAAGTGATATGATATGGCCATCATCATCTTGTGCTTGTGATCTCCATCTCCGAAGCACCGTCATGATCACCATCGTCACCGACGCGACACCTTGATCTCCATCGTAGCATCATTGTCATTTCGCCACCTATTGCTTCTATGACTATCGCTACCGCTTAGTGATAAAGTAAAGCAATTACAGGGCGATTGCATTGCATACAATAAAGCGACAACCATATGGCTCCTGCCAGTTGCCGATAACTCGGTTACAAAACATGGTCATCTCATACAATAAAATATAGCATCACGACTTGACCATATCACATCACAACATGCCCTGCAAAAACAAGTTAGACGTCATCTACTTTGTTGTTGCAAATTTTACGTGGCTGCTACAGGCTGAGCAAGAACCGTTCTTACCTATGCATCAAAACCACAACGATAGTTTGTCAAGTTAGTGTTGTTTTAACCTTCTCAAGGACCGGGCGTAGCCACACTCGGTTCAACTAAAGTTGGAGAAACTGACACCCGCCAGCCACCTATGTGCAAAGCACGTCGGTAGAACCAGTCTCGCGTAAGCGTATGCGTAATGTCGGTCCGGGCCGCTTCATCCAACAATACCGCCGAACCAAAGTATGACATGCTGGTAAGCAGTATGACTTGTATCGCCCACAACTCACTTGTGTTCTACTCGTGCATATAACATCTACGCATAAAACTAGGCTCGAATGCCACTGTTGGGAAACGTAGTAATTTCAAAAATTTCCTACGCACACTCAAGATCATGGTGATGCATAGCAACGAGTGGGGAGAGTGTGTCCATGTACCCTCGTAGACCGAAAGCGGAAGCGTTAGCATAACGCGGTTGATGTAGTCGTACGTCTTCACGATCCGAAAGATCAAGTACCGAACGCACGACACCTCCGAGTTCAGCACACGTTCAGCTCGATGACGTCCCTCGAACTTTGATCCAGCCGAGCTTTGAGGGAGAGTTCCATCAGCACGACGGCGTGGTGAGGATGATGATGTTCTACCGATGCAGGGCTTCGCCTAAGCACCGCTACGATATTATCGAGGTGGATTATGGTGGAGGGGGGGCACCGCACACGGCTAAGAGATCCAAGGGATCAATTGTTGTGTCTCCAAGGGGTGCCCCCCTCCCCGTATATAAAGGAGTGGAGGAGGGGGAGGGCCGGCCCTCTCTATGGCGCGCCCTAGGAGGAGTCCTACTCCCACCGGGAGTAGGACTCCCCCCTTCCAAGTAGTAGGAGTAGGAGTCAAGGAAAGGGAGAGAGAAGAGAAGGAAGGAGGGGGCATAGCCCCTCCCCTTAGTCCAATTCGGACTAGGCCTTGGGGGGGCGCCCAGCCTCTCCTCTCTCTTTCCCCTAAAGCCCAATAAGGCACATATACTCCCCGGCGAATTCCCGTAACTCTCCAGTACTCCGAAAAATACCCGAATCACTCGGAACCTTTTCGATGTCCGAATATAGTCATCCAATATATCGATCTTTACATCTCGACCATTTAGAGACTCCTCGTCATGTCCCCGATCTCATCCGGGACTCCAAACTCATTCGGTACATCAAAACACATAAACTCATAATATAACTGTCATCGAACTTTAAGCGTGCGGACCCTACGGGTTCGAGAATTATGTAGACATGACTGAGACATGTCTCCGGTCAATAACCAATAGCGGAACCTGGATGCTCATATTGGCTCCCACATATTGTACGAAGATCTTTATCGGTCAAACCGCATAACAACATATGTTGTTCCCTTTGTCATCGGTATGTTACTTGCCCGAGATTCGATCGTCGGTATCTCAATACCTAGTTCAATCTTGTTACCGGCAAGTCTCTTTACTCATTCTGTAATACATCATCCCGCAACTAACTCATTAGTTACAATGCTTGCAAGGCTTATAGTGATGTGCATTACCGAGAGGGCCCAGAGATACCTCTCCGACAATCGGAGTGACAAATCCTAATCTCGAAATACGCCAACTCAACATGTACCTTCGGAGACACCTGTAGAGCTCCTTTATAATCACCCAGTTACGTTGTGACGTTGGTAGCACACAAAGTGTTCCTCCGGTAAATGGGAGTTGCATAATCTCATAGTTATAGGAACATGTATAAGTCATGAAGAAAGCAATAGCAACATACTAAACGATCCAGTGCTAAGCTAACGGAATGGGTCAAGTCAATCACATCATTCTCTAATGATGTGATCCCGTTAATCAAATGACAATTCATGTCTATGGCTAGGAAACTTAACCATCTTTGATTCAACGAGCTAGTCAAGTAGAGGCATACTAGTGACACTATGTTTGTCTATGCATTCACACATGTATTATGTTTCCGGTTAATACAATTCTAGCATGAATAATAAACATTTATCATGAAATAAGGAAATAAATAATAACATTATTATTGCCACTAGGGCATATTTCCTTCAGAGTTGTCATTTGATTAACGGGATCACATCATTAGGAGAATGATGTGATTGACTTGACCCATTCCGTTAGCTTAGCACTTGATCGTTTAGTATGTTGCTATCGCTTTCTTCATGACTTATACATGTTCCTATAACTATGAGATTATGCAACTCCCGTTCACCGGAGGAACACTTTGTGTGCTACCAAACGTCACAATGTAACTGGGTGATTATAAAGGAGCTCTACAGGTGTCTCCGAAGGTACATGTTGAGTTGGCATATTTCGAGAATAGGATTTGTCACTCCATTGTCGGAGAGGTATCTCTGGGCCCTCTCGGTAATGCACATCACTATAAGCCTTGCAAGCATTGTAACTAATGAGTTAGTTGCGGGATGATGCATTATGGAACGAGTAAAGAGACTTGCCGGTAACGAGATTGAACTGGGTATTGAGATACCGACAATCGAATCTCGGGTAAGTAACATACCGATAACAAAGGGAACAACGTATGTTGTTACGCGGTTTGACTCATAAAGATATTCGTAGAATATGTAGGAGCCAATATGAGCATCCATGTTACGCTATTGGTTATTGACCTGAGACGTGTCTCAGTCATGTCTACATAGTTCTCGAACCCATTGGGTCCGCACGCTTAAAGTTAGATGACGGTTATATTATGAGTTTATATGTTTTGATGTACTGAAGGTAGTTCAGAGTCCCGGATATGATCACGGACATGACGAGGAGTCTCGAAATGGTCGAGACATGAAGATTGATATATTGGACAACTATATTCGGACACTGGAATTGTTTTGGGGGTTATCGGATATATACCAGAGTACGGGGGGTTACCGGAACCCCCCGGAGGTTAATGGGCCTCATGGGCTCAAGTGGCGGAAGGGGAGAGGCGGCCAAGGGGCAGCCGAGCGCCCCTCCCCCCAAGTCCTAATTGGACAAGGAGGGGGGCGGCGCCCCCCCTTTCCTTTTCCCCTCTCTCTCCTTCCCTCTCCTCTCCTACTCCAACAAGGAAGGGGGGAGTCCTACTCCCGGTGGTAGTAGGACTCCTCATGAGGCACGCCAAGGGTGGCCGGAACCCTTCCCCTCCTCCACTCCTTTATATACGGGGAGGGAGGCACCCCTAGAGACACAATAATTGATCCTTGAGATCTCTTAGCCGTGTGTGTGCGGTATCCCCCTCCACCATACTTCACCTCGATAATATCGTAGCGGTTCTTAGGCGAAGCCCTGCGTCGGTAGAACATCATCATTGTCACCACGCCGTTGTGCTGACGGAACTCTCCCTCAAAGCTCGGCTGGATCGGAGTTCGAGGGACGTCATCGAGCTGAACGTGTGCTGAACTCGGAGGTGCCGTGCGTTCGGTACTTGATCAGTCGGATCGTGCAGATGTATGACTACATCAACCGCGTTGCACTAACGCTTCTGCTTTCGGTCTACGAGGGTACGTGGACACACTCTCCCTTCTCGTTGCTATGCATCACCATGATCTTGCGTGTGCGTAGGATTTTTTTTGAAATTACTACGTTCCCCAACAGTGGTATCAGAGCCAGGTTTTATGCGTTGATGTTATATGCACAAGTAGAACACAAGTGAGTTGTGGGGGATACAAGTCATACTACTTACCAGCATGTCATACTGTGGTTCGGCGGTATTGTTGGATGAAGTAGCCTGGACCGACATTACGCGTACGCTTACGTGAGACTGGTTCTACCGACGTGCTTTGCACACAGGTGGCCGGCGGGTGTCAGTTTCTCCAACTTTAGTTGAACCGAGTGTGGCTACGCCCGGTCCTTGAGAAGGTTAAAACATCATTAACTTGACAAACTATCGTTGTGGTTTTGATGCATAGGTAAGAACGGTCCTTGCTAAGCCCGTAGCATCCACGTAAAACTTGCAACAACAAAGTAGAGGACGTCTAACTTGTTTTTGCAGGCCATGTTGTGATGTGATATGGTCAAGACGTGATGCTATATTTTATTGTATGAGATGATCATGTTTTGTAACCGAGTTATCGGCAACTGGCAGGAGCCATATGGTTGTCGCTTTATTGTATGTAACACAATTGCCCTGTAATTGCTTTACTTTATCACTAAGCGGTAGCGATAGTCGTAGAAGCAATAGTTGGCTATACGACAATGATGCTACGATGGAGATCAAAGTCTCACGCCGGTGACGATGGTGATCATGACGGTGCTTCAAAGATGGAGATCACAAGCACAAGATGATGATGGCCATATAAAATCACTTATATTGATTGCATGTGATGTTTATCTTTTATGCATCTTATCTTGCTTTGATTGACGGTAGCATTATAAGATGATCTCTCACTAAATTTCAAGATAAAAGTGTTCTCCCTGAGTATGTACCGTTGCCAAAGTTCGTCGTGCCCAGACACCATGTGATGATCGGGTGTGATAAGCTCTACGTCCATCTACAACGGGTGCAAGCCAGTTTTGCACATGCAGAATACTCAGGTTAAACTTGACGAGCCTAGCATATGCATATATGGCCTCGGAACTCTGAGACTGAAAGGTCGAGCGTGAATCATATAGTAGATATGATCAACATAGTGAAGTTCACCATTGAAAACTACTCCATTTCATGTGATGATCGGTTATGGTTTAGTTCATTTGGATCACGTGATCACATAGATGATTAGAGGGATGTCTATCTAAGTGGGAGTTCTTAAGTAATATGATTAATTAAACTTAAATTTATCATGAACTTAGTACCTGATAGTATTTTGCTTGTCTATGTTTGTTGTCGATAGATGGCCCGTGCTGTTGTTCCGTTAAATTTTAATGTGTTCCTTGAGAAAGCAAAGCTGAAAGATGATGGTAGCAATTACACGGACTGGGTCCGTAACTTGAGGATTATCCTCATTGCTACACAGAAGAGTTACATCCTGGAAGCACCGCTAGGTGTACCACCTGCGCCAGCTACTGCAGACATTGTGAATGCCTGGCAGTCGCGTGTTGATGACTACTCTATAGTTTAGTGTGCCATGCTTTACAGCTTAGAACCGGGACTTCAACGACGTTTTGAATGTCATGGAGCATATGAAATGTTCCAGGAGTTGAAGTTAATATTTCAAGCAAATGCCCGGACTGAGAGATATGAAGCCTCCAAGAAGTTCTACAGCTGCAAGATGGAGGAGAATAGTTCTGTCAGTGAACATATACTCAAAATGTCTGGGTATTGCAATCACTTGATTCAACTGGGAGTTAATCTTCAGGATGATAGTGTCATTGACAGAATTCTTCAATCACTGCCACCAAGCTACAAATGAACTATAATATGTAAGGGATGAACAAGACAATTCCCGAGCTCTTCACAATGATAAAGGCTGCGGAGGTAGAAATCAAGAAGGAGCATCAAATGTTGATGGTCAATAAGACCACCAGTTTCAAGAAAAAGGGTAAAGGGAACAAGAAGGGGAACTTCAAGAAGAACGGCAAACAAGTTGCTGCTCAAGAGAAGAAACCCAAGTCTGGACCAAAACCTGAAACTGAGTGCTTCTACTACAAGCAGACTGGTCACTGGAAGCGGAACTGCCCTATGTATTTGGCGGATAAGAATGATGGCAAGCTGAATAAAGGTATATGTGATATACATGTTATTGATGTGTACCTTACTAGGGCTCGCAGTAGCACCTAGGTATTTGATACTGGTTCTGTTGCTAATATTTGCAACTTGAAACAGGGACTATGGATTAAGCGGACACTAGCTAAGGACGAGGTGACAATGCACGTGGGACATGGTTCCAAAGTCGATGTGATCGCCGTCGGCACGCTACCTCTACATCTACCTTCAGGATTAGTTTTAGACCTAAATAATTATTATTTGGTGCCAGCGTTGAGCATTAACATTATATCTGGATCTTGTTTGATGTGAGACAGTTATTCATTTAAATCTGAGAATAATGGTTGTTCTATTTATATGAGTAATATCTTTTATGGTCATGCACCCTTGAAGAGTGGTCTATTTTTGATGAATCTCGATAGTAGTGATACACATATTCATAAGGTTGAAACCAAAAGATGCAGAGTTGATAATGATAATGCAACTTATTTGTGGCACTGCCGTTTGGGTCATATTGGTGTAAAGCGCATGAAGAAACTCCATACTGATGGACTTTTGGAACCACTTGATTATGAATCACTTGGTCCTTGCGAACCATGCCTCATGGGCAAGATGACTAAAATGCCGTTCTCCGGAACTATGGAGCGAGCAACTGATTTGTTGGAGATCATACATACTGATGTATGTGGTCCAATGAATGTTGAGGCTCGCGGCGGGTATCGTTATTTTCTCACCTTCACAGATGATTTAAATAGATATGGGTATTGATACGTCTCCAACGTATCTATAATTCATGAAGCATTCATGCTATATTATTATATGTTTTGGATGTTTATGGGCTTTATTTTACACTTTTATATTATTTTTGGGACTAACCTATTAACCGGAGGCCCAACCCATATTGCTGTTTTCTTACCTATTTCAGTGTTTCGAAGAAAAGGAATATCAAATGGAGTCCAAACGGAATGAAACTTTCGGAAAAGTTATTTTTGGAACAGAAGCAATCTCGGGAACTTGGAGTGCAAGCCAGGGAAGCGTCGAGGAAGCAACGAGATAGGGGGTGCGCCCACCCCCCTGGGCGCGCCCTCCACCCTCGTGGGCCCCTCGAGGCTCCCCCGACTGACTTCTTTCACCTATATATTCCCATATACCCTAAAACCATCGAAGAACACAATAGATCGGGAGTTCCGCTGCCGCAAGCCTCTGTAGCCACCAAAAACCTCTCGGGAGCCCGTTCCGGCACCCTGCCGGAGGGGGGATCCCTCACCGGTGGCCATCTTCATCATCCCGGTGCTCTCCATGACGAGGAGGGAGTAGTTCACCCTCGGGGCTGAGGGTATGTACCAGTAGCTATGTGTTTGATCTCTCTCTCTCTCTCTCGTGTTCTCTCTATGGCACGATCTTGATGTATCGCGAGCTTTGCTATTATAGTTGAATCTTATAATGTTTCTCCCCCTCTACTCTCTTGTGACGAATTGAGTTTTCCCTTTGAAGTTATCTTGTTGGATTAAGTCTTTAAGGATTTGAGAACACTTGATATATGTCTTGCCGTGCTTATCTGTGGTGAAAATGGGATATCACGTGATCCACTTGATGTATGTTTTGGTGATCAACTTGCGGGTTCCGCCCATGAACCTTTGCATAGGGGTTGGCACACGTTTTCGTCTTGACTCTCTGGTAGAAACTTTGGGGCAATCTTTGAAGTACTTTCTGTTGGTTGAATAGATAAATCTGAGGTTGTGTGATGCATATCGTATAATCATGCCCACGGATACTTGAGGTGACAATGGAGTATCTGGGTGACATTAGGGTTTTGGTTGATTTGTGTCTTAAGGTGTTATTCTAGTACGAACTCTTGAATAGATCGATCTGAAAGAATAACTTTGAGGTGGTTTCGTACCCTACCATAATCTCTTCGTTGGTTCTCCTCTATTAGTGACTTTGGAGTGACTCTTTGTTGCATGTTGAGGGATAGTAATATGGTCCAATTATGTTATTATTGTTGAGAGAACTTGCACTAGTGAAAGTATGAACCTTAGGCCTTGTTTCCTACCATTGCAATACCTTTTACGCTCACTTTTATCATTAGTTACCTTGCTGTTTTTATATTTTCAGATTACAAATACCCATATCTACCATCCATATTGCACTTGTATCACCATCTCTTCGCCGAACTAGTGCACCTATACAATTTACCATTGTATTGGGTGTGTTGGGGACACAAGAGACTTTTTGTTATTTGGTTGCAGGGTTGTTTGAGAGAGACCATCTTCATCCTACTCCTCCCACGGATTGATAAACCTTAGGTCATCCACTTGAGGGAAATTTGCTACTATCCTACAAACCTCTGCACTTGGAGGCCCAACAACGTCTACAAGAAGAAGGTTGTGTAGTAGACATCAAGCCCATTTCTGGCGCCGTTGCCGGGGAGGTGAGTGATTGAAGGTATATCTTTAGATCTTGCAATCGAATATTTTTGTTTCTTGTTTTATCACTAGTTTAGTTTATAAAAAAAACTACAAAAATGGATTTGAGTTTGTCTCATACCTTCATCTTTGTAATATCTTTCGTGAGTATGATGAAAAGGAAAATTGTGCTCAAGTGCTGGAAGAAGAAATCTATAAAATGCTTGATACTAAATCTTTGAATGATGAGCATGATTGCAATGTTGTTAGTATGAACTCTTTGAATATCGATAGTACTAATGATGATTGTGAGAGTTATGATGAAAATATCTCTTATAAGCATGTCGATTTTTGTGGAGTAGATTGGGTTTGCAAGTACACACCAAATAGGGAAAATAGATATTTCAAGAGGCATAAGTATTTAGAAACTAAAGTGTTGCAAGAAAGGCTTAATGTGAGTGCTGAAAATTTAAATTTCCTTTGCCGTACTTGTGAACTTTGCAATGAACACGGTCATTTAAATCTCTGATGCAAATTGTTTCATGATCGAATCGTGTCCAAAAATTGTGATGACTTGATTTCCCTTGCACAACATAATGAAGTTAGTTTGTTGTTGGGTTATGAGGAATTGAAACGTGCAACTAAGCATATTCCAGAATTTAATCTTGAGCAATTTCTTGATATTGATCTAGAAAAGATTTATTTGTATTGTGCAGTGAATTGCATTGAAAATCCTTATATTGACAATTACCTAAAGAAAAGAAAGCAAATAGAAGATGAAGAGTATACTAATGAAAGGGAAGAGACTTCCCAATCTCCTCCTATTATTTCTTATGATGAATCAGGTAACAAGGAGGAGCTTTCTACTCAACCAATCTCATCTATAAGGAGCTTAAAGAAGAAGGTTGAAACCACACATAATGCAAAGAAGAAAAAGAAAAGAAGGAGCAACAAAGGTAAAAAGGTATCCCTCCCAAATGATGTTGCTCCTACTACTCATTGTGATGATGATAATTTCTATACCATTGGTGCTATCCATACTATTAATGATGAGAGTGATTATGATATGTTTGATGATGATGAAATATTTGAGAATATATTTGCTGAAATTAATGTTTGTCCCAAGCTTGGGGATGCTATGTTTAATGAAGATGATATTTTTAGCCTCCCAAGTTTTGATATGCAAAGTTGTTATGATGATAGCATGCCTCTTACCTATGATGATTATATTGATGAAAGTGGGTTTGGAAGAGTGTCAACTTTAGGAATTAGTGATCCCAATATTTTGGAGGATGTTGAATCTTATTGTGATGAATATGAAAGTAGATTTGGAAGAGTGTCAACTTTATTTAGTGATGATTCCACTATCTTGGAAGAGGTTTCAATCGATTATGATGAGAATGAAGTTGCTACTTATGATGATTATTGTGATGAAACTTATGCTATAAAAAGTAGTGATGATTATATTTATAAAACTTGTCATGATTATGATTACCCTTTTTTGGAACATTACTCTTTTAATGTGGAAACAATTTATAGTATTCAAGTCCCTTATGATACTCCCACTATTCCGAATAAGAAGAATTTTGCTTATGTAGAGAGTAGTAAATTTTCTATGCAAGTAGATCATGAAAAGAATGCTTTAGGTTCTGGTTATATTTTTGAATTCATTCATGATGCTACTGGAAATTATTATGAGGGAGGAATATATGCTTGTAGGAATTGCAATAATGTCAAGTTTCCTCTCTTTGTGCTTAAAATTTTGAAGTTATGCTTGTTTTGCCTTCCTATGCTAGTTGATTATTGTTCCCATAAGTTGTTTGCTCACAAAATCCCTATGCATAGGAAGTGGGTTAGGCTTAAATGTGCTAGTCTTATGCTTCATGATGCTCCCGTTATGTTTCAATTCTTATCTCTTATGTGAGCATCATTGTCATCATCATGCCTAGCTAGAAAGGCATTAAAGAAAAGAGCTTGTTGGGAGGCAAAACAATATTTATCCTTACTGTTTTTATGTGTTCACATGATTATGCTACTTTATTAATCATGTTTTATAGCTTTTGTTTCAATAAAGTGCCAAGTAAGACCTTTAGGATAGCTTACGGTGATAGTTGTGTTGATCCTGCTGAAAATCAGAAACTTTTGCACCCAGTAAATTAGTTTTGTTAATTCACAGAAACGTTCTCTTGATCTGATTATTTTTTCTCTGGATTGGTACACGAATTTCTTAGGACTTCCTAATTTGGTAGGATTTTTGGAGTTCCAGAAGTATACGTTTGATACAAATTACTACTGACTGTTCTGTTTTTGACAGATTCTGTTTTCTATATGTTGTTTACTTATTTTGATGCATCTATGGCTAGTATTAAATGGTATGAACCATAGAGAAGTTGGAGTACAGTAGATATTACACCAATATGAATTTATAATGTGTTCATTACAGTACCTAAGTGGTGGTTTTATTTTCTTATACTAACGGAGCTTACGAGTTTTCTGTTGAGTTCTGTGTTGTGAAGTTTTCAAGTTTTGGGTAAAGATTCGATGGACTATGGAATAAAGAGTGGCAAGAGCCTAAGCTTGGGGATGCCCAAGGCACCCCAAGGAAATATTCAAGGACCACCAGCCTAAGCTTGGGGATGCCCCGGAAGGCATCCCCTCTTTCGTCTTCGTTCATCGGTAACTTTACTTGGAGCTATATTTTTATTCACCACATGATATGTGTTTTGCTTGGAGCATCATTTTATTTTGTTAGTATTAGCTTTCTGTTATCTAGAATAATGTTTTGCATCTTTATTTTCAATAAAAATGTCAAGGATAGCCTTTACCACGCTTGTTTTGCTAGTATACATGTTGCTGTTTGAAAACAGAAAGTTTACCGCTGTTGCAAAAATTCCCTAGAAAAGTAAGAGAATGATATAATGTTGAAACTTTTTGCATATTGAGCTCTGATAAATCTTCTACAGTGTAGTATTTTTCTCATAATTTTTGGAGTTAGGGAAGTATTGATACTCTTGCATTTTTTACATACTGTACTGTTTAGGCAGATTGCTGTTATGTTTGCATTGTTTGCATATGTTTGCTTGTTTAATGATTCTATTTGAGGATAGGAGTATTAAATATGCAGAGACATTTAGTATGAAATGTTGCATAATAATTTTAGTGATTTTTTACAGTAGAAAATGATAAGGTTTTGCATTGGTTTATACTAACCTATCTCACGAGTTCTTGTTGAGTTTGGTGTGGATGAAGCTTTTGATAAAAAGAGAAACCATGATATGAGAGGAATTAAGGAGACACAAAAGTTCAAGCTTGGGGATGCCCAAGGCACCCCAAGATAATATTTCAAGAAGTCTCAAGCATCTAAGCTTGGGGATGCCCCGTTAGGCATCCCACCTTTCTTCTTCAACAACTATCGGTTAGTATCGGTTGAGCCTAAGTTTTTGCTTCTTCACATGAGTTGTGCTATCCTTGCAATGCCATTTTATTTTGCTTTGCTTGCTGTTTGAATACAATACCAAGATCTGAAATTCTTAAATGAGAGAGAGTCTTCACTTAGTTACATAATTATTTAGCTACTCATTGATCATCACTTATATCTTTTTGGAGTAGTTTGTCATTTACTCGCGTGCTTCACTTATATCCTATGAGTAAATGGTTGAATGAGTTGAATGTCATAATCTGAAATTATATATCTCTCATTTGCTTATCCCATGGGGAGTAATGACTTCACGTCTAAGAAGTAGAGGTTCTAAATTTATTGAATGTTAGCAAGCATTGTATTGGTCATTTGAAAAATTCATGAAAGAATATTGAAGGAAGAGAGATTTCACATATAAATATACTATCCTAGACATCTTTTATAATTGTGAGCACTCATTAAGTATGACATGCTAAAGGGTTGATGTTGGACAAGGAAGACAACGTAATGGGTTATGTTTTCTCACATCTCAGTTAAAGTATATTGTCATGGATCATTCAAACATGTTGAGATTTCCTTTCCCCTTCATGCTAGCCAAAATTCCTTGCACCAAGTAGAGATATTACTTGTGCTTCCAAATATCCTTAAACCCAGTTTTTGCCATGAGAGTCCACCATACCTACCTATGGATTGAGTAAGATCCTTCAAGTAAATTGTCATCGGTGCATGTAATAAAAATTGCTCTAAATATGTATGATTTATTAGTGTGAAGAAAATAAGCTTTATACGATCTTGTTATGGAAGCAATAAAAGGGACGGACTGCATAATAAAGGTCTATATACAAGTGGTAATATAAAGTGACGTTCTTTTGCATTAAGATTTTTTGCATCCAACCATAAAAGCGCATGACAACCTCTGCTTCCCTCTGTGAAGGGACTATCTTTTACTTTATATCTTGTACTTTATGCAAGAGTCAAGGTGATCTTCACCTTTCCCTTTTTCATTTTATCCTTTGGCAAGCACCTCGTCTTGGAAAGATCCTGATATATATATCCAATTGGATGTAAGTTAGCATGAACTATTATTGTTGACATCACCCAAAGGTGAATACGTTGGGAGGCAACACTATAAGCCCCTATCTTTCTCAGTGTCCGATTAAAAATCCATAACCATAAGTATTGCGTGAGTGTTAGCAATTGAAAAAGACTATATGATAGTTGAGTATGTGAAGTTTGCTAAATCAAAGCTCTGACATAGACCCTTCCTGAAAATAACATGAATTGCAATTGTTTGATGACTTAGAATGAAGTTTGCTAGTTTTGAATAAAGTTTATGGTCTATGCTTTAACATGTGAATTGCTTGTTAGTGGTTCGTGAGAAGTTTTATGAGATGAACTACTGTTATAACATATAATCATGCTAGAAAAGGTGACTGAAATTATCATTGATCAAAGTTGTGCACCTGCTAGCATTCACACTTCATAAATTCTTTCTTTTATCATTTACCTACTCGAGGACGAGCAGGAAATAAGCTTGGGGATGCTGATACGTCTCCAACATATCTATAATTTATGAAGCATTCATGCTATATTATTATGTGTTTTGGATGTTTATGGGCTCTATTTTACATTTTTATATTATTTCTGGGACTAACCTATTAACCGGAGGCCCAGCCCATATTGCTGTTTTCTTGCCTATTTCAGTGTTTCAAAGAAAAGGAATATCAAACGGAGTCCAAACGGAATGAAACCTTCGAAAAAATTATTTTTGGAACAGAAGCAATCCCGGGAACTTGGAGTGCAAGCCAGGGAAGCGTCGAGGAATCCACGAGATAGGGGGAGCGCCCTCCACCCTCGTGGGCCCCTCGAGGCTCCCCCGATTGACTTTTTTCGCCTATATATTCCCATATACCCTAAAACCATCGAAAAACACAATAGATTGGGAGTTCCGCCACCGCAAGCCTCTGTAGCCACCAAAAACCTCTCGGGAGCCCATTCCGGCACCCTGCCGGAGGGGGGATCCCTCACCAGTGGCCATCTTCATCATCCCGGCGCACTCCATGACGAGGAGGGAGTAGTTCACCCTCGGGGCTAAGGGTATGTACCAGTAGCTATGTTTTTGATCTCTCTCTCTCTCTCTCTCTCTCTCTCATGTTCTCTCTATGGTACGATCTTGATGTATTGCGAGCTTTGCTATTATAGTTGGATCTTATGATGTTTCTCCCCCTCTACTCTCTTGTGATGAATTGAGTTTTCCCTTTGAAGTTATCTTGTCAGATTGAGTCTTTAAGGATTTGAGAACACTTGATGTATGTCTTGCCGTGCTTATCTGTGGTGACAATGGGATATCATGTGATCCACTTGATGTATGTTTTGGTGATCAACTTGCGGGTTCCGCCCATGAACCTTTGCATAGGGGTTGGCACACGTTTTCGTCTTGACTCTCTGGTAGAAACTTTGGGGCAATCTTTGAAGTACTTTGTGTTGGTTGAATAGATGAATCTGAGGTTGTGTGATGCATATCGTATAATCATGCCCACGGATACTTGAGGTGACAATGGAGTATCTAGGTGACATTAGGGTTTTGGTTGATTTGTGTCTTAAGGTGTTATTCTAGTACGAACTCTTGAATAGATCGATCTGAAAGAATAACTTTGAGGTGGTTTCGTACCCTACCATAATTTCTTCATTTGTTCTCCTCTATTAGTGACTTTGGAGTGACTCTTTGTTGCATGTTGAGGGATAGTTATATGATCCAATTATGTTATTATTGTTGAGAGAACTTGCACTAGTGAAAGTATGAACATTAGGCCTTGTTTCCTACCATTGCAATACCGTTTATGCTCACTTTTATCATTAGTTACCTTGCTGTTTTTATATTTTCAGATTACAAATACCCATATCTACCATCCATATTGCACTTGTATCACCATCTCTTCGCCGAACTAGTGCACCTATACAATTTACCATTGTATTGGGTGTGTTGGGGACACAAGAGACATTTTGTTATTTGGTTGCAGGGTTGTTTGAGAGAGACCATCTTCATCCTACGCCTCCCACGGATTGATAAACCTTAGGTCATCCACTTGAGGGAAATTTTCTACTGTCCTACAAACCTCTGCACTTGGAGGCCCAACAACGTCTACAAGAAGAAGGTTGTGTAGTAGACATCAGGTATATCTACTTAATGAAACATAAGTCTGAAACATTTGAAAAGTTCAAAGAATTTCAGAGTGAAGTTGAAAATCATCGTAACAAGAAAATAAAGTTTCTACGATCTGATCGTGGAGGAGAATATTTGAGTTACGAGTTCGGTCTACATTTGAAACAATGCGGAATAGTTTCTCAACTCACGCCAACCGGAACACCACAGCGAAATGGTGTGTCCGAACATCATAATCGTACTTTACTAGATATGGTGCGATCTATGATGTCTCTTACTGATTTACCGCTATCATTTTGGGGTTATGCTTTAGAGACGGCTACATTCACGTTAAATAGGGCACCATCAAAATCCGTTGATACGACACCTTATGAACTGTGGTTTGGCAAGAAACCAAAGTTGTCGTTTCTTAAAGTTTGGGGCTGCGATGCTTATGTGAAAAAGCTTCAACCTGATAAGCTCGAACCCATATCGGAGAAATGTGTCTTCATAGGATACCAAAAGGAAACTGTTGGGTACACCTTCTATCACAGATCCGAAGGCAAGACATTCGTTGCCAAGAATGGATCCTTTCTAGAGAAGGAGTTTCTCTCGAAAGAAATGAGTGGGAGGAAAGTAGAACTTGATGAGGTAACTGTACCTGCTCCATTATTGGAAAATAGTTTATCACAGAAACCGGTTCCTGTGACGACTACACCAATTAGTGAAGAAGCTAAGGATATTGATCATGAAACTTCAGATCAAGTTACTACCGAACCTCGTAGGTCAACCAAAGTAAGATCTGCACCAGAGTGGTATGGTAATCCTATTCTGGAGGTCATGTTACTTGACCATGGCGAACCTACGAACTATGAGGAAGCGACGATGAGCCCAGATTCCGCAAAATGCCTTGAGGCCATGAAATCTGAGATGGGATCCATGTATGAGAACAAAGTATGGACTTTGGTTGACTTGTTTGTTGATCGGCAAGCCATCGAGAATAAATGGATCTTCAAGAAGAAGACTGACCCTGATGGTAATGTTACTGTTTACAAAGCTCGACTTGTTGCAAAAGGTTTTTGACAAGTTCAAGGGGTTGACTATGATGAGACTTTCTCACCTGTAGCGATGCTTAAGTCTGTCCGAATCATGTTAGCAATTGCTGCATTGTATGATTATGAAATTTGGCAAATGGATGTCAAAACTACATTCCTGAATGGATTTCTGGAAGAAGAGTTGTATATGATGCAACCAGAAGGTTTTGTCGATCCATTTATGGACTGGTGCAAGCCTCTCGGAGTTGGAATAAACACTTTGATAGCGTGATCAAAGCATATGGTTTTATACAAACTTTTGGAGAAGCTTTTATTTACAAGAAAGTGAGTGGGAGCTCTGTAGCATTTCTAATATTATATGTGGACGACATATTATTGATTGGAAATGATATAGAATTTCTGGAGAGCATAAAAGGATACTTGAATAAAAGTTTTTCAATGAAAGACCTCGGTGAAGCTGCTTATATATTGGGCATCAAGATCTATAGAGATAGATCAAGATGCTTAATTGGACTTTCACAAAATACATACCTTGATAAAGTTTTGAAAAAGTTCAAAATGGATCAAGAAAAGAAAGGGTTCTTGCCTGTAATACCAGGTGTGAAATTGAGTCAGACTCAATGTTCGACCACTGCAGAAGATAGAGAGAAAATTAAAGATGTTCCCTATGCTTCAGCCATAGGCTCTATCATGTATGCAATGCTATGTACCAGACCTGATGTGTGTCTTGCTATAAGTTTAGCAGGGAGGTACCAAAGTAATCCAGGAGTGGATCACTGGACAGCGGTCAAGAACATCCTGAAATACCTTTAAAGGACTAAGGATATGTTTCTCGTTTATGGAGGTGACAAAGAGCTAGTCGTAAATGGTTACGTCGATGCAAGCTTTGACATTGATCCAGACGATTCTAAATCGCAAATCGGATACGTGTTTATATTGAATGGTGGAGCTGTCAGTTGGTGCAGTTCTAAACAAAGCATCGTGGCGGGATCTACATGTGAAGCGGAGTTCATAGCTGCTTCGGAAGCAGCAAATGAAGGATTCTGGATGAAGGAGTTCATATCCGATCTAGGTGTCATACCTAGTGCATCGGGTCCAATGAAAATCTTTCGTGACAATACTGGTGCAATTGCCTTAGCAAAGGAATCCAGATTTCACAAGAGAACTGTCGTGGAATTATCACGTCAGATGTCCTCATGAAAGGACATAGTCGTGGAGCCATCGCAACGGGTTAGCTTGAAGGGGTTAAACCGGACAAGGGACACGGGAAGGTAAAAGCCTACGCCTAGTTGTGATGGGATTGATTGGGTTTCGATGATCAGGGAGCGAAATACGCTTGCCTGAGTCTCGAGTTGTTGTATGTTGTCCCTGAATGACCGCCGTGTCGTCCCTTTATATACACAGGTTGACGCCCGGCCGGTCTATAGAGCCCCGAGGCCGACTCATACAAAGTGTCTGGCTCGGTCTCTCCTTTCCTAACTTATATTACAAGTTTACATAGTCATGGCGGTTTACCACTATGGGCCCTAATCCGCCTTTGGGCTTCAGGCTTCTAGGCTTCCTTCAGTAAAGCGCCATCTTCTGGATCTTCATGGGCTTCAACATAGTCGAGGGTGAACCGGGCCCTCCTGGCCGGTTTACACTCAGTAGCTATATCCTCAACATTAGGCCCCAGATTGATTTGAATTTGTTCATGTCAATCTTCAATACTTCAAAGATATCTTGTAGGCATGTTCTTGTATTTTCGTAAACCGCCATATTGTCTTCTCCTGTAACTTTTGTAAACCGCCGTGATGTCATCTTCTGATTACAGCAACGGTCCATCATGACATCATCTCTGTATAAAAGATTAAAATGATTCCCTTCTCTTAATGGTTATCCCGAAAATCGAGGCGACAGGCGCACCCATTCGGCCGTTTCAGGCTCCTTGATTCTCGCGCCTGCCGTTTTACTCCTTCCAACATAAATAAGGCCAGAGGGCCCTTCTCTCTTTTCCCCTTCTGCGCCTTCTTCTTCATCACGACGCCCAAGCTCTGAAGCTCCGCCGCCGTCCGCGACCCTTGAGAACTGCATCAACTAAGGCCGCTGCATCAACCTGAAACTAACCAGAAACTCGTCGCCCCCTTCCGCAGCAAATCTGCAGTGGTAAGCTTCCTCTTTCCTTCATCTTTAGATCTGTGCTAGGGTTTGCGAGCTCCTCTGTAAAGTTCTTCGTTCTTCCTTCTGCTGCGGTAGTTTTGATCCAATAACAGTGTAGATCTTATGCGGTAGTTACTCCGCATCTGTTTTTAATACCAGCAGATCGTCCTTTTTCTTCTGTAGAGTACACGATCTTCCCTGTTCTTCTTAGCGCCTTTAGAGGTCACAAAAAAATTGCTTTACGGATGTGCGGTAGATCCAAATAAATTTGATCATTGTGTGAAACCTGTTTCTGTCAACACTTAGCAGAAATTTTGAATCCTGGCCCTTCTACCAACGGGCGGTTTAATATTTGATAGTCAATCCGCCATATGTCATTAGCCCTCTCTTAAACCGCCAACTGAACCTTGCATAGTATTTTTCTCCGGTTCAACACTGAATTGTACACCTTAAATTGTAAATTATAAAACCGGCACTTGTTTTTTCTTTCAGTTCCCTCCTTCCGGAATGTCGAAACAATTCGCTGCTTGCAATTGGGTTCCGTCCCGGATCACGGAGACACAAATCAATGGTTATGTCACCACTAGTGCTTTAGCCTCACAAAGGGCTCTCCACTGGCGAGTTCCGAAATCGGAATGTTCGCCTGAACCTCAAGAAGGAGAGGTAATTGTCTTTATGCAACACTTAGACCGGGGATTCAGTCCGCCCGGATGAAATTTTTTCCGAGATGTCCTTGCAAGCTTCCAACTCCATCCGCAAGATATTGGTCCGAACTCTGTGTCAAACATATGCAACTTTCAAGTATTCTGCGAAGTCTATCTTCAAGAAGAGCCAACTATGGAGCTGTTCTGGGACTTTTTCCATTTGAACCGCCGTACGGAATTCTGGGATGGTCCCAACACAGAGCTTGGCGGCGTTTCAATTCAGAAAAGAAAAGAAGTTGACTTCCCTCATGCCAAACATCATAGCCATCCTAAAGATTGGAATCAGACCTAGTTTTACTGTCGGAATACTGCCCCTGATGGAGAAAATCCCTTGCCGGGTTACCGCCCTCACCGGCTTAGCAATAGCCACCCATTACCTTCATGCTTGACTGCCACAGAACGGAAGAATTTTGCACCTCAAATCACCAAGCTCAGGGCTCTGATGGCCAACGGTTTAACTGGCATTGACCTTGTCCGCTGCTGGGTTTCTTGGGGCATTTTACCCTTAAGCCGGCGCCCCGGATTGATGCATGAGTATACTGGTGATGTCAAAGATCCTCAACGATATCATGAAATAGTAATGACCGATCTTGAAGTTACTGAATCGGTGAAGAAAATGCTTGATGAACCGATCTCTACATGCAGCCAAACCGGTTTGGCTCCGTTTTGCGTCTCCAATAAACCGCCAGCGGTAAAGTTCATATAAATTCTTTACTGATTTGCTTCCGCATTGACTATGTACTAACCTTTCCTTGTCTTAATTTCAGGCTAACAGCTCCTTTTGGAAACGGACTAAACCGGCCCGGGCTCCTCGTGCAAAAACCAAGGCCACCAAGAAAGCTGGCAAGAGGAAAACCGCCGAGTCTTCTGACCCTCCAGAGGAGGAGGAATTAGATGCTGAGGTAGAACTTGACTCACTTGATTCCTTTTTCGTACATCTTATTGACAATGGCTATTCTCAGGATGATGCTGAAGCCAGCCATGCAGAACATGTTGAGGTAATCCTTCTTTCTTCCGATTCAGATCTTGTACCGGTTCAAAGAATTCGCCGCACAGTCCGGAAAGTAAAAAAACCTCACCCCCTTGCTCATTTGGATCCAAAATTTTCTTTGAAGACACAACAAGTTGAAGAACATCGCACAACCCGGCATAGTGGTCAACAAATCACGTCGTCCGGTTTAGCTGATACGCCAACCCAGAAACATCGTCCAGAGGTGACTTGCTCTCCTGAAAAATGTTACCCTTTGAAAGGTTTCTTCCGCTGCCCTCTCAATCCGTCTGACCCGAATTACCAGGCTTCTTCCAACTCGTCTGGCGGTTCATCAACCACTCAGCTGCCTCCTCTCAAAGTCGTCGCTGGGTAAGTATATTACTCCTTAATTTGTTTCTTTTATTTGCCGGTTTACCATATTCTATCCTTTGATGTTGTAGCGCCAAGGCTCGATTGAGTAAGAAAGCCAAGACCAGCGACCCAACTGTGGATGTTGATCCGGAGAAGACTCCAGAGCATCATGGCGAAGATCCTGAAGTTGCTATAGACAGCTCTGCTAGGCAAAACCAAGATGCTGATGCCAACCCGCCAGAGGTTGAACTGAATGTAGAGGTTGATACTTCACATCCTCCTGCTCCTCCAAGTCCAATAGTTGAACAGCGGGGCTCAACTGCTGATCCGCCAAGCCCTGTCAATAAACCGCCAAGTCCCACTACCACGGCACCAAGTCCTGTATAGAATATTGACTCATCCAGTCCGGCCAAAGATGATGACGTCGTTGTTACTGGCACTGGATATACCGCCCCTGGTAATCCGGTTGCTCTATCAAAGCACACTGTCAAAGATGAGTTTGCTGCCATGAGCAAGGGGAAGGGGAAGACTGATCTGTCAGCTTATGTCGATCTCTCTGCTCAAGACCTTCACTCCGGCTTCTTGAACCGGCTTTACACCAGCCGTGATTATGAAGCCGGTTTAGTAAATCTGATGAAGGAGCGCTATGAGGTAAACAATTTTGCTCTTTGCTATGTACCTTCATTACATTGTAGCCCCCAAGGGCTGGTTTGTCTTGAGAAAGTCAAACCGGGACTTTGTATACTCCATACTGTACTAGATGAAATTCCCTTGTGTATTTCTGATCAAACACCCATTAGCCCCCAAGTGCCATGATTAAAACTTGTATTAATCCTTGGGACTTCAATAATCAGCATAAAAATGATCTGCATTAGCCCCCAAGTGCCAAGTGTATAACTGGTTATATGCTTGGGACTTTAACAAAGATATTAAACCGTTCTCTTACTGTTGCAGAGTGAGATAAACCAACAAGTCTCGCAAATTGCTGACCTTCAAGAAAATCTGAAATCCCAACAAGCAGAAACCACCAAGGCCAAGGATGAGTTAAAAACCGCTTTAACCACCATGGAGCAACTCAAAGAATGGTTCAAGGCTGAGCAGGCCAACTGGGATACAGAAAAGGCCAGTTGTTGAAGCGGGCGGAAAATGCTGAAGCAGCTCTTAAACCGGTGACGGAAGAGCTTTCTGGATTAAAGCGCCAAGTCAATGCCATGACATCTGCAATATTTGGTAAGCACTGTTTTGCCAAGGCTTGATGAATATTTTGCTTTGAAATTTCTCCGGTTTAATATGAACTTCTTAAACCGATATAGGTAGTCGCATTGCTCATCTGGGTTCTGATATGCGGAAGAAACTCAAGGCCGCGTATACACTGGTTGAATAGCTGTATACCGGCATTCAACGGGTGATCTGCGCCACATCCTATGACAATGTGGCGCCAACACTGATCAAGGATACGCTGGACCGGCTATCTATGACGCCAGCGCAAATAGAAGAGTTGAAGCGATCTGCGGCCCGGGCTGGCACTTTACTAGCGCTGACTCGAGCCAAGGCATGGATAGCTGATCTTGATCCGGCTGACATAGCCAAGGGCTTCCCCAGTGCACAAGAAAACGGCGAAGTGTTTGACAGTGATGCTCTCAGACGGGTGACAAGGGAGATGCTTCCTCTGGCGAGTCAGTTGGCAGAAGAGGCTAATCTGACGGTTCACCGGTCGTTCTATGACACAAACAACAAACGGGTTGAAGCGGTTATTCCTGAAGTGCAGAACCTTATTCCACCAATCCATAAGCACACTTACGCCCCTGACGTTGATCCGACTGAGCTTACAAGTGAAGAGGCTGTCTTTCAGGCTTTAACCCGGATTGACTGGACCACCAATGACTTCCAGCCATTGGATGGGGAGGAGGAGGCTGAACCGACGCCAGATGACCCATCTACCTCACATCAACCCGGCAATGAAGCTTAATCCGTCAAGGCAGTTGATATGTCAGAAACTGTCCATTTTAAAACAATTCCATATTTTGGGCTTCTGAGTGCCTTGTAATAGGGTAGCAAAAACTTATTGTGATCTACTGCCATCGTGCGGGAGGAGATACTTTGTGTGATCCGCCATGTCAATGTCAATTTTGATTCATGTATCATAATATGCAATTCCTGTGTGTGCATAAAAAGACAAGGGTCCTGGCAGTTTACCGCCGGATGGGTCATAAGGCCCAAGAAAAGGCCGGACTGATAATCAAATCATAAAAATATGAATTGATTCATACCTGTGATGTAAGATCCCTGTTTAGTTGGCTGGTCAACTTTGATTGTAATAAGGGTGAAAGACCAAATCTGACTTTCTTGTATTACTCCATCATGTACTGATGTCATATAGTAAGTCATACCGGGTGATGATTCACGCCAGATGATCCAAGCTGGTGACAGGTAGTCAACGCCAGGCCGGGTTAATAAACTCCGGTTTAAGAATAAGGTCTGTCAACGTGTAGTTGCAAACCAAGCTGGTTTAAAGAATACCGGGCTAATAAAATGACTGACCAAGCCAAGAAAATCGGTTTAACATAAAATTCAGCAAAACGCAAATAAAACCGTGTAGTCGAGGCTTTTTGGGGGCTGCCAGGCCCAAATTCTAGGCTTTTTGTGGGCTGCCAGGCCGCTGAGTTGAACCATTTAACAAAGCCTTTTAAGATGGACCTCCAACTAACCAATCACCGTTTTAACTTTGACAAGTGCAGGATCTCAATGAGAGTAACTGTCAAACGTTCCGAGGCCCGTGCCAGGATGACCTGGATAGGAGTGTCTTACTTGATGAAGGCAGGTTAACCCGGGGTTTTAGGTAAATATACCAGGCTTCCAAGCCGTGGGTCGATAGCCAGCTACAAGGGTCCATTCAAACTCCTTGGTATTTGACCAAGGAGCCCCCAAGTAACGTGATGAGCTGTGCTCATTGGGTGCCTATGTTTGAGTTGTGCATAGCATCCAGACTCTCTTTGGCCCCTTGGGTGTGAAGCTCCCAAGCTTTGTGGCGTGATAGCCGGTTTAACAGGTAGTACTTCGCTTTGTCAGCTGAAGCCCCCATGTAACTCCAAGGATATTTGAGAAAAAACAGCAGAGGCCCCACTTTAGAGCAAGGATGCTGATTTATTTATTGATCATAATATATACATTGTCAAAATATGTACATAAAAAGAGCCTATGGCTCAAGTGTAATAAGGCCGGAGGAGAGCTATGTTCCACGGCCGCCAGGTCTCCTCCTCAGAGTTGCGTGAGTTGTCTCGAACGTCAATGAGGTAGTATGATCCGTTGTGCAGATTCTTGCTGACCACAAAGGGTCCTTCCCAAGGCGGGGATAACTTGTGCATGTCGGTCTGATCCTGGATGAGCCGGAGCACCAAGTCACCTTCTTGAAAGGTTCTTGTCTTAACCCGGCGGCTGTGATAACGCCGTAGGTCTTGTTGATAAACCGCCGGTCGAGCCAAAGCCATATCCCATTTCTCATCTAACAGGTCCATTGCCTCTTGGCGAGCTTGCTCATTGTCCGCTTCAACATAATTAGCAACCCGGGGCGAGTCATGACGTATATCACTTGGGAGAACCGCCTCTGCCCCGTATACCATAAAGAAAGGCGTGTAACCTGTTGATCGATTGGGGGTGGTGTTGATACTCCATAACACAGAAGGTAATTCTTCCACCCAACAATCCAGTGTCCGCTTCAAGGGAATCATGAGCCGGGGTTTAAGACCATTTAAAATTTCTTGATTAGCTCGCTCCGCTTGCCCGTTGGATTGAGGGTGCGCCACAGATGCTAGGTCAAGGCGGATGTGCTCTCACTGACAGAAATCCTCCATCTCACCTTTGGAAAGGTTGGTACCATTATCCGTGATGATACTGTGCGGAAAGCCAAATCAGAAGATAATCTTTTTGAGAAATTGAACCGCCGAAGCTGCATCACACTTGCTAACAGGCTCCGCTTCAACCCACTTGGTGAATTTGTCAACTGCCACCAATAGGTGGGTCTTCTTGTCCTGCGAATGTTTGAAGGGTCCCACCATATCAAGCCCCCAAGTAGAAAAAGGCCAAGTGATAGGAATCATCCGTAGCTCCTGAGCCGAAACATGAGCTCGACGTGAAATTTTTTGACAAGCCTCACATCGCTTTACCAGATCCTCCGCATCAGCATGAGCTGTCAACCAGTAAAACCCATGATGAAAAGCTTTTGCAACCAGGGACTTTGAGCTGGCATGATGACCACAATCCCCTTCATGAATTTCCTGCAGGATCTCTTGGCCTTCTTCCGGAGAAACACAACACTGAAATACGCCTGAAATGCTACAGGGTGTAACTCGCCATTGTGAATAACCATGGACTTGGATCGCCGGACTATCTGTCGGGCCAGGACTTTGTCATTTGGTAGCTCACCCCGGCTCATGTACGCCAGATATGGAGCCGTCCAATCCGGCACAATGTGTAAAGCGGCCACCAACTGAGCCTCCATATCAGGAACAGCCAAATCCTCTTCTGGGGGCAACTTAACAGACGGGTTATGCAAGATATCTAAAAAGGTGTTAGGAGGTACCGGTGCTGAGATCCAAGCCGGCTCAAAGCACTACTAGGGAAAAGGGTAGCAGCAGCGCGGGTTTTTAGGCTAGCAGCAGCGCGGGTGGCCGCGCTACTAATAAGGCGCTACAGCTAACTCATAGTAGTAGCGTGGCCCCAACCCGCGCTACTACTGTTGACGATATCAGCAGCGCTTTTTGTGAACGCGCTACTATTAACTAGCTGTAGCGATTTCGCCATCCCTCGCTACTGCTATATCTTTCATCATTTTCCCACTGCCCCATTCCCTTTCAGTTCTCCTTTCAGATACTAGATACTAGGTACTGCTAGTAGATATCAAATTCATAAACCATTACTAGGTACGGTAGTACTCCCTTCGTTCCAAATTACTCGTCGTGGTTTTAGTTCAAACCACGACGTGTAATTTGGAACGAAGGGAGTACTAGATAACAATTTCATGCATAGCCAACATGCATCCTCAAGCAGTACAAGGTCATATCAACGGCCATCATCATATGTAGGTCTAGATGATATCGACGACGATCATCATATGTAGTTCTAGATGACATAGCCACACACACATATGTAGTTCTAGATGATATAGCCACACACACATATGTACTTCTAGATGATATCGAAGACAATCATCATCCTCAAGCCTGGGCGGTTGGTGTTCCTGATAGTAATTACGATGGCCTGTCCAACACCAAGATTCTTGCCATCGAGGAATTTCTTCCACCCAACCAAGTTTAAGTGTGTGCGACCGTCCGTGTCCACGCGGTAAGTACAGGTTGTGACGGAGCCCCTTGCAGTAAGGCGTAGTCCAGCTGAGCCTTCTTCATCAGGCTCGATACCATAACTCACAGATATGCTCTTTGCCAATTTCTGAATAAGAAAAACATTTCAATTAATAAGCATGTGATCGAACTCTACACTAAAACATATATATCATCGACTAGATTCCACACAACATACCATATCATTGGACTGTACACTAAGTAATTCAAACTACTAATTTGCATTTGTAAGTATAACATACCATATCATGTCGATCAACCATGGTATTTGTCAAGCGGGTCACGAATGGAACCCCGACAAAGTCAGCACGTGGCGGAATTATGTCCCACAGGTTGGACACCTCCTCCTCACTCAGCCTTGTTCTTTGAGCTACGATGGCTTCATGAAGTGGGTACTCATCATCTTCATCGAGTGGGTCCTCATTATCTTCATCATCTTCATCATCTTCGTCATCTTCATCATCTTCCAGTAGGTTGAGATAAATGACAGCTAGCTTCGGTCTTTCTGCTCGGAAGTTGAAGCTGATCAACTCACCACCAGTAAGATGCATGCGAGCGACGAAACGGGCCCATCCATCTCCTCCAATCTACGACATATTGCGTCCTTTCTCGACCTCAATAGTGTACGGCCCCCCAGGAGCCTCAAATGTCACAGTGTCTCCTGTCAGCTTGTTGAATTTCAACCTCACGTTGCATGGGACGATTTGTGTAAAATAAGCAAAATGACACAATGCAGTAATGCCAACACTAAAAATAAAATAGTTATTACATTTCATCTTATTTCTTACCGCCGCATGATGAAAACTCGGCTGGAAGTAGACGCCGAACAGCTTGCCAGTTGCAAGGCTGCTGGCGCATCTTGACTTGCATAGTTGACATAGTGGTGGTGGTGGTGGCGCCATTCTTCCTAAAGCAATATGAGCAAAGGATTACTAAATCAACTAAATCAAAATGTTCTAAGTCAACTAAATCAACTAGCCTACTAAATCAACTAAATCAAAATGTTCTAAGTCAACTAAATCAACTAGCCTACTAAATCAACTAAATCAAAATGTTCTAAGTCAACTAAATCAACTAGCCTACTAAATCAACTAAATCAAAATGTTCTAAGTCAACTAAATTAACTAGCCTACTAAATCAACTAAATCAAAATGTTCTAAGTCAACTAAATCAACTAGCCTACTAAATCAACTAAATCAAAATGTTCTAAGTCAACTAAATCAACTAGCCTACTAAATCAACTAAATCAAAATGTTCTAAGTCAACTAAATCAACTAGCCTACTAAGTCAACTAAATTATATCAACTAGATCAAAATGTTGCATATGAGCAGGAGGGAGAAGGAGGGCGACTCGAGGAGGGAGAAGAGAGTAGGATGGAGGAGGAAGGCGGAGCGAGGAGGGGCCGGCCGGTGCGGCCAGTTGAGGGAGGACGGAGGAGGAAGGCGGAGCGAGGAGGGGCTGGCCGGCGCGGCCAGTTGAGGGAGGACGGAGGAGGAAGGCGGAGCAAGGAGGGGCCGGCCAGCGGCGAGTGGAGAGGGAGGACGGAGGAGGAGGCCGGTATCGAGTCCAGCAAGGAGGAGGAGGTGACGGCGCGCGGCGCAGACAGAGGAGGGGCGACGGGGGAGCGCGGCGCAGACGGATCGGAGAGGATTTTGAGTGGCTGTGTGTGTGAGTGGATCCGAAGGGAGGAGATGAGGGAGATGAATGGCTTAGCAGTAGCGCTCTTCAGGAAAAGACGCTACTACTAAGCTATCTAGCACCAGCGCCTTTCACAGTAAAGCGCTACTGCTATGTGTCAGCATGCAAAAATAGACTTTGTTCAATATATCAAAAACACATTAATCGTCAACGATCTTTTTGTGTACAATCTGATTTGACAATATGAGTCCTCACCGGTTTAGGAACAGGTGAAGACTCATATTGCAGCCACAAATTCTATACATAGAGTTCAATGAAGATCAAGTGCTTGTCAAAGTGTGAGAAGTAACATATTTAAGGTGGTAGAAACTCTCTTCATGGAGCGAGGTGGGACTAAATTTTTGTAGGAAACTTAGCAGTAGCGCTTATCCGAGAAATGCGCTGCTACTATGCACGTAGCAGTAGCGCGCATCACGCTAACGCGTTGCTGCTATAAATAGCCTCGCGGCGGCCTTGTAGGAATTATAGAAGCAACGCGTCTTTCGGGTGACGCGCTACTGCTATATTTGTCTCAGCTGCGAGTTTCTTCTCTACGCGCTACTGCTAGTTAGCAGCAGCGAGTTATTTTGAAGCACGCTGCTGATACGATTCTGTGAATAGCCTTTTCCCTAGTAGTGAAGCGTCTGCTGCTTCATTTTTGCGCCGATCAATGTGCTCAACCTGATACCCCTTGAAGTGACCTGCCACAATATCCACCTCACGCCTGTAAGCCGCCATGAGTGGATCCTTGGAATCCCAAGTACCAGAAACTTGCTGAGCCACTAGATCAGAATCTCCGAAACAACGAACTCGACTTAAGTTCATCTCTTTAGCCACACGGAGACCATGAAGTAGAGCTTCATACTCAGCTGCATTGTTAGTACAAGGAAACATCAAGCGGAGGACATAGCAAATTTTATCACCTCGAGGGGAAGTAAGAACAACTCCAGCCCCCGAGCCTTCCAACTGCCTGGATCCATCGAAATGAATAGTCCAGTACGTATTATCCGGTTTATCTTCCGGTGCTTGCAACTCGGTCCAGTCATTGATAAAGTCCACAAGAGCCTGAGACTTGATGGCTGTTCGAGATACATATTTTAATCCGTGTGGACCAATGTAACATCCCAAATTTTCAATTTGGAATGTTATACATTAGATCATCATGCATTACATATTTTCTTGCATTTGTTGATCCTAGAAATTTCACGCTACTCAAGGACCCACGGAGAGAGTTGGAGATTTTGATATTTTCATATTTGAGTTCTCTCAAATTATGAAAAGAGGATCATTTGGATTATTTATTTTATCTTCAAATATTTTTCCAATATCAAAAATATGAGAGGGAATAATATGACTTTCGCAAAATTCGGGAAAAATGAGGATTTAATAAATATATCAAATTTTGGATTTTTCTCGGAGTTTATTTGCCTTAGGGAAAAATGCTTATTTTCAAAAATTGCATTTTAGGCCCGAGTAAAAGTTCATTTTGTTCGACTCCTTTTTAGGAGTCGGGGAAAATTTACTTTATTAGTTTTGGAGTTCGTTTAGATTTTCTTTTCTGTGTTTTTCTGCGCGCGAAACCGTTTTTTAAAGAAAGAAAAAGAAAAAAAGCCGCAGCGCGACTGGGCCAAAGGCCCAGCCGGCCGAGCCAGCCGCCGCGCCTGGCCGCACGCGCGCGCGCGCAAGGCTGCCGTGCCAGGGAGCCAGGGAGCCGCCCCGGTTTCCTTTTCTTTAGCAAATCCTAGTAGGATTTGGACCCGTTTCGTTTACTCCGTTTTTGTTTTTAGGATTCCTAATCCTAGTCTAATTCTTGTCCCCTACTCCAAGCAAACCCCCCCCCTCCCCAATATAAATACCCAAGCACCCCCCTCCAACACATCAAACCAAAGCCCTCTCCTCTCCTCTCTGCAGCAGCAGCAGCGCAGCACCACGGCCGCCGCCACCGCCCTACACCGCCGCTGCCGCCGCCCCTCACCAGCGCCGCCGCCGCCGCTTGCCACCGCCGCCGCCAAGTGCCGCCGCCGCCGCCGGAGCCCCTCGCCTCTTCGAGGTACTAGCCCCGCTCCACGTCACTTCTTTCCCTCGGTTCAGTTTTTCTCGTAAACCGTTCCGGTTTTCTAGATCAGTTTTTCCTTTCGGTTTTCTTTCCGAAACCCTAGATCGGTTTTTCTCGCCGGTTTTTCTTTCCGGTTTTGTTTAGCGAGCGTTTGCCGGACTATTCGTCTTAACGAACGTGATCACCGGTTAGCCTCGGTTAACGAACCTCCGTTCGTTCAACCGTTTGTCGTTTTTCTTTTTAATCAGATTTATTCTGCTATTTTTCTGATAGCGATTTCAGATCCGATCTTCTTTCTAGTTTATCTTCTCGCTCGTTTATCGGAATCAGGTGATTCAAGCGCCTGGAGTTTCGTCTCGAAACCGCTGTTCCGACTAATCAACTTAAACCAAGTTTTGCTACTGTAAAATTTGACTTAGTTTCAAATTGCTAGAACCGAGTTGTTTTCTTTCGTCGTTTGACTTTCGTTGCTTTACTCGATTTGATTCTTTTTGCAACCAGGGTTCTTAAGTTGAACTTATTGGTTAGATCTTTTATTCGAGATTTACCTGTGCATTAGATGAGTAATTATTGTATGCTTGTTGTTTGTATGCGATAGATCACCCAGAGTGCGCCGCTTGTTACTTCGAATCTCTAGGTTTCGCGGATCCTCAGCAAGGCAAGTAACACTTGATCATACTTTTTTCTACTACCCAGTTTTTGTGCATTAGATCAATCCTCACACATTGCATGTTTAGGATCAAACTAAATTGTGGGGATGGGAAGTAGATGAGGTAGTACCTATTACATGTTTTACTTATGAAACCTTTGGGAGTTACTTCTGCGTTTGCTTATTATGCCATGCTATGCTAGTAGACGTGGATTGGGTGAGTGATATCCATGACAGATGTGAGTTTGTTAATTAATGGTTTATCTAAGGTGGCAACTTAAATACACATCTGGGTGGATTGAGGCACCTGGAGTTACCAGGACTTGCCTGTTTTTTTGGAAATCCCGGGGGTACCGCGTGATTTTCCTATGGACCGCCACCCAGGCTCAAAGGGATCATAAGATAATTCATACTAGTAACTTACGTGTGCAGCCACAAGCCATTATGGGCTCTGGCATAGTTGACTAAGTCGTGCGAACTCTTATAATGGTGGACTAGCAGATGTAGGGGATGTAGGTGTACCGGTCTACCCATCGTAAGGTGCTAGCGCTTCTGAAAGACTATGTCTCGGTCATCCGTTTCTCAAACACCAAGTAGTGCGGGAAACCAAACGGAGGCGATCGAGTCTTGTGGGGAAAAGTGCGCAAACCTCTGCAGAGTGTACAAACTAATCATGATTAGCCGTGTCCCCGGTTAGGGACATCTTGAGTATCTAGTACTTGAAAAATCATTTGTATCTCAACATGTTACTCTAATGGAATATTGATGGGTTTGTTAATGAGTACTTTTTAATTGGGATTGAGGATGATGTCAACCATTCTCAATGTTTAACAACCACCATGATAGTTAAATAAATTTATTCCTTTGCAGTAGGGAAAAACTGGATTTATGCAAAAAACTGTAACCATAGAGCTTTTCCACCAGCCAAATATGCATGTAGTATAGGCTTATTGTTCATCATTCTCTATGTGTTACTTTGCCAGCATATTCCATGTGCTGACCCGTTTTCGGGCTGCAACTTTCATGTTGCAGACTTTTCAGACAACGAGTAAGGTGCTTTTAGGTTGTGGTTCTATACTCAGTGATGCCGTTGGAGTTGATGGACTCACTTATCTTCCAAGTCTTCCGCTGTTATCGTTATTAGATGGCCTTAAGCCATGATTATTGTAATAAGTCCTCTTTTGGACAAACGATGTAATAAGTGTGTGATTGCTACTCTGTTATAAATCCTTCGAAGTACTGTGTGGTGTCAGCATTACTGATCCAGGGATGACACCGGAGCACAGAGATTGACCATCTGAGGTCGGGTCGCTACAACCAAGCTCAATTGCCCACTTTGCAACCCAGCCAGTTGCTTCCCTGTTTTGAATGATATCGCCCAAGGGAGCAGAACTAACCACTGTGATGGGATGGCCTTGAAAATATTGTTTGAGCTTTCGACTGGCCATAAAAACCCCATACACCAACTTCTACCAATGCGGATAGCGTTGTTTCGACTCGATCAGGACTTCACTGATATAGTACACAGGTCGTTGAACCGGATAGTCCTTCCCAGCTTTACGCTCAACCACAATTGCCACACTAACCGCTCGGGCATTGGCGGCCACGTATAACAGTAAAGGCTCATGGTCCCTGGGGCTGCAAGAACTGGCGGTTCAACCAACTCCCGCTTTAACTCCTCAAAGGCCGCATTGGCTGCGTCACTCTAGACGAAATCATCCGTCTTCTTCAACATCTGATACAAAGGAATGGCCTTCTCACCCAGACGACTGATAAACCGACTGAGGGCTGCAATCCGACCTGCTAGACGCTGAACATCATTGATAGACTTCGGTTTAGCCAGGGATGTGATTGCCTTGATCTTTTCTGGATTAGCCTCAATGCTCCTATTGGACACAAGAAAACCGAGCAGCTTGCCTGCCGGAACACCAAAGACACATTTATCCGGGTTAAGCAT
Source organism: Triticum timopheevii (assembly GCA_963921465.1). Taxonomy (NCBI): domain Eukaryota; kingdom Viridiplantae; phylum Streptophyta; class Magnoliopsida; order Poales; family Poaceae; genus Triticum; species Triticum timopheevii. Next base: position 624,639,299 of record OY997270.1, on the reverse strand, counting down.
CATCTTGTAAACCCGAAGGTTGTCAAACGTCTCCTTGAGATCAGCTATCAATGTCTCCTTTTTCCTGGATTTGACCACAATGTCATCCACATAGGCATGAACATTACGCCCAATCTGCGTGTGAAGACAATTTTGCACACAACGCTGATAAGTTGCCTGAGCACTCTTGAGCCCAAAGGGCATAGAAACATAGCAGAAGGCTCCAAAGGGAGTGATGAAGGCTGTCTTCTCCTGGTCTTTAACAACCATCTTAATCTGATGATATCCTAAATAAGCATCCAAAAAACTCAGGTGTTCACAACCCGCCGTCGCATCAATGATCTGATCAATACACGGGAGAGCAAAGGGATCGGTCAGGCAAGCTTTGTTCAAGTCCGTGTAATCCACACACATACGCCAAGTGCCGTTTTTCTTAAGAACCAGCACCGGATTAGCCAACCATTTAGGATGAAACACTTCAACTATAAACCCAGCAGCCAACAGCCGGGCTACCTCCTCACCAATTGCCTTGTGTCTCTCTTCATTAAAGCGACGAAGAAATTGCTTGACCGGTTTAAACTTCGGATCAATGTTAAGAGTGTGCTCAGCAAGTTCCCTCGGTACACCTGGCATGTCAGTAGGCTTCCATGCAAAAATGTCTCGGTTCTCACGGATGAACTCGATGAGCGCGCTTTCCTATTTTGGATCCAGATTGGTGCTGATGCTGAACTACTTGGACGAATCGCCAGGTATGAAATCAACAAGCTTAGTCTCGGCAGCCGGTTTGAAATGCAGGGTTGGGTCATGCTCAGTGGTGGGCTTCTTCAGAGAGGTCATATCTGCCGGATCAACATTCTCCTTGTAAAACTTTAACTCTTCTGTAGCACAAACCGACTCAGCGTAAGCCGCATCACTTTCCTCGCAATCCAAAGCAATTTTTTGACTTCCATGAACCGTGATGGTTCCTTTGTGACCCGACATCTTGAGCTGCAAGTAAATATAACAAGGCCTCGCCATGAATTTTGCATAAGCCGGTCGCCCAAACAGTGCGTGATACGGGCTCTGCATTCTCACCACCTCAATGGTCAATGTCTCAGACCGGGAATCATTTTCATCACCGAACACAACTTCCAAAGCAATCTTACCTACTGGATATGCCGATTTACCTGGTACCACACCATGAAAAACAGTGTTGGATGGTTTAAGATTCTTATATGTCAACCCCATGCGGCGGAATGTCTCATAATACAGAATATTGATACTGCTTCCTCCATCCATGAGTACTTTGGTGAACTTATAGCCTCCCACCTGAGGCGCCACCACCAGAGCAGATGATCCTCCCTACTCCACACAATAGGTTGTTCCGACCACCGCAGATAACGTGGAACTGCCGGTTCAACCACATTGACTGCCCTCTTGTGTAGCTTCTGATCCCGCTTGCACAGACTAGTGGTGAACACATGATACTGCCCACCATTCAACTGCTTTGGGTGACTCTGGTAACCTGACTTCTACTGATTCCCTTGATTACTCTGCTGGTTATTACCACCTTGGTTGTTCTGGTTGCCATGATTATTCTGAAACCCAGAGCTTGAACCGCCGCCACCATGAAAACCTGAACCTGAACCGCCCGACGGACCCTGATCATACTGGAAAAGATCAGAGTTTTTGAACTCCTTCATAATGTTACAATCCTTCCAGAGATGTGTTGCAGGGGCCTCCTTGGTCCCATGCTTTGGACAGGGCTGATTCAACAAGCGCTCCAGATTCATTGCCCCACCGCGCTGGGGCGGTTTACCCTTACGACGCTGCACATTAGCGTTAGCCACAAAATCTGAATCCGCTTTACGCTTACCATTATTCCCATGGCCTCCTTGGTTGTGCTGCTATCCCTTCGCACCGCCATTCTTCTTTCCCTTCTCCGGTTTCCCATTATCAGAATCGAGATCCTTGGTATTATCAGAATCGGCATACTTTACCAAGGCTGCCATGAGGGTTCCCATGTCGTTGCAGTGGCGTTTGAGCCGTCCCAACTTCATCTTCAGTGACTTAAACCAACAATTGTGCTCCAGTGTGATAATCGCTTGGCCAACATTAATCCGGTCAAACGAGTGCAAAACTTATGAAACCCGGCGTACCCAATGAGTTGTGGACTCGTTCTCTCCCTGAACACAAGCGTCCAGATCCACAATGGACATGGGCTGCTTGCACGTGTCTTTAAAATTGGCTATAAACCGGGCCTTCAACTGATCCCATGACTCAATGGAATTAGCTGGTAGATTTTTCAACCAAGTACGGGTTGTTCCTTCCAACATCATCGTGAAGTACTTTGCACAAGCTGCTTCATCTACATCCCACATCTCCATTGCCATCTCATAACTCTCAATCCACGCCTCGGGTGGCTGATCCGCCGTGTAATTAGGCACTTTGCATGGACCCTTGAAATCCTTGGGAAGACGCACATTACGGAGAGCCGAAATAAGGCACGGCACTCCCCAGGAACTGAAAGCAAGCCCGGTGCCTCTATCAACCGACGCTGCCGGCTGAACCGGGGCGGGTTGGTAACGACCCAAAGCGGCATCCCTTCGTGCCCTACCATGATCCACCACATCTTGAGCATTGCGATGCCGCGCTGCTAGACACTTCTGGTTCATCCGTACGCCTGCTATAACTTGGGCTCGGATGAGGGGTTGAATGAATTCTATCCTAGCTATATGAATAAGCCTGCTGCTGCACCACGGCGGTTTGAAGGAGATATCTCGCCCGCCGCGTCTCAACTACTGCTATTGAATCGCCCTCCATCGGAATGGCTGCCAAACGTGAGGCCGCGGCAATCATGTTATCCAGAGGGCTAAAAAAGTGACCCGGTGGTGTAGGCACGTACTGCGGCGGGTTATCTGTCCGTCGGGGTGGCTCCATTGCTCGTGGCTGATCCGGAGCCGTCCTAGGCGCCTCAGTCCGGTTTGCTGCTGCCGGATTGCTCGGCCCAGCGCCTGGCGTCTAAAAGAGATTTAACCCTTCGTAAACCGGCGGCAGACGTGACCGGTACTTCCTTCGCATTACATCCTCTGATGCGGTCTGATCCAGCATGAGCTGGTAATTCTGTGCCTGTATCCGCTGTGATTGGGCATCCAAAGCGGCCCGTTCTTTAGCCATCCTATTATCCTCAGCTGCCAGTTCCTCCTTAGCCTGCGCTATTTGGTCTTCAGTTTCGCCACGTCCGCATTGTGCTGATCCCGCGTCTCCGAGGTGACTGTCGCGGTTAACAAGGTCGCCCAGGCGTCCATCAAACCAGAGAGGACTTGCGCCGGTCGGCGTGCCAAGGCACCTGCCGCGGCTGCTGATCCGGTATTCATCGCTGTGGTAGACGAAGACTGCAACGTGGGCTGCGTTCCGGCCATGTAAATAGCAACCCGACTTGGGGGTTCAAGGAGATCTGGAATACTGTTGCCATCGGAATATCCTTCTAACACCCCGCTATGAATCTGGTACAAGGACTCGGTTTCGCCAGTGGATGATTCGCCGTCGGAATATACGGCCGTCTCGCCCTCAAACACCGGTTCAGATCCGATCCCATGGACACATCCTACAAACGCACGCTTCACGGCGGGCTTAACACGGGCTGGACTCGCACGCTGAGCCGTCTCGACGAGGTCGGTGCAGATGTCCGGCTCAGGGCCCGGTTCGCCGATCTTGCCGATGAAGACATGAATTCCGCCAAAGGGGACCCGGTACCCGTACTCGATCGAGCCGGCCTCGGGGCCCCATCCTTCGTCGTCGATGTAAAGCTTGCCGCGACGACTTTTGGTCATCCGGCCGATTACGTACCCCTTAAGTCCTTCAGAGCAGCCCTTCGAGAACTCGACGCCATCGTGCGATAGCCCCACGGTGGGCGCCAACTGTCGTGAAATTATCACGTCAGATGTCCTCATGAAAGGAATTAGTCGTGGAGCCATCGCAACGGGTTAGCTTGAAGGGGTTAAACCGGACAAGGGACACGGGAGTTTATACTAGTTTGTCCCCTTCGATGAAGGTAAAAGCCTACCTCTAGTTGTGATGGGATTGATTGGGTTTCGATGATCAGGGAGCGAAATACGCTTGCCTGAATCTCGAGTTGTCGTCTGTTGTCCCTGAATGACCGCCGGGTCGTCCCTTTATATACACAGGTTGACGCCCGGCCGGTCTACAGAGCCCCGAGGCCGACTCATACAAAGTGTCCAGCTCGGTCTCTCCTTTCCTAACTTGTATTACAAGTTTACATAGTCTTGGCGGTTTACCACTATGGGCCCTAATCTGCCTTTGGGCTTCGGGCTTCTAGGCTTCCTTCAGCAAAGCGCCATCTTCTGGATCTTCATGGGCTTCAACATAGTCGAGGGTGAACCGGGCCCTCCTGGCCGGTTTACACTCAGTAGCTATATCCTCAACAAGAACCAAGCACATCAAGAGATGCTTCAATTCCATACGGGACCAAGTCCAGGTGGGAGACATAGAGATTTGCAAGATACATACGGATCCGAATGTTGCAGACCCGTCGACTAAGCCTCTTCCATGAGCAAAATATGATCAGCACCAAGGCTCCATGGGTGTTAGAATCATTACTGTGTAATCTAGATTATTGACTCTAGTGCAACTGGGAACTGAAGGAAATATGCCCTAGAGGGAATAATAAAGTTATTATTTATTTCCTTATATCATGATAAATGTTTATTATTCATGCTAGAATTGTATTACCCGGAAACATAATACATGTGTGAATACATAGACAAACAGAGTATCACTTGTATGCCTCTACTTGACTAGCTCGTAAATCAAAGATGGTTAAGTTTCCTAACCATGGGCATGAGTTGTAATTTGATTAACGGGATCATATCATTAGGAGAATGATGTGATTGACTTGACCCATTCCGTTAGCTCAGCACTTGATCGTTTAGTATGTTGCTATTGCTCTCTTCATGACTTATACATGGTCCTATGACTAAGAGATTATGTAACTCCCGTTTATCGGAGGAACACTTTGTGTGCTACCAAACGTCACAACATAACTGGGTGATTATAAAGGTGATCTACAGGTGTCTCCAAAGGTACTTGTTGAGTTGATGTATTTCGAGATTAGGATTTGTCACTCCGATTGTCGGAGAGGTATCTTTGGGCCCTCTCGGTAATGCACATCACTATAAGCCTTGCAAGCAATGTAGCTAATGAGTTAGTTACGGGATGATGCATTACGTAACGAGTAAAGAGACTTGCCGGTAACGAGATTGAACTAGGTATTGAGATACCGACGATCGAATCTCGGGCAAGTAACATACCGATGACAAAGGGAACAACGTATGTTGTTATGCGGTTTGACCGATAAAGATCTTCATAGAATATGTACGAGCCAATATGAGCATCCAGGTTCCGCTATTGGTTATTGACCGGAGACGTGTCTCGGTCATGTCTACATAGTTCTCGAACCCATAGGGTCCACACGCTTAAAGTTAGATGAAGGTTATATTATGAGTTTATATGTTTTGATGTACCGAAGGTAGTTCGGAGTCCCGGATATGATCACGGACATGATGAGGAGTCTCGAAATTGTCGAGACATGAAGATTGATATATTGGACGACTATATTCGGACACCAGAATTGTTTCGGGGGTTATCGGATATATACCGGAGTACCGGGGGGTTACTGGAACCCCCCGGAGATTAATGGGCTTCATGGGCCCAAGCGGTGGAAGAGGAGAGGCGGCCAAGGGGCAGCCACGCGCCCCTCCCCCCAAGTCCGAATTGGACAAGGAGGGGGGCGGCGCCCCCCTTTCCTTTCCCCCTCTCTCTCCTTCCCTCTCCTCTCCTACTCTAACAAGGAATGGGGGGCACCAGGAGTAGGACTCCTCATGGGGCGCGCCAAGGGTGGCCGGCCCCCTCCCCCTCCTCCACTCCTTTATATACGGGAAGGGAGGCACCCCCTAGAGACACAACAATTGATCCTTGAGATCTCTTAGCCGTGTGCGGTGCCCCCTCCACCATAATCCACCTCGATAATATCGTAGCGGTGCTTAGGCGAAACCCTGCATCGGTAGAACATCATCGTCGTCACCATGCCGTTGTGTTGACGGAACTCTCCCTCAAAGCTCGGCTGGATCAGAGTTCGAGGGACGTCATCCAGCTGAACGTGTTCTGAACTTGGAGGTGCCGTGCATTCGATACTTGATCGGTCGGATCGTGAAGACGTACGACTACATCAACCGTGTTGTGCTAACGCTTCCGCTTTCAGTCTACGAGGGTACGTGGACACACTCTCGCCTCTCGTTGCTATGCATCACCACGATCTTGCGTGTGCGTAGGATTTTTTTTTGAAATTACTACGTTCCCCAACATACGCCACCATCTTTCGATGTTATGTTGATCTTCCTGATGGGAACCCTATCGAATTTGTAAAGTGTTGATTCAGTCACATTTCCTTCCTTTCTTAGGATGTACTCACGTGTCTCTCAACAGATCCACTGTCATAAAGACAAAGCAATCGTCAATCAAAAATTATAAACAAATCAATCATCAATCAAATTGTCTCCAAAAGCCTAGTCGATTCATCATGTTCCAATTTCGTTCATCCTTCATCGTCTCCATCCCATGCTTGCCATGCCAAGAAAACTAGGGGAAAACCGGCCCACGACAGCTCACAGAGGCGTGCAATGTTGTTGTCTGCGGCGGTTGCACCGACATGGTTGGTGGTGGGTGGAGGAGAGCATTTCAACTGAGAGTGGAAAGTTTGAGCTGATGTGGGTTTGCAATCGGCTTTTGGTAGGCTCTGTGTGGGGAGTTCGACAGGTGGGGCCTGGGCGAGTGTGTTGCTCTCGTCGGGGCCACAACACAGGGTATATGCATTGACTACATGATTCTTCCACTTGCTCACAACTCAAAATGATTTGATTTGTTGTTTTGCAATTATTCAAGCAATTTAAATTTTTCACCGCGTCAATCGATATCTATGTAAGACCAAGGAGCAACTCCGAGAGTGAGATGGGGACATTAGGGCTAGCTGCGGCAAGCCCGAGTCTGGAATGAGCTAGAGATGGGGGGCATTGCGGATGGCCATAGTCGATGGGAGCGAGACTGGTGTGGGGGCAGGCAGGGAGGGTTGTCGGCGCCGAAGAAAGGTTGGGTTTACAGGGATAGGGCAAAGGAGGCCGCTTGGCGGGAGGGATGACGAGGTGGGGCACCGCCGCAGGCTACGGTTGGTGAAGATTCTCTGAGGCTAGAGAAAGAAGATCAGCCCCAGGATTTACATCCAACAATCTGCGCTGATTCAACTGAATGCACGATGTTTTACAGGTGGCAAGGCCACCCTCTTTGATTTGCCAAAGAAAGAGAGAGTCATGATAATTTCAGTATCACGATCCCTTTTTCGATTTGTCATGGCAGTATGACAACAACATTTGTACGTTCATTTGATGTTGTCCAAAAATCAACAAAATATTCGTTTATATCAAAATCTCACAAGTAGTACCAAAAGTATAAACTAATAAAAACAAAGAAACTCCAATATAGTTGCTTATTGGTCACTGTATATTTTTTTCTTCCATGGACAATTGTCAAAATCTAAGCTTGTGCCCACATTTTAATGGGTATAGTTGGGTTCATCCAAGGTCAAAAACCATCTAAGATTTCAGATGGCGATACGTCATATGAATGGAGAGACGAAGGAAAAAAATATAGTAGGGATAAATAAATCTCTACTCCTATAAAAAGTTGAGTTGGTGATGATGGTGTGCCTGCCATCCTTCATTTACAACCGTTCGATTTACATCCAACGCATTTGAGACAAACTATGTCAGTTTTGCAAAAAGACCCCCGCACTCAACTCCTCGTTTGTAGATAACCCCCTGCCTCTCACGTTCAGCCACTCTCCCTCTCACCTCATCTAGCCATCTCAGGAAAAAAAATAAGGATATGGAGAGATGGTTGTTCTCGGTGCCGTCTGCCCCCAACGCCTCTCATGCCTTCTCTCGGGCCGCATTGCCGACCACCACCACGACCCCATCCTCCTCGCTATCTCCTCCGCCGCCTTTCAAGTCCTCCTGAGTTACATTCATGGGGATCTAGAAAAAAAATCAATACTAAAAAATATTTAAAGATCATTTTTTGCAAAGCATAATAAGTGTTATTTCTTCATGAGGTTTTGGATGTAGGTTAGAACACTTGAATGCTTTTTTTGCAAAAGATATTTTTTATCTATTTTGCCTACGTTTACTATTCATCTGGATGTTTGTGAGCTCTAGAGAAGAATGAATATTCGAAGAAATCTACCGATATTTGTTACACATGAGATGACCCCACATACTTTGTCAAATAAACAACTCCAGGATCAATGCATTTCGATGTTCCGTGCAACGCATGGGCATCTATATCTATACCAATATAAAAAGACCTAAATGGGCAGATCCAATTAATCTCGGCCATCAAATCATGTCAATATAACAACCTAGACTGCTTCAATGTCGAGCGCTCAACACGTTTAGCATGCAGTTAATTTCATGCAAAAAATAGTGCTAATCACATAATAACACACAAATAATATCCTACTTAATATCCGCATGCACTTAATATACTTCCAAATTAACGTGCATTGCACGTACACATTGACTAGTATTACTAGTATTCCAAAAATGCTAATAAGCTTCTATGATATTAAAATTCATAATATTGTAGACAAACATTTGGCAAGAAAAATCTCAAAAATTGATACTGAAGTTACAGATTTTGAGGCTTGAGAGCCAATTACATGGATGTGAGTGACTCTTATCCACTTTAGTGTACCCTTGCTATCTCTGACCAAACATTATTATTATTATATTTTTTAATAGAAGGAGGAGCCATTTATTGTAAATTCAAACAAATTTTACATCTAAGACTTTGAAGTGCTTGTGAAAAAAGTTGCTCGGACTGGGCAACATTGGGCATTGCATAGCTCTGTGAGCTAAAGTGAACTAGTACATCATGCAGAGGGGGTTAATAGATAGCTTTTCCAAAGTCTAGCAAAATTATGTTCAAGTCAGCCAATCACAATGGACAACTGAAGTGAACTAGTGCATTAAGAGGAGAGCTGGCAGCAAGACAGCTTGCCATGATCATGTTTTTGATTCAGAGAGGCATCTACAAAACCCTTAAACCTGCAATGTTCCTGGCAGTTGATCATCAACATCTATTGTTGCTTCTGGCAGTTGATCTTGCTGCCCAGTGGCACCTGCCTCCGATGCTGAATTGCAGATCACTGCATAGTAACATATGAATATCTCCATCCCACTACATGGGCATTGCAATCTACTATTATGTCCACTGTAGGCCAAAAGTACTCAACAAATACCTGACAGTTTTTTGGACCTATTGAAGCACTAAAAACATGTATGAGATCATCAACACTAGTAGAAAAGGGGGCAATGGTCTAGGCCGGGTCAGACCATTAGTCCCGGTTCAGTCCAGAACCGGGACCCATGGGGGCATTGGACCCGTTTCGTGAGCCCCGGGGGCCGGCCGGGCCACGTGGGCCATTGGTCCCGGTTCGTCTGGACCTTTTGGTCCCGGTTGGTGGGACGAACCGGGACCAATGGGCCTCGCTCCTGGCCCACCACCATTGGTCCCGGTTGGTAGCTTGAACCGGGACCAAAGGCTGCTCTTTAGTCCCAGTTCATGCCGCGAACCGGGACCAATGAATTGCCTATATATACCCCTCGCCCGCGAGCAGAGCACTTCACTACTCTGTTTTTCTGCCCGGCCGTTGGAGAGCTTTGTGGTGCTCTAGCTCACCTCCTATGCACACGAGGTGTTCGATGGAATGCCCGAGCCACACTACTTAACTTTCTCCTCTCCAAGCTCGACCTCCAAACTACATTTTCCTCAATATTTGTCTAGGTTTAGCGGTCTGTCACATCCCGTCTCCGTCTTCACCGCCGTCGATCGCCCGCGCCGATCTCATCGCCGGCACCATCGTGGTGAGCCTCTTGTTCTTACCTTCTTTCTGAAAGGAAAAATATTCTTACTTGTATGTTTAGATAGATACTTGTATTATTTTCTTACTTTTATTATTGCATCTTATATAGTGCGATGGTTTTGGTATCCGCCCCCATCGGCCCTCATCCTGTCTATGATTCGGATGTGGTATATATTATCTTTTCATAACTATTGGTTCATTTATTGTTTATGAAAATTATGCCGACCAACGTGACGTAGATTTTATTTATCTAGGAGGTTGTTTAACCGGAAATTCCAACCGACCCTATTGTCGAGAGGTTAAATTTAGTTGAAGAAGAAAACAATTTCTTGAAGGACAAAATAAGAAAAATTGAGGAGGAGAAGATGATATTGGAGTTGCATGTTGCGGATGTCGTTGATGATCACAAGATCAAGATGGATGCAATGCGCTTCAAGATTAGAAAGATTAGAAAATATGCCATTCATACTGAGTCTTGGTATCATTATGCCGTTGGATCAGTTGTTACCTTGGTTGCGATTATGATCGCATTTGTTTTCGCATTGAAATGTTTTACATAGTTTCAATGTATGGTTTAATTAATTTAGATGCTCTGCAGAGATTTATGTTGTTAGATGAGAACTATGTATGTACTTTGCACTACTAGGAAAAGGCCTACTAATGGCGCACCGGCCCTAAAAGCCTAAGCTTTCATCATTTAGGGTTTGTCGACGCCGAGGCACCCTAAAAGCCTAAGCGTACATCATTTAGGTTCTCATCGACACCGAGGCATCCGGGGCAGCCAAGTTAAATTTTCATCATTTAGGGTTTATCGATGCCGAGGCACCCTAGGTTGGGCCTAATCACTTGGCACTAATCACTTGGCTCTATTGCCACCTATGTTGGGTTTATCATCTAGGGTTTATCGATGCTAAGGAGAATTCTAAGTTGGGCCTAATCACTTGGCTTTATTGCCACCTATGGTTTAATGCAGCAAGAATGGCGGTGCAGTTGATCCTACTTAACTAAGTACTAAGATACCCCGGCCCATGCATTAGTCGCAAGTACCCCATATGTCCTATTTTTAGCAAAGTCATGCTAAAATTCACGGATAATTTCAGCATGACCTTTGCTGAAAATAGGACATATGGAGTACCCGAATTTGCTGGAACGGAAGTTAATCAACATTCCGACAAACTCAAGGGCCTCTCGGGGTACCTGCAAATTCATCATGACACGATGGTCGGAGTCATGACCTCTGCAAAATGGTCGGAGACACGATGGTCTTTCTCAATGTGATCAGTTGATGGATCAACACATAAAACATGTCCAATAAGTATGATTTATAGAGTCAACATCAGTATGAATATATATAAAGTTTTTCTTCATCAGCCAGGCCCATGCAAGTAACTGCATCCAGCAACTATTTCTGCTACTCTGTAACTAACTACACTCTGTATTTATAGATTCATTTCAGATGAGATCAGATTGAGCTCCAACTGTAGCTGCAGCTGAGGGATCCATGAGCCATCATGCCAGCCAGCCAGGAAATAAACTTTACTTTCGAAAGGAAATAAAAATAAAATGCATACATACATACTTAATCAGCTATAGGTGTTGTTGTTAACTGAATTTTACTGATGTTGTTGTTAACTAAATTTTACTGATGTTAAATACAATGCATAAATACAATGCATACATACATACATACATACTGGACGTTTACTTTCCAAAGGAAATAAAAATACAATGCATAAATACAATGCATACATACATACATACTGAATTTTACTGATGCTGTTGTTAACTGAATTTTAATCAGCTGCTGAAGAACACCTTCAGTTTCGTCAGATATAGGTCTAGTTTTCAGTCTCTGTCAGTTTCGTCTGATATAACTGAATTTTACCACGTATCCCCTCCTGGACGTTTTAGAAACAGGAGGGCCCACGTCTCCCCTCCTGAGTTTTCGAGGGCCCACGTCTCCCCTCCAAATGGCGGGACGTTTGAGTTTTCGCGGCAACTCCCCACGTATCCCCTCCACTGGCAACTCCCCATGACGCAGAGGGGGTTTTCTTCCCACGTCCAGGTAACTCCCCTCCTATTCCATTGCCGCTCCATCTTCCTCCCTCTGCCTCCCTCCTCATTCCATTGCCGCTCCATCTTCCTCCCTCTGCCTCCCTCCTCATTCCATTGCCGCTCCATCTTCCTCCCTCTACCTACCTCTGCCTCCAGCATCAAGCAACTCCCCTCTGCCTCCACCATCGCTGGCCAGGAGGGCAATGGCGGAGGAATCGTGGAGCAACTCCCCTCCGTCTGCCAAGAGAATGGCGGAGGCATCGTGGAGCAACTCCCCTCCGTCTGCCAAGCATCACCATGGTGAGGCATCTGGCAAGGAGCCGCTGGTGGTCGACGACAACGTTTCGGTCCCCGGGCAGAAGCGGGACTATACCGTGCCGCTCAAGGTTGATATCCACCTAAAGGAGCCGCTGGATGTCGTATGCACCAGCAATCCAGACGAAGCCGACAAGATGATCGGCAAGATGAGGAGGAGGCTCGGCGGCATGCTTCGTCGGAATATTGGCGTTGATGTCGAGTATACCAGGGAAGACAAACCTCCGCAAATTGCTGCAGTTCTGCAGTTATGCGTGGAGGATCTCGTCCTGGTATACCACATCACCGCGGCAACCAAATGGTAAAAACATCCAGTTCTGAAGTTTTCGTCTAATTAGTAGTTTCTGAAGTAGATGCAATAGTTATGAAGTTCTGAGGTAGATGCAATACTAGTTCTGAAGTTATGAAGTTTCTATTTAATTAGTAGTTTTTTGGTGATCATACAGAATGTTGTCTAGAAGTTTTTGTGATTATTTAGTAGCTGATATGAATGTTGTCTTGTAATGGAAAATATTGCAGAAAAATACATCATTGAGATGTTATGCTTACTGTTTTGATCATACAGAATGTTGTCTTGTAGTTGCTGTGATCATTTAGTAGTTGTTGTGATCATACTGTTTTAACTGAATTTTGGTCAGAACTGAAGATGCTATTTTAACTGAATTTTGCTTCAACTAAACCCATTTTAATTCTGTAGTTTCTGAAGTTTTTGAAGTAGATGAATTTGATGCACCAGATTAATTTGATGCAGGCCCAAGGAACTCCACCCGCTCCTGCAGGAGAAGAAGCTGTACACCTTTGTTGGCTTCTGCATTGGAGGTGACAAGGAGAAGCTGAAGTTGTCTGGTTTAGAGATCAACCCCGACAATTACGTCGACTTGCAGCGCAAATGGAGAGTTCCAAACAATGGAAAGAAGTGGCAGTCTTTGGCTGAGTTTGCAGGCAGCCTCATCCAGCCATCCTACAAGGAAATGAAGCAGAAGATCGACAGGAAATCGGACCACCTACTATGGGGGGACAGCCCACTGCCAAACAACCTCATCGAGTATGCCGCGAAAGATGCGTACGTCACCTACGAGGCATGGAACAAAATCAAAATCACCAAAGAAGGTTTGGAGCTCTGGCAAGAGGCGGAGGATCATTGGGATGACCCCTACTACTGGGGATATTGAGTTGTTTGTGGTATTGATGACCCCTACTACTGTGTCTTAGTTTGTAGTTATGTGGTTGAACAAGTTTGCTTTTGTTATGTTGAACAAGTTTGCTTTTGTTATGTTGAACAAGTTTGCTTTTGTAATGATGAACAAGTTTGCTTTGGTTGTCAGTTGACATCACTCATCGCTGAGCATGGTTTAGTTTTACCTTTATCTATTTATTATTTAGGCAGAGCTATTCAGGCATGGAAGATATAATCATCCTTATGGTGAGGATCATAATGTTTTTAGCTTCCAAGTTTCTAATGACACATGATCTTTCCAACCACATAACTTAACTGCAAACACTTCCCCTGTAAATTGTAGTTACACATTCCAACCAATACCTGCAGGTTGTAATTTCATACTGAATGACCATCAATGACTAAGTGAAGCAAATAATTGCTATGCATTTCTTGGCACGCGAGAAGGAAGAGGGGAGAGGAGGCGGAGCTCACTGGGGAGGCGCAAGGAGGCCCTGCGACAGCTTAGTAGCAACAGAGGTGGCCGAAGTTGAGGAAGACAGCGGCGACCCGAGGAAGAAGAGGTGGAGGGGGTGGTGGAGGGGTCGAGCACCGTCGCGCCCTAGTTTCGTGGCTCGCCGGCCCGGTGTTGAAGCAGATTCTGTCCGCCGCCTTGCCTGTTGCCTCGCACGGTGGAGCTCGAGGGCTGGGAAGGCGAGGGAGGGGGTGGATTGGGAGCGGACGGCAATGGGGGGCAGGGCAGGGGCTGACTGGGGCGGCGACGGAGACGGAGGCGCGGGGGCGGCGGCGGCGTGGGTCGGGGCAGCGCGCGGGTGCATCTGGTGGCGAGGGAGAGAGTGTCAAAGGGGATCTGGCGAGAGGGAGAGAGTATAGCTAGGGGGAGGGTTCTAATGGCGCACCTTCCAGTCGTGCGCCATAAGTATGACTATCCTAATGGCGCACCACCCAGCGGTGCGCCATTAGAATTTTGTTTTAATCTAGCCCACTAACCATATCTACAACCTAACCCTATCTACAACAGAACCCACCCACTAGCCTGACTGGTCAGCACGCAGCACACACACCAGGAGGTCCTGGGTTTGATTCCCAGGCTCCCCAATATTTTTTTATGCATTTTAAATGCTGTTTTTTATATTTATTTGTGTTTAAATATGTTCAAACTTGTTTAAATCATAACAGTAATATTTTTTTATAAAAACAGTAATAATTTTTTAAAAAATATGTTCAAATTTCTTACTTGAAAATATCATCGGCGGCGGCGGTGGAGTGGGGGAGGGTGCGGGGATCGAGATCAAGATGGAGGGGGAATCGAGATCGAGATGGAGGGGGATCGAGATCAAGTGTCCTCATGAATTCAAAAAGTGCCTATGAAATTTAAAAATATTCATGATATCAAAAAGTTCCCATGAAATACAATCGAGAAATGAAGACTACGATTTAAATACAATCGATCTTAGCTAGCTATCTGTTCACAATCTTCTTGCCCTTCTTTTTCGCAAATGGAGTTCTTCTGTGGAACGGAGATCCTTTAGGTTGGGTGGTCCTGCTTCTTCTTGTGGTGTGTGCTGCTACTTCATCGTCGTCGTCATGTTCGATCTTCGGGTCGCCGTACTTGTCGAAGTCTTGCTCATTGGCTACTCCATCCATTCCGATGATCTTCCTTTTGCCTCTCCTCACGACAACACGACTGGGCTTTGGCGGGTCGGTAATGAAGAAGCATTGGTCCACTTGGGAAGCCAGTACCCATGGCTCATTTTTCGCGGTGACGTTTGCGCCCGCGGTCTTGGATTTGGCTTCGGGTATAAACACGACTGGGCTTTGGCATAGTGTGCCATTAGTAGGTTTGCAAAAAAGTAAAAAAAAAATTATATACTAATGGCACACTATCCTAGTCGTGCGCCATTACTAGTTCTAACTAGTAATGGCGCACTTTGCAATCCCTGCGCCATTAGTTTGTATGGAAAAATGGGAAAAAAATCAATAGTTGTGGCGCACCGTGAGCACGGTGCGCCATTAGTGTCTTCCACTCTAATGGCGCACGAGCAACCGGTGCGCCATTAGTATATAGTAGTGGCGCACTACTTACTTGGTGCGCCATTAGAATCAGTCCTATCTATAGCCCTTTTCCTAGTAGTGTTGGTTTTAATGTGATGATGAACTTCTATTAATTTGGTCACTTAATTATCTATTCATGATGTTCTGTAATGATTTTTGACACACCTAATTATATATAATGCACGCAGATGAACCGGAAATGGATGTATGGTGAAAGACACACCTCCGAGTACATTAAGGGCGTGCATGATTTTCTCGAAGTGGCTGAGGCAAACAAGTAGAATGGTTTTATGTGTTGTCCATGCCCTATATGTGGGAATACGAAGTCTTACTCTGACCGGAAAATCCTTCACACCCACCTGGTTTACAAGGGTTTCATGCCACACTATAATGTTTGGACGAGGCATAGAGAAATAGGGGTTATGATGGAAGACGGCGAAGAAGAAGAGTACGATGACAACTATGTGCCCCCTGAATACGGTGATGCTACTGAAGATCAAGAGGAACCAGACGATGTGCATTATGATGCTATAACGGGCGAAGCTGCTGAAGATCAAGAGGAACCAGACGATGTGCCCGTTGATGATGATCTCCGCCGGGTCATTGTCGATGCAAGGATGCAATGTGAAACTCAAAAGGAGAAGCTGAAGTTCGAGCGCATGTTAGAGGATCACAAAAAGGGTTGTACCCCAATTGCGAAGATGGCAACACAAAGCTCGGTACCGTACTGGAATTGCTACAGTCGGAGGCAGAGAATGCTGTGCCTGACAAAGGATTTAAGAAGCTACTGAAAATATTGAAGAAGAAGCTTCTAAAGGATAACGAATTGCCCGACAGTACATACGCAGCAAAGAAGGTCGTATGCCCTCTAGGATTGGAGGTGCATAAGATACATGCATGCCCTAATGACTGCATCCTCTACCGCGGTGCGTACAAGGATCTGAACGCATGCCCGGTATGCGGTGCATTACGGTATAAGATCAAACGAGATGACCCTGGTGATGTTGACGGCGAGCCCCCCAGGAAGAGGGTTCCTGCGAAGGTGATGTGGTATGCTCCTATAATACCACAGCTGAAACATCTGTTCAGAAACGGAGAGCATGCCAAGTTGATGCGATGGCATAGTGAGGACCATAAGAAAGACGGGAAGTTGAGAGCACCCGCTGACGGGTCGCAGTGGAGAAAAATCAAGAGAAAGTACTGGGATGAGTTTGCAAGTGAGCCAAGGAATGTATGGTTTGCTTTAAGCGCGGATGGCATTAATCCTTTCGGGGAGTAGAGCAGCAATCACAGCACCTGGCCCATGACTCTATGTATGTATAACCTTCCTCCTGGGATGTGCATGAAGCGGAAGTTCATTATGATGCCAGTTCTCATCCAAGGCCCTAAGCAACCCGGCAACGACATTGATGTGTACCTAAGGCCATTGTTGAAGAACTTTTACAGCTGTGGAATGGAAATGGTGTACGTACGTGGGATGAGCACAAATAGGAGGAATTTAACCTAAAGGCGTTGCTGTTCGTGACCATCAACGATTGGCCCGCTCTCAGTAACCTTTTAGGACAGACAAACAAGGGATACCACACATGCACGCACTGTTTACTTGACACTGATAGTATATACCTGGCAAGCTGCAGGAAGAATGTGTACCTGGGCCATCATCGATTTCTTCCGACCAACCATCAATGTCGAAAGAAAGGCAAGCATTTCAAAGGCAAGGCAGATCACTGGAAGAAGCCCGCCATGCGTACCGGTGATCATGTACTTGCTATGGTCAATGATTTACACGTAATCTTTGGAAAGGGTCCCGGCGCACTAGCTGTTCCAAATGACGCTGAGGGACATGCACCCATGTGGAAGAAGAAATCTATATTTTGGGACCTACCCTACTGGAAAGACCTAGAGGTCCGCTCTTCAATCGAAGTGATGCACGTGACGAAGAACCTTTGCGTGAACCTGCTAGGCTTCTTGGGCGTGTATGGAAAGAAAAAAGATACACCTGAGGCACAGGAGGACCTGCAACGTTTGCACGAAAAAGACGACATGCCTCCAAAGTAGTATGAAGGTCCTGCCAGCTACGGTCTTACGAAAGAAGAGAAAGAAATCTTCTTTGAATGCCTACTCAGTATGAAGGTCCCGACTGGCTTCTCGTCGAATATAAAGAGAATAATAAATATGCCAGAGAAAAAGTTCCAGAACCTAAAGTCTCATGACTGCCACGTGATTATGACGCAACTGCTTCCGGTTGCATTGAGGGGGCTTCTGCCGGAAAATGTCCGATTAGCCATTGTGAAGCTATGTGCATTCCTCAATGCAATCTCTCAGAAGGTGATCGATCCAGAAATCGTACCAAGGCTAAGGAGTGATGTGGCGCAATGTCTTGTCAGTTTCGAGCTGGTGTTCCCACCATCCTTCTTCAATATCATGACGCACGTCCTAGTTCATCTAGTCGACGAGATTGTCATTCTGGGGCCCGTATTTCTACACAATATGTTCCCCTTTGAGAGGTTCATGGGAGTCCTAAAGAATTATGTCAATAACCGTGCTAGGCTAGAAGGAAGCATCTCCATGAGCCATCAAACAGAGGATGTCATCGGGTTTTGTGTTGACTTCATTCCTGGCCTTAAGAAGATAGGTCTCCCTAAATTGCGGTATGAGGGGAGACTGACTGGAAAAGGCACGCTTGGAAGGGACTCAATAATATGCAGGGACGGATATTCTTGGTCTCAAGCACACTACACAGTTCTACAGAACTCTACCTTGGTGACCCCGTATGTCGATGAACACAAGAACAGTTTGCGCTCCAAACACCCGGAGCAGTGCGATGACTGGATTACATGTGAACATATCAGGACTTTCAGCAGTTGGTTGGAAACATGTCTCAGAGGTGACAACACTGTTTGTGATGAGCTGTACTTGTTGTCCAGGGGACCATCTTTGACTGTATTGATTTACAAAGGATACGAGATAAATGGGAATACATTTTACACGACTGACCAAGATCAAAAGAGCACCAACTCAAACAGCGGTGTCCGCTTTGATGCAACAACCGAGAGGGGAAAGGACACATATTATGGTTACATAGTGGACATATGGGAACTTGACTACGGACATGATTTTAAGGTCCCTTTGTTTGAGTGCAAATGGGTCAATCTGTCAGGAGGCGGGGTACAGGTAGACCCACAGTACGGAATGACAACAGTGGATCTGAAAAATCTTGGGTACACTGACAAACCGTTCATCCTAGCCAATGATGTGGCACAGGTTATCTATGTGAAGGACATGTCTACCAGACCGAGAAAAAGAAAAGATAAGGAAGCGAATACATCATACGATGAGCCAAAGCGCCACATAGTTCTTTCAGGAAAAAGGGACATCGTGGGAGTGGAGGGCAAGACAGACATGTCTGAAGATTATGAAAAGTTTCATGAAATTCCTCCCTTCGAAGTCAAGGCTGACCCCAGCATCCTAATAAACGATGAAGATTATCCATGGTTACGGCGCAATAAGCAAATGACACAAGCAAAGAAAAAGTGAAGACTTTCTCCCGCAACTATTATGATGATACCATGCCAACTTTGTAACAGACGAGTATGATACCATTGTCCGTTTGGTACATGCACATGCTATGTGGGTGAAATTATAATACCATGCCAACTTTCAACTTTTTCAGAGTTCATTTGAAATGATTTAATGTCTTATGGTTTGGCCCTTGTAATACCATTAATCCCGGTTCGCTCCTTGTCAACTATGTTCTCACCAAGAACACTCTCAAGAGGGCAGCCATGTGGGCCATTGGTCCCGGTTCGTCTGGACCTTTTGGTCCCGGTTCCACGCACAAACTGGGACCAATGCGCCTCGCCCCTGGCCCATGACCATTAGTCCCGGTTTGTGCCACAAACCGGGACTAGAGGGTTGGTCCTCGTTGCGCTCAGAGTTTAGTCCCACCTCGCCAACCGAAGGGCGCTCACACCGGTTTATAAGCCCGTCCCTCTCTGCCTTGTTGACCTCCTCTGAAAGTGAAAATAGATGCCCCTATACAGGGAATTTGACCTAATTCATAGTGAATTTCTCTAAAATACATAGAAATTCATTATTAATTTAGGTTGAATTTTCTCTATTGGCGCATCTATGTTCATTTTTTTAGTAAAGTTAATCACAAACTTGTGATTCACACAAATTTCAAAGAATTCAAATTTTAACTATTCAAATTTGAAAACTAATGGCACTAACAGAAAGTTTATAATTTTTCTAAAACTAATGGCACTAACAAAAAGTTTATAATTTTCCCGACCTAAAAGCAAAAAGAATTAAAAAATAAAGCAAAAAAATAAAATAAATAATGAAAAAAAAACAAAATAACTGGAAACAAAATAAAAATAGCAACAATAAGTATTTTGTTGTAAGTAGAAACAAAATAAAATAAATAAAGCAACAAAGAAAAAAAGTGTTTTCAAATTTGAAAACTAATGGCACTAATAGAAAGTTTATAATTTTTCTAAAACTAAAAGCAAAAAAGAATTAAAAAATAAAGCAAAAAACAAAAGAAAATAAATAATGCAGAAAAGAAAACAAAAAAACTGGAAAATAATAAAAATAGCAACAATAAGTATTTTGTTGTAAGTAGAAACAAAATAAAATAAACAAAGCAAGAAAGAAAACAAAAAAAGTGTTTTCAAATTTGAAAACTAATGGCACTAACAGAAAGTTTATAATTTTTCTAAAACTAAAAGCAAAAAGAATTAAAAAATGAAGCAAAAAACAAAAGAAAATAAGTAATGCAAAAAATAAAACAAAAAAACTGGAAAAAAATAAAATAGCAACGATAAGTAAAGAAAACAAAAAAACAAAAAAAGAGCCTCCTACTGGGCCCCCACGGCCTGAATACGACTAGAAACCGAACAATGGGCCAGGACTCAGGCCCGTAGTAAACCCGATAGGCCCACAGGCACATAGAGACAGATTAGGCCCAAAAGCCTGCTTTAGAGAGGAGATCGAGAGGGTTGGCGCAACGCACCTTATAAACAGGTGCGGCTCTCTCTCAGCTAGCGAGGTGGGACTAAACTCCCACCACCACGACGTTGTGCAAGGCCCATTGGTCCAGGTTGGTGGCACCAATCGGGACTAAAGGGGTGCTTTAGTCCCGGTTGGTGCTACGAACCGGGACCAATGCCCCCCCCCCCCCTTTAGTCCCGGTTGGTGCCACCAACCGGGACCAAAGGCTGCCGCTTCCCGCCCTTTGGGCTGCTGAAAAGAGGCCTTTGGTCCCGGTTGGTGGCACCAACCGGGACTAAAGGGTGTGAGGGAGTCCTAGATTAGGGGGTGTCCGGATAGCCGAACTATCATCTTCGGCCGGACTCCTGGACTATGAAGATACAAGATTGAAGACTTCGTCCTGTGTCCGTATGGGACTTTCCTTGGCGTGGAAGGCAAGCTTGGCAATACGGATATGTAGATCTCCTACTATTGTAACCGACTCTGTGTAACCCTAACCCTCTTCGATGCCTATATAAACCGGAGGGTTTTAGTCCGTAGGACGAACGACAATCATACCATAGGCTAGCTTCTAGGGTTTAGCCTCTCTGATCTCGTGGTAGATCTACTCTTGTACTACCCATATCATCAATATCAATCAAGCAGGAGTAGGGTTTTACCTCCGTCAAGAGGGCCCGAACCTGGGTAAAAACATCGTGTCCCTTGTCTCATGTTACCATCCGCCTAGAAGCACAGTTCGGGACCCCCTACCCGAGATCCGTCGGTTTTGACACCGAGATTGGTGCTTTCATTGAGAGTTCCTCTGTGTCGTCATCTTTAGGCCCGATGGCTCCTTCGATCATCAACAACGATGCGGTCCAGGGTGAGACTTTTCTCCCCGGACAGATCTTCGTATTCGGCGGCTTTGCACTGCGGGCCAATTCGCTTGGCCATCTGGAGCAGATTGAAAGCTACGCCCCTGGCCATCAAGTCAGATTTGGAAGTTTGAACCACACGGCTGACACCCGCTGTCGGTGTCAAAACCGGCGGATCTCGGGTAGGGGGTCCCGAACTGTGCGTCTAGGCGGATGGTAACAGGAGACAAGGGACACGATGTTTTACCCAGGTTCGGGCCCTCTCGATGGAGGTAAAACCCTACGTCCTGCTTGATTAATATTGATGATATGGGTAGTACAAGAGTGGATCTACCACGAGATCGAGGAGGCTAAACCCTAGAAGCTAGCCTATGGTATGATTGTTGTAATGTATGTTGTGTCCTACGGACTAAAGCCCTCCGGTTTATATAGACATCGGAGAGGGCTATGGTTACATAGAGTCGGTTACAATGGTAGGAGATCTACATATCCGTATCGCCAAGCTTGCCTTCCACGCCAAGGAAAGTCCCATCCGGACACGGGACGGAGTCTTCAATCTTGTATCTTCGTAGTCTTGGAGTCCGGCGGATGATGATAGTCCGGCTGTCCGGACACCCCCTAGTCCAGGACTCCCTCAGTAGCCCCTGAACCAGGCTTCAATGACGATAAGTCCGGCGCGCATAATGTTCGGCATTGCAAGGCGGGTTCCTCCTTTGAATAATCCAGAGAAGATCATGAACACCAGGATAGTGTCCGGCTCTGCAAAAGAAATTCCACATTCCACCGTAGAGAGAATAATATATACACAAGTTCAATCTGCTGACGTATTTTGCGGCATGACATCACACCACCACCAAGCCTTTACTTGAATCATTTTTTATTATACCGTCTCAGTGCGTTTAGTGAAGCGGTTTCCTTGGCACGTCTTGTCGAAGCAGAGATCGTGTTCCCCTTATTTCGGGATTCTCATCAATACGGACGTGGGTAACCCAACCGCGCCATTGATGGTGGCGCTTGGGAGATAAGCGAGTTTTACCAGGCCGGTGGGGGACGCATAGTCTTCACCCTCCTATATATAAGGGATAAGGATTCACCTTTTCACCCACGCCTTCTTCCTCCTTTGCTTATCCATCTCCGCGCACTCGAGCTCCAGCGCCCAAGCCCACGCATCCCGTCTCAACCTTCTCCGACCGTGTCCGGAGCGGGAGGCAAATGGTTGGCTTCCACCATCAAGGAGGAGCACATCACAAAGCTGCGCAACGCCGGATACCTTTCCGGCGACATCGCGCACCGGCTGCCCAACGAGGGGCAGCTCATCCCTACCCCCGGGCCCCATGAGAGGGTCGTTTTCCTCCCCCACTTCCTCCGCAGACTGGGATTTCCACTTCACCCCTTTGTCCAGGGGCTCATGTTCTACTACGGCCTGGATTTCCATGATCTGGCGCCAAACTTCATCCTCAACATCTCAGCGTTTATCGTCGTGTGCGAGGCCCTCCTCTGCATCCGGCCCCACTTCGGCTTGTGGCTCAAGACCTTCAACGTCAAGCCGAAGGTAGTGAAGGGCACGCAGGCGGAGTGCGGAGGCGCCATGTTGGGCAAGATACCCAACGTCTTCTGGTTCGAAGGGGCCTTCGTGGAATCCGTCAAGGGGTGGCAATCGGGGTGGTTCTATATCACCGAGCCGCGCGACCCTACGTGGGCGGCGACCCCTGAGTTCAGATCTGGTATCCCTATGCAGCTCACCTCCTAGAAAGAGAAGGGCTTGCTGTGGGGTAATTCGAAGGAGCTGACGGGACTCCAAGCCTGTATCCAGAAGCTGGTAAACAAGAAGCTCACGCTTGTTGACGTGGTCCAAGTCATGCTCGTCCGCCGGATTCTCCCATGCCAAGAACGGGCATTCAATCTGTGGGAGTTTGACCCGGAACAGCACCAGGCGCTGAGCGGGCTCTTCGACACGACGTACGAAGGCGCCTGGAGGGTGCTATTTAAGGGCGCCGAAGCCCCCGCATCCGCGACGGAAGATCGCGGATTTCACTCGCAGCGTCCAGCTGACAAGGTAAGTGATTCTACCCCTTTACGGGACACTTGTTGTTAATAGTTTGATGCTAAGAGGGTTTCAATCTCCCTTTTCCTTTGACAGGAGTGGATGAGGAAGGCCGAGCAGCACATCTGCCCGGCTCCCATGCCAGAAGATCCAGTGGATGCCCGTCTAGCGGGGCTGCTGGTTCCGGCACCGCACGTGGTGCCGGAGAAGAAGGCCAAGAAGGTGGCCACGGGAACTCGAAAGAGTTCCTGTTTTCAGGTGTCCGATGACTCCAAGGCGGATTCCTCCCCCGAAGATGAGGAGGAGGAAGAGGATTCTCTCCCAGAGGGGGGAGAAAGAAAGAGGAAGGCCTCCCCAACAGGGGAGGCCGAAGGGTCCAAGAGGGGAAGAACTATTCCCCCGGACAGCTCCGCCAACACCAACGTTGGCGGTGAAGAGTGGCCCTCAAGGGCCAGGCCTCCGGCGAGATCATAAGTATCTGGATTCCTGAATGATTTGTAATTTCTTTTGTGTCACATAGTGTCCTTCTAATGCCGCATACTGCCCGCAGCCCGGCCGATGATGATCTCCCTGCTTCATCGAGCGGGTCGTTGGCTCCGTCGGATGTGGATTCCATTCCGACTGCCTCCACCCCTCGCGCTGATGACAACGCCGAGGTGGGATCCCAGAAAGGGACCCATCAGGAGGAGGCTCCGGAGGCGCCGCAAGGCAGCCTCCCGGACTTTGCGCCGGACACCACGCCGGAACCTGCAGTGGTTCCGGAGTCCGACAAGCGGCCCCTTCGCAAGAAGGGCAAGACCGTGATGCCGGCGGCCTCCGTCCAACCGGAGGCGCCGGACAACTTGCTGGAGGCGCTCCAAGGTGCCTCCATTGAGGAAGAACACTGCACTGTTATGAGTGCGGTGATTCAGGAGGTTCAGCTCGCCAAGAGCGGGCTGACCGTAGCCTGCAGTGTTGGAAATATGCCCTAGAGGCAATAATAAAAGTATTATTATTATATTTCCTTGTTCATGATAATTGTCTTTTATTCATGCTATAACTGTATTATCTGGAAATCGTAATACATGTGTGAATACATAGACCACAATATGTCCCTAGTGAGCCTCTAGTTGACTAGCTCGTTGTGATCAACAGATAGTCATGGTTTCCTGGCTATGGATATTGGATGTCGTTGATAACGGGATCACATCATTAGGAGAATGATGTGATGGACAAGACCCAATCCTAAGCCTAGCACTAAGATCGTGTAGTTCGTTTGCTAGAGCTTTTCTAATGTCACGTATCTTTTCCTTAGACCATGAGATTGTGCAACTCCCGGATACCGTAGGAATGCTTTGGGTGTACCAAACGTCACAACGTAACTAGGTGGCTATAAAGGTGCATTACAGGTATCTCCGAAAGTATCTGTTGGGTTGGCATGAATCGAGACTGGGATTTGTCACTCCGTGTAAGCGGAGAGGTATCTCTGGGCCCACTCGGTAGGACATCATCATATGCGCAATGTGACCAAGGAGTTGATCACGGGATGATGTGTTACGGAACGAGTAAAGAGACTTGCCGGTAACGAGATTGAACAAGGTATAAGGATACCGACGATCGAATCTCGGGCACGTACAATACCGCTAGACAAAGGGAATTGTATACGGGATTGATTAAGTCCTTGACATCGTGGTTCATCCGATGAGATCATCGTGGAACATGTGGGAGCCATCATGGGTATCCAGATCCCGCTGTTGGTTATTGACCGGAGAACGTCTCGGTCATGTCTACATGTCTCCCGAACCCGTAGGGTCTACACACTTAAGGTTCGATGACGCTAGGGTTATAAAGGAAGTTTGTATGTGGTTACCGAATGTTGTTCGGAGTCCCGGATGAGATCCCGGACGTCACGAGGAGTTCCGGAATGGTCCGGAGGTAAAGATTTATATATGGGAAGTCCTATTTTGGCCACCGGAAAATGTTCGGGATTTTTCGGTATTGTACCGGGAAGGTTCTAGAAGGTTCCGGAGTGGGGCCCACCTGCATGGGGGGACCCACATGAACGTGGGTAGTGGGGGCAAGGCCCCACACCCCTGGTCAAGGCGCACCAAGATCCCCCCTTAGAAGGAATAAGATCATATCCCAAAGGGATAAGATCAAGATCCCTAAAAAGGGGGGATAGCAATCGGTGGGGAAGGAAATGATGGGATTTCTTTCCTCCCACCTTTGCCAACGCCCCAATGGACTTGGAGGGCAAGAAACCAACCCCCTCCACCCCTATATATAGTGGGGAGGCGCATGGTAGCTTCACCCTTGCCCCTGGCGCAGCCCTCCCTCTCCCAAGTGCTCCTCCTCTCTCGCAGTGCTTGGCGAAGCCCTGCAGGATTGCCACGCTCCTCCACCACCACCACGCCGTTGTGCTGCTGCTGGATGGAGTCTTCCTCAACCTCTCCCTCTCTCCTTGCTGGATCAAGGCGTGGGAGACGTCACCGGGCTGTACGTGTGTTGAACGCGGAGGTGCCGTCCGTTCGGCACTTGATCATCGGTGATTTGAATCACGACGAGTATGACTCCATCAACCCCGTTCACTTGAACGCTTCCGCTTAGTGATCTACAAGGGTATGTAGATGCACTCTCCTTTCTACTCGTTGCTGGTCTCTCCATAGATAGATCTTGGTGATACGTAGGAAAATTTTTGAATTTCTGCTACGTTCCCCAACAGTGGCATCATGAGCTAGGTTTATTGCGTAGATTCTTTGCACGAGTAGAACACAAAGTAGTTGTGGGCGTTGATTTTGTTCAATATGCTTACCGTTACTAGTCCAATCTTGTTTTGACGGTATTGTGGGATGAAGCGGCCCGGACCGACCTTACACGTACTCTTACGTGAGACAGGTTCCACCGATTGACATGCACTTGGTGCATAAGGTGGCTAGCGGGTGCCAGTCTCTCCCACTTTAGTCGGAACGGATTCGATGAAAAGGGTCCTTATGAAGGGTAAATAGCAATTGGCATATCACGTTGTGGTTTTGCGTAGGTAAGAAACATTCTTGCTAGAAACCCATAGCAGCCACGTAAAACATGCAACAACAATTAGAGGACGTCTAACTTGTTTTTGCAGGGTATGCTTTATGATGTGATATGGCCAACAAGAATGTGATGAATGATATGTGTTGTATGAGATTGATCATGTTCTTGTAATAGGATTCACGACTTGCATGTCGATGAGTATGACAACCGGCAGGAGCCATAGGAGTTGTCTCAATTTATTGTATGACCTGCGTGTCATTGAACAACGCCATGTAATTACTTTACTTTATTGCTAACCGGTAGCCATAGTAGTAGAAGTAATAAGTTGGCGAGACGACTTCATGGAGACACAATGATGGAGATCATGATCATGGTGTCATTCCGGTGACGATGATGATCATGGAGCCCCGAAGATGGAGATCAAAAGGAGCAAAATGATATTGGCCATATCATGTCACTATTTGATTGCATGTGATGTTTATCATGTTTATGCATCTTGTTTACTTAGGACGACGGTAGTAAATAAGATGATCCCTTACAACAATTTCAAGAAGTGTTCTCCCCTAACTGTGCACCGTTGCTATAGTTCGTCGCTTCTAAGCACCACGTGATGATCGGGTGTGATGGATTCTTACATTCACATACAACGGGTGTAAGACAGATTTACACAGCAATACACTTAGGGTTAACTTGACGAGCCTAGCATGTACAGACATGGCCTCGGAACACGGAGACCGAAAGGTCGAGCATGAGTCGTATAGTAGATACGATCAACATAAAGATGTTCACCGACGTTGGCTAGTCCGTCTCACGTGATGATCGGACACGGCCTAGTTGACTCGGATCATGTGATCACTTAGATGACCAGAGGGATGTCTATCTGAGTGGGAGTTCATAAGATGAACTTAATTATCTTGAACATAGTCAAAAGACCTTTTGCAAATTATGTCGTAGCTCGCGCTTTAGTTCTACTGTTTAGTAATTTTCCTAGAGAAAATATAGTTGAAAGTTGACAGTAGCAATTATGCGGACAGTAGAAAGCTTATGTCCTTAATGCACCGCTCAGTGTGCTGAACCCTAAACGTCGTTTGTGGATGTTGTGAACATCAGACATACACCTTTTGATAACTACGTGATAGTTCAGTGAAACGGTTTAGAGTTGAGGCATCAAAGACGTTTTTCGAAATGTCGCGGAACATATGAGATGTTTCGAGGGCTGAAATTGGGATTTCAGGCTAGTGCCCACGTCAAGAGGTATGAGACCTCCGACAATTTTCTTAACCTGCAAACTAACGGAGAAAAGCTCAATAGTTGTGCTTGTGCTTAGATTGTCTGAGTACAACAATCGCTTGAATCGAGTGGGAGTTGATCTTCCAGATGAAATAGTGATGGTTCTCCAAAGTAATTGCCACCAAGCTGCTAGAGCTTCGTGATGAACTATAAACATATCAGGGATAGATATGATGATCCTTGAGGTATTCATGATGTTTGACACCACGAAAGTAGAAATCAAGAAGGAGCATCAATTGTTGATGGTTGGTGAAACCACTAGTTTCAAGAAGGGCAAGGGCAAGAAGGGATACTTCATGAAACGGCAATTCAGCTGCTGCTCTAGTGAAGAAACCCAAGGTTGAACCCAAACCCGAGACTAAGTGCTTCTGTAATAAGGGGAACAACCACTCGAGCAGAATTACCCTAGATACTTGGTAGATGAGAAGGCTGGCAAGATCGATAGAAGTATATTGGATATACATTATGTTAATGTGTACTTTACTAGTATTCCTAGTAGCACCAGGGTATTAGATACCGGTTCGGTTGCTAAGTGTTAGTAACTCGAAATAAAGGCTACGGAATAAACGGAGACTAGCTAAAGGTGAGCTGACGATATGTGTTGGAAGTGTTTCCAATGTTGATATGATCAAGCATCGCACGCTCCCTCTACCATCGAGATTGGTGTTTGCATTGAGCATAGACATGATTGGATTATGTCTATCGCAATACGGTTATTCATTTAAGGAGAATAATGGTTACTCTGTTTATTTGAATAATACCTTGAATGGTCTTGCACCTAAAATGAATGGTTTATTGAATCTCGATCGTAGTGATACACATGTTCATGCCAAAAGATAGTAATGATAGTACCACCTACTTGTGGCACTGCCACGTAAGTCATATCGGTATAAAACGCATGAAGAAGCTCCATGTTGATGGATCTTTGGGCTCACTCGTTTTTGAAAAGTTTGAGACATGCGAACCATGTCTATTGGTGTATATGCATGAAGAAACTCCATGCAAATGGACCGTTGGAACTCACTTGATTTTGAATCACTTGAGACATGCAAATCATACCACATGGGCAAGATGACTGAAAAACCTCGGTTTCAGTAAGATGGAACAAGATAGCAACTTGTTGGAAGTAACTCATTTTGATATGTGCAGTCCAATGAGTGCTGAGGCATGCAGTGAATATCGTTATGTTCTTACTTCACAGATGATTCGAGTAGATGTTGATAATATTTACTTGATGAAACACAAGTCTGAATTATTGAATGGTTCAAGTAATTTCAGAGTGAAGTAGAAGATCATCGTGACAAGAGGATGAAATGTCTATGATATGATCATAGAGATGAGTATCTGAGTTACAAGATTTGGCACACAATTATGACATTGTGGAAATTGTTTCACAACTAATACCGCCTGGAACACCATAGTGTGATGGTATGTCCGAACATCATAGTTGCACCCTATTGGATATGGAGCATACCATGATGTCTCTTATCGAATTACCACTATCGTTCATGGGTTAGGCATTAGAGACAACCACATTCACTTTAAATAGGGCACCACGTAATTCCGATGAGATGACACTGTATGAACTATGGTTTAGAGAAACCTAAGCTGTCATTTCTTAAAGGTTTGAGGTTGCGACGCTTATGTGAAAAAGTTTCAGGCTGATAAGCTCGAACCCAAAGCGGATAAATGCATCTTCATAGGACACCCAAAACAGTTGGGTATACCTCCTAATTCAGATCCGAAAGCAATATGGATTGTTTCTTGAATCGGGTCCTTTCTCGAGGAAAGGTTTCTCTCGAAAAGTTGAGTGGGAGGATGGTGGAGACTTGATATGGTTATTGAACCGTCACTTCAACAAGTGTGTAGCAGGGCACAGGAAGTTGTTCCTGTGGCACCTATACCAATTGAAGTGGAAGCTTATGATAGTGATCATGAAGCTTTGGATCAAGTCACTACCGAACCTCGTAGGACGACAAGGACGCGTACTACTTCAGAGTGGTACGGTGATCTTGTCTTGAAGGTCATGTTGCTAGACAACAATGAACCTACGACCTATGGAGAAGCGATGGTGGGCCCAAATTCCGACAAATGGTTAGAAGCCATGAAATCCGAGATAGGATCCATGTATTAGAACAAAGCATGGACTTTGGTGGATTTGCCCAATGACCGGCAAGCCATTGAGATAAATGGATCTTTAAGAAGAAGACGGACGTGGATGGTAATGTCACCATCTATGAAGCTCGACTTGTGGCGAAGAGTTTTTCACAAGTTCAAGGAGTTGACTGCGATGAGATTTTCTCATCCGTAGCGATGCTTAAGTCCGTCGGATTCATGTTAGCATTAGCTGCATTTATGAAATCTGGCAGATGGATGACAAAACGAGTTTCCTTACCAGTCTTCGTATGGAAAGGTTGTATGTGATACAAATCAGAAAGTTTTTGTCGATCCTAAGGATGCTAAAAGGTATGCTAGCTCCAGCGATCCTTCCATGGACTGGAGTAAGCATCTCGGAGTTGGAATGTGCGCTTTGATAAGATGATCAAAGATTTTGGGTTTATACAAAGTTTATGAGAAACTTGTATTTCCAAAGAAGTGAGTGGGAGCACTATAGAATTTCTGATGAGTATATGTTGTTGACATATTGATGATCAGAAATGATGTAGAATTTCTAGAAAGCATATAGGGTTATTTGAAAACTGTTTTTCAATGGAAAACCTGGATTAGGCTACTTGAACAATAAGCATCAAGATCTATAAGATAGATCAAAATGCTTAATAGTACTTTCAAATGAGCACGTACCTTGACATGATCTTGAAGGTGTTCAAGATGGATCAGTCAAAGAAGGAATTCTTGCCTGAGATGTAAGGTATGAAGTTAAGACTTAAAATCACGACCACGGCAGAATAGAGAGAAAGGACGAAGGTCGTCCCCTATGCTTTTATCATAGGCTCTCTACAGTATGCTATGCTATGTACCGCACCTGTAGTGTGCCTTGCCATGAGTCAGTCAAGGGGTACAAGAGTGATCCAAGAATGGATCACAGGACAGCGGTCAAAGTTATCCTTAGTAACCAGTGGACTAAGGAATTTTCTCGATTATGGAGGTGATAAAGAGTTCGACGTAAAGAGTTATGTCGATGCAAGCTTAACACCTATCCGGATAGCTCTGAGTAGAAATACCGGATACGTATAATGGAGCAACTTTTAGTATAGCTCCAAGTAGAACAGTTATTTGGAATAGCTCCAAATAGAGCATGGTAGCTACATCTAGGAGATGACATAGAGATTTGTAAAGCACACACGGATCTAAAAGGTTCAGACCCTTTGACTATAACCTCTCTCACAAGCATAACATGATCAAACCCAGAACTCATCGAGTGTTAATCACATGGTAAATGTGAACTAGATTATTGACTCTAGTAAACTCTTTGGGTGTAAGTCACATGGGGATGTGACCTTGAGTGTTAATCACATATCGATGTGAACTAGATTATTGACTCTAGTGCAAGTGGGAGACTGTTGGAAATATGCCCTAGAGGCAATAATAAAAGTATTATTATTATATTTCCTTGTTCATGATAATTGTCTTTTATTCATGCTATAACTGTATTATCCGGAAATCGTAATACACGTGTGAATACATAGACCAAAATATGTCCCTAGTGAGCCTCTAGTTGACTAGCTCGTTGTGATCAACAGATAGTCATGGTTTCCTGGCTATGGACATTGGATGTCGTTGATAACGGGATCACATCATTAGGAGAATGATGTGATGGACAAGACCCAATCCTAAGCCTAGCACTAAGATCGTGTAGTTCGTTTGCTAGAGCTTTTCTCATGTCAAGTATCTTTTCCTTAGACCATGAGATTGTGCAACTCCCGGATACCGTAGGAATGCTTTGGGTGTACCAAACGTCACAACGTAACTGGGTGGCTATAAAGGTGCATTACAGGTATCTCCGAAAGTATCTGTTGGGTTGGCATGAATCGAGACTGGGATTTGTCACTCCGTGTAAGCGGAGAGATATCTCTGGGCCCACTCGGTAGGACATCATCATATGCGCAATGTGACCAAGGAGTTGATCACGGGATGATGTGTTACGGAACGAGTAAAGAGACTTGCCGGTAACGAGATTGAACAAGGTATAAGGATACCGACGATCGAATCTCAGGCAAGTACAATACCGCTAGACAAAGGGAATTGTATACGGGATTGATTAAGTCCTTGACATCGTGGTTCATCCGATGAGATCATCGTGGAACATGTGGGAGCCATCATGGGTATCCAGATCCCGCTGTTGGTTATTGACCGGAGAACGTCTCGGTCATGTCTACATGTCTCGCGAACCCGTAGGGTCTACACACTTAAGGTTCGATGACGCTAGGGTTATAAAGGAAGTTTGTATGTGGTTACCGAATGTTGTTCGGAGTCCCGGATGAGATCCCGGACGTCACGAGGAGTTCCGGAATGGTCCGGAGGTAAAGATTTATATATGGGAAGTCCTATTTTGGCCACCGGAAAATGTTCGGGATTTTTCGGTATTGTACCGGGAAGGTTCTAGAAGGTTCCGGAGTGGGGCCCACCTGCATGGGGGGACCCACATGAACGTGGGTAGTGGGGGCAAGGCCCCACACCCCTGGTCAAGGCGCACCAAGATCCCCCCTTAGAAGGAATAAGATCATATCCCAAAGGGATAAGATCAAGATCCCTAAAAAGGGGGGATAGCAATCGGTGGGGAAGGAAATGATGGGATTTCTTTCCTCCCACCTTTGCCAACGCCCCAATGGACTTGGAGGGCAAGAAACCAACCCCCTCCACCCCTATATATAGTGGGGAGGCGCATGGTAGCTTCACCCTTGCCCCTGGCGCAGCCCTCCCTCTCCCAAGTGCTCCTCCTCTCTCGCAGTGCTTGGCGAAGCCCTGCAGGATTGCCACGCTCCTCCACCACCACCACGCCGTTGTGCTGCTGCTGGATGGAGTCTTCCTCAACCTCTCCCTCTCTCCTTGCTGGATCAAGGCGTGGGAGACGTCACCGGGCTGTACGTGTGTTGAACGCGGAGGTGCCGTCCGTTCGGCACTTGATCATCGGTGATTTGAATCACGACGAGTACGACTCCATCAACCCCGTTCACTTGAACGCTTCCGCTTAGCGATCTACAAGGGTATGTAGATGCACTCTCCTTTCTACTCGTTGCTGGTCTCTCCATAGATAGATCTTGGTGATACGTAGGAAAATTTTTGAATTTCTGCTACGTTCCCCAACATGCAGTAGCCTTCTAACAGGCTTTGAGGTAAGAAGTTAAAATTATGTAATGTAATACAGCATAGATAGTAGCCCCTGATGCTCGGTTCGGTGCTCGGAAAGAAAAGCCGGACTGAGGATCTAAAAAGATATACGCAGGGTTGCTAATAGATTATGTCAATATGGGTTTGCAGGCTGTGCTGCTGACCTCTGCCGCACTAACTGCAGAGGTTGGTGTATTAAAGCAAGATCTCGAGTGGTCCGAGCGAGAGCTCGGCCATGCCAAGAGGCAGCTCGAGGACAAAGAAGGTGAGTAGCACCACTTTGAATTTTTACCTTACAGAAAAGGATTTCGGTTGCAATAAAATTAACAAGGATAATATGGGTACTGCAGGGGCCACAAACGAGGTGGCAGCCCTGAAGGAGGCTGTGTCCGCGGCCGAACGCAATGCGGCCGCGGAACGGGCAGAGCGAGAAAAGCAGGAGGCACGGGTGGCGGAGGTGCGGCAAGAGCTCCAGGCTCTCATGGAGAAGCATGAGAGTTTGGAGCGTGACTCAAAGACTCGAGAGTCCGAGCTCGCCTCGGCTCTCGAAAGTGCCAAGTCCGCCAAGGCCGAGGCCCGTAAGGCCCTTCAGGAGGTTGAGGATATGAAGAAAATAGCGGCGGGTAAGGCATTTTTCATGAAAAGCAAGCATGTTAATGTAAACTACCTGACACTTACCCGGATTCGGAGCTCTCCAGGGGCGTTTGCAGATCTGCCTCGCAGTGTATCCGATGCTGCCGCATTCTACCGTGGCGAGGAGGGGAGCTCAACGGAGAAGGTCTTCTGGTCTCAGTACGCTGAGGCCGGCCATCCGGTGCCCCCTAGCGACCAGCTGAAGCAGCTGGTCGAGCTCCACAAGGTAGCTGAGGAGGCCATGAAGGGCCTTATAGTCCGGCTGTGGCCTGGACAGGCCATGCCTGGGAGCTACTTCGGCCTCGTGCGGCGGCTGGTGGATGCGTGCCCCTGGGTGGATGTTATCAAGCGCTCCGCTTGTATTGAAGGTGCTCGTCAGGCCCTTGCCCGCGCAAAGGTGCATTGGGGCAGGCTGGATGCGGAGAGGCTTCTTACTGACCCGCCGCCAGCGGGCAAGGAGTATCGTACGCCCGAAATGTACTATAAGAGTGTCCTGAAGGGTGCCCGCAATATTGCGGATGAGTGCCCCAGAGATGTAATTATTGAGTAAAACTCGCTATGTATTATCCTGTGCGCTGAAAACTTTGTTCATATGCGCTACGCAACGCTTGTTTAATTTAAAATATTACCATCTGTGCGGCCGTTTATAAAATCTGAGAGATGGCAAGTCGTCGGCTTCAGCCCCCATGCCACTAGTGCTGGGGTGTTCGGGATAAACTTGAGCACTCTTGTTCCCGTTTTTGGGTCCATCTAGGGAGGCGCTCAACACAACGAACAAGGCAACTGGACTTATAATGCTTGAACACTCTCACTTAGCCATACAATTCTATAATTTTAAATTTCGGCGAAGCCCCTAGTATTCGGAAGACCGAATTCGGGGCGCTATCCACTCCTTCGTCGGACATTATCCGGTACTTCGCTCGAAGCGGCATAGGTCTTTAGGGACCCGAAAAGACCTTTCGAACAGCGACCAGTCTCTCGCCTTATCATGCCAGTCAGTTTTAGCTTTCTCCACTGAGGCGCTCGCCCAGCTCAACCGGGGCGCAATCGCAGTGGTTCTCCCAGTGCCACCTTAGCCGACAGAACGGAACGTAAGGCACCAAAACGTGGGAGCCGGGCAAACCCAACTATTGACCCAAGACATGATTCGGAGCCGATTCATATAATGTTATAAGTTCGGTGTGCTGCACTTGTGAAAGTGTTCGGACTTATCACACCATAATGCGGGGAACATAAGCCCCTGGTGTATTCGGCCGTACCAAAATATACGGGTGCAAGATGTCATTAGTGAACATATTTGTAAAGTAATGCAATTATAGGCAAAAGAGCGCTGCTTTATTTATTCAGGGAATTCTGCTATGAGTGCGGAAGGATACAAATAGTGCGGTAAGCAAGGGATTGGACTAAATAAACATGTCCCCCTCCAGGGTTGGGCTGCAGACTGGTGTATATAATCGAATTTAATGCTCGTAATGGAGGCCACCTGAGTGTTCATCGCAGCCTTCTTTCTTCCCTGGCTGTTGCATCGTGAATTCGGCGGGTTTGCCGCCGGACAGGGCCTCTGGTGAACGGAGTCCTGTGTTCACAAAGAAAGAAAATAATAATAATAAAAAAGGAGTGACACACTTGTGAGCCCCTGGTGTGGTCGAGCCGCACTCTGGGTCTGCTGTGGTCGTGCCCCTTCCCCTACGCCCATGGTATCTCTAGAGCGTAAAGATGTACGCGGAGGGTATGTCTTGCAATTATGCAAGGGCTGGGGTTGGGGCCGCATTGCTACGCGTGCTCGGAACGTGCCAGGTGGTCTTGGTTGATATTGCTCCGGGCGCGTTTGGCCGTATCCGGGCGTTTAACGGCCGGACTCGAAAATTGCCTTAAAAGGCTGCTCTATACTTCTGCCGCGAGGGCCGCTGTGTGTTCCTCCGTTCGGAGGGAGCGTTCCGTATTTCCGTTGACCATGATGACTCCACGAGGGCCTGGCATCTTGAGCTTGAGGAATGCGTAATGCAGCACCGCGTTGAACTTTGCAAACGCGGTTCATCCGAGCAGAGCGTGATAGCCGCTGCGGAACGGGACTATGTCGAAGATTAACTCCTCGCTCCGGAAATTGTCCGGGGATCCGAAGACCACTTCCAGTGTGGCTGAGCCTGTACAATTGGCCTCCACACCTGGTATGACGCCTTTGAAGGTCGTCTTTGTAGGTTTAATCCTTGAGGGGTCTATGCCCATCTTGCGCACTGTATCCTGATAAAGCAGGTTCAGGCTACTGCCGCCGTCCATAAGGACTCTTGTGAGGTGAAATCCATTGACGATTGGGTCTAAAACCAATGCGGCGAATCCGCCATGGCGGATACTGGTCGGATGGTCTCTTCGATCGAAAGTGATCGGGCAAGAGGACCATGGATTGAACTTAGGGGCGACTGGCTCCATCGCATATACGTCCCTTAGTGCACGCTTCCGCTCCCTCTTGGGTATATGGGTTGTGTATATCATGTTCACCGTCCGGACTTGTGGGGGAAAACCCTTCTGTCCTCTATTGTTCGGCAGTCGGGTCTCTTCCTCGTCGTCGCTGTGCAGCCCCTTGTCATTGTTTTCGGCAATTAACTTGCCTGCCTGCTTGAATACCCAACAATCTCTGTTGGTGTGGTTAGCTGGCTTTTCTGGGGTGCCATGTATCTGGCATAAGCGGTCGAGTATTCGGTCCAAATTTGACGGACCCAGAGTGGTTCTTTTGAATGGCTTCTTCCGCTGACCGGGTTTAGAGACTCGGAATCCGGCGTTGACTGTCGTATCCTCCTTGTCGTCGCCGTTAATGCGGCGTTTATTTTTGCTTCGACGCGACCTGCCATTGTGGTCCTTGGTATCCGGACTGCCAGAATTTTTACTGAGGTTGTTGCTGCGAGCTAGCCAGCTGTCCTCTCCCGCACAGAAGCGGGTCATTAGAGATGTGAGGGCTGCCACGGATTTCGGCTTTTCCTGTCCTAGGTGCCGGGCTAGCCACTCGTCACGGATGTTATGTTTGAAGGCTGCGAGGGCCTCTGCATCCGGACAGTCGACGATTTGATTTTTCTTTGTTAAGAACCGTGTCCAGAACTGTCTGGCCGATTCGTCTGGCTGCTGAATTATGTGTCTTAGGTCATCAGCGTCTGGTGGTCGCACATATGTACCCTGGAAGTTGTCGAGGAATGCGGCTTCCAGGTCCTCCCAACACCCAATTGAGTCTGCGGGCAGGCTATTAAGCCAATGCCGAGCTGGTCCTTTAAGCTTGAGCGGGAGGTATTTGATGGCGTGGAGATCGTCGCCACAGGCCATATGGATGTGAAGGAGATAATCTTCGATCCAAACCGCGGGGTCTGTCATGCCATCGTAGGATTCGATGTTTACGGGTTTAAACCCTTCAGGGATTTGATGATCCATTACTTCGTCAGTGAAGCATAGAGGGTGTGCGGCGCCTCTGTATTGAGCAATATCACGACGTAGCTCAAGGGAGCGTTGTCTGCTGTGTTCGGCCCGGCCGGAGTTGTTGTATCCGGCTCGACGGTATTCGTCGTGGGTCGTGGGGCACCCGCATGATCCATAGATAGATCTGGATTGTCTTGCCTTATCTTCCAATATGTCCCGCAAGTCCGGCGTGTTCCCTCGTGGCTTCGTACTTTTCAAGTGATGCCGGGGTACGGTCTTGATGGAAGGCCTTGATGCTTCTTTGTCGCGACCACGAGGTGGTCGGTCGGCCGTATTGTGCGCTGGTGGTGATGGTATGTATGCTTCCTCCTCTAATCGGGGGAGCAACTTGCGTTTTGGGTAGCTCTTGGAGGGGTGTTCGAGTTCATACTCTTCGGCCGCGAGGACCTCGGTCCATCTGTCGGCCAGCAGGTCTTGATCAGCTTGAAGCTGCTGCTGCTTTTTCTTTAGGATATTTGTCGTGGCCATTAGCCTGCACTTGAAACGCAATTGTTCGACGGGATCCTCGGGCACGATGAATTCGTCGTCGTTGAGGCTTGCCTCGTCTTCGGAGGGAGGTATCTAATTATCATCCTCGACCTCTTCATCTGCCGCTCTCTCGTGAGGGCTTACTTCTGCATCCTCCTACGCTGAATCTTGCTGGAGGGGATTGTCGTCGGCACTTTCTGGGGTGTTCTTATCTCCTGTGCCGGAATCTCCATTCTTGCTGTGGCGGGATTTAGAGCGGCGCCGCTGACGTTGGCGCTTGGGCTGTTTCTTTGGGGAATCTGCCTCTGCTGCTTCTTCGTCGTCCCCATCTTTTGGGGTGTCCACCATGTATATGTCATATGACGAGGTGGTCTTCCAGTGCCCCGTGGGCGCTGGCTCTTGTTCGTCTCCGGCATCGTCGTCCATACCGTCGATGTCTTCGGAGTCATAGTCTAGCATGTCGGTTAGATCGTCGACAGTGGCTACAAAGTGGGTGGTGGGTGGGCCTTGAATTTCTTCGTCGTCCGTATCCCAACCGTCCTGGCCATAGTCCGGCCAGGTCTCTCCGGATAGCGAGAGATGTTTTAGCGAATTTAGGATGTCGCCAAAGGGCGAGTGTAGGAAGATGTCCGTGGCGATGAACTCCATGACCGGCGCCCAATCAAATTCGATTGGCAGGGGCGCGGGAGGTTTGGAGTCCAGCAGGGAGTCCGGCACCTCGGAGTCACGAGCTTTGCAAAGGACAAGGTTAGTGTTCGGCTCCATCGCCATGGAAGTTGTAGCCCCCGAAGCGGTGTCCAGCCACCGGTCCTCGATCTAGGCGATCGGCTGCGGACTAAGGGCCGGAGCGGATTCGTGTGCGGCCACCAAGGCACCGTCCAGCGGCAGAGTTAGATCATGCCCATTGTGACAGTGCGGCACGCTCGGCTGTGGCTCGAGCCCGTCGAAGATCAAGTCCCCGCGGATGTCAGCCGTGAAGTTTAGGCTTCCGAACCTGACCTGACGGCCAGGGGCGTAGCTTTCGATCTGCTCTAGATGGCCAAGTGAATTAGCCCGCAGTGCGAAGCCGCCGAGTACGAAGATCTATCCGGGGAGAAAAATCTCACCCTGGACAGCGTCATTGTTGATTGAAGAAGCCATCGAGCCTATTGGTGACGACACAGAGGAACTCTCAATGAAAGCACCAATGTCAGTGTCAAAACCGGCAGATCTCGAGTAGGGGGTCCCGAACTGTGCGTCTAGGCAGATGGTAATAGGAGACAAGGGACACGATGTTTTACCCAGGTTCGAGCCCTCTCGATGGAGGTAAAACCCTACGTCCTGCTTGATTAATATTGATGATATGGGTAGTACAAGAGTGGATCTACCACGAGATCGAGGAGGCTAAACCCTAGAAGCTAGCCTATGGTATGATTGTTGTAATGTATGTTGTGTCCTATGGACTAAAGCCCTCCGGTTTATATAGACACCAGAGAGGGCTAGGGTTACACGGAGTCGGTTACAATGGTAGGAGATCTACATATCTGTATCGCCAAGCTTGCCTTCCACGCCAAGGAAAGTCCCATCCGGACATGGGACGAAGTCTTCAATCTTGTATCTTCGTAGTCTTGGAGTCCGGCGGACGATGATAGTCCGGCTTTCCGGACACCCCCTAGTCCAGGACTCCCTCACCCGCGGAGACTTGATCTTTGATGGGTTCGAGCCACAGCCAAGCGCGCCGCACTGTTACGATGGGCATGATCTAGCTCTACCGCCGAACAGTGCCCTAGAGGCCGCACCAGTGTTTCCGACCCTTAGCTCGGAGCCGACTGCGCCGATCGAGGACGGGTGGCTGGACACCACCTCGGGGGCTGCGATCTCTACAGCGATTGAGCCGAACACCATCCCTGTCCTTTGCAAGGCTCGTAACTCCAAGGTGCCGGACTCCTCTCCGGACTCCGAACCTTCCACGCCCCTATCAATCGAATCCGATTGGGCGCCGGTCATGGAATTCACCGCCGTGGACATCTTTCAGCACTCGCCCTTTGGCGACATCCTGAATTCACTAAAGTCTCTCTCTTTATCAGGAGAGCCCTGGTCGGACTATGGTCAGGAAGGTTGGGATGCGGACGACGAAGAAATTCAAAGCCCACCCACCACCCACTTCGTAGCCACTGTCGAAAGTTTAAACGACGTGCTCAATTTCGACTCCGAAGACATCGACGGTATGGACAACGATGTAGGAGATAAGCATGAACCAGCACCTATAAGGCACTGGACACCCACCTCATCTCACGATGTATACATGGTGGATACACCTAAAGGAAGCGACAACGAGGAACAACGGGATGCCTGGAGGGATCATTCCCTCGAAAAGCAGTCAAAACGGCGACGTAAGCGCCGCTCAAAATCCCACCTCGACAAAGACAGCAGCCATATAGACCCAGCCATAGGGCAGGGCGAACCGGTGGACGATGAACATGCTATCGAGCAACCGTCCGAACAGGACAATATGGATAAACAATCCGTCCCCGGCGAAGATAATAGTCCAGGCGATCACACGCCGAACAAGTTGCCGGAGCAGAAGAACCTCCACAAAAGGCTCGTCGCCACTACACGTAGCCTGAAAAAGCAGAAGCGGAAGCTCAAAACAGCGGAAGATGCACTCAGAATCAGATGGAGCAAAGTACTCAACACCGCAGACAAATACGGCGACGGTCGCCGAACAAAGAGCTACCCGAAGCGAAAACTACTGCCCGAATTTGATGAGGAGGTCGTAGAGCCCCCGCAACCAAAGAACAAGGAGACCACCCGGTCGGATGGACGACCCCATGGCAAACATAGAGCGGTAAATGGCGCCACACACAAGCCAGCACGCGATCCGCACACGGATTCGCATCAAAAAGATGGCCCAGTTAGATCTATCTACGGGCCAAGAAAGCAAGCTCTAGTAAGCAATGCAACACGTCAAGTATCCGAATATTATGGTACACCTAAATATAGGGGTGCCGCACATCCCCTATGTTTTACCGATGAGGTCCTGGATTATGAATTTCCAGCGGGAGTCAAGCCCGTAAACATAGAGGCGTACGACGGAACAACAGACCCTGGAGTCTGGATTGAGGAATACATCCTCCACATACACATGGCTAGAGGAGACGACCTCCACGCCATAAAATACTTACCCCTCAAGCTCAAAGGGCCAGCCCGGCATTGGCTCAAAAGCCTCCCCGAAAACACCGTTGGAAGTTGGGAAGAGCTCGAGGATGCTTTTAGGGCAAATTTTCACGGGACCTACGTCCGACCTCTGGATGCAGACGATTTAAGTCACATAACTCAACAACCCGGAGAGTCAGCCCAAAAATTCTGGAATAGATTCCTTACTAAAAAGAACCAAATTGTCGAGTATCCGGACGCCGAAGCCTTAGCAGCTTTCAAACACAACGTCCAAGACGAATGGCTCGCCAGACACCTTGGCCAAGAAAAGCCAAGAACAATGGCCGTATTAACAAGCCTCATGACCCGCTTTTGCGCGCGAGAGGATAGCTGGCTGGCAAGATGCGGTACCAGCAACCCAAGTACATCCGAAGTCAGGGATGGAAATGGGAAACCGCGACGCAGCAAGGACCAGCACCGAACCAAGGGAAACAGCCCGAAGAGCACAACAGTCAACGCCGGATTCAAAAGCTCACGGCAGAATCATAAAAAACTACCCCCTAAGGATAATATGGACGAGCTATCTAAATTAAACAAAATCTTGGACAAGGTATGCCAATCCACAATACCCCTGGGAAGCCTGCAAATCATACCCACAGAGATTGTTGGGTCTTCAAGCAGTCCGGCAAACTCAACGCCAAACACAAGGGGCTCGACACACCAAGCGAGGACGATGACGAACCCCACAAGCAGAGCACCGGAAAACAAAAGAATTTCCCACAAGAAGTCAAAACAGTAAACTCACTTTACGTGACAAAAGGAAAAAACAGAATGGCGCCCATGGAAATACGCACCATATGGCCTATCCCAGAGGAGTCCCACCACTGGTTGTTAAAACCAATCACCTTCGACCATCAGGATTACTCTAGAAGTATCCGGAATGCAGGATGGACTGCCTTGATATTAGATCCGATAATCGACGGACTCCAATTTACGCAAGTCCTAATGGACGGCGGCAGTGATCTAAACCTGCTATATCAGGACACAATCCGCAAAATAGGGTTAGACCCAACCAAAATTCGCCATAGCAACACTTCCTTTCAAGGGGTAATGCCAGGTCGATATGCCCATTGTACGGGCTCTCTATTGCTAGAAGTTGTGTTCGGCTCACCCGACAACTTCCGCCGTGAAAAGTTAACCTTCAACCTCGCCCCATTTACAAGTAGTTATCAAGCACTACTGGGGCGCGAAACTTTCGCCCACTTTAACGCAATACCGCATTATGCATCCCTCACACTTAAAATGCCCGGTCCACGAGGCATCATCTCCTTAAAGGGCAATATCGAGTGTTCCTCGAGCGCGGAAGATTGTGTGACTGCCTCGACGGCCACACACCAAACCGGCTTCACTAACCCGAGCACCTAAACATGTCGTTCAGAGCCCGAACACGGTTAGACGAGTCCGGCATAAACAATACAGGGGCTTACCAGCCGCATACCCCCGCACTAGGGGCTCCGCGCATGTACAACAAGAGACATTAAAGCTCAATTTTATTCATTTTTTGAATTGTACTTTGTTTATTTAGTATAACGTACATTTTCGCACGACCTTTTTCAAATAAGTTCCTCTCTTTTACAGATGAACACCGTGCTACACCCGTCCAGGATACGGCACAACGGAGACACAGGCGCAGACGTGCAGTAGGGACCCGTTGGAAGGATTCTTTTCAGATTAAGACCCTGCGTAAACCTTTTTTACTGTCTCTTGTTGATACACATCCCCCGGTTTCCTGCTATAACCGAGGAGGAGGCTGGCATTTTGGCATGGGCCACGTCCGAATTTTGCGCGTACCTGGACACCAGGGGCTTATTACCAAGGGCGTTGTTTGGCCCGTTTTTATAAAGACCGAATACCTTAGGGAGTGTTCGGCGTCTCGAGTTAGTCCTTATATGCATCAGCTCCGAATCATGTCTTTGGTCAAATGTTGGGTTTGCCCGGCTCCTGTGTTTTGCTGCCTTATGTTCCGCTCTATTGGCTAACGCGGCACCAGGAGAACTACTGTGATTGTGCCCTGGTTCGTCCAGACGAGCACCATAGTAGAGAAAGCCGAAAAATGACTGTCATGATATAGCGTGAGACTGGTCAACCACTCGATGACCCGCTGGAATCTATAGGATTCCTCCGCATTGACGAAGGGCCGTTTCCCGGTCAGGCACATACGCGCCCCGAATTCGGGTGAGCGCGGTGCCCCTAGGGGCTATATAGTAGCCCCACTATCAAACTCCTATGGCTAAGTGAAAGTGATAAAGCATTATAGTACGGTTGCCTAGTTTGATATGCTACCACCTTCTTTATAGGACCAAGACGTTGGATCAAGTGTGAAAATGCGCCTTTTGCAAACACCCCCACATTATATGCGTGGGGGCTGAAGCCGAAGACTGCCATCTTTCAGGTTATATACACATATACATTAACGGCCGCACATGAGGTATTTTAATTCTTGAAGGCACAAGTATAAAAAGCTTTTATATTTCATCGAAACATTGTTTCACAATAATACATGTTATTCGAACATAATATCCTTCGAGCACTGCATCTCTATTAAACGAGCGCCCTGTAGAACTTCCTGAAAATAT
The DNA here is from genome assembly GCA_963921465.1 of Triticum timopheevii. Taxonomy (NCBI): domain Eukaryota; kingdom Viridiplantae; phylum Streptophyta; class Magnoliopsida; order Poales; family Poaceae; genus Triticum; species Triticum timopheevii. The sequence continues at coordinate 624,595,933 of OY997270.1, read as the reverse complement.
TGCTCGACAGGTACTCGGCTTCCGTCCGAATCTGGGGATGCAACATCAGTGGCCTTCATCTCTGCCCAGTATGTCTTGACACGGGCAAGAGCCATCCGCGCACCCTCCATGCATGCCGACCTCCTCATTGCATTGATATGCGGCACTGCACCAAGGAACTGCCGCACTAAGCCAAAATAACTCTTCGCCTCGGGCCTTTTCGGCCACAAAAGACTCACAACATCCTTCATGGCAAGTCCGGATAACCTATTCAGCTCTGCCCATTCGGCCAAGCGATCGGTTAATGGAAGAGGGCGCTCCGGATTATGGAACTGCGACCAAAAAACCTTTTCCATTTCGTGATCCTTTTGATCTCGGAAGTGTTCGGCCGCGTCCGCGGCACTTGCTGCCAAGTCCAGATAAGCATCCTCCGAACTCCACAGCCGGTCCAACTCAGCACATTTAGGATCCGTGAACTTCCTCCGCAGCAGGAAGGCCTTTCCAGCCGCGATATCACCGGCCTAACGCAGCTCCTCCTTCATAGCTATCATCGCAGAGCAAGCATTCTTGGCCTCGGTAGTGGCCTTCTTCAGGTCCTCTTGTACCGCTCGATCTTCTTTTTCAAGAAGCTTGCAGCGGTCGGCAGCATTCTTCAACTCCACGGCCATCTCAGCCATTTCCTTCTTGCTTTGGCAGTGAGCAGCCTGTTCGGCTTTTAGCTCTTCAGCCGCCTTTAAGGCAGCCACGTTACTCTTTCTGGCCTGCTCCTTGGCTCGGGCGAGCTCCGCCCGCAGGTTCTCCATGGCAGCGGCACCATCTGCGTCAAGCATACTTGTTATAAGGCACGGGCATCAAGCTCCCTTACCAGGTGTCCGCGGGGAAATTGCATACCTTGTGACTCGTCAAGTCGCCTATTGACAAGCGCGATGTCGACATCCGCCACGTCAAGTTGCCGCTTTAGTTCGGCAAATTCATTAGTCCGGCCAGCCACCGGACCCTTCGCCACCTGCATAGGAAGGGCGACACATTATACCTGGGATTATGATGCTCGGCGCGCTGTCATTTTTGACAACACACCGAGACTCAGGGGCTACTATCCACACAGGGCGCATTTTATATGCGGAACTGTCAGAACTTACATCATTTTGCGTACCTCAAAACCTGTCAGTAAACTTCTGACGGCTTCGTGCAATCCGCTCTCAGCGGATGAAATCCTTTCAATCACCGTACCCATTAACGCACGGTGATCTTCAGAGATAGATGCTCGCCCGAGCAGATCCTTCAGCTCCTCCGACCGTACACCAGTTGGTGTCGGACTCGTCCGATGGCCTTTTTCGAAGGCCGGACGCGGAGGGCTTTGAGGGGAAATATGACTGCCTTCCGGCCCCGCCGGACTCGGAGAAACCCTCCGCGACGACACCTCAGAGTGGCGCGCCTCGCACGACGGTACGGCAGGGGGAGGCGTTTAGCTCTCTATCATCTCCGGACGAAGATCCCCCGAAGATGAGCTCTGCTGGGAAGGGCTGAGATCTGAACTACAAGGTAAAACTCCGGTTATCTTCATCAGAAATAGGGCAGGGATATCCTTTATTTTAATAAAAACTCACCTTTTTACTTACGGCTCGATGGAGGGCTGATCCCCTTGGGGGCATAATGCGGCCGAGGCATCTCTCGGCGCCAGACCCTCTGACGAAGATTTCTTCCCCCGCTTTGAGATCATGGTCTCCGGGTCTTCAGAGGCGGTCCTCTTCTTCCCTTGGATGGAGGGGTTCTCGATCCCTCCTTTCCTAGCAGCCTCCTTCGCGGAGGCGGTAGCTTCCTTGTTCCCCCCTTCACCTTCTTCCGAAGGCGCAACCTCCAGCATCCTGGTTAACACGGGATCCGGCGTGGTCTCAGGGAGGGGGGCCGGACACCTTATTAACTTTGCTTTCGCTATCCACTCCTGTTCAAGGGACAGCTCTTTTAAAGGGCAAGTTTGTGATAAATATGAGATAGCTTGTCCAGGTACAGGGCTACTTACTTGAGTATCCGGGCGATTGCAGCTCAGACCTGCGTCCTCGGTCAAGTCCGGACACATCTCTTGTGATCCGAAGAAAAGCTTGTACATCTCCATGGGCGTCGCGCCCATAAAATGTTGGAGAGCTCGTGGTCCCTCCGGGTTAAATTCACACAGGCAGAGGGGGCGACGTCTGCAGGGCAGGATGCGATGAATCAGCATGACCTGCGCTACTACGACCAGAGTGATCTCTCTCTCTAGGAGGTCTCGAATGCGGCCCTGTAACAAGGGCACGTCCTTGGACGGCCCCCAGTCCAGCCCTTTATTGACCCATGACGCTAGCCGCAGTGGAGGACCTGAGCGAAAGGCAGGTGGCGCCACCCATTTGGTGCCCCTAGGAGCTGTGATATAAAACCACTCTTGTTGCCATAAACTGAGCTCCTCTTGAAAAGATCCCTCGGGCCACGGAGCATCAGCATTCTTGCTTATAACAGCCCCTCCGCACTCTGCCTGTTGCCCCTTGATCATCTTCGGCTCCACTTTGAAGGTCTTGAGCCACAATCCGAAGTGAGGGGTAATGCGGAGGAAGGCTTCGCATACGATAATGAATGATGAGATATGGAGGATGGACTCCGGATCCAAGTCATGAAATTCCAACCCATAGTAAAACATGAGCCCCCTCACGAAGGGGTCCATCGGGAAGCCTAGCCCCCGAAGGAAGTGAGACACGAACACCATGCTTTTACCAGGCTTGGGAGTAGGAAACCTTGGGAAGGCAACCTATGCGAAATTTTGCCGGTTAGATACCTGGCATCTCTTAGCTTTAACACATCTTCTTCCATAACGGAGGAAGGCATCCACTGACCTTGCAGGTCGGAGCCGGACATCATCGAAGGTCCAAAGCGCCTGAATCTAGAGCTTTGGGTGTTGGAACTCGACGCGCGGGGCGGATTCGATTGAGATTGAAAGAAGGGAGTGGAGCCTTGGTCTCTTTATAAAGAGGTTGAATACCAAGAGCCTTCCCCGTGACCGTTCGGGACTCGCCTTCGATAGAAGAGACGTGCCAACGGTCACGGTTGGGTTACCCACGCCCGTATTGATGAGAATCCCGAAATAAGGGGACACAATCTCTGCTTTGACAAGACGTGCCAAGGAAACTGCCTCGTTAAACGCACTGAGGTGGAACAGTAAAAACGATTCGAATAAAGGCTTGGCCATGGTGTGATGTCACGCCATGGAATACGTCAGCAGATTGAATTTGTGTAAATATTATTCTCTCTATGGTGGTATGTGGAACTTATTTTGCAGAGCCGGACACTATCCTTGTGTTCATAATCTTCTATGAAGTATTCAGAGGAGGAACCCGCCTTGCAATGCCGAAGACAATATGCGCGCCGGACTCGTCGTCATTGAAGCCTGGTTCAGTGGCTACTGAGGGAGTCCCGGACTAAGGGGTGTCCGGATAGCCGAACTATAATCTTCGGGCGGACTCCTGGACTATGAAGATACAAGATTGAAGACTTCGTCCCGTGTCTGGATGGGACTTTCCTTGGCGTGGAAGGCAAGCTTGGCGATACGGATATGTAGATCTCCTACTATTGTGACCGACTCTGTGTAACCATAACCCTCTTCGGTGCCTATATAAACCGGAGGGTTTTAGTCCGTAGGACGAACAACAATTATACCATAGGCTAGCTTCTAGGGTTTAGCCTCTCTGATCTTGTGGTAGATCTACTCTTGTACTACCCATATCATCAATATCAATCAAGAAGGAGTAGGGTTTTACCTCCGTCGAGAGGGCCCGAACCTGGGTAAAAACATCGTGTCCCTTGTCTCCTGTTACCATCCGCCTAGAGGCACAGTTCGGGACCCCCTACCCGAGATCCGCTGGTTTTGACACCGACAGGGTGCATTAGTCCCGGTTGGTTTCACGAACCAGGACCAATGGCTTTGCTATATAAGCAAACACTTTGCAAAAATTCAGAATTTCATCGCCAGTTGCCCCCGATGATGCCGACCTCCTCGACGCCGCCAGGCTGCCCCGCCGCCGTTGCCGTCGCCCATGCCCCCGAGCCCACGCCGACGCCGTCCGCCGCCCCCGAGCCCACGCCCACGCCATCGCCGTCCGCCGCCCCCGAGCGTGCCCGGTCGCGCCCCTGCCCCACGACCCACCCCCCACCGTCGCCGTCGTCGCCGGCCACGCCCCTGCCCCTGCCCGCGCCGTCCGCCGCCCCCGAGCCCACGCCGACGCCGTCTGCCGCCCATGCCGTCACCGTCCGCCACCCCCGAGCGCGCCCAATCGCGCCCCTGCCCCACGACCCGCCCCCCACCGTCGCCGTCATCGCCTGCCACGCCCCTGCCCCAGCCCGCGCCCCTCACCGTGGTCGTCGCCGACGCCCTCGCCGCCCTCGCCGGCCGCCCCCAATGTGAGCCGCCGCCGTCACGGCTCTGTGTTCAGTGCTTTTTTTCATATATACATGTGTATTTTTTTTTCATTGCATTTTTTCAAATATATATAATGTATATATGTATGTGGTAGCTATATGATGAATGGATGTGGCTATGTATGTATGAATATAATGTTCATAGCATTTTTTGTTTATATATGTTTTTTCATATATGTATTAATTTTTTATTTAGGTTGTTAGTAGATATCGATTTTAGGTTAGTGCATTTTAGGTTAGTGTAGATGAAAAAGTAAAATAAGGAAAAGGAAGAAAAGAGGAAGAAGGAAGAAGGAAGAAGGAAGAAGAAGAAAAAGAAGGAGAGGAAAAAGGAAAATAAGAAGAGGAAGAAAGGAGAAGAAGAGGAGAGGAAGAAGAGGAGAAATAAATAAGAAGAGGAAAAAAGAAGAAAAAGAAGAGGAGAAGAAGAAAGGAATAGAGGAGAAGAAGAAAAAATAGTAAGTATTCTATTTTTTCTTCTTCTCCTCTATTCCTTTCTTCTTCTCCTCTTTTTTCTTCTTATTTTTTCTTCGATCTTCTCCTCTGTCGTCGTCGATATACCCCTCCCGATAACTTCAACATGAGGGAGAAGAAGAAAAAGAAGAGGAGAAGAAGAAGAAGAAAGGAATAGAGGAGAAAGAAGAAAAAAATAGAAATTCTATTTTCTTCTTCTTTCTCCTCTATTCCTTTCTTCTTCTCCTTTTTTTCTTTTTTTCGATTGCTTCTCTTCTATTCCTTTCTTCTTCTCCTCTTTTTATTTCTTCTTTTGTATTCTTATTTTTATCGGGTATGTCATTGTCGATATACCCCCTCCCGAGAAACTTCAACACGAGGGGGGGTACCGATACCCCCTCCCCGATAACATTATTTTCCCATGTATATGTATGTCGCGTCGTTGTTGATATAACCCCCTCCCGGATAACTTCGACGTGAGGGGTGGTCGATATATATACCCCCTCTCGACCGTGATAACTTATACCACGGCAGCACCCCCTCGGCCCTCTCGCTCGACCAAAACTCTCGAGGACACCCAAACCCTAGAGAAAAAATGATGTTGGTCTCCTACCTCCTCCCGACGGCGCCCCTACCCGACAAACTCTCTCGAGGCCACCCAAATTTACCAAGTTAAAAGAGCATTGTCGTCGAGGCCACCGCAAACCCTTGAAGCGTTGTGTCGAGGCCACTCCAAACCCTTGAAGCATTGTCTAGGCCACCCCAAACCCTAGAGAAGCAGCGTCGAGGCCACTAACATGATTCCTTATTGTGATTAGCTAGCTAGTTCTACGTTTCCCACTAATATATATCCATCTGTACCATGTTTGAATAATAATTGACATGTTGTAAATATTTGCAGAAACTATGGAGCACTCCTGAGATGAAGCAACAGAAGCGATGTTGGGGGACATAATCGCACAAGCAAGTGATGTCATTGCGTCATTTATCAACGACACCGATGGTCAGGAAGGACTGGGTGAAGAAGAGGGCTATGTTCATGATGGCTCCGGCCCATTAATGCCCGTACAAGAAGAGGGCTATGTTCATGATGGCTCCGGTGACCCAATGGAGGTACAAGAAGGAGACCGTGCTGATTGCTCCAGTGACCAAACTGAGTCCGGCCAGGTATATATATATTAGTTAAGCCCGTGCTGACTAGTTAATTGATGCATTCATTGTTTTGGTATATGTACACATATTAATTAACTATCGTCTTTCTTCCTTTTTCTAGCTCTCCAGATCAAGCACAACTTCGGTAAGGAGACGAGGCCCGAAGAAAAAGTTGAGCTCGGATGAAAGGTTTGAGATCACAGCAATCGCGCCCGACGGCGAACCGATTGAACCCATCCGGACAAAGAACGCATTTGCTGCTCAGTGTGGGGTTCTTGTTAGGGACAAGATCCCGATCAGCATCCACCAATGGTATAAGCCTAAGGAGGAAGACCCTGAGGTGTCTTATGTCAATGATATGCAGAAAGATGATCTTTGGACTGAGCTGAACGAATATTTCACCCTACCGCCAGAGGAGGATCCGGAGAAGCCAGTTAAAGAGCAATTAATCAAGTCTTGTGCTCTTAAGAAGATGGCAAGCCTATTCAGGAGGTGGAGGAAAGAGCTGAACAAGTTTGTCGATAAAGAAGAGACACCAGAATTCATCGGCAAATATGAGAAGATCAAAGATCACTGGACCGCATTTGTGGCCCACAAGACATCAGAAAAGAGTAAGAAGATGTCGGAGACAAACAAGCAAAATGCTGCGAAGAAGAAGTTTCACCATCGCACGGGGTCAGGTGGCTACCTCAAAGCCCGGCCTAAGTGGTCCAAGGTTGAGAATGTTGGGGAACGTTGCAGAAAATTAAAAAATTTCCTACGGTTTCACCAAGATCCATCTATGAGTTCTCTAAGCAACAAGTCAAGGGAGAGAGATTGCATCTACAAACCACTTGTAGATCGCGTGCGGAAGCGTTCAAGAGAACGGTGATGATGGAGTCGTACTCGCCGTGATTCAAATCACCGATGACCAAGTGCCGAACGGACAGCACCTCCGCGTTCAACACACGTACGGAGCGGATGACGTCTCCTCCTTCTTGATCCAGCAAGGGGGAAGGAGAGGTTGATGATGATCCAGCAGCACGACGGCGTGGTGGTGGATGCAGCAGAACTCCGGCAGGGCTTCGCCAAGCTGCTGCGGGAGGAGGACGAGGTGTAGCAGGGGGAGGGAGGCGTCAAGACATAGGGTGCGGCTGCCCTCCCCCTGCCCTCCCCCTGCCCTCCCAGGAGGGGGCGCCGGCCCTGCAAGATGCAATCTCCCAAGGGGGACGGCGGCCAGGGGGGTTGGAGTACCCCCCAAGGCAAGTGGTGCGCCTCACCCCCTAGGGTTTTCAACCCTAGGCGCAGGGGAGGCCCAAGGGGGGGCACACCAGCCCACTAGGGGCTGGTTCCCCTCCCACTTCAGCCCATGGGGCCCTCTGGGATAGGTGGCCCCACCCGATGGACCCCCGGGACCCTTCGGGTGACCCCGAAACTTTCCCGATGGCCGAAACAGCACTTCCTATATATAATTCTTCACCTCCGGACCATTCCGAAACTCCTCGTGATGTCCGGGATCTTATCCGGGACTCCGAACAACATTCGGTTTGCTGCATACTCATATTCATACAACCCTAGCGTCACCGAACCTTAAGTGTGTAGACCCTACGGGTTCGGGAGACACGTAGACATGACCGAGACGGCTCTCGGGCAATAACCAACAGTGGGATCTGGATACCCATGTTGGCTCCCACATAATCCTCGATTATCTCATCGGATGAACCACGATGTCGAGGATTCAAGCAACCCCGTATACAATTTCCTTTGTCAGACGGTATGTTACATGCCCGAGACTCGATCGTCGGTATCCCAATACCTCGTTCAGTCTCGTTACCGGCAAGTCACTTTACTCGTACTGTAATGCATGATCCCATGATCAAACACATTGATTACATTGAGCTCATTATGGTGATGCATTACCGAGTGGGCCCAGTGATACCTCTCCGTCATACGGAGTGACAAATCCCAGTCTCGATCCATGTCAACCCAACAGACACTTTCGGAGATACCTGTAATGCACCTTTATAGTCACCCAGTTACGTTGTGATGTTTGGTACACCCAAAGCACTCCTACGGTATTCGGGAGTTACACGATCTCATGGTCTAAGGAAAGGATACTTGACATTGGAAAAGCTCTAGCAAACGAACTACACAATCTTGTGCTATGCTTAGGATTGGGTCTTGTCCATCACATCATTCTCCTAATGATGTGATCCCATTATCAATGACATCTAATGTCCATAGTCAGGAAACCATGACTATCTGGTGATCAACGAGCTAGTCAACTAGAGGCTTACTAGGGACATATTATGGTCTATGTATTCACATGTGTATTACGATTTCCGGATAATACAGTTATAGCATGAATAAAAGACAATTATCATGAACAAGGAAATATAATAATAACCCTTTTATTATTGCCTCTAGGGCATATTTCCAACAGTCTCCCACTTGCACTAGAGTCAATAATCTAGTTACATTGTGATGAATCGAACACCCATAGAGTTCTGGTGTTAATCATGTTTTGCTCGCGAGAGAGGTTTAGTCAACGGATCTGCGACATTCAGATCCGTATGCACTTTGCAAATATCTATGTCTCCATCTTGAACATTTTCACGAATGGAGTTGAAGCGACGCTTGATGTGCCTGGTCTTCTTGTGAAACCTGGGCTCCTTGGCAAGTGCAATAGCTCCAGTGTTGTCACAGAAGAGTTTGATCGGCCCTGACGCATTGGGTATGACTCCTAGGTCGGTGATGAACTCCTTCACCCAAATTGCTTCATGCGCTGCCTCCGAGGCTGCCATGTACTCCGCTTCACATGTAGATCCTGCCACGACGCTCTGCTTGCAGCTGCACCAGCTCACTGCTCCACCATTCAACATATACACGTATCCGGTTTGTCACTTAGAGTCATCCAGATCTGTGTCGAAGCTAGCGTCGATGTAACTCTTTACGACGAGCTCTTCGTCACCTCCATAAACGAGAAACATGTCCTTTGTCCTTTTCAGGTACTTCAGGATATTCTTGACCGCTGTCCAGTGTTCCTTGCCGGGATTACTTTGGTACCTTCCTACCAAACTTACGACAAGGTTTACATCAGGTCTGGTACACATCATGGCATACATAATAGATCCTATGGCTGAAGCATAGGGGATGACACTCATCTCTTCTTTACCTTTTGCCGTGGTCAGGCATTGAGCCGAGCTCAATCTCACACCTTGCAACACAGGCAAGAACCCTTTCTTGGACTGATCCATTTTGAACTTCTTCAAAATCTTATCAAGGTATGTGCTTTGTGAAAGACCTATGAGGCGTCTCGATCTATCCCTATAGATCTTGATGCCTAATATGTAAGCAGCTTCTCCAAGGTCCTTCATTGAAAAACACTTATTCAAGTAGGCCTTAATGCTGTCCAAAAGTTCTATATCATTTCCCATCAAGAGTATGTCATCTACATATAATATGAGAAATGCTACAGAGCTCCCACTCACTTTCTTGTAAATGCAGGCTTCTCCATAAGTCTGCATAATTCCAAACGCTTTGATCATCTCATCAAAGCGAATGTTCCAACTCCGAGATGCTTGCACCAGCCCATAAATGGATCGCTGGAGCTTGCATACTTTGTTAGCATTCTTAGGGTCGACAAAACCTTCTGGCTGCATCATATACAGCTCTTCCTTAAGATGTCCGTTAAGGAATGCCGTTTTGACGTCCATCTGCCATATCTCATAGTCATAGTATGCGGCAATTGCTAACATGATTCGGACAGACATCAGCTTCACTTCGGGAGAGAATGTCTCGTCGTAGTCAATCCCTTGAACTTGTCGATAACCCTTAGCGACAAGTCGAGCTTTACAGATGGTAACATTACCATCCGCGTTCGTCTTCTTCTTAAAAATCCATTTGTTTTCTATCGCTCGCCGATCATCGGGCAAGTCTGTCAAAGTCCATACTTTGTTTTCATGCATGGATTCTATCTCGGATTTCATGGCTTCAAGCCATTTGTTGGAATTTGGGCCCGCCATCGCTTGTTCATAGTTCGAAGGTTCACCGTTGTCTAACAACATGATTTCCAGGACAGGGTTGCCGTACCACTCTGGTGCAGAACGTGTCCTTGTGGACCTACGAAGATCAGTAGCAACTTGATCCGAAGTACCTTGATCATCATCATTATTTTCCTCTCCAGTCGGTGTAGGCATCACAGGAACATTTTCCTGAGCTGCACTACTTTCCTGTTCGAGATGTAGTACTTCATCGAGTTCTACTTTCCTCCCACTTACTTCTTTCGAGAGAAACTCTTTTTCCAGAAAGGACCCGTTCTTGGCAACAAAGATCTTGCCCTCGGATCTTAAATAGAAGGTATACCCGATGGTTTCCTTAGGGTATCCTATGAAGACGCATTTTTCCGACTTGGGTTCGAGCTTTTCAGGTTGAAGTTTCTTGACATAAGCATCGCATCCCCAAACTTTTAGAAACGACAACTTAGGTTTCTTCCCAAACCATAATTCATACGATGTCGTCTCAACGGATTTAGACGGTGCCCTATTTAAAGTGAATGTAGCTGTCTCTAGAGCGTATCCCCAAAATGATAGCGGTAAATCGGTAAGAGACATCATAGACCGCACCATATCCAATAGAGTGCGATTACGACGTTCGGATACACCATTACACTGAGGTGTTCCAGGCGGCGTGAGTTGTGAAACGATTCCACATTTCCTTAAGTGCGTACCAAATTCGTGACTTAAATATTCTCCTCCACGATCTGATCGTAGAAACTTTATCTTTCAGTCACGTTGATTCTCTACCTCATTCTGAAATTCCTTGAACTTTTCAAAGGTCTCAAACTTGTGTTTCATTAAGTAGACATACCCATATCTACTCAAGTCATCAGTGAGAGTGAGAACATAACGATATACTCCGCAGGCCTCAACGCTCATTGGACCGCACACATCGGTATGTATGATTTCCAACAAGTTGGTTGCTCGCTCCATTGTTCCGGAGAATGGAGTCTTGGTCATCTTGCCCATGTGGCATGGTTCGCATGTGTCAAATGATTCATAATCGAGAGACTCCAAAAGTCCATCAGCATGGAGCTTCTTCATGTGCTTGACACCAATGTGACCAAGGCGGCAGTGCCACAAGTATGTGGGACTATCGTTATCAACTTTACATCTTTTGGTATTCACACTATGAATATGTGTAATATTACGCTCGAGATTCATTAAGAATAAACCATTGACCATCGGGGCATGACCATAAAACATATCTCTCATATAAATAGAACAACAATTATTATCGGATTTAAATGAGTAGCCATCTCGTATCAAACGAGATCCAGATACAATGTTCATGTTCAAACATGGCACCAAATAACAATTATTAAGGTTTAAAACTAATCCCGTAGGTAAATGTAGAGGTAGCGTGCCGACGGCGATCACAACTACCTTGGAACCATTCCCGACGCGCATCGTCACCTCGTCCTTCGCCAGTCTCCGCTTATTCCGCAGCTCCTGCTGTGAGTTACAAATATGAGCAACGGCACCGGTATCAAATACCCAGGAGTTACTACGAGTACTGGTAAGGTACACATCAATTACATGTATATCAAATATACCTTTGGTGTTGCCGGCCTTCTAGTCCACTAAGTATTTGGGGCAGTTCCGCTTCCAGTGACCCTTCCCTTTGCAATAAAAGCACTCAATCTCAGGCTTGGGTCCATTCTTTGACTTCTTCCTGGCAACTGGCTTACCGGGCGCGGCAACATCCTTGCCCTCTTTCTTGAAGTTCTTCTTGCCCTTGCCCTTCTTGAACTTAGTGGTTTTATTGACCATCAACACTTGATGTTCCTTCTTGATTTCTACCTCTGCTGACTTCAGCATTGAAAATACTTCAGGAATGGTCTTCACCATCCCCTGCATATTGTAGTTCATCACAAAGCTCTTGTAGCTTGGTGGGAGCGACTGAAGGATTCTGTCGATGACCGCCTCGTCCGGGAGGTTAATGTCCAGCTGGGACAGGCGGTTGTGCAACCCAGACATTTTGAGTATGTGCTCACTGACAGAACTATTTTCCACCATCTTACAACTATAGAACTTGTTGGAGACTTCATATCTCTCGACCCGGGCATGAGCTTGGAAAACTAGTTTCAGCTCCTCGAACATCTCATATGCTCCGTGTCGCTCAAAACGCTTTTGGAGCCCCGATTCTAAGCTGTAAAGCATGCCGCACTGAACGAGGGAGTAATCATCAGCACGTGACTGCCAAGCGTTCATAACGTCTTGGTTCTCTGGGACGGGTGCATCACCTAGTGGTCCTTCTAGGACATATTGTTTCCTGGCAGCTATGAGGATGATCCTCGGGTTCTGGACCCAGTCCGTATAGTTGCTGCCATCATCTTTCAGCTTGGTTTTCTCTGGGAACACGTTGAAGTTCATGTTGACATGAGCGTTGGCCATTTGATCTACAAGACATATTTGCAAAGGTTTTAGACTAAGTTCATGATAATTAAGTTCATCTAATCAAATTATTACAATGAACTCCCACTTAGATTAGACATCCCTCTAGTCATCTAAGTGTTACACGATCCGAGTCGACTAGGCCGTGTCCGATCATCACGTGAGACGGACTAGTCATCGTCGGTGAACATCTCCATGTTGATCGTATCTTCCATACGACTCATGTTCGACCTTTCGGTCTCTGTGTTCCGAGGCCATGTCTGTACAAGCTAGGCTCGTCAAGTTAACCCTAAGTGTTTTGCATGTGTAAAACTGTCTTACACCCGTTGTATGTGAACGTAAGAATCTATCACACCCGATCATCACGTGGTGCTTCGAAACGACGAACTTTAGCAACGGTGCACAGTTAGGGGAGAACACTTCTTGAAATTGTTGTAAGGGATCATCTTATTTACTACCGTCATTCTAAGTAAACAAGATGCATAAACATAATAAACATCACATGCAATTATATAGTAGTGACATGATATGGCCAATATCATATAGCTCCTTTGATCTCCATCTTCGGGGCTCCATGATCATCTTTGTCACCGGCATGACACCATGATCTCCATCATCATGATCTCCATCATCGTGTCTTCATGAAGTTGTCACGCCAACGACTACTTCTACTTCTATGGCTAACGCGTTTAGCAATAAAGTAAAGTAATTTACATGGCATTCTTTAATGACACGCAGGTCATACAAAAAATAAAGACAACTCCTATGGCTCCTGTCGGTTGTCATACTCATCGAAATGCAAGTCGTGATTCCTATTACAAGAACATGATCTCATACATCACAATATATCATTCATCATTCATCACAACTTTTGGCCATATCACATCTCAAGACACTTGCTGCAAAAACAAGTTAGACGTCCTCTAATTGTTGTTGCAAGTTTTACCTGGCTTCTATAGGTGATCTAGCAAGAACGTTTTCTTACCTATGTTAAAGCCACAACGTGATTTTGTCAACTTCTATTTACCCTTCATAAGGACCCTTTTCATCGAATCCGCTCCAACTAAAGTGGGAGAGACAGACACTCGCCAGCCACCTTATGCAACTAGTGCATGTCAGTCGGTGGAACCGGTCTCACGTAAGCGTACGTGTAAGGTTGGTCCGGGCCGCTTCATCCCACAACACCGCTGAAGCAAGATAAGACTAGTAGCGGCAAGCAAGTTGACAAGATCTATGCCCACAACAAAATTGTGTTCTACTCGTGCAATAGAGAACTACGCATAGACCTAGCTCTGATACCACTGTTGGGGAACATTGCAGAAAATTAAAAATTTTCCTACGGTTTCACCAAGCTCCATCTATGAGTTCATCTAAGCAACGAGTCAAGGGAGAGAGATTGCATCTACATACCACTTGTAGATCGCGTGCTAAAGCGTTCAAGAGAACGGTGATGATGGAGTCGTACTCGCCATGATTCAAATCACCGATGACCAAGTGCCGAACGGACAGCACCTCCGCGTTCAACACACGTATGGAGCGGATGACGTCTCCTCCTTCTTGATCCAGCAAGGGGGAAGGAGAGGTTGATGATGATCTAGCAGCATGACGGCGTGGTGGTGGATGCAGCAGAACTCCGGCAGGGCTTCGCCAAGCTGCTGCGGGAGGAGGACGAGGTGTAGCAGGGGGAGGGAGGTGCCAAGACACAGGGTGCGGCTGCCCTCCCCCTGCCCTCCTTTATATAGGCCCCCAGGGGGGGCGCCGGCCCTGGGAGATGCAATCTCCCAAGGGGGCGGCGGCCAGGGGGGTTGGAGTACCCCCCAAGGCAAGTGGTGCGCCTCCCTTCCTAGGGTTTTCAACCCTAGGCGCAGGGGAGGCCCAAGGGAGGGGGCGCACCAGCCCACTAGGGGCTGGTTCCCCTCCCACCTCAGCCCACGGGGCCCTCCGGGATAGGTGGCCCCACCCGGTGGACCCCCGGGACCCTTCCGGTGGTCCCGGTACAATACCGGGTGACCCCGAAACTTTCCCGATGGCCGAAACAGCACTTCCTATATATAATTCTTCACCTCCGGACCATTCCGAAACTCCTCGTGACATCCGGGATCTCATCCGGGACTCCGAACAACATTCGGTTTGCTGCATACTCATATTCATACAACCCTAGCGTCACCGAACCTTAAGTGTGTAGACCCTACGGGTTCGGGAGACACGTAGACATGACCGAGACGGCTCTCGGGCAATAACCAACAGCGGGATCTGGATACCCATGTTGGCTCCCACATACTCCTCGATGATCTCATCGGATGAACCACGATGTCGAGGATTCAAGCAACCCCGTATACAATTCCATTTGTCAGACGGTATGTTACTTGCCCGAGACTCGATCGTCGGTATCCCAATACCTCGTTCAGTCTCGTTACCGGCAAGTCACTTTACTCGTACCGTAATGCATGATCCCGTGCTCAAACACTTTGATTACATTGAGCTCATTATGATGATGCATTACCAAGTGGGCCCAGTGATACCTCTCCGTCATACGGAGTGACAAATCCTAGTATCGATCCGTGTCAACCCAACAGACACTTTCGGAGATACCTGTAATGCACCTTTATAGTCACCCAGTTATGTTGTGACGTTTGGTACACCCAAAGCACTCCTACGGTATCCGGGAGTTACACGATCTCATGGTCTAAGGAAAGGATACTTGACATTGGAAAAGCTCTAGCAAACGAACTACACGATCTTGTGCTATGCTTAGGATTGGGTCTTGTCCATCACATCATTCTCCTAATAATGTGATCCCGTTATCAACGACATCTAATGTCCATAGTCAGGAAACCATGACTATCTGTTGATCAATGAGCTAGTCAACTAGAGGCTTACTAGGGACATATTATGGTCTATGTATTCACACGTGTATTACGATTTTCGGATAATACAGTTATAGCATGAATAAAAGACAATTATCATGAACAAGGAAATATAATAATAACCCTTTTATTATTGCCTCTAGGGCATATTTCCAACAGAGAATGATCTGCTTGATAAAGGGATCGAACCAGAGACAATGAACTGGCCAGACTGTTGCCGGACTTGGTTCTTCAGGGCTGGCGGAACCTTGGACCCTGTATCAGGGAAGTGCCGTTGGATGGACGAGCAACTGAAAATACCAGTCAGCAAGCTTCGGCACTATATCGATGCAGCGCAGCAAGGGACGTTCGTTCCAGACAGGGAGAAGGACGAGCTCACAATGGCCCCCGGGAATCCTGAGCACCCTGGACGGACACGAGGCACGCCAGGCTCCATTCCGTGGAAGGTTGGTTTTCCGGACACAGGGGGTTACAAAACCCAGGAGAGGAGGAAGAAACTAGAGCAAAGCCAACTGCAGGCGCTGCACGAAAGGGTAATGGGGCTAGAGGAACGAGAAGCAGATCGCAGCAAACGACCTGCCGAAGCTTCCCCCGAAGCTACCCCGCCATCTCAGCAGAGAAGCAGCGTGGCTTCCACCGAGCTGCTTCAGCCGGAGCATGCCTTGATGGCTCCTGCCAGCTATCCCGTGGATGCTATCATGGAGTCTCAAAATTGCCACATTATGACGCAATGGATGAATTTGAAGGTCAAGGCGGATGTTGGCTCTGTTTATCCTACTGAACCCGGCGCAACTTTTCACTGCCGGCCGATTCCAGAAGGATATGCTAGGGTGATGCTGGATGAAATAACGGAGGGATTTGAGGACCTCCAACTTGACCACCCTACCGGTGAAGGGGAGACTAGGCTGGGTTCTGCTCTGAAGACTCCATGCCTATGGCGGAAGGAGATCATCAACCTTCCGAACTGGATGCCTCCGCCTCCTCCTCCTCCGGCAAGTCAGGGCACTCCGCCTCCTCCACCGCCTTCTTCTCGGGCGAGTGATGATCAGGGCACCGGGCCTCCTTCTCCGGCCCGTGGCGGCACTCCGCCTCCTTCTCCGTCTGCGCCGGCGCGCCCGAGCAGCCAGCAGCCTCCTCCTTCTCAGCCTCGCCAGCAAGGGCGGAAGAGACCCGCCGCCGCCCCGGCTGCTCCGGTGCGTCGTAGTCCTTATCCTTCGCCTCGTAAGCAAGCACGAAAGAAGACAAACGCCACAGCTGCTCTGTCTGCTCCGGCGTCTAGCAGTACAGCCAGAGGCGGGAGGCAATACAGATACGGTCCTTCTCTCAAGCCTCTAGAGAAGTTACCGCACGAGAGGACCGAGGAGGAAAACACAAAGATCGTGCGGGCCGAAGTGGACGACTTCTTTGAAGGGTTGAAAGCAAAGAGATATCCACCTCCGGAGGAGAAGGTAGATCCGGTGAAAGCAAAGCGCACTCTCGATGCCCTGAGGAAACCAGCAAAGTCTCCGCCGAGAACCAACTATGAGCGCATTACTGAACAGACATATCTCCAAGCGGAGCGGTCGGGAAGTACTGTCAGACATCAAAGGTAAAAAGAACGAGCAGCTGCGAAAAAAATTGCCCAACTCGGCGAACAAGCAAATCAATCGTGCCCCCCGCTCAATGTGTCTAGCGGCGACATCGTCGCTAATGCTTTCGGGGACGGTGGCCGGTTATGGCAATCTTGCAGATTACCTTCCTGACGATCAACTTCCTGATTTCATGGAGGTGGACGAACACAGATACGAGTACGGGAAGCCTCTCGTCAAAGATGAAAAATCTCTAACAACAATGATGCGAAGATTTCATAATTGGTACATGAAAACCTGCAGAGAGTCTGGGGGGACGAATAGTTTGTATCTGAGAATTAAAAAGGAGCACGACCTCGCTGGAACTGATCTGTTGCCTGTTCCATTTGAGGAGTTCTTCAAGTTCTTCAATCAAAAGGCCCTCGATAAATTAACAGTCTTTTGCTACTGTCTGTAAGTACTATTTCTGTCATTAAGTCTCTATATATAGCTCAGCTCTTTCATTGCATGTATTTATAATTAATTATCCTCAATATATTATGCAGATTGAAGATCGTCGAGTGCAGAAAACAAGAAATGTATGATATTGGGTTCATTAACACAAATATCATAGATGAAATTCAGGTTAAAAAGCACGCCGAAGAGGCCGAGGCCAACTTGCTACAATCGTTGATC
Organism: Triticum timopheevii; assembly: GCA_963921465.1. Classification (NCBI taxonomy): domain Eukaryota; kingdom Viridiplantae; phylum Streptophyta; class Magnoliopsida; order Poales; family Poaceae; genus Triticum; species Triticum timopheevii. Next base: position 624,578,365 of record OY997270.1, on the reverse strand, counting down.
AAAAAATCAAAACAAAGATACCATACTCTTTCCTTACAACTTCGAGTGAGTGTTACTGTCGTGTGCATATTCGGTTTCCCTTATTACTCGAGCGAGGTTATAGTAATGTAATTGATGAGTTATGCATGCGTGCGCAGCTTCCACTATGTTCTTCTGGAGATTAAGCTTGAGCGGGGACTAGTAACCGTCTTAGACTCGAGACGAAAAGATCTCGAAACCTATGCGGACATGACTAAATTGCTCAACAAGTAAGTTCAATCGATCATTATCGCACCATATCGGCAACTTTTTGTTCATTTCCTGATATCTCAAGTACTAATAATTATTTTCTTTGTCTTGCAGGGTTTGGAAATAGTTCACCGCAGAAGCTCTGGGACTGCCGAAGGAGCTGCGATATACATACCCGAAAGTAAGTACTACTGGCTAGCTAGTTGCGCGCATCTCCCGTTGATTCTATAGCTATACTTTCATCAATGCCATTTATAATGCTTCATTATCAGTTTGATTGACCTCTATTTCTCGTAAAGTGCTTGTGGCAGGAACAAGGGAATGATTTCTGTGGATACTACATGTGCGAGTTCATCTACAACGCGACTTTGAAAAATAAGCAGGGCTACTCTAAAAGACAATATGAAGTGCGTAAGCAATAATATTCATAATTTCATTTTATTACACCATCATTTCTGTTGAGTTTCATTCATATATATGTATTAATTAACCCCCTTCTTCAAATTAGACGTGGCAGATGTGGAATGAACTCCTAGAACAAGATCGCATGAAAGCAATTCAAGAGGAATTGGCGTGATTCTTTCTTGACCATGTCATCAATAAAGACGGAGAATACCATGTGGAAGTTGATTTCAATTGCTAGGGGATTGTAAGAGAGGTCGATCGATCACTTCTCTCGGTATGCATGACGAACTTCTGTACTTAATGGTTCCCTTCATTTTCTTCCTAGCTAGCGTGTCGAGGGCCTCTCTATGTATAGTACGTAGCGTCGACCAAACACGGACATAAGAGAGGACACTTCTCTCTATTAATTAGCTAGCTAACACAATATATGAAACACCTAAATTAACCCCCAAAACCCCCAACCCCCCCCCCCCCCTTCAAAAAAAAACAAAAACCCCAGCCATTGAAATGCTGACGCGTGGATGCCTTTTGGTCCCGGTTGGTGCCACCAACCAGGACCAAAGGCCCTCTTGCCTGGGCTCGGCGCACCGGCCACTTGGAGGCCCATCTGTCCCGGTTCGTGTTAGAACCGGGACTAAAGGTCTAGGGCATTAGTAACGACCCTTTAGTCCCGGTTCAAGAACCGGGACAAAAGGCCCTCACCAACCAGGACTAATAGGTGTTTTTCTACTAGTGCAAGCAGACATGTAGTTTGCATATCCTGTAGTTCCCTAAACTTATGGCTAAAGATTCAGTTTCCATGCTATGCTCTTCAGTAACATTGCTTGCTAAAACAACAACTACAGTAACATCAGCACTAACCTTTTTTAGGGTGACAGGTACCACTAATTAAACCCACAGGATTAATTAGGATACATCAGCAGGCCATCATGCAGAAATCATCATTATATCAAATTCTTGGATGACAAAACCACTAACTCTAGATACACTTTCTTCATCTGCTCAGCAATGGTACGAGATGAATTTAAAGAATGGATCAGAGCTGGGAGAGCATACTGTGGAGTTTTTAAAATGATAAACTTTAGAGGAGGGTGGATCCCCCTCTGCAATCAACTTTTAATCAGAGGAAAACCCAGGGCTGTTACAATACTCGTTATAATAGATGTACGTGCACATGGTTCAAATTTAAAAAAAAAATCATCTCCTCTCTTTTTTCTGGCAGAATAGTTTCAGTTCAGTGCTACTCATTGTAAGGATTTACCAATGGAGTGAGTTTTGCCAATGAACTTCAATGTTTTCCAAACAAAATAAATGCCATGTCTTCAAGTACAGGAATTACATTCAATGGTGTCTCAAAATCTTCAAATAAAGTTTGCCGACAAAACCCAAAAACATAATGAGAAAACAAGCACCACTACACCAAATCATCTACTGAACAGTGACATAATTCATCGCCAGTCACCTCCAAGTTGGTTATCCTACCCTTAAGCATATCCGACCATGCATTTTCAATGAATCGCATCACCGGGGCTCACCTTTTCTGCAAACGGTATATTTGTTAATGAGATTCCAAAAAGGAGCTCATATGATACTATATAAAATTGCAAGGCAGAAACATAATTGGGTGTAACATTGGAGTGCTACATATCACCCAAAGTTTGCTTGAGCAATTCCGGCGAAAAAAAGAAGTTGGCTTGAGCACACATATCTGTCTCTCTAAACAAATTAGAAACATCAAATATATATTTTTATCTGATTAAACACTAAAAATTTGCCCCCGCTTCCACTAAGTGATATACCTATAGTACTTATATAAGATTCCCCTAATCACAAAAGAAAGACATAGAGACGCACCTCGTGGATTGTAGAAACTCATGTACGGAATTAGAATAGGGAATTCTTCTCTCTTCCATAGCTTCTTCCATCTTAGTGTCTTGAGATTAATCTGGTAGATACCAACGTCTGTGGTCACGAAAATGATGTCGCTGCCCTCCACAGATCCCATCAAGTCAGGTCCTTCCTCGGGGTTTTGAATGGGGAGACTTCCCTTGAGATCGATGACTCTATGTTGAGTCCATGATGCAGCTCCAATGGAACTCATTTGCCTTGACCACAGGTATAGGATTAACCTGTGCATATATGCAAACCCCAGACTGCCATCCACATTCTCCATGAGCATAAAGGAGCCGTCACCCAGTGATAGGCCGTTAGAGCCCAAGTCCGGTAGATGAATCAGTGATAAGCCTTGAGAGCCCATGTCGTAGCACAGAATGGCTATGTCATCATCATCACCAAGGAAAAACATGAAGTAGAGTACGCCGTCGACGAGGACAGGGCGCATTGGCACAATGCATGCATGCTGATGACCTGCAAGTTCAAGATCGCATGTCTCGACCCACTCATCCTCATCCTCATCCTCATCACAATTACTCCTATAAGAATAAGACAACTGATTACTCACGAACGAGTGTATAACACAACCAACTTCAGTATCTTTCGTGCCGACGAAGGCTACCCGGAAGGGGCCCTCATGACACGCTCGATGGTCACAACCGCTCACGGCGCAGAGCACCGCTGCCCCATAGCTGTCGAACACGTCGTAGGGCGCGTCCAGGTCCGTCCGGCAGCCCGTCACGGGGTCCCAAACGATGAGCTCCTCGGGTCCCGCACACTCTTCACAAAGGAGAGCACGGCCATGACGACAGTCACACGCCGTGTAGTCCTTCCAGTGGTTGAAGGGAATGCGCGCGCCGAATTTCGTGGTGGAGAAGAAGAGTGGGGCGTCATCCTCAAGCACCGGGCCAGAGTCTGACAGCGTGTTGTAAAGGAAGCCCAGCATGGGGGCATCTCCATGGAACTCACGGTAGCGGCTGTGGAATCGAGCGCCGGAGAGGAGGCCAAGCCAGAGCTTATTGGCGAGGGAGGCGCGCACGAGGCACGCCGGCTCATCTGGCGGCAGGCGGAGGAAGACCTCCTCGAGGAGGCCGTCTGGCAGCCATGGTACCGGCGGTGGCGTCGGCGGCGGCGGCGGCATGGTATCTTTGGGGGCCAGGGTTTGGAAATTTGGATCGTGAGAGGTGAGAGGAAAGGGTTGAGCTGAGCGGACGGTTCGCGGTTCGGTTCAACCCGGAACGTGGGCAGCATCCGACAGGTGGGCCCAGAGTGGCAGTGAAATTAAGCTGCTCCTGCTGTTGCTCAGTTTTCTTCTGTACTGTACATGAGGATTTTGTCGAAGATGATTTCATACAAATGAAAAAAATAAGAAAAATAGGGGAAATAAATATTTCAGGCATGTTAATTAGCTTATATGAATTTTCAAATCCTCAACATCCTACAAAAACAATAGAGTTTTCCAAAAGAATCTGATATATATTTGTAATTCCTAAAAACCAAACTGAAGTTTTGTGTTCCCTAGTTTTTGTTGTTTTGCTTGAAATGCTTAAACTTCAGCATTCAGTCTCCTATTAAAACCTGATTTTAAATATACTCTTCGTGAATCTCTGAAATAACATACAGTACACCATGTGTGAGTTGAGCACTCAAAAATGATATTTCATTCATTCTTTTTACTGTTTTCTTGGACTTTCATTATAAAATGTATATGGGAAGCTCTTTGATCTCAACGCAGGGATGCGTGAGTTAAGAAATCAAAAGTTTCATGGTTGGAGTGGAATCCCTTTGATCTCAACACAAGGATGGGGATCTCTCTCTCTCTCTCTCTCTCTCTCTCTCTCTCTCTCTCTCTCTCTCTCTCTCTCTCTCAAAAATGTATATCGGAAGTGTTTGCTTCACTCTAGTTGCTCTGTGAGAGTTTGGTGGAGTGGGTAGGGTATATATAGGCAACACCAAAAATCTAACCTTTACTCAATTTTATGCACTATTCGGCCACTCGGTGAGACCGTCTAGTACAGACATTTTGATCTTTAGGATTTTAGGTGAGACCGAGTGAAAACGTTTGGTGGTTCCAAGAAGTGATGACCTAAGCACTTTCCACACTTTGGTGTCACTGACTGAAACAGGTCAAAATTTCTGATAGAATTTCAGTTGGCAACAGAAGGTTGACATACTACAAAATTTGCTCTATTCAGTGACGAAAACCCTAGCGTGGAAACATGAACCATCGCCTAAAACCATTTTCTGTGATGGTCTAGCGTCACGAGGTGCTTTCCTCTCGGGGCAGGGCCCTAGCCAACTTTGCTGATGTTCTGGGCTGATTTTTGGCGACGTCTTGGGCTGCCACTACGCATGTCCATTTTTTGGGACGAGTCTTAGTGTCACAGTTAATATAGGTGGGTCATTCTTTTGTAAACGTAAATAGAAAAATAACAAGTAATTGTTTTTCACCTAACTCAATTAGCGGGATCTCTTTTCATAATAGCGGGAACTTGGAATTGGGATCGTCCGGTTCCCTCCTAACAAAGGGAATTGGGATCGTCGTCTTAGAGCCCTCCATCATACCACGCCCCCCAACAACGAGTCGAAAGGCTGGCATGGCGAGGTGAACGTGGCTGCGAGGGTACAAGAAGGTGAACATCGCTGCGAGGGTACGACGAGGCCACATGCCACGCGCGACAGCCGCAGCGTGAAACGGGGGTGATTTTAGGTGAGAGTTATAGATGACACGAGTGAAGCGTCGCAAAACAAAGCAAAATTTGTAGTGGCAAGTGCTCAAAGACTATGTCATAGATGACTCCGTGAGACAAGATAGGAGTGGTTCGATGAGTCCGACTTTCACTTAGGGTATGTGACATAGTGGAATGTGGGAATTTGTCTAAGGCTTTTGGAGTTAGATCTCTAAGCACTTGAGCAATGAATTCATGATCACAACCTCACCGTATTTTTGATAATATTGGCATACCTATGGAATCAATGTGATCTTGGATCACTTTAATATAAAATGGAAAGTCGAGGTATTGACCAATACATGTCCTTAGCATTTTGAGGGGTTCAATTTCACATCCCAAAGTTGTACTTAAATTGAACTTTCCTAAAATATTCTTTTGAATAGGCATTAGTTCAATGAGATATATGTTGTGATGAATTACCAAAACTACCGGGGGATTACATTCATGTTCAACGGTGGGCATTCATCTTCATCCGCTGCATTCTTCTTCCACGGGAGATACATACCTCATGTACCTAGTCGGTTATTCCTAATAAGTCTCACCTCCGTTGTCCACGCATTCGGGGCAGCCCAGAAATCAGGTTTTTAGTGTGTCCGTTCGCTCAGTAGTTGTAGCAAACGCCCGCTCAGTCATTGTTTGTCATTTATTTTCTTCTTTGATGTCTATTGGCTGGACTAGTCCGGTTTTGCTAGTTTTTCTTTTCTTTCCTGTTCTGTGTTTTATTTAGGTTTTCTTTGGTTTTTTGTCTTTTTTTCCCTTTTCAGTGTTTTTCTTTACGATTTTCTTTTTTTACACATTTCTCCTTTCCTTTTCAGTTTTTTGTGTTGGTTTTCAACTGTTTTATATGTTTATTCACCGGTTTTCTTCAGGGGTTTAGGTTTTCTTTCCTTTTCTTTTTTATTGTTTTCAACACATGCCAACATTTTATGTATACATCAGGAGCATTTTAAAACACATTGGACATTTTTTAAATACATGATAACATTTTGTCATACACATTATACATTTTTCATATACATCAGGAATATTTTTTACATAAATTTACCATTTGTAAATACATGAGTAAAATTTTACAAATGCATGTTTTCATGTACATTTTGTTTATACACTTTGTAAACTTTTGGTATATACAACATTTTTATACATGTCTAACATTTTTAAAATACATGTTAATCATTTTTAAAGACACACTGTAATAATTGTTTGAAATGATATCATACATTTCTTAAAAAAATACTTGAACAGTTTTGTAGACTGTATAAAGATTTTTGTGAAGTCATGACCGTTTTTTCGAATTGGCCGAACATTTTTTGAAATTGAACGTACACTTTTCTAATGGCAGAAAACATTTTTTAATCACACAAACATTTACTTAAATTGTATATAAATTTCTAAAAAATGTCACGTACATTCTTATAAATGAATGAACATTTTTCAAATTTTTTATGAATGCTATCAACATTTTTTCATAATTACACTTATGTGATCTTATACTGCAGTAATAATTTTCAAAATTTCAGTTTTTTTTCTAAAATTTTAAGTACATACAAGTTTTGAAATTTATGTATTTTGAATATTTTTCTACAATAAGGGCAAAGAAAGAAAAACAGAGAAAAATGATCTAACCAGAAGCTAATTTGGCCGACCCAACCGGGCGCTCGTTGCTAAGTTCCAACTCCTGGGCGCCACACCCTTGTTATTCTTCTCTAACACGGCGTACAGGCACTTGTAAAACGCATGTGTGTTGCCACGGGCTTTAAAAATAATTAAGATACTACTCATGGAGCTAAAATAACGGAGAACAATCTCGTCTCAGCAACTCACATCTTTTTTAACAATCAGCTAACACACGTCATACAATCAAACACAATAATATGTTATTAATGGCCATTTTTTCGGATGACTCAAACATTTTTTTAAATTTAACGTACATTTTATTGGTAGAAAACATTTTTTTTGAATCACATGAACATTTACTTACATTGTATATGAATTTATATAAAATGTGATGTGCATTCTTCTAAATGCATGAATATTTTTCAAATGTTGCAAACTCTTTTGAATGCTATCATCATGTTTTCAAAATTACGTTAAGAGATCTATAGATTGCGGTAAAGATTCTCAAAATTTCAGTTTTTTTATTTTAAGTACATACAAGTTTTGAAATTTATGTATTTTGATTATTTTTCTAAAATATGGGTAAAAGAAAGAGAAAATTAGAAAAGAAAAGAAAAATGAACTAAGCTGAAGCTAATTTGACCAGCCCAGCTGGGCGATCGTTGCTACATTCCAACTCGTGTCAGGCGATGTATAGATGCGCCCCTGTTCTTCCCCAACACGATTCGCCTGTTCTGCATTCCTCCCCATGTACAAAAACTACAGGCTTTAAAAATAATTAAGATATTATTCATGGAGCTGAAACAAAGGAGAACAATGTCGTCTCAGCTAACTCGCTTCTTTTTTTAACATTCAGCTAACACACATCATACTATCAAACACAATAATATGGTATTAACAACTCAACAAAAATATGTTTTTGGCTGGAATGGGTTGTGTTTTATTCATCCATCTCAGTACGATCCGAGTCCAAAATCATGAATACAATCCAGCCGGTACCTAACCCAAGTTTTTACATAACGTATTTGCACAACCGTCCTTTGCTAGCCGTTGAGCAGCTCCAATGGCAGACGCTGCCACCTACTACTGCTACTGCCACACACACCGCCTGGCCTTCCTACTTTGCTTGAGTTGTCGTCTCCGTCGCGCTGTCACCGCCCCCGCCATCGCTCTAAGCTACATTTTCTCCGGTGCCGGCAACCGTTGCACCTCACACCCGAACTCGTCCTCACCGGCGACGGACCTCCGGTCTCTTTTAGAAAAATAACCAACTTAGCGTTTATAATTTCAAACGATTCACAAGCCACAAATAGCAAAACTACCGGAAGAAGAATTGTCGCATATGCCTTTTATTCATGTATATATGAAGTACAAAATCATCACAGAGGGCCATAAAATAGCAATTATGATCGATGGAGTGGCGAATCAAACAGTACACATCGTACGATAATCAATACGACTACACTGACCGGGCACCTGATATCGATAGTACCGAAGTATGTACGCTCGGCCGTTTATTTGGTTAATTAGTAATCAAGCTGCGGTCGTTGTGTCACGTAAAGATGCTGCTCGACGATGGACGACGCGAGAGATGAGGCTAGGCGGCGGTGACGGCGATCTTCATGCCGGACTGGCAGTGGCCGGGGATGCTGCAGATGAAGTAGTTTGTGCCCCGTGCGAGGGTGACGCGATCGGCGCCGGACTTGTAGACCTTGGCGCCATTGGCCGGCTTGGCGCAGGCCTTGTACCCCGCCGCGCTCACTGCCACCACGTCGTGCGCCGTCGCGTCGTACTTGAACACTGCACGCATCAAAGGCATATCAGTTTGCATGCAGGATAGCAAGTCGATGCATCATGCATGCATGCACTTGCAGGCACGGGTGTACGTAATACCTAGGACGTCGCCGGCCTTGAAGCGCTTGCCGGTGGGCCAGGAGTTGGTGTTGAAGGACCAGCCGCCGCGGTCGCCGACGTTGAAAACCGCCGCCTCCGCCACGAGCGTGCAGAGAAGAAGCACGCCGAGGACCACGGCGACGTTGGCACTGCCTCTTCCCTGCGCTGCCATTGCTAGCTAGGTTAGCAGCTACCGATCAAGCCAGCAGGTACGAGGAGATGCAGGTTGAGAGGAGAAATGCAGAGAGTGAGGTGCGGTGGTGGTTGGCAATGGACTAGCCGGTGCGGTTTTATAGGCCCGCCGGAGTGGAGGCGTGAGGGCAAGTAGGCTCCGTCGCACGGCCGAAAGGAGTGTGGAAATACTGGTTTTCTTGGGATGGCTCTAGTATTTTTCTTGCGATGGCGTAGAGTAGAGTGGAATGGGGGTTGGCCAACGACCCACAACAATGGAGGCGCGCCATTACTTTCGTCTTTGGACTCGACCGACTGCGACATGTCATACATGAGTAGGCTTGGAAGAGAACTTCTGATGGGAGCGTGACGACGCCAACCCGGCCACTTACCCTTCGCGTGGACCAAAATTTATTAGTAACTACGAACACAGAAGTGTGGACGGAGAAAAACTATGCAAGAAGTGGCGCCCAAGTATAATTGGACTGCGCACTCTACGTTTTAATCAATCGTTCCATCTCTCTCCACCAACCACTTCAAATAAGCTTAACTTTCCCGCTTTTGCTAAACATCAGGCGCCTGAAAAATTTCAATGCGTGAGCATGATCCGTACAATTATTTTTGATGCGGGGCGAGAGCCTGTTTCATACAAAAGTTCGACGTGTCAGTTGATTTCTGCTTTGCCCCAAGCATGAGACGGGCAGTTCTTGGAGCCGTGAATGAGCGGGAGCTGACAAGGCGGCCCGTTGACCGGGGCGACGACCGTCCAGGTCAGGGTAGGGATGGAGAGAAGACCGAGGTAGTACGAGGCAGGAGCCCGTGGCTAGCCCGACGTCGATTGGCGGGCACGGGGAGGAAGAAGATGAATAGTGCATGGTTGGTTGTGGCCGTTGGATGAAGATCTAATGCTCTAGAAATTCAGCTGACGCAAAAATAATAATTCAGGCACCCGACTCATAGGCGGTTCCGAACTTCCCACTGGAGTATTGTACGTATATACATAATACTAGTGAGTAGTATGTGCTTTGCATGCGAGATATTAGTGCACCACAACATTAACAAGCCACAATATTTACATATGCATAATGGAAAATGCATAGTTGTTCTTGATGGTGTTTTAATTAATCTTAAAAAAGTAAATTGTACTCATATAGTGCACTGTACCTAATATATCAAATGTATGGACCTTAAGAAAAAAAATCATGATCATGCATAGTTAGTCCAGGATGCCCCATAAAAATAGCTAGTGTTGCGATATTTAGTCTTCCCTCTGTAAGATGCTCTTACATTTCTTTACGGGGGAGTAGAAACTATCTGAAAAGCTACATAGAATTCAAGAAGTGGTTGATAATAAGTCTTTCACCTTGGACAAAATTACACAAGGTAATCTCATAAATCATATGCAACAGGGAAAAAAAAAACTATTGAAGCAAGAGCATGCATGAAGAGTCTAGAATAGAGGCTGATAGTAAAAGAGGCAACTACATCACACATTAGAATGGGTTCACATCAGATTTTCTATTCATTCATTGGAAACTTCTAGAGAGTAGTACACATGTCACAATCTAATGAATGAATAGGAAATCTAACGGTCAATAACCTTCGGAATTGCCACCTCTCTGCCATTGGATCTAGTTTATCCAACAATCTCTATTCAAAGTTATTCCTACACTATATAGGAGTATGGGTATAGAAATGGCGCGTGAAACTTGACGATGTGTATGACACTCTGACCGATCGAGTGCATGCTCTCGAATCTCGATGGTCTTTGCTTGATAATCAATGGCTAATCCTCGCGTGACATCAAAGCATGGTGGTGAGTGGGGCTTGCCGGTGATGGAAAATGGAATGGAAGAGGACTGGAAGGTCAGGTGAGGTCGCCGTCGACTAGAAACACATAGTTTTCTGGTATATCTGCATTTACAGCATATTGTACGGGGGCCGTTAGCTGCGGGGTCGCTGCCTCCCAGCCTCCAACCAACACCACCCACCACAACCCGGGGTCTCCAAAAAAACAACTGCCTGGCCTGGCTTCGGCCGGCGTGCCAAACAGCGGCCGGTGAGCGGCAGCGTGCGGATGGGCAGGAGTATACATATTTTTCACCATATAGAAAAATTGCTCAGCGTATATTAAAAATAGTTCAACCTACATTAAAGAAAGTTTGATTTGTATTAATAAAGTTTCCATTGTATATAAAGAAACAAACCCCAGTAGAAAGGAAAAAATAGAAGAAAAACTAACCCCAGAAGATTGAAAATTTGAAATAATAATGAATTTGGAATAGTTTGAAAATCGTTCATAAATTTGAAAAATGACTACATATTCAAAAAATGTTCTCCAATTTCAAAACAATTATGAATTTTTAAATTGTTCCTGTAGTTTTTAAAAAATGTTATGACTTCAAAAATTTTAATGAATTTGAAAATTTGTTCTCAATTTTGAATAATGTTCTTGATTCCAAAAATATTTTTTTAAAAAAAAAAATTCCAACATTCTGAATTAAAACATTCCAATGTTTTTAGAAAGTGTTCACAAAGTGAAAAATGTAAGGAATGAAAAAACTGCTTCAAAAAAAGAGGACCAACCCTTATACCTGCCGCTCCCGTTGGGGAGGGGGGCGTTTGATCACTATTCATCGATCCACACAAGGAGAGGAGGATCTGCCGGTAGTGGCGGAGCTAGGAAAACTTAATCAGGGGGGCAACTGATGTTAAATCATGTTGGGGAAGGCCAAAGCTAGCAAAATCATCAAATACAGGTAATCACTCATGTAGTGGCAAAATCTGCATGGTGGCCTGGGCCGGGGCCCCTGCTGGCACCCCGTGTCTCCGCCACTGTCTGCCAGTTGCAATGTATCCAGCCGGAAACGGGACAACCAACCCAAAATGTCATATTTTATGTGGAAGCAATCTCATATTGTGCCGCGGAGTGTTGTTCTCCATGGGCCATCATCCTCGGCCTTGGGGCACTCTCAGGCAAAATCGACGCATTTTATAATTCAGGCAAGTGACAAATAGCAAAAGCAGAAGTATAATTGTAACATGCATTTTATTCTCGTATAGTATATGAGTACAAAATCAGTACATATGGCACCGTACAACAGCAAGTACGATCGGTCGAGTAGAAATCAAACAGTGCACATTGATCTAGACTTGAAAGAACGAAGCACGTACGCTCGGCCTTTTATTTTGGTTATTAGGATTAAATTTTCGCTCGTTGTCACGTAACATCGCGTGTACGATGGATAAGGCTAGATGGCGGTGACGGCGATCTTCATCCCGGACTGGCAGTGGCCGGGGATGCTGCATATGAAGTAGTTTGTGCCGTGCGCGAGGGTGACGCGGTCGGCGCCGGACTTGTAGACCTTGGCGCCCTTGGCCGGCTTGGCGCAGGCCTTGTACCCCGCCGCGCTCACCGCCACCACGTCATGCGCCGGAGCGTCGTACTTGAACACTGCGCGTACGCATCAAAGGACTTGGTATCAGTTAACTTGCATGCAGCATATACTCCCTCCGTTCCGAAATATAGGTCGCTGGGGCTTCTGTTCCGAACAGGTGAAAACGTGACAATTGACCTGAATACCCCTCGTTCAAAATTTGAATCCCCGATCGATCGTCTTCCACCTTCGCTTCCGCCCTCCACCTCCACCTCCGCCTCCGCCTCCGCCCTCCACCTCCACCCTCACCTCTGCCCTCCACCTCCACCTCCAGCTCCACCTCCACCTCCACCTCCGCCCTCCACCTCCTCTGCCCCCTGTCCCCTGCCCAGGCGCTGCCGCCGCTAGAGTAGAGCTGGTACTCTGCTGCCGCCCACGCACAGGGGCTCCTCCTGGCCCGCGCCCAGGTGGAGGCGAGCACAGGTTGTTCCTCCACATCCACCTCCGTACCCACCTCCGGCCACTACATCCAGGCGCAAGCGCTCCTCCTCTCCCACGTCCAGGGGCTGCTGCTGGGCAGGTTCATCTCCTCTCTCTGATCATTTGATCCTCTGTTGGAGTACATCTCTCTGCTGTCGCTGGAAACAAACTGCAAGCATAAACAAAACTCAAGTGATTCAAGAGATGTACTGATTCAAGTGTAGTCAAGAGTATAACTGAATTTGGTAGAATAATTCAGAGAAACCACTAAGTTTGAACTAATAATTTGATTCAAGTGATAGAGTACTGATGGAGTAAGTAATTTGAACAAAAGGACTAGCAAATCATAACTGTGGCATTTCAGATGATAGGAGTAGCAGATCATAAACTGTAGCAAATTTTGTCAGTAAACTGAATACTCCCAGCAAATTTTGTTATGCACTGGAGTTCCCAACAAATTTTGTTTGCCTAACTGGATCCGAGCAGTGACTGTGATAACAAGTCTCCTTGAACCTGATAGTAGTCAGTGTGGAGCTCTTGTCAACAAACTCCCTGATACAAACATCACCATCCAACCAATCATGGCAGCCAGGCAGGCAAAGTAACCCAAAATAAGCTATTGTACCTATGTAGCTACACTAAAGTGAAGCGAGCTGATCATAGTGATAGGTAGCAGTACCTTTGTGTTGAAGGTGTATTGCTCGATGCCCTTCCAGTTGTCGACGTCGTAGGCAGTGTAGTGCTTGCAGCATGCGGCGACCTTGAGCGCGCCGTCGGTGACGCCGCCGGCGCCGGCATCCTGGAGCCCGTGATGTATCCGACGGCGTACTTGCTGGCCAGCAGCGGGTCCTCGCCGGGCGTCTCCTGGCCCCGGCCCCACCGCGGGTCCCGGAAGATGTTGATGTTGGGGCTCCAGAAGGTCAGCCCTGCCAACCCCACATTGTGCATCGCCCGCGCCTCCGTCGACACCACCTGCACGCACCAGGAAAAACCTTCAGAAATTTTCAACAATGTCGACGACCCATGCTGCCTTGCACGCACAGGTCGGCACGGCGCACTGAAGTGGTGGCAGCTGGGCGTTGGTCCAGGCAAGCAGTGGATGATGATATTGAGATGGTAGGTGCAACCGAATGGAGGAAAAAAGAGTAATGTCGGCCTATCTGGCATCAAAACGGCATAAAAACCAGACATCTGCTACAGAACCAGCATCTCCTACAAGCATGCTGAAACGGCCTATCTAGGAACTTTGAACCTGATAGAGATCTTGCTGACATGCTCTTTGAATATCTTAAGCATATGAATACCTTGCTCAAGGTTGATCTGAATTGTCGACAAAAAGGAGTAAATAGAACAATAAGGTACGGCCTATCTGGGATGTCAGAGAACCAAAAAATAATAAACATTCATCGACACTTACATCCTGTGTGTCACGGCTGTTTGTGACCGGTTTGCCCTCGTTGTTCTCTAGGATGATGTGCTTGAGAATGTTGTTGGGAACATCCTTGACAATGTGCCACTTGACAGAGAATTAACCATTCCACTTGTCTTGTTGCCAGTACTCTAGAGTTTTTTCAAAATCAACAGGACCAGTCATTTCAGCAACACCAACAAACTGTCCACTTGTATTCACCTGAAGGTTTGTAAGAAAGGAGATTCAATTAGCCCAAGGAAATCAAACTGAACATTCATAAAAGCAATAGCAAGTGTTGAGAACGTCCTTACTGAGAAAAACAAGAATACAGGGCAACTAGAGCCCTTTGCCTAAGCTTCTTGATAAGCAACATCAAGCTTCTTATTTCCATTGGTGGTACTTGCCCACACATTGTATTTTATACTCTTATGGATATCATCCTCGCTGGATGGTTTGATATCATTCACACTTTATTACAGTTAAAAGTACTCTAAGCACTTTATTATAGTTTGTACTCGAAGCACAAGTATTAAAATTACTCCTACTCTTTATTACAGGTTATATTCCAAGCACAAGAGTAGTACCTGAAAGCAACAGAAGATGGTTGTCCCAGACCTCAACTGCACTCCACCTGCAGAAGATGAAATTGATGGTGATGATGCAGGAGTACAAATGGATGATGATGCAGGAGTACGAATGGATGAAGATGCAGGAGTACAACATGCAGGTACAACTACAGTGGCATTTCAGAAATTTTCAGTTAATGATGGAATAAAAAAATCAGTTAAATTACAGAATACAGTTTGATGATATGATGATATACTCATTTGAGCATTTGATGATATGATCATATCATCATTTGATCATTTGATGATATGATGATATAATCATTTGAGCATTTGATGATATGATCATATCATCATTTGATCATTTGCTTATGTTCATTTGACCATTTTTCCTTTGATCATTTGATCATTTTTCCTTTGTTGTATTTCTTTGTGCAGGTGTTGAGCAATCAGTTAAAAAAAGGGATGGCCTCGATGACAAGCAAAAGTATGCTGCTTATGTTGCAATGCACACACTCTGCATGAGTAGAGGGGGCAAATTCGAAAGAGATGACAGGAAAAAGATTGCCAGTTTCTTTGGAGTGGGTGTATGGAATGTACAAAGAGTTTGGAAGAAAGCAATGAAGCAAATTGCTAACGGTCAGGAGGTGGATGTTTCAAGTGAGAGAAAAAGGGAACTGCGGAAGAAAGCCAAAAGACATCAATCTAGATCAAATACCTACCATCCCACTTAACAAGAGGTCTACTATCAGGTCACTTGCTTGGCAACTCGGGTGCAGCCCTACGACACTCCATCGGAATTTCATGCTGAAGTTGATAAAGAGGCATACAAACTGCTTGAAGCCAGCTCTGAATGAAAAGAACAAGAAGGATAGAATGAAATTTTGCTTGTCAATGCTCGATGAGACAACAACACAAAACTGAAAGGCCAAAATTCAAGACCATGCACAACATTATTCATATTGACGAGAAATGGTTCTATATGACCAAGAAAAAAAGAAACTATTATCTGTTGTATGGGGAGGAAGAGCCTACAAGAACTCTGCAAAACGGTAGTTGTATTGGAAAGGTTATGTTCTTGACAGCTGTTGCTAGGCCGAGGTGGGATAATGAAGGAAATGTGACCAGTGGCGGAGCCAGAAAAATATTATCAGGGGGGCCGAGGGCTGTTAGAACTGGCTGGGAAGGGCCAAATCACTAGAAAGTAGGTTTTTAGCAACAAAATACACACTAATTGTGCACTGTTCATTAGATGATTAGCAGCAAACATGAGATGTTAGGGGGGGCCAGGGCCCCTGCTGGTCCCCCCTGTCTCCGCCACTGAATGTGACCTTCTCTGGAAAAATTGGAATTTGGCCGTTTGTGAAAGAAGTTCCGGCTCAGAGGAGAAGCGACAACAGGCCCAGAGGAACATTGGAGACAAAGTCTATAAAAGTCAACAGGCAAGTAATGAGAGAGTTCATGATAGAGAACCTACTGCCAGCAATACAAGCATCTTGGCCTGAGAATGATGCTGGGCAAACTATCTATATACAGCAAGACAACGCTAAACCTCATATCTTGCCTAACGACCCAGAATTTATAGCGGCTGTGGAAAGAACTGGACTCGATATCAGACTAATTCAACAACCTGCCAATAGCCCTGATCTGAATGGCCTTGACCTTGGGTTCTTCAACTCGTTGCAATCACTAACAGATTGTCTAAGCCCTAGAACGCTTAAGGATCTTATCAACGGTGTGCTAGATGAATTTAATAACTATGAGGTTTACAAGCTGAACAGAGTTTTCCTATCTCTACAAGCTTGCATGATTGAAATCTTGAACCATGCAGGGGGTAATGGGTATAAAATACCCCATGGGAACAAGGAAAGGCTAGAGAACATTGGGATGCTACCTCCAAGACTTACATGCCCTCAAGAGGTATATGCAAATGCCTTGCACAATCTTGGGATAATGGAGAGAGTTGCTTGTTAAGATGCTTGAGGAGTTGCTTGTCGAGTTGCTTGTTGAGATGCTTGAGGAGTTGCTTGTCGAGATGCTTGTTGAGATGCTTGAGGAGTTGCTTGTCGAGATGCTTGTCGAGATGCTTGTCGAGATGCTTGAGGAGTTGCTTGTCGAGATGCTTGTTGAGATGCTTGAGGAGTTGCTTGTCGAGATGCTTGTCGAGATGCTTGTTGATATGCTTGAGGAGTTGCTTGTCGAGATTCTTGTTGAGATGCTTGAGGAGTTGCTTGTCGAGACATGTTTGCAAAAGGCTTGTGTGGAGTATGAGATATGACTATGATCATTTGTATGAGAAGTGGCTATGATCATTTGTATGAGATGTGGCTATGATAATTTTGTAAACTCAACATTTGTACTATGATCATTTCGTGTACCTCCTTGTTGTGATAAGTTTTGAAAAAAAATATTTGTATGATCATTTGAACTCCTCATGTGTATGATCATTTGTGTAATTCCTTGTTGTGATAAGTTTTCGTTTTTTTATTTGTATTGTACTCCTCATTTTGTACTCCTTGTTTTGAGTAAAGGAGAGGAGTATGAAAATTTTCTTATGAGAAGAGTAGGAGAGGAACAGTTTAAAGTTTCAGTGGTCAAAATAGAAGAAGAGAAGAGAAGTTAAAGCATGCACAACTTGCTTCCGCTACTGAAAATGAAGACAAAATTGCTGAACTAGTGTTGTGTGCAAGTGCAAGTACTCAAGTGCAAGCAAACAAAATTTCTTTGAGTAGCTATCATGTTCAGTAATCAAACTGAATCAAATGCATGCACATAATACTTGCATGTTCATAATACTTGCTGAAAAATTAAAGGAACAGTTTCATGTTCAGAATTCTTGCATGTTCATAATAGTTGCTGAAAAATACTCCAAGCAAAATTACTTCAAGCAAAATTGACAAGTTAAATCTTGTTCAAAATTACTCTAAGCAACATACCCCAACCACATGCCTTATTTTAAACAGAACAAGGAATTCTAACTACCTTGTGTCAGGTGTCCTCCCACGATGTGGGTGATTCAGGGTGTCGTGCCGTTACTGCATTGCAAAGAGATCAAACACAAGACACCAAGTGTGGCTGAATAAACACTGAATATCCCTGTCAAAACAACAGACATCTGAAATTATGGTCGACAGGTAGACAGACAGAGATCAGTTGACCTTATCTTACCCCATCAATTCGCGATAACTCTGCGTGAACTCTAGAGGGCCCCGTCGCCCATGACTCCATGAGGCGATGACCAGTGACTTCAAGCATAGCACTAGCCCGGCGATAAATCCAATTGTCTGCAAGGATACAGTTAACACCAAATTCAGTCTAAAAAAACCTTTTACCCTCGCAGTGACACAGTGTTGCAGTTCACCAGGCAGAGACCTACTGCAGATATGTTCATCAGCGATATTCAGTAAACTAAATTCAGCGCGGGGGCAGCTGCGAGCTACACAAACTAAATTTTGTCTTCATAAACTAAATTTTGTCTTCATAAATTTTCTGAAGAAGCACATGTAGAACTAAGGAAAATTTTCTGAAGTTTAACAAAACTACAGAAGCTGCACCATGACAAAACTACAGAAGTTGGAGTACAAATTTTCTAAGGAGAGAAGAAGACAATTTACTCCGGGGCTACATGAGTAACATAAAAAGGTTTCTACTCCAGCAAGAAAAATGCTACTGCTAATGCAAGCACAAGTTAACTGCTACTGCTAATGCAAGTTAAAGTTATACTCCTACATGAGTACACTTTACTGAAAAGAAGAGAGGAAGGGAGGACACTGCTGCAAAAGCACAAGTTACTGCTACTCTAGTTTTAAGCAAGCATCACTAGAGTACTCCAAATTATCAATTCAAGCTACTGCAGTGCAAGCTAGTGCTATACTCCTACTCCCTTTTGTCAGAAATCTACATCTAAGAAACAAATCTAAACATTTCAGATTTGGAGTAGTACAAAAATATGGATTAATTTCCTTTACATTTCACTTTTCACAGCTCCTCCAATATGAATTTTGTTGGCAGGTCACACAGGAAGCATAGTTCAACTAATGTTCACAGGAAGAACAAAATCCTCTGCACCACCGCAGATAAGTACACCAACATCTGCAGCTAAGAAGAACATCTGCAGCTAAGTACAACAACATTTACACGGCCGCCTCCTCATCCAGCGCACTCATTAACCCCTGTGAGTGGCCAGACCATGGAGAGAGATTCCTTACCTTGAGGTTCAGCTCGTGAGTAGGCGCTCCACTGTCGCCCCGCCGCTGCAGCTCCGTTGCTCCGCCGCCGCGACGCTGCTCCACATCCAGCGCGACTTCGTCACCGGCGTCGGGGCACGCGGATCCATCATCGACACGTGCGGATCCAGCGCTAGCGCACACGAACCCAGCGCCTCCGCCGCCCACAAGCTCGTCGCCGGTGCTAAAAAGGTAGTCTTTTGACCTCGGCGTGTTGGATTTCTGGCGCCCGCCGTGGGAGAAAACGGGGTCACGCCGTGGGAGGAAGCTAGCGACGACAGGGGGGAAAGGAGAGTTCGGCGTTCTTGGGAGGGAAGGAGAGACCGGCGACGGGAGCAGAGGAGAGGCGGGCGAGAGGAGGGGATCTGGGAGTGGCGGGCGTGAGGAGGCAGACGAGTGGAGTGGAGCGAGTGGAACGAGACAGGGAGCGAGTGGAGCGGTGGGAGGGCATTTTGGGAATTAAGAAAAATCTCGTAACGTGAAAAATTTTGTACGTGGATCGCTCCAGCGACTTACATTTCGGAACAGAGGGAGTATGTCGATAGATGCATGCACGTACGGATTGACGAGCGTACCTAGGACGTCACCGGCCTTGAAGCGCTTGCCGGTGGGCCAGGAGTTGGTGTTGAAGGACCAGCCGCCGCGGTCGCCGACGTTGAACACCGCCGCCTCTGCCACGAGCGTGCAGAGAAGAAGCACGCCAAGGATCACGGCCACGTTTGCACTGCCCCTTCCCCGTGCGGCCATTGCTAGCTAGCTTAGGAGCTCGTACCGATCAATTACCAACTCAAGAGCTAGCACGTACGAGGAGAGTGAAATGCGGTGGTGGTTAGCAAGACCGATGCTATACACACGATGAAATTGCAGCCGACGTGTGCACGATCCCATGTGGCAGCACAGCAGCGCACATACATGCAGGAGGGAGTTGGTTTTTCTGTTAGCTGATGCATGCACCCTGTGTATCGTTCGCAGATCGTGCAGTCGGTGTCGTGTGTGAAGCCATTTCGGGTTAGCAATGGAGTTGCCGGTGCGGTTTTATAGGCCCGCCGGAGTGGAGGCGTGAGGGCAAGTAGGCCAAAAGGTGCGCGAAAATACTGGTTTTCTTGGCAATGCAGGAGTATTTTTCTGATGGAAGCGTAGAGTAGAGTGTAGAGTGGAACGGGGGTTGGCCAACGACCCACAACATTGGAGGCGCCATTACTTTCCGATGTTGGACGGCGACGAGTCCTACACGAGTAGACTTGGAAGAGAACGCCACTACTAACGTGCGTGCTGGGAAAACGATTAACTACGAAAAGATGTGGAAATAAAACAGCACGCGCGCCAAAGTGGCGTTCAAGTATACTTGGACAGCGCACCATGTACGTATGATAATATAATCAATCTCCCGGTTCAACAACTTTGCATTGTAGCAGTGTATATATTTAAATGTTTGGCCTGTGCGTATGATACTCGATACGTAAGTCATGTACGTAGAGTCGTCGAACTACTGACCCTGGCTGGCGTGACATCAAAACAGGGTGAGCAGTGCTTGCTTGCCGATGTATGAAAGTGTGAAGACAACCGGCGGAAGGTCGGGTCGCAGGTGAGGTCGCCGTCGACTAGAAACACAAGTACACAGGTTTCTGGTACTTCTGCACTTCCAACGTGTTGTACGGGGTGGGACCGTTAGCTGCGGGGTCGCTGCCTCCATATCTTCAACCAACACCAAGCAGTAGGGGGCGTGTTTGGTAGGTCGCATAGAGGCCAACCAGGCCGCGTGGGAAGAAAATAAGCTGTTTGGTTGCCTACGTTTATTATTGGGTCCGCATCGCAAGAAACTTAGAGCATCTCCAACATGCGCTCAAAAATTGCCTCACACGCTAAAAACAGTTGTTTTTGTGCACTGGAGACAGAAAATAGCGCTCTGCAGACGCTGTAAAATAGAGCGCTCGCAAAAAGCTTTAGCGCACGGGTGTGCGTGCACGCTGCTGCAGGTGGGGCCGCCGGCTTGGGCGCCGTGTTTTTGTGCATCTGGAAAACATCTCCGTCATTCCCGCGCGCAGAAAAACTATTTTGGCGTTATAAAAGAACTATACCACGCCGAAGTGAAACACGCCTGTTGGAGATGCTCTTAAAGCAGCTCTTAGCCAGGCCCGTTAGGAACGGCCGAATCGGCAGTTTCCAACCAGTTAGGTTGAGTTGAGTCACATCAAGCACACATGATGAGCCCCCTTGCATGAGAGTATGCCAGTGCAATGTAAGCTCCTCTCTAGTCTCATTTCTTCCTCATCCTTTCTAATCTATACAGCAGTGTTTCGATTCGAGATAAGCTCTACACAAAAAAGATGCACATTAATTTTATGTTTCCATTCAGAAGATCGGTTTGTAGTTTTATCTATTGTAAATGCTCAATTTTGTGTTCATGTATGGAGCTATTTTGGATGAATTTTGTCAAATTCGTCGTGTGCGGTCAACCGTTTGAAATTTCCTTTGACGGTAGCTTCATCTCGTAGTTTCACATGACTTTTGTGTTGCATATTTTTTGTTTCGACGATCGTTGACGAGTAGATCTACATCTTCCTCGTGAACTATATATATGCATATGCGTGATATATTTTAATGACACTCCTTAGGGCATCTCCAATGAGGACCCTCATTTCATCCAACTATCTGTCTATTTATGTACATAAAAAAAAGTTGACCATGCATCAATCGAGTGACACGTTAAATTTTGGTCGACTGAGACTTGATTATGTATCAGTCGATGCTATATCCATAAGATCTTGCTTCGTGCAAAAAAATATTATTAGTTTTTGCCTTTTTGATTTTTTTTTTCATATGGTATATCACATGATTGAGACTTGGTTAACTCTTAGTCGACTAAGACCTAGCCGCATCCTTTTATAGTTCAGTCAAGTGACAAATAGTTAAATCAGAAGAATAATTGTCGATTCCTTTTATTCTCTCGTATATATGAGTACAAAATCAGCATACATCGAACCATACAACATCAAGTACGATCGGCCGAGTGGAAATCAAACAGTGCACATTGATATATATAGGACCTGAAAGAACGAAGCACGTACGCTCGGCCTTTTATTTGGTTATTAGGAATTAATTTTCGCTGGTTGTGTCACGTAACACCGCGCGTACGATGGATGAGGTTATGCGGCGGTGACGGCGATCTTCATGCCGGACTGGCAGTGGCCGGGGATGCTGCAGATGAAGTAGTTTGTGCCGCGGGCGAGCGTGACACGGTCGGCGCCGGACTTGTAGACCTTGGCGCCCTTGGCCGGCTTGGCGCAGGCCTTGTACCCCGCAGCGCTCACCGCCACCACGTCGTGCGCCGTGGCGTCGTACTTGAACACTGCAAGCAGCCAGATTCACATGCATCAAAACTTCTTCCCATCTGTGTGCATGCACGTATATAGGCGCGTACCTAGGACGTCGCCGGCCTTGAAGCGCTTGCCGATGGGCCAGGAGTTGGTGTTGAAGGACCAGCCGCCGCGGTCGCCGACGTTGAACACCGCCGCCTCTGCCACCGCCGCCGCGCTCAGGAGCACGCAGACGAGCAGCACGGCCGCGACCACGGCCTCACTGCCTCTTCCTTGGGCCGCCATTGCTAGCTAGCTTAGGAGCGCCTACCGATCAAACTGTCACTCGAGAGCTAGCAGGTAGGAGGAGAAGCAGAGGAGATATGTGGGAGGAGGTGCGGTGGTGGTTGGGAATGGACTAGCCGGTGCAGTTTTATAGACCCGCCGGAGTGGAGGCGTGAGGGCAAGTAGGCCCGGTCGCACGGCCGAAAGGAGTGTGGAAATCCTGGTAGTTTTCTCCGGAGTTCTCTGTTGCTGTGATCTTCTTCTGAGAATGCGTGGAGTAGAGCGGAACGGGGGTTGGCCAACGACCCACAGCAATGGAGGCGCCAATAAAATGCTTGTTAACTTTGGACTCATCGACCAATGTCCTGTTCGACGGCGACAAGTGCTACATGAGTTGAATTACAAGTGAACGTTGGACAAATGGATGTGAGACGTGACGACGCCAACCCGGCCACTAGTCAGCGTACGTGGAGACACCATACGTAAAGGTGGCAAAGGTGTGGAAAACAAAACACCACGCGCGCAAAGGTGGCGTCCAAGTACAATTGGACTGCGCACCATACGTATAATCAAATCTCCCAAGTCCCTCTCAGCGCCTTCAGATTAATCTTAGCTACAACTTTACATTGGAGCACTATGTGTGTATACATATATTCAGTTGGCGTGTGAAACTCGACGTGTTTATGATACTCGATCCGTAACTAATGACCCTGCTTGGCTGCTGCCGTGACATCAAAGCAGGGTAGCGACTAGCGAGTGGGGCTTGCCGATGGATGGACCGGAAGAGGAAGACGACCGGCGGAAGGTCGGGTCGCAGGTGAGGTCGCCGTCGACTAGAAACACAAGCACACACACAGGTTTCTGGTACGTCTGCACTTCCGTCGTCCAACGTGTTGTACGGGAGCCGCTAGCTGTGGTGTCGCCACTGGCCAACCAACAGCAAGCACCATAAGACCATCCACAGCCGGACATGCCAATTCGGTGCATCGGACGTCTGGACGCGTCTACGGGTACTAACCGGTCACTTCTCAAATCACGTTGTTCATATCCGTGTATCTTATATCCGATCCTCTATATCTTTACCTAATAATAAAGAGAATTGGGTTTCTGTCGTCCGTCATATAAATTGCCCCTGAAGTTGTCCCTATTTACCCACCATGCTATTTAAAATCACCGTCAAATTTGGTTCATATAGGACCGTCAATACAAATATATAACAGTTGTAGGAAGCCAGTTGTAGTACCCCTTTTTCTCCCCTTTTCTGCAATATACAGGCGGTAATGGGCCGGCCCGTACTGACGCCCCTGTTTTTCTTTTGCTTTTTCCTTTCTTATTTTTTTTCTGTTTTTATTTCTTTAAATTACTCTGGGATTGCCAAAAAAACAAAATTCAAGAAAGTTACGAGTACTGAAAAAAAAATATAGATACATCATAAAATGTTTGTGAATTCAGAAAACATTTGAGAAATCATAAAAAGTTCGTGATTTAAAAACAAAATTGTTCGCATATGTAAAAAATTCATGATTTAAAAAATAATAAAATAAATTTCTTGATTTTTTCTCCCCTTTTCTGCAATATACAGGCGGTAATGGGCCGGCCCGTACTGACGCCCCTGTTTTTCTTTTGCTTTTTCCTTTCTTATTTTTTTTCTGTTTTTATTTCTTTAAATTACTCTGGGATTGCCAAAAAAACAAAATTCAAGAAAGTTACGAGTACTGAAAAAAAAATATAGATACATCATAAAATGTTTGTGAATTCAGAAAACATTTGAGAAATCATAAAAAGTTCGTGATTTAAAAACAAAATTGTTCGCATATGTAAAAAATTCATGATTTAAAAAATAATAAAATAAATTTCTTGATTTTTTCTCCCCTTTTCTGCAATATACAGGCGGTAATGGGCCGGCCCGTACTGACGCCCCTGTTTTTCTTTTGCTTTTTCCTTTCTTATTTTTTTTCTGTTTTTATTTCTTTAAATTACTCTGGGATTGCCAAAAAAACAAAATTCAAGAAAGTTACGAGTACTGAAAAAAAAATATAGATACATCATAAAATGTTT
The DNA here is from genome assembly GCA_963921465.1 of Triticum timopheevii. Lineage (NCBI taxonomy): Eukaryota > Viridiplantae > Streptophyta > Magnoliopsida > Poales > Poaceae > Triticum > Triticum timopheevii. The sequence goes on along the minus strand of OY997270.1, from coordinate 624,553,727 downwards.
GTGAATTCAGAAAACATTTGAGAAATCATAAAAAGTTCGTGATTTAAAAACAAAATTGTTCGCATATGTAAAAAATTCATGATTTAAAAAATAATAAAATAAATTTCTTGATTTTTTCTCCCCTTTTCTGCAATATACAGGCGGTAATGGGCCGGCCCGTACTGACGCCCCTGTTTTTCTTTTGCATTTTCCTTTCTTATTTTTTTCTGTTTTTATTTCTTTAAATTACTCTGGGATTGCCAAAAAAACAAAATTCAAGAAAGTTACGAGTACTGAAAAAAAAATATAGATACATCATAAAATGTTTGTGAATTCAGAAAACATTTGAGAAATCATAAAAAGTTCGTGATTTAAAAACAAAATTGTTCGCATATGTAAAAAATTCATGATTTAAAAAATAATAAAATAAATTTCTTGATTTTTTTCTCCCCTTTTCTGCAATATACAGGCGGTAATGGGCCGGCCCGTACTGACGTCCCTGTTTTTCTTTTGCTTTTTCCTTTCTTATTTTTTTCTGTTTTTATTTCTTTAAATTACTCTGGGGTTGCCAAAAAACAAAATTCAAGAAAGTTACGAGTACTGAAAAAAAAATATAGATACATCATAAAATGTTTGTGAATTCAGAAAACATTTGAGAAATCATAAAAAGTTCGTGATTTAAAAACAAAACTGTTCGCATATGTAAAAAATTCATGATTTAAAAAATAGTAAAATAAGTTTCTTGATTTTTTTTCTCCCCTTTTCTGCAATATACAGGCGGTAATGGGCCGGCCCGTACTGACGCCCCTGTTTTTCTTTTGCTTTTTCCTTTCTTATTTTTTTCTGCTTTTCTTTCTTTAAATTACTCTGGGGTTGCCAAAAAAACAAAATTCAAGAAAGTTACGAGTACTGAAAAAATATATAGATACATCATAAAATGTTTGTGAATTCAGAAAACATTTGAGAAATCATAAAAATTTCGTGATTTAAAAACAAAACTGTTCGCATATGTATAAAATTCATGATTTAAAAAATAATAAAATAAATTTCTTGATTTTTAAAATATGATCATGTATTCAGAACATATTTGGAAATTTGAAAACAATGTCCATGAAATTTTAGAAAATGTACACAAAAATTAAAACTGATTCTTAAGTAACGAACAAAATAAACCATCGCTTAGGCAGAGGTTTTATTAGGGGATCTATAAAGTTTTATTAGGGGATCATAAAATGTTCATGATTAAAAAAATTGTTCGCATATTATAAAAACATGATTTAAAAAACAATGAAATAAAAAATGTTCATGATTTTTAAAAATATAATCGTATATTCAACACATATTCGGGAATTTGAAAACAATGTCCATGAAATTTTAGAAAATGTTCAGAAAAATTAAAACCGGTTCTTAAGTTTTTTTTTTTTTGAGAATCTCACAAAGCTTTATTACTGAATCATAATGTTCATAGGTACAAAAAGAAGATCGCCGGGTTGTCCTAGCCAAGTGTGTCGGCCAAACCCTAAAGATAACGCATGCTTTGCGAGATTATGGGCCTCCGTATTGAAGGTCCTATACTCATGAGTAAACGAACATGAAATAAAGGTAGTTGCTCTAGCCTTGATTTCCTCGACAATGGCTCCAAATTCTGCTGAGCTTTCCTGTCTGATTGCATCTACCACCTCCTTGCAATCGGAGGCAACAAGTAAATGGTTGATATAGAGATCTTCTGAAAGTGCTAATGCCTCCCGAACAGCTAGTGCTTCTAGCGCCTGGGGGTTGTGCAGTCCTCTGAAAACGAGAGCTGACGCTCCCATGAACAAACCTCTCTCATCCCTGCAAACCACACCAACTGCGCCAAACGTACCTGGGCGTGACACGGCCGCGTCCACATTGAGTTTGTAGTAATCTGTTGGTGGTGGAATCCACGTATGGGGTCGTGGTACTGCTATCCCATGTGCTTCCTCCTTCTTCAAAAACTCTATGTCTGATAAGTAAGCTTTGATGAAGTTGTCAGTGGCAAACGGAGTCTGGTATATATCCTCATGTATAGCTTTCCATCTTGCACTCCAAATCGCCCATAAAGTAACAATCATCAACTGAAATTGCTCCGGTGGAAGAGACTCATTCATGGCAAAGAGCCACAGCCGTGCGTCAGGTTCTGAGGTTGCCCACATGTGCTCGACCATCTAGGCTTCTGAAAGTGCCCACACACACCTAGACACATTACACTCCAGCAAAGAATGCCGCCAGCTATCCTGCCCTCCGCATAGGGAGCAAGCACTCGTAGTGGCCATATGACGATGGTTTAGGACATCTCCCGTAGGGAGTGAGTGTTGCGCCAATCGCCAAGTGAAAAAGCGCAGTTTTGGTGGCACTGACATGTTCCATAGCGAGTTCCACCCCCTCATCTCATGTTCAGAGTTGGAAGGATCATCCCTTTCCTCCAGCCATGCCTCGCGCCCAATCTTGATCTTGACAATCATCTTATAAGCTGACCGTACAGAAAAACGCCCCCTTGGATCATCATTCCACGCCCAAAAATCGTCCACAAGCCGTGTACAGAGCGGTATTTCCAAGATCGCCTCCACATCAATAGGTATGAACACCTGTCTAAGCAAGTCCTCTCGCCACGCAGCTCTAGTGTGGTCGATCAGATCAGAAACCAGTTGCAGTGGGTCAGCAACTAAGGAGGCCACCGGCTTCATCATTCCGTCCCTTGGGATCCAACTATGTTGCCATATGTTCGTGGTAGTTCCATCACCAATACGCCGGATAGCTCCTTGGGTGATAATATCTCTCCCATCAAGTATAGATCGCCACACCTGAGAAGGATGTGGACCTAGTTGAGCTTCAAGGACTGTACATTGTGGAAAATATGATGCTTTAAGGATTTGTGCACTAAGAGAGGAGGGATCATTCAATAATCTCCAAATTTGCCGAGACAAAAGTGCCAAGTTGAAGATTTCTATATCCCGAAAGCCAAGTCCTCCCAAACTTTTTGGTCGGGTCATCAAATCCCAAGCTACCCAACATGGTTTCCTCTTGCCTCTCTTGCTCCCCCACCAAAATTGACGAATGAGTGACGTAATGCTTTCACAAAGGCCTCGAGGTAATCTGAAGCAAGACATCGAAAAAACTGGTAAAGCTTGAGCCATAGATTTTATGAGAACCTCCTTTCCTGCCACTGATAAAAGTTTCTCCATCCATCCCTTTATCCTTTCCCAAACTCTGTCTCGTAAATATTTGAAGGTGCCATTTTTGGACTGTCCAACATCGGTCGGCAGACCCAAATACTTTTCACTCAAAGACTCATTCTGCACATTAAGTATATTCTTTATCTCCACCCTAAGGGTCTCCGGGCATCCCTTACTGAAAAATATGGACGATTTATCATAGTTTACCCTTTGGCCCGAAGCCAAGCAATATGCATCAAGTAGGTTTGAAACCTCATTTGCCCCCTGGACACTAGACTTGAAAAGCAGCAGGCTGTCATCTGCAAACAAAAGGTGGTTCACTACCGGAGCCGTGGGCGCCACCTTTATGCCACCGAGCACTAATGACTGAGAACTGTGTTTTAAAAGGCACGAAAGGCCCTCCACTGCAATCAAGAATAAGTAAGGGGAAATAGGGTCTCCCTGCCTGATACCCCTGGAAGGTGAGAAGCTCTCTAATCTTTCTCCATTAAACAAGACCGAGAATGAAACAGAAGTGATCATGCTCATAACTGTATGGATCCAATCTGGTGCAAAGCCAAGCTTAACCATAATTGCCTTTAGATAAGGCCACTCTAGTCTGTCATATGCCTTCATCATATCAAGCTTAAGTGCACAAAAGCTGTTTGTCTTGGATCTGTTTCTCTTCATGAAGTGCAAACATTCATACGCACAAATAATATTATCCGTGATCAACCTCCCGGGAACAAAGGCTGATTGCTCCTTTGAGATAATATCTGGCAATATCAACTTCAATCTATTCGACACCACTTTAGAAGCTATTTTATAAATCACATTGCAAAGGCTGATAGGCCTAAACTGGGTAAGGAGAGTGGGATTTTGTACCTTGGGTATCAACACGAGTACCGTATCATTAATGCTTGCAGCAGTCTCCTCTCCATGGACGATCCGAAGCACCACTTTAGTTACTTCATCCCCACAAATGTCCCAGTGGCGCTGATAGTGTTGGGGAACGTAGTAATTTCAAAAAAATTCCTACGCACACGCAAGATCATGGTGATGCATAGCAACGAGAGGGGAGAGTGTTGTCTACGTACCCTCGTAGACCGAAGCGGAAGCGTTGACGCAACGTAGAGGAAGTAGTCGTACGTCCTCCCGGTCCGACCGATCCAAGCACCGTTACTCCGGCACCTCCGAGTTCTTGACATGCGTACAGCTCGATGACGCACCCCGATCTCCGATCCAGTAGAGGCGCGGGGAGGAGTTCCGTCAGCACGACGGCGTGGTGACGATCTTGATGTTCTCCTGTCGCAGGGCTTCGCCTAAGCACCGCTACAATATGACCGAAGTGTAATATCGTGGAGGGGGGCACCGCACACGGCTAAGGAACGATCTCAATGATCAACTTGTGTGTTTAGGGTGTCCCCCTACCCCCGTATATAAAGGAGGGAGGGAGGAGGAGGCCGGCCCAAGGGGGAGGCGCTCCCTAGGGTGGCAAACCTACTCCAAGTAGGTTTGGCCCCCCCCCCCTTTCCTATTCGGAGTAGGAGAAGGAAGGAAGAGGGGGGAGGAGAGAAGGAAAGGGGGGGCCGGCCCCCCTCCCAATTCGGATTGGGCTTGGGGGGGCGCGCAGTCGTCGTTCTAAGTCTGACAGTAGAGTGGGGGTAGGTATGGAGAGGCAAGGTCCTAGCTATGGAGAGGTTGTAAACACAAGGGATGTACGAGTTCAGGCCCTTCTCGGAGGAAGTAAAAGCCCTACGTCTTGGAGCCCGGAGGCGGTCGAGTGGATTACGTGTATATGAGTTACAGGGGTGCGAACCCTTCTGCCTGTGGAGGGGGTGGCTTATATAGAGTGCGCCAGGACCCCAGCTGACCCACGTAATGAAGGGTTTAAGGTACATTAAGTCTGGGGCGTTACTGATAACGCCCCACATAAAGGGTCTTAACTATCATAAAGTCTACTTAATTACAGACCGTTGCAGTGCAGAGTGCTGCTTGACCTTCTGGTGGTCGAGTGAGTCTTCGTGGTCGAGTCCTTCAAGTCAGTCGAGTGAGTTCCTCGTAGGTCGACTGGAAGGTGATCTCTTCTAAGGGTGTCCTTGGGTAGGGTACTTAGATCAGGTCTATGACCCTACCCTAGGTACATGATTACATCATTAGCCCCCGAATGGATTGAGGCTTGAGTGATGAAGGAGTTGATGTTGTTTCCGATTAGCCTTCGCATACTGGTCGTGCGTTGTTTTGAACCAAAAAATCTCTTTGTTGATAGTGAGCAGCTTTTCTTCAGTCGACTCGATCCATTCTTTTCTTTCGTCGAGTGATCTTTTGGACTTCGCCGATTTCCGAGTGACGGATCACAGGAAATCCCGCGTCCGACGAACTGACCTGCCGTTCGCGGATTCCGCGGGATACGAAATTTGGGGAAGCGCGCGAAGCGGGGCGGACCGCGGCGCTCGGATGGGATAAGGCATAGACGCCTCGATCCCCGCGCCGCTTTTTTCGCCACGTATCACGTCCGCGCAACTGTTTCGGGATATGATTAGACCGACTGGGCCCACCTGTCATCCACTCGGAAAGGATCTTATAAATGCGCCTGGCGAGGGTTTTTTGAGCAGTGCCTCAGCATTCTCTCTCTCTGCTTCCTTCGTCTCCGCCCAAGACACTCGCTCTCACCTCCGCACAACTTCTCCTCGCGCGTCTCGCAGGCAGCCATGGTCAAGGATAAGACGGCGGCGCTGGAACGCGCGAAGAAGGCATCGGCGACGGAGAAGGCGAAGGGGAGATCCACCAGTCGCGGCGGGTCTTCGTCTAGATCTCGCCTGCCGAAAGGCTGGGTCCAGGGAGATTGGATCCAGTCGACCATCACGGAGGCGGATCTCCTCGATATGGCCAACGACGGGCTGATCCCCCACGGAGCCGCAAGGCTTCCGGGGAGGGAGTGGCAGCCCTAGCCGGAAGAGGGTGAGTGCGTGCTTCTGGCCACCCATGTCGACCGCGGATTCTCTTTGCCACCGAGCGTTTTCTTTCGTGGTTTCTTGAACTTCTTTGGAGCGCAACTCCACCACTTCACCCCGAACTCCATCGCCTACCTCGCCGCGTTTGTGTCCATGTGCGAGAATTTCCTGGGTTGTCGACCGCATTGGGGATTGTTCAAGCATATATTCACGTGTCGCTCTCAGGCCGTGAAGAAGGCGAGCCCAGGCGACGAAAGAACCCAAGTTGTCCAAATGTGTGGAGGTCTGGGGATCCAGGTGAGGAACAAGAGCACCTTCCCAGCCATGACGTTTCCCGAGTCAGTCAGAGGCTGGCAGTCGACCTGGTTCTACTACCAGGATCAGCCGACGCCGGGGAAGTCGAATGGACTCCCTCAGTTCACCATGGACCGAGTGAACAAGCCTTCCTCTTTGAAGGTCATTCCGGAGGAGAAAGCTGACGTGAAGATGTTGATGGAGCGCGTAGTTCAGTTGGTTCGGGAGGGAGTGACGGGTATGGATCTCCTGGAGGTGTTTCTTAGGCGTCGCATCCAGCCTCTTCAGTTCCGGAGCCATTGCATGTGGTTGTACCGCGGGACTGAAGATGAGACTCGGATCAATCCAGAAGCAGTCGACGATGCCACTCTGGAAAGGTGGATGACCGCTGTTACTGGGAACAAGGATAACCCTCGTGGAGCCAGAAGGATTCCTCCACTCGACCACCTCAGTGTTCCAAACAAGGTATGTCTGCTCCACTTCCCATTGTATTCTTGTCATATTTATTTCTGTTTTCTCTGCCAATCGGCCGATTGACTTTTGTCTTGATGTCTATCAGGCCCTCATTGAGCTGTACTCGATGCCCAATGGGGCACAGGCTCCGACTGAGGAGGGAGAGGCGAGCGGGGGCGAGATCCAGGAGGAGTGGGACTCGGATGCCGCTGAGGATGATGATGATGATGATGATGATGAGGATGACGAAGAAGAGGAGGAGGAGGAGGTCGCACCACCACGCTCGGAAAGGCGGTCGAAGCTTGTCCATGACCCTGCGACTGAACGTGGCAAGGGGGTTGCGACTGTGGCGCAGTCGACCAAGCGCCCTTGGACCACTTCTCCGGTGCCGACTGAGAGGGCGTCGAAGCAGCCCAGAGCGGCCTCGTCAAAGCCGACCAAGCTCCTGACGAAGATGAAGGTGTCCATCCCCACCATATCAGGGTAATCATTGCCGCTTAAATCTTCCTGTTTTGTGCAAGCTTTATCTCTGGTTGACGTTTGAGCTAGTCGACTAATTCTTTGGGATTGCAGTGCTGCTACTTCTAAGACCTCAGCCAGGGCTGATGACCATGAGATGGAGGACGCAACAACCTCAAACCTTGGTACTATACTCTTAGTTCCGTTTTTAGTCGACTGACTCATGATCTCTAATTCTGATTCTTTTCTGTAGCTCCATTCAACGTTGTTATCACTCTTCCTGATGATGATGAAGATGAGGAACCGCTGAAGCACAGAAGGAGCAGGAAAGCGTCTGCCGGCAGGGTGCTCCAGGATGTGATGGCGCCCGAGACTCTAGTCGCGGAGGAGGAGAACACCACTCGACACACTGTGTCCTTCACAGTTCCACTGACGAGTGCTCTCCCTGCTTCGTCGAGTGCTGCACAGCCCTCCCTCTTCACGACGTACCACGTCCCAGAGGACCAAGCTGGGGCCGCGAAGGAGGCGATACGCCAGGCAGGGTTCATGATGGAGCAGGTGAAGGCCATCCGGGATGCGAGCCAGGCAGCTTACGACGCCAGTTCCGCCCTTCAAACCAATGTTCAGGTCTGTCGACCACCGCTTGTTCTGTTAGGATATGCTATCAAAAATTATTCTTTCCGGAATTCATAGTAGTCACCCAGTGGGTGTGTCGATTCAAACTCCGTGTTAGCGGGGGCACGCTGAGTGCACCCGCTGGGTGTAGTCCCCAAGGCTAAGGTCGACTGCAGGCAGTCGGCCTTAGGCTTTATAAGTTGAATCTTTCTGTCATTCGTCCGAGGCGAATGGATTTCTCAAAACCGGTGGGGGCACGCTGAGTGCACCCACTGGGTGTAGTCCCCGAGACTGTGATCGACTGCTTGCAGTCGATTACAGTCTTAAAGAATACATCTTGTTTTTTTGTTTTTTTTTGAGGTCGACTGGTCGACTCTGTCTTCAATAGGATTAGTGGGGGCACGCTGAGTGCACCCACTGGGTGTAGTCCCTGAGACTACGGTCGAATGTTTGTATTCGGCTGTAGTCTTAGAAACGCATGATTTTTCCTTTTCCACTCGGAAGTGAATTTTCTTTGACATTTAGTCGATTGGTTCTTCGCAGAAATCCTGTGACCTTGCGGCTCGCTACACCGAGCTGGAAAACAAGCACATTCAGCTCGAGCTGGATTTGAAGCTGGTTCAGGAGAATCTGACGAAGGCAAAGGAGGAGACCGAAGGTATGTTTGGTGAGGCCTCGACGACTGCTTTTTCCCTTCGTTTGTTTCAAAATCTGATCTTGCTGTAACTTGCAGGTAAGGTGAGGGAGGCCCAACAGAAGAAAGACCTTGAACTAGCTGATAAGATCAAGCTTGCTAATGAGAAGTTAGCTTCAGTCACCAAGCTTGAACAAGAAAATACCAATCTGGAAGCTGCTCTTGGGATTGCCAACAAGGAAATCGGTCGACTGAAAATTGACAAAGCCGCCCTGACCGACCAAGTCAACCAGTTGACTGGGAAGAAAAATGAGCTGGAGGCCTTCCTGAGTGGTCTTGCCAAGAAGTTGTTCCTTATGCTTGAAGGTAACCCTTTACTCTCAACAATCATTTTCAACTGTGATTTTTCCATTCGACCATTGCCTTGACTCGGTGATTGTCCTTGCAGAATTTTGTCAAAACTTTGAAGAAGAGACTAGCCGGCTAGAACCAAACCTTGACCCCATCAATTCTCCGGTGAACGATGAAATTGCCATGAATGTTTTCCGACTGGAGTCCCGTGTTGCAGCTGTCATGGACTATCTTGCAAGGCTAAAGGTCGCCACATCTCGCATCGACTCATCGCTCTGGCCCAGGGAGACACTCCAGAACGACCTTGAGTCGCTGATGGCTCACCTGAACATGGTCCCTGGTCGAGTGCAGGAGTGGAAAAAGTCGTCGGCTCGGTGCGGTGCAGATGTTGCTCTGTGTCTGGCCCGAGTCCACTGCAAAGATGCGCGAGAAGACAAGCTGGCGGCTCTCCGAGTGGCCAACACCAAGAAACATGACTTCAGGTCCTTCATGGAAACCTTCATTGCTGCTGCCACTCGGATCGCAGATGGAATTGATCTTGATGAGTTCGTCGCTCCTTCCAGCCCTCCACAGGAGGGGTAAAAAACTTCTTTTAAGCTCGACACTTTAAATTTGCCTCGGTATGCCGAGTGGAGTTGTAACCGATAAACCTTAACAGGCTTAGCGCCTGAGCACTTTCGGTTGCTTTAGGTATCGATCCGAACTTGGATTTGATGTTTGAATATGATTGTTTTTGGCTCGAAATGTCTTTTTGCAGGTTCAAAGCAAGACGCTTACTGAAGTCGACTTATTCCTTAATCCACTTAGGCGAGCGCTGGGCTGCAGCTAAGCCCCCGAGTGTGAGGTTTACTCTTCACTCGGTAGGATTTTGTTGTCTTAGGCGAGCACTGGGCTGCAGCTAAGCCCCCGAGTGAGAGGTTTGCTCTTCACCCGGTAGGATTTTCATATCTTAGGCAAGCACTGGGCTGCAGCTAAGCCCCCGAGTGAGAGGTTTGCTCTTCACTCGGTAGGATTTTCACATCTTAGGCGAGCGCTAGGCTGCAGCTAAGCCCCCGAGTGAGGGGTTTGCCCTTCACTCGGCAGGATTTTCACATCTTATGCGAGCGCTGGGCTGCAGCTAAGCCCCCGAGTGAGAGGTTTGCTCTTCACTCGGTAGTATTTTCACATCTTAGGCGAGCGCTGGGCTGCAGCTAAGCCCCCGAGTGAGAGGTTTGCTCTTCACTCGGTAGGATTTTCACGTTGTACTTGTGGCGAAGCTCAGAGGAGAGGGTCACAGTTGACCTGCACCTCGTCCTCCTTACGAGCGCACATTGTACTTAGGGCGTAGCTCAGAGGAGAGGGTCGTAGTCGACCTGCCCCTCGTCCTTCTTTCGAGCGTACGTTGTATTTGTGGCGTAGCTCAGAGGAGAGGGTCACAGTCGACCTGCACCTCGTCCTCCTTGCGGGAGCACATTGTTCTTAGGCGAGTGTTTACACTGCAGCTAAGCCCTCCGAGTGGGAGTCTGGCTCGCCACTCGGTAGGATTTAAATAACTTAGGCGAGTACTTTGGACTGCAGCTAAGCCTCCGAGTGGGAGTTTGGCTCGCCACTCGGTAGGATTTAAATAACTTAGGCGAGTACTTTGGACTGCAGCTAAGCCTTCGAGTGGGAGTCTGGCTCGCCACTCGGTAGGATTTAAATAACTTAGGCAAGTACTTTGGACTGCAGCTAAGCCTCCGAGTGGGAGTCTGGCTCGCCACTCGGTAGGATTTAAATAACTTAGGCGAGTACTTTGGACTGCAGCTAAGCCTCTGAGTGGAAGTCTGGCTTACCACTCGGTAGGATTTTATTTAATCTTAGGCGAAATGGATTCGCAGCTAAGCCCCCGAGTGGAAGTCTGGCTCACCACTCGGTAAGGATTTTTACAAACTCAGGCGAAATGGATTCGCGGCTAAGTCACCCACCGAGGGGAAAATAAAAAGTGACAAAAATTATGGAGGAATTATGACACTATTATTTTGAAATCCATGAACTACAGAAGTACTTTATTACAACTCATCCGAGTGATAAACTTAAGTGTAAAATGGGCGGAGTAGTTCTGCGTTCCAAGCTCGGGGCTCGTCGATATTATGTTCGACGTTGTAAAGACGGTACGCCCTGTTGTGGAGGACATTGGAGACGATGAAGGGTCCTTCCCAAGAAGGAGCAAGCTTGTGTTGTTTCTTCTGATCCACTCAGAGAACTAAATCCCCTTCCTGGAAGGCTCGACCCCTCACATTTCTGGCGTGGAAACGACGCAAGTCTTGTTGGTAGATGGTCGATCGGATCAGGGCCATCTCCCTTTCTTCCTCTAAAAGGTCGACTGCGTCCTGCCGCGCTTGTTCAGCTTCTGCTTCGTTGTAAAGTTCAACTCGAGGAGCATTGTGGAGAAGATCACTCGGCAAGACTGCTTCAGCTCCGTAGACCAAGAAGAATGGAGTTCTTCCGGTCGACCGATTAGGTGTGGTCCGCAGTCCCCAAAGCACCGAGGGAAGTTCGTCGACCCACGCTCCAGCCGCATGCTTGAGATCACGCATCAGTCGGGGCTTCAATCCCTTGAGAATCAGGCCATTGGCTCGCTCTGCTTGTCCATTCGACTGCGGATGGGCGACTGAAGCGTAGTCGACTCGTGTTCCTTGAGAGTTGCAGAAATCTCTGAATTCCTCTGAGTCAAAGTTCGATCCATTATCCGTGATGATGCTGTGCGGGACTCCATATCTGAATATCAGTTCCCTGATGAAGCTAACAACAGTCCCGGCGTCAAGGTTCTTGATTGGTTTAGCCTCAATCCACTTGGTGAACTTGTCGACTGCCACCAGTACATGCGTGAAGCCACTTCGACCCGTTCTGAAAGGACCAACCATGTCCAACCCCCATACTGCGAAAGGCCAGACGAGTGGAATGGTCTTCAGAGCTGATGCAGGCTTGTGCGGCATATTCGAGTAGAACTGACATCCTTCGCACTTGTCCACCATTTCCTTTGCCATCTCATTCGCCTTTGGCCAATAAAATCCGGCTCGGTATGCTTTGGCCACGATGGTCCGAGAGGACGCATGATGACCACAGGTCCCCGAGTGGATATCATTAAGGATGATTCGACCTTCTTCTGGCGTTATGCACTTCTGACCAACTCCAGTCGCGCTTTCTCTGTATAACTGTCCTTTGATTACGGTAAAGGCCTTGGATCGACGGACGATCTGTCGAGCCTCTTCCTCATCCTCTGGGAGCTCTTTTCTTAGGATATACGCAATATATGGAACTGTCTAGTCGGGAATGACCACTACGACCTCCATGATCAAGTCGACCACCGCTGGGACCTCAACCTCAGTCGGATCTGTGGCACTCTTGGGCTGTGGAGCTTCTTCGGTGAAAGGATCTTTTTTGACTGACGGAGTGTGTATATGCTCCAAGAACACACCACTCAGAATGGCTTCTCTCTTGGAACCTATCTTTGCCAGATCATCTGCTGCCTGATTTTTCAGTCGGGGTATGTGATGGAGCTCTAACCCCTCAAACTTCTTTTCCAGCTTCCTCACTGCATTGCAGTATCCAGTCATGGCTGGGCTTCTCACGTCCCACTCCTTCATCACTTGATTGACCACTAAATTTGAATCGCCATAGATCATCAGGCGACGGACGCCGAGTGAAATGGCCATGCGTAATGCATATAAGAGGGCCTCATACTCTGCCTCGTTGTTGGAGGAATCAAAGTGAATCTGGAGCACATATCTAAGCTTATCTCCTCTGGGGGAAACCAAGACCACCCCAGCACCGGAACCATTCAGCATTTTAGAGCCATCAAAGAACATGGTCCAATGCTCCGAGTGAACTTCAGTCGGCTGCTGTTGTTCAATCCACTCGGCGAGGAAATCTGCTATTGCCTGGGACTTAATGGCTTTCTTTGCCTCAAACTTGATATCAAGGGGAAGAAGTTCAATCGCCCATTTTGCCACTCGACCAGTTGCATCTCTGTTGTGCAAAATCTCTGATAGTGGAGCGTCGCTGACGACTGTGATGGAATGATCAGAGAAATAATGAGCAACCTTCTTCGTGGTCATGTATATTCCATACACAAGCTTCTGATAATGAGGGTATCTCTGCTTGGATGGAGTCAAGACTTCAGACAAATAATACACTGGGCGTTGAACTTTGAAGGCTTTTCCTTCTTCCTCCCGCTCGACCGTAAGCACTGTACTGACGACTTGTCCTGTGGCTGCGATATAAAGCAACAGAGGCTCTTTGCTGATTGGAGCAGCAAGCACCAGCTGGGTGGAGAGCAGAGCTTTTAGCTCGGCAAACGCTGCATCAGCTTCTGGAGTCCACTCGAACTTGTTTGTCTTCTTCATCAGTCGGTAAAGAGGTAATGCCTTTTCACCGAGTCGTGAGATGAATCGACTTAATGCGGCCAAGCATCCAGTAAGCTTCTGGACATCGTGCACTCGCACAGGGCGTTTCATTCGGAGAACAGTGCCGATCTTTTCTGGATTAGCATCGATCCCTCGCTCGGAAACGATAAAACCAAGTAACTTGCCACCAGGAACTCCGAATGTGCACTTTGATGGATTGAGCTTGATATCATACCTTCTGAGGTTGGCAAATGTTTCGGCGAGGTCAGTGAGCAGGTCGGAACCTTTTCGTGACTTGACGACGATATCATCCATATACGCTTCCACATTCCGACTGATTTGAGTGAGCAGACACTTCTGAATCATTCGCATAAATGTGGCTCCGGCATTCTTGAGGCCGAATGGCATGGTGATATAGCAGAAGCACCCGAATGGAGTGATGAAAGCTGTTTTTATCTCATCGGGCCCGTACAGACGGATCTGGTGGTACCCGGAATAGGCGTCTAGAAAAGACAATCTCTCGCATCCCGCGGTCGAGTCAACAATTTGATCTATGCGAGGGAGAGGAAAATGATCTTTCGGGCAGGCCCGGTTGATGTGCTTGAAATCAATGCACATTCGGAGCGATTTGTCCTTCTTAGGAACCATGACGACATTGGCGAGCCACTCGGAGTGGTATACCTCTCGGATAAATTCTGCGCCAACAGTCGAGCCACTTCCTCGCCAATGGCTTTTCTCTTCTGGACGGCGGACCGCCGAAGATGCTCTTTGACTGGTTTTGCTGATGAGTCGACTCTTAGGCGATGCTCAGCCAGTCCCCTGGGAACACCTGGCATGTCAGCGGGCTTCCATGCAAAAATGTCCCAGTTCTCACGGAGGAATTGGATGAGCGCTTCTTCCTATTTTGGGTCGAGTGTTGTGGAGATGTGGGTCGGGGCTGCATTGGGGTCGGTCGGGTGAATGTGAACAGGCTTCGTCTCACCGGACGACTGAAATGTAGATTCTGTGGCGGGTTTCTTGGATCGCAGCAAATCACTCGGATCTGCGTTTTGCTTGTATTCTTCAAACTCGACCGCTGTCACCTGGGAATCGGCAATCTTTGATCCCTTCTGAAAGCACTCTTCTGCCTTTTTCCGATCACCGGTGACAGTGATCACTCCTTTGGGGCCGGGCATCTTCAGTTTGAGGTATACGTAACATGGTCGAGCCATGAACCGTGCATAAGCTGGTCTCCCCAAAATTGCATGATACGCACTCTGAAAATCCACGACCTCAAACGTCAACTTCTCTTTGCGAAAATGTTTCGAATCACCAAACACCACGTCCAGAGCTATTTGGCCGAGTGACTCGGCTTTCTTCCCTGGTATAACTCCATGAAAGCTCATGTTACTGGTGCTCAGTCGGGACATCGGAATGCCCATTCCTTTCAGTGTGTCTGCATACAACAAATTCAGCCCACTACCACCGTCCATCAGCACTTTTGTCAGTCGAGTGCCTTCGACAACTGGATCGACCACCAAAGCTTGCCTCCCAGGGGTGGCAATATGAGTCGGGTGATCGGATTGGTCGAATGTGATGGGTGTTTGGGACCATCTCAGATAACTTGCTTTTGCTGGGGCAACCATGTTCACCTCACGGTTAATGACTTTCAGTCGACTCTTGCTTTCCACATCTGCAAAGATCATCAGAGTGGAGTTGACATGCGGATATCCTTCCTCACTGTCCTCCTTGTCTTCGGCCTTGTCCGACTCCTTTTCCTTGTCCTTAGACTGTTTTCCTTGAAACTGTTGGATCAGGAGTCGACATTGGCGTGTGGTATGCTTTGGGTAAATGATATTGCCCTCTTCGTCTTTCTTCGTGTGGATGTGAAACGGCATATCCATCACGTCGTTCCCTTCTTTATCTTTTACCTTCTTAGGGTTCCAGGATCCTTTTGGTTTCCCTTTAAACTTTCCCTGAGTCATGGCCAGAGCCTCTCCAGGAGCTGCTGGTTCAGCCTTCCGCTTCTGTTTCCGACTGGTGTTTCCCTTCTCCGACTGACTCGGTTTGTACTTGCCGCTTCAGAGTCGGTCTTCTTCTTCACCGTTGGCGTACTTGGTAGCAATCTCCATCATCCGACTCAGGGTCATGTCTCCGGTTCGACCAAATTTCAGACTCAATTCTCTGTTCTTGACGCCATCCTTGAAGGCGCGGACTGCCTGATGATCAGATACATTCTCCACAGTATGGTGCAAAGTGATCCATCTCTGAATATATTCCCTGAGAGTCTCATTTGTCTTCTGCACACAGACTTGCAGCTCCGTTAATCCAGCCGGTCGCTTGCAAGTTCCTTCAAATGTTCTGACGAACACTCGAGACAGATCTTTCCAAGTGTAAATGCTACTAGGAGGTAACTGATTCAACCACGCTCTGGCAGAACCTTCCAACATGAGGGGCAAATGCTTCATGGCCACCTCGTCGTTCCCACCACCAATCTGAACCGCCACTCGGTAGTCCTCAAGCCAAGTTTCAGGCTTAGACTCACCGGTGAACTTGCTGACTCCTGTTGCCAACCTGAAATTGGGGGGGATCACTGCGGCTCTGATAGCTCTGCTGAAACATTCTGGACCAGAAACATGCACTCGACTGCTTGTGGGCGCATCTCTGTCGGGTCCATCCCGATGGGCTCTGTTCCGGTCGAAGCCTGGTTCTCTGGGGTCGACTGGAGATCTTCGCCCCACACTGAGCTGACGCCTGTCGTCTTGCCGCCGAGGAGCGTAAGACCCTACCCTCGGAGGGGAAGCGGGCACTCGACGCCTATCACCTCGGTCGTGTCGGTCTCCATACTGGTCCCGCCGATTCTCGCGCCCTTCTCGCCGCGAAGGCGATTTTGGTATCAGAGCCTGACTGCCTGTAGGATTACCAAGCCAAACTGGTCGAAGTTGAGTCTAGAAATGCTTTAGTTATATGTAGGGGAATTGCTTGTGGGATGGAACGTAAGGCTCTTTTTTTACTCCTTATACCTCATGGCCTTCTGATCTGAGTCAACCTCTTCTCTTCTACGGGGATTAAGGACTAGGCCTTCTCATCTATCTATCAGGATGACGTGTTACTAATCCATAGACTTATAGGATTGTTGGTTTCAAGCCCCAGTTCAGTTCCTACTATTTCCGTGTGTTGTTAGTTGATCTCAGAACCATGTTATTGTGATGTTGAGTGGTCATGCCACTATTTTGAAGGATGTCTCCAATCTTTTGAGCATTTACAGCCGTTATGCTGTCCGAGTCATTCCAGGTTTCTAAACAATCTGATGCACTTGCAAATCCTTCCCTCTGGTGTTTATGTCCCTTTGGGCCAGGTTAATCACACTAATTGCTGAGTTGAGGTATTATTTTACCTCGACATATATGTTGGAGTTAATATTATGACCCTAGGTGTCTTAGGGGATCATCTAGTAATCTAGCTATGATTTGTGTCCTAGTGTGATGACTCTGGCCTTTATTCCCAAAAGCATCCCGTGATGCAATTTAGTTAGCAGGTATTCTACTCCTGGGTTCTTGACCCGAGATTCACCCTACTTACTTCATGTTGATAGTGTTTGCTAGTTCCTTTAGGTTATTAGTAACCTTTGCATTAGTCCTCGAGGTCTGTGGTATTTCCTTCTTCAAATACCATAAACCATTCAGGCAGAAGTTATTTGAACCAAAAGATCACAATCAGAGTACTCTTGAGGAGTTCTCCATTCATAAATCGTGACTCTGCCAGTTCTACCTTTTCGCATGGATTATCCGGAAGAAATATGGTGAACTCGTTCGACATTCTAATCCATGCATCCACAACTCAGGAAATCATATGTTCTTTTGAGTTGACCCTCTTAGTTGTCTTCTGACCCTCGTCTATCAATTGATAGACAAGAGTAGTTGTGCACTCGAGCTCATCGATGCTTATTATTCCTGTGGTCCATCAAGCCATTCTCTCCGGAATGACTAGGAGAAACAAACTCCAGTACCTCATCCATATCCAGGATTGGGTCAAAGAAGTTGCGCTCCGCAGATCAAATTGCTAATCTAGCTTTTGCTCTGTTCTACCTTGGAGTATTACCATCTTTATATCAAGAATGTCATGGGAATTGCACACCATCCTATGAACTCTTGATACAGTGATACTTCTTGCCATCATTGTTCATTCCTCGGTTTCCTTGCTATTGTAATCGGAATGCTGACAAGTGAACCGTGATGTGTGAAATCAATACTGCTAGCAACTCTGTTGCTTGGTAGTTGAATGGACGATAACCTCATTCTTAGCATGTTGATTGTTGGATCGTCACCCTAAGGTTGATTGTGCTACCTAGTCCCTATTTCCGGTGCACTCTCCGATCAATGAGTTAGGATCTTGTCAAACCCTCGCTCTTTTGATCATATCATCTTGCCCTGAAAAGCAAGGTTGTTCCCGATCTTAGTAACATACCAGTGGTTCGTGATTTTCTGAATATCTTCTCGGAAGTATTACCGGGTTGTCACCTGGCCGCTATGTTGAGTTCGTGATCAAGTTGGTTTTTCTTATAAATCACTCCTTCTCCAGGAATCTGTGTTGGATAACCCTGAGCTAGTTGGTTGAGCTAGACAACAACTTGGAGAGTTGGAAGATAAAAGCTTGTCTGACTTAGTTCATGTTAAGGGATATCTCCTTGTGTGTGTGTGTGTGTTGAAGAAAGATGATATCTTCATTGATTGATCCTCGTGGTCAATTGTTGGATCTATTGTCTGACCCCAAACCTTTGATTTGAGTATGGGCTATCCTCAAATTAAATCAGAACCAACGATGTTCGTAATGTTGTCTTACTCGTGGATTTTCCTCGAGCATACACCATTATGTCTTTTGGGTCTGACCAATACTATCACCTTGTTCACATAGTTATGGAATTCCATCTCCATGGGAATCTGGATGAATTGTTGTTGATCTCATCGACAATATCCTTATCTTCTCCATGATTTGTGTTAAACATCCAGCTAGTATTGGAAACTTTTATAAGCATTATCTTCATGACCCGCTCGTGAAGCATATGCTCGGATGTAAGAAGTGAATTCTTCTAATTCATGTGTATATGATGCAAGTTGCCGCCATGAATTCGAGAAAGCAAGTTGTTGCTTCCTTGGAATCATTCCAAATCAGTCATGCAAACATGCGAAGTATTCTGTGGTCTGATAGACCGATCATCTTCATTCTATATGTATTCCTAGCACACCAAGCCACTGATTGATTTGTTCAAGGATAATAGGTTCTACGTGCTAGTCCTGAAGGTACCAGACGGATTTGTATAAGATTCTGTTATCCTCAATGATGGTTCCCCTCCTGAACTCGGTAGTGTTTTGTTGTAAGACTACCATGGGATCATGTCTGTCTGGGACAACGTGTTCACATGTTTGTAGCAGAACCAGCTCATGTTTTGGAGCTTGCTATCGTAGTTCATTTCCTGAGAATCACGCAATGTCTTCTCGTCGGTTTGTGTTGTAAACTTTCATTTTTTCTTTCTAAGACTCGATGAGTCTAGATTATTCCGACACCAACCAGATCTGAATCTCAGGCAGCTATGATGGTTGGAACGTTTCCCAAGAATTATAATATTGGACTCTCTGTAACCGGTAAAGTGGATGCGTGGCCAACACACCCAGCCGAAAGACCTGTTATTGTAATATCTTGATTGAAGAAGTTGGCCACCTCTTCATAAGGACTTCCTAGGAATTATTCCCTATTTGTGTGCCTTGTGATTTTTGTGTTCCGAAGTCCGACCTTTACTTGATGTTCTAGGTACCAGACCATTTCAATGAATAGGATACGCTAGTACATCAAGGAGAACATTAGAAGCAGAGTGCTAAATGTCTCTCGGTTGATCATCCAGATTTAGTTCCCTTGGCCCCGCTAAGGTGAAATCGGAGAAAGTGTTATCTTCCTTTGCATCTGCATCGTCCATCGCTACTCATCATGGTAGTATGTTGTGTTGTCAGCACCCTTGACACGGATATTGATAAAACCTTGATGAATATGGAAATGCTCAAGTTCTTGAGAGCACGCGCAAGCACTAGGTGCTATCATAGTTACTAACTGGGATTGCTCTCAATTTCCTCGGTTATACTATAACTCTTCAAACAGTGGATTCACTCTCTACTGCTGAGCTTCTCCCCAGCTACTAAAATCATTCATTGTGTTGTCTTCAACAAGGTAGTCCACATCATCCATTCTGGCCCGAGAATGTCATTCTTTCGGACTCCTTCAAATGATCGATTGTGAATTGCCTTAGGCTGGTATAAAGAGTTTCAATGATCTCTGAATCAAAGGTAATTCTTTTTGCCACTTAAGGGGATATATCTACAAGTCACCATCCCTAAGGTGCCTTGTTGTGGTATCATGGCAACCTAACTCCTCGCCGCGCTGACAACTATTCACCACCTTCTTAAGTGTGAAATTGTTATCTACCTAGTGAACCCTCGTCATCTATCTCACCCCATCCCTTTGGATGTGTGTTTTGTGCCCCAGCTTGAGAGATATTTCCATGTCTCAATCCATGAGTTGATCCTAAGTTGTTCGATCTTCGAGGAGATCGATCCTTCTAGAGTTTTCCCTTTCTTCTTGTCATCATGTTGAATAAAGATCTCGAAAGCAAAGACGTCAAGATCGGTTTGAAGCAATGAATCAACATCTTCGAGGAATGCAATGCATCATGAAGACTGTGTCAGTTCCGTGTCCCCTCTGTCTTCTTACCTCACCGTCTTGAATGTCGGGACGAGATTCTTGTTTAGTGGGGGTGAGTTGTCACGTCCCTAGTTCTGACAATGCCTAGGGCATGCATTAGAGTGTTGCATCATGTTTAAATTCCAAATAAATTTGAAATGGGGATTGTTGAAACCCTAGCACCAAATGAAATTTAACTAGGTTCAATAAAAATATTTTCAATAACCCAGAATGCCCTTTGGAAAAGTTCATGATTTCTGTTAAAGGTGAAAACCTCTGCCAAAAATGATGCACAATTTCCTAGGTCATCTTAGGGTCTTTGAATTAAATCATAAATATTTGAATTTGGGCATTTAAAATTATATAAAATATTTCAAATGCCCAAATATTCCCAATCTAAAATGTTTCATGTTGGAAATATTCCAACTATGGACCAGGAGCAGTTTGGTGAATTTTGGAGCTGTTTAAGTATTTTTAAAAATTCAACAAAGTTGCAGAAGTATAAAAATAGAAAACAGAATTAAATAGAAATAAGAGAGAAAGGCCAAGAGGCCACTTACCTGGCTGGGCCGGCCCACCTGGCCCGTGCCAGTCACCCTCCTCCTTGCGCCAGAAGGACGTCGGCGTGTCGACGCGCGCGCGCCCGAGCTCCACCTCCTGCTTCCACCACCTCCTGCCTCTCTGCTCGCTTCGCCGACCCCCTGGAGATGCCACGCACCTTCCTGGCGCCACGTCCACTTCTCCCTCTGTCCCTATCCCCCTCTGCTCTCTCTCCCTCCCGCGACCAAACGGAGCCCGTCGCCGCCGTTCGTCACCACCGTGACCACCGGTCACCCCACGCCTCCCCGACGCATCCCAAAGCTCCGCCTCGACCCCCTCTTCCTCTCCACCGAGCCACGAGGTCCCGGACACGCTGCAACCCCGACACCACCATCGTCTTCCCCCTCGGGCTCCGACCACCACCGCCGTCGATTCGCCGCCTCCGACGCCTCCCCGAGACCATCGAGCTTCTCATCGACCTCGCTGTGAGCCTCTGTGCAGAACCCCTCTTTTTCCCCTCGCGTTTGCGAGCTCTAGGCCATAGCTCCGTCACGGCCGAACTCCGGCCGCCGCTGACCTTGTCGCCGCCGTCACTACAGCCTGTAAGGCTTGAAACCGAGCACGGCACCCTCCTCCTAGCATCTTCAGGAGCTCGGTGAGCCCCTTAGCCAGCCCTTCCGTCCTCTGTGGCCTCGCGCCGCTCGAACCCGTAGCTCCGGCTACCGCCACGGACTCGCTTCCGGCGAACTCCGGCCACCCCTGCACCTCCCGTTGGTCTCCTTAGTTGCGCACGGGCCTGGGCTACCTTCTGGTGCCCCTGGTGCGTCAATCTGTCGCCTCTGGCGAGTTCCGAGCGAACTCCGCCGCGGTTCGAGGTCACCGCCGGCGAAGCTCCGGCGACCGTCGACGTGGCCACCTAGTTAGCGCTAATCATCCAACTTAATTACCCCCTGACCCACTGACTAATGGGCCCCACGCCCTAATTAACACAAATTACATTTTCTGCTTAGTTTAACTAACCCCGGTGGGCTCACACGTTAGTGTTGACTACGCTGACGTGGCCGTTGACCTGGTCCAACCTGTCAGTGAGCTAAACAGCCCTATGTCACTGACGTGTGGCCCCCACACATCAGGTTTGACCTGGACGGCGCCCGTTGACCTGCTGACGTCACTATGAGGTCATGCTGACGCAACAATTCCTTTCTGGGATTTAAATAAATCTTAAATGATTTATTATTTTCAGAAAAATGTCCAAAACTTCAAAAATTCATAGAAATTCAACCGTAACTCCAAATGAAATAAATTATATATGAAAAATGATCAGAAAAATCCAATCTATCCATCTGTACCATTTTCATGCATGTTAGAACAACTTATAGCTGCTGTTTAGCACAAATCATATAAAGGGCATTTGAATAATCACATATGGAGTTTGAATTTGAATCTTGGATTCAAACCAACTTCATTTAACTTTGTTGCTAGCTGCATTAGCTCAAAACACCAGCATGTTGCCATGTCATAGCATGCATCATATTGTCGCATTGCATTGATTGTGTTCTTTCTCAGTTGCCGGTATTTGTCCCCTCCCGATAGACGTTGCACTGACGTTGTGATCGTTGACACTGATGAAGACTCAATGCTATCTTCAGAAGTGCCAGGCAAGCAAAACCCCCTTGTTCATTCTGATACAACCCGCTCTCTCGCTCCTGCTCTCTTTTATTGCATTAGGACAACATCGATTCAACTGTTACTTGCTGCAGTAGCTGAACCCCTTTATCCTTTGCATGACCTGTCATTCCACAGTAAATAGATGAAACCCACTAGCATGAGTAGGAGTTGTTTGAGCCCTGATGTGCCTACTCATTCATGTTTGTTTGCCATGCCTGCTATTGCTTAGAGTTGAGTCAGGTCTGATTCATCGGGACTGAATCAGAGGTGTGTGAACTTGTCTTACTGTGTGTGAGCTAAGTGTGTGAACACGATTTGGTAAAGGTAGCGGTGAGAGGCCATGTAGGAGTACATGGTGGGTTGTCTCATTGCAGCCGTCCTCAGGAACTGAGTTCTGTGTTTGTGATCCATGATTCAGCTACTACCACGCATTGGGCCCGAAACCAATGGACCCTCTCGGCTTCTTAATCACCCTTGTCCTCTGTCCAGGAGTTGCAAGTAGTTTCTGGTGTTTGTAGTATGCTGGAGGCCGTGCGCAGCGCTGACCATAGGGGTGGGCTGTGATGCAGTAGGCACGTGGCCGGGTAAACCGGGCGCCCGTTTGGTGTCACGGAACCCTGTTCACATCGTTTGGGGCTGTGAGCGAAACTTCGGCCGGATCTCCTCATGGATGGAACCCAAATAGGCGATAAACCTGGACTAGGGACTTGAGTGTTTAGGTAGGTCGTGGCCGACACCCACGTTGGGCTTCCGCTTGAAGGTTGCCGAGTACATGTCGTGTAAACGGCGGTAAGTGGTGAGAGCGTGTGTGAAGAAGTACACCCCTGCAGGGTTATTATCTATTCGAATAGCCGTGTCCGCGGTAAAGGACTTCTGGGTTGCCTGTACAGTTCATAGACAAGTGAAAGTGGATACTCTAAAATACGCAAGATAAGCGTGAGTGCTATGGATGGCGTACTCGTAGGGAGATGGGTGCGGATCCATAGTGGTGTATTGATATGGTGAATATGTGGACTCGTGTGCGCCACCTCAAAAGAGTTACTTGCAGTCGTAGTTCAGGATAGCCACCGAGTCAAAGCTGGCTTGCTGCAGTTAAACCCCACCATCCCCTTTATTGATAATGATGCATATGTAGTTAGTTCTGATGTAAGTCTTGCTGGGTACATTTGTACTCACGTTTGCCTATTTTACGTTTTTGCAGAGAGACTTCGGTCTTGTTAGTAGTTCCGCGTGGACTTCGACGTTTAGCTTGATACCTCAGCTACGATCTTGTGTCCTCGGCAGGATCTGGTAGATAGTCAGGCTTCTAAGCCTTTTTCATTTGTAGATGTCTGTACCCAGACATGTTAAGCTTCTGCTTGTGCTTTGGTTTGTATGCTTTGAATGTTGGGTCATGAGACCCCTGTTTGTAATATCTCGCTCCTCGGAGCCTAATGAATAAATACTTGAGTCGTAGAGTCATGTTGTGATGCCATGTTGTATTTGCACATATCGAGCATATTGTGTGTATGTTATTGAAATGCTTGGTATGTGTGGGATCTGACTATCTAGTCGTTTATCTTTAGTAGCCTCTATTACCGGGAAATGTCTCCTAGTGTATCCACCGAGCCATGGTAGCTTGCTACTGCTCCGGAACACTTAGGCTGGCCGGCATGTGTCCTTCTTCCTTCCTGTGTCTGTCCCTTCGGGGAAATGTCACGCGTTGAGTACCGGAGTCCTGTTAGCCCAGTGCTACAGCCCGGAACTTATTCGCTGATGACCGACACGTTCGATGCTGGGTCATGGATGCCTGTCCCTGTAAGTCTGTGCCACTTTGGGTTTACGACTAGCCATGTCAGCCCGGGCTCCTTATCATATGGATGCTAGCGACACTATCATATACGTGTGCCAAAAGGCGCAAACGGTCCCGGGCATAGGTAAGGCGACACCCGTGGGAATACCGTGCGTGAGGCCGCAAAGTGATATGAAGTGTTACAGGCTAGATCGATGTGACATTGAGTCGGGGTCCTGACAGCGATCTGGGACTGTGAGCCGACTGAACCGTATTCGCAGCGACGGATCGACTGTGAATTCTGTTGCGCGACTGCGACACGGCTGAATTCTGGTCTCCTGCTGCCCGGAGCAAATCCCTGATCTGCATCAAGCCTCTGCCAGCTTCTGACTGAGAGGGCTGGATGGACTCTGCTATACGGATCGCAGCTGCTAAATTCTGGATTGGGGTTCGATATACCTGAGTCGGCGGGAAGAGTTGACGTCGATTGGCGTCGGGAACTCGTTGTCGTGCGCGCTCGTCGAGTGCTTGCTGAAGATTCTCCAAGCGAGCACGTTCGGCCAAATTGTCCAATCGTGCCTCCTCCAAGGCGCGAGCCTCGGGGGTTTCTCCTGCGATGGGAGTATGCAGGGCATCCATATTCTTGCGGCGAAGTTCCTCTCTTTGCAGAGAGTCGAGTGGCTCGGGCTGGTACTCTTCGTGGCCTCGTGCGGGGTCGTCACCGTCGCCTGCCCCACCATCATGGGCGAAGCCAGGCAGACTGCGAGGCCCGTTGACCATCAGGATTTCCACCGCTGGATCACTGCTATCGCATTCGGATGCAGTCTCTACGGAGCCAGTCGACAGATCGAACATGCCGTAGAGAGATTCGTCGGGCTCGATTGCCGCAACTTGGGTGGTGGCCGTCTGGCGAGCCACCGCGTGTCTCACCCACCGCTGAAGCCTCGACCGACCAGAGCGCTTGCGCTGGCGGGAGACCGGGAGGGTGGTCGATAGGGGAGTCGACCGATACGGGGTCGACGGTTGTCGCAGCAGAACACCGCGGACACATGCGCGAAAATGCGTCGCCCCGCGGACGGGGAGCGCATCAACGTCGAGTGGAGCCTCCGGGAGCCAGGCGGAGTCGTCGGCGACGAAGGTGAGAGCGCCGAGGCGGACCTCGTGACCCTCGACAAAACTCCAGCAGCCACCATGATGAAAGTACTCGGAAGAATCGCAACTTCTCCACAAAATCGCTAAAACACCGTGCCCCAAGGTGGGCGCCAACTGTCGTGGTTCTAAGTCTGACAGTAGAGTGGGGGTAGGTATGGTGAGGCAAGGTCCTAGCTATGGAGAGGTTGTAAACACAAGGGATGTACGAGTTCAGGCCCTTCTCGGAGGAAGTAAAAGCCCTACGTCTCGGAGCCTGGAGGCGGTCGAGTGGATTACATGTATATGAGTTACAGGGGTGTGAACCCTTCTGCCTGTGGAGGGGGGTGGCTTATATAGAGTGCGCCAGGACCCCAGCCGACCCCCGTAATGAAGGGTTTAAGGTACATTAAGTCTGGGGCGTTACTGATAACGCCCTACATAAAGGGTCTTAACTATCATAAAGTCTACTTAATTACAGACCGTTGCAGTGCAGAGTGCTTCTTGACCTTCTGGTGGTCGAGTGAGTCTTCGTGGTCGAGTCCTTCAAGTCAGTCGAGTGAGTTCCTCGTAGGTCGACTGGAAGGTGATCTCTTCTAAGGGTGTCCTTGGGCAGGGTACTTAGATCAGGTCTATGACCCTACCCTAGGTACATGATTACATCACGCGCCCCCTCCCTTGCTCCTTCTCCCTCCATCCCACTAAGGCCCAATAAGGCCCATATACATACCGGGGGGTTCCGGTAACCTCCCGGAGCTCCGGTATATTTCCAATCTCATCCGGAACCTTTCCGGTGTCCAAATATATCCGTCCAATATATCAATCTTTATGTCTTGACCATTTCGAGACTCCTCGTCATGTCCGTGATCACATCCGAGACTCCGAACAACCTTCGGTACATCAAAATACATAAACTCATAATGAAACTGTCATCGAAACCTTAAGCGTGCGGACCCTACGGTTCGAGAACAATGTAGACATGACCGAGACATGTCTCCGGTCAATAACCAATAGCGGGACCTGGATGCCCATATTGGTTCCTACATATTCTACGAAGATCTTTATCGGTCAAACCGCACAACAACATACGTTGTTCCCTTTGTCATCGGTATGTTACTTGCCCGAGATTCGATCGTCGGTATCCAATACCTAGTTTAATCTCGTTACCGGCAAGTCTCTTTACTCGTTCCGTAATACATCATCTCACAACTAACTCATTAGTTGAAATGCTTGCAAGGCTTAAGTGATGTGTATTACCGAGAGGGCCCAGAGATACCTCTCCGACACTCGGAGTGACAAATCCTAATCTCGAAATACGCCAACTCAACAAGTACCTTCGGAGACACCTGTAGAGCACCTTTATAATCACCCAGTTACGTTGTGACGTTTGGTAGCACACAAAGTGTTCCTCCGGTAAACGGGAGTTGCATAATCTCATAGTTATAGGAACATGTATAAGTCATGAAGAAAGCGATAGCAACATACTAAACGATCAAGTGCTAAGCTAACGGAATGGGTCAAGTCAATCACATAATTCTCCTAATGATGTGATCCCGTTAATCAAATAACAACTCCTTGTTCATGGTTAGGAAACATAACCATCTTTGATTAACAAGCTAGTCAAGTAGAGGCATAGTAGTGACACTCTGTTTGTCTATATATTCACACATGTATTATGTTTCCGGCTAATACAATTATAGCATGAATAATAAACATTTATCATGAAATAAGGAAATAAATAATAACTTTATTATTGCCTCTAGGGCATATTTCCTTCAGATAGAAGTGTGCTGGAAAACCATCTGGCCCCGGTGCCTTCGTAGGAAACATCTGAAACAGGGCCTGCTTTACTTCCTCATTTGTGTAAGGAGCGCAAAGCGAAGCATTCATCTCTGGTGTCACTTTCCGAGGCACATGTTGTAATACATCATCTACCCCCTGTACACCTTCCGTCGTGTACAAGGTTTTATAGAAATCTGTCACAAGTTGTTTCATCTCAGCCTTGTCCTCTACTCTTATACCCAGCGCATTGTGTAGAGCTCGAATCATATTCTTCCTACGCCGCATATTTGCTCTCATGTGAAGAAAATTTGTGTTGCGATCACCCGCAGTCAGCCACTGTATGCGCGATCTTTGTCTCCACATTAACTCCTCCCTATGATAGAGCTCAACCAGTCGTTCATTCAACTTTTGCTCAAGGTGATTTGGAGCAGTCCTAGACGGAACACTCCGAAGCCTCTCGAGCTCCGCTTTTGCCTTCTTGATCTCCTTCCTAACACTTCCAAAAGTTGCATCCTCCCATGCCGAGAGGTTCTTTGACAGAAGCTCCAATTTTCTGCGAATCCCCTCAACTCCTTGATCCGTTTGTAGTTCGCTCCATCCTGAGCTGATAGTGTCACGCCATGATTCATGTGACTCCCACATCACTTCGTACCGGAAGCTCGGTTTAGGGCGTGGTAAAACCTCTTCAAACTGCACGAGTATTGGTCCATGATCCGAGGACGCCGAAGTTAAGTTTGTAACCTTGGCCATAGGGAAAAGCGCCGCCCAATCAGCTGTGGCCATCGCTCTGTCAAGCCTCACGCGGGTGTAGGATCCCCCGGTCACTTTTTTCTCAAAGGTCCATAATCTGCCATGATAGCCCAAGTCCATCAACATGCAAACGTCAACCGCATCCCGGAAACCTTGTATTTGTGCATTAATCCGATTAGCAGCTCCCTCATGTTCATCTGGACGTAAAACTTCGTTAAAATTGCCCAAACACAGCCAAGGGAGGTTGCTGAAAGACGCCAACCCCTTTAGGAGATCCCATGTTTGGTGTCTCAGTTGTGTCTGGGCCTCGCCATACACGCATGTCAACCTCCATGGGTCTTTCCCTTCCTCTACCACCTTTGCATCAATATGATAAACAGAATCACCCAAGATCTCAACATTTATTGTATTATTCCAAAAAATCCCTATTCCTCCACTTCTTCCTTGACTATCTATCGCATAGGCATTATCATAGCCCAAAGCGTTAGCTAAAGCTTCTACACGTGCACCCTTTATTTGAGTTTCAACAATACACAGCACGGTAGGGGTAAATTTCTTCGCAAAGTCGCGAAGCTCACGAACTATCGCGGCTTTACCCGCGCCGCGACAGTTCCAACAAAATGAACTCATTGCGTCCGGCGGCACTCCTCGGAGGAGCCCGCCGATCCATCATACTGGTCCTTGCCATGTTCCACTCCATCTGTCACCATACTCGGTGTCCCTGCATCAGACAGCTCCTTAAATAGGGCTCCTTTATTGCCAACATCTTTCTTCGGTCGCTTCACCTCTTTCCTTGGAGACACATATACAGGCGGCATCGGTGGAACCCCGGCCGACTTTCCAGAGATTACAAGAGCTGTAGAGCTCACTGGGACCATGTCCCCTTCTCCATCATCGGTCGACTGAACTGTCTCTGGATGGTTCTTGTCCGAAGATTGCCTCTTGTTACTTGCCACCACTACCCCCAGCGTTGCAGCAGTCGGTTCCTCGATCATACCCTTGGGCTCGCTTGGCCCCGATACTTCTGTGGTCATTGCATTGTCCTCTCTTTCATCCTGCCTCCCCGCCTCCCTGCGAGGTTCATTCTGATATGCATTGAAGCGCCAACTTTGATTGGGGTTATACTGCTCTCGCCCCCTACCTCTTCCTCTTGCATTCCTTGGGCCGCCTCGTCCCCTCTGGTTACCAAAACCACCTCTGCCAGGTTGCCTGAAGCGAATATTATCAGCCAGAACAAAGTCACCCCAGTCAAACTTTGTCTCATCATGAACACCATCACCACACTCCTCGTGCCAATGCCCGCATTCACCACAGTTAAAGCAAAAGACAGGTAATTTCTCGTATTTTACTTGATATCTAACTCGTTCATCCCCCTTCTTTCCAGTGACAAACCTCTTAATTTTTGCGTTGATATCGATTTTCACCCTCACCCGGACAAATTCACCAAAGAAACCTGCCGGTAGCTTGAGCTGCACTTCTTCCACCTCGCCAATTCGCGATGCCATCCCCCTGACGGCAGGCTCGATCAAAAAGTTGTCAGGTAAACGATGGATTTGCACCCAAACTGCCAACTTATCCAACTTGATGCTATCAGGGTTTTTGAACCCATCATACTCCACCAAAATCACTGCTTGGTCTCTGAAAAGCCATGGCCCCTCTAGCATGGCCTTATTCTCGTAACGAACAAAACAAACAATCGCTTAGGTAGAGGTTTTATTAGGGGATCTGTAGAGGTCGTTTTATGATTTTATTTAATCCTCGCGCCTCGGGTAAAAAAAGATTTTCGTGTTCTCTACAGCGCCGAGCCCAAAAAAAATTGACACATCTTGCTATGGTTAGTTTTTGTAAACTATATGGTCCGTACACAACTATTCTCGTATCAAAGTTCTGCTGGTTTTGGAAAACATCGGTACGCTAGGTCAATGTGAGACACATCATGTATCAGTCTAGCTCAGGCAGCGGTCCAACAATGTAGTTTGCTCAACCAAAAAAATATTTTTCGTTGTGGCACCTTAGGAAATTAAGTCATGATGAGACCATCACATTTTCTGTTTTTGAAATGACTTTTTAAATGTCCCTTCTCATCATAACATCACTCAGACATAGTTTGCGAAATGACATATTGAAAATCCTTATCTCATCCTTGCATTTGATTCAGACTTTTTTTATCTCTATCATATCTATATAATCTGATTGTTTTTCTCCCGTTGCAACGCACGGGCATATTTGCTAGTCCATACTAAACTATGCAATGTCGATAAAACTACGTACATTATGAGCGGATAAAGAAATAGACATACAAATGCATAATCCGTTCACCAAAAGATCACAACTGGATCTTCAAAAGATCGTCAAAGTTCACGTAATGCACATAATACGACAAACAAGGTTAAACTACATCTAAAAGCTTGAAATTAAGGTGGAGAAGGCGGATCTTCACCATTTCCTCCCTACCACCTTCTCCTTCCAGTCAACGGTGCAGCTATAGGCGTCGGCGGCTAGTGGAGGATCGTCCAAGTCGTCGAACGAGGCGCCATGGCCGTTGTCGTCGTCGGGGCAGGAGGAGTCGATGATGAGCCCATTGAGTCGCCGGATGGCCGTGTCCTGCTGCTGCTTGAGCTTCGCCAGCCGAGTCGTCTCCGCCACTTCCTCCGCCGCCTCGCGCTCGGACTGCTCAATAGCAAGCCGGAGCGCCTTGTCGTTCTTCCGGCGAAGCCGTCGAGTGTCTGTCTCCGCCGTCGAGTGTATGTCTCCGCCGTCGTAAGCGACCGGCGGTATACCCAAGCGAGGAGCCGCTTGTCCTGGTCAGGCGCCGCTGGAAACCCGCGATGGCAGCGCACAGATGGCTCCACCGTGTCCCTCTCCCTTGCCCGCTACCTCTTGCGGCGGGTGGCATGCGCCTCCAATTCCGACGTACGCGTCTGGGCCGGCGGGGTAGGCACAAGCACCCACCGCTGACTACGTGGGAGCAGCAACCGTCGTTGGCAAGGGATGGTGTGGGGGAGGCGTGGACTGTGCAACCCTCGCAGAGCTACGCGCAGGCTGGGAGGGGCCAGCACCGGCGTCCGCACTGTGCTGGCAGGGGAAAGGTGAAACGACAGATCCGAAACTGCCCCCGTGTCCACCTTGGACCTCTCAAGGGCAATGCGGAGGGTCAGCTCCTGGTCGGCACCCAAGCGAAGTCGGAGTGGCAGTCGGAGCTCGACATGATCGCTAGAGTCGTCGGACTGGATCGGAATTAAAGAAATTTGAGAAGAAGAGACGGAGTGAGAGCGGAGTGAACTGAGATATGGTTTCCAGATTGGGGATATTTGTTGGGACAGAGTGGGCCAGGCAGACGTGGCAGACGCGCCTGGGCCACCCATATCCGCCATACACATTTGGGTTGGATATGAGGGGCACCGGACATGCCGGGCGTTTGAGGCATGTTTCAGGCGCCCGCTTGGGCCTTTTTTTGTGATTGGTCAATGATCGAACGTCCGCCTAGGGGTTTGAGTCGGGTTTGGGGCGTCCAACTATAGATGCTTTAAGGCTGCCCGTAATGGAAGTATTAACTAATATCATGTATAACAACTAGGCAGTTTTGATAAGCTGACAAAAATTAAATAAAAAAGTGTTGAGTATCATAATAAATGTTATGCTACTATGTACTCCCTCCGTTCCTAAATATAAGACTTTTTAGAGATTCTACTACGAACTACATACGGATATTATTTAGAAACGGAGGAACTATCATGTATGTCAATAAAAATGTCATATAAAGACAATAATTTATGATAATATGCATTGCAAAGATAGTATCACATACGGATATTATTTAGGAATAGAGGAAGTATCATGTATGTAAGACTTAGAATTGTGAGAAACTGATTGACACCCTAATACAGGTGTGGCTCTTTATATATATAAAGAGATACACAACGTGTACAATATAATATACAGTTCCATACAAAAGCCCTATGTAATATAGTCTAACAGCGTTGTGGTTGAGTTTAAGATTTGGGCTTTGCCAAGAGAAACTCTGATATGGTTAACATGCAAAAAAACGAACCACTATACCCACATAAACAGTGCCAATATTGTTGACCAACACGTTGAAGCGAAGTAACACGCTCGAGCGACCTGCCTTCTCCTCTGTATGACACGTGTCCTTTGCGCGTCTGTTTTTGCACTTTTTTGTGTAACATTAGTTGTGTTGCAAAATTGCATTTTGTGACAACACCCATGTTTAAGAAAAAACTGCAGATATTTTTTGCAGCATCATTTGTGTTGTAAAATTTTCTTCCGCAACAACCCCTATGTTGTGAAAATATTTAAGATTTTCTTTTTTGCATCATCACCTACGTTGCAAAAGGTTTTCACAACATACTCCCTCCATCCGGTGAAGAGTGTATGTTTGGCTTTGAAATTTGTCTAAAAAAAGTGTACTTCTATCTTTCCAGTGCACTTTAAAGTTAAAAAATGCTTCTCTTTCATCACACGTTAATCAAGATCAATAACATTCTACACATGGTTTCCTTAATTTCTACATACACATAGCTCACTGGGGTTGGATAATTAAAGAGAAGAGAGATGGTGGCTTGCATCTTTCCAATGCACTTTTTACTCCTCTATGTAATCTGTCATAAAATTGATGTATGTACACTTTTCATCGGACGGAAAAAGTAAGCTTTGTTGCAAATGATTCTACAAGACTGTCCTTACTACAACGGTGAGGCTGGTGTTGGACGCTTAATAGCTCTAGGTCTACTGTTATCAGGGCGACAAAGATCTGCCCGCGTAACTCAGCCAAAAAAAGAGGTCGTCAGAGGGACTGTGGTATCCCCAGCCCACCAGGGATTCAAATACTGGTGCTCATATTTATTCCTGGATTTATTTCAGGATTTTCGGTGATGTGCATTCAGTGGGAGGAGACGTTCCCGTCGACGACGAGACGCCTACGATGACTTCGTAAATCTCAAGATGATATGCCGGCTCAGTCTTTCGAAGGTGCTCATAGGGATAGGGTGTGCGTGTGTGCGTTCATAGAAGTGAGTGTATGCGCGCGTATCATATGCTGAGGATTACTAAATAACGAAAAAGTAAAAATGACCGAGATGATATGAGCGCTTGTGTCAAAAAAACAAAGGAAAGGACGGGCAACATACTCCGACGACACAATTGTGGACGCGGGTGGGCGACCGCTGCTTTACTCCCAAGCGAACGACCTCCCCATAGCTCCTCCCGAAATAAAATGACACTAATACCCTTTGAGCTATCCAGAAATCAATGCAGTGGCTAGCACTCGTTCAGATTTGACACTACTCGTTCAGACTTCAGAATCCGGCGAGCGGTGGCCGGAGCTCTCGACAAAAAGATGGCTCCTTTCCCTCTCCCTCTCCTCGCCGTCCTCCTCCTCCTCTGCCACGGGGCCCCGCACGCCGCCGGCGACCTGCCGGACCCGCCGCCGGCCCCGACCCCGTGGCCGCACCAGTTCCACGCGAAGCTGCTGATGGACTACAAGGGCAACCTGTCCCTGGCCGACCTGTGGTACGACTGGCCGGGGGGCCGGAACCTGCACGTCATCCGCTACCAGCTGGCCGCCGACGCGCCCTACTACGACGCGGAGTGGAACAACGGCACCTCCTTCTTCTACACGCCGGCGCGCCGCGCCTGCCGCTCCGCCGCCGTCGGCGTCGGCATCCTGCGCCCCGACTGGCTCGCCCCCGGCGCCGCCTACCTCGGCCGCGCCCCCGCCGACGGCTTCGACTGCCACGTCTGGGCCAAGGCCGACTTCATCACCTACTACGAGGATGCGCGGACCAGGCGCCCCGTCAAATGGGTCTTCTACACAGGTAATTAATCGAATCGATTGATTAACCCTCCTCTCGTGCTGAAGGCCACAAAATTGTGGTACTAGCTACAGTAGTGATTTATGGTTTGGTTCAGGATCTAGGGCATGCTGCAGTATTAGGGGAACACCTGGTCTTTTGTTAATTAATCTCCTAGCTATGTGGTTAGGGTCTTAGAAGATTCAGTAATTCACCCATTGCCCACATGGGAAGTCATAATTTAATTGATGAGAGAACATAGTCAAGTTACAGACACAACACACTGAGTACAGGTCAAATAGAAAGGGTTGCGATAACGTAGTACTAATGAAGGGGAATTAATTCGTATAGAACCACACAAAAATCTGGCAGATTGTGGTGAAGGGGAGAAAAGAAAATGCAGTAAGTCTCACTCTCACCAAAGCACACAAATACACTATTGCTCTGCTGCAACTTGTTGTCCACGATCCGACTAGTGCGGATTGAACTTATCTTTCAGCAGCAGGCAAGGGAAGGTTTAGAATTTGCTGAAGTGACTGTCTTTCAGAGAGCAGTCAGATGTTGTGATCTATCATGAAGTTTTCTGATTCACAACCATGTGGATTATTTTTCGTACACCAACCAGTCAAATTGCTCCAATGCTACTCCCAATTAAGAAATATTATGTTGGCAAATAAGACTTACGAAAATTCTCCCCTAGTGCTCCTCCCGATCCATTACATCTGTTCGCTGTCAACCCATGAAGACAGCCACAAAGATCAAACTTTGACTTGTTCTTCCAATTATATCAGTTAACGGCTGATGGAATGTGTTCTGCCATTCAGTATCATGTTCCTCTGCTATAGCAAATGGTCTATTAGGCTTACTGACTTGCTGTATTCAAGATCTAAGAGCTTTATTACCTACTCCCTCCATTCCTAAATATTTGTCTTTCTAGAGATTTCAACAAGTGACTACATACGAAGTAAAATGAGTGAATCTACATTCTAAAATATGTCTACATACATCCGTATGTTGTAGTCCATTTGAATGTCTAGAAAGACAAATATTTAGGAACGGAGGGAGTAGTTGAAACCTTCCAAGTTTGCTGTATCCAACCCTCCACCATTTTTTGTTACTTTTGTGTACGTCCTTCCATGATGAGAACGGAACAGTGTCCGGTTGGTTAGAACACACGCCCGTGAGCTTACCAACCGCGTTCAAGGCGCAGCCTCCGCATCGTCCCTGGCTTCTACCTAAACAATACAGTTAAGGGAGGGAACTTCCCCCTTTAACCACGTTTTTACATCCTTCCATGCAAGTATGCAAACAGGCATTGTCTATCAACACTGGCCGCATGACCAACTATAAAGAAATTCTGTAGGCCCTATGCAGTTGCTTTAGGTTTCTCTTAAAAGGCTCTATATTTGTTCATACAGATCTGGGGTGGAGGACTATCGGTACGAGTTGCACTTCTCTTTGTTATACCGTTGGATATAGACCTATGTCAGATCTTTAGTGATCGTTTATGAACCTGTAGCAGAGACAACGCCAAATATGTGACTGCACCATGTTCAAGTTTGCAGCCAAAGTAGACATATCTACAAGGACCTGTTATCTATTGCTTGCTCAAGATCAATTATAGGCAGTGTACTGGATTTATTTATGTTACCTACAGATATTGTGTTAGCCTCCCTTAGGCTAGAAGGTGGATTGCTACACAATCAGTACAAGTCAAACATAGTAGATAATAACAATGATGTTAATGTTAATGAAAATCAATTTGTATCGATTTATAAAAATATCCAGCAGTTTGTGGTGAAGGGGAGAACAAATGTGGTTAAGGCTCACTCTGGCTTATGGTACACAATTGCTGCCATCTGTCCTGTCCAGAACCATATATTTCCTTTCCTGACTACCTACCTCCGTCCTGATTTATTAGTCCCCATTGTATTTTGGGTGAAAGTTTGACCACATATTTAACTAACAAAATATTAATGCATGTCATAAAAAATTATATGATTGGATTCGTATTTGGGTGTAGTTTATAATGATATTATTTTTGCTACGTATAACTTGTATTTCCTTTCATGACTAGTATTGACTAGTGATGGGGAGACAAAAACTGTAGTGAAGTCTTACTCTCTACTTCATCAGCAGGAAAAGGAAGTTTTTCAAATCGAAAAATGCACTAATTTAGCATCCACATATCATGCTTTAGGAAGCTGGGGATTATGTTTCTACAGCGACCAGGCTTATTTGCTCCAGTGATACTGTCCATCCATTAAATGTCAGTTTGGTGCCAACCCGTAAAGACAACCGCTAAAATCATACTCAACTCATCCAAACGAGTCCAAACAAAAGGCAAACTGTTTCATCTATTATACTTTGAGGAGCGGGGTAGAGGATTGTAGGTGTGAGAATGCGACAGCCTATTTTTAGCACACACATCTGCTATAATTTTAGCGGCCAGTGTTGAATCTGCAGCTATGAGCGTATTAACAGAAACAGGCAAAGACAAATGTCTGGCTGGAAGATGTTCCAGTTGCAGCCGACCATGCCTGCCTGCTAAAAATTGCTCCCACTTCTTTGATCAAGATCTAATTTAGGTGCCGGGCTGGATCAGTAGGTGTTAGTTTCCAGTTCACTTGAACTAGAAAAAATGTATATCTATGTAGAAAGTGATATGCCTTCAAATATGCAAAAGAGGTGTACGTGCTGTGCTCGGTGTATCAGCGGATGCACTGTGGTGTGATGACCAAATGAATACACACCAGTGGTAGTTTCCAAGACTGGTTGTTTGTTTGACGATCAATCGTAGGTAAGCAACCAGATATCGACCTTTGCAGTTCAGATTAGCAACCACAAATTTCTTGGTTGTTCGGCCATACTACCACCGATGATGCATCATGCATACCAGGTACAACCTGAACTTTGAGTACGCTGACGTTTTCTGATGTGCATGCAGGGCGGACTGCGCATGTGATGAGCTTTGAGCCAGGGGCTGTGCTGGAGGACGTCACGGAATGGCAGGCGCCTGACTACTGCTTCGACGCCGAGAATGACCTCGCCTCCGAACCTGCTGATCGGCGCGACGACGAGGGCTTGATCTCCAGGATCAGAATGCCGTTGTAAGGCTAGTCTATCTCGCGGAACCGTTGGACGGTCGCGAGCGATTGATCGATTTGTACTATGTAACATGACCGTGCTCTGCTGCTGTCTGCTGATCAAGTGCTTGTGCGCCTAGCTGTTTGCTGCGCCGGCATCAGCGTTTCGCATTTTGCTGGCAAACCGACCGGGCAGTTTGCTGCGCAAGACGGTGCTGCAAATAAATCTGTCTGTCCGTAGCTCTGTACTGTATGTGGTGATGGATGGTGGTTGCACGACCGGTCGAGCTGCTGCAGCTGCACGAGGGAAACGGGGAGCGACCCAACCGACGCGATCTCGCGGCTGCTGGTTCATAACTCGCTCGTCAGACACCAAGCAATACACCACCTCGACCGTCAACTCTCCAGCAGTCTACTTAACACTCTGTCGAGTCGTGTTCATCGGCTGCCAAGTTCCTCTCTCTCGTGCCATTACCGTTGGTTCACTGTCAACTTCGCAAGTTGCTGGGCAGCCTCCATTAAAGGTGTCACTGCTCCAACTAAGTAAGGTTAAGAAAAGGAAACGACTTGTCCAACTACAAGTGTCAATGCTAGCTACTAGTTGCTTGACCTGACGAATTAAAACACGTGCCCATGAATATTACGTACCAATAGAGCTATGAAACTGCAACATGGAGCTGTAACTACTATTGCAGCAATCATTTTACTGCCAATCTTTCTTTGAGGTTGCAGACTAGGGATCCTAACTATGATCCCGCTCGCTTCTTCTCTGCTCCCTTGACCGCGCTCCCAGAGCGGATCACGCTGCTGCAGCTAATTTTCACGGAGCGGCTAAAACCGGTCTCCACGGCTCCGCAGGGTCTTATATTGGAGCGGAGTGAAAAGATTTGGAACAGGGTCTAAATCTAGGGGGTTGAGTTCTGAAGATACACATGGGACGGACGGACACATGCGTCCACTTGAGTTCCTGCCGGCAGACGGCGACGGAGCACCTCACTCGCTCACGCTCACATGTCATCACAGTCACACCCTTAATAATTTGCACCGGCAGCCCAGCTCACCCCGAAACGTTCTCCAGCTATAAGAACCCCCGCATCCTGGCCGCTCTCTGCCCAACTGATCCACACAGAGACAGAGCT
Source organism: Triticum timopheevii (assembly GCA_963921465.1). Taxonomy (NCBI): domain Eukaryota; kingdom Viridiplantae; phylum Streptophyta; class Magnoliopsida; order Poales; family Poaceae; genus Triticum; species Triticum timopheevii. The sequence continues at coordinate 624,516,069 of OY997270.1, read as the reverse complement.
GATCGAGCGCCACCGTTGCAGCAGGAATGGACTGCGGTATTGAAGACGAGCACCAACACGGCCATGGCCATGGCGACGCCGCGGAGTGGAAGAAGGTGGCGGAGCTGAGGGCCGTCGTCGAGGCCCAGGACCCCGCTGCCAAGGTACCCTTCTTAGCATCCATTCATCGTCTCCTCGATTCCTCGTCAACTCGTCGCGTGAGTGACTAGATAGATCACTCCACTAATTCTCTCCCTAGTCCTCGAAATACATACGCCCATGAATGACCACTTCAATCGCACAACCTTGGATGCATGGTTAGTTAACTTCCTCCTAGGTGAACCAGATCCATAGAAGTCATTATTTAATCTGCACGGGTCAATTAGGTTGGTGTGCTACCGCTAGCTTATTTAGCAGAGTGGTTGGTTAATTTCCTTGTCGGACACGTACGCGAGCTCTTCTCATTTGCGAGGAGAGGACGTACGGGTGGTTCATCAGTCCTTTTTGTCAGACCAGCACCCTACCTATATTGATGCATCCCCGTGACAAAAAGCAATCATCGTTATAGAATCTGCCGTTCAATCATGTGCATACATGTGGATGATGACCCAGTTGTTGATATGATGCCATCAGGCCTCTCTCAATGCTCCACCTTGTACAAGTGCTAATGTTGCCAACTAAGCAAAAAAAAATCTGATGTGGCATGCTAGTTAATAAGAGAGAGATTGGTATGGTGACCCAGGAAGAAACGGTGCTAAGCTCGTATACCTAGGTGGAAGCACAATTCTGAGTCTACAACTAATTAAATGTATGAAGCTTAACACCCAAAAGCTTAGCACCTATGCATTAGGTATGAAGCTTAACACCCAAAAGCTTAGCACCTATGCATTAGGGATTTGAGTTGCTAAGACATTTAATATACTTAGCACCTCATCTAAGCACCTTTGCATTGGAAGATGTCTCATACGCTTGCTTGCAGGAGGAGGATGACTTTTCGCTGCGGCGGTTCCTGCGTGCCCGGGACCACAACATCGGCAAGGCGTCGACCATGCTCCTCCAGTACCTTTCCTGGAAGCGTGTTGCCAAGCCCCATGGCTCCATCTCGGACGACGAGGTGCGCGACGAGATTGCAAAGGATAGAGTCCGCATGCAGGGCTTCGACCGTCTCAATCGCCCCATGGCGTATCTCTATGGTGCACGACATTTCCCTGCCCGGCATGACCTTGACGAGTTCAAGCGCTATGTCACCTATATCCTTGATAAAATTTGCACTAGGTATATCTCCACATGGACCCATCAAGTTAATGCACAACATTTATGACAACTAGCTAGTCACGGTTGATCGATCGAGTAACTAACTGTTGGGGTTTGTCCTGATCTTTTATAGGTTGCCAGTGGGGCAAGAGAAGTTTGCGGCGGTGATAGACATGAAGGGGTGGGGATATGCGAATTGTGACATCCGGGGTTACGTGGCGGCATTGGAAATCATGCAGGGCTATTACCCGGAGCGCCTTGGTCGGGTGTTCCTGATCCACGTTCCCTACATGTTCATGGCGGCATGGAAGATGGTGTACCCGTTCATTGACGACCGGACCCGGAAGAAGTTTGTGTTCGTCGCTGATAAGGACCTCAAATCCACGCTCCAGGGCGCCATTGACGAGTCCCAGCTCCCCGAGGAGTACGGTGGCAAGCTGAAGCTTTAGGGCTACAACAATTCACTGTAGTCCAAATCCATCTGATGATTGGACGATCGTGATCACTACCTGACATACGCAATTAAGGGTCCACGCTCCGACGTGCCATCGACGAGTCCCAGCTCACCGAGGAGTACGACGGCAAGTTGAAACTCTAGGGATACCAAAGTTCACTATCGTCTAAGTCATTTAGACGGTCGGTCGATGGCGATCACTAGCTGACATATGAAATTAAGGGTGTGCCGGAACTGCCACCGGAGTGAACCTAAGAGAAGTGACAATCCTTTTAAAGCAGGGGACCGTCTTGCCGCTTATACTACACATAAGTCACGTGTAGAGCTATGCGCCCCCTCCCCCCCCCCCCCCCCCCCCCCCCCAAGTACTTTGTAGTATGTATTTTCAAAAGGAAGTTACTTCCCTTTATATGTTTGGATTAGTGAATCATGCATGAATTACTGTAGATGTATTTCATATGAAAATTTCATTGGTAGAAAATCACAAAAATACAGAATTGTTAATTGAGTACATTTTCATTTGAAAATAAGCATAAGAAAAAAATATCGGAGAAAAACCCACACATAAAGTACAAAGATAAGTTAATGTTGTATAGTTATTTCAATAATCATGCAATAAGTTTTATAGCATGACACCGGTAGTATAAGTGAACCCAAGCAAATAATAATATTTGTGGGACATGCACCCATCGATAAAGATCATAGCACATTATGCTTAATTTTTTGAATATATATATCGAGAAGACGGTTATTATGGTAGCTAACACTTGCATGAGAAATAAAGTTTCACAGACAGCTAATGTTATCGACAAGAAAACAAGTATAAATTATGGAGTTATTAAAAATGAATATATATTATTAGTTCACGATTCTTAAATCTTAGAAATATTTTAAAATTATTGATCGAATATTTCAATATAATGACATACTGTTTTTAAAATTATACGTCATAAATAAAGATATGTCACATGCCTGTGCACTTTATAATCTGAATGCATATCTCTCTCCACATTTTTTGCAGAATATTTACACAAGACGAAAAATATTTTCAGATAAAAGAAAAATTCCTTCCTTACTCTTTTCCTGAACTTATAATTTAGCAGTGTTTTTGCACAAATAATATTTTTTGAAACATGTTTTTAGTTAATTCAGATAATCCTAACTAAAATGCAATTATTGCTCCGAGCAAAAACAAACTGATTATTTATACCAAAATTTTATATTTATATATAACTATTTTTATAAATTCCTGTAGTAATTAATGGATTTACCATAATTTATGATAAAAACTTAACTGGCAGTCTTTTTAAATATTAATAGTAGTGTTATTTGCGATACAACCATAATGTCTATCTTCGAAAATATGCCTATACCAAGCTAGGTTTAAATCAGATTTTGTAACAAGAATTACATTAGTCATTTTTATGATGTATTACACCTTAAATAGATATCCATACCAAATTTCAATAGATTTGGAAACACACAAAATATCTGACTTTCCTTGATTAATTTGTGATACTCGCGTGAACATAATGTGTGTGTGTGTGTGTATATATATATATATAATATATATATATATATATATATATAATATATATATATATATATATATATATATATATATATATATATATATCTATATATCTATATATCTATGTGTATCCCTAGATATGTTGACATATATCTCAAAGGCATCTGATCTAAAATATCATGATAGTGATTTCCAGTTTATAATTAGGTATAAACAAATAAAAAGGAAAAAAATAGATATTTTAATAAATGCCAAACTTAATTATTTTTAATAAAGGTCATGTCAAAGAAGCCATCATTATACTTGAAGCAGTGAGATGGAAGGGTTTGTGGATTTGACATGCTTTTCTTGGCATGTCAGGCTCGTGTAATTACATCAACAAACGTTGTTATTTTTGAAGAGCCAGCAAAACGCCGGGGTTTCATAGATTAAGCAGGGAGCAGATGACAAAGTGACAAAGGCGGTGATCCATGGATCAAGGAGGTAAACAGAAGAACTGAAAAAGGCTTGGTGCCTGAAGCACCCTGATGAACAACTACTATCTCATGGAGGGTCCCCGAAGGGGCTCAGAATCTGTTTGAAACCGCCTTGTTGCCAGAGCGAAAGTTCTCTCCTGATACTAGCGATCACAGCTTGCACCGTAGCCTCTTGTTTTTCGAAAACGCGGCTGTTCCGTTCTTGCCAAATTTTCCAGAGCACCAGCATGATCAGAGACTTGGCTCCTTTCGCGTGTGCAGGCCCTGTTGCAGAGACCATGGCTTTGACCTTTTCCAGGGAGCTGCAGTCGTTTTGCCGGCATGCTTCGATGAGGCCCTGACAGTGCTGCCAAGAAGACAAACTAGACCATACTACCTTCGAGAATGGGCAGCTCCAGAAGAGATGCGCCGATGTTTCCAGGTTTCTAAGGCAGAGCTGGCAAAAGTAGGAGTTCGGCCAGCCTCTACGCTGGAGCCGGTCGTTGCACCACAAGAGGTTGAGGTGTAAGAGCCATGCAAACATTTTGAGCTTCGCCGGAGCCCAGACGCTCCAAATCATGGCCTGGAACGTGGTTGTCGTCGAGCCCAGGAATTGCAGGGCGTAGGCCGACCGTGTGCTGTACTGACCTGAACCCTCCAGGTTCCATCTGATCTGGTCCTGATCTTCAGTCTGAAGGTTTAGCTGCTGGCTCTGAATGAGACGGTGTAGGTTCAGAACCTGGCTGACAAGCTCGCTGCTGTTGCCATGCGCAAGGTCTAGAACCCAGTGGTCGCCGGTGATAGCTTGTGCCACCGTTCTGCCCTTTCGCCTCGAGTGCTTGAAGAGAGATGGGAAGCAGAATTTTAGAGACACCGGCCCTAGCCAAGAGCAACTCCAGAAGCTTGCCGTGCCGCCGTTGCCGATTGCCACAGTCGTTGCCGCGTTGAAAAGAGCATGATCCGAGGCATCGCACGGTGGCTCCATTCCCACCCAAGGGCGGGTGGGATTCTTCCAGCTGTGCCAAAGCCATCTCAACCGGAGCGCACGACTGAATTTTGGAAGATCTAGTACACCGAGGCCGCCATGCTCAGTCGGTGAGCATACCCGCTCCCAGTTTACCTTGCAGCTGCCACCAGAGAGTTCTTGGTCCTTCCCCCAAAGAAACCGTCGCCTGTGCTTGTCAATTTCCTTCAGAAGCATCTTGGGCACCCGCAGCGCTGTGAGGGCAAAGGTGGGTAGCGCCGAGAGGACGCAGCGGACAAGGACTCGCCTGCCTGCCATGGATAGCATTCGTCCCTTCCAGCCTGCAAGCCGTGCCTTGATGCGGTCAAGGATGAACTGGAGGTGAACTAGACGTATCCGTCCCGTGGTAATGGGTAGGCCTAGGTATCTAATTGGGAAATTAGCGATCGGGCCACCAAACATTTGCAGAACTAGCCCTAGGTCGATGTCACTGCAGTGGATGCGTGGCCGTGGATTTGGCCAGGTTGATCCGCAGACCCGAGGCGTCACCGAAACTCTGAAGAATGTGCATCAGTGTATCTATCTCCTCTTTGTCAGGGTTTGCGAAGATGATGGCGTTGTCAGTGTATAAGCTCACTCTGAGCTTTAACTCGCGGCCTGGTAACGGCCTGATGTCGAGGGCCTCCTCCGCAGCCTGAAGAAGACGGTGGATGGGGTCGATCGCGATGATGAAGAGGAGGGGAGATAGTGGATCTCCTTACCTCTTTCCCCGCCGGTGCAGGATTTGTGCACCAGGTGATCCGTTGAGGAGGATGGCCGAGGTTGATGTAGCGAGGAGGAGCGTGATCCAGTCCCGCCAGCGTGCACTAAATCCTAGTCTTTCGAGCAGTTCAAGGAGATATTCCCATGATACATTGTCAAAAGCTCTCGAGATATCTAGCTTAAGAAGGAATGCCGGTGTTCTCCTGTGGTGCAGGCTCTTGACACAATTTTGAACGTATACAAAGCTGTCGTGCAAGCATCTGTTCTTCAGGAAGGCCGTCTGCGCTGGCGAAATGATTGACTGCACCACCGAAGCAAGCCTGATTGCAAGCACCTTGGAGATCAGTTTAGCAACTGAATGAATCAGACCGATCGGCCTGTAATCAGCAATGGACTCGGCTCCATCTTTCTTGGGGATGAGCGCGACAATCGCAGAGTTCAAAGCTCCAAAATTTTGCCCCACCAGGTGGTAGAACTGCTGGAACGCCTGCATGACATCCAGCTTTATAACGCTCCAGCAGCTACGGAAGAAAGCACCGCAAAATCCATCAGGCCCTGGTGATTTCTCCGCAGGTGAATCCTTGATTGCAGCCCACACTTCTTCCTCGGAGAACGGGTTGTCTAGGCCGTTTGCTTGCATCGAAGGCAATCGCAGCTCATCCTAGTTGATCGACATGGGTCGATGCTGGGTGGATCCCAGGATGCGGTTGAAATGATCATGTATAGCTTTCTCCTTCTCCTCACCACGTTTTCTCCCACTTTTAGAGCACTGATGAATTTCTTGCACCTTCTAGAGCTGATTTTGGCCATGAAAAATTTGGTGGGGGCGTCTCCCGCACGGAGCCAGGTTAGGCGGGAAGCTTGCCTTTTCCTGCATCGCTCAATCACCGCCAGGCCCAGCAACCTGACCTTCAGTGCTTTTCTGAGCTCCGCTTCTGCCGTCAAGAGACACCGTCTCTCCTGAGCAGTGTCGAGACGCAAAATCACTTCACATGCGATGTGGAACTAAAGCTTGGTGTCGCCGATGAGATTCTTGCTCTAGATGCAAAGATCTTTGGCCGTTCTGCACATCTTGATTCGCAAACGGGCGAAAGCACAGGTGGTGGCCGTCGGGCGTGACCAGGCAGCCGTGACCGTGTCAAGGAAGGCCAGAAGGATTCAAATTTGAATCCTCCTCGCCGACGAGGCGCCGACGCGTCCGCTAGCAGCAGTGGGCAGTGATCAGAGCACGCAGTCGACACCGCCATCAGAAGCGCGCGCGGGAACAGAGCTTCCCAGGGCGAGGAGCATAAGAATTTATCCGTGCTAGCTAACGTGGGATTATCCCTCTCATTACTCCAAGTGAACCGGCGATTGCTACACTTGATCTGGCGCAGACCAGCACCGTCGATCGCCGTTCTAAAGCGGCCCATAAGCCTTCTATTAAGGTTTTGATTGTTCTTGTCTCGCGCCTCGTAGATTAGGTTGAAGTCTCCGTTGATGAGCTAAGGCTCGGAGGGAGGTGGTGCAGTTCTAGCTAGCTCAGCAAGGAAGGCGTCTTTGCACGCGTCTTCGGCCGGGCCGTAGACGGTGGTGAGCCAGAAGGACGTGGGAGAGGCGACGAGCGTGACCTTGCCCGTGAGCGCAAACTGCCCGATGGCGTGGGAGTCGACGATGACTACCTCCTTGTTCCAGAGAATGGCTGCTCCGCCTCGGGTGATGATGGCCGGCAGAACCGCACAGCCCTGCAGGGTGCTGCCGCCGATGTCGCGAACCAGCGCAGGCGTCCAAGCATCTATTTTGGTTTCCTGGAGGCATAAGATAGCGGTGCGGTGTGCTGCAACTACCTCTCAAACGGCTTCTCTCTTTGCCGGAGAGTTTAAGCCGCGCACGTTCCAGCACAAGATCGGCGGGGGGGGGGGGGGGGGGGGGGGGGGTGGATTGGTCGTCAACCATAGGTAAGCACAAAGGATCTCCAACGACTAATGAAACTAAACAAAGTAGAGTACTGATACACCCACCACCGCTCCGGGGGTCGCCGCCGACCACCAATAGCCCCAAAACTACAACGGCGCGACACTGACCACAGCCTACCACAGCTACAACAGAAGCAAATGACACCTAATTCAAGCCGGCCCAGGGCTGGCCGTCGCCGGAAACTACTACTAATCCTAGAGCTACAGAGACATGATCTCGTTAACATGATCACACCGCGGCCTCCCCGACAACTCCATCAGGACCAGCGAGGCCCGCCGCGATGCGGAGGGCGCCCTTGTCCATGTTGGTGAGCTTGGAGATGATGGCAATGTCGTCGTCAGAGAGGGGCTCGTCGAACTTGCGGATGAGAGCTTCCGCTGCCTTCTTCGTCATCTTCTCCTTTGGTCCCAGGAGGCCAAGGCCTTGCACCAGGCGTAGCGAGCCGTGCTGTGCCACGGGCACCTTGCAGTTCTGGGCGGCTTGGCGCACGCTCTAACGTGGTGGGGGTACCGAACTGGCTCTAGATTTTGGCGGGGCAGAGTTGCGCTTGGACGGAGCCGGGCCGAGTAGCGAGGCAGGCTTGTCGGAGAAGAGGCGCCGTGGGGCCTGCCTGCTCCCGTCGATCTCGAGCAGCTGGACCTGCTGGGTCACCACACCCAGCTGGAGGGCGACCGTGTCGGCGCGCGACGGGGTCTGACAGCTGAAGTGCTCCGAGGCATGGCAAGGCCCCGAGAGAGTGGGGCCAGACACGTCCGGCGTCTTGGGCGCGGCCTTGCTTGACTCTGGCTTGTCGCAGTCGTGGAACTTCAGAGGCGTCCCGATGGCCGTGGCGATCTCCTCTTCCAGGAGAGCGGCAGCGGCGTCGCCCAGCGTAGGAGCATCGAGAGCCTTCTCTGCGGTGGCGAAGAACTCCGCGACATCGTCTTGCGTGGTGCGGGGGCCCGTCGGAGCCGCGGCAGGGGAAGGCACGTGGACCTGGCTGGCGAGCTTGGCCTTCCCCCGCTTCTGTTTGGCCAGGTACGCCTGAGAGGACGAGCGGCCACCATGCCGCCCGTGGCCTCTTGCTTTCTTCGAGCGCCATGGGGGGGGGGGGGGGGGGTGGAGGGGAACGGCTACGCCGGCGCTCCTTGCTTGTGGCCTCGCCACGATCGCCCTGGACAGCGTGGCCGCGTCCCCCGGCCCAACAGAGTGTCCTTCCAGGAGCGTCGGCCGCCGCCCCCACCATTGCCGTCGGGGTCGTGGCGAGGGCCGCCACCAGGGAGGCTGCGGCAGCCCGTGTCCACCACGGGCGCGCACTGCTGACGACGATGGGGCTCCATTGGCTGGCCGTCCTCTACATGCATGACCCAGGTGCCGGTGATGGTACGGGGCAGATCGTCGTCGCTGTCGGAGCCGGAGGAGGGCAGGCCGCTTTGAGCCGAGTGCGATGACTTGGGGGAGCGGGGGGACCAATCCTCGACGCGGTCGACGTGGATGAGCAAGTCGTAGCGGTCCGCGCCAGGCGGGAGGGCGACGCGGCGGTCCGGCGGCGAGAACCCTTCCATCTCCTCCACCCGACCGGCTCCCTGGGGTAGCTTCCAGTACGTGTGCCGGGTGGGGATGAAAGACATGTCCCAGACCCACACCCAGCACGCAAACGTCTTGGTGTGGTCGCGCTCCAGGGTGCAGCTGTCGAGCCGATCCACGAGCACCTTGTTGCCGAAGACTTCTTGGACGCCCTCCAGCGTCCAGTACTGCTGAGGAAGATGCTCGATGATGTAGCGCACGTGGAGGTTGAAGGTGCCGTGGCCAGCGTGGTCATTCTCCCCCCACGGCGCGATGGCGAAGCTGGCGCCGTCGACGCACAAGGAGCCGCGGCGGACGGCGTTGTCGTGGTGGGCCGGCTGCGTGAAGATGACGAAGAAGTCTTCCGGGCTGTGCGCCGTCACACGCAAGTGGTGCGGCGGAACGCAGAGCTGAGCCTCCAGAGCACGGCCCACTGCCATTAGCGAGGTGGCGCACACACCGTCAGAGGCGCGCAGCGTGACGGCATGACGACGCAGGAAGAAGATGCTCTGCTCGATGGCGGGAGCGGACACACCAACTTTGTGGCTCGCACGGTGGCGGCGGGATGGATCGACCAGGCTCGGGTCAGCCTGGGGTGCCATAGCGCAGAGGCTTGGTGGTGGAGGCGACGGAGAGGGGAAATGGAGGCGGTCGTGGGCGGGAGCGCGAGCAGGGAGGGGACCTAGCCTAGAGGAAGCAGCACCGCCGCGCCCATTGCGAGGATTTTGGGGGCACTCGTGAGCAAGATGGCCTTGGAGCTTGCAGAGCACGCAGCGAATGGGGTCTCTACAGTCTTTCCGGCGGTGGTGCTTGCTGAGATAGTGGAAGCAGCGGCCCCGAAACTTGCTTAAGAAGGCTTCAAGGCTATCTACCGCATTGAAGTCCGGCCGCCGGTCCGAGCGGTGCAAGTGGCGCGGCACGCAAGGAGCCGCCGGATCTTGAGAGGGCTTGCTGGATTTCCGCGAGGTGACCTCGATCCCACCATCATCCATGCCGGAAGAGGCAAGCTTATCCTCTGGAGGGGGACGACGATAATGGACTACATGCGCCGAGCAGGGGGAGAGCAAGTGCCCAGCGGATCGACGGGGGGAGGGGGGGCGGCTCAGGGCATTCACCCCGGCGCAGCAGACGCGGCGAGGAACCCGGACGAGGCCGAATCCCCGAGATCCAGGGATTCAGGGAGCGGGGATGGGCTGGGAGAATGCAGCATCGGGCTGCCCAGCGGTCCGGAGCCGGCACCGGTCAGGAAGGGGGGCGGCGAGCCCATGCTGGGCGGCGGCGTGGAGGTGGCCGCCGCGGCCGGAGTGGCGCGCGGCGCGGAGCAGAGGAGCATGGCTATCCTACGCGGAGCAGAGCGTTAGTCGCAACATGGTGATGGACTTAGATGTGAGATAGCTATTTGTTCGTTCGCTCGTTCACCTCGTGTGCATGAAGTAGAAGGGGCCGAGGCGATGCGACGAGGTTGGGGATGCAGGTGGGCGTGGATCCAGTCGATTCCCAGCCAGATCTCGGGCAGAACGGCCCGCGAGGTGGACTTGGAGCTCCAGGCGACGGTGGCGGTTCCTGCTGCGGCAGAACAAAGAGAGGGAGAGAGATCGTGAGAGAGAGAGAAGCAGCGACAGGAGAAGGAAGAGGGCAGGGGCGATGGTGAGGAGGAGACCCTCGAGTGGCTCAAAGCCGCGACGCGCGCGGGGAGTCGGGGCCGAGTGGGAGCTAAAAGACGAGCGCATCCCTCGGGTGCGAGGGGACGATGCATTGCGGGCTGCTTCGGGCCCAGATGGGGCTCGGGCGGGCCTTGATCTGGGATCAGGAGGGCTGGTGGGAGGTTGATGCGATGTGACGGCCTCGGGTGGCACCTCAGGTGGCGGCCTGGCTTTTAGGAGCGCGACAAGTGGCGTTGGGGTCGTGGGTGGTGCTGAATTCGAGGGAGGGGGAGCTAGGGTTGCCAGATTTGGCCGGGTAGGGTGGCTTCAATAGGAAAGGGAGGCCACTTATAGGGGTTTGTGGGGGGTTTCACAGTCCTTCGATCATGAACGTGCGGCTCCGGACAAAGGGAAGGGTTAGCAGGGCTAGGTGGGTTTGAACTGGGTTGTGTAGATAGGCTTAGGCTCATATGAGAGGGAAATGGGCGGTCCGGCTACAAGTTTTTAAATCCCGAAACGTCTGTCGGTTTACCGGATATAGTGCCGCTATAGTTTAATGGTTGGGCTATCAAACGACCTTCGAATGCGATGAAATTTGGCAGGCGGTCTATCTACAATATAATAAGGCCGCACACCAACTTTCAACCCATTCTAAGAGCGTTTTATTCCTGCTTAGAAAATTATTATTTTAACGATGTCGTGGGCACGTGCAAGTGCGTCGTTGGTCTCAAAATGGTCAATTAGAACAACGGGGAGAACCGGCAACTACGAATGGATGCAAATTTTAGAAAATGAAGGAAACGAGTGCTGAGGAATGCAAAGGATCCTATGATGAATGCAACAAACAAATAATTAACGCGGATACAGTGAAAATAGTGGCAGGCATCTGGACTATCAGTCTCGGGATGCTACAACTCTCTGGAGCAGCGGTGGTTTTTTCGGGCGGGAATCGCGCGGGAGCAAGGGAGAGGGTTTTGTCTCCGATTTGCAGGAAAAAAATGTGTTCGAAATGCCGAGCAGACCATAAAAGACTGTGTTAGATGACAACACACATCCGGACCGTCCGGTCCTAACGTAGGCAAGCGGTTTACCGAGACATCAGCCGACTCATGCAATTCATGATGAGGCTAAGGCCTTGTGCAGTGACCGTGCTCTATGGTTGCGCAATATCATCTCAAGGAGAGTAGTTGTGTGTGTTTGTATTTGGGTGTCAGGCATGTATCTTGCTTGAAGGTATTGAATTCATGCACCGATCAGTTGCTTTAAAAGTATGAACTGATGAAGCGAGATGGTCAATATATTTCAATGCACCCCTCATGTCTAGTCTTATTAGTCCATAGACGTGGCATTTATGCAGGCCACATAATTTTTTTAATACTGTGTTAGCACGGTCTTGAACTCAAGACCTCCCGACTCAGATACCATATTAAATTCATGCATTGACCAATTGCTTCAAAAGTCCAAACTAATGGAGAGAGGCGGCCAATATATTTAACAGGTTGCTTGTTTTCTACTCCCTTCGTCCGCGAATAAGTGTACATCTACATTTTATTCTAAGTCAAAGTTTTAAATTTTTGACCAGCTTTACAGAAATTAGTCGTGACATATATGACGTCAAATTGGTATATTATGACAGTAAATTTCAAAATGGATCTGGTGATACTAATTTAGTGCCATAAGAGCATCTACCACCAGACTTGACAAATCCGCCCCCTCATACGTCCGGGGGTGGATCCGAACGGGCCCTCATATTTCCTTCCGGGCATCCACATATCTCAAATTCGGACTCTCAAATCCATGCAAATACCTGCACGTCGATCATGCAACACAATGTCGCACCTAAATAGCAATTGTTGGTATCAAGCATAAATAGCTTTTACATAAAATTTATTTGAAGTGCCAAACCCAAGCATTGCATCCTTCGTTGCCATTGCGTATCCACATGTGCTCCACAAGATCATTGAGTAGCTGCGTGTGCACCTGTTGATCATGAATATTCTGATGCATCTGCAGAAAGTTCATAAGCTAAGCCGCATCTTAATCTTCTCAGATTTCAACTTCTTCTCCGGGTGCTTCGAAATCATCGGTTTGGGCTTGATTGCTTATATCCACGTTGGTATTACCCCGAAGAGGAAGGGATGATGTAGCACATCAAAGGTAAGTATTTCGCTGAGTTATTAAACCAAGGTTATCAATCCATTAGGAGAACCAAGCAACACTAAGTAAACAACACCTGCACACAAACAACAAATACTTGCAACCCAACGCGTAATGGGCTGTCAATCCTCCATGGTATTGAGATAGATTAAATTGTATGAGATTTGATAAATAGATCTAACTAAAACACAAAATAAACTAAAGAAAGAAAAATTACAACAATGTTTTTTTGGTTTTAATATGATAGGAAAATAGACCCGGGGGCCGTAGTTTTCACTAGTGGATTCTCTTAAGAAAATAGCATGTGATGGATAAACAAATTACTGTTGGACAATTGATAGAAAAGCGAATAATCATGATGGTATCCAAGGCTATGATCATTTATAAAGGCACCATGTTCAAGATTAGTAGAATGAAACGATCCTGCATCTACTACTATTACTCCATACATCAACCGCTGTCCAGCATGCATCTAGTGTGTTAAATTCATAGAAAAATGGGATAATGCAATGAGAACGATAACATGATGTAGACAAGAAACCCCATCTTGTTACCCTTAATAGCAACAATACATGCATGTCATGTCTCTTTTTGTCACTACAATTGAGCACCGCTAGATCGAACCCATCACAAGGCACCTCTTCCATTGGCAAGATAAATCAATCTAGTTGGCCAAACCGAACCAATAAATCAGAGTAGAAGTACGAGGATATAACAGTCATGCATAAAAGATGTCAAAAAAGACACCAATAACATTCATGGATAGAATTGATCATAAACTCACAATTCGTCGGATCACAACAAACACACTGCAAAAAAGAGAGTTATATCAAATAGATCTCCAAGAACATCAAGGAGAACATTGTATTGAAGATCAAAAAGAGAGAAGAAGCCATCTAGCTACTAGCTACGGACCCGTAGGTCTGTGGTAAAATATTCACGCATCATCGGAGGGCCAAGGGTGATGATGAAGAACCCCTCCGTGATTGTTGCCCCCTCCGGCAGAGTGCCGGAAAATGCATCTAGATTGGATCATGTGGTTCTAGACTTGTGGCAGCAGGAAAAGTTTTTCGTTGACCCTCCTATGGTTTTGGGGATTTTAGAGTATTGACAGAGTCAGGGGCAAGGTAAGGCGGTTACCGTGGACTCCACTACTCGCCAGGACACGTCGGGAGCCTCTGGTGGGCCCTGGTGCCTAGTGGGCCCCACGGGCCTCCACTCATGTGCTCCAGAAGCTTCATGGGTCCTTTATCACCAGAAAAAAATCTCGAAAAAGTTTAGTGGCATTTGGACTTCATTTGATATTGATATTCTGCAAAGTAAAAAACAAGCAAAAAACAGCAACTGGCACTGGGCACTATGTCAATAGGTTAGTCCCCAAAAAATGATATCAAGTTGCTAGTAAATGAATATAAAGCATCCAAGATTAATACTTTAATAGCATGGGTCAAACAAAAATTATAGATATGTTGGGGACGTATCAGCATCCCCAAGCTTAATTCCTGCTCCTCCTCAAGTAGGTAAATGATAAAAGTAGATTTTTTAACGTGGAATGCTACCTATCGTATTCATCACATATTCTTTTCTTTTGTAGCATGGACATTTGGACTTTAAGTGATTCAAAGCAATAGTCTATAAATTGACAGGAAGACCTCAATACTCAAGTATATCAACAAGAAACCATGTCTTTCAAAATATCAATGCTAAAGAAAGATATCCCTATCCCATCATGCTCAATCATTGGTCCATTCATGAAACATACTCAAATATTAGCTACATCCAATGCACAAGTATGATAATAGTGTTCCCTAGTTGGTGCTTTATAAGAGAATATGGGGACTCAATAAAAATAAAAATTGCATAAAAGTAAATAGATAGGCCCTTCGTAGAGGGAAACAAAGATTTGTAGAGGTGCTAGAGCTCAATGCTTAAATTGAGAGATAAAATTGTTTTGAGAGGCATGCTTTTCCGTCAATGAAAACGACTGTGGATTCCCATTATACATGCTAGATAAATCATAGGCGGTTCCCAAACATAAAATAAATTTTATTCCTTCTATCAGGACCCCGACCCTAAGTCACACCGATCTAGCATGTAAAACATCATATCACTTTGCGGCCTCACGCACGGTATTCACACGGGTGCCACCTTACCTGGCCCGAGACCGTTTGCGCCTTTTGGCTCACGTATATGATAGTGTCGCTAGCATCCATATGACAAAGAACCCGGGCCGACATGACTAATCGTAAACCCAAGGTGGCGCTAACTTACAGAGACAGCCATACAAACAAGCATGAATGAGTAGGCACATCAGGGCTCAAACAACTCCTACTCATGCTAGTGGGTTTCATCTATTTACTATGGCAATGATAGGTCATACAGAGGAGAAGGGGTTTGATAACCCACAACTATAGGGGATCGCAACAGTTTTCGAGGGTAGAGTATTCAACCCAAATTTATTGATTCGACACAAGGGGAGCCAAAGAATATTCTCAAGTATTAGCAGTTGAGTTGTCAATTCAACCACACCTGGATAACTTAATATCTGCAGCAAAGTATTTAGTAGCAAAGTAGTATGGAAGTAACGGTAATGACAACAAAAGTAACTGTAGCAGTTTTGTAGTAATTGTAACAATGGCAACGGAAACAATGGCAACGGAAGAGTAACTAAGCAAAGATCAATATGTGAAAAGCTCATAGGCATTGGATAAGTGATGGATAATTATGTCGGAAGCGATTCCTCATGCAATAGTTATAACATAGGGTGACACAGAACTAGCTCCAGTTCATCAATGTAATGTAGGCATGTATTCCGAATATAGTCATACGTGCTTATGGAAAAGAACTTGCATGACATCTTTTGTCCTACCCTCCCGTGGCAGTGGGGTCCTATTGGAAACTAAGGTATATTAAGGCCTCCTTTTAATAGAGTACCGGACCAAAGCATTAACACTTAGTGAATACATGAACTCCTCAAACTACGGTCATCACCGGGAGTGGTCCCGATTATTGTCACTTTGGGGTTACCGGATCATAACACATAGTAGGTGACTATAGACTTGCAAGATAGGATCATGAACTCACATATATTCATGAAAACGTAATAGGTTCAGATCTGAAATCATGGCACTCGGGCCCTAGTGACAAGCATTAAGCATAGCAAAGTCATAGCAACATCAATCTTAGAACATAGTGGATACTAGGGATCAAACCCTAACAAAACTAGTAAATCTCATCCAACCCATCACCATCTAGCAAGCCTATGATGGAATTACTCACGCACGGCGGTGAGCATCATGAAAATGGTGATGGAGGATGGTTGATGATGACGACGATGACGGATTCCCCTCTCGGGAGCCCCGAACGGACTCCAGACCAGCCCTCCCGAGAGAGATTAGGGCTTGGCGGCGGCCCCGTTTGTAAAACGCGATGAATCCTTCTCTCTGATTTTTTTCTCCCCGAACGTGAATATATGGATTTGGAGTTGAGGTCGGTGGAGCATCGGGGGGCCATGAGGCAGGGAGGCACGCCCAGGGGGTAGGGCGCGCCCCCACCCTCGTGGACAGGGTGTGGGCCCCCCTGACCTTGATTCTTTCGCCAATATTTTTATTAATTCCCAAAATATTCTTCGTGGAGTTTCAGGTCATTCTGAGAACTTTTATTTCTGCACAAAAATTACACCATGGCAGTTCTGCTGAAAACAGCGTCAGTCCGGGTTAGTTTCATTCAAATCATGCAAGTTAGAGTCCAAAACAAGGGCAAAAGTGTTTGGAAAAGTAGATACGATGGAGACGTATCAACTCCCCAAGCTTAAACCTTTGCTTGTCCTCAAGCAATTCAGTTGACAAACTGAAAGTGATAAAGAAAAACTTTTACAAACTCTGTTTGTGTTGCAAATATGTAAAGCCATCATTTAAGTTTTCAGCAAAGATTATGAACTAACCATATTGACAATAACAATTAGGTCTCATGTTTACTCATATCAATGGCATAATCAACTTGCGAGCAATAATAGTAAAACTCAGATGACAACAATTTCTCAAAACAACCATAATATGATATGACAAGATGGTATCTCGCTAGCCCTTTCCGAGACCGCAAAACATAAATGCTGAGCACCTCTGAAGATCAAGGACTCACTAAACATTGTAATTCATGGTAAAAGAGATCTAGTCACAGTCATACTCAATATAAATTAATAGTAATGGATGCAAATGACAGCGGAGCTCTCCAACTGATGCTTTTTCATAAGAGGATGATGACTCAACATAAAAGTAAATAGATAGGCGCTTCACTGAGGGAAGCAGGGATTTGTAGAGGTGCGAGAGCTTGATTTTGAAATAGAGATAAATAATATTTTGAGCGGCATACTTTCATTGTCAACATAACAACCGAGAGATCTCGATATCTTCCATGCTACACACATTATAGGCGGTTCCCAAACAGAATGGTAAAGTTTATACTCCCCCTCCACGAACAATCATCAATCCATGGCTTGCCTAAAACAACGGGTGCCTCCAACTAACAACAATCTCGGGGGAGTTTTGTTTGCAATTATTTTGATTTGATTTGAACATGGGACTGGGCATCCCGGTGACCAGCCGTTTTCTCGTGAGTGAGGAGCGGAGTCCACTCCTCTTGAGAATAACCCACCTAGCATGGAAGATATAGACAACCCTAGTTGACACATGAGCTATTCGAGCATGCAAAATAGAATTTCATTTGAAGGTTTAGAGTTTGGCACATACAAATTTACTTGGAACTGCAGGTAGATACCGCATATAGGAAGGTCTGGTGGACTCATATGGAATAACTTTGGGGTTTATGGCAGTGGATGCACAAGCAGTATTCCTGCTTAGTACAAGTGAAGGCTATAAAAAGACTGGGAAGCGATCAACTAGAGAGCGACAACAGTCATGAACATGCATTAAAATTAATCAAGACCGAGTGCAAGCATGAGTAGGATATAATCCACCATGAACATAAATATCGTGGAGGCTATGTTGATTTTGTTTCAACTACATGCGTGAACATGTGCTAAGCCAAGCCACTCGAATCATTCAAAGGAGGATACCACCCTATCATACCACATCACAACCATTTTAATAACATGTTGGCACGCAAGGTAAACCATTATAAACTCCTTGCTAATTAAGCATGGCATAAGCAACTATAATCTCTAATTGTCATTGCAAACATGTTTATTCATAATAGGCTGAATCAGGAATGATGAACTAATCATATTTAAAAAACAAGATAGGTCGAGTTCATACCAGCTTCTCTCATCTCAATCAGTCCATCATATATCGTCATTATTGCCTTTCACTCGCACGACCGAACGGTGTGGATATAATAGTGCACATGCATTGGACTAAGCTGGAATCTGCAAGCATTCAATTTAAGGGAGAAGACAAGGTAATATGGGCTCTTGATTAAATCAACAATAATGCATATGAGAGACACTAAACATTTTCATCATAGTCTTCTCCTCTCGACCCCCAAATAAAATAAAAGAAATAAAACTATTTACACCGGGAAACTCCCAACAAGAAAAAGAAGAACGAGAAATCTTTTTGAGTTTTCTTTTAATTACTACTACAAGCATGGAAAGTAAACTAGCTAAAAAAATTTGGTTTGTTTTTTTCTTAAGGTTATTCAATCACAGAAGAAGAAAGCGAGAAAAAGAAAAACATGGATAGTACAATGAAATAGTATGAGCATAGACAACTAGCATGAGTGTTTGAACATGAATGTAATGTCGGTGAGAAATACATACTCCCCCAAGCTTAGGCTTTTGTCCTAGGTTGGGCTAATCCCACAGATCAAAGTTGTAGCTGGGGTCGTACTGAGATGCAGCAACTATTGCCTCATGAGCTGCAGCTTGGAGGCGAGCTGCCTCCGTCCTCCTCTCGTACTCGTTCGCCTCCTCCCTGGTTATAATATATCTCCTTTTTGCCTGAAAGTCAAAGAAACCAGGAGAAGAGGGAGTAATATGGACAGTGCGACGTCTGTCAAAGATTAGTCGGTACTGGAGGAACTGTTCATTCCTCTCAACAAACTGATGACGAGCCATAGCATCATAATCTAAATAAGTGGGAGGCAACTCCATATCATTTTCATGTATGTGTATCTCAAGAAAATTAGCCACACGGGTTGCATAAATCCCACCAAACAAGTCTCCATTTAAACTATTATTATGCAACCTACGTGCAACAATGGCCCCAAAGTTATATTGTTTATCTCCTAGCATAGCACTCTTGAGAACACTAAGATCTGGAACACACATGTGACATGCCTCGTCCTTGCCATTTATGCATCTACCTATAAAGAGAGCAAAATAATGTATAGCAGGAAAATGAATGCTCCCTATGGTAGCTTGTGTTATTTCTCTAGATTCCCCCACAGTGATACTAGCAAGAAAATTTTTAAGTTCAGATTGGCGAGGTTCACTAGCACTACCCCATTGCGGGAGTTTACAAGCAGTATTAAAATCTTTTGAGTCCATACTATAACATTTATCATAAAGATCAAATAGGACAGTGTGAGAATTGCGTGAAGATGTAAATTTGAACCTTCTCACAAAAGAATTAGTTAAATGGTAATACTCAGGGTACTTATCTAGCATGAAGCCCTCGAGTTCAGCATTACGCACATATGCGTCAAATTCCTCCTTAATGCCCGCTTGGACCATAAACTCCTCTAACGGCCATTCACAAGGCTGCACTTGATCTTCCTTCGGTGGTTCATCGTCTTGCTCACGTATTGCGGGCCTGGGTCCTTGCTTCCTTGAAGAACCACCTTGGTACATTTTCCTAAACATATTTCTTCCTCTGGAAAATTTCTGAAAATTTTAGTAACTCAAAATAAAAGTAAACCAAACTCAACAAAATTGATAGCAACTACTCCCACAAGTGCATAGAGACTAAATCATGCATTAGAACTACTTTTGACCATATAAATTTGACATGCAAGCTCAAAAACAGGGTCACCTTAGCAGCAAAGATTTGCAATGAATAAATCACTAGAACAAAAACTAATTGGACCATTGGAGGAGTCACATACCGAAGAACAATCCCCCAAAGCAGTTTCGTGAATGGAGCTTTGAGCAAGGAGATCAAAAATCGCAGCAAGATGAGCTTGAACTCGTGCTTGAGCTGGTTGGTGATTTTTTTGGGAGGAAGGAGTGTGTGGGTGCTGGAATAAGTGGAGGAGGGCCACCAGGGGGGTGGGCGCGCCCTGGACCCCTCGTAGCCAGGTGGTTGCCCCCTCTGGTGTGTTCTCAGTGATAGATATTCTCAAATATTCTAGAAAAAAATCATATTTCATTTTAAGGGCATTTGAGAACTTTTCTTTTTGGGGTATTTTTTATTGCAAGGATAAATCAGAAAACAGACAGAAAAAAATACTTTTTTTGCTTTATTTAATCTAAATAATAGAAAGTAAAAGGAGGGTACAGAGGTTGTGCTTTCTAACCTCATCTATCTCATGCTCATCAAAAGGAATCCACTAACAAGGTTGATCAAGTCTTGTTAACAAACTCATTCCGAATCGCATGAAACCGGAGGAATTTCGGATAACACTAGGTTACCTCAATGGGGATATGTATGTCCCCAACAATAAGAACATCATATTTCTTCTTGACAGTAGGAAGAGGAAATTCAAAACCTCCAATAATAATCGATGGAATTTTTCCAATAGAATTGATACTGTGGACCTGAGGTTGTTTCCTTGGAAAGTGTACCGTATGCTCATTACCATTAACATGAAAAGTGACATTGCCTTTGTTGCAATCAATAACAGCCCCTGCAGTATTCAAAAAGGGTCTACCAAGGATAATCGACATAATATCGTCCTCATAATATCAAGAATAACAAAGTCCGTTAAGATAGTGACATCTGCAACCACAACAGGCACATCCTCACAAATGCCAATAGGTATAGTGGTTGATTTATCAGCCATTTGCAAAGATATTTTAGTAGGTGTCAACTTATTCAATTCAAGTCTACGATATAAAGAGAGAGGCATAACACTAACACCGGCTCCAAGATCACATAAAGCAGCTTTAACATAGTTTCTTTTAATGGAGCATGGTATAGTTGGTACTCCTGGATCTCCTAGTTTCTTTGGTATTCCACCCTTAAAAGTATAATTAGCAAGCATGGTGGAAATTTCAGCTTCAGGTATCTTTCTTTTATTACTAACAATATCTTTCATGTACTTCGCATAAGGATTCATTTTAAGCATATCAGTAAAACGCATACGCAAAAAGATAGGTCTAATCATTTCAGCAAAGCGCTCAAAATCCTCATCATCCTTT
Source organism: Triticum timopheevii (assembly GCA_963921465.1). Classification (NCBI taxonomy): domain Eukaryota; kingdom Viridiplantae; phylum Streptophyta; class Magnoliopsida; order Poales; family Poaceae; genus Triticum; species Triticum timopheevii. The sequence goes on along the minus strand of OY997270.1, from coordinate 624,495,052 downwards.
TTCTTGGATGGTTTAGGAGGAAAAGGCATGGGTTTCTGAACCCATGGTTCTCTTTCTTTACCATGCTTCCTAGCAACAAAGTCTCTCTTATCATAACGTTGATTCTTTGACTATGGGTTATCAAGATCAACAGCAGGTTCAATCTCTACATCATTGTTATTGCTAGGTTGAGCATCAACATGAACATTATCATTAACATTATCACTAGGTTCATGTTCATCACCAGATTGTGTTTCAGCATCAGAAATAAAAATATCATTGGGATTCTCATGTGTGTCTACAACAGGTTCACTAGAAGCATGCAAAGTCCTATGCTTTTTCTTTTTCTTCTTTTTAGAAGGACTAGGTGCATCAACATTAGTTCTCTGAGAATCTTGCTCAATTCTCTTAGGGTGGACCTCAGGATACAAAGGTTCCTGAGTCATTTTACCACCTCTAGTCATAACTCTAACAGCATTATCATTTCTCTTATCATTTAATTCACTGAGAAAATCATTTTGAGCTTTAAGCACTTGTTCTACTTGAGTGGTAACCATAGAAGCATGTTTACTAATGAGTTTAAGTTCACCTTTAACTGTAGACATATAATCACTCAAGTGTTCAATCATATAAGCATTTCGTTTCAATTGTCTACCAACATAAGCATTGAAGTTTTCTTGTTTAACAATAAAATTATCAAACTCATCAAAGCATTGAATAGCAAACTTAGTAGACGGGATTCCATCTTTACTGTATCTATAGAGAGAATTTACCTTTACTACCTGTGTCGGGTTATCAAGACCATGTATTTCTTCAATAGGTGGTAAATTGAGGCCATGTATTTCTTCAATAGGAGGTAAATTCTTAACATCTTCAGCTTTAATACCCTTTTCTTTCATAGATTTCTTTGCCTCTTGCATATCTTCAGGACTGAGAAATAGAACACCTCTTTTCTTCGGAGTTGGCTTAGGAGTTGATTGAGGAAGTGTCCAATTGTTTTCATTAGTCAACATATTATTCAATAACAATTCAACTTGATTAACAGTTCTTTCCCTGAAAACACAACTAGCACAACTATCCAGGTGGTCTCTGGAAGCATCGGTTAGTCCATTATAAAAGATATCAAGTATTTCATTTTTCTTGAGAGGATGATCAGGAAGAGCATTAAGTAATTAGAGAAGCCTCCCCCAAGCTTGTGGGAGACTCTCTTCTTCAGTTTGCACAAAATTATATATTTCCCTTAAGGCAGCTTGTTTCTTATGAGCAGGGAAATATTTAGCAGAGAAGTAATAAATCATATCCTGGGGCCTACGCACACAACCAGGATCAAGAGAATTAAACCATGTTTTAGCATCACCCTTTCATGAGAACGGAAATAATTTAAGGATACAATAGTAACGAGTTTTCTCATCATTAGTGAATAGGGTGGCTATATCATTTAGCTTAGTAAGATGTGCCACAACCGTTTCAGATTCATAGCCATAAAAAGGATCAGATTCAACCAAAGTAATTATCTCAGGATCGACAGAGAAATCATAATCTTTATCAGTAACATAGATAGGTGAAGTAGCAAATGCAGGGTCATATTTTATTCTAGCATTTAGAGACTTTTCTTTCAGCTTAGCTAATAATTTCTTAAGATCAGATCTATCATTGCAAGCAAGAAAATCTCTAGCAGTTTCTTCATCCATAACATAACCCTCAGGCACAACAGGCAATTCATATCTAGGGGGAGAATCTTCATCATCACTTTAATCAATATTATCAGTTTCAATAATTTCATTCACTCTAGCCCTAGCAAGTTGTTCATCAAGAAATTCACCTAATGGCACAGTATTATCAAGCATAGAAGTAGTTTCATCATAAGTATCATACATAGCAGAAGTGGCATCATCAATAACATGCGACATATTGATACGTCCATTTTGCATCATGCTTTTATATCAATATTTATTGCATTATGGACTGTTATTACACATTATATCTCAATACTTATGGCCATTCTCTCTTATTTTACAAGGTTTACCATGAAGAGGGGGAATGCTGGCAGCTGGAATTCTGGCTGGAAAAGGAGCAAACATCAGAAACCTATTCTGCACTGCTCCAAAAATCCGGAAACTCCACGAAACATGTTTTTGGAATTTATAAGAATTATTGAGCGAAAGAAATACACCTTGGGGCCCACACCCTGTCCAGGAGAGTGGAGGGTGCGCCTCCCTACTGGGCGCCCCCCCTACTAGGTGCGCCCCCTATCTCCTGGGCCCCCTGGTGGGCCTCCGGTTTCCATCTTCTGCTATATGGGAGCTTTTACCCCAGAAAAATTTGTGGGAAAGCTTACGGGACGAAACTCCGCCGCCACGAGGCGGAACCTTGGCGGAATCAATCTAGGGCTCCGGCGGAGCTGTTCCGCCGGGGACACTTCCCTCCGGGAGGGGGAAATAATCACCAACGTCATCACCAATGATCCTCTCATCGGGAGGGGGTCAATCTCCATCCACATCTTCACCAGCACCATCTCCTCTCAAAATCCTAGTTCATCTCTTGTATCCAATCTTGTATCAAAACCACAAATTGGTACCTGTGGGTTGCTAGTAGTGTTGATTACTCCTTGTAGTTGATGCTAATTGGTTTACTTGGTGGAAGATCATATGTTCAGATCCTTTATGCATATTATTACTCCTCTGATTATAAACATGAATATGCTTTGTGAGTAGTTACTTTTGTTCCTGAGGACATGGGTGAAGTCTTGCTATTAGTAGTCATGTGAATTTGGTATTCGTTCGATATTTTGATGAGATGTACGTTGTCTTTTCCTCTAGTGGTGTTATGTGAACGTCGACTACATGACACTTCAACATTATTTGGGCCTAGAGGAAGGAATTGGGAAGTAATAAGTAGATGATGGGTTGCTAGAGTGACAGAAGCTTAAACCCTAGTTTATGTGTTGCTTCGTTAGGGGCTGATTTGGATCCATATGTTTAATGCCGTGGTTAGGTTTACCTTAATACTTCTTTTGTAGTTGCGGACGCTTGCAATACAGGTTAATCATAAGTGGGATGCTTGTCCAAGTAAGGGCAGTACCCAAGCACCGGTCCACCCACATATCAAATTATCAAAGTACCGAACGCGAATCATATGAACGTGATGAAAACTAGCTTGACGATAATTCCCATGTGTCCTCGGGAGCTCCTTTCTCATTATTAGACATTGTCCAGGCTTATCCTTTGCTACATAAAGGATTGGGCCACCTTGCTGCACTTTATTTACTTTATTTACTTGTTACTTGTTACTATTTATCTTATCACAAAACTATCTATCACCTATAATTTCAGTGATTGCAGAGAAAACCTTACTGAAAACCGCATCATTTCCTTCTGCTCCTTGTTGGGTTCGACACTCTTACTTATCGAAAGGACTACAATAGACCCCCTACACTTGTGGGTCATCACATATCAGAATTAATAGCAGAAGCAGGTTTAGGTGTCGCAAACTTACTCAAAACAAATGGTGAATCAAGTGCAAAGCTAGATGGCAGTTCCTTACCTCCCCTCGTAGTTGAGGGAAAAAATCTTACTTCTTTCGTCTTTCAAGTTCCTCATAGTGATCAGTAGATATAAATCCCAAGTGACTCAAAGAATAGAGCTATGCTCCCCGGCAACGGCACCAGAAAATAGTCTTGATAACCCACAAGTATAGGGGATCGCAACAGTTTTCGAGGGTAGAGTATTCAACCCAAATTTATTGATTCGACACAAGGGGAGCCAAAGAATATTCTCAAGTATTAGCATTTGAGTTGTCAATTCAACCACACCTGGATTACTTAATATCTGCAGCAAAGTATTTAGTAGCAAAGTAGTATGGAAGTAACGATAACGGCAGCAAAAGTAACAGTAGCAGTTTTGTAGTAATTGTAACAGTGGCAATGGAAAAGTAACTAAGCAAAGATCAATATGTGAAAAGCTCGTAGGCATTGGATCAGTGATGGATAATTATATCGGATGCGATTCCTCATGCAATAGTTATAACATAGGGTGACACAGAACTAGCTCCAGTTCATCAATGTAATGTAGGCATGTATTCCGAATATAGTCATACGTGCTTATGGAAAAGAACTTGCATGACATCTTTTGTCCTACCCTCCCGTGGCAGCGGGGTCTGATACTTCTCCAACATATCTATAATTTTGATTGTTCCATGCTATTATATTACCCGTTTTGGATGTTTATGGGCTTTACTTTACACTTTTATATCATTTTTGGGACCACCTACTAACCGGAGGCCCAGCTCAAATAGCTGTTTTTTTTGCCTATTTCAGTGTTTCGAAGAAAAGGAATATCAAAAGGAGTCCAAACGGAATGAAACCTTCGGGAGTGATCTTTTTGGAACAAACGCAATCCAGGAGACTTGGAGTGGACGTCAAGAAGCAGCTGAGGCGGCCACAACGGTGCAAGGCGCTCCCTAGGGGGGTGGGCGCACACCCCACCCTCGTGGGCCCCTCGTGGCTCCCCTGACCAACTTCTTTCGCCTATATATATCTATGTACCCCGAAAACATCCAGGAGCACCACGAAACCCTATTTCCACCGCCGCAACCTTCTGTATCCGCGAGATCCCATCTTGGAGCCTGCTCTGCCAGAGGGGGAATCGATCATGGAGGGCTTCTATATCAACACCATAGCTTCTTCGATGAGTTTTGAGTAGTTTACCACAGACCTTCGGGTCCATAGTTATTAGCTATATGGCTTCTTCTCTCTCTTTGAATCTCAATACAAAGTTCTCCTCGATCTTCTTGGAGATCTATTCGATGTAACTCTTTTTGCGGTGTGTTTGTCGAGATCCGATGAATTGTGGGTTTATGATCAAGTTTATGTATGAGAAATATTTGAATCTCCTCTGAATTCTTTTATGTATGATTGGTTATCTTTGCAAGTCTCTTCGAATTATCAGTTTGGTTTGGCCTACTAGATTGATCTTTCTTGCAATGGAAGAGGTGCTTAGATTTGGGTTCATTCTTGCGGTGTCCTTTCCCAGTGACAGCAGGGGCAGCAAGGCACGTATTGTATTGTTGCCATCGAGGATAAAAAGATGGGGTTTACATCATATTGCTTGAGTTTATCCCTCTACATCATGTCATCTTTCTTAATGCATTACTCTGTTCTTATGAACTTAATACTCTAGATGCATGCTGGATAGGCGGTCGATGTGTGGACTAATAGTAGTAGAAGCAGGCAGGAGTCGGTCTACTTGTCGCGGACGTGATGCCTATATACATGATCATGCCTAGATATTCTCATAACTATGCACTTTTCTATCAATTGCTCAACAGTAATTTGTTCACCCACTATAATACTTATGCTATCTTGAGAGAAGCCACTAGTGAAACCTATGGCCCCCGGGTCTATTTTCCATCATATAAGTTTCCGATCTACTTTATTTTGCAATCTTTACTTTCCAATCTATATCATAAAAATACCAAAAATATTTATCTTATCTTATTATCTCTATCAGATCTCACTTTCGCAAGTGGCCGTGAAGGGATTAACAAACCCTTTATCGCGTTAGTTGCGAGGTTCCTGTTTGTTTGTCTAGGTACGAGGGACTTGCGTGGAGCCTCCTACTGGATTGATACCTTGGTTCTCAAAAACTGAGGGAAATACTTACACTACTTTGCTGCATCACCCTTTTCTCTTCAAGGGAAAACCAACGCAGTGCTCAAGAGGTAGCAGGGTCCTATTGGAAACTAAGGGATATTAAGGCCTCCTTTTAATAGAGTACCGAACCAAAGCATTAACACTTAGTGAATACATGAACTCCTCAAACTATGGTCATCACCGGGAGTGGTCCCGATTATAGTCACTCCGGGGTTACTGGATCATAACACATAGTAGGTGACTATAGACTTGCAAGATAGGATCAAGAACTCACATATATTCATGAAAACATAATAGGTTCAGATCTCAAATCATGGCACTCGGGCCCTAGTGACAAGCATTAAGCATAGAAAAGTCATAGCAACATCAATCTTAGAACATAGTGGATACTAGGCATCAAACCCTAACAAAACTAACTTTATTACATGGTAAATCTCATCCAACCCATCACCGTCCAGCAAGACTACGATGGAATTACTCACGCACGGCGGTGAACATCATGAAATTGGTAATGGAGGATGGTTGATGATGATGACAACGATGAATTCCCCTCTCCGGAGCCCCGAATGGACACCAGATCAGCGCTCCTGAGAGAGATTAGGGCTTGGCAGCGGCTCCATATCGTAAAACGCGATGAATCCTTCTCTTTGATTTTTTTCTCCCCGAACGTGAATATATGGAGTTGGAGTTGAGGTCGGTGGAGCATCAGGGAGCCCACGAGGCAGGGAGGCGCGCCTAGGGGGGTAGGGCGTGCCCCCTACCCTTGTGGACAGGGTGTGGGCCCCCTGATCTTGATTCTTTGACCAATATTTTTTAGTAATTCCAAAAATATTCTCCGTGGAGTTTCAGGTCATTCCGAGAACTTTTATTTCTGCACAAAAAGAACACCATGGCAGTTCTGCTGAAAACATCATCAGTCCAGATTAGTTCCATTCAAATCATGCAAGTTAGAGTCCAAAACAAGGGCAAAAGTTTTTGGAAAAGTAGATACGATGGTGACGTATCAGGGTTCAACTACCGCAGCAGGTAACAGATGAATCGTTGTTGTCCTAATGCAGTAAAAGAGAGCGGGATCGAGAGAGTGGGATTATATCGGAATGAACAAGGGGGTTTTGCTTGCATATAGCTTCAAAATCAGTCTGGCCTGTCTCAACACTGATAGCTTTGTTCACTAACTTCTGGAAGGAAGTGCATTCATGCAGACAAAGATCACGGCGAAGCTCGGGGCTGAGTCCCTTGCGGAACCTCGCCTGCTTCTTGGCGTCGGTGGACACTTCTTCAGGTGCATAGCGTGCTAGGTTCCCAAACTCTTTGCTGTATGCATCCATGGTGAGCCTACCCTGGGTGAAGTTACAGAACTCCTCCCTCTTACAATCCATAAGACCTTCCGGGATGTGATTCCACCATTCTTTCACAATCCATGGCTAGTCGTATCCACAGATGCCTTCCATACCAACACTTTCCAAGGGAACAACATATCTTTTTTTCATTTCGGGACTGGCCATCCCTATTACCTGCCACACTCTCATGCAATGAGAAGTGAATAAACATTGAGAATAACCTACCTAGCATGGAAAAGATTGGCCACACCCTGCCGCTTCATGAGCGGTACGAGCACACAAAAAGTAAGTCCATTCTGAATATTAGAGTTGGCACATACACATTTCTTGGAATGACATGGAAATACCGCACAACTTTGGGTTTAATGAGTTGTATGCATAAGCAGTATTCTTGCTTAGTACAAATGGAGGCTAGTAAATAGATTGAGAAGCGATCAACCAAGAAACAAAAACGATCATAAAATGAGCATTAAACATAACTAACACTGAATAATGCACCACAAGTAGGATGGAACTTCATTGCATAACTATTGACTTTCGTGCTTGCATAGGGAATCACAAACCTTAACACCAATATTCTTACTAAAGAATAATTACTCACCAACATGACTCGCATCTTACTATCTCAATATCGCAAAAATATTGCAAGGAATCAAGTTTATAATATCCAATGATCTTCGTGACAATTTTTATTATATCCCTCTTGAATATCTATCACTTTGGGACTATTTTCATATATTACCAATCCTACTCATAAGCTCTCAAACAAATTTAAGTGAAGAAGAAGAGCATATATATTTCTTCAAAATTTTCATCTATCAAAATAATATAAGTGAAGCATGAGAGGAATTCTTCAAAGTTTTAGTAACTATCAAAATGATCTAAGTGAAGCATGAGAGAATTTAATCAAAAATTAGTAACTCTCAAAGTGATATAAGTGAAGCATGAGATTATTTCTTCAAAAATTAAATCACCATCATGCTCAAAAAGTTATAAGTGAAGTACTAGAGCAATTCCATAGCTCAGAAAAATTTAGTGAAGCACATAGAGAAATTCTAACAAATCATAATTATGGCTCTCTCAAATATGAGTGTCCAACAAGGATGATTGTGACAAAATAAAAAGCAAAACAAGCAAAGACTCGTATAATACAAGATGCTCTAAGCAAAACTCATGATATGTGATGAATAAAAATATAGCTCCAAGTAAAATTATCGATGGTCGTTAAAAGAAAGAAGGGATGCCTTCCGAGGCATCCCCAAGCTTAGTTGCTTGGTACTCCATGAATATTACCCTGGGAAGCCATGGGTGTCGGTGTCAAAACCGGCGGATCTCGGGTAGGGGGTCCCGAACTCTGCGTCTAGGCGGATGGTAACAGGAGACAAGGGACACGATGTTTTTACCCAGGTTCGGGCCCTCTCGACGGAGGTAAAACCCTACTCCTGCTTGATTGATATTGATGATATGGGTAGTACAAGAGTGGATCTACCACAAGGTCAAGGAGGCTAAACCCTAGAAGCTAGCCTATGGTATGATTGTTGTTGTGTCCTATGGACTAAAACCCTCCGGTTTATATAGACACGTAGAGGGCTAGGGTTACACAGAGTCGGTTACAATGGTAGGAGATCTACATATCCGTATCGCCAAGCTTGCCTTCCACGCCAAGGAAAGTCCCATCCGGACACGGGACGAAGTCTTCAATCTTGTATCTTCATAGTCTTGGAGTCCGGCCGATGATGATAGTTCGGCTAATCGGACACCCCCTAGTCCGGGACTCCCTCAGTAGCCCCTGAACCAGGCTTCACTGACGACGAGTCCGGCGCGCATATTGTCTTCGGCATTGCAAGGCGGGTTCTTCCTCCGAATAATTTATAGAAGATTGTGAACACCAGGATAGTGTCCGGCTCTTGTAAAATAAATTCCACATACCACCGTAGAGAGAACAATATTTACACTAGTTCAATTTGCTGACGTATTTTGTGGCGTGACGTCACACCACAACCAAGCCTTTACTCGAATCGTTTTTATTATACCACCTCAGCGCGTTTAGCGAAGCGGTTTCCTTGGCACGTCTTGTCGAAGCAGAGATCGTGTTCCCCTTATTCCGGGATTCTCATCAATATGGACGTGGGTAACCCAACCGCGCCCGTTGCCACTCCCCCTCCATCGAAGGTGAGTTCCAAACGGTCACGGGGACGGCTCTTGGTATTCTCCCTCTTTAAAATGAGACCAAGGCCCGTTCTTTTTCTTCAATCCTCAATCGAATCCGCCCCTCGCCCCGAGTTCCAACACCCAGGGCTCCAGATTCGGGCACTCCGGACCTTCGACAATGTCCGGCTCCGACCTACAGGGTCGGTGGATGCCCTCCTCCGTCACGGAAGAGGACGTTCTAAAGCTGAGAGACGCCAGGTACTTAACCTACGAGATTTCGCATAGGTTGCCTGCCCAAGGGCAAGTCATTCCTACTCCCGAGCCTGGCGAGAGTGTCATGTTCATGTCTCACCTCCGTCGGGGTTTAGGCTTCCCGATGGATCCCTTCGTGAGGGGGCTCATGTTTTACTATGGGCTGGAATTCCCCGACTTAGCTCCGGAGTCCATCCTCCACATCTCATCATTTATTGTTGTCTGCGAAGCCTTCCTCCGCACTACCCCCCACTTCGGTTTGTGGCTCAAAACCTTCAACATGGAGCCGAGGATGATTGAGGGGCGTCAGGCAGATTGTGGCGGGGCGGCTATAAGCAAGAGGGCCGATGCTCCATGGCCCGAGGGCTCTTTTCAGGAGGAGCTCGGCTTGTGGCAACAGGAGTGGTTCTATATGACCGCTCTCAGGGGCAGCAGGCAGAGGCCGCCGCCCGCCTTTCGCTCAGGCCCTCCACAACGGCTGACGTCATGGGTCAACAAAGGGCTTGACTGGGGGCCATCCAAGGATGTACCCATATTGTAGGGCCGGATTCGAGACCTCAAGAGAGGGAGATCAATCTGGTCGTAGTGACGCAGGTTATGTTGATTCGGCATCTTCTGCCCTGCAAACGTCGCCCCCTCCACCTGTGGGAATTCAATCCGGAGGGACCGCGAGCTCTGCAACACTTCATGGGTACGACACCCGTGGAGATGTATAAACTGTTCTTCGGATCACAAGAGATGTGTCCGGACTTGACCGAGGACGCCGGCCTAAGCTGCAATCGCCCGGATACTCAAGTAAGTAGTCCTGTGTCTGGAAATACCGTCCATTTATTTATCATGGATTTGCCTTTTAACCAGCTATCCTTTGAACAGGAGTGGATAGCGCGAGCAAAACTGATACGGTGTCCGGCCCCCCTCCCTGAGACCACGCCGGATCCCGTGTTAGTCAAGATGTTGGAGGTTGCGCCTTCGGAGGAGGGCGAAGGGGGGAACAGGGAAACTACCGCCTCTGCTAAGGAGGCTCTCAATAAGGGGGGAATCAAGAATCCCTCCCTCTAGGAGGAGAAGAGGACCGCTTCCGAAGACCCGGAGGCTAAGGCCTCAAAGCGGGGGAAGAAATCTGCACTGGAAGGTCCTGTGCCGGGAGGAGTCCCGGCCGCACTGTCTCCCCAAAGGAATCAGCCCTCCAGCGAGCCGAAAGTAGAAAAGGGGGAGTTTTTTTAATAAGGGACATCCCTATTTTTATTTCTGAGGATAACCGACGTTCTTACCTTGTAGTTCAGATCTCAGCCCTTCTCAGCAGAGCTCATCTTCGGGGGACCTTCGTCCGGAGATGATGGAGAGCGAAACGCCTCCATCTGTTGCACCGTCAGGCGGGGCGGACGACCCTGAGCTATCGTCACAGAGGGTCTCCCCGAGTCCGGCGGGGCCGGGGAGTTCGGCACCAACTGGTGTACGGCCGGTGGAGCTGAAGGATCTGCTCGAGAGGGCGTCTATCTCAGAAGATCACCGTACATTAATGAGTACGGTGATTGAAAGGATCTCATCCGCTGAGAGCGGGTTGCATGAGGCCGTCAGAAGTTTACTGACGGGGTTTGAGGTACGCAAAAAATGACATACCTTTTGACAGTTTTGCACATAGAGTGCGCCCTGTATAGATAGTAGCCCCTGAGACTCGGTACGTTGTCGAAAGCGACAGCGTGCCAAGGATCATAATCTCAGTTATAAAATGTCGCCTTTCCTATGCAGGTGGCGGAACATTCGGTGGCCAGCCGTACTGATATAGTTGCCGAACCGGAGCGGCAACTCGACGTTGCAGATGCGGACATCGCGCTGGTCAATAAACGACTTGACGAGTCACAAGGTAGGTGGTTTCTCCGCGGTCACCTGGTAATGGAGCTGATGCCCACACCTTACAACATGTATGCTTGATGAAGATGGCGCCTCCGCTGTGGAGGACCTTCGAGCAGAGCTTGCTCGAGCCGAGGAGCAAGCCAGAAAAAGTGATGCGGCTGCCTCGAAGGCAGCTGAGGAGCTGAAAGCCGAAAGGCTGCTCACTGCCGAAGCAGGGAGGAGATGGCCGGAATGGCCGTGAAACTGAAAGATGCTGCCAACCGCTATGAGGTTCTTGAAAGAGAACGCCAAGCGGGGCAAGAGGACCTGAAGAAGGCCACCACCGAAGCCAAGGATGCCCGTTCTGCAATGCGGGCTATAAAGGAGGAGCTACGTCAGGCCGGAGACATTGCCGCTGGAAAGCCCTTTCTGCTGCGTAGGAAGTTCACGGATCCGAAGTATGCTCAGTTGGGCCAGTTGTGGGGTGCGGAGGATCCTTATTTGAATTTGGCGGCGAGTGCGGCGGACATAGTCGTGCACTTCCGAAGCCAAAAGGATCACGAAATGGAAGAGCTTTTTTGGTCTCAATTCCATAGTCCGGGGCGTCCCCTTCCGTTAACCGATCGGTTGGCTGAGTGGGCTGAGCTGAATAGGCTGTCCAGACTTGCCATGAAGGATGTGGTGGCTCATTTGTGGCCAGAAAGGCCCAAGCCGAAGAGTTATTTTGGCTTAGTGTAGCAATTCCTTGGTGCGGTGCCGCATATCAAGGCGATGAAGCAGTCGGTTTGCATAGAGGGTGCACGGATGGCTCTCGCCCGTGTCAAAACATACTGGGCAGAGATGGATGCCACCGATGTTGCATCCCGTGGTTCGGACAGAAGCCGATTACCCGCCGAGCACTATTTTGAGGAAGTCCTGCAGGGTGCTCGTTTAATAGAGTCACAGTGCTCGAAAGATGTTATGTTCAAATGACATGTATGATTTGTAAAACCATATTTATAATGTAACGGCTTTTTATACTTGTGCGTTCAAGTATTGAAATATCTCCTGTGCGGCCGTTAATGTATATGTATATATAACCTGAAAGATGGCAGTCTTCGGCTTCAGCCCCCACGCACATGGTGCGGGGGTGTTTGCAAAAAAGCGCATTTTCACACTTAATCCAACGTCTTGGTCCTTTGAAGGAGGTGATAGCGTAGCAAACTAGGCAACCGGACTATAATGCTTTATCACTTTCACTTAACCATAGGAGTTCGATGGTGGGGCTACTATATAGCCCCTAGGGGCACCACGCTCTCCGAACTCGAGGCGCGTTTGTGCCTGACCGGGAAACGGTCCTTCGTCAAAGTGGACGAATTCTAAACATTCTGGTAGTCGATCGACTGGTTGACCAGTCTCTCGCTATATCATGACAGTCAGTTTTCGGCTTTCTCTACTGAGGTGCTCGCCGGGCCGAACCGGGGCACAATCGCAGTAGTTCTCCTGGTGCCGCGTTAGCCGATAGAGCGGAACGTAAGGCAGCAAAACACAGGAGCTGGGCAAACCCAACATTTGACCAAATACATGATTCGGAGCTGATGCATATAAGGCCTAACTCGAGACGCCGAACACTCCCTGATGTATTCGGTCTTGATGATGACGGGCAGAACAATGCCCTTAAGCCCCTAGTGTCCAGGTACGTGCGAAAACTTCTGACGTGGCCGATGCCAAAATGCCAGCCTCCTCCTCGGTTATGGTAAGAAACCGGGGGATGTGTATCAACAAGAGACGGTAAAAAAGGTTTACGCAGGGTCTTAATCTAAAAAGAATCCTTGTAACTGGTCCCTGCTGCACGTCTACGCCTGTGTCTCCGTTGTGTTGTATCCTGGACGGGTGTAGCACGTTCTTCGTCTGTAGGAAGAGAAGAACTTTAGTTTAGAAAAATATCATGCAAAAAATGTATTTAAAACAGAGTATGATTTTAAAAGATGAATAGAGTTGAGCTTTATTGGCTCTCATTATTCATGCATGCAGCCCCTTGTAAAGGGGTATGCGGCTAGGAAGCCCCTAGTTTATTTATGCCGGACTCGCCTAACCGTGTCCGGGGTCTGAATGACCTGTTTTTTAGGGGCTTTGATTAGCAAGGCCGGATTAGTGTGTGGCTGTCAAGGCAGTCTCACATTCTTCCGTGGTCGAGGAACACTCGAAGTTACCTTTTAATGAGATGATGCCGTGTGGACCGGGCATTTTAAGTGTAAGAGATGCGTAATGCAGTATTGCGTTAAAGCGGGCGAAAGCTTCGCATCCCAATAGTGCTTGATGGCTACTTTTAAATGGGGCGATATGGAAGATTAGCTTTTCACGACGGAAGTTGTCGGATGAACCGAACACAACTTCTAGTAGTAAGGCGCCCGTGCAATTGGCGTAAGGGCCTGGCGTCACTCCTTTAAAGGAAGTGCTGCTATGGCGAATTTTGGTAGGGTCTATCCCCATTCTGCGGATTCTGTCCGGATATAGCAGGTTTATATCACTGCCGCCATCCATTAGGACTTGTGTAAATTGGAGTCCGTCGATTATGGGCTTCAATATCAAAGCAGTCCTTCCTGCGTTTTGAATACTTCTGGAGTAATCCTGATGGTCGAAAGTAATTGGTTTTGACATCCAGTTTCGGTACTCCGCTAGGGTGGACCGTGCGGCGCGTATTTTAGTAGGCGCCGCACTATTTTTCCTTGTTATCACTTGAAGTGAGTTCACTGTTTTGACTTCTTGTGGGAAAGTCTTCTGTTTTCCGGCGCTCTGCTTCTGGGGTTCGTCATCGTCTTCGCTTGGTGTGTCGAGCCCCTTGTGTTCGGTGTTAAGTCGGCCGGACTGCTTGAAGACCCAACAATCTCTGTGGGTATGGTTTGCAGGTTTCCCGGGGGTACTGTGGATTTGACATATCCTATCCAAGATTTTGTTTAGGTTGGATAGCTCGTCACTGTTGTCCTTAAGAGGCAGTGTTTTGTTATTCGGCCGAGAGCTTTTGAACCCGGCGTTGACCGCCGTGCTATTTGAGCCATTTTCCTTATTCCGGATCTTTTCTGCGTCGAGATTTCCCATTTCCATCCCTGACCTCGGATGTACTCGTTTTGCTGCTGCTGCATCTTGCCAGCCAGCTATCTTCCCCCGCGCAAAAGCGGGTCATGAGGCTTGTTAGCGCAGCCATTGTTCTTGGTTTTTCCAGGCCGAGGTGTCTGGCGAGCCATTCGTCTCGGACGTTATGTTTAAAGGCTGCTAAGGCTTCGGCGTCCGGTCAGTCGACTATTTGGTACTTTTTGGTGAGGAACCTGTTCCAGAATTTGCATGCTGACTCTCCGGGTTGTTGAGTTATGTGACTTAAATCATCTGCATCCGGAGGGCGGACATAAGTCCCCTGAAAATTTGCTCGAAACGCATCCTCGAGCTCTCCCCAACTTCCAATGGTATTTTCTGGGAGGCTTTTGAGCCAATGCCGAGCTGGCCCTTTGAGCTTGAGGGGTAGGTATTTTATGGCATGGAGATCGTCTCCTCTAGCCATATGTATGTGTAGGATGTAATCCTCAATCCAGACTCCAGGGTCTGTTGTTCCGTCGTATGCCTCTATGTTTACGGGCTTGAATCCCGCTGGAAATTCATGATCTAGTACCTCATCGGTGAAACATAGTGGATGTGCGGCGCCCCTGTATTTAGGTGTGCCGTAATCTTCGAACACTCGGCGTGTTGTGTTGCATCCTGGAGCCTTCTTTTTTGGCCCATAGATGGACCTGACCAGGCCATCCTTTTTGCGAGGATCTTTATGAGGATCGTGTGCTGACTTGTGTGCGGCGCCGCTTGCTGCTCTCAGCCTGTCATCTGGTTGTCTATCCGGCCAGGCGGCCTGTTTGTTTTTTGACTTTGGGGGCTCTACGGCCTCCTCGTCGAATTCAGGCAACAACTTGCACTTCGGGTAGCTCTTTGCTTGGTGACTATCGCCGTATTTATCTGCGGTCTTGAGTACTTTGCTCCATCTCATTCTGAGTACGTCTTCCACTGTTTTGAGCTTCCGCTTCTGCTTCTTCAAACTTCTTGCAGTGGCGACGAGCCTTTTGTGAAGGTTCTTATGCTCCGGTGATGTGTCCGGCGTGAGATCGTCTGGACTGTTGTTTTCGCCGGGGATGGGTTGCTCGTCCAATTCATCCTATTCGGATGTTTGCTTGGTGGCTTGTTTGTCATCCACTGGTTCGCCCTGCTCTACGGCTGGGTCAGTATGGGTGCTGTTGTTATCGAGGCAGGACTTCGGGCGGCGCTTGCGTCGCCGTTTTGGTTGTTTTCGGGGGAATTATCCTTCGCTGCGGCCCGTTGTTCCTCGTTATCGCTTCCTTTTGGTGTATCCACCATGTATACGTCGTGAGCTGAGGTGGCTTTCCAGTGCCCAGTAGGCGCTGGTCTTGGTCGTCGCCGGCATCATCGTCCATACGGTCGATGTCTTCGGGGTCGAAGTCTAGCATGTCGGTTAGGTCGTCGATAGTGGCTACTAAGTGGGTGGTGGGTGGGCTCTGAATTTCTTCGTCGTCCGCATCCCAACCGCCCTGACCGCAGTCCGGCCAGGGCTCTCCTGATAATGAGAGATATTTTAGCGAATTCAGGATGTCGCCGAAAGGTGAGTGTTGAAAGATGTCCGCAGCGGTGAACTCCATGATCTGCGCCCAATCAGATTCGATTGGAGGGGGCGCTGGAGGTTCGGAGTCCGGCAAGGAGTCCGGCACCTCGGAGTCACGAGCTTCACAAGGGACAGTGTCAGTATTCGGCTCCATCGCTGTAGAGGTTGCAGCCCCCGAGGCGGTGTCTAACCACCCGTCCTCGATCTGTGCAGCCGGCTCCGAATTAAGGGTCGGAGCGGACTCATGTGCGGCCTCCAGGGCACTGTCCGGCAGCAAAGCTAAATCATGCCCATCGTGACAGTGCAGCGCGCTCGGCTGTGGCTCGAATCCATCGAAGATCAAGTCTCCGCGGATGTCAGCTGTGAAGTTCAGACTTCCAAATCTGACCTAACGGCCAGGGGCGTAGCTTTCGATCTGCTCCAGATGGCCAAGCGAATTGGCCCGCAGTGCCGAGCCACCGAATACGAAGATCTGTCCGGGGAGAAAAGTCTCACCCTGGACCGCGTCGTTGTCGTTGATGATCGAAGGAGCCATCCAGCCTATCGGTGACGACACAGAGGAACTCTCAATGAAAGCACCAATGTCGGTGTCAAAACCAACGGATCTCGGGTAGGGGGTCCCGAACTATGCGTCTAGGCGGATGGTAACAGGAGACAAGGAACACGATGTTTTTATCCAGGTTCGGGCCCTCTCGACGGAGGTAAAACCCTACTCCTGCTTGATTGATATTGATGATATGGGTAGTACAAGAGTGGATCTACCACGAGATCAAGGAGGCTAAACCCTAGAAGCTAGCCTATGGTATGATTGTTGTTGTGTCCTATGGACTAAAACCCTCCGGTTTATATAGACACCAGAGAGGGCTAGGGTTACACAGAGTCGGTTACAATGGTAGGAGATCTACATATCCGTATCGCCAAGCTTGCCTTCCACGCCAAGGAAAGTCCCATCCGGACACGGGATGAAGTCTTCAATCTTGTATCTTCATAGTCTTGGAGTCCGGCCGATGATGATAGTTCGGCTATCCGGACACCCCCTAGTCCGGGACTCCCTCAATGGGCATCCCCAATCTTACGCTCTTTCCACTCCTTATTCCTTCATCCATCTTGATCTCACCCATAACTTGAAAACTTCAATCACATAAAACTTAACAAAACCTTCGCGAGATCTGTTATTATGAGAAAACCAATCTTTACTTTTAGTACCGTTATGAACCCATTCATATTTTCTATTGCATTATGCCTACTGTGTTCTAACTTTACAATGGCTTATACCCCCCGATACAATCCTTAGATTCGTCAAAATAAGCACACGATGCAACAAAAACAAAATCTGTCAAAAATAGGACAGTCTATAAAGACTCGAATTTTGCTCATACTTCTGTAACTCTAAAAATTCTCAAAAATTGTGACGATGTGGGCAATTTGCATATCAATCTTGCGTAAAATAATCAGATCAAAAACACATTTCTGTGTACAAAATTCCAGAACTGGGTGCAAAAGTTTCTATTTTTCAACAAGATCAAATCAACTACCATCCAACATAATCCTAAAGACTTTACTTGGCACAAACACATAAAACAATAAAACATAATCATAACAGTAGCATAATTGAGCAAACATACAAAAACAGAAACAAAAAGTGAAAAATTTATTTTATTCATTGGGTTGCCTCCCAACAAGCGCTATTGTTTTATGCCCCTAGCTAGACATAATGCATAGATTCAAGTATTGTCATCTTTCTTCTTATTTTCCATAGATGCGTTTTTGTCAAGCGTTTTATCAAATATAACTTGAAACACATCATCCATAGAAATTTTGGCATTATCAAGTTGTCCATCTGCATATCCCCTTTGATTCCCTGCTACAATCCAAAAATATTGTTGATTACCATCATTGAAAACTTGTTGGATCATATACATACTATGAATTCATTTTTTAAGGTTCTCATCAAAGATTTGATTATTGCCAAGCAAATGTCTTAATAAATAATCACTATTGTAAAGGATCTCATCTATTACCAATTTTCAGGTTCATACCATAAAAATCAAAAATCTCCCTAGCTTCCCGCACTATATGATCAAACTCATTCATAAGGACAAGAGTAGCCATTTTCTTAGCTTTAGGATCTTTTACAACAGGTAGTTCATAAAACAATCTTTGCAATGTAGGGTGAGAACGAATAAGTCGTTTCTCAAGTTTAAGAACAAGTGTTGAAATAGCTTCTCCATAAGTTTTAGTTCTTTTAAGTATATTGGCATCATCCAAAGCCAAAATTCCAATACAATTAAAGAATTCTTGGATGGCACTTTTTCCTCTAACATTCCATTGTCTCAAAACAAAAGTTTTAGAATCCAGATTAGCAGAACGTCTAATTTTAAGAGTTCTACCATCATCTGTTTCCGCCATACCAAAATCACTCATGATGATAGGTTCAAAAGAGGCAAGCAAGAAAAAGGCAAACGGAAATAAAGCAAATAAAAGGGCAAACATTTTTGTGATTTTTGTAAGAAACTTTTTAGAAGTGGGGGAGATGAAAACGAGAGTCAAATGGAAAATAAAATAAATTGCAAGAAGATGAGAGTTGTGATTAGGTACTTGATAGATGTTGATGATCGATGTCTACTACCCAACCTTCTTCTTGTAGACTTTGTTGGGCCTCCAAGTGCAAAGGTTTGTAGGACAGTAGCAAATTTCCCTCAAGTGGATGACCTAAGGTTTATCAATCCGTGGGAGGCGTAGGATGAAGATGGTCTCTCTCAAACAACCCTGCAACCAAATAATAAAGAGTCTCTTGTGTCCCCAACATACCCAATACAATGGTAAATTGTATTGGTGCACTAGTTCGGCGAGGAGATGGTGATACAAGTGCAATATGGAGGGTAGATATAGGTTTTTGTAATCTAAAAATATAAAAACAGCAAGGTAACCAGTAGTAAAAGTGAGCGAAAATGGTATTTCAATGCTTTGAAACAAGGCCTAGGGTTCATAATTTCACTAGTGCAAGTTCTCTCAACAATAATAACATCATTGGATTATATAACAATCCCTCAATGTGCAATAAAGAGTCACTCCAAAGTCACTAATAGCGGAGAATAAATGAAGAGATTATTGTAGGGTACGAAACCACCTCAAAGTTATTCTTTCCAATCAATCCATTGGGCTATTCCTATAAGTATCACAAAGAGCCCTAGAGTTCATAGTAAAATAACACCTTAAGACACACATCAACCAAAACCCTAATGTCACATAGATACTCCAATGTCACCTCAAGTATCCGTGGGTTTGATTATACGATATGCATCACACAATCTCATATTCATCTATTCAAACCAACACAAAGAACTTCAATGAGTGCCCAAAGTTTCTACCGGAGAGTCAAGACGAAAACGTGTGCCAACCCCTATCCATAAGTTCACAAGGTCACAGAACACGCAAGTTGATCACCAAAACATATATCAAGTGGATCACGTGAATATCCCGTTGTCACCATAGATAAGCACATGCAAGACGTATATCAAGTGTTCTCAAATCCTTAAAGACTCAATCCGATAAGATAACTTCAAAGGGAAAACTCAATCCATTACAAGAAGATAGATGGGGAGAAACATCATAAGATCCAACGATAATAGCAAAGGTCGCGGTACATCAAGATCGTGCCATATCAAGAACGGGCGAGAGAGAGATCAAACACATAGCTACTGGTACATACCCTCAGCCCCAAGGGTGAACTACTCCCTCCTCGTCATGGAGTGCGTCCGGATGATGAAGATGGCCACCGGTGATGGATCCCCCCTCCGACAGGGTGCCCGAACAGGGTCCCAATTTGTTTTTGGTGGCTACAGAGGCTTGCGGCGGCGGAACTCCTGATCTTGGTTTTGTTCTAGAAGTTTGGGGAAATATAAGAGGTGTTGTCCTTGGTAACAAGTTAGGGGGCTCCCCGAGTCATCCACGAGGTAGGGATGCGTGCCCGGGGGATAGGGCGCGCCCTCCACCCTCGTGGTTGACTCGTGACTCTTTTGGCCCAACTCTTTTGCTTTGGGGGATTCTTCTGGTCCAAAAATAATCGGCTTCTTCTGGTCCAAAAATAATATTCAGAAGTTTTCAAGTCAATTGGACTCTGTTTGATATTCCTTTTCTGTAAAACTCAAAAACAAGGAAAAAACAGAAACTGGCACTTGGCTCTAGGTTAATAGGTTAGTCCCCAAAATCATAAAAAATAGCATATAAATGCATATAAAACATCCAAGATGGAAATATAATAACATGGAACAATAAAAAATTATAGATACGTTGGAGACGTATCAAGCATCCCCAAGCTTAATTCCTGCTCATCCTCGAGTAAGTAAATGATAAAAATAGAATTTTTGACGTGGAATGCTACCTAACATATTTATCAATGTAATCTTATTTATTGTGGCAAGAATATTCAGATCCATAAGATTCAAACAAAAGTTTAGTATTGACATAAAAACAATAATACTTCAAGCATACTAATAAGACAATTATGTCTTCTCAAATTAACATGGCCAAAGAAAGCTTATCCCTACAAAATCATATAGTCTGGCTATGCTCCATCTTCATCACATAAAATATTCAAATCATGCACAACCTCGGTTTCAGCCAAGCAATTGTTTCATACTTTAGTATTCTCAAACCTTTTCAACTTTCACGCAATACATGAGCGTGAGCCATGGACATAGAACTATAGGTGGAATAGAATGGTGGTTGTGGAGAAGACAAAAAGAAGGAGATAGTCTCACATCAACTAGGCGTATCAATGGGCTATGGAGATGCCCATTAATGGATATCAATATGAGTGAGTAGGGATTGCCATGCATCGGATGCAATAGAGCTATAAGTGTATGAAAGCTCAAAATGAAACTAAGTGGGTGTGCATACAACTTGCCTCCTCGTGAAGACCTAGGGTGATTTGAGGAAGCCCATTGTTGGAATATACAAGCCAAGTGACAAAATAAGAGACTCTCTATCATGAAGATCATGGTGCTACTTTGAAGCACAAGTGTGGTAAAAGGATAGTAGCATTGCCCCTTCTCTCTTTTTCTCTCATTTTTTTTTGTTTTTTGGGCCTTCTCTTTTTTTGGCCTCTTTTTTATTTTTATTTTTTCATCCAGAGTCTCGTCCCAACTTGTGGGGGAATCATAGTCTCCATCATCCTTTCCTCACTGGGATAATGCTCTAATAATGAAGATCATAACACTTTTATTTACTTACAACTCAAGAATTACAACTCGATACTTAGAACAAAATATGACTCTATATGAATGCCTCCGGCGGTGTACCGGGATGTGCAATGAATCAAGAGTGACATGTATGAAAGAATTATAAATGGTGGCTTTGCCACAAATAAGATGTCAACTACATGGTCATGCAAAGCAATATGACAATGATGATGCATGTCATAATAAACGGAATAGTGGAAAGTTGCATGACAATATATCTCGAAATGGCTATGGAAACGCCATAATAGGTAGGTATGGTGGCTGTTTTGAGGAAGGTATATGGTGGGTGTAAGGTACCGGTGAAAGTTGCACGGTACTAAAGAGGCTAGCAATGGTGGAAGGGTGAGAGTGTGTACAATCCATGGACTCAACATTAGTCATAAAAAGCTAATATACTTATTGCAAAAATCTATTAGTTATCAAAACCAAGCAATATGCGCATGCTCCTAGAGGAAGGGTTGGTAGGAGTTAACCATCACGCGATCCCGACCTCCACACAAAGGATGACAATCAAAAAATACCTCATGCTTCAACTTCGTTACATAACGGTTCACCATACGTGCATGCTACGGGAATCACAAACCTCAACACAAGTATTTCTAAAATTAACAATTACTCCACTAGCATGACTCTAATATCATGATCTTCATATCTCAAAACAATCATACAGAATCAAACTTGTCATAGTATTCAATGAACTTTATATGAAAGTTTTTATTATATCTCTCTTGGATGCCCATCATATTAGGACCAAACTCATAACCAAAGCAGATTACCATGCTTTTTAAGACTCAAAATAATATAAGTGAAGCATGAGAGTTCATCAATTACTTCAAAATAAACCACCGCCGTGCTCTAAAAGATATAAGTGAAGCATTAGAGCAAACGACAAACTACTCCAAAAGATATAAGTGAAGATCAATGAGTAGTCGAACAATTATGTAACTATGTGAAGACTCTCTAACAATTAAGAATTTAATATCTTAATATTTTATTCAAACATCAACCAAAACAAAATAAAATAAAATGATGCTCCAAGCTAAACACATATCATGTGGTGAATACAAATATAGCTCCAAGTAAAGTTACCGATGAACAAAGACGAAAGCGGGGATGCCTTCCGGGGCATCCCCAAGCTTAGGCTCTTGGTCATCCTTGAATATTACCTTGGGGTGCCTTGGGCATCCCCAAGCTTAGGCTCTTGCCACTCCTTATTCCGTAGTCCATCTAAACTTCACCCAAAACTTGAAAACTTCACAACACAAAACTCAACAGAAAATCTCATAAGCTCCGTTAGTATAAGAAAATAAATCACCACTTTTGGTACTGTTTTGAACTCATTATAAATTCATACTGGTGTAATATCTACTGTATTACAACTTCTCTATGGTTCATACCCTTTGATACTACTCATAGATTCATCAAAATAAGCAAACACCACATAGAAAACAGAATCTGTCAAAAACCGAACAGTTTGTAGTAATCTGTAACTCTCATATACTTATGTAACTCCAAAAATCCAGCCCAACTAGGAAAACCTGAGACATTTGTGTACCAATCCATAGCAGAAATAATCAGATCAAAAGCACGTGTCTGTGAATTATTAAAACTAATTTACTGGGTGCAAAAGTTTGTGATTTTCAGCAGGATCAACACAACTATCACCGTAAGCTATCCCAAAGGTCTTACTTGGCACTTTATTGAAACAAAAGCAATAAAACATGATTACTACAGTAGCATAATCATGTGAACACACAAAAAACAGTAGGGGTAAATATTGGGTTGTCTCCCAACAAGCGCTTTTCTTTAATGCCTTTTAGGCTAGGCATGATGATTTCAATGAGGCTCACATAAAAGATAAGAATTGGAACATAATGGGAGCATCATGAAGAATATGACTAACACATTTAATACTAACCAACTTCCTATGCATAGGGATTTTTTTTGCAAACAACTTATGGGAACAAGAACCAACTAGCATAGGGAAGCAAAACAAGCATAGCTTCAAGATTTTAAACACATAGAGAGGAAACTTGATATTGTTGCAACTCCTACAAGCATATATTCCTCCATCATAACAACGTGTGCCAACCCCCATGCATAAGTTCACAAGTTCACAGAACCCACAAGTTGATCACCAAAACATACATCAAGTGGATCACGTGAATATCCCATTGTCACCTTGGATAAGCACATGCAAGATATATATCAAGTGTTCTCAAATCCTTAAAGACTCAATCCGATAAGATAACTTCAAAGGGAAAACTCAATCAATTACAAGAATGTAGAGGGGGATAAACATCAAGTGTGAACCAACTATAATTGCAAAGCTCGCGGTACATCAAGATCGTGCCATATCAAGAACACGAGAGAGAGAGAGTGAGATGGAGATCAAACACATAGCTACTAGTACATTCCCTCAGCCCCGAGGGTGAACTACTCCCTCCTCGTCATGGAGAGCGCAGGGATGATGAAGATGGCCACGGGTAATAGATCCCCCCTCCGGCAGGGTGCCGGAACAGGGTCCCAATTGGTTTTTGGTGGCTACAAAGGCTTGCGGCGGTGGAACTCCCAATTTTGGTTTTGTTCTGGAAGTTTGGGGACATATAAGAGGTGTTGGCGTCAGGAACAAGTCAGAGGGGTCCCCGAGTTATCCATGAGGTAGGGGGCGTGCCCAGAGTGGTAGGGCGTGCCCTCCACCCTCGTGGTTGACTCAGGACTCTTCTGGCCCAACTCTTTTGCTTCTGGGGCTTCTTCTGGTCCAAAAATAATCTCCACAAGTTTTCAGGTCAATTGGACTCCGTTTGATATTCCTTTTCTGTAAAACTCAAAAACAAGGAAAAAACAGAAACTGACACTAGGCTCTAGGTTAATAGGTTAGTCCCAAAAATCATATAAAATAGCATATAAATGCATGTAAAACATCAAGATGGATAATATAATAGCATGGATCAATCAAAAATTATAGATACGTTGGAGACGTGATTAACCTTGCTCCAACGTATCTATAATTTTTGATTGTTCCATGCTGTTATATTATCCATCTTGGACGTTTTAAAATGATTTTATAGTCATTTTATATTATTTTTTTGGTACTAACCTATTGACATAGTGCCCAATGCAAGTTGCTATTTTCTGCATGTTTTTTACATCACAGGAAATCAATATCAAACAGAGTCCAAACGCAAGGAAACTCCTGGAGGATTGTTTTTGGGCCAGAAGACATCCAGTGGGCCAAGGAAGCACCTCGGGTGGCTCGAGGGGAGGAACACCCACCAGGGCGCGCCAGGAGGCCCATGCGCGCCCTGGTGGGTTGTGCCCACCTCGGGTGCCCCCTGAACCGCCTCTTTGCTCTATAAATACCCCAATATTCCAGAAACCTTAGGGGAATCGACGAAAATCAATTCCAGCCGCCGCAAAGTCCAGAACCACCAGATCCAATGTAGACACCGTCATGGAGGGGTTCACCACTTCCATTGGTGCCTCTCCTATGATGCGTGAGTAGTTCTTTGTAGACCTATTGGTCCGTAGTTAGTAGCTAGATGGCTTTCTCTCTCTCTCTTGATTATCAATACAATGGTCTCTTGGAGATCCATATGATGTAAGTCTTTTTGCGGTGTGTTTGTTGGGATCCAATGAACTTTGAGTTTATGATCAGATCTATGTTTTTATCCATGAAAGTTATTTGAGTCTTCTTTGATCTCTTATATGCATGATTGCTTCTAGCCTCGTATTTCTTCTCCGATATTTGGGTTTTGTTTAGCCAACTTGATCTATTTATCTTGCAATGGGAAGAGGTGCTTTGTAGTGGGTTCGATTTTACGGTGCTTGATCCCAGTGACAGAAGGGGAACCGACATGTATGTATCATTGCTACTAAGGATAACAAGATGAGATCTATATCTCTGCAATAGATATACGGATCTCGTCTACATCATGTCATCGTTCTTATTGCGTTACTCCGTTTTTCTTTGAACTTAATACATTAGATGCATGCTGGATAGTGGTCAATGTGTGAAGTAATAGTAGTAGATGCAGGCAGGAGTCGGTCTACTAATCTTGGACGTGATGCCTATGTAATGATCATTGCCTGGATATCGTCATGATTATTTGAAGTTCTATCAATTGCCCAACAGTAATTGTTTGCCCACCGTTTGCTATTTTTATCGAGAGAAGCCACTAGTGAAACCTACGGCCGCCGGGTCTCTTTTCATCATATTTGCCTTTGTGATCTATTTTCCTTTGCATTTATTTTTAGATCTGTTAAACAAAAAAATACAAAAATACGTTGCTGCAATTTATTTGTTCTGTGATCTATTTATCCTATCTACCACTTTTACCTCACGTTATTTTCCTATCTTGAGGCGCCGTACCCGGAAGGGATTGACAACCCCTTTAACACGTCGAGTTGCGAGTATTTGTTATTTGTGTGCAGGTGATGTTTACGTGGTGTGAGGAGGTTCTCCTACTAGTTCGATAACCTTGGTCTCATCACTGAGGGAAATACCTACCGTCGCTATACTACATCATCCCTTCCTCTTTGGGGAAATACCAACATAGTTCTAGAAGACATCCAAAGGAATTTCTGGCGCCGTTGCCGGGGAGGATCTTCAACATCAACCAGGTTTCTAATCACAAATATCATCTCCTCGCAATTTACATTGTTTCCCATTCGCCTCTCGTTTTCCTCTCCCCCACTTCACAAAAATTTGCCGTTTTATTCACCCTCTTCTTCGTTTGCCTTTTTCTCATCAAATCTCATGTTCACTTGTGTTTCCATGTGCCTTTTATTTGCTTGCATCTTTGCTTGCTAAAAATCTATTGAGATGGATCCCCATACACTTGCTAATATTTTCAAGAGATCCAATTATGTTGAACCAGTTGCTAGTGATTTGAGTGCACTTGATTATCTCTATGAAGTTTTGCTTGAAATTCGTAAATCTGAAATTAGTGATGAAGTGCTAAAAGAAGAAATGTATGAAGTGATTCACGATAGCTCCTTTATGAAAAGCTTGATTGCAATGGTGTTACTATAAATTCTATTAATGCCAATTGTGCTAATTATTTGCAAAACCCCAAGTTTGGGGATGCTAATTTTGATATGTTCACTACTTATTGCAATGATCATGATTGGGGTGATTCTTCTTATGATCTTGAAAATTTATTTAAGCCTCATGATGAATATGTTTGTGATAATATTGAAAGTTGGTTCGGAAGAGTGTCAACTCTAGGTAATAGTGATCCCACATATTTGGAGAATGTTAAATCTTATGATTTTTTTGATAAAAGTGGGTTTGGAGAGGTCATGACTTTAGTTGATGGCAATCCCACTATTTTGGAAGAGTGTCAACTTTGCATGCATGTGGATCATGTTGAGAATATTTTATGTGATAGCTATATTGTTGAATTTGATTATGATCCTACATGTAATTATTATGAAAGAGGAAAATATGCTAGTAGGAATTTTCATGTTACTAAATTACCTCTCTTCATGTTGAGATTGCTATTGTTTCTTGATTCTTCCTTGCATATGTTAGATTTTTCTTGCCTTCATAATTTGTTTTCATATAGAATTCCTATGCCTAAGAAGTATGTTAGACTTAAATATTTTGGTCACATGATGCTCTTTTTGCATTGAAATTATTATCATTTATGTGAGCACCAATAAAATCATTATGCCTAGCTAGGGGTGTAAACCAATAGCGCTTGTTGGGAGGCAACCCAATGAATAAAATTTATTTTTGCTTTTTGCTTCCTGTCCTTGAGTGTTAGCACAATTATGCTACTGTTATGATTGTGTTTTTTGTGTTTTAAATAGTGTTTGTGCCAAGCAAGGCTTTTGGGAAGACTTGGGTGAATGTTTATTTGATCTAGCTGAAAAACAGATACTTTTGCGCTCACGAGAGTATTTGTCATTTTTTTTACAGAAGAGTGCTTTTAAGTTGATTCTTTTTGAAGAGGATTAATAGACGAATTCCTCACGTCCAAAAATTTATTTCAGAATTTTTGGAATTACAGAAGTATTCGAAATATTCTGATACGGCCAGGGCGAATGTGAGTGTTCTCAATGTTCTTGAAACTTTTCCACATGTCAATGGTTTAGAGGACAGAGATGTTTACGTAGCAAAATACATTAGATTTGATGAGAACTACAAGGAGGAGGTTGCAACTCTAGCTGAAGATACGTGCATGCTTGTTGATCCCTTGCATGGCTCAGGTTCAAATCAAGGAAAGAAGGATCAGCTGGATGTATGCTTGTCAGTTAGCCAGAGAAATAAATCACAAGACTCCCACACGTACAAATACTATTTTGGAGGGCTCAGTTTGCATGCTATTGGTGTACGTGGAGATTCCTATTTTTTATTAGATGATCAAGGAGTTAAGAGAAAGGGTGCAGATTTACTATTTCTGTTCTTTCCACGCAAAGAGATTGAGGGAGTCCCGGACTAGGGGGTGTCCGGATAGCCGAACTATCATCATCGGCCGGACTCCAAGACTATGAAGATACAAGATTGAAGACTTCGTCCCATGTCCGGATGGGACTTTCCTTGGTGTGGAAGGCAAGCTTGGTGATACGGATATGTAGATCTCCTACCATTGTAACCGACTCTGTGTAACCCTAGCCCTCTCCGGTGTCTATATAAACCGGAGGGTTTTAGTCCATAGGACACAACAACAATCATACCATAGGCTAGCTTCTAGGGTTTAGCCTCCTTGATCTCGTGGTAGATCCACTCTTGTACTACCCATATCATCAATATCGATCAAGCAGGAGTAGGGTTTTACCTCCATCGAGAGGGCCCGAACCTGGGTAAAAACATCGTGTCCCTTGTCTCCTGTTACCATCCTCCTAGACGCACAGTTCGGGACCCCCTACCCGAGATCCGCCGGTTTTGACACCGACATTGGTGCTTTCATTGAGAGTTCCTATGTGTCGTTACCGATAGGCTGGATGGCTCCTTCGATCATCAACGACAACGACGCGGTCCAGGGTGAGACTTTTCTCCCCGGACAAATCTTCGTATTCGGCGGCTTGGCACTGCGGGACAATTCACTTGGCCATCTGGAGCAGATCGAAAGCTACGCCCCTGGCCGTCAGGTCAGATTTGGAAGTCTGAACTTCACGGCTGACATCCACGGAGACTTGATCTTCGATGGATTCGAGCCATAGCCGAGCGCGCCGCATTGTCACGATGGGCATGATTTAGCTCTGCTGCCGGACAGTGCCCTGGAGGCCGCACACGAGTCCGTTCCGACCCTTAATTCGGAGCCGGTTGCGTAGACCGAGGACGGTAGGTTAGACACCGCCTCGGGGGCTGCAACCTCTACGACGATGGAGCCGAATACTGACCCTGTCCCTTGTGAAGCTCGTGACTCCGAGGTGCCGGACTCCGAACCTCCCGCGCCCCCTCCAATCGAATCCGATTGGGCGCCGATCATGGAGTTCACCGCTGCGGACATCTTTCAACACTCACCTTTCGGCGACATCCTGAATTCGCTAAAATATCTCTCGTTATCAGGAGAGCCCTGGCCGGACTGCGGTCAGGGCGGTTGGGATGTGGACGACAAAGAAATTCAGAGCCCACCCACCACCCACTTAGTAGCCACTGTCGACGACCTAACCGACATGCTAGACTTCGACCCCGAAGACATCGACGGTATGGACGATGATGCCGGAGACGACCAAGAACTAGCGCCTACTGGGCACTGGAAAGCCACCTCAGCTCACGACGTATACATGGTGGATACACCAAAAGGAAGCGATAACAAGGAACAACGAGACGCAGCGAAGGATAATTCCCCCGAAAAACAACCAAAACGGCGACGCAAGCGCTGCCCGAAGTCCCGCCTCGATAACAACAGCACCCATACTGACCCACCCGTAGAGCAGGGCGAACCAGTGGACGACGAACATGCCACCAAGCAACCATCCAAACAGGATGAATTGGACGAGAAACCCATCCCCAGCGAAAACAACAGTCCAGACGATCTCATGCCGGACACATCACCGGAGCATAAGAACCTTCACAAAAGGCTCGTCGCCACTACAAGAAGTTTGAAGAAGCAGAAGCGGAAGCTCAAAACAGCGGAAGACGTACTCAGAATGAGATGGAGCAAAGTACTCAAGACCGCAGATAAATACTGCGATAGTCACCAAGCAAAGAGCTACCCGAAGCGCAAGCTGTTGCCCGAATTCGACGAGGAGGCCGTAGAGCCCCCAAAGTCAACAAACAAAGAGGCCGCCTGGCCGGATAGACGACCAGATGACAGGCTGAGAGCGGCAAGCGGCACCGCACACAAGCCGGCACACGATCCACATAAGGGTCCTCGCAAAAAGGATGGCCCGGTCAGGTCCATCTATGGGCCAAAAAAGAAGGCTCCAGGATGCAACACAACACGCCGAGTGTTCGAAGATAACGGCACACCTAAATACAGGGGCGCCGCACATCCACTATGTTTCACCGATGAGGTACTGGATTATGAATTTCCAGTGGGATTCAAGCCCGTAAACATAGAGGCATACGGCGAAACAACAGACCCCGGAGTCTGGATTGAGGATTACATCCTATACATATATATGGCTAGAGGAGACGATCTCCATGCCATAAAATACCTACCCCTCAAGCTCAAAGGGCCAGCTCGGCATTGGCTCAAAAGCCTCCCAGAAAATACCATTGGAAGTTGGGAAGAGCTCGAGGATGCGTTTCGAGCAAATTTTCAGGGGACTTATGTCCGCCCTCCGGATGCAGATGATTTAAGTCACATAACTCAACAGCCCGGAGAGTCAGCACGCAAATTCTGGAATAGGTTCCTCACCAAAAAGAACCAAATAGTCGACTGTCCGGACGCCGAAGCCTTAGCAGCCTTTAAACATAACGTCCGAGACGAATGGCTCGCCAGACACCTCGGCCAAGAAAAACCAATAACAATGGCCGCGCTAACAAGCCTCATGACCCGCTTAAGGACAACAGTGACGGAATAAGGAAAATGGCTCAAATAGCACGGCGGTCAACACCGGGTTCAAAAGCTCTCGGTCGAATAACAAAACACTGCCTCTTAAGGACAACAGTGACAAGCTATCCAACCTAAACAAAATCTTGGATAGGATATGTCAAATCCACAGTACCCCCGGGAAACCTGCAAACCATACCCACAGAGATTGTTGGGTCTTCAAGCAGTCTGGCCGACTTAACCCCGAACACAAGGGGCTCGACACACCAAGCGAAGACGATGACGAACCCCACAAGCAGAGCGCCGGAAAACAGAAGACTTTCCCACAAGAAGTCAAAACAGTGAACTCACTTCAAGTGATAACAAGGAAAAATAGTGCGGCACCTACTAAAATACGCGCCGCACAGTCCACCCCAGCGGAGTACCGAAACTGGATGTCAAAACCAATTACTTTCGACCATCAGGATTACTCCAGAAGTATTCAAAACGCAGGAAGGACTGCTTTGATATTGAAGCCCATAATCGACGGACTCCAATTTACACAAGTCCTAATGGATGACGACAGCGATATAAACCTGCTATATCCGGACACAATCCGCAAAATGGGGATAGACCCTACCAAAATTCGCCATAGCAGCACTTCCTTTAAAGGAGTGACGCCAGGCCCTTACGCCAATTGCACGGGCTCCTTACTACTAGAAGTTGTGTTCGGTTCATCCGACAACTTCCGTCGCGAAAAGCTAATCTTCCATATCGCCCCATTTAAAAGTAGCCATCAAGCACTATTGGGACGCGAAGCTTTCGCCCGCTTTAGCGCAATACCGCATTACGCGTCTCTTACACTTAAAATGCCCGGTCCACGCGGCATCATCTCATTAAAAGGTAACTTCGAGTGTTCCTCGACCATGGAAGAACGTGAGACTGCCTTGACAGCCACACACTAATCCGGCCTGGCTAATCAAAGCCCCTAAAAAACAGGTCATTCAGACCCCGGACACGGTTAGGCGAGTCCGGCATAAATAAACTAGGGGCTTCCTAGCCGCATACCCCTTTACAAGGGGCTGCACGCATGAATAATGAGAGCAAATAAAGCTCAACTCTATTCATCTTTTAAAATCATACTCTGTTTTACATACATTTTTTGCACGATATTTTTCTAAACTAAAGTTCTTCTCTTCTTACAGACGAACAACGTGCTACACCCGTCCAGGATACAGCACAACGGAGACACAGCCGCAGACGTGCAGCAGGGACCCGTTACAAGGATTCTTTTTAGATTAAGACCCTGCATAAACCTTTTTTACTGTCTCTTGTTGATACACGTCCCCCGGTTTCTTACCATAACCGAGGAGGAGGCTGGCGTTTTGGCATCGGCCGCGTTAGAAGTTTTCGCACGTACCTGGACACTAGGGGCTTAAGGGCATTGTTCTGCCCGTCATCATAAAGATCGAATACCTCGGGGAGTGTTTAGCGTCTCGAGTTAGGCCTTATATGCATCAGCTCTGAATCATGTCTTTGGTCAAATGTTGGGTTTGCCCGGCTCCTGTGTTTTGCTGCCTTACGTTCCGCTCTATCGGCTAACGCGGCACCAGGAGAACTACTGCGATTGTGCCCCGGTTCGGCCGGGCGAGCACCTCAGTAGAGAAAGCTGAAAACTGACTGTCATGATATAGCGAGAGACTGGTCAACCACTCGATCGACTACCGGAATGTTTAGAATTCCTCCGCTTTAATGAAGGACCGTTTCCTGGTCAGGCACACACGCGCCTCGAGTTCGGAGAGCGCGGTGCCCCTAGGGGCTATATAGTAGCCCCACCATCGAACTCCTATGGCTAAGTGAAAGTGATCAAGCATTATAGTCCGGTTGCCTAGTTTGCTACGCTATCACCTCCTTCAAAGGACCAAGACGTTGGATTAATTGTGAAAATGCGCTCTTTTGCAAACACCCCCGCACCATGTGCGTGGGGGCTGAAGCCGAAGACTGCCATCTTTCAGGTAATATATACATATACATTAACGACCGCACAGGAGATATTTCAATACTTGAACGCACAAGTATAAAAAGCCGTTACATTATAAATATGGTTTTACAAAATCATACATGTCATTTGAACATAACATCTTTCGAGCACTGCAACTCTATTAAACGAGCGCTCTGCAGGACTTCCTCAAAATAGTGCTCGGGGGGTAATCGGCTTCTGTCCGAACCCCGGGATGCAACATCGGTGGCATCCATCTCTGCCCAGTATGTTTTGACACGGGCGAGAGCCATCCGTGCACCCTCTATGCATACCGACCGCTTCATCGCCTTGATATGCGGCACCGCACCAAGGAATTGCTGCACTAAGCCAAAATAACTCTTCGGCTTGGGCCTTTCCGGCCACAAATGAGCCACCACATCCTTCATGGCAAGTCCGGACAGCCTATTCAGCTCAGCCCACTCAGCCAACCGATCGGTTAACGGAAGGGGACGCCCCGGACTATGGAATTGAGACCAAAAAAGCTCTTCCATTTCGTGATCCTTTTGGCTTCGGAAGTGCACGACTGCGTCCGCCGCACTCGCCGCCAAATTCAAATAAGGATCCTCCGCACCCCACAACTGGCCCAACTGAGCATACTTCGGATCTGTGAACTTCCTACGCAGCAGAAAGGGCTTTCCAGCCGCAATGTCTCCGGCCTGACGTAGCTCCTCCTTTATAGCCCGCATTGCAGAACGGGCATCCTTGGCTTCGGTGGTGGCCTTCTTCAGGTCCTCTTGCCCCGCTTGGCGTTCTCTTTCAAGAACCTCATAGCGGTCGGCAGCACCTTTCAGTTTCACGGCCATTCCGGCCATCTCCTCCCTGCTTCGGCAGTGAGCAGCCTTTTCGGCTTTCAGCTCCTCAGCTGCCTTCGAGGCAGCCGCATCACTTTTTCTGGCTTGCTCCTTGGCTCGAGCAAGCTCTGCCCGAAGGTCCTCCACAGCGGCGGCGCCATCTGCATCAAGCATACATGTTGTAAGGTGTGGGCATCAGCTCACTTACCAGGTGACCGCGGAGAAACCACCTACCTTGTGACTCGTCAAGTCATTTATTGACCAGCTCGATGTCCGCATCCGCAATGTCGAGTTAGCGCTCCAGTTCGGCAACTCTATCAGTCCGGCTGGCCACCGAACGTTCCGCCACCTGCATAGGAAAGGCGACATTTTATAACTGATATTATGATCCTCGGCACGCTGTCGCTTTCGACAACGTACCGAGTCTCAGGGGCTACTATCTATACAGGGCGAACTCTATGTGCAAAACTGTCAAAAGGTATGTCATTTTTTGCGTACCTCAAACCTCGTCAGTAAACTTCTGACGGCCTCATGCAACCCGCTCTCAGCGGATGAGATCCTTTCAATTACTGTACTCATTAATGTACGGTGATCTTCTGAGATAGACGCCCTCTCGAGCAGATCCTTCAGCTCCACCGGCCGTACACCAGTTGGTGCCGAACTCCCCGGCCCTGCCGAACTCGGGGAGACCCTCCGTGACGACACCTCAGGGTCGTCCGCCCCGCCTGACGGCGCGGAAGATGGAGGCGTTTCTCTCTCCATCATCTTCGGACGAAGGTCCCCCGAAGATGAGCTCTGCTGAGAAGGGCTGAGATCCGAACTACATGGTAAGAACGTAGGTTATCCTCAGAAATAAAAATAGGGATGTCCCTTATTACAGAACTCCCCTTTTTCTACTTACGGCTCGCTGGAGGGCTGATTCCTTTGGGGAGACAGTGCGGCCGGGACTCCTCCCGGCACAGGACCTTCCGGTGCAGATTTCTTCCCCCGCTTTGAGGCCTTAGCCTCCGGGTCTTCGGAAGCGGTCCTCTTCTCCCCCTGGAGGGAGGGATTCTTGATTCCCCCCTTATTGAGAGCCTCCTTAGCAGAGGCGGTAGTTTCCCTGTTCCCCCCTTCGCCTTCCTCCGAAGGCGCAACCTCCAACATCTTGACTAACACGGGATCCGGCGTGGTCTCAGGGAGGGGGGCCGGACACCGTATCAGTTTTGCTCGCGCTATCCACTCCTGTTCAAAGGATAGCTGGTTAAAAGGCAAATCCATGATAAATAAATGGACGGTATGTCCAGACATAGGACTACTTACTTGAGTATCCGGGCGATTGCAGCTTAGGCCGGCGTCCTCGGTCAAGTCCGGACACATCTCTTGTGATCCGAAGAACAGTTTATACATCTCCACGGATGTCGTACCCATGAAGTGTTGCAGAGCTCGCGGTCCCTCCGGATTGAATTCCCACAGGAGGAGGGGGCGACGTTTGCAGGGCAGAAGACGCCGAATCAGCATAACCTGCGTCACTACGACCAGATTGATCTCCCTCTCTTGGAGGTCTCGAATCCAGCCCTGCAATATGGGTACGTCCTTGGACGGCCCCCAGTCAAGCCCTTTGTTGACCCATGACGTCAGCCGTTGTGGAGGGCCCGAGCGAAAGGCGGGCGGCGGCCTCTGCCTGCTGCCCCGGGGAGCGGTGATATAGAACCACTCATGTTGCCACAAGCCGAGCTCCTCCTGAAAAGAGCCCTCGGGCCATGGAGCATCGGCCCTCTTGCTTATAACCGCCCCGCCGCACTCTGCCTGACGCCCCTCAATCATCTGCGGCTAAACGTTGAAGGTTTTGAGCCACAAACCAAAGTGGGGGGTAGTGCGGAGGAAGGCTTCGCAGACAACAATAAATGATGAGATGTGGAGGATGGACTCCGGAGCCAAGTCGGGGAATTCCAGCCCATAGTAAAACATGAGCCCCCTCACGAAGGGATCCATCGGGAAGCCTAAACCCCGACAGAGGTGAGACACGAACACGACACTCTCGCCAGGCTCGGGAGTAGGAATGACTTGCCCTTGGGCAGGCAACCTATGCGAAATCTCGTAGGTTAAGTACCTGGCGTCTCTCAGCTTTAGAACGTCCTCTTCCGTGACGGAGGAGGGCATCCACCGGCCCTGTAGGTCGGAGCCGGACATTGTCGAAGGTCCGGAGTGCCCGAATCTGGAGCCTTGGGTGTTGGAACTCGGGGCGAGGGGCAGATTCGATTGAGGATTGAAGAAAAAGAACGGGCCTTGGTCTCATTATAAAGAGGGAGAATACCAAGAGTCGTCCCCGTGACCGTTTGGAACTCGCCTTCGATAGGGGGGCGTGGCAACGGGCGCGGTTGGGTTACCCACGTCCATATTGATGAGAATCCCGAAATAAGGGGAACACGATCTCTGCTTCGACAAGACGTGCCAAGGAAACCGCTTCGCTAAACGCGCTGAGGTGGTATAATAAAAACGATTCGAGTAAAGGCTTGGTTGTGGTGTGACGTCACGCCACAAAATACGTCAGCAGATTGAACTTGTGTAAATATTATCTCTCTACGGTGGTATGTGGAATTTATTTTACAGAGCCGGACACTATCCTGGTGTTCACAATCTTCTATAAATTATTTGGAGGAAGAACCCGCCTTGCAATGCTGAAGACAATATGCGCGCCGTACTCGTCGTCATTGAAGCCTGGTTCAGGGGCTACTGAGGGAGTCCCGGACTAGGGGGTGTCCGGATAGCCGAACTATCATCATCGGCCGGACTACATGACTATGAAGATACAAGATTGAAGACTTCGTCCCGTGTCCGGATGGGACTTTCCTTGGCGTGGAAGGCAAGCTTGGCGATACGGTAGATCTCCTACCATTGTAACCAACTCTGTGTAACCCTAGCCCTCTCCGGTGTCTATATAAACCGGAGGGTTTTAGTCCATAGCACACAACAACAATCATACCATAGGCTAGCTTCTAGGGTTTATCCTCCATGATCTCGTGGTAGATCCACTCTTGTACTACCCATATCATCAATATCAATCAAGCAGGAGTAGGGTTTTACCTCCGTCGAGAGGGCCCGAACCTGGGTAAAAACATCGTGTCCCTTGTCTCCTGTTACCATCCGCCTAGACGCACAGTTCGGGACCCCCTACCCAAGATCCGCCGGTTTTGAAACCGACAGAGATGTTCGTGAAAGGTGCATGCAGAACATGGGATGCATGGAGTCTATTAACCTTGAAGGAAATTGGCTGGGGCCCACCTACCATGCAAGCAAAAAATATGGCGCACCCAATTCTATGGAGACAATCGGTTTGTTAGTTATAGATAGAGATAGAGATAGAAGTAAATAAATTGCCGAGATGTAAAAGGCAAGTATTTTTTTTAGTTTTAGCAGAGTCCAGATTTCTTTCAACCGATTGCTTTCCTTTTTATTCTATGCGTGAGTTTGGTTACTTAACAACCAAGTTAAAGGAGGCCGGCTAATATATAAAGCTAGGTGCACCGTTGTAAAAGACAGGTTATATTTTTATGAATAGACACGATGTGTTTTAGGGTAAAAACCCGTATCGTGTTTTGGGGGAAGCTGTCTAAAAATCCCTAAGTTTTGGAGGAAGCTTTAGAAAACTTCTGTGTTGCAATTTATCTTCGTGCAAATTGTTTTGTGCATGAGTACCGTCGTCGAGATTAGTTTTCTCATGCTGGACAGTAAGGTTAAATCCCTCTACTTCGCGTACATATCGTGCGCGGGCGAGAGGCTACTACTGCTGAAGGTGGAGTGTCGTGAAAGGTCGGGCCGCAACAACGGATCAGATCTCACCAACGGGGTTCGGTCTACATCAGGTGGTATTCAGAGCCAGGTTGTTCACGGCACTGTGCGGAAGATGACTGGATTATCATTGAAGCTAAGCTATGGATTTCAGTTGGAGGAGGAAGGCCGATGGGATGGACTTTTTCATACTCGTGTTGTGGTACAAGAGAGATCATGTGCTATGACAATCGACCACATGAGTTTTATCAACGCGACAAGCATCGAGATGGTGGAGAAGTTGGAACTGCCAATGACACCACGCCCACAACCATACTCATTCCGTTGGGGTCATGAAGAGCTCAGTGTCACACATCAAGCCAAGGTGCCGTTTTTGTTGGGAAAATATTATTGCACGGTTTTGTGTGACGTGATTCCCGCTCCGATGGTTTCATGTCACTTATTGTTTGGCAAGCCATGGTACAAAGAACACGATGTTTCATATGATTGTCAAACACACATATATACGGTCAAGATGGGTAAGAAGTACAACCTCGTGCCTATGGGTCGGGATCGTTTTATTGCTTGGAGGAGAGAACATCAGAAGAAGGTAAAAGAAGAAGAAGATGCTAAAAATGATATGGTCGAATCTACTGAAAATTGTGTGGTCGTTGTTCAATCCATACATCAAAATATTGCTGCAGAGATTGAGTCGAAACCGAGGACGGTTTCGTTTCAAGGGGGAGAGGATGATACGGCCAGGGTGAATGTGAGTGTTCTCAATGTTCTTGAAACTTTTCACCATGTCAATGGTTTAGAGGCCAGAGATGTTTACGTAGCAAAATACATTAGATTTGATGAGAACTACGAGGAGGAGGTTGCAACTCTAGCTGAAGATACGTGCATGCTTGTTGATCCCTTGCATGGCTCAGGTTCAAATCAAGGAAAGAAGGATCAGCTGGATGTATGCTTGTCAGTTAGCCAGAGAAAGAAATCACAAGACTCCCACACGTACAAATACTATTTTGGAGGGCTCAGTTTGCACGCTATTGGTGTACGTGGCGATTCCTATTTTCTATTAGATGATCAAGGAGTTAAGGGAAAGGGTGCAGATTTACTATTTCTGTTCTTTCCACGCAAAGAGATGTTCGTGAAAGGTGCATGCAGAACGTGGGATGCATGGAGTCTATTAACCTTGAAGGAAATTGGCTGGGGCCCACCTACCATGCAAGAAGAAAATATGGTGCACCCAATTCTATGGAGACAATCGATTTCTTAGTTATAGATAGAGATAGAGATAGAAGTAAATAAATTGCCGAGATGTAAAAGGCAAGTATTTTTTTTAGTTTTAGCAGAGTCCAGATTTCTTTCAACCGATTGCTTTACTTTTTATTCTATGCGTGAGTTTGGTTACTTAACAACCAAGTTATAGGAGGCCGGCTAATATATAAAGCTAGGTGCACCGTTGTAAAAGACAGGTTATATTTTTATGAATAGACACGATGTGTTTTTAGGGTAAAAACCCATATCGAGTTTTGGGTGAAGCTGTCTAAAAATCCCTAAGTTTTGGAGGAAGCTTTAGAAACTATGTTGCGATTTCTCTTCGTGGAAATTGTTTTGTGCGTGAGTACCGTCGTCGAGATTGGTTTTCTCGTGCTGGACCGTAAGGTTAAATCCCTCTACTTTGCGTACATCGCGTGCGCGAGCGAGAGGCTACTACTGCTGAAGGTGGAGTGTCGTGAAAGGTCGGGCCGCAACAACGGATCAGATCTCACCAACGGGGTTCGGTCTACATCATATTAGAATAGCTACAGACTACTCTGTTTTTGACAGATTCTGTTTTCTTTGCGTTGTGTGCTTGTTTTGATGATTCTATGGTTTTCTTTGATGAGTTTTTGCCATAGAAAAGTTGGAATACAGTAGA
Organism: Triticum timopheevii; assembly: GCA_963921465.1. Taxonomy (NCBI): domain Eukaryota; kingdom Viridiplantae; phylum Streptophyta; class Magnoliopsida; order Poales; family Poaceae; genus Triticum; species Triticum timopheevii. The sequence continues at coordinate 624,456,532 of OY997270.1, read as the reverse complement.
TATAATGAAAAAACAAAATAAGAATAGGTTTGCTACAGTACTGATAGTAGTGGTTTGGTTTCTTATACTAACGGATCTCACGAAGTTTTTGTTTGAGTTTTGTGTGATTGAAGTTTTCAAGTTTTGGGTTATCTTACGATGGATGAAGGAATAAGGATAAGCAAAAGGCTAAGCTTGGGGATGCCCGAGGCACCCCAAGATAATATTCAAAGAAGTAGCAAGCAACTAAGCTTGGGTATGCCCCCGAGTGGCATCCCCGCTTTCTTCTAACAACCATCGGTATTTTACTTGAAACTATATTTTTACTCGTCACATGATATGAGTTTTGCTTGGAGCGTCTTGTATGATATGAGTCTTTGCTTTTTTTGCTTTGTGTTTAGTGTTGAATCCTTGCTGGACACACCTTTTTTAGAGAACCAAAAAATTATGATATGCTTGCTCCTATATGCTTCACTTAAATTTTTAGAGCCGTGGATTTGCTCTAGTACTTCACTTATATCTTCTTGGGCACGGTGTGCTTTATTAATTTTCAAGAAATTCTCTCATGCTCCACTTAGATTTATTTGCGAGTTAGTAAATTTTTAAGAAATTCTCTCTTGCTTCACTTAGATTATTTTGAGAGAAAGAAAAAATTTATGCTCATGATCTTCACTTATATTTGTTTGAGTTTATCAAAAGCAACATATGAAAATAGTCCCGAAGTGATAGATATCCAAGGAGGATATAATAAAAACTTCCATGAAGATCATTGGACAAAATAAACTTGATTCTTAGTAGTGGTTTTGAGATATGACGATATGATATGTGAGTCATGTTGATGAGTAATCATGCTTTAGTAAGAATATTGATGTTAAGGTTTGTGATTCCCTATGCAAGCACGAAAGTCAATACTTATGCAATGAAATTTATATCCTATTTATTGTGCATTATTCGGTGTTACTTATGCTTAATGCTTGGGTACGAGATTTTTCGCTTTTTTGTTGGTCGCTTCTCAATCTTTTTGCTAGCCTTCATCTTGCATTAAGCATGATCACTACTGGTGCATCCAAAACCCTTTACGCCAGTTTTGCCATATAAGCCCACTATACCTACCTATATGCGGTTTCCGTGCCGTTCTAAGGAAATTTACATGTGACATATCTAATGTTCAAAATAAATTTCACTTTTGTGTGCTCTACTACTCGCGAAGCGGTAAAGGGTAGCCAATGTTTTCCATGCTAGATGTGTTATTATCATGATGAGTGTTTATTCACTTGTCATTGCACGGGAGTACGACAAAGATATTAGGGATGCCCAGTCCCAAAATGAAAAATGAATTTAATTTATGTTGTCAAATAATAAATTCCTTGGAAAGTGTTGGTATGTAGGGCGCCCGTGGATACAGTTAGCCATGAAAAGTGAAAGTAATGGTGGAAAAAGGAATAAACTTTATTTTCTGTTTGGGAACCGCCTATGATGTATCTAGCATGGAAAGTGTTGGGATGCTCCAAGTCGTTTTCATTGGTGGGAAAAAGTATGCCTCTCAAAAATAAATTTTTTATCTCTCAATTTAAGCTTTGAGCTCTGGCACCTCTACAAATCACTACTTCCCTCCGCGAAGTGCCTTTCTTTTACTTATGCAATGTTTTTTGAATTTGAGTCTCCACCTTCTCTTATAAAGCACCAACTAAGGGGCACTATGATTGTATTTGAGCATTGGGTGTAGCTAATATTCGAGTATGTTTCATGAATGGATCAATGATTGAGCATGATGGGCTAGGGATAACTTGCTTTAGTGTTGATATTTTGAAAGACATGGTTGCTTGTTCATATTCTTGAGTATTAAAGTCTTCATGTCAAAACTAGACTATTGCTTTGAATCATATAAAAGTCCATATGTCCATGCTATAAAGAAAAGAAATGCGATAAACATGTTAGGCAGCATTCCACATCAAAAATTATGTTTTTATCATTTACCTACACGAGGACGAGCAGGAATTAAGCTTGGGGATGCTGATACGTCTCCAACGTATCTATAATTTTTGATTGTTCCATGCTGTTATGTTATCATTCTTGGATGTTTTACAATCATTTTATATCATTTTTTGGTACTAACCTATTGACATAGTGCCCAGTGCCAGTTGATGTTTCTGCATGTTTTTTACATTGCAGGAAATCAATATCAAACGGAGTCCAAACGCAACGGAACACCTGGAGGATTTTTTGGGGCCAGAAGACATCCAGTGGGCCAAGGAAGCACCTGGGGGTGGATCGAGGGGAGCAACACCCACTAGGGCACGCTAGGAGGCCCAGGCGCGCCTTGGTGGGTTGTGCCCACTTCTGGTGCCCCCTGAACCGCCTCTTTGCTCTATAAATACCCCAATATTCGAAAAACCCTATGAGAGTCGACGAAAATCCATTCCAGCCACCGCAGAGTCCAGAACCACCAGATCTAATCTAGACACCGTCATGGAGGGGTTCACCACTTCCATTGGTGCCTCTCCTATGATGCGTGAGTAGTTCTTTGTAGACCTACGGGTTCGTAGTTAGTAGCTAGATGGCTTCCTCTCTCTCTTGATTATCAATACAATGGTCACTTGGAGATCCATATTATGTAAGTCTTTTTGCGGTGTGTTTGTTCGGATCCGATGAACTTTGAGTTTATGATCAGATCTATTTTTTTATCCATGAAAATTATTTGAGTCTTCTTTGATCTCTTATATGCATGATTTCTTATAGCCTTGTATTTATTCTCCGATATTTGGGTTTTGTTTGGCCAACTTGGTCTATTTATCTTGCAATTGGAAGAGGTGCTTTGTAGTGGGTTCGATCTTACGGTGCTTGATCCCAGTGACAGAAGGGGAACCGACACGTATGTATCGTTGCTACTAAGGATAACAAGATGAGATTTGTATCTCCGCAATAGATAAACGGATCTCTTCTACATCATGTCATCGTTCTTATTGCATTACCCCGTTTTTCCATGAACTTAATACACTAGATGCATGCTGGATAGCAGTCGATGTGTGGAGTAATAGTAGTAGATGCAGGCAGGAGTCGGTCTACTAATCTTGGACGTGATGCCTATGTAATGATCATTGCTTGGATATCGTCATGATTATTTGAAGTTCTATCAATTGCCCAACAGTAATTGTTTTCCCACCATTTGCTATTTTTCTCTAGAGAAGCCACTAGTGAAACCTACGGCCCTCGGGTCTGTTTTCATCATATTTGCCTTTGCGATCTATTTTACTTTGCATTTATTTTCAGATCTATTAAACAAAAAATACAAAAAAAACCTTGCTGCTATTTATTTGTTCCGTGATCTATTTATCCTATCTACCACTTTTACCTCATGTTATTTCCCTCTCTCGAGGTGTCGTACCCGGAAGATATTGACAACCCCTTTAACACGTCGGGTTGCGAGTATTTGTTATTTGTGTGTAGGTGCTGTTTATGTCGTGTGAGGAGGTTCTCCTACTGGTTCGATAACCTTGGTCTCATCACTGAGGGAAATATCTACCGTCGCTATACTGCATCATCGCTTCCTCTTGGGGAAATACGGACGTAGTTCTAGAAGACATCACATGTATCAATGATGTCTCCCCGACAACAGCGCCAGAAATTCTTCCTGATTGCTTGTATCTGCATTGTAATTTCCCTGAAGAGGAAGGGATGATGTAGCACAACAAAGGTAAGTATTTGCCTCAGTTGTGAAACCAAGGTTATCAATCCAGTAGGAGAACCAACCAACACTAGGTAAACAACACATGCACACAAACAACAAATACTGGCAACCCAATGCGTAAGAGGGGTTGTCAATCCCTCCACGGTATTGAGATAGATTAAATTGTATGAGATTGATAAATAGATCTAAATAAAACACAAAATGAAATAAATAAAGAAAAATTGTAGCAAGGTATTTTTGGTTTTAATATGATAGGAAAATAGACACGGGGGTCGTAGTTTTCACTAGAGGCCTCCCTTAAGAAAATAAAATATGGTGGGTAAACAAATTACTGTTGGGCAATTGACAGAAAAGCGAATAATCATGATGATATCCAAGGCAATGGTCATGAATATAGGCACCACATCCATGATTAGTAGACCAAAACGATATTGCATCTACTACTATTACTTCAAACATCCACCACTATCTAGTATGCATCTGGTGTATTAAGTTCACAGAAAAACGGAGTAATGCAATAAAACGATGACATGATGTAGAAAGATAAACTCACATATGAATAAACCCCATCTTGTTACCCTTAATAGCAATGATACATGCGTGTCATGTCTCTATCTGTCACTAAGATTGAGCACCGCAAGATCGAACCCATCACAAAGTTCCTCTTTCCATAGCAAGATAAATCAATCTAGTTGGCCAAACCAAACCAATAAATCGGAGAGAAAAATACGAGGCTATAACGATCATGCATAAAAGAGTTGAAAGAAGACTCCAATAATATTCATGTATAGAACTGATCATAAACTCACAATTCATCGAATCCCAACAAACACACCGCAAAAAAAAGAGTTACATCAAATAGATCTCCAAGAACATCGAGGAAAACATTGTATTAAAAATCAAAAAGAGAGAAGAAGTCATCTAGCTACTATCTATGGACCCGTAGGTCTATGGTAAACTACTCACGAATCATCAGAGGGGAAAGGGTGATGATGAAGACCCCTCCGTGATCATTGCCCCCTCTGGCAGAGTGCCGGAAAAGGCCTCTAGATTGGATCTCGTGGTTCTGGAACTTGCTGCGGCTAGAAAAGTGTTTCGTCGACTCCCCTAGGGTTTTAAGGATTTAGAGTATTTATAGAGTCAGGGGCAAGGTAAGGCGGTTCTCGTGGGATCCACTACCCACCAGGGCACGTCGGGGCCCTCCGACGTGCCCTGGTACCTAGTGGGCCTCATGGGCCTCCTCTCGTGTGCTACGAAAGCTTCCAGAGTCCTTTATGACTAGAAAAAATCTCCAAAAATTTGTGGCATTTGGACTTCGTTTGATATTGATATTCCACAAAGTAAAAAAACAAGTAAAAAATAGAAACTGACACTGGGCACTCTGTCAATAGGTTAGTCCCCCAAAAAATATAAAGTTGCTAGTAAATGAATATAAAACATCCCAAATTGATATTTTAATAATTTGGGACAATAAAAAATTATAGATACGTTGGAGACGTATCAGGGCTACACCATCACCCTCATCCTCGACAATCATATTGTGCAGAATTACACAACATGTCATCAACTGCCACAAAGTTTCTGAGTCCCACGTCATTGCAGCGCTCCACACAATCATATGGTCTTCACGAACGCCGCCCACTAAGGATAGATACCATCGGCAAGATAGTACCCCATGTTTTAGTCTCGGCCATTGACGGTGTACGGTGGTGATTCCCCATTGCAAAGCCTCCTGAACACTGGAGATGGTTGAAGCACGTTGATGTCGTTGTGAGAACCGGGCATTCAAAATAAAAACATGCCAAATTCATAAGTCATGTGATGCCACCGCTTCTAGTATGATGGTGGCCTCTCTGGTGTGACCTTGATATATTCCCTGCAGACCTTTGGGGCGCTTCTTCCATTGCTAATGCATGCAATTAGTTGATCCGAGCATTCCTGGAAACCCCCTTGCCTCTCCAATAGCCAACAATTTTTCTGTGTCCTGTGCATTTGGTTCTCTGAGATACTCAGGTCCAAACACCTCCACCACGGCGCGTAGTCTACAGGCACGTATTCTCCCCCATCCCGACCATCTCACCAATGGCGTCTACAGCAGTACCAAGTGCAAGCATCCTCAGAGTAGCCATGCCCTTTTTCTTGGCCGAGAAAGAAAGTTGGCCGCAGCAGTCCCTTCTAGGCTTGAAGTAGTAATTGTGTGCCTCCACTCCCTCCACAATGCGCAAAAACAATGGTTTCCGCTTGCGAAAACGGCGACGGAACCATGGATCATCCAGGAAAGCGGGGCTGGGAGCAAATTAGTCATTGTGCAGTAGCTTTACTTCGGACACCCTATCCCGGTTGATCACTCTTCTCCCTTGATTGAGCCCTTGAAGTTGAGAATATGCCCCACCTACCGGTCCATTTCCTCTTGCATGTTCATGAGTATGATCATGTTCACTTTGTCCAAATCCGACGAATCAAAGAACCCATCATGAATCATTGGGTGAAGTTCCGACGAAGCATCGGAATCCATCATTTACCTAACAAAATCACAAAAAATCCGGTCGGACATTGTGTCAAACACAACAAGCGCAAGGCGGAACCGGAGAGTTGCTGGACGTACCACAGTGGCGTCCAGGCCGGCGACAACGCTCCCCGTGGCGAGGATGGGAGGCCTCTTCCGGAGCTGGCGGCCGAGAGCCTGGGAACGGCTGCGGACCGGGGGCGGCGGCGGAGCGCGAGACGGACAACGCGGAGGAGGAAGATGAGAGGAGATAGCAAATTGGATTCGACTAGTCTTCGGGCTGGATTTGGTGCAATTTGGAGTGGGGTCGAACTGTCGGGTCCGACATTGCGGGCATATGCCCGGGCACATCCGGACGCCTCCATATCCGCCTCATATTTGAATGGAGGAGTAGGACTTATTCTCTCTTCTTTTAATCGCGTGCAGCTCTCCTGCATGGATCAAAAAAAACCTGACTGGTAGATGTTGCTGTTACAGCCAAACATGCATTGCCTGCTAAAGTCTGCTCCCACTTGTTTTCTCAGGGTGCACTATAGGGAGGATGTCGGATAGTTCATACTTTACAAGATACAACCTGAACTTTGGGTATGCGAACGTTTCCTGACGCACATGCAGGGCGGACGGCGCACGTGATGAGCTTCGAGCTGGGGACAGTGCTGCGCAAACCTCTTTTTACCGGAGCCGGGATCTACCGGAGCTTCTCCAGCCAATAGGATCTGGCCAGTGGCGGAGCTACATGCAGTCCTGGGGTGGCCACTACCCCCCCCCCCCCCCCCCCAGCCCTGGCCTAATCACTGAAGGAATTTTTGTTGAAGGGTTAAATTAAGGAAAATTTAGCCATTTGCCCCCCCCCCCCAAATATGTGTATTTCTTGTTTGGCCCCTTCGAGATCTTTTGCTAGCTCCGCCACTGGATCTGGTCATCTCAAAAGTTGTCAGAATCTGTATCCTTGTATTCCAATCTATTCTTCATTTAAACCTCTGTATTTCATCAGATTGCGACCACCCACGTGATTTGACCAGCTGGACCCACCCATGTGATTTCAGCCACAACTGCCACGGCTCTCACTTTACAAATACGCACACATGCACTACAGAACTACATACTTCCATTTTTTTCAAAGGATCAATCCCTCTCACTTTAAATTGATTTGAAATCTTTTACTACAATTTTGAATTTTAAAAAATCTTTACTTCATATATTTCAAATTCACCAAAAAAGAAGTGAAACTAATTATTTCATATTCTTCAAAGAAGATTGAAATTGAATATTCCAGAAGGCCGCAAACCATTTCAATTTATATTTAAAAATCTATTTCAATACATATCTCATTGAAATAACAAGATACATATATTAGAAATAGCAAAATAACAAGATACATACATTAGAAATAGCAGTTTCATACATTTCATATTTCAAAAAGTGAAACTTACTATTTCAAAAGAGTGGCATAATCAATTTCATTTTTTTACAGTGTGATTTCAGTTATTTCAATGCCAATGCCATATTTCAAAACGATTGAAACTCATTATCTCAATCATCAAAGAACTGATTTCAATCCTGTGAAAAACAAATTTCAATACCACATTCTTACAAAGGACTGTAAATTCATATTTCATCGATTATTCTGTACAATTTTAGATCACAAAACCAAATGACAGAAAAGTTGATTCATTCATCAACTTCCCGATTATTTCAAAAAAGATTGTAACTGAATATTCCAAAAGTGGCTGAAACAATTTCAATTTACATTTCAAAATCTATTTCAATCCACATCTCATTGAAATAACAAGTTACATATATTAGAAATAGCAAAACAACAAGATACATACATTAGAAATAGCAGTTTCATACATTTCATATTTCAAAAAGTGAAACTTACTATTTCAAAAGAAAGGCATAATCAATTTCTTTTTTGTACAGTGTGATTTCAGTTATTTCAATGCCAATGCCATATTTCAAAACAATTGAAACTCATTATCTCAAATTCTCAATCATCAAAGAACTGATTCTAATCCTTTGAAAAACAAATTTCAATACCACATTTTTATGAAGGACTGTAAATTCATATTTCATCGACTATTCCATACAATTTTAGATCACAAAACCAAATGGCAGAAAAGTTGATTCATTCATCAACTTCCCAAATATTTCAAAAAAGATTGTAACTGAATATTCCAAAAGTGGCTGCAACAATTTCAATTTATATTTGAAAATCTATTTCAATCCACATCTCATTGAAATAACAAGTTACAGATATTAGAAATAGCAGTTTCATATATTTCATATTTCAAAAAGTGAAACTTAGCATTTCCAAAGAGTGGCACAAACAATTCCATTTCTTTTACAATGTGATTTCAGTTATTCCAATGCCAAAGCAATATTTCAAAACGAGTGAAACTCATTGTATCAATCATCAAAGAACTGATTTCAATCCTTTCATAAACAAATTTCACTATCACATTTTTACAAAAGACTGTAAACTCATATTTCACAGACTATCAATTTCACACATGTGCACACTATTGTGTACAATTTCAGATCACAAAACCAAGTGACACACAAATCGATTCATTCATCAACTTCTCAATTATATCAATTGATTTCACTGGATCCCACAATTCATAAATCATGTGGTTCAAATCAGTTTCAATGTCTTTTACACACATTCCACAACAATAATCGATGCTCTCTGTCACAAACATACAAACATCTGAAATTGAAGGAGCAGGGGAGGCCATCCATCTGGTAAAGAAGCAAGGGATTTTCAAATCATGCAAAATAAAACAGAAATCATTAAGTATAGTTGGAGAGAGATCAGGGGAGATGTGCTTCAGTACTCACCAGATCCGGTTGCGGTTACTTTGAGTCATCGGATCCAGCGACGCCCGTGCGCGGCAACCCGTCGTGGTGGAACCTTGCTGGAGTAGCTATCCCCAACGCCCACCGCAGCGTATCCGTCGTCCGCCAGAGTGATTCGGCGCCACTCGTCGCCGGCCTCGTGCTACAGCCGCGCCGTCGCCTGTTTTGTCTTGTCCCCCCGTGGTAGTGACAACACCGGAAGCCGGATTTGCTGCCGGAGGTTGGTGGAAAAGCCAGATCTACTGCCGGCGGTGACCGGCGTGGACTCACGAGAAAGAGGGGGGCAGAGAGCTCGACGTGGGAAAGAAACAGCGGCATGGGGTTCATAATATCTGTCGTGGGGTCCATCTCGTATTGCATCTGTATAGGCTCTCGTATCCCGAATCGGAGGTGGAAAAAGAAATCTTGTGGGACCCAGTCGCACGGATCTACAAGCATTGGTGGATGGTGGATTTCTCACCGGTACATCCCGCTTCCGGTAAAATAACTTAGTCGGACGGTGCTGCAGGACGCCGCGGTATGGCAGGCGCCCGACTACTGCTTCGCTGCCGGGAAAGACCTCGCCGATGGGAGCGATGATGCGGGCTTCGTCCCCAGGAACAGAATGCCGTTGGAAGGCTAGCCTATCATAATTCGGTGATTGATGGTAGTTGCACGACCGATCCATTTGCACGAGGGAAACGGGGAGCGATCCATATCTGTCGCCGTCTCGCGGCTGTTGGCTCATAACTCTGGTCGTCAGACACCAAGCAAGGGAGGACGTGCGTCCACCTCAACCATTAACACTCTCGCCAGCAGCAGTTTACTTTAACACACACTCTCTCGCTCTCAGCGTAAGTTCCTAATAGGATGACAGGCACGTACTGTTTTGGGTGTGTGCCTCAGTCTGCCATTACTGTTCGTTCACTGTCAACTTCGCAAGTTTGCTGGGCAGCCTCCATCAAATGCACAGGCACGTACGTAGTATGCTGAAAGTGCCACTGCTCCAACTAAGGTTAAGAAAAGGAAACGACTTGTCCAACTACAAAGTGTCAATGCTAGCAATTAGCTGCTTGACCTCATCAATCACCAAGGAAAACAAGTGCCCATGTTATTTACTTACTAGCGGCACCCGCAAAATAGACATCACATTCGTTCACGGATAGGAAGAGGAAGACCAGTTTGTGCACACGGATGCGGGAGTCGGCCATCTGAAGCTCTCCGCATGCATCCGCCAGTAAAGTTCAATTTGGAAATCAAATTTGTCCTATTCATAGCAAGGCTCCAGATGACATCAGCATCAGACTACATCGACGATCACAATCAAAAAGAGGCAAGGATGCTTCGTTTTTACATGCCGGATCACAAAATACAAAACGTAAACATGACATGTTATCTAAGCAATAATCTATCCAATTTGTATTTTTTTTGTATATTTCTCAATCAGATGACTCATATGGTATTGTAATATTAAAAAAAGGGAAACTTACCACCTTGTTGAGGATGATCTCGTGTGTGCAATTCAAGAAATTTCATTCCATTTATAGGAGAAGTGCGTGCTTGCTTGTCATATGATGTGACAAACTCACTATATGGTCGGACGCACAATCCCATGTGCGCCATGCTGACGATCATTTAGGCTGAAATGCTTCGCACTATGCCACACACACATCAATATAATACATGAATAGATGGAGCAATAGAAAATTATGCCATTTTATGCTTTAGAATGTTAGACGATATCGGTTCACTACTTGGGAAAGGAATCTATTACAATTTTTGGTGAGGAATTAATTTTTCTATGAAAATGTTTATTCTCGTGAATGTCGAATATACCATTTTGTGCTTTTGAATGTTCGGTATACTGGCTTTTTTCCCACATCGCTAGTACATTTAGGCCAGTTTGCTTAGGAATCTATGATGTTGTGCAAACAATATGAGAGCTTAATTCACATTTATACTCTATATACAACTAAAATCTGGTACAATACATCATATAAATCTTGGATGGTTTCATAAGCATGGTATACACCTCTTATTTCTCATAGCTCATGTTCATAAATATTTTATATTTTTGCTATGTTATACATGAATAGATGGAGCAATAGAAAATATACATGTCATGTACGCGTCTATTGTACCTTCCTCTTAACTGTGTGCATGAGGAAAGTTTATGGTAGATTCTTATGTGTCCATTGATTCCAGTCGGGCTGCCATGCGTGATGGAAAGGCACCACCTCTTGCTTTCCACCGTTGTCAGCAAAGCTATTAGAGTCTCGAAATGTGCGTCAGCAGATTGGTTCGTCCATGTACCGCTCAACTCGTCGAACATACGCACGTATACATAGTCGTCGATGTATGGTTGAGCGCCCTCGTAAATCTTTTTAGTCTCAGACCTATCTCGTGAATAGTTGGATGCATACATGATGCAAGTATCTGTCGCAAAAAAAAAACATGATGCAAGTATGAAACTTGATATCCTTGATGCGTAGAGAGACTCATGCCCGTCCGGCCCGGCCGTGTATTTCTTTTTGCATCATATACACCTAGCGAGGTAACAATGTACGTATGCATATCCCCATGCATGCTACTTTATTCTGGGAAAGTCCTATGTTATCTTTGTTTACCTTCCTCTCGTTGGACACAAAAGAAGATGAAACAAACCTGATTATGTGCAGAACGGTTGGGCATGTTTTTTCTATCTACTGCCTCCTATGTGGGGCAAGAGGGGAGGACAGGAATAGAAAAAGACATTAGACGGGATAGGTGCAGTTTTTTTGTTATACCAAGGCCTGTTTCCATGTACGTAATGGCAGTAGTGGGTAAATTTTTTCACTTAAATCGAATGGCTATTAATCCTTAAGCCATCAAATAGATGGTTAGATCTTTCTAATTATTGTGGAATTTTTAATCAATTTCTCTTTTTTATGGTTAACCCGTCAATTACTTTTTATATATAATAGATAGATACCAAAAAAATCAGGACAGAATTTTTGTGTGTTATTAGTCACATCCAAATGCTACTTGCAATTTTTGAGGCAAAAAGGTTAAGCATATTGGCTTGTGAAAAACTATAAATTGAACACCAAATGTTACCCCAAATTTGTTTCTTTACCAACAAAACACCGTTGCTCCGTTTCGCATGAAAATTGTCAAGCATGCTTGCGACACCAACATGGTCATGTACAAAAAGTTTCAGAATTTTTTGAAAACATTTACTATTTTTTTCGGGTTACTGTTCGTCCACATGCTCCCGGGAGTCAAAACAACCCTTCCCGGGGTTCTCCTACTACTATCTAGTGTGAATGCTAGCTACTTGTCCTTATGAATAAACGGAATTTTCCATGTTACCAAGCTTACTGGCGTGAGATCGATGTTACTCCAACATGGCACGTAGGATCAGTGAACTCGATGGGCTCTGAAGAAGATAGGAGACACATACCGGCATACGGGTGTGCGGTCCGTTTCAATGGTTCCTTCCTGTCGAGGATGTTAGAGCAGCCCAGATCAACACACACGCGCGCGAGGGTAGATTCAGTCTGGACTCTGAAGAACACAGACAAACAGGGAAAACAGAGAGGAGACAGAGTTTTGCGACGCGCAATTGACCGCGTCTTTTCTGCTCTTTCACCCACGATCCGTTATACCCGTGCCATCCCACGGACACATCATGATAAGAGAACAAAATAAGTCCCGACCGAGCGGCCCGGGCGTAGCCCTAGCCCCCCGCCGCCGCCACCCCTCACCTCGCCTCTCCCCTTCCTCGTCGCCGCCGGGCGAAGCCCGTGCGTGAGTCGGCGGCGGCGGGATTCTTCCCTTCCCACGAGACGTCCGGGAAGCGTGGGACGGCTGGCCTTGTGGTGGCGCGTCGGGCCGGCGGCGGCTTGGGGTAGCTCCGAGGGGCGGCGCCGCTGCTCTGCTGCTCCGGGCGGTGCGCGGCGACCTTGGCGCGCGGCTAGGCCCGGTGCGGGCCGACGCGCGGATCTGGCGCGACTGTGGCCGGGCTCGCGCTGGCCGCGTCAGGCGGCTGAGGTGGTGGGCGCCGGGGCGGCGGCCTCGGTCCGGGCTCCCGGTGGCCTGGGCGTGGACGGCGTACGGGCGCGCGGCGGCTCTTGGCTCCAGATGTGCGCGCGGGGCGTGGATCGACAGCCAGGCGTGGCAGCGGCAGGCGTATGTCGGGCGCGGGAACCAGCCGGGCGTGGCGGGTGCTGCTCCGAAGCGTGAGGTGTGCTGCAGGCGGTGGACCTGCTCGTCTGCTCTGCTGCTTCGCTTGCAGCTGCGATCTGGATCTGGCTTGAGCTGTTTCTTCGGTCTGATGCTGCTCTTCGCGATGTGGTGTTGGTTGTTGCGGTGGTGGTGGCTGCGGTGGTGCTGCGGTGGTCGACGGCGGCTTCAGCCAGGGGGTGGTGCGGTTCTGGTCACGGTGGATCGTGGGATCCCGTGGCCGGAGTGAGGTCGGCCTCGGAAGGGGTGGTGGTTTGTTGGCGGCGGTCGGCACATCTCCGGGAGAAATCCTTGCTCCGGTCTCCACCGGAGCCGACGGCGGCAGCGCCCGCAGGTGCCGTGATCTTTCTTGGAAGCGTCGTTGTGGAGGTGCGCTCCTCCTCCCCACAGCTTTGGCTTCGGAGGGAAACCTCAAATCCGTGGATCGGGCGATGGAGGCGTCTTCGCGTCTTTCTCCTCCTTGGGGGCATCGTCTCGGAGCCGGCAACGACTGGGAGACCGGTGGATGGCGGCATCTGCGTAGTTTGCTGAGGCGTCCTTTTCGAGGGCGCTGATTTCTGTTTGGCAATGATGATGGCGTCGAGAGGAACTCTGGTCGCGGCTCGGGCTTCGGTAGTCGGATCTTCCCGGCGTGTCCGAGGTGCTCTTTGGGGCATGGTCGGCGCAAGTCCTACATATTTCCCTTGTGATGATCGTCGTCAGAGTCGGAGTTGTCGGTTGTTCGCGCGTGTGGCCTTCTGTTGGCATGTGTCGTTTGGTTTCTGTGCAGCTGTTTGCGGGTTGGCTTCGACGATGAAGGTCTTCGGTGAAGTCAGAGTCGCCCGTTCGGAGGTAGCCGGTGATGACGATGACACTTGCGACTACTCGGCAGATGTCTTTTCCTCTTTGTAGTTCTGTGATCCCATGCCGGTGGCCAGGTTGACCGGTGGTACCCATTTTATGTGGGTTGGATTGTATCGGTTTTAGCCCGGTTTTCCGTCAACCGGGCAAATCTCACTCCTTCTTAATTAATGAAAATGTCAAGTCTTTTGCCTTGTTCAAAAAAAATTACAGAAGTAAAACAAACACTTCTGCCTATTCAGCCCCAACGTGAACATAGCACGTTTCTGGCTTGAACCAACTTGCGTACAGGACGCTTATGAGCTAGCTAAACTTGTGTGCGTGCAGCTAGGTTAATATAACAGAGGATTGAGACAGAACACTACACTCACTCACATCAGTGCTCACAACATCTGCCTAATTGCATATGCACAGCCTCAACTCTGTCTCTCTCCCCATCTCTTACTTCCTCAGCCTCTGCAGTAGTAATGAAAGCGGACAGTTATGTGTAGTTTTATTTAGTTTTGGGTGTACTGTCTCCGTCCGCCATTAACCTTCACTGTTAAGTTCCCAACTCCCAAGTGGCCAAGTTCCTTATTATTAATAACGAAGAAAGCGAGTGTTGTACGTTCATGTTACTAATGCAACTGGCGAGAGATGTTACTATGATGATGTTAATGTCACGAGCGAGTAAATAAGTTGATGCGTAATCTTTTTCATAGATTGAGTAGTCGCAATCTTGATTTACAGACCGGCCAGGGTCCAAAGTCCTAACTAAGTTTCGCGGTCGGCATGTGATGAGCTTTGAAGCTAGGAGATTACTCCTGGCAGGTTGAAGTCCATTTCAGCGTCAACCAATCCATCAATATACACCATCAAGAAGTAGATGGGAGTGGGACACCTCACTTACTCACTCATTCACTCACAGCCCAACTGATCACCCTCAAGCTATAAGAACCGATTCATCCTCTCGCCACTCTCTCACAAACACAGCAGATCGAGCGCCACCATCGTAGCAGAATCAATATGGACTGCGGTACTGATGAGCGCCAACACGGCCATGGTAGCGACGGCGACGCGGCAGAGTGGAAGAAGGTGGCAGAGCTCAGGGAGGTCGTCGAGGCACAGGACCCCTCTGCCAAGGTACCGCATCATATATATGCATCGTGTCCTGATTACTCGTCAACTTGTCGCATGACTAAGTGGGCTACGCCCCGCCGTGTGATCGACCAGTTCAATCACACCACCTTGGATGCATGATTAACTAATTTCCTCTTCAGTCAACTGCACGGGTCAACTAGGTTGTTGTGCTAGCTTAATTAGCTGACGGTGTTTGCGGCTGGTTCGTCAGTTTGTTCATCTATTACTATTGTTCGCGTGCAGGAGGAGGATGACTTCGCGCTGCGGCGGTTCCTGCGTGCCCGGGACCAAAACATCAACAAGGCATCGGCGATGCTTCTCCGGTATCTTGCCTGGAAGCGTGTCACCAAGCCCCATGGCTTCATCTCCGAAGACGAGGTGCGCGGCGAGATCGCAAAGGGAAGGGACCGCCACCAAGGTTTTGACCGTCTTGGTCGCCCCATGTCGTATCTCTATGGTGGGCGCCACTTCCCTGTCCGTCGTGATCACGAAGATCTCAAGCGCTACGTGGTCTATGTTTTCGACAAAATCTGCACCAGGTATATGCCCCATATAGATCAGCCAGTTTTGCATGCATTCAGTGTGCTAACTAGCTACTCCCTCTTATATTTCTTTACGGAGGGAGTAGCTAACAGTTGATCGATCGAGTGGTTAACTGATGTGTTTTTGTCAATCTTATAGGCTGCCGGCAGGGCAGGAGAAGTTTGCGGCGGTGATAGACCTGAAGGGATGGGGGTATGCTAACTGCGACATCCGGGGGTACCTGGCAGGGCTGGACATCATGCAGAGCTATTACCCAGAGCGGCTGGGTCGCGTGTTCCTGATCCACGTGCCCTACATGTTCATGGCGGCATGGAAGATTGTGTACCCTTTAATCGATGACAAGACCAAGAAGAAGTTTGTGTTTGTCGCTGATAGGGACCTTGACGCCACACTTCGAGATGCCATCGACGAGTCCCAGCTCCCTGAGGAGTACGGTGGCAAGCTGAAGCTTTAAGCCTACAATAGTTCACCATCGTCCAAGTCCATCTGATGATCAATCGATAGCGATGACCACCCGACATATGCAAATAAGGTTGCGGCGTCCGGCAAGACAGCCCGAAAGAGTTGACAATCCTTGCAAGTGTGGGAGATCGGCTCACTGCTCAGCTACTTGTTGTATTTTTTTTTACGAAAAAATTGGTGACTCATACATGCCCCGTTATATATGTTTTTTTCCTGTAAGACTGTTATATATTTTTCAAAAACCAAGCGCCAACATTTCTCGGTGAAACATATCAAAGACACAAATGAAATCATGTTTTATGTTTGACAGTTGCGAATTAATCATGATGGTGTTCTTGAAGCCACCCTCCTAACTTGAGGAAAATCACACGCGTGCTACCCTCTTTCCATCCTCCTCCCCCACCGACACCATCCCAGGTCGGCCCACGACGCACAAATGGGTAGACTGTCGCGGGCTGCTGAAGAGGAGCAAAGGCAGCATGCTGAGGAGGAGAGAAGCGAGAAGGAACGAGCAGAAACGAACAAATGGTTCAAGCTGCTTGAGAAAAACCTAGAGGTAGAACATTCTCTAAATTTGGCCCCATTCATTATATAGCGACGAACAATGCTCACGTGACTCTACTCTATAGGCTCTTATGCAATTTCAAGGCGGTGGAAATGATGCCCCTCCCCCTCCTCCTCCTCCTCCTCCTCCTCCAGTAGCTTAACCCGATGGAAATGATGCCCCTCCTCCTCCTCAAGATGTTGTATGAAGATGTGAACTTCTATGCGATGTACATGTGTTTTGCAAGTAGTGAACTTCCATAAGTTCACCCTATGTATGAATTTGTGAACTTGTTGTGATGTCTACTAGTATGAAACATTGGCCTATGTGAACTAGTTTGAGTTATTCTTATGTGAACTACCTTAAATTATGCCTATGTGTGTGATGTGTTGCTCGATGAACTTCTAGGGAGCTAGGAGCTCCCACATTCATTTGTTATGATAACATTTTCTACATTGAAGATATAGACAGAAAATGCACTCTAGTTGTTTTCCGTTGCAGGGATTAGATAAGAAACAGTTTCACAACAAAAACAATGGGACACATTTTCGAGAGCCACACCCGGAACCAGAGCCATTCACGAGCGTTGCTCTCGGAAATGGGGTCGCCTGAGCACTTTAACTACTGTTGTGCCATTCTTTTCCGAGGGCCCCTCTTGGAAAAGGGGTCATCCGAGCACTTTAACTACCACAGTTGTGCCACTCTTTTCCAAGAGCTGGTAAAATTTTAACTGCCATGTGGGACACCTGGGCCCATAGGTCATGTTTGAAAGTTTCGGTCAACGGTCGTATACCAAGCGGTACGAAGGAAGCTCTCGGTAAAGACAACGCGTCATATTATTCTTTTTAAAAACATAACAAATAATTTGAAAGTTTTACTGATAACTGGGACCAGTTGAACTACAAGTCAGGTTTGAATGTTTCTGCGACATGTTTTTACTGACCGAACCATCACGGCTCTCGGTATAGGTAACGGAAAGTGACGGCGCCGTCAGTTGCGAACGGGCATGCCACGTGGCTTCTCTTTGCCGTGTGGTGCTCTCGGCGTCTGCGCCGCTTGCCGTGCGTTGTTTGTTCGCCGTGAGTTCGTGTCGGCAATGTTAGCTAGTTGCCGTGAAGCCATGGTTGCCGACTATGGCTTTCAACATCTGTACGTTTGCCGAGTGCCCGTGCTTTGGCTCTCGGCGAAGAGACGAACACCCACCTATAGGAAAATTCTAGTAGTGCCAGCATACCGGTGTGTGGTCCATTTCGGTGGTTCCTTCCTGCCGACCTACGGAGAGGGAATGCCACACTCACATCACTGCTCATAGCATCTTCCTAAGCTCTCTCTCTCTCTCTCTCTCTCTCTCTCTCTCTCTCTCTCGGAGTAGTAATGAAAGGAGTGGACAGTTCTGTGTAGTTTTGTTTAGTACTGTCTCCATCCGCCATTAACCTTCACTGTTAAGTTCCCAAGTGGCCAAGTTCCTTATTATCAATAACGAAGAAAGCGAGTGTTGTACGTTCATGTTACTAACGCAACTGCCGAGAGATGTTACTATGATGATGTTAATGTCACGAGCGAGTAAATAAGTTGATGCGTAATCTTTTTCATAGATTGAGTAGTCGCAATCTTGATTTACAGACCGGCCAGGGTCCAAAGTCCTAACTAAGTTTCGCGGTCGGCATGTGATGAGCTTTGAAGCTAGGAGATTACTCCTGGCAGGTTGAAGTCCATTTCAGCGTCAACCAATCCATCAATATACACCATCAAAAAGTAGATGGGAGTGGGACACCTCACTCACTCCCTCACAGCCCAACTGACCACCCTTCTCTCTGCCTCTTACACCCCAAGGCCAAGCCTTCTCCAGCTATAAGAACCGATACATCCTCTCGCCGCCCTCTCACCAACCCAATATAGATCGAGCGCCACCATCGCAGCAGGGATCAATATGGATTGCGGTACTGATGAGCGCCAATATGGCCATGGCGGTGACGGTGACGCGGCGGAGTGGAAGAAGGTGGCGGAGCTCAGGGAGGTCGTCGAGGCACAGGACCCCTCTGCAAAGGTATCGCATTTTTGGCATCATAAAATATCCATCGTCTCTTGAGATTCCTCGTCAACTTTTTGCGTGACTAAGTAGACTACGTACGCCTCGCCATGATCGACCAGTTCAATCACACCACACTGGATGCATGGTCAATTAATTTCCCCTTCAGTGAACTGCACGGGTCAACTAGGTTGCTGTGCTAGCTTAATTAGCTGTTAGTGTTTGAGTGGAGAGGACGTACGGGTGGTTCATCAGTCTCTTGTCAGTCCATCCAACACTCCTATCTTGATAGATGCATCTCTGCCAATCATCCTCATAGAACCTGCCTTCCAATCGCGTACGCACACCTGGATGATGATCCAATTGTTCATCTATCGCTATCGTTCGTGTGCAGGAGGAGGATGACTTCGCGCTGCGGCGGTTCCTGCGTGCCCGGGAGCACAACATCAAAAAGGCTTCGGCGATGCTTCTCCGGTACCTTGCCTGGAAGCGTGTTACCATGCCCCATGGCTTCATCTCGGACGACGAGGTGCGGGGCGAGATCGCAAAGGGAAGGGACCGCCACCAGGGTTTTGACCGTCTTGGTCGCCCCATGTCGTATCTCTATGGTGGGCGCCACTTCCCCGTCCGGAGCGATCACGAAGATCTCAAGCGCTACGTGGCGTACGTTTTTGAGAAAAGCTGCACCAGGTATGGACCCAGATAGATCCATCAATTTTGCATGCATTCACAGTTTGCTAACTAGCTAGCTTACAGTAGATCGATCGAGTGGTTAACTGATGGGTTTGTCTGAATCGTTATAGGCTGCCAGCAGGACAGGAGAAGTTTGCAGCAGTGATAGACCTGAAGGGATGGGGGTACGCGAACTGCGACATGCGGGGGTACCTGGCAGGGCTGGACATCATGCAGAGCTATTACCCGGAGAGGGTGGGCAGGGTGTTACTGATCCACGTGCCCTACATATTCATGGCTGCCTGGAAGATGGTGTACCCCTTTATTGACGACAAGACCAAGAAGAAGTTTGTGTTCGTCGCTGATAGGGACCTCGATGCCACGCTTAGAGACGCCATTGACGAGTCCCAGCTCCCCGAGGAGTACGGTGGCAAGCTCAAGCTCGAGGCCTACAACAGTTTTTCACCATCGTCCAAGTCCATCTGATGCTCAATCGATCGATAGCAATCACCATCTGACATATGCAATTAAGGTTGCGGTGTCCGAGGAGCCAGCCCGAGAGAGGTGACAATCCTTGCAAGTGTGGGAGATCGGCTCACAGCTCAGCTACTTGTTGTAATTTTTTTATGAAAAAAATGGTGACTCATACGTGCCCGGTTATATACGTTTTTTTTCCTATAAGACCGTTATATATGTTTCAAAAACCAAGTGCTAACATTTCTCGGTGAAACATAGACACAAATGAAATCATGTTTTATGTTTGAAGTTGCAAATTAATCACGATGATGTTCTCGAAACCACCCTCCTAACTTGAGGAAAATCACAAGCGTGCTACCCTCTTTCCATCCTCCTCCCCCGCCGAGGCCAAGATCCGGCATCCCAGGTCAGCCCACGACTCGCAATGGGTAGACTGTCCGGTATCTTCTCCCTCCCAAATCCCCGGCGGTTGGCGCCCTCCTGAAGTTAGGCGCCTACCCCCATTTGCCTGATTGATTTTGCTAGTATGCAACTTTTCCCCGGTGCCCTTTCATCGTACCTACATACTGTTTAATTGCAACCCGAAGCGCTCGCTTCATTCTCTCTCATGCCATACTCTCATTGGCGAAGCGCTCATCCAATTCATTGGCTCTCATCCAAGATTCTATACTGACAAGATTTGGCGGGCCCATGCTGAGCCGAAGCGCAGACTTTTTCCCGGCTAGTCCTCCACAGAAGGATCCTCGCGGTCGACCACCTGGCGGTGAGAGGATGGTCGTATGACCCGGATTGTCAGCTCTACCTTATAGCCCTCGAGACTGCCACCCACTTCGTTTTGATTTTTGAAGTGCCCGTTCGCTTCGGCGGTCCACTTGTTGGTGATCTGCTAGGTGGACGGCCATTTTCCTTAAAAAATGGCATCCAACTCACCCTCGGTGGATGCATGGTGGGAGCGATATTTGCAGCATTCGGATGCTGACCAAAGGAGCGCTTCAGCGTCTACCTATACAATGCCTGGAAAGAGATCAACCGCCGCATCTTCAACGACAAGCATATGACATACATCGAGGTGGCTCATCTCACCTTTGAAGACATTTGGCGGAGGGACCAGAACCTCGAGTAGTTCGCACGTAGTGTCAGGGTGTGCTTTGTTGGGTTTTTGGCATGTACCCGTTTCAAAATATGCCAATATGTACGGATTTCCCTATTCTTAATGAAGATGGTACACTCCCCCGGCGCCCAAGAAGAAAAAAGAAACGATCCATTGGCGTTGTTTGTTTTCCCAAGAGTTTTGTGGTCTCGGTGCTAAAGGGTGCTCCAATGAGGCAATGACAGTAACCGTGTAGATTGGGTGTGAACATCTGTCATTAATATTATGTATATCACTAGAACATGAAGGCGCGCGTTGCCGCGCCCGGTCCAATTAATAAAATAACAGCATAAATATTGAAGGAAATTTAGACATTTCAAAACTTTTAGAAGATTTGAATGATTCAAAATTACAATGTTAGAAGTGGAACCTTGCGTGCCTATGTGGTATTTTTTTTACTTTTAGTTATGGAACCAACAGTTTAGTGTGGTCTTTGGTGGCTTACAGAGACTGGTTTTGGTGTGGGCACCATGGGTGTTATGCCGGAGGACGACCCTAGCAGGAGGTATATCTGCTACATGGCATACCAGGCATTTCCATTTTAGTTTTTTTATTAGGATTCTGTCAGTTTGTGGAATCTTTGGGCTTGAAAGCCTCAAAATCTTGGATTATGTTCCCCCATGCCCTGAGAGCATGTATTCAGGCCAGTGGTTGTTCTTTTTGGAGGTAACATGATCAAGAATCATCTCTCTTTAATTAATTACTCTTAAGACTTCTGCTAGAGTGATGGCACTTGAAGGGGGAGAATGCCAAGCTGAGGCCATCTTTAGGGAGCCAAGCTGATGTGGTTGTAGAAGATGCCGACAAAATGCGAAAATGAGATGCGCTGAAGCAAATGCTTCAAGAGAATAATTCGAAAGTGCGAGATGTAGGTAGAAGATTGGTGAAGATGGTAGCAAATAAAAGCCAGATGCATCGGTGTGTTTTTGTTGCTCTTGGCCATACAACATGTAATCTTATGTATGTTAGTGCATCAGTATTTTTTTTTCTAAGTGCAATGAAAAAAACATGTATGGCTCATATATACTTTCAGTAAGCAATGAGAGCAATAACTAAGTAAAATCTGACAGTTATCTAAATGCAGAGGGATCAACCACATTAACTTGGAATCAACAACCAAAATATTATAGCTAATTATTATATAGTACTAACTGATCTTGTTCCAAACTCTATAACATATTAGTATACATTCACAATAACACAGTACATTGAAACCAAAAGAACATCCTGAATAATGTTGTGTTTGTTCCAACAAAAGCACAATCTAATTCCCTCTCAAAAAGAAAGACACAATCTAGTTTACTACTCCCTCCGTTCCAAATTACTCGTCGTGGTTTTAGCTAAAACCACGATGAGTAATTTGGAACGGAGGGAGTACAAATCAGAACATCATCTAGAGCGGGACAATGCTAATCCATGAGCTTCAGTGGCTTCGAGTACACCCTGGTAGACTATTGGCAGCATTAGGCACGACACTATTAGATGTGGCATGACAGGGGGCTTTTTTTTCCGGTTACAAGAAGCTTTGACTTGGTAGTTGCTTGCTTTTTGTTGCCATGGAACATTTGGACTATATTGTTTGTGAGTTCTAGAAACCTTGTGCTGGGTTGATAGCTGGTGGTAAAATTGTTCTCTTAATCCAGTCATGCAGAAAAATTGGGCAAGGTAACAAGCGATATGTAATTCATATTTTCTAGAAATATTATTCTGCCGCTGAGATCCAGAAACCTCATGATATTACCTGCTAATCCAAGCACAAAAGAATCACACAAAATAACTTACAGTATACGATGACATACACCCCAAACAAAATTTAGTGTTACTCTGCTGCAGCAGCGTTGCAGATAGATCAGCCTGTATTGAAACCTGCTAGAAAAAAACGTTTTATCGGTCACAGACAATCATTAGCTCCCTGACGATGCACTCAAGAATGTTTACACATTTTATGCTAATGAAGTATAACCTGTGGCACACATGAATTTCGAACACTAAAAGCAGAGCACAAGTTGCAAGAAGTATAAGGGAATCCCGGCAGGGATAAAAACTGAAGAGATAACATACTATGTACAACCACTTAAAAAGGTGGAAGAATTATAAAGTGGAAGGAAGAAGAAGGGTACCTATCTAGAAGGCATTCTCGCAAATGATGCTCCCACACCCTGTGTCCAGCTCCAGCCCCAAGAGAGAAATTTTGAAGGCGACTCCTGAAACAAGTAACAGTAAGTAATCTACCTTGGTAATACGCGCACAGAGCATGACAAAAGAGGAGCAGATATAGTGGGCAAAGGGATCAATACCCATGGACACTAAAAGGTTCATGGAGGCAAGATAGGAGGACGAAGGAAAGATGAAAAAACAACAAACAAACACATCATCACTACCAGCGAGTTACAGGACGCAGACGACCGATTCATCCTGTACTATGGCGCCGCCGAGTCCGCCGCCGCAGGGGAAGAAACGGAAGAGGAATAGACTAACCAACCCTGCAGGACGCAAAACAAAAAAACCGTAAAGAAGGGGTTGCGGACGAAAATTTCAGGGCAGGTGGACGGCACCGGCGCGGAGGCAGTTGTGCAACAGAAGCTCGCCGACGGCGGAGCATGGCGTGTTGAGGAAGAAGGAACGCCGGTGAATCGAGAAGCAAGAAACGGCGGCGCGGAAGGAACACAAAAACTGTTCGGACGGGGAGGATAACCCTAGAACGCCTACGACCCCTAGGTGTTAGTGGAACGACGTGGGCCTTCGAAGGCCCGAGTGCGGAGAGGAAAACCAGCTTGTTCCGCGGAGCAGCGGCCCGCGAGACGGCGCGCGACGTGTGCGAGCGAGGAATGACGCCATTTGATCTGAGATCGTATGTTTGATCGGACGGCTGAAACGGTGATATCCTGCGGAGGCTCGTAGCTAGCCTCGTTATACTGTTTCTCAATAGGCGGGGTAGGCACTATAATGTGCTCTGGAGGCTGGGCTCCAGGTAGCCCGTTTTTTCTTCTTCTGAAAACTTCATTTTCTACTTCACAAAAAAATCTGAAAAAAGTGTGCTTACACATATAGATTTATAGTTTGTACTTCATGAAAATCATGTACACAAAAAGGATAAATTCATGTATAAAATCAGGCCTTTCTATTGTTGTTGTTCGGCCAGGATTTTATTCTTTTGCATAGGCAACGAATCAACTTATTATCAATGAAACTTTACGGGCATGTGAAGAACACCTATATGTATCCGTGCAGAAAAACATTTTTTTTTCCAAAACTTACAAATGGCATTTTCGAAATTTTGGAAATATCGGTCTCCTTGGAGCCTGGTCTACAAAACGCCGCACTGGGCCAGGCAGATCTGTCTAGCTAGTGCTGTGCTGGTCCGTCATATGAGCGGTAGCCTATGGAAAACGAGATTGGTGTCCAACCAGAAGTGTCGATGCTACATTCTACATGGCCTCTCAACAAAAGAAGTGGTCCGTCCTACTTGCCCTTGCAATTTGTAAGACATGTTTATGGTGTTTGTGTGATAGACACTACTCCAGTAGCTAGCAAACACATGTAGAAGTAGTATCTCCAACAGATTTTGATCAATTTTGTGTTGCTTAAGAAAAACCAAGGGACAACATGGCACGTGCAAGTTGCGCATTGATGCGGGGTGGCTGTGAAAGGGTTAACGAGACCACCATCAGGCATTTTGTATTCCATGTGTTAACGTTTTAAACACTGCATAAAATGTGATGTACTTCCACTAAATATATATGAATACCTTGTGAAAAGAACGACCCTCCTTGATAGAATATGTCATGCAATCATGTATAGTGCACGTGAACAGTGATCTCTCATAGATCTGTTGACATCATATGCTTACGGGAGGAAGATGATGCTCATTAATAATACTAGTTTATTGAAAATCCAAAACTAATTGAAAATATTTATCACATTTAAAAGAGCACCACACGTTGGTTAATAATATTATAATGTGTTACAAAATCTTGACACGTCAAGATGTAAGTTGCAATCCAAATGTCTAGCTCTCAGCACGTTTATTTTCCTAAACTGTGCAAGTTGCAATCTATAAAATTTTACCTTAGCCAAAACCGAATTTCTAATGGCACAAACTATTCTCTTGCAAACAGGTACTAATCTGTAACAATATAAAAAGTGCCACTTGAGTGACTTACATTTTATCCCAGCCATCCAAATACCATTAGTCTATTTCCTAAATGCCAATTAATGTATAATCGTCATTTCTCTAATCACACCCCCGACCGCCTGATATCCCCACACCAATCGTAGTCAACATGTCTCGCCCACAGTTTCTTGGAAGCGCCACTTGCACCGACCTCGTGCAATGAAGCGTACGTGGTTCGCTGGCCCCTCCATGCATCCACCCAGTGGTGGAGCTAGGGGGGGACTGGCAGGAGCCATGGCTCCCCCCATGACCCAGGAAGTATAGTATAATACCCGTATTTTCCTTCAGAATTCAAGAAATTTTATGAAGATTACTAATACTTGGCCCCTTCTATCAATACTAACACGCATTTGGCCCCCCTAATTGTTTTTTCCTGGCTCCGCCGCTGCATCCACCTAGTCCACCGCTCCCACTTCCTTGACGGTGCTCGCGGTGCCTCTGTCACACTCACCAGCGACGAGTATCTCGCCTCACTCCCCTCAACAACCGGCATAAAACAACGACTTCCAGTCCGAGCGCCTGACCTGGGTTTTGGTTGCCGCTCCGCAATGGCCTCGCCCCACCACTCAGATGCTCATGGTCGTGGCTGAAGTCTTCTTCCAACGCTACTAGTAAGCGTCCTCCAATAAACAAAGCTCCAACCCCTTATTGCTTTGAGTTGTCAATTATTCTTCGGAAATCTCTATGTTTGCAGCTTATTGGTGGTTCTAAGTGAGAGTCGTGGTTTTGGGAGATCTATTGTATTTAGTGTCAATTTGTATTCATTCTCATTCTCCACCCTAATCCTCAAAGCCAATGTAAGTTTTAGCCACCACCTTCTTTAGCTCGCATCTGGGACTTGACTATGCAAATGTCTAATCATGTGTTGTAAAAAGATCAACATTTTAATATTCATCATCTTTTTGCAACATGATTGTTCATGCTCCAAATAGTGTTTGATTCATCTATGATCATTTGGTCTGAGTATTTTATTTAGGAACTTCTATTTTTAATAACTCATTGCCTGACTATCATAGTTATTTGGCACAGTTCATGCTTCTACACATATGTTTGGATAAGCAGATGTGTCCCTGGAGCTTAAATAAGATATATGTATTTGAAAAGAACAGGGAAATCAAACACATCAATGATATCTGAACTACTAACCTGAAATTCAACACATCAATGCACTTATGTATGCTTTTTTTCTCAAACTAGAAAATTTTGGTGTACATGGAAGTTATTTGTTTGGATTTTGTTAGATCGCCGGCCGGATATCTCTCTCTCTCTTACGGCGACGAACACGAACTCAGGCGAAACACACACGGGAGACGAGTACACACATGTTTTGCGACACGCACTCTGATGCGTCTTTTCTGTTTCCTTTCTTATTCTTTCCGGCTGCACGCACAACTGAACGTGGCCGATTCCAACGCAAAGCCTCCACACGATCCTTTTTACCCGCGTCATCCCACGGAGAATCGTTTAGGAGCTTACCAAACTAGCTACGACTTGATCTATACATGTACGTGCACATACAACGTGACAGGTTCTAGTTATTTGTTGCATGCAAACTAATTAAATTGAAAGCCAATGCATGCACGTACAAACTATCATATACTGAACTAATGAATGGAGTTGAAGTCTAATGCAATATCTGAGAGACCTTGTAACAAAATTAGCACCAACAATCACCTCACTAATCTTGTTACTCCATTTATTTCTTTGCGTACCGACCACCCTCATGCCGGCTCGACGTTTGCGCTGCCACGAGCAGAACCTCCGCTTTGGCTGCTGTCGTTGTATCTGAATCGAATACGTCTGCCACTTTCTTTAGATTCAGCACATAGAGTCGATTCTTGGGTTTCCTTGCTCTGGCTAGCAGCTTCCGGGAGCGATCAAATACACTCATGAACCCATGGCGTTGCACTGATTTGCACCTTTCCTCATCTAGCTGCCCAAGACTCACTATACTTCTTGTGAGCTTGGACACAAAATACACATTATGAAGAAGGATTTGCTGCCCGCTTACACTCTGGAGGAACACTGTACCTTTGCCAAGAATTTTCACCACTAAATCATCACCGAACTTCACACTTCCCTTTATGGACTCATCCAGCATAACAAAACTTTCTCGGCTGCCGTTCATGTGGTTACTCGCACCACTATCCAAATACCAAGTGTTGTTCTTATGATTCACATTAGAGCCCAGTTTTGGTTTCACTTTTTTTTCATACAAGAAAATCCTCTCTACTCGATCTGCTACAGGATGGACCTCCACTTTGCATAACTGAGATATGGATGCCCTCCCTTGGTCCGGCGCTGGACACTCCAAGCCGGTTGTTGCCGCCGGCATCGTAGCAAGCATTACTATGCCAGCTTGCACGGCAATTGCCATTACCTTCTTCACCATAACATGCAGCTCGGCATTCTCTTCACGGAGCAGACGCTGTGATTCTTGCATCTCAGCCTTCTCTTTCTTTGCTCTCTGAACATCCTCCTTGTCAGCATGCACGGACTCTAGGAGCAACATATACTTGTCATCAGCACTTGCAGCCGCTACATCCTTTGCCTCTGTCTTGTACTCGTGGGACAGAGCATACAGCTTCGCATTGGCTTCGGCCAGCTCGCCGCGTAACTGCTCAGCCTCGGCCCTAGCAGCTTCCAACTCTGCCTCGACCGCTCGACGGCCAAAGGGCCAAGCACCTCCTTCATCTTCATATCTTCTCGCTGGACGACGTTTGCGGCGTGGTCCACCACTGGCGCGACCTCACATGCCACGCCCATCAACAGCGCCGCCTCGTCGTCGATGTTGGCAGCAGCTACAAGCGCCTTCTCCTTCCTCCACGCCGCACACTCGGACTTGAAGTGTCTTTTCTCCCCGCACTCGAAGTAGGTAATCTTTGACTTGTCTGTTAGGTACCAGGTCGATCTACTCGTAGCTCACGATTACAAGCTTGAATTCGAATTACAACCGAGTCTCTGTTCTTGAGAAAGGGGAAGGTAGGTAGGTGGGGAGAGGGAGGAGAAAGCCGCCGTTCGTTCCTGATCCCACTGGATGCCGATTCCCCTCGTCTCCTTGGGGTTAAGTAGCGAGCCGAAGGCGAGTGTTAGAAATAACCACGACATGTGGAGCTGTGTCTGGGTCGTACACAGGACAGTCACCTATTAGTACTAGGATTCAAATATGTAACCGAGTAGGTTGGCGTGTCTTGGTCCTAGCTACTATATATACGTAGCTATACCCCTGTAACAACACCGATCAGATTTGAGGGAATAAAGAAACGGGCACGATACGTGCCCGTAGCAATCAAAAAGCTTTCTCGCGTGCGTGTGTGCTCTGCGTATTCTTGCTGGCCACAAGAGTCGATCAGCTAGATTGTGTTCTAGCTTTGTGCAGGGACGTAACGTGAAGGATCTATCTACTTCAAGTCTGATTAGCTTCGTACGCTGTGGTGTGTCTCGGCGTAAGTGAACCTCGTCAAGACTACAGTGTCGGAGTGGGATCTCGTCAGCGTTGTGTTGCTTCATCGTCGTTCGTCGTCGGTCGTCGCCGTCACCGGAAGTACTCGGCGTCGGTACTGGGCCAGCAATTGGTATCAGAGCAAGGTTGATCTTCTAGTAACGGGAGATCATGTCGGACGACGAGAAGGACAAGTCCAAGCAACTGGCGGAGTACTCCGGTGCGGCTAAAGTAATTGCTGCTCCGATGAGATCGGAGTATCCACGATTCGACCGTGGGAACTTCGTGGTGTGGGCGACCATGATGGAGTGGGCGCTCGAGGCCAATGAGCTCTAGGAAGCCGTCGACCCCGGCGGTGAGGAGTACCTGAAGGGTGGTGCCTTGTATCGGAAGGATCGCCAGGCTATCACGGCCATCTGCTCGGTGATGCCGGTGGACGTGCAGCAGCATCTAATCTCGAAGACATCAGCGAAGGAGGCGTGGGACACGCTCAAGACATTACATCTAGGGCACTCGCGTGTGCGCGAGGCTAACTTGCAAACTTTGCTGAAAAATTACGAAAATCTGAGGATGGGAGAAGACGAGACGGTGGACGCCTTCACAGCGAGGGTTGCTTCCATGGTGAACGGGATTCGCGGTCTCGGAGAGAAGTTGGAGGACATCTCCGTGGTCAGGCGTTTTCTTCGTGCCGCTCCACCGCGCTACATGCCGATTGTGTCAGCGATCAAGCAATGTGTCGATCTCAAGACTCTCACTTTGGATGATCTGGTTGGTCGCTTCAAGGCCCATGACGAGCGGATGAAACTGAGTTACGGTGACGCAAATCAGGATGAGTACCTGATGCTTACACGTGCTCAGGGGATAGCAATGGTTTCCAAGGAGAACAATTTCGACAAGGCGTCCGGTAGCGGTGGAAAGTACCGTCCCGCAAAGGACACCGACGAACAGTCGGAGAAGCCAAGGAAGAAAAAGTTCGACAAGAGGAAGATCCGTTGTCACAACTGTAATCTGCTCGGACACTTCAAGTCGGAGTGTAAGAATCCCCCGAAGGAGAGGGCGCTCATGGCCGAGCAAGGTGATGAAGGGGACATGATGTTGATGTGCGAACTCGTGGACAAGGTGGATCCAGTTCTTCAAGCATCGGCTAAAGAAATTGTCGTGCTCCGTGAAGAAAAAGTTCACTGTCAAGATCATGGTTCAGAAACTCATGTCGACGCTACGGACATGGGGGGTGGTTCCGAAGATTACGTCGATGTTACGGGCATAAGTGCTAACTTCGCTGGAGCGGACGCAGCTATTGCCGCGTGTGCTCGGCCATGGAGAAGCAGTCTTCGTACAACGCGTTCAGAGAAAATAAAGGCGTACGTGGCGCCGAAAGTTCACGAGGTAACAACATACACAAGTGCAACTGTTGTTGATGCTGGTGCAAAGGTGGACACGAGTGCAGTGGCTATAGACACACGGAAAGAATCTGCTGGATCGAGTCATGCGGTGGCTTGCTCGAGAGACGTGCGTGCCAGCTGTGGAGGCAATTCCAGCTCGATGGTGTCCGGTGGAAAGTGCGTAGCAGCTGCGCCACGCTGCCCAGTAACAGGCAGATGTGGAGTCCCACCAGAGAGGAGGCTAGCCAATTTGCTTGGCCAGGAGAAAGCGGCCTAGCAGGAAGGCTGCTAGGTGGCTCACGTGATGAGCTTGGGCCATCACTAGAATCACCTGGAGTTGCAAGTCCAGGAGATACCGCGTGTGCAGCTTCATCATGCTTGGCCATTGCAACGCAAGGAAACAGAGAAGGCGAGGCGTCGCTCCTAAAGATACACGGAGCCGCGCAAGCAACGTCGCCTCCGATAGTAATGGAGGAAAACGCCGAGGAACCGGCTGGATATGAGGACGCGAATACGAAGGAGTGTTGGCGTCTGGCTATGGAAGAGGAGTTGAGGTCGATCCACGATAATAATGCAGGGGTGCTTGTGGATCTTCCCAACAACGAAAAAGTCATGGATCTCAAGTGGGAATTTATGATCAAGGAAGATGCCGAAGGGTCCGTGAAGCACAATGCAAGGCTAGTGGCCAAAGAGTACGTGCAAGAGGAAGGTGTGCACTTCGAAGAAGTGTTCGTTCCCGTTGCAAAGATGAAATCGATGGAATTACTCATCGCTCTCGCGGTTCAGGAATCATGGAAGATACATCACATGGATGTAAAATCCACTTTTTTGAACGGAGAGTTACAAGGAGACGTTTATGTGGCCCAACCACCGGGATTCATCAAAGAGGGAATGGAGCACAAGGTACTCAAGCTACACGAAGTCTTGTACGGGCTGCAGCAAGGCTCTCGGGCATGGAGCTGCAAACTTGATCGGACTTTGATTTCTCTTGGATTTGAGAAAGCCCCACTAAAGCATGCAATGTACAAGAGAGGTCAAGGAAGGGATCGTCTACTAGTTGGCATCTACGTCGACGATCTGTTGATAACTGGAGCAGATGAAGAGGTGATTGCAAAGTTCAAGCTACAAATGAAGAAGCTTTTCAAGATGGATGATCTTGGTATTTTGAGTTACTACCTCGGGATGGAGGAACATCAAAAGCCTGAGGGGATCACACTATGCCAGGAGGTATATGCAAGGAAGGTACTTGAAAGCCGTGGCATGAAAGATTGCAATCACATTGTCGCTTCAATGGAACCTCGTCTTGAGCTGAGCAAGAAGGAGATGGTGAAACTACTCGGCTACAGTGGTAGTGACAAGGAAAGAATTTTCGACGACCGTAAGAGTACTTCGGGTGTGGCATATTTTATTGATGGAAGCATATTAAGTTGGCTATCACGAAAGCAGAAAGTGATGACATCGACTTCAAGTGAAGCAGAGTGTCAAGGTGTGTGGCTAGGGAGGCTACACGATGATCTCATGGATCGAGATCCGGAACCAGTGGTGCTCAACGTTGACAGTGAGTCTATAACTTTTCTATCTGAGAATCCAGTGCAGCAAGAAAGGAGCAAGCACATTGATACGATGTATCATTATATAAAGGATTGCGCGGAAGAAGGTAAGACGGAGGTCAACCACATTCGCACCGATGATCAACTGGCGGACATCGAGACCAAGGCTTTAGATCGAGAAAAGATCGTGAAGAGGCGAAAGAAGGGCGTCCGAGCTCTGACATGACGACGTCATGTTTAGGGGGTGACTGTTAGAAATAACCACGACATGTGGAGCTGTGTCCGGGTCGTACACAGGACAGTCACCTATTAGTACTAGGATTCAAATATGTAACCGAGTAGGTTGGCGTGTCTTGGTCCTAGCTACTATATATACGTAGCTATACCCCTGTAACAACACCGATCAGATTTGAGGGAATAAAGAAACGGGCACGATACGGTGCCCGTAGCAATCAAAAAGCTTTCTCGCGGTGCGTGTGTGCTCTGCGTATTCTTGCTAGCCGCAAGAGTCGATCGGCTAGATTGTGTGCTAGCTTTGTGCAGGGACGTAACGTGAAGGATCTATCTACTTCAAGTCTGATTAGCTTCGTACGTTGTGGTGTGTCTCGGCGTAAGTGAACCTCGTCAAGACTACAGTGTCGGAGTGGGATCTCGTCAGCGTTGTGTTGCTTCATCGTCGTTCGTCGTCGGTCGTCGCCGTCACCAGAAGTACTTGGCGTCGGTACTGGGCCAGCAGCGAGCGGGCTCAACGGGCCCATTCTGGCCCAACGTATCTCCTGTTGGGCTGCGCGATCCTCTTGGGCCGGCTGTTAACGCGTCTCGGTGTGAAGCCTTCGACTGCCGTGGCTGTTGGTGCGCTGACATCCCCTCCTCCTTGAGAGCTGGCTTGCCCCCAAGCCAGCAGAGTCGGGAAGCGCTCGCGCATGGACTTGGCGTCTTCCCAGGTGGCGTCGAGGACGGACGGGTCGGACCAGCAAAAGAGTACTTGCTCACACCGGCCTTGGGGGGTGTTGCGCCAGCGTGTATCGATGATCGCCACCGGCGACAGTGGTTCCTTCGGTGGGGTGGGTAGCTTGTCTTCCACCGTCGTGTTGTTGGAGAGTGCTTGTCGTAGTTGAGATACGTGGAAGACGGGGTGGACCTTGGCGCCGGCAGGGAGATCCAGTTCGTATGCGACGGGGTTGACGACGCGGATGATCTTGAAGGGTCCGAAGTAGCGGAAGGAGAGCTTGTGGTTTGCGCGGTGCGCCACCGTCGTCTGCACGTAGGGTTGAAGCTTGACGAAGACCGCATCCTCGACGACGAAAGAGCGATCAGTGCGCTTCTTTTCGGCCTGCGTCTTCATGATGTTGCGCGCCCGGTGGAGGTTCTCGCCCAGCACCTGCTGCATATGCTTGCGCTCCTCGAGCCAGTCCTTGAGCGAGGGAATGGAGCAAGTGGAGGCCGCTTCGATGCCCCAATGACGTGGTTCATGCCCATACAGTGCAACAAAAGGTGAGGTGCCCAAGGAAGAATGAAAGGAAGAGTTGTACCAGAATTCTGCGAGTGCGAGGTATTGGTGCCATTTGCTTGGACAGGCATGCGTG
Source organism: Triticum timopheevii (assembly GCA_963921465.1). Lineage (NCBI taxonomy): Eukaryota > Viridiplantae > Streptophyta > Magnoliopsida > Poales > Poaceae > Triticum > Triticum timopheevii. Next base: position 624,423,324 of record OY997270.1, on the reverse strand, counting down.
AAGCACCGTAAGTAGATCTCCAGGCACTGGTTGACGCGTTCAGACTGCCCGTCGGTCTGGGGATGGTACGGCGTACTCATGCTGAGCTCTGATCCGATGATCTTGAACAACTCTTGCCAGAACTTGCTTGTGAAAACTGGGTCTCTGTCCGACACAATTGCCTCCGGAAGCCCATGGAGTTTATAAATGTTCTCCAAGTGGGCGTGCGCGACCTTGGTCGCCGTGAATGGGTGGCTCAGAGAGAGGAAATGACTATAGCGGGTGAATTTGTCAACAACGACGAGTATGCAGTTGTACTTGCCTGAAGTAGGAAGACCGTCGATGAAATCCATGGTGACCACCTTCCAGGCGCGGTCTGGCACCGGCAAAGGTTCGAGAAGTCCTGGGTAGCAAACGCGCTCTGGTTTAGCTTGCTGGCAGACTGAGCAGGACTGGACGTACTGATGAGTGTGTTCTTTCATCTTGGGCCAGGCGAACAGGCGACGCAGACGGCGATAAGTGACTGGCACGCCTGAGTGGCCGCCCATGTTGCTGTCGTGGAAGGCGTGGAGCATCCGTTGTTGCAAGGCAGGAGAGCCGCCCAGCCATAGCCGATCGCGGAAGTAGAGCAGGCCATCACGCGTGGAGAAGCGTCCTTTGGGGTCCGGTCGTTTGGACAAGTCTTCCAAGATCTTCTGGACTTGTGGGTTTGTGCTTTAGCTTGCCACGATGTCGTCCAGCCAAGCCGGGGTGCAGACAGATACTACTGCGACAAGCTCATCAGGGGAACGGCGCGAGAGCGCATCTGCAGCAGTGTTAGAAGATCCGGAGCGGTAGCAGATTTTATAGTGCATCCCGAGCAGTTTGGTGAACGCCTTCTGTTGCCATGGGGTGGACAAGTGTTGATCATCGAGTTGCACGAGGCTTCTTTGATCTATGCGGATGATGAATTCATCGTTGTGCAGGTAAGGGCGCCATTGCTCGACGACCATGAGAATGGCCATGCATTCTTTCTCATATGTGGAAAGGCCACGGTTCTTGGGGCCGAGCGGCTTGCTCATGTAGGCGATCGGGTGCCCATCTTGCTGAAGGACAGCACCAACACCGTAACGCAAGCATTGGTGTTGATCACGAACTTTTTTCTGAAATCAGGGAGTTGCAGCACGGGTGCTGTTGTGAGCTTCAGTTTCAGAGTGTCGAACGCTTGTTGCGTGTCACTTGTCCAAACAAACTGGTGGTTTTTCTTGAGCAGGGTGAACAGTGGTCTTGCAATGATCCCAAAGTGTTGCACAAACTTCCGATAATATCCAGCAAGGCCGAGGAAACTGCGCACATCCTTGGCACACCGAGGAACGGGCCACTGCTTGATCGTCAATACCTTGCTGGGATCTATGGAGACGCCACGTTCGTCGATCACATGCCCCAGGTAAGCGATCTGGCGTTGCGCGAAGGAGCATTTGGATTGCTTGACTTGCTAGTGGTCGTCTCTGAGCAGCTGAAGCACACACGCGATGTGTTGGATATGTTCTGACAGGGTTTTGCTGAAGATGAGGATGTCGTCGAAGAATGAGACGACACATTTGCGCATGACTGGGTGCAGGGTGGTGTGCATGCCCCCGTTGAAAGTGGCCGGGCCTCTCGCTACTCCAAAAGGCATGACGCAGTATTCCCAATGCCCTGAGTGTGTTTGGAAGGCCGTCTTGTACTCTTCGCCTTCCGCCATCCTTATCTGATTAAATCCAGCGCGTAAGTCGAGCTTCGAGAACCACTTTGCACCGGCCAGTTCATCAAGGAGCTCGTCTATGATTGGGACTGGGAACTTGGCAACCACGGTCATGGAGTTGAGGCGACGGTAATCGACGCACAAGCGCCATGTACCATCCTTCTTCTTGACTAACAGAGCTGGGGATGAGAAGGGGCTGGAACTTTTTTGGATGATCCCTGCATCGAGCATTTCCTGAACCTGCCGTTCGATTTCTGTCTTTAATTCAGGTTTGTACCTGTACGGTATGGAGTTTACAGGCTGTGCACCGGCCATCAGAGGAATGCGATGGTCACAATCGCGGCGAGGTGGCAAGGTCCGCGGGTCCTCAAAAACATCTGTGAACTGTTCCAGCAGTCGCAAGATTTCGACAGGAATCGGAGAATCTGTGGTGTTGGAGCTGTCGAGAGCGCTGAGGTGTACAATGTGTGCTACCGATCCTTGCTTGCAAGCCTTGAGGAGCTCTGGTGCGGAGATCATAGAGCATTGGGTTTGGTCTGAAGCAGTAGCAGATAGCGTCATTTGGCCGGCTAGGGTTGTAACTGTTAAGAATTGCTCGATCCAGTCAATGTTCATGGGGTTGTGCTGCCTTAACCAATCCATCCCGAGAATTGCATCGTACGAGCCCAATTTGAGGATCTTGAAATCAGTTTGGAAATCATGCCCTTGGGTTGTCCACTGACACTCTGGAATGTAGGTGGTACAGGGGATGGTGTTGCCATTGGCGACACGGACGCGGCATGGGCGCGGCAGTGGCTTGGCTCCGGTGAGTTTTGCTGCTAGAGAGCTGTCGACGAAGGATGTAGAGCTACCGGAGTCGACGAGCAGCAGGATCTCGTGTCCTTGGAGCCAGGCATGTAGCTGTAGTACCCCAGGGTCTGACGAGCCATCTTCAGCCTAACGGGACAGAGTGCAGAGGTTCTCCTCGTCAGATATTGGTGAGGCTGGTGGCGATTCAGATTGCACATCTTCTTGGGGAAACATGGCGAGCAACTCTTCCACGATGTGCATTTGCACCGTGGGCGGGCAGGTATGGTCCTTCCCCCACCGTTTGCCACACTTGAAGCAGAGCCCCTTCGCGCGGAGAAATGCGCGAAGAGCAGTGACCTTGCTGGCTTCGGGTGTCGCGCGAGCTGCGTCAGTTCCGCGGCGATCTTCAGAGATCATGGTTGGCGTAGCCGGGCGACTGAAGAAGAACGGCGGTGTCGATCGCCCGGTGTGACCGTGGCCTCGGGAAGTATTGGAGAGGCGCCCGAACGAGTGATCGCCGTCGGCCACTTCCTCCTGAAGTAGAACCAGCGAGCACGCCGTGTCCAGGTCCGGTGGGCGTTGCACGAGCACCACCGCACGGATATCCGGTCGCAGTCCCTCCACAAAACGAGTCAGGAAAAAATACGGGTGAGTGGACTCGGAATAAGATATAAGATGATTCATCAAGGTCTCGAAACGTTCAATAAAATCTGCTACTGTGGTAGTTTGTTTGACAGCGTAGAATTGGCGAATGAGCATTTGGTGTTTATCACGACCAAATCGGGTGCAGAGGAGGGTGGTGAAGGACTCCCAATCTAGTCCGGTTAGCTTTTTCTGGACGGATTGTAGCCAGATGCCCGCGGGACCAGAGAAATTTAGGGTGGCCATGGGAACGCGATAGGTGTCGGGGATCGTGAACATCTGGAAATATTGCTCGCAGAGAGTTTTCCAGAGCTGTGGATTTTCACCGGTGAACATCGGGAAATTCATGGATGGTGGTTGACCCAAGTTGGTCAGGATGGAAGAGGATAGGGGAGGAACAGGGGCCGGCACGATCGGAAGAGAGGGCGTACCCGTGACCGGAGGTGCCGCCAGTGACTCGTGGGTCACTGACGAGCCCCCTCCGGTGTGGTCGACGTCGCCGCGGCCATCGGGCCCGTGGAGATCTCCCCGCACTGGAAGCAGGGGAGGAAGATGTTGAGGGATCGCCGCTCCACTCGGCGGTGCGGTCGCTCGCAGCGCCGCGACTATGGACTCCAGCTTTGTGAAACGCACCTCGAGATCTGGCTTCCAGTGAAGGAGATCGTTGATCTACGAAGACTGCGCCTGCAGCTGCTTGAGGACGTGGGCGGAGTCGGCCTTGGCGTCCTGATGGAGCTTGTCGAGGTACTCCTTGAGTGCTGGATCCATGGCGGCGACGAAGGCTTGCCGCGCTTGGATGCGCCGACGGGTTTCCAGATCGACGCGGCGGAGAGGGTGGTGTTGGTCTCTGATACCACGATGTTAGGTACCAGGTCGATCTACTCGTAGCTCACGATTACAAGCTTGAATTCGACTTACAACCGAGTCTCTGTTCTTGAGAAAGGGGAAGGTAGGTAGGTGAGGAGAGGGAGGAGAAAGCCGCCGTTCGTTCCTGATCCCACTGGATGCCGATTCCCCTCGTCTCCTTGGGGTTAAGTAGCGAGCCGAAGGCGAGCGGGCTCAACGGGCCCATTCTGGCCCAACGAATCTCCTGTTGGGCTGCGCGATCCTCTTGGGCCGGCCGTTAACGCGTCTCGGTGTGAAGCCTTCGACTGCCATGGCTGTTGATGCGCTGACATCGTCGAACTTGTCGCGGGTCTTTTTCTTGTCGCTACGCGCGTCGCCGTTCTTGCCGCTGCTGCTGGAACCCTCTCCTTCTTTTCTTCCTAGACCAGTGCCTCCAACTGCGCACGGGAGACCAGCATCAACTTCTCGCCGTCGTCGCCGCGGTCTTGGCGCCATCCAGACTGGTTCTCCTCAAACGCCCGCAGCCGCCCAAATGGGCTCGGCGACCGACATCCTCTTGAGGTTGCCCCATTGCTCGATTGTCCCGATTATCGGCAGGAAGCGATCCGGGACCGCCGCGAACAACCGCTTGACAACGGCGTGCTCCTACAAGTTCTCGCCAAGCGCTCGAATTTCTCCGACGAGCGTGGTGAGTCGGCGCCCAAATGCGCCAACCTCTTCGCCATCTTCCATGGTTAGCCGCTCGAAGCGCCTTGTCAAGTGGCTGATGCGCGCCTGCACCACACGCTCATCGCCTATGCGCATGGTACAGATAGCATCCCAAGCCTCCTTCGCCAACTCATACTCCACGATGGACATCATCACGTCGTCGGGGACGGACTGCGAGATAGCAGCCATGGTCAACGTCTTCTCCGGTGATCGCCGACCACACGCCCATTGGCTTGAGGATGATCTTCATCTTCGCCGCCCACAACTGATAATTACCTTCTGTCTGCTATGGGTATTGGATCGGCACTCAGACACTCCTCGCCGGCACGGCCAGGACGATCGTCCCATCGCCGGAGCCGCTGGCTCCGAGCCTCTTGCTCGGCGGCGTGCACCTTTTGCTGCCACCAGCGTCGCTCTTCGTCGGTTACTGATCTGCCATCGCTACACACCGCCGCCGATTCGCCTCCGGCCACAACCGGCCGGATATCTCTCTCTCTCTCACTGCGACGAACACGAACTCAGGCGAGACACACACGGGAGACGAGTACACACATGTTTCGCGATGCGCACTCTGATCCATTTTTTCTGTTTTCCTTTCTTATTCTTTCCGGCGACACGCAGAACGTGGCTGATTACCTGTACGTGCACATACAACGTGACAGGTCCTAATTATTTGCTACATGGAAACTAATTAAATTGAAAGCCAATGTATGCACGTATAAACTATCCTATACTGAACTAATGCATTGAGTTGAAGTCTAATGCAATATCTGAGAGAACTTATAACAGGATTAGCACCAACAATCACCTCCCTAATCTTGTTACTTCATTTATTTCTTTGTGTACCAAGCACCCTAATGTCGGCTCGACATTTGTGCCGCCACTAGTGTATTGAAGAGTCAAAACAATAAATATTTATACTGAACTTTTATATTTATATATAACTCATTTTTATACATCATTCATAATTAATATAATTTTGATAAATTTTTATGATAATCAATCAAATGACAATGCTGCTAAAGAGCAATGCTGGTGTTATTTATGTTATAGTTGTATCTCTATGGTTGAGAAATATGCATGCACCATGCTGGATTTAAACCCTGTTTATAATAAGAGTTACATTGGTTTTTAGCATTTTATACAGTGTGCCTATATAAAGATATTTAAACCAAATATCTATCAGTGTGAGAAAAATAATAAACCAACGATAACATAGGCCTTATTGGATTAATTCGATATACGCTCATACCTATATGCATTCTGAAAAATTCTTGTAGATGTCTCGAAGGTGTATTTGTAATAAATACCTAGTGATCACTAGTTCTAGAGTACACGAAATCATTACGAGGAGCTTGAGGTGTAAACTTAGTTTGGCAAACTGAGTTTATTTTTTGATGTATTTAGTAGGCCCTTGGATGCAATAACAATTGACTAATCATGTAGTGGTTAATATAATGTTACATAATTAGTAAGTGGGCTGGGACCTCCATCTCGTGGGCCTAGGATAGTCTTTTCTGTTAGCACGGTCTATCACTAATATATTGGTGGTTATCAACTCATAGGCTTGAAACCTAGGGTTTTCAGGAATGTCACTAAGAATTAGTCAGTCGTGATATAAAGGCCATTAATGGGCACATCACCCGTTAGTGGCGATAGAGATACTGTTGGAACCCAAAAAAGCTCGGGTAACTGTAGTGGTGGCGCAGCCATATCTAGCCATCATCATTGCCTTGTCATCGACTGGTGCCTCTGCAACGGCCAGGAGGAGTTGCAGTCGCTGAACAAGCACTACGTCCACCACTATATACTCACACCTCACGACAGATGCCCTTGCCAGTGCTCATATTATTGTCGTGTCTTCACCGAGTGTCGCTACCGTTGTAGTAGCCACCCTGCAGCTGATGTGTAGAAACCACGCTACCAACACTTCGGTTGTTATGTTGTCGTTGATGTCTTCAAAGGAAGAAAACTTGAAGTGAGTGTTGAGGACGGTTGGTGGGGAACATGGTGCCCTCATCCCAATGACTTAGAGGTCGGCGGGGGTTGAGGAAGGCCTGCGCTAGAAATGGCTGGAGGCTAGAGAGAGAGAGAGAGAGAGAGAGAGAGAGAGTACGTTGGGAGGCCGGGAGGGAGATAGGGGAAACTAGGAGGGACTTTTTGTACCTCGGACACCTATGCTTCTTTAGGGGTACCTCAACCACCTATGTGGGTGTTATGGGCCGTGGGTAGGACAATGAAGAGCAAATGATGAGCCCTTCTATAGTCCATCTATGAGTGTGTTAGTCTTCAAGCTCCTGCTCGGCGCTTCAGTCGCCAGTTATCGCAACTGGCGCTCGCGGCGCAGCTATAGCGGGCGGCCCAGGAGAAAAGGTTATCCAACTCGTACCGCACAAATAGGAATGTAATATTTGCAGAAAAAGGGAGGAACAGGATTCGATCCCTGTCTGCTAATGTTTTAGGCAATAACCACTAGGCCGATGCCTCTGTGTTGTCCAATGTGACGAAAATACTCTATTTGACCCTTCCTTTCATACAACATTAGCAGGTAGGAGTAATATGTACCCAGTTTGTTATCCGTATTTTTTTATGATATAAATAAAAAGGAATTCACAATGAAATAAAAGTGAAATTGAAGAAAGTTCATCAATTTGAAAAGGTTCATACAAAGTGAAAAAATGTTCATCAATTTGAGAAAGATTCACGAATTCTTAAAAAAGTTCATCAAATTTCAGAAAAGTTCACGATTTTTTATAAAGTTCATTGATTTTGATAAAAAGTTCATCAATTTTGATAAAAGTTCATCGATTTTGAAAAAAGTTCATCCATCTAAAAAAAGTTCATCGATTATGAAAAAAGTTCACTGGTTTTGAACAAAAAGTTCATTGATTTTGAAAAAAGTTCATCAAATTTTAAAAATAGTTCACTGATTTGAAAAAACTTCATTGATTTTGAACAAAGTTCATCGATTTAGAAAAAAGTTCATCAAAATGAAAAAAGTTCATTGATTTTGAAAAAGTGAATCAAAATTGAAAAAAAAATCATCACTTTTAAAAAAGTTCATAAAATTTGAAAATAAGTTCACAAATCCTAAAAATGTTCGTCCATTTTAACAAAAAAGTGCGCGAACCAGGAACCATAGAAAAGGAGAAAGGAAGAAAAAGAAAAGAGGAAAGATGGAAAGAATAGAAATATGAATTTAGTCACGTGATCTTTGGTGGCAGGGTGGTTGGTGCATTGCTCCTCGTAGGAGGAGGTTGCCGGTTCAAGTAGTAGTACACACTTCTATTTCTTTTCTGAAAAACAGAAAGTAGATGGGCCGGCCCAGCTCGCAGCGCTGCAGGCGCCAGTTTGCAAAATGAGCTATAACTGGCGCCTGCAGCGCCAAATAGGAAATGCCTGCTGGTCTTGCATAAAATGAAGGCGCAATGCATTGTCCTAGGAGCAAATTATTACCAAACGGGCTGTGTTTGGTGTTCTTTCTTAGCAAGATAGGACATTAGAGTTTATTTGCTTACAAGGAAAAAAAGGAACATATGCAGCACAATTTCTATTTCTACCATGAATTGTTCGCATCATGAGGTACCATACTTAGAACTCCGAAACAATAATAGACTTGAGTTAGTAATTTGAATTTTTTCTATAAGCACAAGGGAAACAACTTTGTCAAAGGCTTGCGCTATCATAACGATACACTATAACCATGGACACCTAAATTTGGTCGGACCCGCCTGTCCCAATGGGCCAATGATGGTCGGCTTTCCTGGCCCAATTTTCATATGAACCTGACCCAGAACACCCATCAGCCTTGAAATATTTGACCAGTGCCCCAATGGGTAACGTGACTTATTCCCATCATGGCAAGAGTGATTACCGATCATCATTGTGCGGACCAGCCTTGTTAAGTACTGTAAGGGAGATTTCCCCCAAAAAAAAAAGGTGTTGTAAGGAAGAGTATCCTATGATACCGTGTTATTTTTTCGACAAAGTGCGCTTTATTACTTAAAAGGTGTAAGCATTATACCCGATGTCTGCATAACTGAGATGCACACAACCATAACCAAGTCCACGTTCCAAAAAATAAAAAAACGGAAATGTTAACGCCCACACGTGTGGGCGTTCACCACTCCGTCCACACGCAAGCATCGCCGTTGGTTTAGTTTTGCACGAATATTGGAGCAAAAGGGTTGGTTTTCGGCGCCACGTAGGATGTTTTTAGTGTGTGGTGTGCGAGTGGGTTCGCCCGCACGGTAGTTGCCATCCCGGGGTCAGCGGTTGCCACTGAGAGGCGTGCGGTGGAACTGCCATGCGCCCGCACGCCACGTTCCGACCGCAGTTGACGTAAAAGACGTCGCACACCCCTCCACCATTTCCTTCACGGTTCCATTCACTCTCCCTCACGTCGCATTTACTGGCACAACCCACTCGCATTGCAGTCCACTGGAGGAGAAGGCGAGGCGAGAAGGCGACGGCGGAGGCGGGACAGTCGACGGTGTTCGCGGGCGTTGGTGGCGCTCGTCGGGAGCGGAGCGGCGTCGCCGGAACGCGTGCGGGTCGAAGGTAATGCTCGCTTCATCTATCGCGCACCCTCCCTGATTTTGTTCCCCTCTTTCCTCCCTGTTCGATTTCTAGATCCATTCCTAGAAATTCCGGCGATTCGGCGGTGCGCCGGCGTCCCCGCCGATGCGGCGGTGCGCCATAGTTGTGTGCCTGTCGTTGCTTCGGAGGAGTGGGCAGTTTCGTCGCCGCCGCTGCGGCGGCATCGTCGGTGAGGCTATGCCTGCTCGTAGGCAACGCATTAGTCTTGCATTTGGAGTTTGAGAGTGTCCGCCGGGTTGATTTGGTGCGGGGTTGGTTCGAAATTTGTGGTTGCAGCCATTTCGCGCGTGAATTGTAAGGGTGATTTTGAGGTTGAATCAGTTGCCGTTGAAACCTAGATCTAGTCTAGTTTGGGGGGCTGAAAATGCAGACTGTGGCGAAATTGGTAGTACGATTTTTTGAACGTGAACAAATGTGCGGCAACTAAACTACCTGAATAAACGTGGTAGTTGCCACAAACGTGTTCTCCCATGTGGGCAACAGATTTCCGAAAATGACTGTCATAGTTGCCACCCCAAAACGAGGTGGCAACTAATTTCATTGAACTCCTGTGGCAGTTGCCACACGCATGCTCTTCCCATATGGAAAATTTTAATTCTGCTGAACTTGTACGATAAGTAACCAGAGAAAATATGCTTTCTGAATGTGGCAACTATGGCAGTATGACCGAACGTGAACAGGTGTGTGGCAACTAAACTACATGAACAAATGTGGCAGTTGCCACAAATGTGTTCTCTTCTGCGGCAACATATTTTCTGAAACTGACTGTCATAGTTGCCACGATTGTGTTCAAGCTCACACACAAGGGGGGGCAACTAAAATTTTCTGAATGAATGAGATAGTTGCCACATACACGCTTTTTTAAACGAGGCAAACTGTTTTTTTGCTGAATTTACATAATAGTAACCTCAAACATTCTTTTTTCATTTGTGAGACTTGTTTTTTTTTCTGAATTATTTTGCGACAGTTTCCATACTTTTGATAGTTGCCACAATCGGTAGCACTGGACGGAAATAATGTGCACATTGAGTGGGCGTGTTTGCCACTTGGATTTTTGTATAATCATGTTGCAATACAGTTTGTGAACACAATGTCTGTTGCCACAACACAGATATGGCAATGTGGCAAATTGGCTGCATAGTATGGCAACCACATTTGCATTCAAATAGTTAACATTTTTTTCTGTTGGGTGGCAACTGCTTACCCATTGCACTTTACATTTTCGCCATTAACAATTTGGTCTGTTCCTACATCAGCAGAATGGCTCGCGGGGATCACCAAAGTGATGATGACGATTTCATGGATCCACCTCAACGTAACCGGGCAATTGGACGGAGAAAAGAGGGCGATGAGGTAACTGTCTGCACACCCGCCCCCCTCCCTCCTGATTTATGTTATTTGCTGGCACCTATATCTTTTCTATAGTCGTCCATCATGAACTAAATTTTCGTAGCATTGCAAAAACATGGCAACAGCTCAACACTTTTGTGTTTGTTTTTTTGTAGAAGAAGAAACGTATTCGCAACAGAGCCTCCCAGGAACGTCTGACCGTGCTGATTGACAAATTCAGTGACGATCAAAAGGGAGCTGCTGCTGAGATGGGTATGCAGGTTCTGATGGATGTCCCGTGCACGAACCTTGTCAACCCGGTATGCGACTGGCTTGGTGAGATATACGATCCCGCCTCCAGGGAATCCGTGATCCCGGGACGGGAAAGACTCCCATTGAACGAGGAATCCGTGTTCTGCACTTTGGGTGTGCCTCGGGGACATATCAAAGTCCCGTATGAGGTTAATAATCAGATTGAGGAAGAGCTGTTCGCCCGTTTGTTTCCTGGGTTGAAGGCAATGCCGAACACGTCTGTACTGGCAGATTCTCTGCAGGCCATGACGACGCACGGAGAAGTTTTCAAGATGAAGCTGCTCATGTATCTCATATCAGCTGTTTTCGCGCCGACCACTTCTCTTCGCCCAAGCAACAAATGTTTCCCCATCCTGGTGAATGATCCATGCTTACTACTGCCAGTGTTTTCGTTGCGCTTCTTTCCGTTTGATTTCTGACGTGGCAAACCTTTTTTGCCCTGAAAATTTCGCGTCGTGCAGGCGAATCTGAAAAACGTGAAGAATATGAACTGGTGTAAATTCATTGCCGACTTTCTCCACGATGCTTTCAAAAACAAGATGTACCAGAAGGGTTGTCGCCTGCATTTAATGGTATTTATTTTTACCAGGTCTCTGTGTGAACTCTTTGTTTATGACGCACTTTCATTCATGCATGACAATCTGGTCACAACAAGATGGCAACTGCCATAGCGACAATGTGGCAACTGCCATAATGACAACGTGGCAATTGTCATTCTGACAATGTGGCAACTGCCTTCATATTAGCATGGCAACTGCCATCACAGTAGGATGGCAACTTCCATCACACTTTGATGGCAACTACCACATACATATTATCGTTGGATCATACATTTATCCTGCTCTTTATTTTTTCCAAACTACAAATTACCGATGATGGCAACTGATATTTTCTTTTCTTTGCAAAATTGTTTTCAAATCAGCTTATGTATGTCGACTGTATTGATCTGTCCACCGTGAATTTCACTGGGGTAGGAGGCCCGCCGCCTACGCACAAGTTTGATGTTTCTGCGTGGACCATCAGCGCTGTCAAGGCTGTGCTTGCTGCAGACAGGGCAACTGATGGCACGTATGGAAAACTACAGGTTAGTTTTTGTTTATGTCTTTTTTTCACACGGCATGCTTACAAATTTGACACGACGCAACCGTCCGTGGTTTATAAGGCATGCTTACATTTTCTTTTTTTGTTTTTCATAGCTGATGGCCAAGCATGCTATAGACTACAGCGTGTTTGGGGGGCCTCAAAAATTTGAAAAGTGGATGGACGTGCACTCAGCTCCGTCTTGCCCTTCTGAGGTAATCAAAATGTCCACATCCATGGGTTGCTGTGGATTACATGTTTGATGTTGCGGAAGTGACTTCAATACGGGGGTTGTTTGCTAATGCTTCTTGTTTTCGTGGACAGGCGAGGGCACCAGTTGAGCATCTAATTGGGCAGTTTGCTTCCGGAATGACCGGATTGCTCGGGAAGTTGGTCGAGGGGTGGACGTCCCTCAGTGCCTCCGACAGCGACGCGGTTGCGAGGCAGTTCACTTCATTTGTTCCAGAACGTACACACCGGCCAACTGGCTGTCGTGGCCGATACGACTACAACAGTTCCCAAGAGCCCGGCGACACACAAGATGATGTAGACGGAGACGCTGGCCTCAGCAAGGATGACGATGACGACATGGACAATGTGCATCAGGACACGGATGACGATGAACAAGCTAAAGTTCGCAGAGGCGGCAACAGGGGCAAGGATGCAACAGATGCCCCACCACCGGAGAAAGTGAAAGAACAGACGGCTGTGAGAGGCCAGGGGGTGTTGCCATCAAGGAGGGGGAGGGCTCCAGATGATGTTGGGCAGGGTTCTCATGGCAAGAAGTCCAAGACGGATCCCGTAGCTGCCAGGAGGAGGTTTGACTTTCAATTTTTAATTTTCCGCTGTGTCTATTTTCTTGGAACAATCTCATCCAATTTTCTTTACACTTTTCTATTGTCAAGCGCGGCAACGGGTTTGTTTTCTGACATTTGCCACCTTGTCTTTTTCCCTCCATCTGTTATTTTTGCAGCGAGCCGACCGCTGGTGGACGAGCAGTTACGAAGAAACAGGTGCCAACGCCAACCCGTGCTTCTGCTCGCTTGAACAAAGGTGCCCCCATTGCTGGTGACACCCCTTCCACCAGGTTGTCTCCTCGTACGACGACGACCAACACCGGGGATCCTGTTGTGTTGCCAGACATGAGGAAGCCAGTCAAGAAGTACGTTAATCAATGTGGTTTTCATTTTCATATTCTTGTTTTTTCCTTCAATTTTCCAATGCTTTTTTTGTTCAGCTTTGTCACATGATATTCTTTCACCGTCACCCACGCGGCAACCTCTCTTCCCCCAAATGATTTCTTCATTCAATTCTCTTTTTAGTTTTACGGCAACTCATATTTGGTCTTCACATGGCAACTGGCATCTAGTGCAACTGGCATCTAACCCTCTACCTCATGGGCAACTGCCATTTTTTCACCTATGGGTTTGAGAGCTCATCCCATACACAATTTTCAAATTGCATTCCTGCCAGAACATACATCAGTTTTTCATTCTTGAATTTTTTTGCTAAACACGGCAACTACTGCTGAATTGCAACTGCTAACCAGGACACATGGCAACTCAAGTTCCCATTACATGGCAACTACCAACTTTCCACATGTTTTTCATTCACTTTAAGGTTTCTACCATTTTTTGCAAAACATGTTTTTGCTCATTTTTTTCAAACCTTTTCTCATGTGATTTTTTCTTTTTTCAGGGTTAAGAAGACTACTACGCGCGGGGCCAAGCATAGGATAAATGATCCGCTTGAACGACTACATTCAAAGTTGTCAACTGGGGGCAACTCAAATGTACATGAGGCACCCGTCGACAATACTGCTGCTGCACCGATGACGGCTTCCACCAACCCTGATGCGAGTGGCCGATCATCTCCGCCAGCTGCGGATGCCGAGGCTACAACAACAGGCATCCGTACATCGGGGAGTGATGAGTCCATATCTGCCAGGACAGCTGAAATATTGCCAACTCTTCTGGCAATGAAGGAAGCCGCAGTGAGCCACGCCACCCCATCAGCAAGTGTTGAAGTGGACGCTCCCGAGACGAACATAGGCAAGGAAGATTCCCGCACTTCAGATACTGACTCCAAGGGCGTGCGTGATGGCGCACCTGTGTCCACGACAGAAGCCGATGAGGCGGCATTTCATAAGGATATGCCATCTTCAGGAGAGATTCCTGCCACAACAGCTCCAGCCCCTATCGGTGCAGATACTGCTAAGGTTACTGTGGCGCGTGCTGGTCTTCCACCTAGGCGTCGCAGCCCCCGTAAGCAACCAACAGTCGTACCCAATGTACCGGCTGTACCTAGTAGCAGGAGAGATGAGTCTGGGTATGTTCCTGCATCCACACTGTTCCCGCCAACTGCCCAAAGCAATGTGATGGAGAACCCGCAAGACCGGAGCAAAACTGAGGCAGTTGTCAAGGCTGGCATGAGTGACGCAGGTGAACGGCCGGAGCAGACTGCGCCTTTACCTGCAGTGGAATTCCCCAACATAAATCTGCGCACTTCCAGGCTGCCAGTCAATGTTGGTGTCCCCTACAGCCCAAACAAGAAGATCGCCATGAAAGCTGCTGCTGATACCGCTGACAAGACGCCCCGCCCTACAAACAAGCCCGAACATTCTGTAGCGGCGGATTCAGATATGTTTGTTGATCTTTCACCATTGGATTCTGCCCCGCAAATCTTTCGTGGTCCGGCCAGTAGGAATGAGAGGCACCCAATGGCATTTACCCCACCGAGCTTCAGCCTTGGCGTAAGTCAAGACTAAGCGGTGGTGCATGATCCTATGCCAGTTGCCTTTGCTTTTCCAGGAGGCACGGCGGCAATGATGGCGCAGCCAATGGTCGAGGGCAGGATGGCTGTCAAGTTCGCAGAGCCAATTGTGCAAGGTACACTTGTCATGTCCTTACGATTTTCGTGTGCACATATTTTGTAGTTTGAATTTTGTCCCAATCATATCCCATTCGGTGATGTTCTCACCTGCGGTGGCAACTGCGGTGTGATGAGATGGCAAGTTGATTTTTGATGCACCATAGCCTACATTTTTTTTGGTTGTTGCCATGCTGCATTTTTGACATTTGGGTAAACACATGGCAACTGAAGTTGATTCACCATGGCAACTGAAGTTGATTCACCATGGCAACTGTATTTGCTGACACGTGGCAACTATAGTTTATTACATATGGCAACTGGATTTGCCACACCATGTCACATGCATTTTGTTTGTTACCATTCTGCATTTTTTCTATACGGTAATCACATGGCAAGTGGAGTTGACACAACATGGCAACTGCATTTGATGCGACGTGGCAACCACAGGCCATCTGAACGGTAATTCATCACAACTGCATGGCAACTGCAGTTGCGATGACATGGCCACCGTATTTCCCCACTTTTCCACAGTTGCGATGACATGATCACAACTGTAGTTGCACCACACATGGCAATTCCCCCACTTTTTCCTACCTATATGTCACATCATACACCCCATTTTTCCTCACAATCCATATGTTTTCTGACTTTCTCCTTATCATAACACACTTTTTATTTTTTTTCTTCTCGAATCATTGCAGCCACCCCTGAGGAAATTTCACTGTCACTCGACGAAGCTTACCGCAAGATTGAGGAGGCAGCATTGCAGAGGAGGACATCCCGAGGACAGGGGCTATCAAGTTCCAACTTGACTGCGGAGATGGCAACTGAGGATACCATCAGAAGCGCGACCCCTGGTTCTGTGAGACAGCAGAGGGTAGTTCACGCACCTCCCGCGGGAGACTACGAGCCCGAATTCAGGGCCACTAAGGAACAGACCCATCTGTATGACGTCATCAAGCGGTTTGGAAATGCAAGGGCCAGCAGCAAGCATATGAAGGAGTTGAAAGCGTAAATGACCACATCCTACAATCACTCATTCTGCTTTGTTCTTTTTTTAGCATCTTCATCTTTTTCTTTTTTTGCACTCCTTATACATGATGCGCTTTACGTTTTAGTTCTTTTATATATCTCTTTACTTAGCAGGCATGATTCTTCCGTGTTATGTCGTTTTCATACAGCTCATGTTTGGACAGAACCAAAGTCATTCAATGCGGAGCGACGTACGTCGACCTGGGTGATCTCGCCGAGTCTGTGAGGCCAAACGGCAAAATGTCGACGAATGTGATTGCATGCGGGATCGACTACATCACCAATCACATCGATATGTGTGCCGACAAGGTCATCATGCATTACAGCGTGACATGCAAAATATGGGATGGTGACTTCCACCACAAAATTCTGAGGAAGAATTTCGCTCAGCACGGTGAATTCACGCTAACACTGAAGAAATATGTGAGTACTCCTACCCTGTCTGCACTATTTTTTTACATGGTGTGGTTTTTGCCATCTTCTGCACTTTTTGTGACTGTGTGTCAGATTGTTTTTCCATGTGGCAATAGTTGCCATGCACATTTTTTCTTCTTTTTGTTTTTTGTGCATTCCCTGTGCGAACCACGTGGCATTTTTTGATTTTATGAAATGCACGGCAAATCTTGAACATACATGGATGGCAACTTTTCTTCAACTACCCCCACACCATAGCCAAAAAACACATCCTACATGATTCTAATTTTTTTGTCCCTCTGCTGTTCTTTTTATGTGAACTATGCTTCTCATTTCTTCACTTTTTAAAATGCAGGTCATGTTCCCCATGTTCCAGGAGCTTGCACCACATGCCCAACACGACAAGTGTGGTCACCACTACG
This sequence comes from Triticum timopheevii, assembly GCA_963921465.1. NCBI lineage: Eukaryota > Viridiplantae > Streptophyta > Magnoliopsida > Poales > Poaceae > Triticum > Triticum timopheevii. The sequence continues at coordinate 624,406,578 of OY997270.1, read as the reverse complement.
CGATCTGTCTGGACCTGAAGAACCAACGCTTTGAGGTTTTTGATTCAATCCGTTTGGGAGCTGATTCAGATCTTACCACGCATGCTGAATTCTTCATCAACAACCTCAAAGAGACATGGAACCGTCACTACGAAAATTCAAAGGTCCAGATCAGACATTTCCTGATTGAGTATGTGGCGACTGTGAAGCAAGGGAACACGTAATTTCTTTTTCCCCTCCTTTTTATGTGCCATTTACATCAATTGCAACCCCTCTTTTTTTTTGTTTGCCACATGTGAATTGAAGTCTATGTTTTGCTATGTCTGTTCCTTTTTTTGTGTGTTCATTTGAGTCTTTTTCTCGTGCAGTACGGACTGCGGCTTTCACGCGCTGGAATACTTTGCAAAGTGGGAAGGCAGAATCGTCCCCGCCATCACAGTTGCAACGATTGTTGAGCTCCGGAAAATCCACACGTGGAACTGGTTGACGAACGAAGATTTCAACAAGCGGTCTGGAGCACGCGAGTTCGTGGAGGAAGCTGTCAAGAAAATCAACAAGAAGTACAAGTGATCATGTGGTGTTAGACGCCGGACGCATACCTTACATTCTGTTGCTGAGGAATGTAAGGTACTTATCTATCTTATTATTGTCGAAAAACTATGTTTGTGTGCTATGTTACGACTGCAACCCAGCGTACGCCACTATGCAGTGGTGGTGTGTGAGCGACATTTTATAGTAGGTCTGTAATATATGTGTGGACGTGAACCTATGTTTTTAGTCGTTAATGCACATACGTTTTTATGTTTTTATTATTATTACAATGGTTTCAGTCGCACACATCACCAGTTTTTTTGCTGTTTTTGGATTGCGTCCATGATGTTTAAAAACAGGTGGCAAATGTAGTTCAACATACGTGGGGCATCACCGGCTAGCAATTTGTGGGGCAGGGCTGATCATGCAGCCACAACCTTGGCTGTGATTTATGCATTTTCCGCCTTTGTCCAACTTGATTTTCAATACACTGCGCACAACACAATTTGTTTCTCTAAACTGTGTGGTATTTGTCATAGAAATATACGTCATGCACAGTCATTTCAAATACCATGTCATATTTTAAGCACAGCTAACATGGCAATTACAGTTCAAAACAACATGGCAGATCAAGCATACTTGACATGGCAGATACAGTACAACTAACATGGCAGATACAGTACAACTAACATGGCAGATCCAGTACAAAAAGCATGGCATATTTAGTACAAAGTAACATGGCATATTTTTAGTATAAGATAGCATGGCATATTTTTTACTACACACTACATGGCAGATTTAGTACACACTACATGGCAGATTTAATACACACTACATGGCAGATTTAGTACACATAACATGGCAGATTTAATACACATAACATGGCAGATTTCATACACATAACATGGCAACTGCATTTTCTGCAGTCAATGAATTTTGTCCCTTCTCTTTTCTTATGTTCCTCAATAGTTATTCTCCCAATTTTAAAAACAAAAAATCTCATCGTATAGGCGTACAAAACTAAATGTCCACAAGGACCATGACGCAACGCCCCAATTTCTGCTCATGGATTGCCCGCAGCTTTCTTCGTTTTCTTGTGTTTTGCTTGAATCTCCAATCCTGACTTGTACCTTATCTCTCTCGGGCGACCCTTTGTGATGGAACGTGGTGGGTTCCTAACCTGCGTTTGTGTGCTTGCTGTTCCAGATCCTATGTCCGAGTTTTCAGATGACGGCCTGGTCGATGAAGGCACACTTGATGTGCGGGGGAACCGGTGTAAGGCTTCCTCAGCTTTCCGCTTCTTGATCTCATCAAGCTCTCTTTTTAGCGCCTTCCTGTGTTTTTCTGCGACTCTTGCTGTCTCATCACTTTTGCACGCTTCATCAATTAGCTCAGCATAGTTCTTCGTCAGCACTACGTGCCTCACGGCTTCCATGGTGGACTCTGGTCTCTCGTCATGCACAGCCAGAACCGCGTGTGTTGTCTGTGGCGCCAACGCGTCGTCAGCGTCCCAAGTCCATCGTCGCCTTATGAAATGGCGGGGCATCCGTGTCACAGCGTTCATGTCCATCACTTTCAGTATGTGACAACACACAATGCCGTCCCGTTCGAACTTGCAGCATTGGCAGTAGTACTCGCCTTCGCCTATCGAGGCTTTCATGAAGTAGTTCCTTCCTTTGTCTGGGTCTTCAGGTTCTGAATCCGACATGCCCAAAATAGAACACACCTTGAACGTATGTTCGTCCATCTGGAAAGCCGTGAACATGCTGGCACGCTTTATTTCTTCTTGGAATCTGCAAGTTTTGTGTGCTTTATGTTAATCCATCGTGCGATCCTTTTTTTTGTAGCACCTTATGCTGTCATGTGAATAGAAATAGATTTTTGTTTTGAATATGGCAATCATAGCATACTGAACATGGCAAACATAGCACACTGAACATGGCAACTGCAGTACACCAGACATGGCAACTGCAGTACACCAGACATGGCAACTTCAGCACACCAGACATGGCAACCGCAGTACACTGAACATGGCAACTGCAGTACAACAGACATGGCAACTGCAGTACACCAAACATGGCAACTGTATTACATTTTCAACTAGCCATCGTCGTTTCCACACCAATATTTTCCCCAATGGAAGCACATTGCATCAAACATGGGCATCTGCATTCCAGTAAACATGGGAATTGCATTTTCAACAAACATGGAAGTTGCATTTTATTAAACATGGCAATTTTTGTATATTCAGCATATGTGTTGACAATATGACATTTTTTCAGTTGACATTGGCATTTGCATACCAACATGCCCCAATGGAAGTACAGTTCACTAAACATGGCGCCAGAACTTCATTGAACGTATAAAATGTATCCGAGTAAGCATTGTAAACAGAAATTTCATCAAAACATGGCAACTGCAGCTGAGTAAGCATGGCAAAAAGTATTCCATTAAACATGGCAACTGCATATCATGGCAACTGCATTTGCAAATCTATATGGCAACTACTGCCCTAGTGCTTTTTGTGCAAACAAGACCCGTAACGCAACTGACTTACTTGTTAAAGATCTTGTTTGTGTATATCTTGCTCATTTGCCTCTCCATTGGTAAGTACGTTAGCAATTTCGGCTGCTTTAGTGCGGTGGTAGCTTCTTGCTGCAGCTCAGATCCCAGAATTTTTTGTTGCAGAGCTGTGTACTGCTTGGCAAACTGTAACAATGAGTTGCCAGGGCTCACGTACCGCTTCAACACAGCATTGAACCCCTCGTTGCGCTGCGTAGTCTGTAGAAAAGGGAAGAAGCAGTGCATGAAGTAGGCGGGCACCCAGTACATTCGCTTTTCCCACAGATTAGCAAGCGTCTCATTGTCTTGGACTTGATGCGTTTCAACCATGGCCATCCAGCTCCTTTCAAACTCCTCGACCGTCAAGCTGTGGTCCACGCACAGCTCGAATGCCTTGTGCAGCTCTGGACGGTCAGCAAAGAACGGTCCTAGCGTCTCCTCAGCCTTCTTTATTATGTGCCACCTACAGTGCCTGTGCACTGCCAACGGAAAGACCTCCTCTATGCCTGCACGCATGCTAAAATCCTGGTCTGTTATTATGTTCATTGGAGCAAGTCCATCCATGCACTCCAAGAAGGTCTTGAACAACCAGACGTACCCATCTGTGTCTTCGTTCCGAACGAGCCCGCAACCGAACTGCAATGACTGATTGTGGTTATTTATTCCTATGAACGGAGCGCATGGCATCTTGTACATATTGGTGAGGTACGTCGCGTCGAACGAAATGCAAACTCGGAAATGTTTGTAGGCTCTCCTTGCAGCACCATCCACCCAATACATGTTCCTGACACGGTCCTCATCGTCCAACCTTATCCTGTAGAAGAAATCTGGATCTTCCTTTGCTTTCTCATCGAAGTAGGCAATTGTAGCCTCTATGTCAGCCAGCCTGCTCTCTCTACGGTACCTGGCCTGTAGGTTTGTGACATCAGCCGGTATGTACGGCATGCTACTCAGTTTCCCCTTTTTGCTGTGGATGAGTGATAGTATCTGGACCATTCTGGATGGACCGACGTTACAGTCATGTAGTAGCTTTACGAATTGCCTTTCGACTGGGGTGAATCCTCTGTGGGCGGTCAGAAATTTGACCAGGTCGAACTTCTTTATGAGACTGTGGTTGTGCTCGTCAAAATATTCGGTTACCACATACTGTGTCCCATGTACGTTTATCTTACACCGGACAGGGCATCCCGTCTTGAGAATGATTCCTCTTTTTCGTTCCGGAACGACAGGCGCAGCACCTTTCACCTTCTTGTTCCTCCGCGCCTTGTGGCACCTCATCTCACCTCTGCTGTACTCATTGGTTTTCTTAATTTTCCTATGGTACTCGGTGTTGACCGCAAATCCATGGAACTTTGCATATGTCTGGTAGTATTCCTTTGCTTCCTCGAATGATTCAAATCTCTGCCCAATGTACGGTGGCTGAGGTACCACAATCTCTGATTGCCCACCATCTTCATCATCTTCTTCCTCGTCATCACTTTCATCATTCACTTCAGTATCGGCGGCAGTTCCTTCTACCTGAGCGTTGTCAGTGTGCGTGTTCAAAGGGGTGCTTGTCTGTAGTGCTGGAATGATTGCCATTGCCGACTGTGACTCGAAATTGTCTGCGGCACGAGTGTCTGCTGGCTGGTGGAACGCGTCTTCCGTGCGCTCAGAGCTCCCCGCATTTGATGTCGTGGCGCTGCCGCTAACTGTAGTTGTAGGCCCTGCGATAGGGAAAACAGGTACGACATTTAAGCTTTATGTTTGAATAACATGTGTACCGTGACGGACCACACCATCTATGAGTGATTTTGCACGGCATCATTTTTTCAAATAGCAAGCCGCGAGTATGTGTGTGGGCATGCACGGCAACTATAGCTGTCCAGTGATGGCAGCCATTGTTTTCAACAAACACGGTAACTAGTTTGTTTTCGCATGCAAATAACTTCAAGTATCAAAGGTACTGTTTGTTTTACTGGTTCAGATTTTTTTTCCCTCACCTTAGTGCGTTGCATTCGACCTTCCCGTGTTGCCTGGGACAGCAGAATGGTTTCCCCCACCCGCAATTAGTGAAGGCTGCCACGAGACGTTTGCCGGGGTACCACCAGCGTAATAACCTGTGTGCATAGCAGTGGTTGGTCAAATTCATGGCTACTGTATTTTTTGCGCTAGCACGGCAACTGCAGTTGCCCCTGATGTGGCAACTGCAATTTTATTTGGCAAAAAAAAATGTATTTTTTGCATTGGCATGGCAACCGCAGTTGTTCCTCTATGGCAGCTGCAGTTCCATGACATGGCAAATGTAGTTGTAATGGCATGGCAACTGTAGTTGTTCTCCCCTGGCAACTGTATTTGTACATGGACGGCAACAACAGACGTGCAGGGATGTCAAATGTATTTTGCTAATACATGGCAACTGCAGATGACCAGTCATGGCAATTTTTTGCATTTGCCACCTATGCTCCTTCTACTAATTGATCATCCTCAGCTTCACCTTATTTTTATGGACTGACCTGTGTACGACGTCGACGGCAGGTACATTGGCGGTGCCTGATGCCACGTGCTGCACGAAGGCTCTTCATTTTCACACCGCGGTAAGTCGTGAGCCCTTTTGATAGATTTTTTTGCATGTTCATTTTTCATGTGCACCGCAGTATGCGCTCTTTTTTTCCGTGTTTACATTACCTTGACTGTCCATACAAGCTAGTTGAAGTTTGCTGCCCGTACATTTGTCAGTGATAGCTCCTTGCAAGTGAACTTGCCACGGGGCCCCGATAATTGTGTTTTGGTCATAAGAACCTGCTAAAAAATGGCAATGCACGACAAAAGTAGAATGTCATCTTCATCGTCGGGAAGATGGCAACTGTTCTCTTCTTTTTGTTAGCACGCATCATACCTACGCCTGCATACTGTTCCAGTAGTGGCAGCAACGGCCCTGAAGAGATGAGCTGACTGTACTCTGTTGCATCCCAAGGGGCTGTTTCTGGCCTTTGAGAACCCCAATCACCAGCGCCACCTTCGTGATTCATTCTTACCGTGTCTCCCTTCCTTCTTTTCCAATGTGTTCTCAATCTCTGCATGAACAAGAAGGCATCAACAACCCACAAGAATAGCATTCCTGTGCTACTTGCACACAGAAGATATGGATGGCAACCGACGGGTCATAATAGGTGGCAGCTAACGACAACGGAAGGTGGCAACTGTCATTACACACAAGTGGCAATTAATTTCTTCCAACCATCTCCATTCCAAAATTTTGCCCCTACCGTCCTATTTTTTCGTACCCAACTACTTGCGTCACTTAAACTAGGAAATTAAGTCAATTTCGAACGTTAGTACATGGCAGATCTGGTGCACTCTGCCTGGCAATTGCGAATATACACCGAACCACGCAGTGTTCTACCCCTACAATATGGACCCAGTACAAGATCGGGAGATTTTTCAGATTAAGAATGAGATGGAAGGACGAGATCGAGAATTTTCACCTGGTTTTAGCTGATCGTGTCTGGAGGGCTGGATTGGAGTGGGGGGGGGGCTGTGGATGGGGAGGGTTAGGGTGTGGTTTGGGGTCGGAGCGCCCTACGGATCTGCCCTGGTTGCCATGGCAACCAGGGATGGCCGGCGACGGATGTCGGGGGTTCGAGAGGTTGGGGACGATGGCGGCGTAGGAGAGAGGGGATGGATCGGAGGCGTGGATCGGCTGGGTCGTGCGGGCAGCCGGTCTTCTGGCCCGGACGGGGCAGTGCGGGCGGGGTTGCCACACACCGGACGTGCGGGCCGCGCTTTTGCGCGCTCGGACGTGGTCGTGCGGGCCGATCCCCGTCTATGCCGCACGAGACGTGCGGGCGGGTTCCTATCGACGCCACATATGTGGCAGTTATTCGGACCCTAAAAAAAAGATGGAATACACACGGCGTCTGCATAAATATGATCCCGTGTTATGGGTGTTACCATGAAACAACTTCCGGTAGTACCACTAAGAAGCTTTTAGCATTAAAAAGAACTAAGTAGATCGAAACGACACACATCTACAATCTCATAAAATGTCAAGTATAAAGTCAGAACACAGTTTAAGATATAACAAGGACATATCGTGTCGTTAATAGTAGTTGAAAACAGTAAGAGGTTTTCAAAATCCTTGAAATAAATTGTGTATGTAAAAGTAGCATGTACCTAGTATCCCACAAAAAAAATCATCTATAGCCTCTATTTTTTTACTGTTGTTTGCAGTCATCTGAAGAAATTTAGCTTACAGAAGGGGGATTCAACCTACTTATCTGTATTTGTTTATAATTTGATGAAAGGCAGCGGCGTTGGGCCTCATCAACATCCGCTCACGCGAGTTTCCCGGTCTCTGAAGTATGTACAATTTGACGACTTGCACCGCATTGTCATAGGGGGAAGTGCCCTGCTCCCACCTGTTGCATCACAGCACCGACATCTTTTCTGTCGGTGGCACCCTCACTTCATGGGTGCCCAGCCGCATGCACTATGGTAATTAGAAGATACCCCGGGTGTTACAGCGAAAAATCATTAGAAAATATTTGAATTCATATTGATTACGGTGTATGGTTTATTTTTTTTAAAGGAAGATGACCGCCGGCCTCTGCATCTGGAAGATGCATACCGTCATTTATTGATTATTATTGAGGACCTTACAAAGTATAACAACAATATGCCTGAATCCGCCATCTTGACGGCATCTGCCGCTACTCCTATCCAACTGATAAAGGGGTGCAAGCTGGGTCACATACCCATACCTCTCACGTAAGCCTAACATCTAAAGCCGGAGGCCCGAACCGAGCCATCTGCCGGGTCCGGGGCTCAAGCCGGTCTGACGCACTCACATGTGTCATTGCCGCCATCTTCCACTGGTCCATCTTCAGAGCAGATTGAGGTGGCAACATTGGCAGGTCCTCCGCCATCGATGACACCACGACGCCAAACGACGACCTCCACCTACGCGAGCCTTGGCAGGTCCTCCGCCATTGACGCCACCACGACGCCAGCCGACGACCTCCACCTACGCGACTCCATCTCCAAGCAACGGATATAAATCCATGCTAGGAAAGGGTCGCACCACCATTGTCGTCCACCACCCACAAGCGTCACCCTACCCCAAGGTTCCCAAAGCGACGCCTTCAAGAAGGGAACAACGCCGTGAGCACCGCCGCTGCCCAACAGAGTTAGGGCTTTCGCCCGGGAAACCTAGGGGAAGGTGAAGTGAGGAGATCAGTCCATACCGATGCCTCCAAGGAGGGAAACGGCGCCCTCAGGCATCACCGTTGGCGTGGCCGGTCATGGCGGGCCAGAGATTTCGCCCGAACTAGATCTCCGCCACTAACAGCACCTCTTGTACAGAACCGGCGACCAAGAGGAAGCGCGGCCCGACCAGGCTAGCCCGCACGCCGAACAGGGGAGGAAGGGACGCGCCAGATCGCGCACACCGACCGTCGCAGAAGCCGCCGACGGCCGCCAACGACCACCGGATCCCGCCGCCCGCGCGGCCGGGACACCGATCCACCATCCGCACGACTGTTAGCCGGTCGTGCCTTGCCAATGGAGCCACCGCTCTAGATCCGGGGTTCCCCGCATAGGAGCAAGGCAACCGAGGCCCCGCTGAGGGAGTCCTGAACTAGGGGGTGTCCGGATAGCTGAACTATCATCTTTGGCCGGACTCCAAGACTATGAAGATACAAGATTGAAGACTTCGTCCCGTGTCCGGATGGGACTTTCCTTGGCGTGGAAGGCAAGCTTGGCGATACGGATATGTATATCTCCTACCATTGTAACCGACTCTGTGTAACCCTAGCCCTCTCCGGTGTCTATATAAACCGGAGGGTTTTAGTCCGTAGGACGAACAACAATCATACCATAGGCTAGCTTCTAGGGTTTAGCCTCCTTGATCTCGTGGTAGATCTACTCTTGTACTACCCATATCATCAATATTAATCAAGCAGGAGTAGGGTTTTACCTCCACCGAGAGGGCCCGAACCTGGGTAAAAACATCGTGTCCCTTGTCTCCTGTTACCATCCGCCTAGTCGCACAGTTCGGGACCCCCTACCTGAGATCCGCCGGTTTTGACACCGACATTGGTGCTTTCATTCAGAGTTCGTCCGTGTCGTCACCTATAGGCCCGATGGCTCCTTCGATCATCAACGACGACGCGGTCCAGGGTGAGACTTTTCTCCCCGGACAGATCTTTGTATTCGGCGGCTTTGCACTGCGGGCCAATTCACTTGGCCATCTGGAGCAGATCAAAAGCTACGCCCCTGGCCATCAGGTCAGATTTGGAAGTTTGAACTATACGGCTGACATCCGCGGAGACTTGATCTTCGACGGATTCGAGCCACAGCCGAGCGCGCTGCACTGTCACGATGGGCGTGATTTAGCTCTGCTGCCGGACAGTGCCCTGGAGGCCGCACAAGAGTCCGCTCTGACCCTTAGCTCAGAACCGACTGCGCGGATCGAGGATGGGTGGCTGGACACCGCCTCGGGGGCTGCTACCTCTACGGCGATAGAGCCGAATACCAACCCTGTCCCTTGTGAAGCTCGTGACTCCAAGGTGCCGGACTCCTCTCCGGACCCCGAACCTTCCGCGCCCCTGCCAATCAAACTCGATTGGGCGCCGATCATGGAGTTCACCGCTGCGGACATCTTTCAGCACTCGCCTTTCGGCGACATCCTGAATTCGCTAAAGTGTCTCTCTTTATCAGGAGAGCCCTGGCCGGTTATGGTCAGGACGGTTGGGATGCGGATGACGAAGAAATTCAAAGCCCACCCACCACCCACTTCGTAGCCACTGTCGATGACTTAACCGACATGCTAGACTTAGACTCCGAAGACATCGACGGTATGGACGACGATGCCGGAGACGACCAAGAACCAGCGCTTACAGGGCACTGGAAGGCCACCTCGTCATACGACATATACATGGTGGACATCCCAAAGGATGGGAATGGCGATGGAATAACGGAGGATGACCCCTCCAAGAAACAGCCTAAGCGCCAGCGTCAACGGCGCCGCTCTAAATCCCGCCACAGCAAAAATGGAGATTCCGGCACCGGAGACAATAACACCCCGGACAGTGCCGAAGACTACCCCCTCCAGCAAGATTCAGCACAGGAGGATGGAGAAACCAGCCCTCATGAGAGAGCTGCAGACAGAGAGGTAGAGGACGATAATTATATGCTTCCCTCCGGAGACGAGGCAAGCCTCGACGACGACGAATTTGTCGTGCCTGAGGATCCCATCGAACAAGAGCGTTTCAAACGCAGGCTAATGGCCACGGCAAGCAGCCTCAAGAAAAAGCAGCAACAGCTTAGAGCTGACCAAGACTTGCTAGCCGACGGATGGACTGAAGTCCTTGCGGCAGAAGAGTGTGAAATCGAACGCCCCTCCAAAAGCTACCCCAAACGCAAGCTGCTACCCTGATTAGAGGAGGAAGCACATAAACCTACATTACCAGCGCACAATACGGCCGACCGGCCACCTCGTGGCCGCGACAGAGAGGCCTCTAGGCCCTCCACTAAAGCCGCACCCCGGCGTCGCTCGAAAAGTACAAAGCCACGGGGGAGTGCGCCGGACTTACGAGACATATTGGAGGATAAACCAAGACAAACAAGATCGATCTACGGATCGCGTGGGCGCCCCACGACACGTGACGACAACAGTCACGCTGGATACAGCAATTCCGACCGGGCCGAACACAGTAGACAAAGCTCGATTGAGCTGCGTCGTGATATAGCCCAATACAGAGGCGCCGCACACCCACTATGCTTCACAGACGAAGTAATGGATCATCAAATCCCCGAGGGTTTCAAACCCGTAAACATTGAATCATACGATGGCACAACAGATCATGCGGTTTGGATTGAGGACTATCTCCTTCACATCCACATGGCCCGCGGTGATGATCTACATGCCATCAAATACCTCCCACTCAAGCTTAAAGGGTCAGCTCGGCATTGGCTCAACAGCTTGCCAGCAGAATCAATTGGGTGTTGGGAAGACCTGGAAGCCGCATTCCTTGATAACTTTCAGGGCACATATGTGCGACCTCCAGACGCTGATGACCTAAGCCACATAATTCAGCAGCCAGACAAATCGGCCAGACAATTCTGGACATGGTTCTTAACCAAGAAAAATTAAATCGTCGACTGTCCGGATGCAGAGTCCCTTGCAGCCTTCAAACATAACATCCGCGACGAGTGGCTTGCCCGGCACCTAGGATAGGAAAAGCCGAAATCCATGGCAGCCCTCACATCACTCATGACCCGGTTCTACGCGGGAGAGGACAGCTGGCTAGCTCGTAGTAACAACCTGACCAAAAACTCTGGTAGTTCGGATACCAAGGACAGTAATGGCAGGTCGCGTCGTAATAAGCACAAGCGCCGCATTAACGGCGATAATACTGAAGATACGACAGTCAATGCCGGATTCAGAGGCTCTAAACCCGGTCAGCGGAAAAAGCCATTCAAAAGAAATACTCCGGGCCTGTCCAATCTGGACCGAATACTCGATCGCTTGTGCCAGATACACGGCATCCCCGAAAAGCCAGCCAATCACACCAACAGGGATTGTTGGGTGTTCAAGCAGGCAGGCAAGTTAATTGCCAAAAATAATGACAAGGGGCTACATAGCGATGACGAGGAGGAGACCCGGCCGCCGAACAATAGAGGACAAAAGGGTTTCCCCCCACAAGTGCGGATGGGGAACATGATATACGCAACCCACATACCCAAAAGGGAGCGGAAGCATGCACTTAGGGACGTATATGCGATGGAGCCAGTCGCCCCAAAGTTCAATCCGTGGTCCTCATGCCCGATCACTTTTGATCGAAGGGACCACCCCACTAGCATCTGTTGGGGAACGTAGTAATTTCAAAAAATTTCCTACGCACACGCAAGATCATGGTGATGCATAGCAACAAGAGGGGAGAGTGTTGTCTATGTACCCTCGTAGACCGAAGCGGAAGCGTTGACGCAACGTAGAGGAAGCACCGTTACTCCGGCACCTCCGAGTTCTTGACACACGTACACCTCGATGACGCACACCGAACTCCGATCCAGCAAAGGTACGGGGTGGAGTTCCATCAGCACGACGGCGTGGTGACGATCTTGATGTTCAACTGTCGCAGGGCTTCGCCTAAGCACCGCTACAATATGACTGAGGTGTAATATCATGGAGGGGGGCACCGCACACGGCTAAGGAACGATCACGATGATCAACTTGTGTGTCCATGGGGTGCCCCTGCCCCCGTATATAAAGGAGTGGAGGAGGGGAGGGCCGGCCCTCTCTATGTCGCGCCCTAGGGGAGTCCTACTCCCACCGGGAGTAGGATTCCCCCTTTCCTAGTCCAACTAGGAGACCTTCCAAGTAGTAGGAGTAGGAGACAAGGAATGGGAAGAGAGAAGGGAAGGAAGGAGGGGGTGCGGCCCCTCCCCCTAGTCCAATTCGGACTAGGCCATGGGGGGGCGCGCGGCCTGCCCTAGGCAGCCCCTCTCTCTTTCCCGTATGGCCCAATAGGGCCCAATACTTCTCCCCGGCGAATTCCCGTAACTCTCCGGTACTCCGATAAATACCCGAATCACTCGGAACCTTTCCGAACTCCGAATATAGTCGTCCAATATATCGATCTTTACGTCTCGACCATTTCGAGACTCCTCGTCATGTCCCTGATCTCATCCGGGACTCCGAACTCCTTCGGTACATTAAAACTCATAAACTCATAATAAAACTGTCATCGAAACCTTAAGCGTGCGGACCCTACGGTTCGAGAACAATGTAGACATGACCGAGACACGTTTCCGGTCAATAACCAATAGCGGGACCTGGATGCCCATATTGGTTCCTACATATTCTACGAAGATCTTTATCGGTCAGACCGCATAACAACATATGTTGTTCTCTTTGTCGTCGGTATGTTACTTGCCCGAGATTCGATCGTCGGTATCCAATACCTAGTTCAATATCGTTACCGGCAAGTCTCTTTACTCGTTCCGTAATACATCATCTTGCAACTAACTCATTAGTTGCAATGCTTGCAAGGCTTAAGTGATGTGCATTACCGAGAGGGCCCAGAGATACCTCTCCGACATTCGGAGTGACAAATCCTAATCTCGAAATACGTCAACCCAACAAGTACCTTTGGAGACACCTGTAGAGCACCTTTATAATCACCCAGTTATGTTGTGATGTTTGGTAGCACACAAAGTGTTCCTCCGGTAAATGGGAGTTGCATAATCTCATAGTCATAGGAACATGTATAAGTCATGAAGAAAGCAATAGCAACATACTAAACGATCGGGTGCTAAGCTAACGGAATGGGTCATGTCAATCAGATCATTCAACTAATGATGTGATCCCGTTAATCAAATAACAACTCTTTGTCCATGGTTAGGAAACATAACCATCTTTGATTAACAAGCTAGTCAAGTAGAGGCATACTAGTGACACTCTGTTTGTCTATATATTCACACATGTATTATGTTTCCGGTTAATACAATTCTAGCATGAATAATAAACATTTATCATGATATAAGGAAATAAATAATAACTTTATTATTGCCTCTAGGGCATATTTCCTTCAGTCTCCCACTTGCACTAGAGTCAATAATCTAGATCACATCACCATGTGATTAACATCGATAGTTCACATCATCATGTGATTAACACCCATAGTTCACATCGCCATGTGACCAACACCCAAAGGGTTTACTAGATTCAGTAATCTAGTTCACATCACTATGTGATTAACACCCAAAGAGTACTAAGGTGTGATCATGTTTTGCTTGTGAGAGAATCTTAGTCAACGGGTTTTTCACATTCAGATCCGTTATGTATTTTGCAATTTTCTATGTCTATAATGCTCTGCACGGAGCTACTCTAGCTAATTGCTCCCACTTTCAATATGTATCTAGATCGAGACTTAGAGTCATCCAGATCGGTGTCAAAACTTGCATCGACGTAACCCTTTACGACGAACCTTTTGTCACTTCCATAATCGAGAAACATATCCTTATTCCACTAAGGATAATTTTGACCGTTGTCTAGTGATCTACTCCTAGATCACTATTGTACTCCCTTGCTAAACTCAGTGTAGGGTATACAATAGATCTGGTACACAGCATGGCATACTTTATAGAACCTATGGCCAAGGCATAGGAAATGACTTCATTCTCTTTCTATCTTCTGCTGTGGTCGGGTTTTGAGTCTTACTCAATTTCACACCTTGTAACACAGGCAAGAACTCTTTCTTTGACTGTTCCATTTTGAACTACTTCAAAATCTTGTCAAGGTATGTACTCATTGAAAAAAACTTATCAAGCGTCTTGATCTATCTCTATAGATCTTGATGCTCAATATGTAAGCAGCTTCACCGAGGTCTTTCTTTGAAAAACTCCTTTCAAACACTCCTTTATGCTTTGCAGAATAATTCTACGTTATTTTCGATCTACAATATGTCATTCACATATACTTATCAGAAATGTTGTAGTGCTCCCACTCACTTTCTAGTAAATACAGGCTTCACCGCAAGTCTGTATAAAACTATATGCTTTGATCAACTTATCAAAGCGTATATTCCAACTCCGAGATGCTTGCACCAGTCCATAGATGGATCGCTGGAGCTTGCACATTTTGTTAGCACCTTTAGGATTGACAAAACCTTCTGGTTGCATCATATACAACTCTTCTTTAATAAATTCATTAAGAAATGCAGTTTTGACATCCTTTTGCCAGATTTCAAAAATGTGGCAATTGCTAACATGATTCGGACAGACTTTTAAGCATCGATACGAGTGAGAAAATCTCATTGTATTCAACATCTTGAACTTTGTCAAAAAAAACTTTTTTCGACAAGTCTAGCTTTGTAGATAGTAACACTACTATCAGCGTCCGTCTTCCTCTTGAAGATCCATTTATTTTTTATGGCTTGCCGATCATCGGGCAACTCCACCAAAGTCCACACTTTGTTCTCATACATGGATCTCATCTCAGATTTCATGGCCTCAAGCCATTTCGCGGAATCTGGGCTCATCATCGCTTCCTCATAGTTTGTAGGTTTGTCATGGTCAAGTAACACGACCTCCAAAATAGGATTATCGTACCACTCTGGTGCGGATCTCACTCTGTTTTACCTACGAGGTTCGGTAGTAACTTGATCTGAAGTTACATGATCATCATCATTAGCTTCCTCACTAATTGGTATAGTAGTCATAAGAACAGATTTCTATGATGAACTACTTTCCAATAAGGGAACAGGTACAGTTACCTCATCAAGTACTACTTTCCTCCCACTCACTTCTTTCGAGAGAAACTCCTTCTCTAGAAAGGATCCATTATTAGCAACGAATGTTTTGCCTTCGGATCTGTGATAGAAGGTGTACCCAACAATTTCCTTTGGGTATTCTATGAAGACGCACTTCTCCGATTTGGGTTTGAGCTTATCAGGATGAAACTTTTTCACATAAGCATTGCAGCCCCAAACTTTAAGAAACGACAGCTTAGGTTTACTGCTAAACCATAGTTCATACGGTGTCGTCTCAACGGATTTAGATGGTGCCCTATTAAACGTGAATGCAGCTGTCTCTAATGCATAAACCCAAAACAATATTGGTAAATTAGTAAGAGACATCATAGATCGCACCATATCCAATAAAGTGCGGTAACGACGTTCGGACACACCATAACGTTGTGGTGTTCCAGGTGGCGTCAGCTGTGAAACTATTCCACATTGTTTTAATTGAAGAGCAAACTCGTAACTCAAATATTTGTCTCCGCGATCAGATCATAGAAACCTTATTTTCTTGTCACGATGATTTTCCACTTCACTCTGAAATTCTTTGAACCTTTCAACTATTTCAGACTTATGTTTCATCAAGTAGATATACCCATATCTGCTCAAATCATCTTGTGAAGGTCAAAAAATAATGATACTTGCCACGAGCATCAACACTCATTGGATCGCATACATCGGTATGTATTATTTCCAATAAGTCAGTAGCTTGTTCCATTGTTCCGGAGAACGGAGTCTTAGTCATCTTGCCCATGAGGCATGGTTCGCAAGCATCAAGTGATTCATAATCAAGTGATTCCAAAATCCCATCAGCATGGAGTTTCTTCATGCGCTTTACACCAATATGACCTAAACGGCAGTGCCACAAATAAGTTGCACTATCATTATTAACTTTGCATCTTTTGGTTTCAATATTATGAATATGTGTATCACTACGATCGAGATCCAATGAACCATTTTCATTGGATGTGTAACCATATAAGGTTTTATTCATGTAAACAGAACAACAGTTTATTCTCTTACTTAAATGAATAACCGTATTGCAATAAACACGATGAAATCATATTCATGCTCAACGCAAACACCAAATAACATTTATTTAGGTTCAACACTAATCCTGAAAGTATAGGGAGTGTGCAATGATGATCATATCAATCTTGAAACTACTTTCAACACACATCGTCACTTCACCCTTAACTAGTTTCTATTTATTCTGCAACTCCCGTTTCGAGTTACTACTCTTAGCAACTGAACCAGTACCAAATACCGAGGGGTTGCTATAAACACTAGTAAAGTACACATCAATAACATGTATATCAAATATACCTTTGTTCACTTTGCCATCCTTCTTATCCGCCAAATACTTGGGGTAGTTCTGCTTCCAGTGACCAGTCCCTTTGCAGTAGAAGCACTTAGTCTCAGGCTTAGGTCCAGACTTGGGCTTCTTCACTTGAGCAGCAACTTGCTTGCCGTTCTTCTTGAAGTTCCCTTCTATCCCTTTGCCCTTTTCTTGAAACTAGTGGTCTTGTTAACCATCAACACTTGATGTTCTTTCTTGATTTCTACCTTCATCGATTTCATCATCATGAAAAACTCGGGAATCATTTTCATCATCACTTGCATACTATAGTTCATCACGAAGTTCTACTAACTTGGTGATGGTGACTAGAGAATTCTGTGAATCACTATCTTATCTGGAAGATTAACTCCCACTTGATTCAAGCGATTGTAGTACCCAGACAATCTGAGCACATGCTCACTAGTTGAGCGATTCTCCTCCATATTTTAGCTATAGAACTTGTTGGAGACTTCATATCTCTCAATTCGGGTACTTGCTTGAAATATTAACTTCAACTCCCGGAACATCTCATATGGTCCATGACGTTCAAAACGTCTTTGAAGTCCCGATTCTAAGCCATAAAGCATGGTGCACAAAACTATCAAGTAGTCATCATATTGAGCTAGCCAAACGTTCATAACGTCTGCATCTGCTCCGGCAATAGGTCTGTCACCTAGCAGTGCATTAAGGACATAATTCTTCTGTGCAGCAATGAGGATAAACCTCAGATCGCGGATCCAATCCGCATCATTGCTACCAACATTTTCCAACACAATTTTCTCTAGGAACATATCAAAATAAACATATGAAAGCAACAACGCAAGCTATTGATCTTACAACATAATTTGCAAAATACTACTAGGACTAAGTTCATGATAAATTTAAGTTCAATTAATCATATTACTTAAGAACTCCCACTTAGACAGACATTTCTCTAGTCATCTAAGTGATCACGTGATCCAAATCAACTAAACCATAACCGATCATCACGTGAGATGGAGTAGTTTTCAATGGTGAACATCTTATGTTGATCATATCTACTATATGATTCACGCTCGACCTTTCGGTCTCCGTGTTCCGAGGCCATATCTGCATATGCTAGGCTCGTCAAGTTTAACCTGAGTATTCTACGTGTGCAAAACTGGCTTGCACCCGTTGTAGATGGACGTAGAGCTTATCACACCCGATCATCACGTGGTGTCTGGGCACGACGAACTTTGGCAACGGTGCATACTCAGGGAGAACACTTCTTGATAATTAGTGAGAGATCATCTTAAAATACTACCGTAAATCAAAGCAAGAATAAGATGTATAATAGATAAACATCATATGCAATCAAAATATGTGACATGATATGGCCATGATCATCTTGCGCCTTTGATCTCCATCTCCAAAGTACTGTCATGATCTCTATCGTCACTGGCACGACACCATGATCTTCATCATCTTGATCTATATCAATGTGTCATCACATGGTTGTCTAACCAACTATTGCTCTTGCAACTATTGCTATCATATAGCGATAAAGTAAAGCAATTATTTGGCACTTGCATCTTATGCAACAAAGAGACATCCATAGGGCTTCTACCAGTTGCCGATAACTTCAACAAAACATCATCATCATCTCATACAACAACTTATATCTTATCACGTCTTGACCATATCACATCACAACATGCCCTGCAAAAACAAGTTAGACGCCCTCTACTTTGTTGTTGCAAATTTTACGTGGCTGCTACGGGCTGAGCAAGAACCGTTCTTACCTACGCATCAAAACCACAACGATAGTTTGTCAAGTTGGTGCTGTTTTAACCTTCTCAAGGACCGGGCGTAGCCACACTCGGTTCAACTAAAGTTGGAGAAACTGACACCCGCTAGTCACCTGTGTGCATAGCACGGCGGTAAAACCAGTCTCACGTAAGCGCACGCGTAATGTCGGTTCGGGCCGCTTCATCCAACAATACCGCCAAACCAAAGTATGACATGCTGGTAAGCAGTATGACTTATATCGCCCACAACTCACTTGTGTTCTACTCGTCCATATAACATCAAACCATAAAACCTAGGCTCGGATGCCACTGTTGGGGAACGTAGTAATTTCAAAAAAATTCCTACGCACACGCAAGATCATGGTGATGCATAGCAACGAGAGGGGAGAGTGTTGTCTACGTACCCTCGTAGACCGAAGCGGAAGCGTTGACGCAACGTAGAGGAAGTAGTCGTACGTCTTCCCGGTCCAACCGATCCAAGCACCGTTACTCCGGCACCTCCTAGTTCTTGACACACGTACAGCTCGATGACGCACCCCGAACTCCGATCCAGCAGAGGTACGGGGAGGAATTCCGTCAGCACGACGGCGTGGTGACGATCTTGATGTTCAAATGTCGCAGGGCTTCGCCTAAGCACCGCTACAATATGACCGAGGTGTAATATCATGGAGGGGGGCACCGCACACGGCTAAGGAACGATCACGATGATCAACTTGTGTGTCCATGGGGTGCCCCCTGCCCCCGTATATAAAGGAGTGGAGGAGGGGAGGGCCGACCCTCTCTATGGCGCGCCCTAGGGGAGTCCTACTCCCACCGGGAGTAGGATTCCCCCTTTCCTAGTCCAACTAGGAGACCTTCCAAGTAGTAGGAGTAGGAGACAAGGAAGGGGAAGAGAGAAGGGAAGGAAGGAGGGGGTGCGGCCCCTCCCCCTAGTCCAATTCGGACTAGGCCATGGGGGGGCGCGCGGCCTGCCCTAGGCAGCCCCTGTCTCTTTCCCGTATGGCCCAATAAGGCCCAATACTTCTCCCCGGCGAATTCCCGTAACTCTCCGGTACTCCGATAAATACCCGAATCACTCGGAACCTTTCCGAACTCCGAATATAGTCGACCATTTTGAGACTCCTCGTCATGTCCCTGATCTCATCCGGGACTCCGAACTCCTTCGGTACATCAAAACTCATAAACTCATAATAAAACTGTCATCGAAACCTTAAGCATGCGGACCCTATGGTTCGAGAACAATGTAGACATGACCGAGACACGTTTCCGGTCAATAACCAATAGCGGGACCTGGATGCCCATATTGGTTCCTACATATTCTACGAAGATCTTTATCGGTCAGACCGCATAACATCATACGTTGTTCCCTTTGTCATCGGTATGTTACTTGCCCGAGATTCGATCGTCGGTATCCAATACCTAGTTCAATCTCGTTACCGGCAAGTCTCTTTGCTCGTTCCATAATACATCATCTCGCAACTAACTCATTAGTTGCAATGCTTGCAAGGCTTAAGTGATGTGCATTACCGAGAGGGCCCAGAGATACCTCTCCGACATTCGGAGTGACAAATCCTAATCTCGAAATACGCCAACCCAACAAGTACCTTTGGAGACACTTGTAGAGCACCTTTATAATCACCCAGTTACGTTGTGACGTTTGGTAGCACACAAAGTGTTCCTCCGGTAAATGGGAGTTGCATAATCTCATAGTCATAGGAACATGTATAAGTCATGAAGAAAGCAATAGCAACATACTAAATGATCGGGTGCTAAGCTAACGGAATGGGTCATGTCAATCAGATCATTCAACTAATGACGTGATCCCATTAATCAAATAACAACTCTTTGTCCATGGTTAGGAAACATAACCATCTTTGATTAACAAGCTAGTCAAGTAGAGGCATACTAGTGACACTCTGTTTGTCTATATATTCACACATGTATTATGTTTCCGGTTAATACAATTCTAGCATGAATAATAAACATTTATCATGATATAAGGAAATAAATAATAATTTTATTATTGCCTCTAGGGCATATTTCCTTCAGCATCCGCCATGGCGGATTTGCCGCATTGGTTCTAGACCCAATCGTTGACGAATTTCACCTCGCTAGAGTCCTGATGGACGGCGGCAGCAGCCTGAACCTGCTTTATTAGGATACAGTGCGCAAGATGGGCATAGACCCGTCAAGGATTAAACCACAAAAACGACCTTTAAAGGCGTCATACCAGGTGTAGAGGCCAATTGTACAGGCTCAGTTACACTTGAAGTGGTCTTCGGATCCCCGGATAACTTCCGAAGCGAGGAGTTAATCTTCGACATAGTCCCATTCCGCAGCGGCTATCATGCACTGCTTGGACGAACCGCATTTGCTAAATTCAATGCGGTGCCGCACTATGCATACCTCAAGCTCAAGATGCCAGGACCTCGAGGAGTCATTACGGTCAAGGGAAACACCGAACGCTCACTCCAAACAGAGGAGCATACAGCGGCTCTCGCGGTAGAAGTACAAAGCAGCCTCTTAAGGTAATTCTCGAGTCCGGCTGTTAAGCGGACGGACACTGTCAAGCGCGCCCGGAGTAACCTACAACAAGACCACCTGGCACGTTCCCAGCACGCGTAGCAATGCGGCCCCAACCCCAGCCCTCACGAAACCGCGAGACCAGTACCACGCGTACATAACTACGCCTTGGAGATACCATGGGCACAGGGGGAGGGGCACGACCACGCACTTCTAGGGAAAACCTTATACACAGAAATTTAGCAACAGCGCGGGTCAAAAAAGCGCGCTAGTGCTATATAGCAGTAGCGATCTAAGAAAAACCGCGCTACAGATACAAACTTAGCAGTAGCGCTTGTGGTCGAGAAAGCGCTACTACTAATATTCCCATTGGCAGAATGTTAGGCTACGCATAGCAGTAGCGGGCTTCGAAGAAACGCGCTACCGCTAGAGCATAATTAGCAGCGCGTTTCCTGAGAAGAGCGCTACTACTAACGGAAATAAAATAAGATGAAAAACAAATAGAAAAGTAAATGAAAATGAAAGAAATAGAAAAAGGAGAAAGGGAAAAATAAAATGTAAAGAAAAATAAACGAAAAAGCGAAAAATCGGAGGAAGGCATATCAGCAGCGTTTGTTTGTAAGAGGCGCTATAGCTAACGTAGCTGCAGCGCGTGTCCTAGACCCCCGCTATAGAAACAGAAAAGGAAATTAAAAAAGGAAGAAATTTACATAGCTACAGCAGCAGCGCGTTTTGCAGAAACCGCTATAGCTATCTTAGCTATAGCGCGTTTTGCGAAACGCGCTACCGCTAAGTTTGACTTAACAAAAAAACCGTTTCCCCCCGGCCACCACTTCTCCCGCAAATCCCTCAACCCACCCCGCGCGCCGCCGTCTCCCCGATTCACCGTCGCCCCACTTCGCCGCCGACAACGACGCCACCAGAGCCGTGCGCCGTCGACGACACCGGAGCCGCCCCCAACGCCACGGAGCCGCGCGGCGTCGTCAACGCCACCGGAGCCGCCGTCGACGCCACCTTCCTCTCCGTCACCGGAGACGCCCCTGCCTCCCTCGCCGTCACCGGAGACGCCCCTGCCTCCCTCGCCGTCACCAGAGACGCCTCTGCCTCCCTCGCCACCACTGCCTCCGTCGCCACCACCGGAGCCATCATCTGTAAGCCCCCACCCCTCCTCTCTCTCTCATGCATAGGTTAGCCAGTTTAATTAGGTTAATTATGTAGGTTAGGGCAAAAATTTAGTTAGGGCATTGACAGAGAAGTAGTTAGGTTAACTAGTTTAATTAGGTCAATTATCTAGGTTAGTGCAAAAACTTAGTTAGGGCTTTGACAGAGAACTAGTCAGGTTAACTAGTTTAATTAGGTTAATTATCCAGGTTAATTAGTGCAAAAATTTATTTTAGGCTTTGACAGAGAACTAGCTGCGTTAACTAGTTTAATTAGGGTTAATTATCTAGGTAAACTAGATTAACTAACTAGGTTAAATAGGTAGGTTAATTAGGTTCGTTGGATTAACAAGCTAGGTTAAGTAGATTGGCAAAGGTTTTTGATTTTTGAAAAGACCACTATTTTTCAAGGAAAAGAATTTAGGCAAATTTTATTTTTCATTGAAGTGGTCATGTTATATCTTCTCATTCAAGTTGTTCGATTGTGCCCAAGTGGCTTTGCTGTTTCCAGGGAATGATGCTAAGTGGCCTATGTTTTGCCAGAATGTTGATTCATTTCTGTTCTGGCAAATTTCAGATTCTCGATTTGTCCACTTTTTAGCAAAGGTCATGCCGAAATTTCCCGTGAATTTCGGCATGACTTGTGCTACAAACTAGGACATATCGAGTGCCCGGGATTTGCCGCACCAGGAAGGAGTCAACATTCCTGCAAAATAATTGTCCCTTTTTATGTCATTATTCATTTTATTAGGTCTAGAATTAATTGACTAGATTTAATCATAGGAAACATGGCTAGCAACGATGAAGGACAGGGTTCTGGTGATTGTGACGACGTCTACCGGGCGGCAGACGAATTTTTTTAGCCTTACCGATGATCAACAGATGTTGTTGCTGGGCCCACTCTAGTTAGGTCATTTTGGGTATGATGAACTTTGTTATTTATGCTTATGATATGTTGTTTCTATTTTTGCCAAGTATGTCTCTTTCTGTTGCTCAACTATATATGTTGCATATCATCGACTCATGTGACGATGCAGGTGCATAGATCATAGATGGCGAAGAAGTGCTATGCCAGGAGTATATATACGACAAGTGGCCGGAGTGTCAGGCCCAGGTGTACCGGTTTTCGGTTTCCGAGCGATACGCAGTACTTAGTTTAGGTTCACGCCAATGCGAGAGAGGGATACGAACTCATGTACTCAAAGTGATAGCTATTCTCGCGTATATCATTGTTTAGATGGATGACGATGTATTTGCAAGTAATCGAAACTTGTATTGCTATTTTCGAGATTGATGACGAGAGACCACTTTGTGTTGGATGATGATTATGATGATGACATGATTTGATGAGACTAATTGTATGTATATGCTATGATTACATTTGTATGTGGATGATATGCTAAAGATTATTGTATAAAGCCTATTCAAATACAAAACAAATAAAAAACAAATATGCAGGAAAAAAACTAATAAAACTAGTAGTAGCGAGGGGGGGAAATTTAGCAGTAGCGCCGACTTACCAGTAGCGCTTCCCGCTAAACAGTGCTGCAGATATTATCAGTAGCGCCCTTTTCTAAAGAGCGCTACAGCTATTCATCTGTAGCAGTAGCGTGGGTCAACGGGCGCTACTGCTATACGTTAGCTATAGCGCCTTATTAGTAGCGCCGGTACCCGCGCTACTGAGAGGGCCAAAACCCGCGCTGCTGCTAGGCTTTTCCCTAGTAGTGACGGCATGCCCAGAGTGCGGCTCAACCACACCAGGGGCTCCCAATTGTGTCATTCTTCTTTTTCTTTCTTCTTATTCACAGGACTCCGTTTTCCAGAAGCCATGTCCGGCAGTAGACTTGTCGAACTCACGATGCAATAGCCAGGGAAGCAGAAAAGCTATGTCGAGTATCCAAGTGGTCTCCATCACGAGCATTATACCTATTTTACATACCATTCCGCAGCCTACCCCTGGAGGGGGACATGTTAAATAGTCTCATCCCTTGCTTATCGCACTATTTGTATCGTTCTGCTTTCATTGCATGTTCACTTATGACATGTTGCACCCGTACGCTTCGGTACAGCCAAATACACCAGGGGCTTAAGTTCCCCAGAGTATGGTGTGATAAGTCCGAACACTTTCACAAGTGCGGCACCCGAACTTATAGCATTATATGCATCGGCTCCGAATCATGTCTTGGGTCAATAGTTGGGTTTGCCCGGCTCCCATGTTTTGGTACCTTACGTTCCGTTATATCAGCTAAGGTAGCGCTGGGAGAACCACTGCGATTGTGCCCCAGTTGAGCTGGGTTGAGCACCTCAGTGGAGAAAGCTAAAACTGACCGTCATGATGGGGCGAGAGCCGGTCGCTGTTCGAGAGGTTTTTTCGAGTCCCTAAAGACTTATGTCGCTTAGAGCGAGGAGCCGGCTTTGTCCGGCCCCAGGCGTGGATAGCGCCCCGAATTCGGCCTTCCGAACACTAGGGGCTTCACCGAAATTTAAAATTATAGAATTCTATGGCTAAGTGGGAGTGTTCAAGCATTATAAGTCCGGTTGCCTCGTTTGTTGTCTTGAGCGCCTCCCTCGAAGGACCCAAAATGGGAAAAAGAGCGCTCAAGTTTATCCCGAACACCCCAGCACTCGCGGCATGGGGGCTGAAGCCAACGACTTGCCATCTCTCAAATTTGATAAACGGCCGCAAAGAAGGTAATATTTTAAATTAACAAGCGTTGCTTCGCGCATATGAACAAGTGTTCAGCGCACAGGATAACAAAATGCGAGTCTACTCAAAATTACATCTTTGGAGCATTCACCCGCTATAAGGCGGGCACCCTTCAGGACACCCTTATAATACATCTCGGGCATGCGATACTCCTTGCCCGGCGGTGGCGCATCCGTCACAAGCTTCTCGGCGTCCATCTTGCCCCAGTGCACTTTAGCGCGGGCAAGGGCCCGACGGGCACCTTCAATGCAGACGGAGTGCTTGATGACTTCAATCCATGGACAGGCGTCCACCAGCTGCCGCACCAGACCGAAGTAGCTCCCAGGTATGGCTTCCTTGGGCCACAGCCGATCTATGAGGCCCTTCATGGCCTGTTCGGCCACCTTGTGGAGCTCGACCAGCTGCTTCAGCTGGTCGCTCAGGGGCACCAGATGTCCGGCCTCAGCATACTGAGACCAGAATACCTTCTCCGTCGAGCTCCTTTCCTCGGCCCGGTAGAATGCGGCAGCATCGGACACACTGCGGGGCAGATCTACGAACGCTCCTGGAGAGCTCCGAATCCGGGTAAGTAACAGATAATTCACTTTTACATGCTTGCTTTGCATGAAGAATGCCTAACCCGCCGCTATCTTTTTTATCTCCAATCTCCTGGAGGGCCTTCTAGGCTTCGGCCTTAGCGGCTTTGGCACTCTCAAGAGCCGAGGCGAGCTCGGACTCTCGAGTCTTCGAGTCACGCTCCAAACTCTCGTGTTTTTCCATGAGAACCTGGAGCTCATGCCGCACCTCTGCCACCCGCGCCTCCTGCTTCTCCCGCTCGGTGCGTTCCACGGCCGCATTGCGTTTGGCCTCGGACACCGCTTCCTTCAGGGTCGCCACCTCGTTAGTGGCCCCTGCAATACTCACGTTACCCCTGTCATTTTTTGCAACCAAATCCTTTTATATAAGGTATTATTTTAATAAGGTATTGCTTACCTTCCTTGTCCTCGAGCTGCTTCTTGGCACGGTCGAGCTCGTTCTCGGACCGCACGAGGCTCTGCTTCAAGTGATTGACCTCCGCCGTCAGTGCGGCAGAGGTCAGCAGTGAAGGAAATATGCCCTAGAGGCAATAATAAAGTTATTATTTATTTCCTTATATCATGATAAATGTTTATTATTCATGCTAGAATTGTATTAACCGGAAACATAATACATGTGTGAATATATAGACAAACAGAGTGTCACTAGTATGCCTCTACTTGACTAGCTTGTTAATCAAAGATGGTTATGTTTCCTAACCATGGACAAAGAGTTGTTATTTGATTAACGGGATCACATCATTAGTTGAATGATCTGATTGACATGACCCATTCCGTTAGCTTAGCACCCGATCGTTTAGTATGTTGCTATTGCTTTCTTCATGACTTATACATGTTCCTATGACTATGAGATTATGCAACTCTCGTTTACCGGAGGAACACTTTGTGTGCTACCAAACGTCACAACGTAACTGGGTGATTATAAAGGTGCTCTACAGGTGTCTCCGAAGGTACTTGTTGGGTTGGCGTATTTCGAGATTAGGATTTGTCACTCCGAATGTCGGAGAGGTATCTCTGGGCCCTCTCGGTAATGCACATCACTTAAGCCTTGCAAGCATTGCAACTAATGAGTTAGTTGCGAGATGATGTATTACGGAACGAGTAAAGAGACTTGCCGGTAACAAGATTGAACTAGGTATTGGATACCGACGATCGAATCTCGGGCAAGTAACATACCGATGACAAAGGGAACAACGTATGTTGTTATGCGGTCTGACCGATAAAGATCTTCGTAGAATATGTAGGAACCAATATGGGCATCCAGGTCCCGCTATTGGTTATTGACCGGAGACGTGTCTCGGTCATGTCTACATTGTTCTCGAACCGTAGGGTCCACACGCTTAAGGTTTCGATGACAGTTTTATTATGAGTTTATGAGTTTTGATGTACCGAAGGAGTTCGGAGTCCCGGATGAGATTGGGGACATGACGAGGAGTCTCGAAATGGTCGAGACGTAAAGATCGATATATTGGACGACTATATTCGGAGTTCGGAAAGGTTCCGAGTGATTCGGGTATTTATCGGAGTACCGGAGAGTTACGGGAATTCGCCGGGGAGAAGTATTGGGCCTCATTGGGCCATACGGGAAAGAGAGAGGGGCTGCCTAGGGCAGGCCGCGCGCCTCCCCATGGCCTAGTCCGAATTGGACTAGGGGGAGGGGCCGCACCCCCTCCTTCCTTCCCTTCTCTCTTCCCCTTCCTTGTCTCCTACTCCTACTACTTGGAAGGTCTCCTAGTTGGACTAGGAAAGGGGGAATCCTACTCCCGGTGGGAGTAGGACTCCCCTAGGGCGCGCCATAGAGAGGGCCGGCCCTCCCCTCCTCCACCCCTTTATATACGGGGGCAGGGGGCACCCCATAGACACACAAGTTGATCTTCGTGATCGTTCCTTAGCCGTGTGCGGTGCCCCCCTCCACGATATTACACCTTGGTCATATTATAGCGGTGCTTAGGCGAAGCCCTGCGACAGTTGAACATCAAGATTGTCACCACGCCATCGTGCTGACGGAACTCCTCCCCGAAGCTTTGCTGGATCGGAGCCTGGGGTGCGTCATCGAGCTGTATGTGTGTCAAGAACTCGGAGGTGCCGGAGTAACGGTGCTTGGATCGGTTGGACCGGGAAGACGTACGACTACTTCCTCTACGTTGCGTCAACGCTTCCGCTTCGGTCTACGAGGGTACGTAGACAACACTCTCCCCTCTCGTTGCTATACATCACCATGATCTTGCGTGTGCGTAGGAAATTTTTTGAAATTACTACGTTCCCCAACAAGCAGTGCAGCCTGCATTCCCATATTGACATATTTATGTTAGACTCCTGCGTATATCTTTTTGAGATCCTCAGTTCGGCTTTTCTTTCCGAACACCAAACTGAGCATCAGGGGCTACTGTCTATGCGGTACTATTTTTACATATCTTAATCACATACCTCAAAGCCTGTTAGATGGCTGGCGCAGGGCTTCGGTCAGCCCGCTCTTGGCGGACTGAACCTTCTGAATCACCACACTCATGACAGTGCGGTGCTCCTCGTTGATGGAAGCGCCGTTGTGCGCCTCCAGCAAATTATCCGGCGCCTCCGGTTGGATGGAGGTCACCGGCGTCGCAGTCTCACCCTTCCTACGAAGGGGGCGCCCGCCGGACTCCGGAACCACTAAAGGTTCCAGTGCGGAGTCCGGTCCAAAGTCCGGAAGGTTGCCCTGCGGCACCTCCGGGGCCTCCTCCTCCTGGCTGGGCTCCTTCTAGGACCCCACCTCGGCCTCATCTGCGTCGCGGGGGGAGGAGGCGGTCGGAAGCGAAGCGCTACTCACATCCGACGAGCCCAAGGAGCCGCTCGACGAAGCGGGGAGATCGTCCTTGGGCGGGCTACATGGTGGTATTCAGCGTTAAAAGACACTATGCGACGAAAGAGAAATCATGAGTTATTCTAGAATCCGGACACTTACGATCTCGCCAGGGACTTGACCCTCGAAGGCCACTCCTCTTCACCGTCGTCGGCGTTGGTGGAACAGTCCGGAGGAAGGGTCCTTCCCTTCTTGGACCCTTCGGCCTCCTCCGTTGGGGAAGCCTTCCTTTTCTTCTCTCCCCCCGCTAGGGGAGAGGCCTCTTTCTTCTCCTCCTCGTCTTCGCGGGAGGAGTCCGCCTCGGAGTCATCGAACGATGAGTCCGATAACACCTGGCGCCGGGAACTCCTCCGAGTTCCCGTGGCCTTCTTCTTGGCCTTCTTCTCCGGCACCACGTAAGGCGCCGGAGCCAGCAGTCCCGTTAATCGGGCATCCGCTGGGTCTTCTGGCAGGGGAGCCGGACAGTTAACCTACCCGGACGTCTTCTGCCAGGCCTGTTAAAGGTAATGGGAGTTTAGATCTCGCATGGAGTCAAACTATGAAAAACAAGTGTCCCGTAAAGGGTAGAATAGCTTACCTCGCCGGCTAGACGCTGCGAGCTGAATCCGCGATGTTCGGTAGCGGATGCGGGAGCCTCGGCATGCTTGAACAGCACCTTCCAGGCATCTTCGTACGTAGTGTCAAAGAGCATGCTTAAGATTTGGTATTGTGTCGGATCAAACTCCCAAAAATTAAAAGCCCGCTCCTGGCATGGGAGGATCCGGCGGACGAGCATGGCCTGGACTACGTTGACAAGCTTGAGCTTCTTGTTCACCAAAGTTTGAACGCAGGATTGGAGTCCGGTCAGCTCCTCCGAATCACCCCATGATAAGCCCTTCTCTTTCCAGGAGGTGAGCCGTGTGGGGATGCCAGATCTGAATTCGGGGGCCGCTGCCCATTCAGGGTCACGCGGCTCGGTGATATAGAACCACCCCGATTGCCACCCCTTTATGGTCTCCACAAAGGAGCCCTCGAGCCATAGGATGTTGGGCATCTTGCCCACCATGGCGCCTCCGCACTCCGCTTGGCGGCCGCCCACTACCTTCGGCTTGACATTGAAGGTCTTCAGCCATAAGCCGAATGGGGCTGGATGCAGAGGAAGGCCTCGCACACAACAATGAACGCCGAGATGTTGAGGATGAAATTCGGGGCCAGATCGTGGAAATCCAGGCCATAGTAGAACATGAGCCCCGGACAAATGGGTGAAGTGGAAAACCTAGTTCGCGGTGGAAATGGGTGAGGAACACCACCCTCTCATGGGGCCCGGGGGTGGGGATGAGCTGCCCCTTGTCGGGGAGCCGATGCGCGATGTCGCCGAATAAGTATCCGGACTTCCGCAGCTTTTTGATATGCCCCTCTGTGACGGAGGAGGCCATCCACTTGCCTCCCGCTCCGGACATGACTGGGGAAGGTTGAGGCGAGATGTGCGGGCTTGGGCATTGGAGCTCGAGTGCGCGGAAATGGATAAGCAAAGGAGGAAGAAGGCGTAGGTAAAAGGTGGATCCTTATCCCCTTATATATGGGCGGACGAAACTATCCGTCCCCACCAGCCTAGTAAAACTCGCTTATCTCCCAAGCGTCGTAACCAATGGCACGGTTGGGTTACCCACGCCCGTATTGATGAGAATCCCGGAATAAGGGGACGCGATCTCTGCTTTGACAAGACGTGCCAAGGAAACCGCTTCGCTAAACGCGCTGAGGTGGAACAATAAAAACAATTCGAATAAAGGCTTGGCCGTGGTGTGACATCATGCCACGAAATACGTCAGCAGGTTGAACTTGTGTAAATATTATTCTCTCTACGGTGGTATGTGGAACTTATTTTGCAGAGCCGGACACTATCCTGGTGTTCAAAATCTTCTATGAATTATTCGGAGGAGGAACCCGCCTTGCAATGCCGAAGACAATATGCGTGCCGGACTCGTCGTCATTGAAGCCTGGTTCAGGGGCTACTGAGGGAGTCCTGGACTAGGGGGTGTCCGGATAGCCGAACTATCATCTTTGGCCGGACTCCAAGACTATGAAGATACAAGATTGAAGACTTCGTCCCGTGTCCGTATGGGACTTTCCTTGGCGTGGAAGGCAAGCTTGGCGATACGGATATGTAGATCTCCTACCATTGTAACCGACTCTGTGTAACCCTAGCCCTCTCCGGTGTCTATATAAACCGGAGGGTTTTAGTCCGTAGGACGAACAACAATCATACCATAGGCTAGCTTCTAGGGTTTAGCCTCCTTGATCTCGTGGTAGATCTACTCTTGTACTACCCATATCATCAATATTAATCAAGCAGGAGTAGGGTTTTACCTCCACCGAGAGGGCCCGAACCTGGGTAAAAACATCGTGTCCCTTGTCTCCTGTTACCATCCGCCTAGATGCACAGTTCGGGACCCCCTACCCGAGATCCGCCGGTTTTGACACCGACACTCGCCGCCACCATGTTGGGGAATGTAGTAATTTCAAAAAATTTCCTACGCACACGCAAGATCATGGTGATGCATAGCAACGAGAGGGGAGAGTGTTGTCTACGTACCCTCATAGACCGAAGCGGAAGCGTTGACGCAACGTAGAGGAAGTAGTCGTACGTCCTCCCGGTTCAACCGATCCAAGCACCGTTACTCCGGCACCTCCGAGTTCTTGACACACGTACAACTCGATGACGCACCCCGAACTCCGATCTAGCAGAGGCACGGGGAGGAGTTCCATCAGGACGACGGCGTGGTGACGATCTTGATGTTTAACTGTCGCAGGGCTTCGCCTAAGCACTGCTACAATATGACCGAGGTGTAATATCGTGGAGGGGGGCACCGCACACGGCTAAGGAACGATCACAATGATCAACTTGTCTTTCTATGGGGTGCCCCCCGCCCCCGTATATAAAGAAGGGAGGGAGGAGGGGGCCGGCCTAAGGGGAGGCGCGCCCTAGGAGGAAGTAGGTTTCCCCCCTCTTTTTCCTAATAGGAGTAGGAGAGGGAAGGAAGAGGGGGGAGGAGAGAAGGAAAGGGGGGGCCGGCCCCCCTCCCAATTCGGATTGGGCTTGGGGGGGCGCGCCCCCTCCTTTTCTCCTTCTCCCTCCCTTCCACTAAGGCCCAATAAGGCCCATATACTTACCGGGGGGTTCCGGTAACCTCCCGGAACTCCGGTATAATCCCAATCTCATCCGGAACCTTTCCGGTGTCCAAATATATCCGTCCAATATATCAATCTTTATGTCTCGACCATTTCGAGACTCCTTGTCATGTCCGTGATCACATCCGGGACTCCGAACAACCTTCAGTACATCAAAATACATAAACTCATAATATAACTGTCATCGAAACCTTAAGCGTGCGGACCCTACGGTTCAAAAACAATGTAGACATGACCGAGACACGTCTCCGGTCAATAACCAATAGCGGGACCTGGATGCCCATATTGGTTCCTACATATTCTACGAAGATCTTTATCGGTCAAACCGCACAACAACATACGTTGTTCCCTTTGTCATCGGTATGTTACTTGCCCGAGATTCGATCGTCGGTATCCAATACCTAGTTCAATCTCGTTACCGGCAAGTCTCTTTACTCGTTCCGTAATACATCATCTCGCAACTAACTCATTAGTTGAAATGCTTGCAAGGCTTAAGTGATGTGTATTACCGAGAGGGCCCAGAGATACCTCTCCGACATTCGGAGTGACAAATCCTAATCTCGAAATACGCCAACTCAACAAGTACCTTTGGAGACACCTGTAGAGCACCTTTATAATCACCCAGTTATGCTATGACGTTTGGTAGCACACAAAGTGTTCCTCCGGTAAACGGGAGTTGCATAATCTCATAGTCACAGGAACATGTATAAGTCATGAAGGAAGCAATAGCAACATACTAAACGATCGGGTGCTAAGCTAACGGAATGGGTCATGTCAATCAGATCATTCAACTTATGATGTGACCTTGTTAATCAAATAACAACTCCTTGTTCATGGTTAGGAAACATAACCATCTTTGATTAACAAGCTAGTCAAGTAGAGGCATACTAGTGACACTCTGTTTGTCTATATATTCACACATGTATTATGTTTCCGGTTAATACAATTCTAGCATGAATAATAAACATTTATCATGATATAAGGAAATAAATAATAACTTTATTATTGCCTCTAGGGCATATTTCCTTCAGTCTCCCACTTGCACTAGAGTCAATAATCTAGATTACATAGTAATGATTCTAACACCCATGGAGTCTTGGTGTTGATCATGTTTTGCTCGTGGAAGAGGCTTAGTCAACGGGTCTGCAACATTCAGATCCGTATGTATCTTGCAAATTTCTATGTCTCCCACCTGGACTAGATCCCGGATGGAATTGAAGTGTCTCTTGATGTGCTTGGTTGTCTTGTGAAATCTGGATTCCTTCGCTAAGGCAATCACTCTTGTATTGTCACAAAAGATTTTCATTGGACCCGATGCACTAGGTATGACACCTAGATCGGATATGAACTCCTTCATCCAGACTCCTTCATTGGCTGCTTCCGAAACAGCTATGTATTCCGCTTCACACGTAGATCCCGCCATGACGCTTTGCTTTGAACTGCACCAACTGACAGCTCCACCGTTTAATGTAAACACTCATCCGGTTTGCAATTTAGAATCGTCCGGATCAGTGTCAAAGCTTGCATCAACATAACCATTTACGATGAGCTCTTTGTCACCTCCATATACGAGAAACATATCCTTAGTCCTTTTCAGGTACTTCAGGATGTTCTTGACCGCTGTCCAATGATCCACTCCTGGATTACTTTGGTACCTCCCTGCTAGACTTATAGCAAGGCACACATCAGGTCTGGTACACAGCATTGCATACATGATAGAGCCTATGGCTGAAGCATAGGGAACATTTTTCATTTTCTCTCTATCTTCTGCAGTGGTCGGGCTTTGAGTCTTACTCAACTTCACACCTTGCAATACAGGCAAGAACCCTTTCTTTGCTTGATCCATTTTGAACTTCTTCAAAACTTTGTCAAGGTATGTGCTTTGTGAAAGTCCAATTAAGCGTTTTGATCTATCTCTATAGATCTTAATGCCCAATATGTAAGCAGCTTCATCGAGGTCTTTCATTGAAAAACTTTTATTCAAGTATCCCTTTATGCTATCCAGAAATTCCATATCATTTCCAATCAATAATATGTCATCCACATATAATATTAGAAATGCTACAGAGGTCCCACTCACTTTCTTGTAAATACAGGCTTCTCCAAAAGTCAGTATAAACCCAAATGCTTTGATCACACTATCAAAACGTTTATTCCAACTCCGAGAGGCTTGCACCAGTCCATAAATGGATCGCTGGAGCTTGCACACTTTGTTAGCTCCCTTTGAATCGATAAAACCTTCTGGTTGCATCATATACAACTCTTCCTCTAGAAATCCATTCAGGAATGCAGTTTTTACATCCATTTACCAAATTTCATAATCATAAAATGCGGCAATTGCTAACATGATTCGGACAGACTTAAGCGTCGCTACAGGTGAGAAGGTCTCATCGTAGTCAACCCCTTGAACTTGTCGAAAACCTTTTGCAACAAGTCGAGCTTTGTAGACAGTAACATTACCGTCAGCGTCAGTCTTCTTCTTGAAGATCCATTTATTCTCAATTGCTTGCCGACCATCGGGCAAGTCAACCAAAGTCCATACTTTGTTCTCATACATGGATCCCATCTCAGATTTCATGGCTTCAAGCCATTTTGCGGAATCTGGGCTCACTATCGCTTCTTCATAGTTCGTAGGTTCATCATGATCTAGTAGCA
This sequence comes from Triticum timopheevii, assembly GCA_963921465.1. Lineage (NCBI taxonomy): Eukaryota > Viridiplantae > Streptophyta > Magnoliopsida > Poales > Poaceae > Triticum > Triticum timopheevii. The sequence continues at coordinate 624,372,490 of OY997270.1, read as the reverse complement.
TGACTTCCAGAATAGGATTACCGTGCCACTCTGGTGCGGATCTTACTCTGTTCGACCTACGAGGTTCTGTATTAACTTGATCTGAAGTTCTATGATCATCATCATCAACTTCCTCACTAGTTGGTTTTAACGTCACAGACCTGTGATGTATTATTTTCCAACAAGGGAGTAGGTACAGTTACCTCATCAAGTTCTACTTTCCTCCCACTCACTTCTTTCGAGAGAAACTCCTTCTCTAGAAAGGATCCATTCTTAGCAACGAATGTCTTGCCTTCGGATCTGTGATAGAAGGTGTACCCAACTATCTCCTTTGGGTATCCTATGAAGACACATTTCTCCGATTTGGGTTCGAGCTTATCAGGTTGAAGCTTTTTCACATAAGCATCGCATCCCCAAACTTTAAGAAACGACAACTTTGGTTTCTTGCCAAACCATAGTTCATAAGGTGTTGTCTCAACGGATTTTGACTGTGCCCTATTTAACGTGAATGTGGCCGTCTCTAAAGCATAACCCCAAAACGATAGCGGTAAATCTGTAAGAGACATCATAGATCGCACCATATCAAGTAAAGTACGATTACGACGTTTGGACACACCATTACGCTGTGGTGTTCCGGGTGGCGTGAGTTGCGAAACTATTCCACATTGTTTTAAGTGTAGACCAAACTCGTAACTCAAATATTCTCCTCCACGATTAGATCGTAGAAACTTTATTTTCTTGTTACGATGATTTCAACTTCACTCTGAAATTCTTTGAACTTTTCAAATGTTTCAGACTTATGCTTCATTAAGTAGATATACCCATATCTGCTTAAATCATCTGTGAAGGTGAGAAAATAACGATATCCTCCACGAGCCTCAACATTCATCGGACCACATACATCTGTATGTATGATTTCCAACAAATTTGTTGCTCTCTCCATAGTACCGGAGAACGGCGTTTTGGTCATCTTGCCCATGAGGCACGGTTTGCAAGTACCAAGTGATTCATAATCAAGTGGTTCCAAAAGACCATCAGTATGGAGTTTCTTCATGCGCTTTACACCGATATGACCTAAACGGCAGTGCCACAAATAAGTTGCACTATCATTATCAACTCTGCATCTTTTGGCTTCAACACTATGAATATGTGTATCACTACTATCGACATTCATCAAAAATAGACCACTCTTCAAGGGTGCATGAGCATAAAAGATATTACTCATATAAATAGAACAACCATTATTCTCTGATTTAAATGAATAACCGTCTCGCATCAAACAAGATCCAGATATAATGTTCATGCTCAACGCTGGCACCAAATAACAATTATTTAGGTCTAATACTAATCCCGAAGGTAGATGTAGAGATAGCGTGCCGACCGCGATCACATCGACTTTGGAACCATTTCCCACGCGCATCATCACCTCGTCCTTTGCCAGTGTTCGCTTAATCCGTAGTCCCTGTTTCGAGTTGCAAATATTAGCAACAGAACCAGTATCAAATACCCAGGTGCTACTGCGAGCTCTAGTAAGGTACACATCAATAACATGTATATCACATATACCTTTGTTCACCTTGCCATCCTTCTTATCCGCCAAATACTTGGGGCAGTTCCGCTTCCAGTGACCAGTCTGCTTGCAGTAGAAGTACTCAGTTTCAGGCTTAGGTCCAGACTTGGGTTTCTTCTCTTGAGCAGCAACTTGTTTGCTGTTCTTCTTGAAGTTCCCCTTCTTCTTCCCTTTGCCCTTTTTCTTGAAACTAGTGGTCTTGTTGACCCTCAACACTTGATGCTCCTTCTTGATTTCTACCTCCGCAGCCTTTAGCATTGCAAAGAGCTCGGGAATCGTCTTATCCATCCCTTGCATATTATAGTTCATCACGAAGCTCTTGTAGCTTGGTGGAAGTGATTGGAGAATTCTGTCAATGACGCTATCATCCGGAAGAGTAACTCCCAATTGAATCAAGTGATTACAATACCCAGACATCTTGAGTATGTGCTCACTGACAGAACTATTCTCCTCCATCTTGCAGCTATAGAACTTATTGGAGACTTCATATCTCTCAATCCGGGCATTCTTCTGGAATATTAACTTCAACTCCTGGAACATCTCATATGCTCCATGACGTTCAAAACATCGTTGAAGTCCCGGTTCTAAGCCGTAAAGCATGGCACATTTAACTATCGAGTAGTCATCAGCTTTCTCAAGGAACGCATTAAAATTCAACGGAACAACAGCACGGGCCATCTATCTACAATCAACATAGACAAGTAAGATACTATCAGGTACTAAGTTCATGATAAATTTAAGTTCAATTAATCATATTACTTAAGAACTCCCACTTAGACAGACATCTCTCTAGTCATCTAAGCGATCACGTGACCCAAATCAACTAAACCATAACCGATCATCACGTGAGATGGAGTAGTTTTCAATGGTGAACATCTTATGTTGATCATATCTACTATATGATTCACGCTCGACCTTTCGGTCTCCGTGTTCCGAGGCCATATCTGCATATGCTAGGCTCGTCAAGTTTAACCTGAGTATTCTGCATGTGCAAAACTGGCTTGCACCCGTTGTAGATGGACGTAGAGCTTATCACACCCGATCATCATGTGGTGTCTGGGCACGACGAACTTTGGCAACGGTGCATACTCAGGGAGAACACTTCTTGATAATTTTTAGTGAGAGATCATCTTAAAATGCTACCGTCAATCAAAGCAAGATAAGATGCATAAAGGATAAACATCACATGCAATCAATATAAGTGATATGATATGACCATCATCATTTTGTGCTTGTGATCTCCATCTCCGAAGCACCATCATGATCACCATCGTCACCGGCGCGACACCTTGATCTCCATCGTAGCATCGTTGTCGTTTACGCCATCTATTGCTTCTACGACTATCGCTACCGCTTAGTGATAAAGTAAAGCAATTACAGGGCGTTTGCATTTCATACAATAAAGCGACAACCATATGGCTCCTGCCAGTTGCCGATAACTTCGGTTACAAAACATGATCATCTCATACAATAAAATATAGCATCATGTCTTGGCCATATCACATCACAACATGCCCTGCAAAAACAAGTTAGATGTCCTCTACTTTGTTGTTGCAAGTTTTACGTGGCTGCTACGGGCTTAAGCAAGAACCAATCTTACCTACGCATCAAAACCACAACGATAGTTTGTCAAGTTGATGTTGTTTTAACCTTCGCAAGGACCGGGCGTAGCCACACTCGGTTCAACTAAAGTTGGAGAAACTGACACCCGCTAGTCACCTGTGTGCAAAGCACGGCGGTAAAACCAGTCTCGCGTAAGCATACGCGTAATGTCAGTCCGGGCCGCTTCATCGAACAATACCGCCGAACCAAAGTATGACATGCTGGTAAGCAGTATGACTTATATCGCCCACAACTCACTTGTGTTCTACTCGTGCAAATAACATCAAACCATAAAACCTGGCTCGGATGCCACTGTTGGGGAACGTAGTAATTTCAAAAAAATTCTACGCACACGCAAGATCATAGTGATGCATAGCAACGAGAGGGGAGAGTGTTGTCTACGTACCCTCGTAGAACGAAGCGGAAGCGTTGACGCAACGTAGAGGAAGTAGTCGTACGTCCTCCCGGTTCCACCAATCCAAGCACCGTTACTCCGGCACCTCTGAGTTCTTGACACACGTACAGCTCGATGACGCACCCCGAACTCCGATCCAGCAGAGGCACGGGGAGGAGTTCCGTCAGCACGACGGCGTGGTGACGATCTTGATGTTTAACTCTCGCAGGGCTTCGCCTAAGCACTGCTACAATATGACCGAGGTGTAATATCATGGAGGGAGGCACCGCACATGGCTAAGGAACGATCACAATGATCAACTTGTCTGTCTATGGGGTGCCCCCCGCCCCCGTATATAAAGGAGGGAGGGAGGAGGGGGCCGGCCTAAGGGGAGGCGCGCCCTAGGAGGGGGAAACCTACTCCAAGTAGGTTTCCCCCCTCTTTTTCCTAATAGGAGTAGGAGAGGGAAGGAAGAGGGGGGAGGAGAGAAGGAAAGGGGGGGCCGGCCCCCCTCCCAATTCGGATTGGGCTTGGGGGGCGCGCCCCCTCCTTTGCTCCTTCTCCCTCCCTTCCACTAAGGCCCAATAAGGCCCATATACTTACCGGGGGGTTCCGGTAACCTCCCGGAACTCTGGTATAGTCCCAATCTCATCCGGAACCTTTCCGGTGTCCAAATATATCCGTCCAATATATCAATCTTTATGTCTCGACCATTTCGAGACTCCTCGTCATGTCTGTGATCACATCCAGGACTCCGAACAACCTTCGGTACATCAAAATACATAAACTCATAATATAACTGTCATCGTAACCTTAAGCGTGCGGACCCTACGGTTCGAGAACAATGTAGACATGACCGAGACACGTCTCCGGTCAATAACCAATAGCGGGACCTGGATGCCCATATTGGTTCCTACATATTCTACGAAGATCCTTATCGGTCAAACCGCACAACAACATACGTTGTTCCCTTTGTCATCGGTATGTTACTTGCCCGAGATTCGATCGTCGGTATCCAATACCTAGTTCAATCTCGTTACCGACAAGTCTCTTTACTCATTCCGTAATACATCATCTCGCAACTAACTCATTAGTTGAAATGCTTGCAAGGCTTAAGTGATGTGTATTACCGAGAGGGCCCAGAGATACCTCTCCGACATTCGGAGTGACAAATCCTAATCTCGAAATACGCCAACTCAACAAGTACCTTTGGAGACACCTGTAAAGCACCTTTATAATCACCCAGTTACGTTGTGACGTTTGGTAGCACACAAAGTGTTCCTCCGGTAAACGGGAGTTGCATAATCTCATAGTCACAGGAACATGTATAAGTCATGAAGGAAGCAATATCAACATACTAAACGATCGGGTGCTAAGCTAATGGAATGGGTCATGTCAATCAGATCATTCAACTAATGATGTGACCTTGTTAATCAAATAACAACTCCTTGTTCATGGTTAGGAAACATAATCATCTTTGATTAACAAGCTAGTCAAGTAGAGGCATACTAGTGACACTCTGTTTGTCTATATATTCACACATGTATTATGTTTCCTGTTAATACAATTCTAGCATGAATAATAAACATTTATCATGATATAAGGAAATAAATAATAACTTTATTATTGCCTCTGGGGCATATTTCCTTCACACCATCCTTGGCGCCCCGGGCTTGCCCAACAGCTGCCTCAGGTGGCGGCGAGGGAGGGAGGAGAGGAGGGGGTGAGGAGGAGGAGGAGGAGGCGGCTAGAGTTGGGAGGAGGAGGCGGCCCTGAGGAGGCTGCTGGTGTACGTACGTGTTGCGATCTATCGGTTTGTGTTGGATTTGGAACTCCATAGCCTAATAGCGAATTTTGAGTTTGCTAACCACATATCTTATGCGGTAAAAGCCTAATTTCAAAGGAGGCAGAGGAGGCAGAGGAATTAAGCAACGGCACGCATGAGGGCATCTCCAATAGTTTGTTTGTTAGCTTGTTGGTAAGATATGCCATGTCATCAATTAACAGCTTAACATACAACTACTTTATAGTTTGTATCTAGTGTGTCCAATAAGATACTCCCTCCGTTCCAAAACAAGTGTCTTGAACTTAGTACAAATTTGTACTAGAGCTAGTACAAAGTTGCGACACTTATTTTGGGATAGAGGGAGTATGAGATAATAAATAAGGTGCTCTCTGGAGCTCTCGCGACCGCGTTGCCCCCGCGGGCGACCGGCCGCGCATCGCCGCCTCCCTCCTCCAGTCCCCACCTCTCCCCTTCCTCCAGCCGCCGTCGTTGGTGCCCGCGGCCGCCCTGGCCCCAGGGTTGCTGGTGGCGGCGCCCCCTGACCTTCCCCTCCCGGTGGCTCTCCGGCGCGGGGCGGAGCTGCACCGGGGGGTGCTCCTAGGCGGCGACGGACCGGGTGGCGGCGGGGTTCCCTGGCGCGGCGCGGGCGGGCGGCTGGACGCGGGCGGCGTCATTGGCGGCGGGGTGGCTCAGCGGTGGGTCCTGGCGGCGGCACTCGACCCAGATCTGGGCCCTACGGGCCCCATCTGGGCCTGGGCGGGCCGGCGGCAGGGCGGATCCGTGGCGAGACTTCCGGGAGGCGGGGAAACATCTTGGCGAGTCTTCTGGGAGGCGGGGAAATAGCATGGCCGGCGGGGCTTAGCGGGCCCGTTGCGGGCCTGGCCGGGCCAGGGGTGGCCTGGTTTGCCCCGCTGCAGTGTCCGGACGGCAACCGCGATTGTGCCGGAGGCGCGGGCCTCTCGCACGACGGTGGAGGAGTAGATTCCCTCCCTCTCGGCCTTGGTGTTGCTGCTCCTGTTGCTTGGCTCTTCTCTCCGGTCTTCTTGGCTCGTGTTGGTGCTCGTAGTGAGACAACTTGGGTGGCGGCGCAACCACGATGGCGCATGGTGTTGGGCGGTGGTTTGGCTGGTCGGCTCCGGTTGGGCGGTGGGGTTGGTGTGCGGGAGAAATCCTTGCTGGTTCGGCCGGCTCCGATGCGGTGACACCGACGGGTGCCACCATTCCTTCTTGGAGGGTGTCGGTGGTAGCCATCCTCCACTTCCCTCCGCGTACCGGGGGAAACCCTAGGACTCGTTCGGGCGGCAGCGTCGTCGGTATCGCATTCCTTCTTGAAGGTGCCGCTTGGTACACGGCAGATCGGAGCCTCGGACGATGGTGGTTTGTCTTCGGAGGGCACAGCGGTGGCGGTTCATCCATACTTTGTCGAGCTGCTGTTGTTGGTATTTATTTCTTCTTTTCTTTTGGGCTTGATGTGCTGCTCGCCCCAGCAATGCTATGTGTATGGTGTTCATTGCTTTGGAATACAAAGCGGGGGAAACCCTTTTTCGGTAATAAGGTGCTCTATCATTCTACATTGAAGCTTGTGTAAGGGGTGTTGATACATGTACATACAACCTTACTCACTTTCCTCATTTATCTCATGACATATTATTAAAAATCTTATCTGACAAAGTACACAAACAACTACAACCATTGAAGAAGCACTAAATGAAATCTGTCTGCCTGTCTGCCTGTGTGTCAGCGGATCCAGTGAATGGTGATTGCAAACCGCACGAGTTGCACGAGGGAAACGATGGCGATCTCGCCGCTGTTGGGCGTTGGCCCATAACTCACTCACTCACTCACTCTATCAGACACCAAGCAAGGCAGGGCGTGCGTCCACCTCAACCATTTTACGTTCACGCCAGCAGTTTACTTAGTGTGGTGCTCGTGTCGTGTGTACCCGACCTTTAATTAATCGCAAATAAACGTGAGGACGACCGGACGCCAAGTTTCTTTCTCTCAAGTCTCAAGCGTGAGGTCCCACCGACCACCGTCCTAGCGGTTTTGGGTGTAGGTGTCTCTGTCTGCCATTAACTCATTACCGTAGGTCAAATGATTGCAAGTCCTCTGGACTCAAACTCCCTCCCCTCCCCTCTCCCTCCCGTGACGCTCCCACGGGCGTTCGGGGGGCAACCCTAGCCTGCGCCGCCGCCGGTCCCCCTCCTCCTCTCCCTCCTCCCTCGCCGCCGTCAGAGGGCTTCGCCCGCTCGTCGCTGGCGGCGGGGGGCCTTCTCGCCTCCGCCCGTGGGGGTTTCGGCGCGGGCCAGACTCCTTCGGCCAGATGCGGCGCTCGGCGCTGGGCGCGGTAGCTCGGCGGCGCGCCGGCGTGGGCCGCGACAGCGCGTGACAACGATGTGACGGGCGGCGCGACGGTGGTGCGGGCTCGAGGTTGGTGGCGGCGGCTGCGTCACGGCGGCCCGTCCAGATCCGCTTCTGGCGCCGCGGGTCGTGGGCGACCTAGGTCGCGGTCGACCTTCCTTGCCATGGCTCAGGGGCGGGGCGGGGGGGGGGGGGGGGCAGCGGGTGGATGTGTGCGCCGTGGCCAGGCCAGGCCCTTGCGGCTGGTCGCCGACGCACGCGGGAGACTCCCCTGGTGGCCTTCCTTGGACGCGGTAGCAGGCTCTGCTCCCTCCTCTTCGGTGACGGGCTTCTGTCGTGGCCGTGCTCGGGGCCGGACCTATGGCAGGGTGGGGCGAAACGGTGGTTTCGGGGGGAAGCCAGTTGGAGGGACGGGAGCTCTGTGCCGAGCTGCCCGTCGCCGGCATTGTGTTGTCGCCGGTTGTGGCCGCGGGCCACCCCTCCCCCTTCCCGCTTCCTCATCTCTGTTTGTTATCTGTTCCGGCATTGTTCGGCGGGTTTGCTGGCGGTCTCGGAGGTGGCTGTGGTGCAGATTGCTCAAAGCCTCGACCTTTGGTGGTTCTCGGGGCGGTCTGGATGCAGGGCGGCGGCTCTGGCGGTGGGAGGCGTGTTGGTCGTGGGCTGACCGCACGGCTCGGGTGCCGTCGGGCAGCCATGGTCGCTTGGGCGGCATGGATGCGGGTGGTTGGCGGAGTGAGGTTGTGACGGAGGGGGTAGGAGCACCGGGGTTCATCACTCGCCCAGTCCCGGTACTGGCCGACGGAGGAGGCGTCCGTGGATGTCGTTCTCCTTCTTGCAGGCTCCATCGTGGTGCTCCCATTGCCTTCGTGTCACTCCGGGTGAAAACCTGATCTTCGGGATCGGACAGTGACGGCTTCCTACAGTCGTTTCCCTCTTGAGGGCATCGTCTTGGAGTCCTCGCTCCGGCTTTGTCCGTCTCATTACTCCTCGGTGGATTGCTCATCTTCATGGTGGTCTTCGGCTTATCATTAGGGTGCGTAGTCGTCGTTGGGGAGTTGTTTTCGGTGCTCGGCACCTTTGTATCTCGCTTTGGGTGTGTGCGTTGAGTGTGGTGGTGGCGTGCGTTTGTATCTTCTTACTTGATGTTATGGTGATGTTGCTTTATATATAAAGCGGGGAAATCCATTTTCTTATGAACTCATTACTGTTCACTGTTGATAGCTAACCAACTCCCAAGTTCCAGGGAAGAAGAGAAGTGGATGGCCGTGTAACCAACGCAATCTGCGAGAGATGGATGTTACGTACGTAGTAGGAATACGATGTTAGATTGTGAGTTCTGAAGCTGAAACACCAATCTTGTTCTTAGATGGAGTAGTCAGCTAGTAGTGCAGAAAGTACTGCCAATCTTTTAGATTGCGGAGGAGATTTGGGTCCTAATTAATGAGCTCTAAATACTGTAGGAGAAACGTGTGGCTATGTGGGTGTGCAGTGCGTCTCGTCCATTTCCGTTCCTGCCGACGGACCGGGACGGAACACCTCACTCACTCACGCTCACACTCGAGCCTACTCCCTCCGTTCCGAATTATTTGTCACGGAAATGGATATATTTATATGTATTTTAGTTTTAGATACATTCATTTTTAAGACAAGTAATTCCGAACGGAGGGAGTATGATTTAGAGGTCACATGCAGCTTTAATTCGCTCAGACACGCAGCAGCAACCCAGCTCACCCCAAGCCTTCTCCGGCTATAAGAACCAGCCAGCCCTCTCCCATCCAACACAGAGCAGAGCAGAGCAGATCGAGCGCATCCATTGCAGCACGTATGGACTTCGGTACTGATGAGCGCCAACGCGGCCATGGCGACGGCGGCGACGCGGCGGAGTGGAAGAAGGTGGGGGAGCTGAGGGCTGTCGCCGAGGCCCAGGACCCCGCTGCCAAGGTACCCTCCCTACCGCATCCATATGCCCCATCTCCTTGAGTCCTCGTCAACTCGTCAGCGTGAGAGACTAGAGAACTGTTTGGTCCAACGCCCTAAACTCGAGAGGATTTGCGCTGCTGTATACAAGCCAGAATCTAACACGACATTGAACACCTGATATGACACAATGACACGGATAGAGTAGGAACGCAGTTGTCCAAAGTACAGACCCCTGTCACTGTCTTCAACTCCCTAAACTCATGACCACTTCATTTCCCAATCAGCACGGTTAAATTAGGTTGGTGTGCTAGCTTAATTAGCTGATAGTGGTTGGTTCCTGGTCGGCTAGCCACACACTGTTCTCATTTGCGAGGAGAGGAGATACGGGTGGTTCATCTAGCGCTCTAATCTTGATGGTCAATCATCCTTACAGAATTAGCCGTCCAACCATGTTTCATACACATCGGTTTTGTACTTGGTCTATCCTATAGAGGCCGGACCACAATTAAGATGAGGCTTCCATCATCTTAGGTTGTTGCTCTATTTTTACTTTTTCTGGAAGACAATTTATTTTATATTTGGACGTGTTGGTTGTGTGGATCTTTTCTTCAGAGGCCTGGCATTCGCGCAGTGCAGCTGTATCAACTCGATATAACGATTGAATGGAAATGTTCTTTGTAAAAATAACATATATCATACATGTGGGCTACGATCCACCTGTTGATCTACGCTATCATGCATGTGTAGGAGGAGGACGATTTCGTGTTGCGCCGCTTCCTGCGTGCTCGGGACTACAACGTTGGCAAGGCGTCGACGATGCTCCTCCAGTACCTTGCCTGGAAGCGCATCGCCAAGCCCCATGGCTCCATCTCCGACGAGGAGGTGCACCACGAGATCGCAAAGAAGAGGGTCGACATGCAGGGCTTCGATAGTCTTGGTCGCCCCATGGCGTATATCTATGGCGCACGCCACTTTCCCGCCCGGCGAGACCTCGACGGATTCAAGCGCTATGTAGCCTATGTCCTCGACAAAATCTGCACGAGGTATATCCACATATTGATTTGTCATACTAGCAAGCTACGTTTGATCAATCGAGTTATTAATCGATGGGTTTATCTTGGCCATTATAGGTTGCCGGTGGGACAGGAGAAGTTTGCGGCGGTGATAGACTTGAGAGGGTGGGGGTATGCAAACTGCGACATCCGAGGCTATGTGGCAGCGCTAGACATCATGCAGAGCTATTACCCAGAGCGATTGGGGCGTGTGTTCCTGATCCACGTGCCCTACATGTTCATGGCCGCATGGAAGATGGTCTACCCCTTCATCGATGAAAAGACAAAGAAGAAGTTTGTGTTCGTCGCTGATAAGGACCTCGATGCCACTCTCCGGGATGCCATCGATGAGTCCCAACTCCCCGAGGAATACGGCGGCAAGCTCAAGCTATAGGGCTACAGTAGTTCAATGCCGTGCAAGCCCATCTCACTATCGAACAATTAACATATGCAATTAAGGGTGCCCTCAAACCAATGTCGGAGGAGCCTAAAGAGAGAAGCGACAATCCTTTCAAAGTCAAGAGTCCAACTCACCGATGTTGACATAAGTGACATATGAGGCTATGCATCCATCCCCACTCAGTGGTTTGCTGTAACTGTTTTTTTAAAGGGTCCCTCACATACACCCATCATGATGTTTAGATATGAGTGAATCCTACATAAATAATTCAAATGAATTTCATGTGGTTATATGCAAAGAGTGCAGCGGTTTTGGTGCTTGGGCTTCATGGTGCCCTTTTTATGAAACATTCAAAAATCACACTTCTATGTTTCGAAAAAATCTGGAAAAAGTTTCTCATTGACACATGTATGTATACTACATGTGTAAAATTTCATGAGAGAATGTATTGATTCGCGAGCTACACAAAAAGTGAAAACCGTTGGATTTACATAGAGAATAGTGCGCACATTGTTCATTGTTTTCAAAATGAGCAATTTGTCTTTTCTGTGTAGTTCGCGTGTCAATATATTTTATCATGAAAACTTGCACACATGCAGTATATATCCGTATGAAGATGTTGACTGCTTTTCAGAATTTTAAAACATTGAAACTTTTTTAGAAAAATTTCAAAGAAAACTAGCTCCATGGAGCACAAGCATCAAAGGTATTTCTGAATTGTAAACTTGTATACGAACGTTAGATGTACGTTTCTTTAGAAAAACCGCGAAAGGTAGTAGATTGATTGATCCAATTAGATCAACATTATCATACGTACACTCCTCTAAAAATAAACAAGTCCAATCGGATCGTGGTAGAGAGTACTTCTCTAATGAGTTTGACTCCTTCTGTGCGGAACACGGCATTATTATGAGAGGATGTATCTCTATTCATCCCAGTGAAACGGGGTTGCCAAGCGGAAAACTCGTACTCTAACTGATTTGATTAACGTTATGTTAGATACATCGGGTTTGTCCAAGAGGCATGGTGGGGGAGGCTATATTGATGTCATGTCATGTCATGTCCTGAATAAAGTTTTGACAAAGGATAATGAGATTGCTTCCTATGAGAAATGGACGAAGAGAAGGACAACACTCTCGTACTTGCGGACTTGGGCCTGTTTGGCTAAAGTCAATGTGCCGATCCCCCAAAAGCGTAAGCTTGGACCAATGACTGTGGACTGTGTTAATTTGGGCTACGCTAAGAATAGCATTGGCTATAGATTTCTAGTAGTGAAATCTAAGGTGCCTGACCAGAAGGTCGGTACTATTGAGTCTAAAGATGCTACATTCTTTGAGGATATTTTCCTATGAGAGATATGCAAAGCACTTCTAGACAGGAATCTGAGGAGACTCTTGAGCCTCCCATTCCTATGGAATATTATGAACAAACACATGATGAAAATCCTGAGGAGGATGATCAGGAAACCCTTGGTAGAGGCAAGAGACAAAGGATGATGATTTTTTTGTGTACCTCATGGATGATACTCCCACTACTCTTTCAGAAGCGTATGCATCTCCAGATGCTGACTACTGAAAGGATGTCGTCCGTAGCAAGATCGATTCCATCATGACTAATGGGACGTGGGAGATCATTGAACGTCCCTATGGTTGTAAGCCATTGAGATGTAAGTGGGTGTTCAAAAAGAAGCTTAGGCCCGATAGTACGATTGAAAAGTACAAGGCTAGGCTTGTGGCCAAGGGTTATGACCAGAAAGAAGAAGAAGATTTCTTCAATACTTATTCACCTGTAGCCAGACTGACCACCATTTGAGTATTACTCTCGTTGGCGGACCCGCATGGTCTTCTTGTCCACCAGATGGGCGTTAAGACGGCTTTCCTGAACAGAGAGCTAGACGAGGAAATCTACATGCAACAACCAGACGGCTTTGTGATAGATGGTCAGGAAAGGTGTGTAAGTTGCTGAAATCTTTATATGGCCTGAAACAAACACCTAAGCATTGGCATGAGAAGTTTAATACAACTCTGACATCTGTCGGCTTTGTGGTTAATGAAGCTGACAAATGTGTATACTATCGCCATGGTGGAGGCGAAGGAGTTATACTGTGCTTGTATATTGATGGCATACTAATATTTGGAATCAACCTCAGAGTTATTAAGGAGGTCAAGTTGTTTCTATCTTAGAACTTTGAGATGAAGGACCTTGGTGTGGCTGATGTTATCTCGAACATCAAGCTGCTAAGAAATGATGAGGGTGGGATTACACTTCTGCAATCCCATTATGTTGAGAAGGTGTTGATTCATTTTGGATATTCGGATTGCAAACCATCTCAAACACCATATGATCCTACTGTGTTAATTCCAAAGTTCGAAGGCACTGCTAAGGATCAATTGAGATACTCTCAAATTATTGGTCAACTCATGTATCAAGCGCAATGAGGCCTGATATCACGTTTGCTGTGAGCAAACTGAGCCGGTTTGTTTCCAATCCAGGTGATGTACATTGTCATGCTATTGAACGAGTAATGCGCTATCTGAAAGGTACTATGAACTATGGACTTCAATACACCGGATACCCGTCGGTACTTGAAGGGTATAGTGATGCGAATTGGATCTCTGATGCTGATGAGATGAAGGCCACAACTAGATATATGTTTACTCTTGGAGGTGGCGATGTTTCCTAGAAGTCTTGCAAGCAAACGATCTTAACGAGATCGATAATGGAAGCAGAATTAAACAGCATTAGACATATCTGATGTCGAAGCAGGGTGGCTTCGAGATCTTTTCATGGACTTGTCAGTGGTTGAAAAGCCGGTTCCGGATATCCTTATGAACCGTGAGAATCTGACAATTATTGCCAAAGCGAAAAGTTCAAAGGACAACACGAAGTCCAACAAACATATAAGAATGAGATTAAAAGCTGTCAGAAAATTAAGAAACTCCGGAGTGATAGCATTGGATCTCACTACAAAAGGGCTATCACGTGTTGTGATAGATAATGCATCGAGGGATATGGGTATGAGACGTACGTGAGTTGCCATGGTGGTAACCCAATCTATGTGATCGGATCGATCCCGTGAAGTAGGACCTGGAAAAACAAGTCAGTGGTGAACTGAGGAGAGTAATTTTACTAACCCACTCCGCTGGAGATGCAATACTCTCGAAAACTGTATGGTAGGTTGACTATTATTTTAATGTGTTCCGAAGCTTATATAAGAAAGGTGCTATCCTACAGAGCGATTTTTGAAGGAATACACCTATATGAGCCCGATTGTTGATCACAGTCTACGAGATTAGATTGATCTCTAGTAAGCTCATGAATAGGTCAGGAGTGTGACTTATATGCTCCACCCAAGGGGTCAGCCTTCGGCAGTCTAGTACTAGTAAGACATATGGTGAAACTTCTTTACACCGAACTGACAATTGAAGGAATAGTCCATTGTTCAGTTGTGCATGAGTGTAGCTACTTGATCTAGGTGAAGCTCAACCTTAACATGTCTCCACTAAAATACTGGTATATCAAAATAGTGTTTGTAACAAAGGACAAAATGGGCCCTTGAGATCTGGTGGGGGATTGTTGGAATATAAGGATGTGCCTAGGGCTCATCTAACAATTTTGAAAACTTTCTAAGGGCCCATGTGGGTGTATATGGCACTAGGGGTGGTGGGAAGTTTACTCCCACCTTGCTAGTCAGAGAGGAGTTGGACCACCTTATAAGGGATTCTGTTCCACATGCTATTGGAGCTTGAGAAGAGAAGAGGCTCTCGTGTGCTCCTCCTCCGATGCCCGCCTCGCCACGATGCGCCGCGGTTTGCGGGAATGAGCCGAGCCGAGCTCACATCTATGTGCTTATTTTTGCCGGTCAGGAACGGAGAGTCATTGACAAGTAGATCATGATCTGAGACGTCAGATCGTGGGCTGTTACCGACTCGGACATGGGCTTAGCCCACGTCTCTCCACACAGCCGCGCATATATGCTTCACCTACATCTTCGTCATCACCATGTCTCAGCCAACCGACGCCGACCGTCTCGCCGCCGAGAAGCTCAAGGCTGAGAAGAAGGCCGCCGAGGACGCCGCTGCTGCAGCTGCCACGGCTTCTGCCTGCCCTACTAGAAGGTATAACTCGTTTATCCCGCTCCTACTGTTTTAACCATGCTAGCGTTATACGTAGACGTGTCTGCAACTAGTGTAGCATGTGCTAGCATGATCGAATATCAGCATGTGTTTATTTCTTCAATGCCATGTTAGTGATTTTTTTCTTGGATTAATTCAGTCAAAAAATTACCTATTTACTCAACAGGGGTCAACAGAACGCATGCCAAAGGAGGGGGTCGGGATGGGGAGGGAGGACCTTACTGTCGTGGTTCTAAGTCTGATAGTAGAGTGGGGGGTAGGTATGGAGAGGCAAGGTCCTAGCTATGGAGCAGTTGTACGCACAAGAGTTGTACGAGTTCAGGCCCTTCTCGGAGGAAGTAATAGCCCTACGTCTCGGAGCCCGGAGGCGGTCGAGTGGATTATGTGTGTATGTATTACAGGGGTGCGAACCCTTTACACTGAGGAGGTGGGTGGCTTATATAGTGCCTGCCAGACCCCTCCGGCCCTCAGTAATGTGGGGTTTAAAGTACATTAAGTCTAGGCGTTACTGGTAACGCCCCACATAAAGCGTCCTAAATACCATAAAGTCTACTTAATTACAGACCGTTGCGGTACAGAGTGCTTCTTGACCTTCTGGTGGTCGAGTGAATCTTCATGGTCGAGTCCTTCAAGTCCGTCGAGTGAAGTCTCTCTTGGTCGACTGGAAGGTAGTTTCTTCTGAGGGTGTCCTTGGGTAGGGTACTTAGATCAGGTCTATGACCCTACCCTAGGTACATGAACTTCCTCCGGGAAGGGCCTGAACTCGTACAACTCTTGTGCGTACAACTGCTCCGTAGCTAGGACCTTGCCTCTCCATACCTACCCCCCACTCTACTGTCAGACTTAGAACCACGACAGTTGGCACCCACCGTGGGGCAGGTGTCTTAGCGATTTTTTGGAGAAGTTGCGATTCTTCCGAGTACTTTCATCATGGTTGCTGGTGGAGTTTTGGTCGAGGGCCGCGAGATCCGTCTCGGCGCTCTCACCTTCATCGCCGACGACTCCGCTTGGCTCCAAGAGGCTCCACTCGACATTGATGCACTCCCCGTCCGTGGTGCGACGCATTTTCGCGCATGTGTCCGCGGCATTCTGCTGCGGCAACCGTCGACTCCGTATCGGTCGACTCCCCTATCGGTCACCCTCCCGGTCTCCCGCCAGCGCAAGCGATCTGGTCGGTCGAGGCTCCAATGGTGGGTGAGGCACGCGGTGGCTCGCCAGACGGCCACCACCCAAGTTGCGGCAATCGAGCCCGACGAATCCCTCTACGGCCTGTTCGATCTATCGACTGGCTCCGTAGAGACTGCATCCGAGTGCGATAGCAGTGATCCGGTGGCGGAAATCTTGATGGTTAACGGACCTCGCAGCCCTCCCGGTTTCGCCCGCGAGGACGGGGTAGACGGTGGAGGCGACCCCGCACAAGTCCACGAAGAATACCAACCCGAGCCACTCAATTCCCTCCAAAGGGAAGAACTTCGCCGCAAGAACATGGATGCCCTACATACTCCCATCGTAGAAGAAACCCCCGAGGCTCGCGCCTTGGAGGAAGCACGTTTGGCCAACTTGGCTGAACGCGCTCGTCTGGAGAATCTTCAGCGAGCACTCGACGAGCGCGTGCGGCAATGAGTACCCGACGCCAATCGACGTCAACTCTTCCCGCCGACTCAGGTATATCGAACCCCGATTCAGAATTTAGCAGCTGCAACCCGTATAGAAGAGTCCATCCAGCCCTCTCAGTCGGAAGCTGGCAGAGGCTTGATGCAGATCAGAGATTTGCTCCGGGCAGCAGGAGATCAGAATTCAGCCGTGTCGCAGTCACGCAACAGAATTCACAGTCGATCCGTCGCTGTGAATACGGTTCAGTCGGCTCACAGTCCTAGATCACCTCCACGGCGTGAAGGACGCGAGAATCGGCGAGACCAGTACGGTGACCGACATGATCGTGATGATAGGCGTCGAGTGCCCACTCCTCCCCCCCCCCCCCCGAGGGGTGGGTCTTACGCTCCTCGGCAGCAGGATGACAGGCGTCAACTCAGTGTGGGGTGAAGAGCTCCAGTCGACCCCCGGGAACTAGGCTTCGACGCGCGATCCATCATCGTGCAAGGCTTGGTCGACCGAAACAGAGCCCATCGGGGCGGCCCCGACAGAGATGCGCCCACAAGCAGTCGAGTGCATGTTTCTGGTCTAGAATGTTTCAGCAGGGCTATCAAAGCCGCGGTGATTCCCCCCAATTTCAGGTTGGCAACTGGAGTAAGCAAGGTCACTGGTGAGTCTAAGCCTGAAACCTGGCTTGAGGACTACCGTGTGGCAGTTCAGATTGGTGGCGGGAATGACGAGGTGGCCATGAAGCATTTGCCCCTCATGTTGGAAGGTTCTGCCAGAGCATGGTTGAATCAGTTACCTCCTAGCAGCATTTACACTTGGGAAGATCTGTCCCGAGTGTTCGTCAGAACATTTGAAGGAACTTGCAAGCGACCAGCTGGATTGACAGAGCTGCAAGTCTGTGTGCAGAAGACGAATGAGACTCTCAGAGAGTATATTCAGAGATGGATCACTTTGCATCATACCGTGGAGAACGTGTCTGATCATCAGGCAGTCTGCGCCTTCAAGGATGGTGTTAAGAACAGAGAATTGAGTTTGAAGTTTGGTCGAACCGGAGACATGACCCTGAATCGAATGATGGAGATTGCCACCAAATATGCCAACAGCGAAGAGGAAGACCGACTCCGAAGCGGCAAGTACAAGCCGAGTCAGTCGGAGAAGGGAAACACCAGTCGGAAGCAGAAGCGGAAGGCCGAACCAGCAGCTCCTGGAGAGGCTCTGGCCGTGACTCAGGGCAAGTTCAAAGGGAAACCCAAAGGATCCTGGAACCCTAAGAAGGTGAAGGATAAAGAAGGAAATGACGTGATGGATATGCCGTGTCACATCCACACGAAGAAAGATGAAGAGGGTAATATCATCTACCCGAAGCATACCACTCGCCAGTGTCGACTCCTGATCCAGCAGTTCCAAGGAAAACAGTCCAAGGACAAGGAAAAGGAGTCGGACAAGGCCGAAGACAAGGAGGACAGTGAGGGAGGATATCCACATGTCAACTCCACTCTGATGATTTTCGCGGATGTGGAAAGCAAGAGCCGACTGAAGGTCATTAACCGTGAGGTGAACATGGTTGCCCCGGCAAAACCAAGTTATCTGAGATGGTCCCAAACGCCCATCACATTCGAACAGTCTGATCACCCGACTCATATTGCCACCCCTGGGAGGCAAGCTTTGGTGGTCGACCTGGTTGTCGAAGGCACTCGGCTGACGAAGGTGCTGATGGACGGTGGTAGCGGACTGAACTTGTTGTATGCGGACACGCTGAAGGGAATAGGCATTCCGATGTCCCGACTGAGCACCAGTAACATGAGTTTTCATGGAGTTATACCAGGAAAGAAAGCCGAGTCACTCGGTCAAATAGCTCTGGACGTGGTGTTTGGTGATTCAAAGCATTTTCGCAAGGAGAAGCTGACGTTTGAGGTCATGGATTTTCAGAGTGAGTACCACGCTATTTTGGGGAGACCAGCTTACGCACGGTTCATGGCTCGACCATGTTACGTCTACCTCAAACTGAAGATGCCCGGCCCCAAAGGAGTGATCACTGTCACTGGTGATCGGAAAAAGGCAGAAGAGTGTTTCCAGAAAGGCTCAAAGATTGCCGATTCCCAGGTGACAGCGGTCGAGTTTGAAGAATATAAGCAAAATGCAGATCCAAGTAATTTGCTGCGAGCCAAGAAGCCCGCCACAGAGTCTGCATTTCAGTCATCCGGTGAGACGAAGCCTGTCCACATTCACCCGACCGACTCCAATGCAGCCCTGACCCACATCTCCACAACACTCGACCCGAAATAGGAAGAAGCGCTCATCCAGTTCCTCCGTGAGAACTGGGACATTTTTGCATGGAAGCCAGCTGACATACCGGGTGTTCCCAGGGGACTGGCTGAGCATCGTCTTAGAGTCGACTCAGCAGCAAAACCAGTTAAAGAGCATCTTCGGCGGTCCGCCGTCCAGAAGAGAAAAGCTATTGGTGAGGAGGTGGCTCGACTATTGGCGGCAGGATTTATCCGAGAGATATACCACTCCGAGTGGCTCGCCAATGTCGTCATGGTTCCTAAGAAGGATAACTCACTCCGGATGTGCATTGATTTCAAGCACATCAATCGGGCCTGCCCGAAAGATCATTTTCCTCTCCCGCGCATTGATCAAATTGTTGACTCGACCGCGGGATGTGAGAGATTGTCTTTTCTAGACGCCTATTCCGGGTACCATTAGATCCGTCTGTACGGACCTGATGAGATAAGAACAGCTTTCATCACTCCATTCGAGTGCTTCTGCTATATCACCATGCCATTCGGCCTCAAGAATGCCGGAGCCACGTTTATGCGAATGATTCAGAAGTGTTTGCTCACTCAAATCAGTCGGAATGTGGAAGCGTATATGGATGATATCGTGGTCAAGTCGCGAAAAGGTTCCGACCTGCTCACTGACCTCGCCGAAACATTTGCCAACCTCAGAAGGTATGATATCAAGCTCAATCCATCAAAGTGCACATTCGGAGTTCCTGGTGGCAAGTTACTCGGTTTTCTCGTTTCCGAACGAGGAATCGACGCTAATCCAGAAAAGATCAGCACTATACTCCGAATGAAACGCCCCGTGCGAGTGCACGATGTCCAGAAGCTTACTGGATGCTTGGCCGCATTAAGTCGATTCATCTCACGACTCGGTGAAAAGGCATTGCCTCTTTACCGACTGATGAAGAAGGTAGACAAGTTCGAGTGGACTCCAGAAGCTGATGCGGCGTTTGCCGAGCTAAAAGCTCTGCTCTCCACCCAGCCAGTGCTTGTTGCTCCAATCAGCAAAGAGCCTCTGTTGCTTTATATCGCAGCCACAGGACAAGTCGTCAGTACAGTACTTACGGTCGAGCGGGAAGAAGAAGGGAAAACCTTCAAAGTTCAGCGCCCAGTGTATTATCTGTCTGAAGTTTTGACTCCATCCAAGCAGAGATACCCTCATTATCAAAAGCTTGTGTATGGGATATACATGACCACGAAGAAGGTTGCTCATTATTTCTCTAATCATTCCATCACAGTCGTCAGCGACGCTCCACTTTCAGAGATTCTTCACAATAGAGATGCAACTGGTCGAGTGGCGAAATGGGCGATTGAACTTCTTCCCCTTGATATCAAGTTTGAGGCAAAGAAAGCCATTAAGTCCCAAGCAATAGCAGATTTCCTTGTCGAGTGGATTGAACAACAACAGCCAGTTCAAGTTCACTCGGAGCATTGGACCATGTTTTTTGACGGCTCTAAGATGTTGAATGGTTCCGGTGCTGGGGTTGTCTTGGTTTCCCCCAGAGGAGATAAGCTCAGATATCTGCTCCAGATTCACTTTGATCCCTCCAACAATGAGGCAGAGTACGAGGCCCTTTTGTATGGGTTGCGCATGGCCATTTCACTCGGTGTCCGTCGCCTTATGGTCTATGGCGACTCACATTTAGTGGTCAACCAAGTGATGAAGGAGTGGGACGTGAGAAGCCCAGCCATGACTGGATACTGCAATGCAGTGAGGAAGCTGGAAAAGAAGTTTGAGGGGTTAGAGCTCCATCATATACCCCGATTGAAGAATCAAGCGGCTGATGATCTGGCAAAGATAGGTTCCAAGAGAGAAGCCATTCCGAGTGGTGTGTTCTTGGAGCATATACATACTCCATCAGTCAAAGAAGATCCTTTCACCGAAGAAGCCCCGCAGCCCAAGAGCGCCACAGATCCGACTGAAGTAGAAGTCCCAGCAGTGGTCGACTTGGTCATGGAGATCTTAGTGGTCATTCCCGACTGGACAGTTCCATATATCGCGTATATCCTGAGAAAAGAACTCCCGGAGGATGAGGAAGAGGCTCGACAGATCGTCCGTCGATCCAAGGCCTTTACCGTAATCAAAGGACAGTTGTACAGAGAGAGCGCGACTGGAGTTGGTCAGAAGTGCATAACGCCAGAAGAAGGTCGAATCATCCTTGCTGATATCCACTCGGAGACCTGTGGTCATCATGCGTCCTCTCGGACCATCGTGGCCAAAGCAATCCGAGCCGGATTTTACTGGCCAAAGGCAAATGAGATGGCAAAGGAAATAGTGGACAAGTGCGAAGGATGTCAGTTCTACTCCAATATGTCACACAAGCCTGCGTCAGCTCTGAAGACCATACCACTCGTCTGGCCCTTCGCAGTATGGGGGTTGGATATGGTGGGCCCCTTGAGAACAGGTCGAAGCGGTTTCACGCATGTACTGGTTGCCGTCGACAAGTTCACCAAGTGGATTGAGGCTAAACCCATCAAGAACCTTGACGCCGGTACTGCTGTTAGCTTCATCAGGGAACTGATATTCAGATATGGAGTCCCGCACAGCATCATTACAGATAATGGGTCAAACTTCGACTCGGAGGAATTCAGGGATTTCTGCGCCTCTCAAGGCACATGGGTCGACTACGCGTCGGTCGCCCATCCACAGTCGAATGGACAAGTAGAGCGAGCTAATGGCTTGATCCTCAAAGGGTTGAAACCCCGACTGATGCGTGATCTCAAGCATGCGGCTGGAGCATGGGTCGATGAACTTCCCTCAGTGCTTTGGGGTTTGCGGACCACACCAAATCGGTCGACCAGGAGAACTCCATTCTTCTTGGTCTATGGAGCTGAAGCGGTCTTGCCAAGTGATCTTCTCCACAACGCTCCTCGAGTTGAACTTTACAACGAAGCTGAAGCTGAACAAGCGCGGCAGGACGCAGTTGACCTTTTAGAGGAACAAAGGGAGATGGCTCTGATCCGATCGACTATCTATCAACAAGACTTGCATCGCTTCCACGCCAGAAACGTGAAGAGTCGGGCCTTTCAGGAAGGAGATTTGGTTCTCCGAGTGGACTAGCAGAAACAGCACAAGCTTGCTCCTTCTTGGGAAGGACCCTTCATCGTCACCAAGGTTCTCCACAACGGAGCATACCGTATCGACAACGTCAAGCACAATATCGACGAGCCCCGGGCTTGGAACGCGGAGCTACTCCGCCCATTTTACACTTAAGTTTTCACTCGGATGAGTTGTAATAAAAATACTTCTATAGTTCATGGCTTGCAAAGTAATAGTGTCATAATTTCCCCGATGATGTTTGTCACTTTTATTTGTTCAGTAAAATTTTCCCCCTCAGTGGGTGACTTAGCTGCGAATCCGTTTCGCCTAAGTTTGTAAAAAAATCCTTGTCGAGTGGTGAGCCAGACTCCCACTCGGGGGGCTTAGCTGCAAACCCGTTTCGCCTAAGTTCAAATAAAATCCTACCGAGTGGTGAGCCAGACTCTCACTCGGGGGGCTTAGCTGCGAACCCGTTTCGCCTAAGTTTAAATAAAATCCTACCGAGTGGTGAGCCAGACTCCCACTCGGGGGCTTAGCTGCAGTCCAAGTACTCGCCTAAGTTTGAATAAAATCCTACCGAGTGGTGAGCCAGACTCCCACTCGGGGGCTTAGCTGTAGTCCAAGTACTCGCCTAAGTACAAATACAACATGCGCTCGCAAGGAGGACGAGGTGCAGGTCGACTGCGACCCTCTCCTCTGAGCTACGCCACAAGTACAACGTGCGCTCGCAAGGAGGACGAGGTGCAGGTCGACTGCGACCCTCTCCTCTGAGCTACACCACAAGTACAATGTGCGCTCGCAAGGAGGACGAGGTGCAGGTCGACTGCGACCCTCTCCTCTGAGCTACGCCACAAGTACAACGTGAAAATCCTACCGAGTGAGGAGCAGACTCTCACTCGGGGGGCTTAGCTGCGAACCCGTTTCGCCTAAGTTTAAATAAAATCCTACCGAGTGGTGAGCCAGACTCCCACTCGGGGGCTTAGCTGCAGTCCAAGTACTCGCCTAAGTTTGAATAAAATCCTACCGAGTGGTGAGCCAGACTCCCACTCGGGGGCTTAGCTGCAGTCCAAGTACTCGCCTAAGTACAAATACAACGTGCGCTCGCAAGGAGGACGAGGTGCAGGTCGACTGCGACCCTCTCCTCTGAGCTACGCCACAAGTACAACGTGCGCTCGCAAGGAGGACGAGGTGCAGGTCGACTGCGACCCTCTCCTCTGAGCTACGCCACAAGTACAATGTGCGCTCGCAAGGAGGACGAGGTGCAGGTCGACTGCGACCCTCTCCTCTGAGCTACGCCACAAGTACAACGTGAAAATCCTACCGAGTGAGGAGCAGACCTCCCACTCGGGGGCTTAGCTGCAGCCCAGTGCTCGCCTAAGGTATAAAAATCCTACCGAGTGAGGAGCAGACTTCCCACTCGGGGGCTTAGCTGCAGCCCCGTGCTCGCCTAAGGTATAAAAATCCTACCGAGTGAGGAACAGACCTCCCACTCGGGGGCTTAGCTGCAGCCCAGTGCTCACCTAAGGTATAAAAATCCTGCCGAGTGAGGAGCAGACCTCCCACTCGGGGGCTTAGCTGCAGCCCAGTGCTCGCCTAAGTTATAAAAATCCCACCGAGTGTGGAGCAGACCTCCCACTCGGGGGCTTAGCTGCAGCCCAGTGCTTGCCTAAGTTACAAAAATCCTACGGAGTGGCGAGCGCACCTCCCACTCGGGGGCTTAGCCGCAGCCCAGTGCCTGCCTAAGTGAATTGAAGAATAAGTCGACTGCAGTAAGCGTGTTGCTTTAAACCTGTAAAAGACATTTCGAGCCAAATGCAAGCGTATTCAAACATCGAATCCAAGTTCAGATGGATACCTAAAGGAACCGAAAGTGCTCAGGCACTACGCCTGTTAAGGTTTATCGGTTACAAAATCACTCGGCATACCGAGGCAAATTTAAAGTGTCGAGCTCAAAGAAGTTTTTTACCCCTCCTGTGGAGGGCTGGAAGGTGCAACAAACTCGTCAAGATCAATTCCGTCAGTGATCCGAGTGTCAGCAGCGATGAAGGTCTCCATGAAGGACCTGAAGTCATGTTTCTTGGTGTTGGCCACCCGAAGAGCCGCCAGCTTGTCTTCTCGCGCATCCTTGCAGTGGACTCGAGCCAGACACAGAGCAACATCTGCACCGCAACTAGCAGAGGACTTTTTCCACTCCTGCACTCAACTACGAACTGTGTTTAGTCGAGCCATTAGAGACTCAAGGTCGTTCTGGAGTGTCTCCCTGGGCCAGAGCGTGGTGTCAATGCGGGAAGTGGCGACCTTCAGCCTTGCAAGATAGTCAACGACAGCAGCAACGCGAGACTCAAGCCGGAACACGTTCATGGCAACTTCATCGTTCACCAGAGAGTTGATGGGGTCCAGGTTTGGTTCCAGCCGACTAGTTTCCTCTTCAAAGTTTTGGCAAAATTCTGCAAGTACAATCACTGAGTCAAGGCAATGGTCGAATGGAAAGATCACTGTAAAAATGATTGTTTGACGCAAAGGATTACCTTCGAGCATGAGGAACAACTTCTTGGCAAGTCCACTCAGAAAGGCCTCCAGATCATTCTTCTTCCCAGTCAACTGACTGGCCTTGTCGTTCAGGGCAGCTTTGTCACTTTTCAGTCGACTAACCTCCTTGTTGGCAATCGCAAGAGCAGCTTTCAGATTAGTATTTTCTTCTTCAAGCTTGGTGACCGAAGCTAATTTCTCGTCAGCAAGCTTGGTCTTCTCAGCTAGCTCAAGGTCTTTCTTCTTCTGGGCCTCCTTCACCTTGCCTGTAAAGTTACAGCAAGGTTAGATTTTGAAAACAAATGAAGGACAAAAGCAGTCGTCGAGGTCTCACCAAATGTACCTTTGGTCTCCTCCTTCGCCTTCATCAGATTCTCTTGGACCAGCTTCAGATCAAGCTCAAGCTGGATATGCTTATTCTCTAGCTCGGTATAACGAGCCGCCAGGTCACAGGATTTCTACGAGGAAACAATCGACAAAATGTCAAAGATAACTCACTTCTGAATGACTAAGGGAAAATCATGTTCTACAGACTGTAGCCGACTGCCAGCAGTCGACCACAGTCTCGGGGACTACACCCAGTGGGTGCACTCAGCGTGCCCCCACTA
This sequence comes from Triticum timopheevii, assembly GCA_963921465.1. Classification (NCBI taxonomy): domain Eukaryota; kingdom Viridiplantae; phylum Streptophyta; class Magnoliopsida; order Poales; family Poaceae; genus Triticum; species Triticum timopheevii. Next base: position 624,347,226 of record OY997270.1, on the reverse strand, counting down.
GTTTTATCAAGATAGAGTCGACCAGTCGACCAACAAAAAAAAGAGAGAAACTCATGTTCTACAGACTGTAGCCGACTGTCAAACAGTCGACCACAGTCTCGGGGACTACACCCAGTGGGTGCACTCAGTGTGCCCCCACCGGTTCGAGAAATCCATTCGACTTAGTCGAATGACGGAAGAACTTAACTTATAAACCCTATGTTCGACTGCCAGCAGTTGACCATAGCCTTGGGGACTACACCCAGCGGGTGCACTCAGCGTGCCCCCGCTAAACCAGAGTTTCAATCGACACACCCAGTGGGTGACTACTATGGATTCCGGAAAGAAAGATTTTTAGATAGCATATCCTAACAGAACAGGCGATGATCGACTGACCTGAACGTTGCTTTGAAGAGCAGAACTGGCGTCGTAGGCTGCCTGGCTTGCCTCCCGAATGGCCTTCACCTGATCCATCATGACTCCTGCTTGGCGTATCGCTTCCTTTGCAGCACTGGCTTGGTCCTCTGGGACGTAGTGTGTCGAGAAGAGGGAAGGCTGTGCGGCACTCGACGACGCGGGGTGAGCACTCGTCAGCGGCACCGCGAAAGATACGGTGTGCCGAGTGGTGTTCTCCTCCTCCGCGACCAGAGTCTCGGGTGCCGTCACATCCTGAGCCACCCTGCCGGCAGACGCTTTCCTGCTCCTCCTGTGCTTCAGCGGTTCCTCGTCGTCGTCGTCATCAGGAAGGGTGATAACGACATTGGATGGAGCTGCAGAAAAGAATCAGAATTAGAGACCAAGAGTCAATCGACTAAAAAACGGAATTAAGAGAGTGGTACCAGGTTTTGAGATTGCAGCATCCTCCATCTCATGATCGTCGGCCTTGGCTGAGGTATCGGAAGTAGCAGCACTGCAATTCCAAAAATCAGTCGGTTAACTCAAGAGTCGATCAAAGATAAACTCATATAAAGCAAGAAGACTCAAGCAGCATTTTTACCCTGATATGGTGGGGATTGACACCTTCATCTTCGGCAGGACCTTGGTCGGCTTCGACGGTGCCACCCTGGATTGCTTCGGAGCCTTTTCAGTCGGCACCGGAGAAGTGGTCCGAGGACGCTTGGTTGACTGCACGACAGTCGCCACCCCCTTGCCGCGTTCAATCGCAGGGTCATGGACAAGCTTCGACCGCCTTTCCGAGCGCGGTGGTGCGACCTCCTCCTCCTCTTCTTCGTCTTCCTCCTCATCATCATCATCATCATCATCATCTTCAGCAGCATCTGAGTCCCACTCTTCCTGGCTTTCGCCTCCACTCGCCTCCCCTTCCTCAGTCGGAGTCTGCGCTCCATTGGGCATCGAGTATAGGTCGGTGAGGACCTGTCAGACATCAAGACAAAGATAAATCGACCAATTTGCGACGAAAACGGAAATAAGTATGGCAAGAATACAATTGGAGGTAAAGTGGGCATACCTTGTCTGGAGTGCTGGAATGGTCGAGTGGAGGAATCCTCCTGGCTCCACGTGGGTTATCCTTGTTCCCAGTGACCGCGGCCATCCACCTTTCCAGCGTGGCATCGTCGACTGCTTCTGGATTGATCCGAGTCTCATCTTTGGTCCCGCAGTACAGCCACATGCAATGGCCCCGGTACTGAAGAGGTTGGATACGTCGCCTAAGAAAAACCTCCAGGAGATCCATACCCGTCACTCCTTCCCGAACCAACTGGACTACGCGCTCCATCAGCATCTTCACGTCGGCTTTCTCCTCCGGGAGCACCTTCAGAGAGGAGGGTTTGTTGGCTCGGTCCATGGTAAACGGAGGGAGGCCACTCGACTGCCCCGGCGTCGACTCACTCTGGCAGTAGAACCAAGTCGACTGCCAGCCTCTGACCGACTCGGGAAGCGTCATAGTTGGGAAGGTGCTCTTGTTCCTCATCTGGATCCCCAGACCTCCACACATCTGAATAACCTTGGTTTTATCGTCATCTGGACTCGCCTTCTTCACGGTCTGAGAGCGACACGTGAATATATGCTTGAACAGGCCCCAGTGCGGTCGGCAACCCAGAAAGTTTCTCACACATGGATACAAAGGCAGCAAGGTAGGCGATAGAGTTCGCATTGAAGTGGTGGAGTTGCGCTCCAAAGAAGTTCAAGAAACCACGGAAGAAAACACTCGGCGGCAAAGAAAACCCGCGGTCGACGTGGGTAGCCAGAAGAACACACTCACCCTCTTCCGGCTGGGGTTGCCACTCGTTCCCCGGGAGCCTTGCCGCTCCGTGGGGGATCAGACCGTCTTTGGCCATGTTGGTGAGATCCTTCTCCGTGATGGTCGACCGGATCCAATCTCCTTGGACCCAGCCATGCGGCAGACGAGATCTGGACGAAGACCCGCCCCGACTGGTTGTCCTTCCTTTCGCCTTCCCCGTCGTCGACGCCTTCTTCGCGCGTTCCAGCGCCGCCGTCTTCTCCTTCACCATGGCTACCGGCGAAGCGTACGAGGAGCGATTGCGCGGAGGCGAGAGCGGGCGCAGTGGGCGGAGGCAGGGAGGGCAGAGAGAGAATGGAGAGATACTGTTCAAAGGCCCTCGTCGGGCGCCTTTATAAGATCACTTCCGAGTGGATGACAGGTGGGCCCGGGCGATCCAATCACATCCCGAAATAGTCGCGCGTATGCGATACGTGGCGAAAAAGGTGGCGCGAGAATCGAGGCGTCTATGCCCTATCCCATCCGAGCACCGCGGTCCGCCCCGCTTCGCGCGCTTCCCCAAATTTCGTATCCCACAAAATCCGCGAACGGCAGATCGATCTGTCAGGCGCGAGATTTCCTGCGATCCGTCGCTCGGGAACTGTTAAGTTCAAAAGGTCACTCGACGAAAGAAAAGAATGGATCAAGGCGACTGCAGAAAAGTTGCTGATTATCAACGAAGAGATTATTGGTCCAAGACGACACATATCCAGAACGCAAAGGCAGGTCGGAAATAATAATATCAACTCCTTCCTCACTCAAACCTCAATCCATTCTGGGGCTAATGATGAAGTCATGTACCTAGGTTAGGGTCATAGACCTGATCTAAGTACCCTACCCAAGGACACCCTCAGAAGAAACTACCTTCCAGTCGACCAAGAGAGACTTCACTCGACGGACTTGAAGGACTCGACCATGAAGATTCACTCGACCACCAGAAGGTCAAGAAGCACTCTGTACCGCAACGGTCTGTAATTAAGTAGACTTTATGGTATTTAGGACGCTTTATGTGGGGCGTTACCAGTAACGCCTAGACTTAATGTACTTTAAACCCCACATTACTGAGGGCCGGAGGGGTCTGGCAGGCACTATATAAGCCACCCCCCTCCTCAGTGTAAAGGGTTCGCACCCCTGTAATCCATACACACATAATCCACTCGACCGCCTCCGGGCTCCGAGACGTAGGGCTATTACTTCCTCCGAGAAGGGCCTGAACTCGTACAACTCTTGTGCGTACAACTGCTCCATAGCTAGGACCTTGCCTCTCCATACCTACCCCCCACTCTACTGTCAGACTTAGAACCACGACACTTACCACATCCGTGCTCAATCCGAGCGCCACAGCCAAGGACAGGGTGGTGCTTGCTTGGTTGGGGAGGCGGAAGAGAGACGGAAATGCGGCGCCGTTGAATGGAGCACTAGCACGTGGGTGTGTGTGTGTGGCTGGAGCACGAATAGATAGAAGAGGAAGGAGAGTAGCGATGATGGGTTCGTGGGGATTTTTGGTGCGGATTGCTTTTTTTAGTGGCCGCACCGACCACAAACTGTTGGATGTTGCTATGCGGGCTAGCATCGATTATAATCACTGGCTGTTGTTTGTTGTTATTGTGATAGTTTAATGTTCATGCCTACCACATTTGATGAATATAGTATCAGATACAATAATTAAAAGTGAGTGAAATATTAAAAATAAATATTTCTTTAGGAAGAAAATATTTGGAGCTAACCCGAAGTTGCTGACAATTAAGATATTCCTCAATTCTGGATGCCACTGACGTCGTTGGTGAGACAGTGGGGTGAAGAGTAGAGAGAATGTGACAATGGTGCATATAGAAATTTTCCTTTTTTTTAGAAAATTCACCCGAAATTTACTTATGATCGGCAACAAAGAAAAGCTCTTTTTTTAATGGTGACCATGGCTAAATTCAAATAGTGCAAAAGAAAACGAAGGGAATATAATCTTGCATATCAAATAACTGACATTTTCTAAGAAATAATTAACATAGTAAAAATCTGTTTGCTTTCAAACATTAACAACAACAAAATTATATATAAACAACCCCACTTCAATGCATCACTATACTTTCATCCATGTGACAAATATTGTATACAAGCAATCTCACTTAAACGTTCACGGACCAGATTTCATGATATTTTTCATTCATTGTAACGCATGAGCATTTGTCCTGATCATCTTCATGAGCGATGCCAAGTAGCCAGATATGAGTGGAAGATGTCACGGACAGAGAAAAAAAAGAGTAAAATGCAAGTGCGGTCCTAATTCTTTTCTGAAAGTGTCACTTGAGTCCTAATTCTTTCAAAATGCATATTTGAGTCCCATATCTTTTTAAGTTGTTCATCCGAGGTCCTAATCTCGTCTGACCGCCGCTGACCAGTGCCACGTCGACACCAGAGGGGCCAGGCAGGATAACGACTGGCCGCATATATTTGCAGAAAAACCCTCTAACCCTAAATCACTTTCACTCGCGGTCCATCTCCCTCTCCCTCTCCCTCTCCCTGTCTGGCGGAAACAGGGGATTGACGGAGGCGGCTCTGCTCCAGTGAGAAGAGGGGGCCATTGCCGGCGGCGGCGGCTGTTGTCCGGCGACGGCGACGCTAGGATGGCGCCACATCTACGGCGACCCGAAGATCCTCCTCCGCGATATGGTAAGTGCTTGTAACCCTAATCCCAATCTCTCCCCTGTTATGTGCTCGTAACCCTAATCAGGGACCGAATCCTTTGCAATATAGGACCACAAGAGGAGCTTTTCAGTGTAGAAATCAATTATGATGGTTTTTTTGTGGATTTGGCAAGTCGAAGTCATATGTTGATGGCAAAGAGGCTGTGTTTGATGGATGTGAAGTAGATACATGGTCTCCTCTCTAGCTCACTGATTTTATGCAACAATTAGGATATAGTGACCAATCGAACTTCATTTTGTATTGGTTGCTCCCTGGAAAAAATCTAGCTGATGGTCTCCGGATTGTGGACTGCGACACTGACACATTGCACATGACAGCAGTTGTCCCAAAATTTTAGTATTTTCAGTTGTTTGTGGACCATAAAGATATGACATTTGACAATGCAATGGATGACATTAATGTTAGTGGTACACCTGATCTTCCTGTTGCACTAAGCCCTAAGTCTCCTCAGTTTAATACTGGAATTAGGGGCAGTCCTAGGTTTAAGGTTAAAGCTCAGAAAGGTAATCTGAACCAGTGTCATGGAGGCAGCAACAATGTAGGCAGTAGTAGTGTTCCACCAATGGCACAAAGTGTTGGCCATGAGCTCAGAAGAAGTAGGAGAAAACTTGTGCTAGAAGAAGAAATTTGCAATGAGAAAGACAGTGACAGTGATGACAGTGAGTGGGATTCAGACTGGGTTGACTCTGACAATGAAGTAGGTAAAGATGATGATGATCTTTATGAAGAATGGGTGGATGAAAAATTGGAGCAGAAGAAAAAGAAGAAATCCATATTGGAGCAGGACAGTGACTATGAATTTGATGAGCTGCAAGAGTTGCAAGATTCCGAGCTTGAAGAGAGTGATTTAGCAGAAGAAGTGAAAGTAGTTGATGCTCAAGGAAGGAAAACAAGGAAGAAGAAAGTGAAGCTCAAAAGGTGGAGTCCAGTGAACATGAAAGAAGTGAATTTTCATATAGGAATGGTGTTCTTGACAGTGACTGAACTAAGGGCAGCAATTCAAGAGTACATTGTGAAACAAAGAGTGCAAACACGATACATTAAAAATGATAAGCAGAGGGTTAGGGCTGGCTGTGTTGGTGATTGTCCCTGGTTCTTATTTGCTGCACCTGATAGCAGGACAAAATCTTGGGTTGTGAAGAAGTATGTGGGAGAACATACATGTGAAAGAGAGTGGGCACTGAAGCAATTCACAGCAAAATATCTAGCTGCCAGGTATGAGTAAAATGCAAGCGCGGTCCTAATTCTTTTCTAAAAGTGTCACTTGAGTCCTAATTCTTTCAAAATGCATATTTGAGTCCCATATCTTTTTAAGTTGTTCATCCGAGGTCCTAATCTCGTCTGACCGCCGCTGACCAGTGCCACGTCGACACCAGAGGGCCCAGGCAGGATAACGACTGGCCGCATATATTTGCAGAAAAACCCTCTAACCCTAAATCACTTTCACTCGCGGTCCATCTCCCTCTCCCTCTCCCTCTCCCTGTCTGGCGGAAACAGGGGATTGACGGAGGCGGCTCTGCTCCAGTGAGAAGAGGGGGCCATTGCCGGTGGCGGCGGCTGTTGTCCGGCGACGGCGACGCTAGGATGGCGCCACATCTACGGCGACCCGGAGATCCTCCTCCGCGATATGGTAAGTGCTTGTAACCCTAATCCCAATCTCTCCCCTGTTATGTGCTCGTAACCCTAATCAGGGACCGAACCTTTGCAATATAGGACCACAAGAGGAGCTTTTCAGTGTAGAAATCAATTATGATGGTTTTTTTGTGGATTTGGCAAGTCGAAGTCATATGTTGATGGCAAAGAGGCTGTGTTTGATGGATGTGAAGTAGATACATGGTCTCCTCTCTAGCTCACTGATTTTATGCAACAATTAGGATATAGTGACCAATCGAACTTCATTTTGTATTGGTTGCTCCCTGGAAAAAATCTAGCTGATGGTCTCCGGATTGTGGACTGCGACACTGACACATTGCACATGACAGCAGTTGTCCCAAAATTTTAGTATTTTCAGTTGTTTGTGGACCATAAAGATATGACATTTGACAATGCAATGGATGACATTAATGTTAGTGGTACACCTGATCTTCCTGTTGTACTAAGCCCTAAGTCTCCTCAGTTTAATACTGGAATTAGGGGCAGTCCTAGGTTTAAGGTTAAAGCTCAGAAAGGTAATCTGAACCAGTGTCATGGAGGCAGCAACAATGTAGGCAGTAGTAGTGTTCCACCAATGGCACAAAGTGTTGGCCATGAGCTCAGAAGAAGCAGGAGAAAACTTGTGCTAGAAGAAGAAATTTGCAATGAGAAAGACAGTGACAGTGATGACAGTGAGTGGGATTCAGACTGGGTTGACTCTGACAATGAAGTAGGTAAAGATGATGATGATCTTTATGAAGAATGGGTGGATGAAAAATTGAAGCAGAAGAAAAAGAAGAAATCCATATTGGAGCAGGACAGTGACTATGAATCTGATGAGCTGCAAGAGTTGCAAGATTCCGAGCTTGAAGAGAGTGATTCAGCAGAAGAAGTGGAAGTAGTTGATGCTCAAGGAAGGAAAACAAGGAAGAAGAAAGTGAAGCTCAAAAGGTGGAGGCCAGTGAACATGAAAGAAGTGAATTTTCATATAGGAATGGTGTTCTTGACAGTGATTGAACTAAGGGCAGCAATTCAAGAGTACATTGTGAAACAAAGAGTGCAAACACGATACATTAAAAATGATAAGCAGAGGGTTAGGGCTGGCTGTGTTGGTGATTGTCCCTGGTTCTTATTTTCTGCACCTGATAGCAGGACAAAATCTTGGGTTGTGAAGAAGTATGTGGGAGAACATACATGTGAAAGAGAGTGGGCACTGAAGCAATTCACAGCAAAATATCTAGCTGCCAGGTATGAGTAAAATGCAAGCGCGGTCCTAATTCTTTTCTAAAAGTGTCACTTGAGTCCTGGCAGCATACCGAGCGGCGTTCGGGTGGGCTAGGCCTGCTCCGGTCTTCATCGACCTCACCGACGACGGCGGCGTCGAGGGCAAGGGCAAGGGCAAGGCCGATGACGTCTAGGGCAGCGTGCGGGACGGCAGCAGGCAGGCGCAGACCTTTTTTAATGTTTTATTTAATGTTTATTAGATTTAGGTGGACTTTGGCCGGTGTTTGACCGGCCACTTTATGTTTATTTATGTTTATTCCGTGCAACTTGTTTTCTTTTTCACGCCGGCACATTTGGGTCGGCCTCCTCGTTGGGCGGTCAAGCCGACCCATTTTAAAATGCGGACGCGCACGTCCACCTGGCCGACCCAAACGGACAAAAAGCGGACAAAGCGCGCGTCCGTTTGGATCGCCCCGTTGGAGTTGCTCTTAGGAACACGGTCTTTTTGCCACAAACAAAACATGGTATACACCGTTTTGTAGCCATAGCTTCTGGAGTATACCTGTATATTTCTTTGCAGATTGGGAATCCAACGAGATGGGGTTGAAGAGAGCGGTTGCGCGTCCGTTTCGGGCGCCTGTACACCGCGCGCGCCCCATAAGACTAGTCACAGTGGGAGTAACTTTAATAGTAACATCGAGTCCAACTCAGCAACTTTGCTTATGTGGCAATGAGTTAATGAGGAAATAGGTAGTTACAGTAACTTAGCTAGTTATTGTAACATCATATGTCCCAATGCAATATGAGTCTATAACCTAATAAATGAAGCTTTGCATGTTACCACACTTATGTTACTATCCACTATGAAAGTAGTAACATAGTCTAGGGATTTGTGTATGTTACTATGCATTGCGGCTAGTCTAAACATGGAGTCGGCGTGTCGAGGTGACGCGGCACTCTGCGCGCCTGGCGTCAATTTTGATGAGCTCCGCCTCCACCTCCACCCCCACCCGGAGGAGGAGACAGCCCTTGCACAGCTAAGCCGCACCCTCCCCATCTCTTCATACTCTGTCCAGCAGAGCTCTCGCAGTCTCCTCCCTCCCCGCTATAAATAAAATCGAGAGCCTTCCTCCAGGGCGAGCCGCTCTGTGTCCACTGTCCAGCCAGCAGCAGCCGTCGGCAACTACTTGGTGGTTCGGTTTCCCTCGTGTCGCGGCAATCAGTCGGTTGAGGAAGGGGAGCGGCATGGACTGCGGCGGCGAGGAGCAGGCGAGGCAGAACGGCCATGGCGGGGACGGCGGCGACCCGGCGGAGTGGAAGAAGGTGGCCGAGCTCCGGGCCGTGGTGGAGGCGCAGGACCCCGCAGCCAAGGTACTCTACTCATTCATCCCCTTCACGTGATGGATCTTCTTGGTTCGGTTAATTTGGTCTCCCGTCGTGGCAGCAAGCTCACATGCATATTCTGTGCCCAGCTCATTCATTTCCTCCCTCTCATAAGTAGGTAGCTCACACTCCGTCTGACTGTTCATCAATTAGACAAAGGTCACACTTTGTGTGCTCTGTTCTTCCATTTCCTCATCTCATAGTAATCAACCTGGGCACAAACTGAGATCTCCCCGCACAAAGAAAGAAAAAAAGAAATGGAAGATCAGGACTCAACACCAAGCACTTAACTATAAGCAATAACTGCACGTGCTTAGTATAGAATACTACTCTATAATTAGCTTGACCAAGATTGTCGCTCACGGTAAGTTTCTAATTAGCTAGTGTTAGAAAGTATTGAGATTAGGAGACACGTAGCTAAGCGTAGAGACCGGGTAAATAAAAGAGAGCATGGACCAAATCAGAATTATAGCTAGTCTGATGCACGTCCCGTCCGGTCAAGTAGGTGGTCGCTGCGTGCGTGCGTGCGTGCGAGTGGTTACTGGTCGCTTTTGGCGTTGATGATGGATTGTGATAGTGATAGTGATACGATCTCATTTAGGACGGGTGGTTCATCGATCAGTCTCTTTTCTATAGGCAGTTAATGTTCAGTCCACGGGTGGTTGGCCGTTGGTTGATTGGTTGGCCCAGCAAAGCACAAGATCGACCAGCTGCTGCAATCAGTCCTGAGCTAGCTAAGCTACACACCGACGTGTGCGGTCACGGGAAAGTTTCACGCCGTCCATACCCACTCTGCCTAATGGACTACTGGTGACTGGTCTTCCTCCCTAGAAAGAGGAGGACAGCACGATGTCGGAAACGGAGGTGTCAACATGGTAATAAGCAGACCAAATCATGGAGCCCAAACGGCAAAACTTGTTGCATGCAACCGTACGTACGTGCACACATGCATGTTTTACTCAACCCACCGGCCGGGCCATTCTCTGTGCAGTACACATATTTTATGTATAGCAAGGGACCGTAGTATAATCCTTTTTGGCGGTGGAAAACGTGTACTGCTATACATAAAATATGCGTGTGCACAGAATTTATAGGTGGCACACACATCACATCGTTGGCGGTACAGAATTTATTGGCACGGGTGCAAATAAGGCCATCCATAGGTTTGATCAATCGAACCACCCACACATAGCTCGTGCTGAGAAAAGTCCATCATAAATGCTCACCGACACCTCGTGATCAATCCTGTCGACTCCACCTCCACGCCACTTGGTCTTTCAAATTCTCTTTGCACAATACAATCAACCATTCATTCAATCATGCACCGCCGTCGACGTGGACATTCATCCGACCGTCGATCAACCAACCGCTCACATACATGCGTGCGTGCAGGAGGAGGACGACTTCATGCTGCGGCGGTTCCTGCGCGCCCGGGACAACAACATCAACAAGGCGTCGGCGATGTTCCTCAAGTACCTCGCTTGGAAGCGCGCCGCCAAGCCGCGGGGATCCATCACCGAGGCCGAGGTGCGCGGCGAGCTCGTGCAGGACAAGCTCTACGTGCAGGGCTTCGACAAGACGGGCCGCCCCATGATCTACCTCTTTGGCAACCGGCACTTCGCTGCCAAGCGCGACCTCGAGGAGTTCAAGCGCTACGTCGTCTACATCCTCGACACCACCTGCACCAAGTATGTGAAGCTTTACTGAATGCGCAAGTAACCCTACTAGTCATTAGTGGATTATTGACATATATGTGTTCGTCTATGTGTGTGTTCTTCAGGTTGCCGGCGGGGCAGGAGAAGTTTGCGTCGGTGGTTGACCTGAAGGGGTGGGGGTACGCGAACTGCGACATCCGGGCGAAGCTGGCGGCGTTGGAGATCATGCAGAACTACTACCCGGAGCGGCTGGGCCGGGTGTTCCTGATCCATGTGCCCTACGTGTTCATGGCGGCGTGGAAGATGGTGTACCCCTTCATCGACGACAACACCAAGAAGAAGTTCGTCTTCGTAGCTGACAAGGACCTCGACGCCACGCTCCGGGACGCCATCGACGTGTCTCAGCTGCCCGAGCAGTACGGCGGCAAGCTCAGACTTGAGGGGTACAAGAGCTCGTCGACATGCAACTGATTCATGTATTATGGATGTCCAATTGTGCGCAAGTATGTAACATTGCCACGTTTGATAAGTATAAGTAATACTTCTCCATTCATCTATGCAAGGCCCTTTTTTACTCGTGTCTTGAGTCAAGCTATTTTAAGTTTGATCAAGCTCTTTGAGAGAAGATTAACTTCCGGACGCGGATTTGGTGAACATGGATGCACGTGCACCCTCTTTATGAATAGTAGATTCGAAAAAATACTAGAAAAAATCAAAAAAATCTGATTTTTTTTTGTAATATACAGAGTCAACCGGTCTACTCGCATATGAAGTTTCACGAAGAAATCACATCCGTGGTAATCTGGGCAAAAATGATAAATTCGAAGCTAATCAAAGCTATATTAATAAAACACCGTTTAATGAATAGTATGGTCGCATTTGTATTTTCTTCACTGACAATACGATGGGTGTCAATACATCGTGAAACTTCACACGTGAGTAGAATGGTCGACTAAGTTCCATACCGCGAAATTTCAGAATTTTTTTATTTTTTCTAGTATTTTTTATGAATTTACTATTCACATGGGTGCGCACGCACCCATGTTCACCTTTGTATTTTCGTTAACTTCCACCCTAACAAATCCAGTATCATTGTCACTATATCTATCAAAAAAAGATATTCTCATAATGTGCTTATTAGGTAGTACTCCCTCCGTTTTGATTTACTCCGCATATTAGAGTTTACTGAAGTCAAATTTTGTAAAGTTTGACCAAGTTTTTAGAAAAGAATATAAATATTTACCATAACAAATCTATATGATGTGAAAGTACATTAAATAATAAATCTAATGGTATTGATATGTTATTGTGTATGTTAATATTTTTATTTATAAACTTGGTCAAAATTTACAAAGCTTGACTTTGGCTAAAGCTAATATTATTAGAGTATATCTTCGGTTTGTATATTTGGTAGTTCAAATTGTACTCTATCTCTATTAGTCTAGTCTTGGAGCCCAAGCTTTGTAATCTATATAAACAGCCCTTGAGGCCCCGATCAATACAACAATTACTTCTCCAATGTCTCAATCTATCATGGTATCCGACGCCTAGGTTTTCCGCACCTGGTATGGCTCCGCCACCTGCGCCGCCGCCCCGGTCGATTCAGCCCCTCTTCTCCATGGCCGACTTCCGCGCCGCCGGTGCCCCACCCCCTACCTCCTCCTCTACAACTACTCAAACACCTCCCCCTCCAAACCCTATGTTCTCCCTAGCCGACACCATTGCCGACGTCTCTCCCTTCATACCAATCTCATTAGACCTCGGCATCCACAACTACAAGGGCAAGAATCCCATCTACCGGCCTCCTGCATCTCCTCCTGCCGGACCTGCACCAGCCTCGTCATCCACCGCTCCCGCGCCACCAGCTCTGTCGCCATGGCCTCCTCAGCATGATCCTTGGACTGGCCTCGTCCAGGCTTGGTCGATGCCATGGTCGGCCCCCTCGCCGTATGGTGCTCCTCCTGCGTACACGGGCACGTGGAGCCCCGGTCTTCGTCCAGCCACAGGCTCTCCGGGACTCCTTGGATCCAGGCCGCCGGCGCACGTCTACACCGCCACTCCTACTCCGCCTACCAGCACGCCAGGACCACCGTCGCCCTACAACACCATGCCGGCCTTCTACGGCAACATGCAGGCCCCAATCGCATACTACCCATCCGCTATCCCCTACGTCAACATGCAAGCTCCTGGCCCCTCTGCTCCTCCCCAACAACCGGCTTGGGACCAAGCCGCCTTCATCAACGCCATGAACAATTTTGTCCTCAACGACGCAGGTACGGATTGGATTTTCGATTCTGGTGCATCAATGCATATGTCTTCAAATATGAATTTATTGTCAGCTTGTTTTCCTTCTGCTTTTTCCACTATCACCATTGGCGATGGCTCCACCATCCCTGTTTCATGCACTGGTCACTCTTACATCCCTTCCTGTGTGGCTCCGTCAGCTTTTGGTTGAGCTTCATCGACCAATCGAGCGTGCAACTATTGTGTATTGCGACAATACCTCTGCAGTCTACATGGCGTCCAATCCTGTTCAGCATCGACGCACCAAGCACATCGAGATTGATATTCATCTTGTTCGTGAAAAAGTGGCTCTTGGCGAGGTCCGTGTGCTTCATGTTCCTACCACTGCGCAATTTGCTGATATTTTCACCAAGGGGCTCCCTACTGCAGCATTCACTGGCATTCGATCCAGTCTCAACATTGTTACACCGGATGTTGACACTGCGGGGGGGTATTAGAGTATATCTTCGGTTTGTATATTTGGTAGTTCAAATTGTACTCTATCTCTATTAGTCTAGTCTTGGAGCCCAAGCTTTGTAATCTATATAAACAGCCCTTGAGGCCCCGATCAATACAACAATTACTTCTCCAATGTCTCAATCTATCAAATATGTGGACTAAATAAAAACGGAGGGAGTACTGAGTTGTTGATAGTCTTTTCTAAGAAGTTAATCAAACGTAAAATAAAGCTGAAAGTAAATTGGTGTGGAAAAAAGGAGGCAGCAGTACGCAAGAGTACTACGGACGGAGTACGGTTGTTTGGAGAGATAATCTAGAACAAAAATTCCATTGATCCGTTGGTCCCTGCCTGCTGCTGCACATGCACATGCAATGCATTGATCGATCGATCGGCCAACAGCGATGAGTGGAGTGATGAGCCTAGGTTCAGAAATTGAATGCACGTACGTGTAGGTAGGGCGAGATCGATCTGGCCGTGAACTGTTCTGTGTTTCACTGGCTCACTGCTGCGTGGTGCTGGCTGTAAAGACAAAAGCCAATTAAGCCGGTGTACCGTGCACGCGCAGGCAGGTACGGTGCATGTGTCGTCGACATACCAACCACATTGATCATGATCAGCCATTCAGGCGGGTCCGGTGCGTATGCACTCAATCAGATGCAAAGCACGCACGTATCATGTGACATATGTGGTAAGCAATTCAAACAATTCAAAGAAAAACATGCAAAACATGTACATAGCGTACGATAGTTACTACCTCCATTTCAAAATATATGACGTTTTGGTAGGTGCACGTACTAGGGTGTCGAGCATTGGTAGATCTGCTTACATCTTTTTCCTCCATCTTTTGTTTTTGGTGGAATCAGCAATTTGATCAAAGCATATACGTTGAGAATGTACAAAACCAACGCACACACCAACACAAAGGGTAAAATAAGAAAAGAAGACCAAAGCGTCTTCATGGAAACACCGCCTTGCGCCACTTCGCTCTATGAAGAAACGGCACATTTCATAACCGACAGGAGGAAGGGATGCCAACGGCCAACTCCATCTTGTGAAGTGATGCATTTGACTCAACAACCAAGTCCTCATTTTAAGTTGTAACATGAACTAAGCTACCGAATCCCAATGACCAAGTCCCCGGTTCAAGTTTTCACGTGAATGTAATGGCATACCTGGACACAGATACCCTTGTCCGACTTTGATGCAGAGGTGAGCATCTAAAACTGAAGACAAAAATGTCGCATGAACCGCCGACGGCCAGCTCATATGTTATTCCTGGAAAAGGAATCCAAGGTAGATATTGTGCCCGAACCTTAAGACGACGCCTTCAAAAGGATGAGTGATGCCTATAGACACCATCACTGTACCCTTGTACTGGGATTTTCACCCACGGTTAGACATTGCATCACGCTCACCGAGTCCGCCCCGAAGAGCAAACATGGCACGGAGGAAGGCGAAGCCACTGTAGGCGGCTCTAGCCCACCGAATACACGGCCGACTAGGGGTAGGGGCAGCCGGAAATCCTAGACGCACGGAAGATTACTAGCCTTTCATGCGATACTCAATGCTAATTAATCTCAACCAACCCCCCCCCCCCCCCCCTCCCTCCCGCGATTTTCATGGGGGTGGACCCCGCCTCCCTTCTAACCTCGAATCAAAACTGGCACATAATCACAGTCCGTTGAATCCGTAAAACCCACCACGTGCGTGTAGCATTGCTTAAAGGGACCACGTGACACATGTGGTAAGCAATCCAAACAATTCCAAAAGCATTGCTTAGAGGGGCAGCCATATGCATGTAGGAGTACAAACGTAGCCCAACATTTTTCCTTTTCTTGTTCCTATCCCTACAGTTTTAAATCGAGCAAGTACGCGGTACTACGGATTCGAGTACGGACACTCGGAACAGTAGTCCGGGGCTAAAATCACTGTTTTGACCTTATCGAGAAAGTTAATCGTGATTTGACCCTGCTTTGCAAATATTTTTGAATCTGACCTGTTTGCTTCGCGCCTGCCAGAAGGGCGCTATGCTCCACTGTATAGCGCCCCAACTCATGGCGCCGTGAAGTTGCCAGAGTGGCATGGGCGGGCGCGGGGTAGGTACCATAGCGCCGCTGACGGGGGCGCTATGCATAGCTCAAATAGCGCCTGCGCCAAGGACGCTATGCCCCATTGCACGCCTGTGTGTGCTTGCATGCATGCATGGCACGGCCATCATGCATATGTATCGCACAACGCAATACGCGTATATTTGGAGTGTATGTTGGAGCAAAAATGGAACCACCGGCGATCATTGAAGACACGCCGGAACAAAGAGATAAAAAATCTTCGATGATGGCAATGGCAGCGTCGAATAAAAAATCTTCAGATCCTTCCTCGATAAGGCCAACAACATTGGGGTTGGACTTGAAAACTGGTCTGCTCAAGTAAGGATGATGCGACGGCGGTGGCATCCTCATGATGGACCTGTGTCCTCAGGCTCCGGCGGAATCCTCTCCGGCGGCCCCCTCCTCCTCCTCCTCCCTCCTCCCTCCTCCCTCTCCTGCTCTCTCCTCGTCCTCCCTCCTCCTTCCCCTCCTCCTCCCACCTCCTCCTCCCCCTTTCTATAAATAGGTTTTAGTTTTTGTTAAATGTAGGTTTTTGTTTTTAGTAAATGTAGGTTTTTAGCATATTTTGTTTTTAGAAAATTTGAATAAGTAATTTAGAAATAATAAGTAAATGTAGGTCTTTTGAATAGAATAGGAAATTTTTAGAAATTTTGAATAAGTAAATTTGAATATAATAAAATATGAAATTGAAAAAAAGTAAATGTAGGTCTTTTGAATAGAATAGGATTTTTTTAGAAAATTTGAATAAGTAAATTTGAAAAGAATAGGAAATTATAAGTAAATTTGAATAGAATAATTTAATGTAGCTAATGGACTTTCACTAAGTCCTAAGATGGCGATAATAATGTTTTTGTTTATATTTTGTTTTTGCAAAAACAAGGAGGCCTTGCATCATCCCCGTCGTCGTCCCCGTCACCGACCTCCTCCGACCTCGATCGAGGTGAGACCAGCCACCCCATGTTGTTAATTTAATTTAGGTATTTTAGATGTTTAATCTTAGAATAATGTAGTATGAACCCTAGTTATGGTCGAATCATGTTCAAAATGTAGGTTTTTAATTAGGTGTAGTTAATAGAATTTAGGTGTTTTAGGTGTCACATTTGTTGTTAATTTTTTTAGTTAAAGCAATTATTCCCGCATCGGCGTTGATGATGCCTATCCCGCCATGAATAGGGAGGCCGTGGCCTGCCGGAGGCGAAGGAGGAGCCCGACCTCTTGATGTGATCGCCTTCTTCCTCAGGGCCTTTGCCGGGAGGAGCCAGAGCGGGGCCGAAAGAGGGAGGTGCCGCGCCGGCTGCGGCCCCTTGGACGAGGTGCATGGTTCCCCTGCCGCTTCCTCTTCATGGCAACGGTGGAAGGAGTTGGGGCGGCGCCGGCATGAACGGCCGCAGGAGGCGCGGGCGGACGGAGCGGCGACATTGGAGGTGGCGGCGACGCATGTCCGGATGGCGGCTATGAGTACTCCAACCAGCCGGTTTCCGGTGCCGCGAGGCTGGACGGCGAGGTCGGAAGTGAGTTTTCACGCGGCGGCGGCGCGGGCCACGGAAGGCGGGAACTGAAGGAAGCAGAAAGGGAATCAAAAAAAAAATCTTGTATATATGGTGGAATGGATTGGGGTTTGCAAGATCTCTAAAACATTCCAGAACGGCAAATATACGGAATCTATTCGGATCGACAAAATCGCCCTGTCCCGCAAATCAACGGTTATTTTGCTGGATGACCGGGTTTATGGGATCGGCCGAAGATGCTCTTTGGCCGCATTGGTAGTTACGGTTGTGTGCTCCTCATTGAACCTGGTTGTAACTAAGCTTGTCCAGCGTATATTCACGGGGTAGTAGCTATACGTATATAACTACGTGGCTAGCTCTCATGTTTATAGCTAGGCTAGCCTGGACCATTGAGAACAATACACTAATTAAGTACCGTCGGTAGCCATACATACTTCCTCCGTCCGGAAATACTTGTCATCAAAATAAATAAAATGGGATGTATTTAGATGTATTTTAGTTCTGAATACATTACTTTTTATCAATTTTGATGACAAATATTTTTGGACGGAGGAAGTACAATTTGAGTGCAAAGCAGATCAATTTGTGTGCATGTACGTAATTAAGGGCTATGTAGGCAGCGGGCATCGCGCCCTGAGGGCAGGCGCTATTGGAGCTACATAGCGCCCCTGATCGAGGCGCTATGGTACCCAGCCTTTGGGCCCGGCTGCCACGTTGGCAACGTCATGGCGCCATTCTTGGCGGCGCTATATAGTGGAGCATAGCGCCATTCTGGCAGGTGCGATGCAAAAAGGTCAGATTTGAAAATATTTGCAAAGTAGGGTCAAATCTTGATTAACTTTCTCAAAAATGTCAAAACAGTGATTTTGTCCTAGTCCGGTTGGTCTCTGCCCTGCCTGTGTCACATGCATCATTCATGGTCGGTCGATCGATCGTGCACCCATGAACAGGTTAAAAGCGTGCTGCGTAGGTTGCAAAATTAAATATGCGTGTACCCTACTGAGATCTGTGGATCCGAGCTAGTGGTCCATCGGTGAAGTGCTGAATGGCCTGCATGCATGGGCCGGGTTTTTTTTAATAAAAAGGTATATAAATCTCTACCTTATGCATTCAAAACGGACCGAGGCCCGAATGACCAGAGTCATTTACATGAAGGTAATGTGAGCACCGCACTGAGTGTGCAGTAGGCCATCACCAGACCTTGTTAGAAGCAGATGTGGGAAAAAACAGACTTGGTAGTTTTTTTTTTTTTTTGAGCTTCATGCATGCACCATGCTGAGTGTAGTATAGTGTTGTCTTGTGTTTCTTTTTTGTTTTCGAGGGGTATTGTGTACAGTACTTGTGTAGTTGTGTTTGCTTCTCTTCTCTGGCTTCACCGGAAGTCGGTACAGGGCGCTGCTATTTCACGCCTGCTGCGAGCTGAAGAAGGAAGCGCTCGCCTGCAGAGCGCCACCACATGGGCAAGCTCCGTAGGGGCCATTCAGGATATTGTTTTCCTTCGTATTTCACTTTGATGTTTCGTTTTCCTCTCTACTGTACTTGACATAAAATGCAAGATAATGTTACATATTTTTTAAATGCGAATATATGTAAGATGTACATGAGTACTTTTACTCAAACTTTACGTACTTCAAATATTTGTACACATGTTTTTAAAGTATGCATATGTACTTTTAAAATGTGTACACATGTTTTTAAAGTATGCATATTTTTTAAAATGCGAATATATTATGTACTTATAGTGTATTCGAAAAATCTAATTTAAAAATACTTACCGTGTACTAAAAAGGATATCATGTATTTAAAAACTGTATATAGTGTAATTAGCAAACTTTTGATCACATATTAAAAAAAGCATAACATTTATAAGATATGTGTACCATTCAAAAAATATGTTCATGGCTTCTAAAAATATGTGTCCATCCTTTTTTGAATAAAATATCCACCATGTATTCAAAAGATTTTCGTTGGGGCGTAACCCTCTTAACGACGCGCCACATCAGAACCCGGGTGTGGTGTCAAATGGGTAAGGGCCGGACCGTCACCCCCTGGTGGCGCGCCGTATCTTGATCCGGATATGGTGGCAAGTGAGCGAGGATTGGGTCGTCGCATCCTTAGTGACGCGCTACATTGACGTCCGGATGTAGTGGAAAATGAGCAAGGGTCTTCACATTTGACTAGACGAGTGCGAAGGGTAGCCGAGCCTAGGAGGATTTGCTTAGGTAGCTGCAACGTAGGGTCTCTAACAGGAAAGCTTCGGGAGCTAGTTGATGCAGCGGTGAGGAGAGGTGTTGATATCATTTGCGTCCAAGAAACTAAATGGAGGGGACAGAAGGAGAAGGATGTGGAGGATACCGGCTTCAAGCTGTGGTACACGGGGATGGATGCAAATAGAAAAGGCGTAGGCATCTTGATTAACAAGAGCCTCAAGTATGGAGTGGTAGACGTCAAGATACGTGGGGACCAGATTATCCTGGTCAAGCTGGTAGTTGGGGACTTAGTTCTCAATGTTATCAGCGCGCGCATATGCCCTACAAGTAGGCCATAGTGAGAACACCAAGAGGGAGTTCTGAGAAGGCCTGGAAGACATGGTTAGAAGTGTACCGATTGACGAGAAGCTCTTCATAGGAGGATACCTCAATGACCACGTGGGTACATCTAACACGGGTTTTGAAGGGGTGGATAGGGACTTTGGCTATGGCATCAGAAATCAAGGAGGAGATGTCTTAAAATTTGCTATAGCCTACGACATGCTTATAGCTAGCACCCTCTTTAGAAAGGGAGAATCACATCTGGTGACTTTTGGTAGTGGCCAACACTCCAGTCAGATTGATTTCATCCTCTCGAGAAGAAAAGATAGGCGTGTGTGCCTAGATTATACCTCAGCATAAGCTGGTGGTTGCTGACTTCCGCTTTTGGACTCGTGTCCAGCTGGATAAGCGTGTCAAAGTCGCTAGAACAAAGTGGTGGAAGCTCAAGGGGGAGGTAGCTCAGGCGTTCAAGGAGAGGGTCATTAAGGAAGACCCTTTGCAGGAAGGAGGGGATGCGGACAATGTGTGGATGAAGATGACGACTTGCATTCGCAAGGTGGTCACGGAGGAGTTTGGAGTGTCCAGGGGAAGGAGAAGCGAGGATAAGGATGTCTGGTCGTGGAATGATGATGTCCAAAAGGCGATTAAAGAGAAGAAAGATTGTTTCAGACGCCTATACCTGGATAGGAGTGCAGATAACATAGAGAAGTACAAGATGGCAAAGAAGGCCGCAAAGCGAGCTATCAATGAAGGAAGGGGTCGGGCGTATGAGGACCTCTACCAACGGTTAGGCACGAAGGCGAAAGGGACATCTATAAGATGGCCAAGATCCGAGAGAGTAAGACGAGGATATTAGGCCAAGTCAAATGCATGAAGGACGGAGCCGGCCATCTCCCGGTGAAGGATGAGGAGATTAAGCATAGATGGCAGGAGTACTTCGACAAGTTGTTCAATGGGGACAATGAGAGTTCTACCATTGAACTGGACGACTCCTTTGATGAGACTAGCATTCATTTTGACAAGTTGTTCAAGGAGGCTTTAAAAAGGATGAAAGGAGGCAAGGCAATGGGCCCTGATTGTATCCCCATTGAGGTGTGGAAAGGCCTTGGGGACATAGCGATAGTATGCCTAACCAAGCTTTTAAACCTCATTTTTCGGGCAAACAAGATGCCAAAAGAATGGAGATGGAGTGTATTTGTACCAATCTTCAATAAGGGGGTGTTCAAAGATGTACTAATTATCGTGGAATTAAGCCGATGAGCCATACAATGAAGCTATGGGAGAGCGTCATTGAGCATCGCTTAAGAAGAATGACAAGCGTGAAAAAAAATCAGTTTGGTTTCATGCCTGGGAGGTCGACCATGGAAGGCATGTTCTTGGTATGACAACTTATGGAGAGATATAGGGAGCAAAAGAAGGACTTGCATATGGTGTTCATTGACTTATAGAATGCCTATGATAAGATACCGTGGAGTGTCATGTGGTGGGCCTTGGAGAAACACAAAGTTCCAACAAAGTACACTACCTTCATCAATGACATGTATGATAATGTTGTGACAAGTGTTCGAACAAGTGACGTCGACACTGATGGCTTCCCGATTAAGATAGGACTGCATCAGGGGTCAGCTTTGAGCCCTTATCTTTTTGCCTTGGTGATGGATGAGGTCACAAGGGATATACAAAGAGATATCCCATGGTGTATGCTCTTTGCGGATAATGTGGTGCTAGTTGACGATAGTCGGACGGGGGTAAATAGGAAGTTAGAGTTATGAAGACAAACCTTGGAATTGAAGGGGTTTAGGCTTAGTAGAACTGAAACCGAGTACATGATGTGCGGTTTCAGTACTACTAGGTGTGAGGAGGAGGAGGTTAGTCTTCATGGGTAGGTGGTGCCTTAGAAGGACACCTTTCGATATTTGGGGTCAATGTTGTAGGAGGATGGGGGTATTGATGAAGATGTGAATCATCGAATCAAAGTCGGATGGATGAAGTGGCGTCAAGCTTCTGGCATTCTCTATGACAAGAGAGTGCCACAAATGTTAAAAGGCAAGTTCTACAGGACGACCATTCGACCCGCAATGTTGTGTGGCACTGAGTGTTGGCCGACTAAAAGGCGACATGTTCAAAAGTTAGGTGTAGCGAAGATGCGTACGTTGAGATGGATGTGTGGCCACACGAGGAAGAAACGATTCCATAATGATGATATACGAGATAGAGTTGGGGTAGCACCTATGAAGAGAAGGTTGTCCAACATCACCTGAGATGGTTTGGGCATATTC
This sequence comes from Triticum timopheevii, assembly GCA_963921465.1. NCBI lineage: Eukaryota > Viridiplantae > Streptophyta > Magnoliopsida > Poales > Poaceae > Triticum > Triticum timopheevii. The sequence goes on along the minus strand of OY997270.1, from coordinate 624,325,242 downwards.
AGCGCAGGCCTCCAAAAGCTCCAGTGCATAGCAGACGGCTAAAGCGTGCGGAGAATGTCAAGAGAGGTCGGGGTAGACCGAATTTGACATGGGAGGGGACCGTTAAAGAGACCTGAAGGAATTAAGTATCACCAAAGAACTAGCTATGGACGGGGGGCGGGGGGTTGGAAGCTTGTTATCCATGTGCCAGAGTCATGAGTTGGTTACGAGATCTTATGTGTTTCACCTCTAGTCTACCTAACTTGTTTGGGACTAAAGCCTTTGTTGTTGTTGTTGTATCCACCATGTATTCAATCATGCATTTAAAAAATATTTAACGTGTATCTTAAAAAAATCAATGCATATTCAAAAAATGTTCAACACGTATATAAAAATGATAAAAAGAATAAATAATAAAAAGGCATAAAACAAACAAAAGATTAAAAAAGGAAGGAAAATCAATAAAATCGATAAAGAAAATTATAGAAATCTATTAACAATAAATAGGCCGTGGGGGGCAGGTTGTACCTGTTCGTGGACAGGTTGCTCTGCATGACTGCAAAACGTTTTAGGCTCAGTACGCGCACGCCATGGGGGGGAGGTTGTACATGTTCGTAGACAGGCTGCTCTGCGTGACCACAGAACGTTTTAGGTTCAGAACGCGCACGCCGTGGGGGCAGGTTGTACATGTTCGTGGATAGGCTGCTCTGCCTGGCCGTAGAATGTTTTAGGCTCAGAACGCGCACCAGACGTTACTAAGATATTCCCTCCTTTCTGATTTATAGGGCTTATTTCAACTTTTTTGTTTTTTCAATTTAAAATGCTCATCTCCATCTTATTTTTAGTTTTCAAGACGCATTAAATCTTTGCATGCAAGAATTAAAAAAAATGCATGTAATGTTCCTATTCATCTAGTGGCCAAACATGCATGCATTACAGTTAATCCAAATTAATGCATGAGTTTAATTTGAGTACGAGATACATTCCTCCCTCACAAAATGCTTTCAGATTTGAGCCCGATAAACCGGGAGAGAGTAGTAGTACTACCTTCCAATGAATAAGGCACACGCGTACTTCCCAAAAATCAACTTTGATCATAAACTACATCAACAATATGAAATTTTGTGACTTACAAAATATATCACTAAAAACTCACATATGACCAACATTTGTTGGTCTAACTTATGGTTAAAGTTTAATTTTGAAAGCACCTTATCCATTGGAATATAGGGGGGTAGTAATAAAATGTACGATCGGGTGACCCAATGACTAGTTCTCATGGATTGCAAATAAATAGCGATTCAAGATGCGCCTATAACATAGTTTAACTGTCTCGGATCATGCGGCCATATCAGAGTTCGAAGCACCTTCTGCTACGCTGTCTAACATTTTCAGGATCTGCTTCAACAATAACATTACCATGATCCGTTGAGTCGAATCACAGCACGGAGCCAATTGGGCTTTCATCTCGCTAGTAGCCATTTCTCGCAAAGTTACGTGCAATAAAACAATTTCACATTGCCCAACGGAAAACTAAATTTCACTCACCAAACTAGGGGGTTATCACAAGCTGATTGCCACAAATTTTCAGCAACCCATGTTCTCTATTTACAAGAGGCGACAAGCATTGCATTAACAGTAGCCACAAGTTATCTTGCGAGCAGTTGCAAACTCATAAGGAAAAATTAATTATTTACAAAGAGCTGCCATGACTACCTACCTACTCGCTCCGTCCCATAATATACAAACACTTTTAATACTAGTATAGTGTAAAAAACGCTCTTATATTATGGGGCGAAGGGAGTACCTACTATTCAGTCATGTCAAAGAAACGTGGTCATATCTGAATATGCATGTCTAATGAGTGACAGCAGAAGTCGAGATAATGAATAGGAAGGAGTCAGGTACAGAACGGTTATAGATAATTTTAGGACCATTACTTGGCTACAACTATTTGAGAAGGACAAGAAGAATTTTGTACTCAGTAAGCTGAAACAGATTTCTTAAAATTGATTGAAGAACTAGAGTACCACTTGGATATCAAAGGACGGTATTGCCACCATGCAAACACAGGGAAACGTGTACTGCTGTTCTGATTGAGTACTATCAATCATGGCGAGTGGCAAAAGAGACGACAAGAATTTTGCTGGTCACGATGAAACATATTTCAAAAGATCATGCAACATTTTAGTATTACTAGTTAGTTAATACTCCCACCATGCAAAACACTGGAAAAAACGTGAATTGCATGTTCGGATTAAAGACTATCAGGGCAAGTTGGTGAAAGAATATAGGGGTTCCTCCCGTACAGCCAACAGAGAGAATCAGCTATCAGCGCTGAAACGAGGGGAAAATCATCAGCCAACCACCACAAGTTATGTTGCAGTACCACCAAGAAGTTGCAACTCATAAGAAACAAGATTTCTTAAAATTGAATCACTGGAATACTCCTTAGATATCTAAGGTTGGTATTGCCACCATGCAAACACTGGATTGAATGTGTGCTTCGTGTTCAGATTGAAGTCCATTGGAAGTGGCAAAAGAGTAAGAAGGGCAATGAAGTTATTAACGGAAGGACGAGAAGAATTTTAGTTGGTAACAATGAAACAGATTTCAAAAGATTTGCTCTACATTGGAGTATCCACTCCTTAGATATCTAAGGATGGTGTCGTCATCATGCAAAAACACTGATAAGAACATGTATAAGGGCCCCTCCCCGTACCGGCAACAGAGAGAATCAGCTATCGGGGCATACAGAGCAAACAGGAACAGAGAAGAGAGGTGGAAATCATCAGCTGACTGCCACAAAATACTCAGCATTCTCAAGTTCTTTGTTGACGAATTCACCTAATAGCAATGCGTGAGCAGAAGCCGCAATATAACTTGCGGCATCCAAGCAGTTGCAACTCATAAGAAGATACTGTCCCATAATATAAGAACGTTTTTGACACTACTAGTGTCAAAGAGACGTAACAAATCTAGAAACATGCATGGCTAAGGAATGAGCACAAAAGCAGGGATAATGAATGGGAAGAGGAGTCATGTACAGAACCTATTTCTAGATTATACATAATTTTAGGGCCATTACTTAGCCAACACCTATTTCAGAAGGGCAATAATATTACTTTAGTTGTGATGTCAAAAAACGTAAACATATCTAAAAACCTATCCACCTAAGGAATTTACCGGATTAGTTGAGATGATTGATTGGGAAGAGTCAAGTTCAGAACCTGTTTTCAGACTTTACACAATTTTAGGGCCATTACTTAGGTACTTAAAAATTTGGAGCCTTTAAATATTTGGAGAGGTTGTGGAGTAAGGTGAAGGGATGGATTGAGAAAACGTTATCTACAGCTTGTAAGGAGGTGTTGGTAAAATCTGCTGCTAAGGCTGTACCTGTTTTCTCTATGTCTTGCTTTAAGTTGCCAAGGGGTCTTTGTGAGCATCTTAATAAACTTATTCGACAGTTTTGGTGGGAGAGTAAAGGAAAAAGGAAACCTGCATGGGTAGCATGGAAGAGTACAACTCAACCAAAGTTCATGGGTGGGCTAGGCTTTCGAGATTTTGAACTTTTTAACTACACCTATTTCAAAAGAACATGAAGAATTTCTACTTGGTCACCATGAAACAGATTTCTTAAAATTAAGTACTAGAGAAGTCCCTGGGTATCTAAGAATATGAAGAATTTCTACTTGGTCACCATGAAACAGATTTCTTAAAATTAAGTACTAGAGAAGTCCCTGGGTATCTAAGAACATGAAGAATTTCTACTTGGTCACCATGAAACAGATTTCTTAAAATTAAGTACTAGAGAAGTCCCTGGGTATCTAAGGATGATGTAGCTACCATGCAGAACACTGAAAAAACGTGTACCATGTGTTTGACTGAAGATTATCAATCATGGTAAGCGGCAAAAGAGTATAAGAACGATGATGTTTAAGTCTATCATGAAAAGGATGAGGAGAATTCTAATTGGTAATAATGTAATAGATTTCTTAAAAACGAAGTGTTAGAATACTGCTTGGATATCTAAATACGGTATTGCCACCAAGCAGAGCACTGAAAAAATGTGTGCTGCATGTTCTGACTGAAGTGGCAAAAGAGTGTCCCTCCCATACTGGCGAATGTATCAGCAATCAGCGCTGACAGCATAAAGAATTGGTTATGAATAGGCAGAGATTGAAGCAGTCATCGAGATTAGACGGGAATATCTGAACAAGCGATTAAACACGGACAAGTCCACACAAGTATAGCCATGGTTGAGAGTCTGAGGAAGATAGACAGATAAGCATGAGGTTTATTGGAGAGTTGAAGGGATGGAGAACACAGTTTTTGATCTACGGGATGACAAGAGAAGTCCGATAGAGCTGACTGAAGGGTCCACATATATCCTTTCAAACTACAGCAGGAACCTCCTTAAGTAGACATTATGAAAGCTTTGATCAAATTCTCTGCCGACTGCCTCTGCTCCGGGGTGCCAAATATGTTAGCAACATGCTCATGACGAGATGATTTTGATTCAATAATTTCAATGTCAGCTCCAGAAATCTGCAGTTACAATCAATAATTTCATGTCAATGGTAAGTAAAATAACCTACCTACGAAGTAATCCTAAAAATAGACCATTCAAGATGTCAGATTATAAGTTTACAACTGATTACGTTTTCCATATGTTCATGCATGTCAATCCTGTACAAAGGTTGCTTCAAACCAATCCACTCTTGGTGTTGTACACACACCACTATGTTATAATTTCATCCTTAGTCATGGATAAATTACTCTCTTTTACGAAATAAATAATAAAATAATGAAATGATCTAATATACTACTCCATTATTAGTAGAAAACAACATATTCTTTTAGGTACTGGTATATACTAATGGTCTTGATATTACAGCAGACAGCAAGTAGGACCCCATATGAACTGGAGTCCGAGCGCACTCTTTCAGACAATCACCTACTCCTCCGCGCAAGCACCAGTAAAATGAAATAGTAAACTGACCTTTCTAATGTTGTCCAAGTTTGTACCATGCTTCCCCATTACTTTTGAAAGGCCGCTAGAAGGAATAAACATCTCCATATCCGGGACGCGTCTGATCAGTGGCAATCAGCAAAATGAAATACAATCGTAAGGATTAGAATAAAGAAAAAAGTAATAGCTACAAATATAAGGAGGCCTGCACACAAGGGGCACGGCTATTCTTAAAAAAAGAAGGGTTTATGGTGAGTTCAGTTGCAACCTACCTTCCATATGGCTTTGAAGTGTATGAGGAGCGTACTCCAAATCCATCATCTACAGCCTGATGGAGGATATCACCGGTTAAGTTTATGTCACAAACTTATAGGCACGTCTCATTATGAAGGTCAACAGGGAAACAGAGAAAATTGACATTGAAGCAAAATATTTTACCTGCCTGGGGCTGTATCCATGATACAAGCTGCTACGAGGAAATACATTCGAACCACGCTCAGCTTCACCCCTTTGATCATGGAGCAATGGAGTGACTTGTTGACTGTAAGGTAATAATGCTGGCATCGGAAAGCTGCTTGAATACACGGGTTCAGTGGTGGCAACAGTTAGCTTCCCATCCTTGCCAGAATTTTGCCTCCCTACGCTGTCCTTCAGAACTTCTTCACGGAGCCTTAGAACGATCTGAACAAGAGCATCACGCAATTTGTCCACTTCCCCAAACACCTACACGCAATAAACTCGTAAATACATCCAGATAGATCACATAGAGACTATCTCAAACAATAACACAAGGGGCAAACCTCGACAAGCTCATCATTGGAAGATGCCTTCCGGGGCTTAGTGCCCTTGGATATGTGGATAATTGCCTTAGACTTATTCCGCATGTCATTAATGATTGAACCACCCTTGCCGATAAGGCAGCCAATGACATTACCCGGAACAAGAAGGCGGAGATGCATCCTATCTTCAGTTTCATCGTTGATCTTTGCTTGAAGCAGAAGAACAGCTTCCACTGCTGCAGACTTAACATCATCGGTGGCCTGACATGAAAGGTGTCACCACAAATGAAAAAAAGAAGTGTATAAACGACAAAGCACAACTCGTGAGTTGGACGTGTGGTCTAACCTCAGTGGACGAAATGGTGATGATGCTTTCCTCCTTATCATTCTTTGCGTCATCAACATCTACGCTTGCGCCACTTTCTTTCCTTATATTCCTTATGGTCATCCCACCTTTACCAATAACTAACCCAATCTTGTCACCAGGGCATACAACACGCACCAATAGCTCTCCTGAACATTTTGGGGTGTTATAAGTAGGAATAGCTGGGACCATAGACTGATAAATGGGCAATCCACCATGAGCATCAGTGGGTACAGTAAATTCAGGAACATGAGAACCACGACTTCTTGCCCCTAAGATAGACAGACTTGGATGCCCAGATGACACAGAAGCATCTGACACTGAGTATAAGCTACTAGCCGGATAAACTGGAAGCTCTGAAGGAAGTATAATGGTTGGAGGATGTTCATCAATAGATGTTTCAAGAGAAATGTTCTCTTTTGATGGACATTTGTAGATAATTGTTGATACTGCAAACAATGCCTTCTTGACAGCTCTAGTGTCCCCAGTTATCTGTTAAAAATGGTACTGGTAAGAGTTAATAATTGGCAGAATGCTGAAGAATGGATATTGAAGAACATAGCAGAGCTCAAAAGATCGGAATTGTTCGACAGTGTATGTGAGCACCACACAAAGAGAAAGTAAAATAGAATTAACAATTGCCTTAATCTGGGTAAACAAAATATTAATATGCATGTAACAAGAAGAATAAAATTATAAATATTGCACTGGGAGGTCTATGGTGCTGCCTCCTTACCATAATAGGGTGCGCATTAATTTCCTGAAAAGTCAACCTTCATCAATTTGACAAAGTTTATAGAGAAAATTAATTATATCTACAATACCAAACACAAACCATATAAAAATATATTTCATGATAAATCAAATGGCATTGATTTGGTATTCTAGATGTCGATAATTTTTCCTATAAACTTGGTCAAAGTTAGACAAAGTTTGATTTTGAAAAGAATCTAATAGACACTATATTTAGGGACAGAGGGAGTATTAAACAACTTGCTAATTTCTGCACCATGATAGAGAGATGATAATGATATATGCATACATTTTAATAGAAAATCGTGTAGTAAAAACTAAAGGATTGCTGCTTCATAGGCTGAACCTATTCAATAATGGTTAACCTCATGTTATGTTGGCACAGCTCACCAAATTATTATACAGAGGAAATTATACCTGAACGAAATTATCAAAACTCATAGCACATGAGTGTGTGACATCACTTGGATCTTTTGGTTTAACTTTAATGAATGATTTTGAAACTGAGCGAAGCCTCTTGATGACAGAACCAGATTTTCCGATGACACTTGCAGCTTGACTAGCTGGTACAAGAATGTTGGCTTCTTTATCATCAGAGTCACTAGTGATTGCCAGAGCATCAACAATTGCATCATGCACCTTGAGTAATGCATTTTGTGCTGCGCAAACAGGCTCCCTATCATCATCATCAGCATCTATGTCGCTAATCATGACGTCTCTATGCTTGACATAACAATATACCAAAATAACCCTTTTGTCAGCACCAGGGTATGGGTCCACAATCTTGACTTTGGCATTCGTCTGTTGCCGGATGGAATTTATCACCTTGCCACCCTTGCCAATTACACTGCCAATCACTTTGTCTGGACAAAGTATCCGGTAAACAACCAATTCGTCCGTACCGGAGGTTTCCTGGGTGTGAGCCGGCCTCCGCTTTTGATCCCTGTCTTCTCTGTCATGATCCCTGTGTTGGCTGGTACGCTTACCAGAAGGCTTCATGGTTTAGTCACTACACAAGAAAATGAACGAAAAGATTAATAACGAGCACAATAAAAATGAATAAATACATATCAGCTATATATATATATAAGATAAACGTTCATGATATAGCATTTTAACGCATTCAACAGACATGACAGTGCAGAATGATACGAATCAAACAAATGGGTCATGATTCTGGTGAATCAGTCAGCATTAACCACGAATAAATCAGCAGCAAGCCTATCTTCCATAAGAAGAACTCAACAAGTAGCCGTTGTTGACTATATTCATGTAATCACAGCAAAAATTAATCATCACGTGCAAGAGAAAATGGAAACACCTAAGTAGTAATAAATCGAACACGACAGCTACACCAACCACAACCAGTATACCATTAAAAACCGAACGGAGAATGTCTATTAATTATGTGCCCATTGCATACGAGTAAAAAAGGCAAGACCACAGAGTCACGCCACCAATTGGCGCAAATCATGCAGTCACGAGGCACGTGGCATGGCATCAACTGTTATATAACCATCAACCGATATCCAACACATGTCAAAAATAAGATCCAGTGACCAAGGCCAGTGACTAATGTGACAGAATCGGTAGGCGGAGTGACGCGGCAAGGAGCTGGATTCCTCCAGGATAAATGCTAGTTACACGGCAAGCAGGCGAAACACGACAACGGACCAGCCGATAGACGCGGCGACAGGACAAAATTTATTGAGCCTCTAAAATAAATAAGCGGCGTTCACCCAAGATCGGGTCGGGTGAGTGATGATTAAAAGAAACATCGACAGCCTACAGCATATCAACCAGTCCTCTGCCAGTAGGTTCCATAGAGGAGGCTTAATTATCTTCAAGGGAAGAGAAACCCTATGCGACGGAAAGTAGAAGATAAGATTTCAGGCCTGGCAGCACAAGTCGTAACCCTAAACCCTAGACTCAGATACGCGATTCGCGAGCCTGATGTCTAAATTCGGCCTTTCGCCCCCACCCTTGGACTTCCCCGACATGACACATCTCGCTGCCGGACTTGAGGTATCTGGGGGAGAGGGGGCGGCGTTGGTCAGCGGCGGGGGGAGAGGTACCGGAACGGCGTCGCGGCGGCGACGGTTGACGGGGTCGAGGGAGTAGCCGGCGTACGAACCGAGGGGCGGGGTCGAGGGAGTAGCCGGCGTACGAACCGAGGGGCGGGGTCGAGGTCAGCGACGACCGACGGGGGCGGCGGCGGATTGGGGACTCGAGGACGGGTAAGGACGGGGTGGTGGTAGGTAACCCTAGCTGGCTGGCTGGCTTGGATGGCCGGGCGGTGCTGCCCTTTTAGGTTTGCGCACCCAAGGCCCACAAGACGAGTTGTAGTATGATCGCTTCTATTTTCTCTAAAAAAGAAACTATTCCGCACGCCCAAGGCCCAATCATCACTTTCTTTCTTTTTTTCTCAACCATCACTTTCTAAACACCCAGCACGCAATACCAGCATTTAGAAACAACTTTGCCATGTCATGTTTTGATTTGACAAAAACACTTTGTGATCAGATGGGGGCTCGCGACCTGTTGGTGGTGATGGCCACAGCAAAAGAAAGAAATAAGATGCCTTGACAGGTTTTGGAAACAAGAAAGAACCCTAAGAATCATGAGGTTTGGGGTTTCACGGTCTCTGTGGGTTCAAACTAGCCATGTTGGTGACGTGGGGCATGGAGAATGCTCGTTGTGCTTGATTCCCTATGTGCGGCATGTTAAAACAGAAATGCTTTCCAACATCGTCGATGCTCGAGGCTTAGGTGACGCCTGTCACGTAGTACACCTGGATAATCATTGTAAAGGGTATTGAGTTACTGAAAGACTAATCTGGAGGATAGGAGATCGCACCGACGTAAACATATAGAGAGACCCATGGGAAGAAGATGCATATGTCATCCTTGTCATGCCCATTAGAGAGGAGTTTGAAGATTGCTATGCTTGGCATTATGACAGCAAGGGCGGTTATCAGTGAAATCGACATATCAACTCTATGTTTATGATGGAGATGTTGCGCAGGTGTCATCTTCATCAACGCAGGCACGTGATACTTTACAGTGAAAAAAGATATGGGAAATAAGTTGCCAACCAAAAGTACAACCGCTATTATGGAGGATAGCCCATAACCGCCTTCCACTTAAAACTAGTATTGATCGCAAGGGATTGGAGTGAGAGACGAGATGTATTCGTTGTTAGCGCCTTGAGGGGAGGCTCAGATTTTTCTGAAATACAAAGAAGTGAAAAAACTTAGGAGGAGGCTTGAACTGATGGAGGAGGAGGTGTGTGAGTGCATTTGTGCATGCCTTCATGGTTTTAGTGTGATTTACAAAGTGCTCAAGCGGAATGAAGACAAGAAAACACTTTGCCTAATTTGCGCCATCTTGGACACATCCTCGGGACGGACCTAGATCTTCTTAATGTCTTTGTCGGACTTAAACGCCAAAGAGTCTCCTTGCTCGGAGGAGCTTCATTGGGGTTAGCGGCCGCTTGAGCACGTCAAGCTCTACATAATTGATCTAGGATTTGACTACATAGTGTTGGCGACCTCACACTTGAGAGAGCTCTCAGAGCCTCCAGACACCATGATGACACCCTTTGGACCCGACATTTTGAGCTTTAGGTAGATATAGCAAGGTCGGGACCATGAATTTGACGTAGGCATGGTGGTCGAGGATGGCATGATACACCCCCTGAAGTCGACGACTTTGAGCTTCTCCATACAAAAATTCCAAGGATTTATCAAATCTCAGAAGTGAATGATGCTTGGTAAAAATATCTGCAAGTACTTGTTATCTCAAAATGCTTCAGTTCCCCGAACCAATCGTCGAGGTGATAAAACAATGATAACAAAGAAATAGGCCACAACTTAAGGTTACAGATGTAGTCATGTACATGCATTCCAGATACAAACTAGAATAATTAACTTAGCATTGGTAAACACCTTTACATATATCTTTTGCACATACTATGTAAGGGATGCGTCCAAATAACCCCACGTTCAACTGCCAAATCGAGATTTGTTGCCCTCTCTGACTCATGGGGTTACCTAGGTTATTAAGATTAGGCGTTTAATGTTTGTAGTGCAATTACCCCAGAGACTTAATTCACTAATCTTACTATCACTGATGTTCAGCATTGCTTTCCTCTCCTCTCAACACTTCACATCTCATTGCCCCAATCTTTGGTGTCTCGGGTACCTGCGAGCCCTAGGATCGAGGTAGCGACAAGAGACAAAATCATTGCACAACACATAGAAATAATGTTCTCTCAAAGTAAAGCAACAATATCTTTATGCGCGTACATGGGGTTGTGGAGCTACGACTTAGCCCAAGGGGACTACTCATGCATCGCGAATAAATCGAAGACAATAGACATTATAAACAAAGTTACTTCAAGAGGAATGATTCGAAGTCTTACAATGTTATTGATCACGAAGCAGTCTTGATTACAAGTAATTAAATTAATGGATATGGGCCTATGGTGGAGGTGATGATGATGGTGGCAACCCAGCGGCTGGGAATGGTGATGACAGCTGGAAGGGAAAAACTTGCTGAGTTCCCAACTCCTCTAGCCGACGGGCTTACTCTCATGTATATAGTGCAAACGAGTGGAATAGGGTTTTGGGCGCCTCAACATCGGGTCCTTCCATGAAAATCGTTAGGGATGACATCACGGAGGTGCCGACCAGTGGTACAACCAGTGTGGCCATATTGTGTGCGGTCTTCTCCTTTTCGAGACTCTTGTGTGTGTTGGGTTGAATGGCAATTATCCTCATGCTAAGTATATTCCATATATGGTTTGGATTACAACCTACAATCATCCATTTATGCAAGGATTTTTGCAATCCTTATACAATATATGAAAATATATTGTTTAAACATGGGTAAAAATAGTGGGGGGGGGGGATCCACGCATCACTTCCCAGGGATTATGCCATGGAAAAGCAGTGTTGTTAGGCTTGAGGTCTGATAGCGTAAATGTCAATTCAATTCAACACTTACGCATACAAGATGTTAATACCGCTACCATCGTCCATCATAACATTGGTGAGCTGGTACCGAACAACTACAAGTTCCACAACCAGGGCAGACCTGTCGAGGTGTGAAACACAATCGGGATGGTCAGACCGATCAAACAAAATAAGAGTTTCTGACCAGTTCAACCATTGTGTTATGCTTGGGACATTTGCCATGACTTCGCGGAAAGCGAGCTTTGAGCCCTCTTGGACTTAAACCTCTGAATGATCATGTTGACCATGGTAATGGTTTTTGGGTATATCCTCACACAATTGCCCTTCTCGGAATTTTGATCGTCGTCTACGGCAGGTGTAGACCTTTTGGTTTTCTCAACCCATTGCTTGAGGAAGTTGCACTGACGATTGGAGTCCTCTGCCAAATGATTGTCTGTGTTGTGCTACTTGCAAGGCTAGTCCATGACCTTGTCGAAAATGACTTTGGACGATTTCTTTGGCTGCCACGTATTGTTGGACTTCTGCCCCGAGCCCCCAATATCGAGTCAATTGCCTCGCTGGGTTGCTTCAGTGAGATCACCATTGTTGTTTCCTTCATTGTTCTTGCGTTTACGGTTGTTTTTGTTGTTGTTATGGCTGGAGGAATCTACTTTATCGCTGGTGTTCTGCTTAGGGGCGTTAGATTTACCCTTACCCTTACTAGAGCTTTTTCTCCTCCATAATGAGTGCATCCTTGCCGTAGCTTGTCCCCTTCGGCAGTGTCGACCACAGTCAAGTAGTCAACTGGCCAAGTCTTGGGCTTTGGCATCATCATTATACTTGTCAATGTTTCACACAAGAACTTAGTTGGGAACTTCCACGTGCAGATGCATCTGTTGAAGCACCATGGTCCGCTAGTAGAGGATTCGGGATGCCTAAAGGCATCACGATCTTTGCAGCGTCTTTTGAGGATTCCCCGGGCGTCTTTGAGGTGAGCGGTACCTGCTCTTGGATTATGCATTCTTCCCGAATGCATTAAATGGTATTCCACGCATCGCTGTCTGGGGCAGACGTGCTATGACTAGGATTGTGGCTAGTCGTGCGTTGGGTTATGAGAACGCTTGAACTTCTGTGTAGTGAAGTCGACTTGGGACGACCATGATAGGCTGATAGTACGCCCTGTTGGGCCACCGTGGTCTTCATGATGGTGATCACACACTGGAGTTTCTCCTCCTCTAGGTGGCTAGGACCAAGATCCAAGGTCCCCAAGTTGGCGATGCGTACCTATACCATATGTGGACTTCGAGTAGCGGGCTTGGGCCGCCCCATGTCTGTTTGGCCTCTTCTGTCCTCCATTGATGCACCCTCGGGGCATGGCATCACCAATGGTTGAAAAGGATGGGGAGGATGCTATGGCTTTTGCAATGTGGATAGAGGTGTTGTGTCCCGTGCCTGATCAATCAAGGGAGAAGAGAATCGAAACTGTCTATGGGATTCAGGGAATCCGGGACTGAGGGCCTATTTTGAAGTCCTCCAGCTCCGTGCTTCGTAAACTCCATATGTAACGCTGAGTCGAACATCTTAGATGTGAGAAGCTAGCTTCAAGTAGATGTGATGGGTCGTAGTGTTATTTTGGTGGAGTTAGAGAAGCTAAGAAAACGATGCTTCACGAAATCCTCTGAAACAGAGAGTGCGCTGAAATTACAAGGTATGCTACTGCCAAGTGAAGGAAAACGTTTCGTTTAGCCTCTCTCATCCTTTCTTTCTTCGTCAAAATAGGCTCGTGCGTGTTCCTCGAACAGAGAAAGGTCTTTCCTACCTTTTTGGGCTTCTAGCCTGCCTCCAAGCTGACCCAATATGACACAAGACAGCCTAACAACCATTGCCAGTCCAAAGTTGCGAGAGAGAAGCTGATTCGGCTGCATAACAAATCAGGATCGCTGCATGGAGTGAGAAGCTAGGCTGAGAAGCTGAATCTTCGGAGTTGGGAGAGGTTCAGAACAGGTCGTGATTGGTGCTTTTGATTTCAAGGGAAGGACAAAGTCAACACTACCCATTGTTAGCAACTAGCAAAACGGCCCGTGCATTGAAACGGTAGAAAACAATTTGTAATCTCCAATGGCCATGACCACATTTTGCTCTTTACCATGAACATTTTGTAATCTCGTGCGCATATATGAAATTGTGAACATTTTACAGATTTTCAATCAATTTTAAAATCATGGACTCTTTTTGAATTCATGAACATTTTATACTATGTGCAAATATATTTTTAATTTTTTGAACATTTCTTAAAACATTTTCTCGAATAGGCAAACATTTCTAGAATCGACAAACACTTTTTTTGAAAATAAAAAAATATTGAAATTCACGAATATTTTTTTGATTTAACCAACATTTCTTGAAATACATGATCATTTTCTGAATCAATAAACTATTTTGTAAGTCAAGAACAGTTTTTGCATTTTTAGGATATTTTTCAATTCCTAAACTTTTTTGAATTGGAGAATATTGTTCAATTTCACTAACATTTTTGAATACACAATTTAAAAAAATCATAAACATTTTTTACTTCCTGAACATTTTTTTAAATTATGAACATTTTGCTGCATCACCGAGATATAATATCACTCTCATTTTTGTGAAATCATGAACATTTTTTGAAAATCATGAATATTTTTTAAACTCATGAACATATCTGAAACATGAACATTTTACAGATTTTCCATTTCCTAAAACCATGAACATTTTTGAATTCATGAACATTTTATACTATTTGCATAAACTAGTGTGAATTTTTTTTAAGACATTTTCTTGAATAGGCGAACATTTCTAGAATTCACAAACATTTTTTATGTGTGAGTGCGATATAGGAGATCCTACTGCATGGGCCGGACCAGGCGAGGGATTCTCCTGTGTGAAACATTTTTTTATCAATTATAGGTTGTATCGGTGGATAATATTTTACAATTTTGGTTTCAGTGACGTACCGTGCCGTCCGTCGTGGCATTTTGTAGAGAAGTCCCTCTCTTTTAGAGAGTTCAACCCACAATCCTATTTTAAGTCAGAATGAACCTTTTTTTTGCATTTTACATGAAACCTCCCACCTTTCTTGCTAATTAACCCGTGATCCACATTAAGTCACTGCGAATCATTTTTTTACAGTTTAAAAAAAAATTGATACTCCCTCCGTCCGGAAATACTTGTCTTCAAACTGGATAAAAGGGGATGTATCTAGATGTATTTTAGTTCTAGATACATCTCTTTTTATCCATTTTTATGACAAGTATTTTCGGACGGAGGGAGTATATGTGCTAGTCACCCTGCAGTCTATTAAGAATAAATACTCTTTTTAAAAATAAACATATCTTTTAAATTGTAACTTCAATTTTAACATGTTATATATAAAAAATGATTACAAAAATGTGTAGAATATTAATATGACGTTATTTCTACATGTTAACCATGTTAAAATTCGGTTTATGGACATATTTAAATGTTTTAATAAAACAATCATATCTTTTAAACCGCAACTCCAATTTTAACATGTTATATATTAAAATTGATTAGAAAAATTTACAGAATATGAATATAACATTATTTTTACATGTCAAACATTTTTAAATTCGGTTTAGGAATAGATTTAAATGTTTTAAAAAATCATTCATATCTTTTAGAGCATAATGTGAATTTTAACATGTTATATATGAAAATTGATTAGAAAAAAGTGTACAATATTAATATGACGTTATTTTTATTTGTTAACCATTTTTAAATGATGTTTATGTACAGATTAAAATGCTTTAAACCCTATCTTCATTTTTAACATGTTATATATGAAAATTGATTAGAAAAATATGTACAATCTAAATATGATATTGTTTCACATGTGGTATTTTTTCCCGTTGCAATGCACGGGCTCTTTTGCTAGTGTATATATATACGGGGGCGTGCGCTCCTGCATGCGAAAAATATATTTTAAAGTGTTAAAAAATTACAAACGAAAATTGGCGCATACGACTCAACATTATATGTGTGCATGTCAAGTTTCGCAGAAAACAGACATTTTTTTTGGCTTGTGTAAAAAATACAAAAGGATGTCTTGTGAAAAGCATTTCTTTAACACCGGATTTTGTCTTTTTTCACACGTGACACATATGTTGTCGTTTTTTCGCGAAACGACTCTGTGAGCATGTACAATATCAAGATGAACGTGCCGATTTCTTTTTTAATTTTTTTTGACATTTCATAATATGTTTAAAACACATTTTAAAAATCAGGAGCGCACGCTCCCATGTGCCAAAACGCCATTCCCGTATAGATATAGAAATAAAAAGTCAAAATTACCCTAGAAAATCATTGATTGCAATTTTTTTGTTTATAGCTAGAGTTGGTTGGTACTCCGGCTCCTCTTTTGTAGTGCTAGGGTACCGCAAAATTGCTCTAAAACTAAAACCCCAAACCCGCGAGCGGACAAGACATGTTTAATACACTGAAGTATGCTCACAGAACAACCCAACAGTGACACCAACTACATTGCCCAGCCTCCTAGTCATAGGAACCCAGGCACGTCGATGTCCGTAGATTTCTTGTGCCACTTTAGTCATTTTCTTTGCCTCCTGTTGCAGCAGCCTTCGAGTCACCCCTTTCTGCTTCATCACCCAAGAATGAATGAAATTACATGCAAAATAAACCACATTAGTGGGATCACGAGGACAAATTCCTCGAAAGCAAGATTTATTTCATGTCTTCTATTATAGCCCCAAAAGATAGGAGCCACATCAATCATAAAAACCTATCTACCATGTGCCAGAAAGGAACTAAACCAGTTGTGGAACATATCAAGCATATTTTCTGGTGTTTCCGTGACACCAAAAGCCACACTAGCAACATTCCAAACAAATATATTTAGCTAGAGGACAAGCAAATAATATGAACTCCATAGTCTCATGGTCTCCACAAAACTCACACAAATCATTCCCGTGCAAGCCCCTCTTCAGCATGTTATCCCTGGTTAATATTCTAAACCTTCAGCTTTAAAGGAAGCTCCAACCTCCAAATGTGTGTATAAGCAAAGCTAAGTTTTTGGTAATCAAGAAAGCATACATTATTGACTGCATTTGTCACTTAAGTGTATTTGGAGGTTTCATATACATGGAGTAGCATTGTTTTTTGGGACACCATACTTCAAACTTCGATGTGTTTAGCATCAAGAAACACCATGGTTTTATAAAGCGTAGTAACTCCAGCATTATATTATTTTTGCAGTATTTTTAAAAAGAGGTCTTGACCTTTTATGTCTACCAAAACGAACTGCCAAATACTGACTTGATGTTAAGTAAAAAGAACTCTTTAAAGATACCGTAATCTCAAACTAGGCCAAATGCATTTGGAGTCGCCGCCCCAGGGCCAAACTGATATACGTTAGTCGTACTGTCGTAGTGGAGACCTGTTCAAAGGCGTACGTGTATTTGGACTTTTGGAGAGCAGCATGTGCATTAATTTCGGAAGTCAGACCTACGAAACGCGCGCGATCGAGTATTGTTCATCCTAATAATCAAACCATTATCTAAATTAAGATGGGATCCCGGCCGACATTGAACATGCATGGCAAGCTAGCTCGCTAGCCACTCTTCTCGTATCATGCAGCTGGAGAAATCGAATCTGTCGAGCTCGATCGATCCTACTCCTACTTGGGCACTGTATAATTTTGACCGATCTACGTGCATCTCTCGTTGTTTGCGTCGCCATTACTGTCACAAGATAGCCTGAAGATCACTGAGCTGAACTGGGGTGCGTTGCTTGGTCAAAGTTGAGGGCACCGGCGACGCGTTAAACCCTCTGCTTCGTCGTTTGCCAGGAAGAAGATTAACTTAACTCGGCGATCGAGTAGAGCATCCAACAGTTACGAGGAAACGCCAATGTCAAAGCATCCAGCAGATATAATTAATCTGTCTATGTCAGGCCAGGGGAATCTCTTTCTAATTAACTAGGCCTTCTCTTACATACTCTTACTTTAGTACTAGTCGATCTGCATCAATAAATTATCGACTGGAGGGAGAGAGAGAGAGAGAGAGAGAGAGAGAGAGAGAGAGAGAGAGATTTGTTGCATGACAATTGCTATATGCTGTCTTGCTAGCGGCTAATCGATCTAGATCGCTATAGACAAAGTCAAAGGTACTACTGCCACTCTGATCATAGGAAACTTCTCATCGAATAACCCACTCAATGCACAACCAAAAGCGCTAGATCGGATCCGTAAGATACCGCACCCACGCACGGTCTCCACCACTATATATAATCACCCAACCCTGCCTGCTCTCAGCACCCAACTCGTCTCACTCAGCCGAGTCTCACTCACAATGGCCATTAGCACTAAGCTTGCAGCTCTTGGCTTTGTTGTCCTTGTGAGCATTGGGTTCGCCGATGCCGCAAGGATGCTCGCTAGTTCCTCCAGTGCTTCAGGTGGAGGGGGAGGCGGAGGTGGCGGGGGAGGCGGTGGATCCGGTGGGAGTGGATATGGTTCAGGTTCTGGGTCAGGTGGAGGCTTAGGATATAGTGAGAGCGGCGGAGATTGGGGTAAGAAGTGGAACTTCGCCAAGGGGTTTGGTGGAGGAGGAGGAGCTGGTGGTGGCGGAGGATCAAAGGGTGGATCCGGGTCTGGTTCCGGATCCGGCTTCGGCACTGGCAGCGCTACGACTGGCTCCGCATCGGCCCCTAGCGGCAATGGTTATGCTAGTGCTGATGGTAAGGGTGGAGGCGGCGGCGGAGGTGGTGGTGCAAACGGATCTAGCGGAACCGGAGCCGGAGATGGCCTTGGCAAGGGATATGGTGAGAGTGGCGTGTCAAAGGCACAAGCTCCAGCTGCCGGTGGCGATGGTACCAGCTACTCTGATGCTGGCGGTAGTGGTAACGGTGGTGGCGGTGGTAACAACGGAAATGGAGGTGGTGCCGGCGCTGGCGCTGGACAGGCCGGTAGCGACGACACTTCTGGAGGCTTTGCGAATGGAGGAGGAAGCGGCAATGGTGGTGGCGCAACTGGAGGTGTCGCTGAAGGTCCAAGCGTTGGAGTTGGATCTGGTGCTGGGTCTGGCGCCGGTCAGACGGGTAGCACCGGCTCTTATGGCGAAGGATATGCCACGGGAATGGGCGGTGGCATGGGTGGCGGCACCGGTGAGAGCCAGAATGGCGGATCTGGCAGCGGTGGAGGTAGTGGGTCCGGATCAGGCAGTGGAGGATACCACTAAACTACCCTTTATTGAGCAAGCAAGAACCGGACCTTGGCATGTATTTTAATTTCCATCATTTTACTAGTATTTCAACCGAAGGACATGTGTCATACACTAAGGGGACTAAATAGCATTCGTGGATTAGCATGTAAGTCCTACAACTGTTCAGGTGGGCTTGTGCCAATAGACGTATTAATAATAATGTGAAGGAGTACCTCCTTTGTATTTTTCTCTATTTCAATAGTCAAATTGATTGATTCCGCCTTCCAGTGGCTTTTTGAGTTTTGACCCAATTTACATGTCAAGTTCGTTTCTTGTGCATACCTGCAACAATGTAGTTTCCTAGAGCTATGCAAACTCCGCCCTTGCTTTAGATTTGAAATGTTCCATCTGTTTTAAACTGGGTTCATTTTAGAATCAACATTTAACAAAATATTTCCAGTTTTAACCGTCAACACAGAAGGTAGTACTAAGATTTATAACACTATATCAATACCACTGGATCTACCGTACAAAATGTTATTTCGCAATATATATACTTAGTTTTATGTGGAACATCATATATATAGACTATAGGAGAAATTGATGGTCCAAGTGCTCCATACACTGTTTTGGGCAGTGTCGACTGTCGACACACGCTAACATGTAAATGAGCTACAATGTTTTGGGCAATGTCGGTACACGAGACATTAGATCTAGAAAACGGAATGTTGTCTATCAGAGCATAAAGAACAAGAAATCAAGATGAATGTGGGCCCCCATTTAGTATCATGCATGTGCAAAGAAAATATCGTGTGCAATGTAAGATTTAGAGGACTGGGCACACAAGCTAGTGGTTACTACATATTACTAGTCTGAGTGATCAGCTATGTTGTTGGATGTATGGACCGTTGCTCTATCTATAAAGCTGGACGAAAGCCTATTTTGAGTGATCAGTCTTGCCTGATACTCCCTCGATTCAAGAATAATTGAAGTTTGGGACTCTATAATTTCAATTATTTTAAAACGGAGGTAGTACAACTTGTGATTGGTATGAGACGACCAAATGCAATAGTAAATGTATCTTGCACGGAGGCAAACAAGGTTCCCTTGAAATATGAGCATAATACAGAGTTAGTTTAGAGACAAACAGAAAACCATGCGAAAGCGAAAGCTTGTCACTGCCAAAAGTGAAGTTATGATGCACTCAAGTGACAATGAACATTATATCACCAATAATTGATTTAATGTAGGAGGATGTCTTTCCATTAATTTTGGAAATAACCACATGAGGAGCAAGATTATGTTCGGTTCAGACACATCTCAAAGGTATCAGCGCTTACAAGAAGAAATCAACAACAAAAAAAGGAACTAGATCGCTTCCTACATTACATTAGATCACTACCTCCAGGTTCACACCTTCTGTCTCCAGTACCAGAGAGGGCGTGAACAAACTGAGCTGCAACGGCAGCACGATCATTATATATTTACACTACATAAACATAGGGAAATGTCACCTCCTTTTCTTGCCTTTTCGCAGCTGCCCAGATATAAAAGCACGTTCCTGTTCTTGAAGAAAAGCCATCGTTTCCCCACAAAAAAAAAAGAAGAAAAAAAGCCATCATTTACCAAATGGAAACCTTCTGGGATGAAGATGCCTATCTCATCCTTGCCATGCCCATTAGGGAGGAGTTTGAAGATTACTATGCATCACATTATGATTGCAAGGGGTGTTCTCGGTGAAATCAGCGTATAAACTCTACAGTCGTGACAAACTGACAAAGATGGTGCCCAGGCGCTTTGTTCATCAGCGCATGCACAAGATACTTTGCAGTGGAAAAACATTTGAGAAATACCTTGCCAGCCAAAAATACAACAGTTCTTGTGGAGAGTATCTCATAATGGCCTGCCGCTTGAAACTAGTATTGATCACAGGGGATTGGAGTGTGAGTCAAGATGCATTTGCTATGCTCGGCAGGCATGGCTTGCATGTTTCGCTTCGCTGGCTATTTATCGCCATCCCTTCCGCAGTGGACAGCCTTGAGGTGTGGTGCCTAAGATCGCGCAAAAGGATTGCAGAAGACTAAAGAGCTTTGATTCTCTAGTCATTCTCATTGCTTTTCGCTTGTGGAAAGAAAGAAAAGCGATTAATCTAATTCTCGATGAGGTACACACTTGGAGAAAGGCTGGAGCTAGGTGTTTTCAACCGTTATTTATGAGAGAGTAGCATGTAATTGAGGGTAGGTGTGCGATTGCTAGCTGGTAGCCTAATTTGTTTTGCTTACGGCATTTCTTGTAAATTGTTTGCTGTCTTTTATAAAAATATGATACTTTCAAAAAATAATAATCAAATCCATAATTTCATGGCCAGAAAGGAGAATAAGGAAAGCATACACGGACTTAACAATAATCGCATTCGGCGTGGCCACCCAGGATATCAACACCGACACCAATGTTGAGTATAAGGATTATTAGGAAGTATATGATAGACTAGGATTTGGTCCCGTTTTGTCTTGTACTTCAAGTTGGTCTTTATACTCCTATATATATGCCCACGAGGCTCAAGCAATACAACGAACTATTCCACCAATCTCCCTCTCTCCCTTCTAACATGGTATCAGTTTCCGGGTTCTAAAACCTAGCCGCCGCCGCTTCCGCACCTGCGCGCCGCCCCCGGGATAGTCGGCCTCCATGACCGCCGCCGGGGGCCGCGCCGCCCATACCTAGGGTTCGTCCGCCAGTCATGTTGACCGGCTGCCCTAGAGAGTCTTTTTCCGATCCTTTGATTCAGGTTTTTCTCTCTCTCGCCGGTCACTTTGATCGGCGCGTTTTCCTTTTTTGATCTATACTTGATCGGTTTGCGTTGCCAGCCGCTGCCGTCGACACCCCGCGCCTCTACTCCGACACCGGCACGACCGGCCGGCTACTTCACCGACCCGGCGGCCTCATGCGACAGGCGGCCCCTCATGGCCGTCGTCCGCGTGTCGGCCCGCCCGTCGCCCTGCGCCGGCCTTCATCACCCTGCTCCAACCGGGACTCCTGCATCGCCTACACCCGGCGGCCTCGCGCCACGCACCGGCCAATCATAGCCGCCGCTCGGGGATCGGCCCGCCAATCGATCCACCCCACCCGCCTCCGTCGCGTTTCCATGGCGACCCTACAGGTTGTCTCGCCGGCCTTGTCCTGGCTGCGTCGAGCCGACTGCGTCAGGCTCGTCGGTTGCCTTGAGCTCGGGCGCCGCTACTTCGTTGGTCGCTCGGGCCTCGCTGCCCGGGCGCCGGCGCTGCTTTGGTGGCCCTGGTGCTGGTGCTAGCGGGCTCGTCCGCACGTCGTCTCACGCCGTCCATCATCGCCGGCTTCATCTCTGACTCCGCCGCCACCCCGTCTCCATCAAGCGGCGTCCCCGACCTCGCGCGTGATCGGATTGATCACCCGCCCGCCGCCATCTACGCTGTGTGACCGACCTAGCCCGTCGGTTGCGTGCACCTCTGCAGGCCCCGTGAAGACTGTCCCGAGTTCAGCGCACTCCTCTACCGATCGAGCAACGGGCTGCCGATGCGTCGTCCCGTCGGGCTGCAGCGCCGCCACCCTGTGGTTCTTCTCCCGGCTGTACCGACCCGCGTCACCGCTGCGTCGCCCCTTCGGGCCATAGTGCCGTGGCCCGCGGTCCACCGCCGCCCCAGGGCTGTCCGCTCCAGGCCGTCCCCGTGGCTGCACCGACCCTCGCGCCGCCGCTGCGTTGTCCCGTCGGGCCGTAGCTAGTGTGGCACGCGGTCCACGCCGCCGTCCAGAGGCTGTACCCGTGGTTGCAACGACCCGCGCTTCACCGCGGCGCCACCCCTTCGGGTTGTACCGCCGCGGCCCGCGGTCCTTGCGACCGCCCCGAGGTCTTCCGTCGTCGCCCCGACTTGCTCGCCGCTACTGCGTCGCCCCTTCGGGCCGTAGCGCCGTGGCCCGCGGTCCACTTCGCGGTCCCCGCGCGTCGACTTCCCGTGGTATGCGTCGCGCCGTCTCCCTTGACGCGGGAACGCCACCGTCCTCGCCGGTCTTCGTCACACTGTCAGGGTTCTTCGCCTACTTCAAGCATCGCCGCCGCGCTCCTAACCTAGCCGCCGTCGCCGCTCTTCTTCGGCCGCCGCCGCCACTACCCCCGTAGCCGCCCGTCCACCCCCTTCGTCTTCGTCCAGCACCAGCCCATCGCCAGCGTCGCCGTCATCTACCCCGGCCGCTTCATCTACTCCGACAACCGCGGGCGACATTGGCCCCGCGCCGATTGGCGCCACAATCGTCGTTGAGTCCTTCTCTGCTGGCCTCTCCGACTTCTTCGACATGGCGTACAACTCGTGCAGGTCCCAATCTACGCATGCCCAGTGCTGGCAACACCACCGCATGCCTTCGTCCACAACTTGTCCCCGGGCCTGGCAAGCCTGGTGCAGCGCTTTGTCAAGTTCGTCTTTCGTCCGTCATGCCCGGTGCTGACAACACCGACGTGTGCCTTCGTCTACGAAGTGTCCCGAGGTTGGCAACCCTGGCACGACGCGTCGTCAACATCATTTACTTCCTGGTGCACCACTACTTCGACACCACTGCGCCCATGACTAACTCGGCGCCTCCTTGCACCCGTGGCTCCACGGCGACTTCCTCGACACCGGCTACCCCGACTCAACATCGACCACAACATTCTTCGCACGGCTACCTGGACCACGGCTCCACCACCCACGCTCTCGGCTACATCGACAAACGGCACAAAGGGCTGCCGCCTGCTTGAGCAACCTTGTTGGTTTTCACTCCAGCCACGACTTCCGTGATGCATCGACCATGAAGACTGTGTGTGTGTGTGTGTGTGGGGGGGGGGGGGGGGGGGTCCGTTGGCTTGCCTTTGGATTCTTCTCCAGTCTCACCGTATGCGTTGCTACCGTTGTGACTGCGGGGGGATGTTGAGTATAAGATTATTAGGAAGTATATGATAGACTAGGATTTAGTCCTGCCTTGTCTTGTACTCCAAGTTGGTCTTTGTATTCCTATATATATGCCCACGAGGCTCAAGCAATACAACGAACTATTCTACCAATCTCCCTCTCTCCCTTCTAACAACCAACACCCTAGTCCCCCACTCCCCACCACATGCCTAATACTGATATACCCCTTCATCCAAATATATAGGGTCTAATACATTTTTCAAAGTTGTCTTTGACCATTGATAAGAATAATAATGTAATTCTATCATTAGAACCTCCTTTCTCATATACGAATTTAATGGTATACTTTTTGTAACATAACATCATATTGTTGCTTTAATCTATGGTCAAAGATAACATAAAAAATATATTAGTGCCACCCGAAAAAAATAGTGCCAGTATATTTGGGGAGAGGTGATATGTTAGAGCACCTCTAGCAGATCCCGTATAAGCTCGCCGGCCCGTAAAATTCCGCCAGATTTACAGCATGCGGGGAAAAATTGGATCGAGCAGATGCCGTCAAAAAGGCCCGCCCCGTAATTTTTTTACGGGTGGCCCCTTTCCTCCTCCGCCGCAAACTCGTACTCTACGGCGACAAATCCATCTCCCTCCGGTTGCACTTTGCCGGCCGTGCGCACAACCACAAAAGGCCAAACCTGATGTCGAGCGCTGGATGCAAGTGGGGTGGCCGAGGGGGCCACGGTAGCTCGCTGCCACACAAGCGGGCCCACCATGATGACGAGGCCGGGAGCTCCGCCATCCGCCCACCGGCAGAGAAATGGCGCCGCGTGCAGGCGTGGGAGCGCGACACCCTCTCCTGCAGCGGTGGCTGACGGGCATGGCGGTACTTCGACCGTCTCCACGAGATCCTCTGGTCGATAACCAAGCACCCCCGGGAGGCAGAGCTCGCGTTCTTCAAGGCGAAGGAGGCGGTCGCCGTCGGAGAAGAAGGGGCAGGCGTGCGGCTAGAGGTGGCCAAGGAAGAGTACGACTTTGCGTTCGCCCTCTCCAGCTCCACCATGGAGTTTCATTTCGATGTCAAGAAAGATAACTAGTTAGATTTTAGGTTTTAATCTAGTATGTTTCAAGTTTGTGATGAACTATGTTTAAACTACCCCGATGTATGGTGGGGCGAACGAGTATGTTTAAATTATGCAGTACGCTTTACAGGTTCTGCTCTGCCGTGCGGCCCACGGTACCGCAAAAATGATTTACAGTATCCCGCAAACGAATTTTGCGGTACCCCGGTTTACCGGATCTGCGAGAGATGCTCTTAATCGCATTCGAGACCAGTTCAAAGATGTGTATTTGGACTTTGGAGACCATGTGCCCTAATTTCAGAAGTCAGACCTACGGAACGTGATCGAGTTTTGTTGATACTAATCAAATCACCAATTAAATTCAGATGGGATCCCGGCCGTCAGTGAACATGTCTAGCTAGGTACAGCTACTCTTCTCGTTTCTGCCGACCGATCCGGAGCCTTCCATGGCTAGCCAGCTCGATCGATCCTGGCCTGCCACTAGGTCAACTTGGACACAAGTAATTTTCACCGATCGACATACGTATCTCGTTGTTAATTTGCGCCTAGACTAGAACCAGAGTGCCCGACTCGGTCAAAGTTGTTGACAATGGGTTACTAAACCCTAGCTAGGTGAGGTAAGTCTCCGGGCGCCGCGGTGTTTCGGCGATGCACGATGCACGATGAACTCGGCGAGCAGACTAAGAGGAGATGCCAATGTCAAAGGATCCGAGTCTACTGTGATCTCATCGCCTAGCTACATCGATCATCAGCTTACGCGTACTTTCACATGTGTAGGGCATCGAACAGATATAACTAATCTGTCTGTCAGGTGATGGGAATATCTTGCATACTAGTTGATCTGCATCAATCAATAAAGTACTGACAATTACATGCTGCACGTCTTGCTAGCGGCTAGTCTGGGTCTAGATCGACATATACAAAGTCAAAGGTACTACTGTCAACTCTGATCATAGGAAACTTCTAATTGAATAACCCATTCACTGCACTTTCAGAAGCACTCATGCACGGCCTCCAGCACTATATATACCCACCCAACCTTCTCCGCTCTCAGCACCCAACTCGACCGTCTCACTCCACATAGCTCACTCACAATGGCTACTAGCACCAAGCTTGCAGCTATTGGCTTTGTTGTTCTTGTGAGCATTGGGTTTGCCGATGCAGCAAGGATGCTAGCTAGCTCCTCCAGTGCTTCGGGTGGTGGGGGAGGAGGTGGCGGGGGAGGTGGTGCGAATGGTGGGAGTGGATGGGGTGGAGGGTCTGGATCGGGTGGAGGCTTGGGATATAGTGAAAGCGGTGGAGATTGGGGTAACAAGTGGAACTTCGCCAAGGGGACTGGAGGAGGGGGAGGAGCAGGCGGTGGGGGAGGATCAAAGGGTGGATCCGGGTCTGGTTCCGGATCTGGTTCTGGTACAGGAAGTGGTGTGAGTGGCTCTGCATCAGCCCCTCCCGGCAATGGATATGCCAATGCTGATGGTAAGGGCGGGGGCGGGGGCGGAGGTGGGGGTGCAGATGGGTCTAGCGGAACCGGGGCTGGGTCTGGCCTGGGCAAGGGATATGGTGAGAGTGGTGTGTCAAAGGCACCGGCTCCTGTTGCCGGTGGTGATGGTACCAGCTACTCAGATGCTGGTGGTAGTGGTAACGGTGGTGGGGGCGGTAACAATGGAAATGGAGGTGGTGCCGGAGCTGGTGCTGGACAGGCCGGTAGCGACGACATTTCTGGAGGCTTTGCAAATGCAGGAGGAAGCGGCAATGGTGGTGGTACAACTGGAAGTGTCGCTGAAGGCCCAAGCGTTGGAGTTGGATCTGGTGCTGGGTCTGGCGCCGCTCAGACCGGTAGCACTGGCTCTTATGGCGAAGGCTATGCCACGGGAATGGGGGGTGGCATGGGTGGCGGCACTGGTGAAAGCCAAAATGGCGGAACTGGCAATGGTGGAGGCAGTGGATCCGGATCTGGTGGTGGAGGATACCACTAAATTACCCTTTGCTGAGCAAGATAGAACTTGGACCTCGACATGTATTTTAATTTCCTTTTCTTTACCAGTATTACGCATTGAAGGACATGGGGCGTGCACTGAAGGGACGATCCTGAGCATAGGTGGAGGGAGCTAAACTGCATTTCTTGGATTAGCATTTAACTCCTACACCTGTTCAGGCGGGTTTGTGCCAATAGACATAATAATAATAGTAATAATAATGTGAAGGAGTACCTCCTTTGTAGTTTTTTTTTTCTATCTGAATAGTCAAATCGCTTGATTCCACCGTTTTGTTCCCAATGCCTTTTTGAGTTTTGACCAAATTTACATGTTCAAGTATGTTTCTTGTGTGCATACCCATGAGAGTATGCAAGTCTGTGGTTTTCTAGAGCTATGCAAACTCCAACTTTGCTTTCTATTTGAAATTTCCCTCATGTTAAATTGGGTTGGTTTTTGAATCTCTATTAACAAAATTATTCCAATCTTAACCATCAACATAAAACGTAGTATTAAGACACCATATTCATACAATTGGATGCATCGTACAAAATGTTATTGCATAATATATACTCAGGTGTATATAAACCATCATAGTTCTTAGAAATTGGTACTAAAAAAAGTTAGACTAAAGAATGATAATGTGAAAAATGATGTTTTGGCAGTGTCGATACACGAGACTTTACGTCAACAAAATATAATGTCGTCTATCAAAGCACAAAGAACCGTGTAATAAAGTGAATGTAGTCAGAGTTAGAGGACTGGGCGCACAAGCTTGCCTGATTCGTCTTGTGATTGGAACATGAGACGACCAAATGCAATAGCAAATGTAACCTGCGTGGTGGCAAACAGAGGTTCTCTTGAAACATGAGCATGAAGCATGATATAGAGTTTTAGTTTAGAGACAGAAAAAAAACCATGTGAAAGCTTGTCACTTCCAAAAGTGAAGTTATGAATTATGATGCACTCAAGTGGCATTGAACAGTATATCACCAATAATTGTTTTTATTGTAGGAGGATGTCTTCCCATTAATTTTGGAAATAAACAACGTGAGGAATTGAACAGTATATCACCAATAATTGTTTTTATTGTATTAATTTTGGAAAAAAACAACGTGAGGAATAACATCATGTTCGGTTCGGACACTCACAGGTAAGACTGCTTACAAGAAGAAACCAACATCAACAAAAAAGAACTAGATCGCTTCGTGTGCTACAGTTGATTACCATCTCCAGTTACATCCGTACATGCCTATTTTCATGTCCAGTACACAGGGAGGGCGCGAACAAACTGAACTGCTACATCATCAAAATCGATATATATTTACACTGGATAAATGCACAGAAATGTGGCCTCCTCCTCTTCTTGCCTTTCCCCAGCTGCGTAGATTTGAAAGCACGTTCCTGTTCTGGAAGAAAAGCCATCAAGCACATTAAGCTACGCGGAAGGGGCGGACGCTGGCGATAGACACGTCATTGAGGCGTACTGTTCGGGGCTGCTCGCTGGCCAATCTCGTTCGTCGAAGCAGATCCTTGTGTGGTGCGTGGCCAGTTGGAAGGCGTGTGCGTGTGGGGCGTCTCGATTGGATGCTGGGTGTTGGTCTCTGAAGGTGGTCCTTGCTTCATTACCGGGCCTAATGTCAGTGGAAAATCCATTACGGTGCCAAAAAGGGCTGCTGCTCGCGTATACACCAGATAGCACCTCCCCAAGGTAAATATCTTCACCACTAAGGAAGCCCACGCACGCGACCTACCGGAGAAGGCGGCGGCGGTTTCGATCTGTGATCTGGCTCGGCGTGGGAGACGGCGGATTGATCCGATCGGATGCACCCGCGCTGCTGCCCTGTACTCCTTTTCGCTCGCAGATCGGCTGATGAGGCGGATTGGCCCCAGGTGTCGGACCCGTGGATATGAGGTACTCCCTCCATTCCAAAATATGATTGTACAAAGTTGAGTCATCTATTTTGAAACGGAGGGAGTATGTGGCATGGCATATTCGGTGGCGGCGGCGACGTACGAGATGGCAGCGGTGGCATGCTTCTTCTGGGTTTTCTCTTTGATATCCATTTGTTGCCTTGCATTTTTTTATTCCTCCTCTGTTCTCTGTGTGTGTGAAGGTATTGGATATGCGGTTCAGAGCGGCGAGATTGGGAAGCTCATGTGGCGTTGCTGTGGAAGGAACATCTACTCCGCTGGAATAACACCAAACATAGGAAGAGGATCTCCATGATGGCATATGCCTTCTCAGTTCATGCGCATATTCTTTTTACCTTTCCACCTAATGATAGTTCAGTAGTGAGAAGTAAATAATTATTCAGTACTGCCAATTTGGTTGATGTCATGTTCTGAATGCTGGGTGATATTGAGCGTGTCCGAGGCTGTCCAATTCAACCACAACTTATAGGGTTTCAGTTGAGTCGTGCCTTTCTTTGCACCATGCAGGTTCGGCCTAAATATAGCTTCTCCTTTGTAGTTATTACAAGTTAGGCTTGCTTGACTCCGGGAAACTTGTTGTGTGATATCTTGGTTGTATATGTGTTCAGTGTTGTTTTCTGCTGCTGTTTCTTCCGCAGCTGCTACTGGTTGTTTACGAAACTGAAATCCATTTGTTACAAGTTAGGCCTGCTTCTATTTTGATGATTCTTGATTCCTTGTAGATATCTATTTTTTGCTGGAGAATATGGAGTAAATAGCATAAAGCTACTAGTTTACAGGTTAGGGTTCCAAAAAAACACCACTTTTTTAATTTTCTCAAAAAGCTACCAAACGCGCGGTCCGCTGTTTCAAAAACCCAAACCCGCGGTGACTAGCGATTTAACTGTTTTTCTGACGGCCTGGGCCCATCTGTCAGCCCACGTGGCCACGCGCGCTCACGACGCGGCAGTTCACGGCCGTTAGCCGACCGGCCCGGTCGGAAGTGGGGTAAATATACCCGCTCGGTCGGTCGGGATCACACACTCGCTCACTCTCTCGTTGCTCGCTCACTCCCCTGCTCTCACTCCCTTGCTCCAGTACGAGCTCGCCGCCGCGCGCCGTCTTCGAGGCCGGTGGCCGTCGACCTCCTTGCCGCAATGCCTTCCTAGAACGACGAGGAAACCAGCTCGGAGGAGGAGTGCGAGGCTGTCAGCATGGACATGGGACTTATGGTAAGTTCTTTGCCACCTAGGGTTAGGGTTAGGGTTAGGTGGCAGTAGCTTAGGCTACAGCCATGGATGTTGCTTAGTCTAGCGTTGTTGTTGTGTGTGTGATACTGTACTTGATTTGTGAGGGTGCGGTTTGATTGTAGGATTTAGGTAACCTAGGGTTCATCTCTGTACAGTCTTAGGGTTCATGCTGATTTGGGGATTTAATGAACAGTGCAAGTTGAATCTGGTATTGAGTGGAGATTGAAACCAGTTTTTGTTGGTTATTATGGTTGCAGGAGGAACCAGACACCACTGTGGAGCCCCTTTTCTGTGGCCAACTTGAGCTTGCTCATCCCAAGTGCATTATGCACCAACTGAGGCCTATTAAGCATGTTGCTTTTGAAGGGCCTGTAACAGGGAGGCGTTTCTATGGCTGCCCAGTCCAGGTTAGATGCCAATTAAGTTTTCTGCTATGGATGTTCAGTCATGTTTGATATGATACAGCAGTTTGTTTGATATGACAGACACATATGTATTTTTGCCACTTTGGAAACTTACTAATGGCATTGTAATAACTTTTCACATTTACAAATGCAGGAAAATGGTGTGAATTGTGGTGTTGTAGAGTGGGTTGATGGGCCTTGGCCAACTGTTCTTCAGAGATGTTTGTGCAAGCTATGGGAGATGTTCCATGAGCAGAACTTTGGAAGGGTACAGGACAAGGAGAAGTTTGAGTAGGAGTTGGCCAGGCTTAAGAGTGAACATGAATGGGAGTTGGCCAAGCTGAGGACTGAAAATGACAAGCTTTGCATTGAGTACACCAAGCTTGTTGATGATGTATCCAAGATGTTTGATTGGCAGGATGGTAGGGTGGACAAGAAACAAGTGGAGGAGGAAGAACTTGAGAAGAAGAAGAAGGAGCTAGAGGAGAAAGCCATGTTGGAGGTCCAGATGGAAAAGCTCAAACTTGCAAAAGAGCAGAGGTGCATTTTGTAGAGCCAAGCTGATATCATCAAGAACACTAGGAAGGCTATGAAGGATGTTGAAGTTGACAGAGATGTTCTTAAGAAGGAGAAGGCAATGCTTGAGCTTCTTGTTGCTGAGATGCTGAATGAAGGGTATGGCAGCAAGGAGAAGTTAGAGCAAATCAAGGCCATCCTTGAGACTTGAACTTGCTGTGATATGTTGGTGAAGTAAGTACACCCAAAGGCCTTTATATAAGGATGTGGCCTGGCATGATTTCAAGTAATTATGGGTGTACATTTTGAGGGAATGTGAAGTTTAACCTAGTGTGTAAGAACCTTATTTCCTATGTTGTTAAGTTGTAATGGATCTCCTATGGTATTAAGTGTTGTAATGGATCTCCTATGCTATTAAGTAGTGGAAATGGATCTCCTATGCTATTAAGTGTTCAACTTGATCTTATATCTTTTATATGTTATTTGTTATCCTTCATATATTATTTCTGTGGGTAATTGGGCTTAGTGGCCCACTACTCTCTGACCAAATGCAACCCTAGGCCTACTAACCCCAATCCCCCATCCACCTCTCAATATAAACCCCTCCCCACCCCCACCCTTTCCCAGTGACTCCACCAGCCGCCACCCAAAAGAAACCCTACAGATGGATCCTGACATGGGAGATGTCACAGAGGAAGAGGGAGAGGCTGTGGAGGTACGGACAGCAGCAGCAGGACAGAGGAGGAGGAGGCGCAGGCAGATGGCACTAGAGGCGGCCCAGGATGAGCAGCAACAGGAGTTCAACCGCCGACTCTCCAACAAGGTACTAGAGAAGTGCAATGAAGAAGAACTAGAGCTGGTTTTCACTGGTGGCAGGGGAAGGTCATTCATGGAGATCATTAGGTGGGCAAGGATGAGGGCAGTCATGGCTCCTCATCCAGCAACTAGGACCAAGTGGGTCTGTTTCTTTGAGTGCTATGACTGATATGTCAATCTAGCTATCTATCTTGCTATCTATCTTTCTATCTATCTTTCTATCTGTAGGTCAATTTGAGAGAGAATTGTAGTAGTATTTGTGAGATTTGGATGTAATCTATCTATCTATCTATCTATCTATGAGATTTGGATGTTTCTATCTGTAAGGTGGATATCAAGTGTTGAATCCACATATAGATAAAAGTTGCAGATGAATTGAAGTTGCAAACAAGTGCAGAATCCACAGTACCATATTACAAAGAGGTGCAGTATCAAGTACTTAGTGAGGCAATGTTATTACAAACCAAATCAAACAGTATGAAGCACTTGGAGTTCAACAACTTCAGCTAGTTGCCACTTGCATAAAAGTAATCTTTCAGCCTATTTGATGGCTTCCTGACCCTCTTTGACCCATCATGCACAGCACTTGTAGCAGCTCTATTGGCAGCAGCCTGTCTAGGAGCAATGAAAGATCCAGTGCCAGCTCTATTGGCAGTAGCTGACCTGGTGTTCTTTGCTGGAGAAGACCTTGATGACCTGGTGTTCTTTGCTGGAGAAGACCTTGATCCATTGCCAGGAATAGTTGTGTTCTTCTTCTTGGCAGGTGCTACTACTATTGCAGAAGATGTGTTGGTCCTGTTCTTCTTGAGAGGTGGTGGTGCTGTTGATGTAGCTGGTGCTGCCCTCTTCCTTGACCTAGAAGCTGTCTGTGTTGACTCATTTGTTACTGGAGGAGGAGTTGGTGCAGGTGCAGAGGCAGCAGGTACCCTTGGTGGCCTTTGTGCAGTTGCAGCCAATGAAGATCCAGCCTCAGAGTAGTTTGTTCTATTTTCCTACACAACAATATTAGTTAGAAGTATTTTCCTACAAATGAAATGAATGTAACAATGCAACGCAATGTAAGTAACCATGGAATCAATGGACATACCTGATGCTTGTTTAGCCTCATTTGGAACTTAGGTTTCAAAGGGACACCACAATTGTTGATCCTGTGCCCTTGCATCTTGTAGTTGCTGCATGTGACTGTACCAATCCTAGAAGTGTCTTTTTTAGCTGGCACCTCAAACAGGCCTTTCCTCCTGGCAGTTTGTTTCTTACCTTTCTTTTCTCTAAAAACAAGGGGAGAAATATCATGCCCATTTGTATGAGGCCAATGGTCAGGACCTGGCACAGGGAATATTATGTGCTTATATGTTTCACAATACATGGGTTCAGGTAATCTTAAGTGTTACTCATCTACTGAATAACATTTTACTCATTGCAAATGTAAAGGCAAATGTAAAGGCAAATGTAAAGACTAGGTTCAGAACAATACCTTCTGCCTGTTAGACATAATTGTGTATTTGCCAAACTTATTGCCAGTTCCAATGACTGTTCTCAACTGTGTGAGAAACCATGTCCAACTGTCTGTCTCTTCCTTATCAACAACACCAAAAGCTATTGGGAAGATGTTATTGTTGCCATCCCTCCCTGTAGCTGCCAATATCTGCTGACCAGTGCTTAGCTTGATGAAGCAACCATCCAGACCTGCTAACATGATAACATGAGTGCCTAAGTACATCAATGTTTAAAAAACATATAAATTTCTGAATACTTACCTATAAATGGCCTGCATCCATTCAGAAAACCCTCCTTGCATGCAAACAAGAAGTAAAACATATAGTGAAACCTTGGGGTAGGAGCTGGGTTAAGTGGGTCCTCATGTGTTGTTACTATGCACCTACTGCCAGGGTTAGTATCTAGCACACACTGCAGGTAGTCCCTTATTCTGTGATACTGGAGTTTGTGATCTCCTTGCACAACCTCAACTGCTTGCTTCCTTGCCCTATATGCCAAGCTTTTAGGCACATGCACACCAAACTTCTTCTTTGTGTATGACATAATTGTGTCAACACCAGCTCCAGGGTTGGATCTGACCGTATCCTCACAAACCTTAGCAACCCAATTGACTGTCACCTTTGTGTTCTCTCCACTTGCTCCACAAGTGTGATCCAGGTTCATCTTCTTGATACTGAAAGTTGCCTCATGAGCTATCTTGGAGGCAACTATGTAAAACTGACATCCATGTTTTGTCTCAGAGCACCAAGCAATAACCCTACTTGGTTCATTTCTGTGATACTCAAAATTCCTAAGAGTCCTCACATGAAAATTTCTAAGTGCTTCTCTGAACTCAACTACATTTTCAAAGCACAAATGCATTGCAAACTGCTCATGTGCATCAGGCCTTGATGGATCATACCATATCCTCTCCTTCTTCTGCTTCTTCCTACTCTTCCTTCCAGATGGCAACCTTGGTGCATCATCTTCATCACTTATGCCAAAATCACCTGGAAAACAGTACTCATCAGCTTCAGGGACATAATCTTCAAACTTGATGTGCTCAGGCTCACTGTGAGACTTGCTGGTTGGGCCAGGTTTTCTAACTGGCTTAAGCTTTTTGGCTGCATTTGTAGTTACAATACCAGGATCACTTATGCCAGGATCCTCTACTTGTTCATCTTCAGAAACAACTGGTTCTTCCTCCCAAAACTCAGAAGGTTCTGAGTTAGCTGCACAGAAGTGCTCTGCAGTATCAGTGCCAGTCTCATCTTCACCCCTACACCAAGCTTTGTAAGAAATCTTCTCCCCTCTGTAATCACCCCTAAAGAACTCAAAATCTGAAGATGATTTGTCATCTTCAACTTCATCTTCTTCCTCTGGTACATCTTGTTCTTCTTCATCTGCTGCTACTTCTACATCTTCTTCTTCCACAACTTTTTTCCCCTTGTTAAAATTGCTGCTTTGCTGTGTGTTTATGTAGGGATCATCAGGGGCAGGGTACAGAACACCTTCTTGTGAAACTCTGTAAACAACAGGTTCACCAACATGATCAATGGGGATCTGTTCCTCATCTGCTGGGCTGGGATCAGTAGCTTTTCTGACACTGATGTTCAGTACCTTATTATCAACAAACAAGTCAAGCATTTCCTCTAATGCCTCCTCACTATCCAGGGCCTCCACACCCTCCAGCCCCTTTCCCTCTTCCTTTACATAAGTTAGAAATGCATCCATTCCATAGCCCTCCAACTCAACCAATGCTAATATGGTCAGATAACTGATATCTGAGGACACTGAATACTTTTTCTCCATATTATCTATTCCTTGAAAATGTAGCCTCAAGTCCCAACTCGCATCATCTAAGCTGTAGGATTAAATTGACAAACAATTATTTTTTAAGTGAATGCACTGAACATTACTGACCAAATGAATGTTCTTCTAATTACAGTGAATGCACTGACCAAATGAACTAACCAAATGCACTTTGTTCTACACTAACTTAACCAATAAAATACAGTAGCACTTTCTTCTAATTTGAACAAAAGCACCCAGAAAATTTAACTAAAGGACCCATAAATTTTAACAAAAGGACACAGAAACATTGAGCAGTGATTACCTCACTCCACCAAAGGACGACGCCCAATGGTGGCCGCCTGCTGGATCAGCGTGGATGCGCTTGCCCTGGCCGTGCGGACTTCCGGATCTGAGCTCGCCGGATCCACATGAGCCGTGGGCGGTGATGGCTGCTGCGACCGCTGCGCCGGGAAGCTCGAGCTGCCTAGCCATTTGTCCACCTCTGAGGGTCCACCGCCCTCCTCGCCAGTGCCGCCTTGGCTCAATCGCTCGCCGCCGACGAGATTTGGCTGCGCCGCCGCCATCGCCCACCTAGGTCACTGCGGGGGAGAGGAGGGGGAGTGAGAGAACCGGACCGCGTCAGCTACTTTGGTTCCGACCGGACCGCGTCGGCTAACGGCCGTGAACTGCCGCGCCGTGAGCGCGTGTGGCCACGTGGGCTGACAGATGGGCCCAGGCCGTCAGAAAAACGGTTAAATCGCTAGTCACCGCAGGTTTGGGTTTTTTGAAACAGCGGACCGCGCGTTTGGTAGCTTTCTGAGAAAATTAAAAAAGTGGTAGTTTTTTGGAACCCTAACCTGTAAACTAGTAGCTTTATGCTATTTACTCGAGAATATGACAAGGAGGCAACCTCGCGAGGATGACACCATTTCTTCACTGAGATGAGATCTGCAAGATTGGGTGATTATGAGTAATACTCAATCCATTTTCTCCCTTTGGTTCTTTCCGTGCAAAGTCTTAATTTCAGGATACAAATTAGAATGTGTGAAACTAACTGTTTTCTTTGCTGATTAGGCTTCCTCATTACATACCTCTATGGTCGCTGCTATTACGTAATTCGTATTTGCACATATATATCCCCTCTCCTACAATCCACCATAGGTCATGTATTAGATTGTTAGTTTATATTATAATGAGTACTCTCAGATTGGATTTTGTGTTCGCTATAGAATCTTGTGTTAACATATCTGAACAGGCACATGGCCCAAGTTCCATAACTTACATTCAACATCTCACTTGCTGCACTCTTATTCTCTTTAGCTCTGCTTTTCTATCTAGCTTCACTTATCATTTTATTCTGATCATAGAATCTATACTGCGACTGTTCAGGCACGATTATCTGCTGCAAAACCATGCTACATTCCATGCTTCTACAAAATTGAATCAAAAGAAACTACCTTGGTTTAAGAATTTGTTTCTATAATGACCAAGAAACCTCCAACTCTGAGCATTTCATTTTCATCCACTGCACTGTATCTTCGTCTTGCATCTTACAGTTAAATTCATCCATTGCGGTATTGACTAATTTCTCTTACCACAAGACCACATTTCTTCAGCTATGCTGGGTTTTAGTCCTTAAGCAACTCCCAACAGTAGATCCATGAACTTTGGTATCCATAAAATGTGAAATGTATCAAGTTCCTGCTCTAGTGCTGACTACTTGGAAAATTAGATTTAGTACTCGTATTTCTGTACCCACCACGAACTCTACAACACTAAGGCCAAATTTAATATTGGTCCTTTATGTATTTTTTCTTCATGTATAATTTCCAGTGTTGACGGAGACTAATCTGATCCGTCAAGCAATTATAAAATACCATGTGAATGTTTCATCAGGCACTACCAAACTGCACTTGACACTTTACTTTCAATGCTTGTCATTGAGTGTATGATTGTTTTCTAACTGAATAAGATTTGCTTTTCATCCACTGCATTATATTATATGATAATCCTGTGATCTACAACCTAAATTCTATTAATGTTTGCTTTACTTTCAACTTTCATTATTTACTTTAACATCTCACTTAGTGCACCTTCTTCTGTTTAACTCTGCTTTTAACCTCATTAACATTTTACTCTGACCACGCAAATTGAAAGCATCCTCCTCTGTTTAGCTCGGCGGGACCAACACCACCATCCTCGCTGACGTCCAACTAGCGCCATGCAACTAATGGTGTTGCCGGCATGACGACACCCTCCTCCGTGCTGATCGAGCTTTTTGATCTGTGTGGAATGGAAAAGGTCATTCGGGAATCTGCTTTTGATGTGCTATTTGATCTCCTTTCATAAGAAGTCAAGTGTACATGATCAGTTTTGTACATGCACTGTCAATTTTATTTTATTTCTATCCATTGGCATGTGCTAAGAGAATTGAAAAGGGTGTATGTGCATGTACCAAAGCTAAGTAATTTAGTTGCTTTCATCAGTTGAGAAAAAGGGTTCCCCCTGCTTTATATTATAA
Organism: Triticum timopheevii; assembly: GCA_963921465.1. Classification (NCBI taxonomy): domain Eukaryota; kingdom Viridiplantae; phylum Streptophyta; class Magnoliopsida; order Poales; family Poaceae; genus Triticum; species Triticum timopheevii. Next base: position 624,287,571 of record OY997270.1, on the reverse strand, counting down.
AGCAACGAACCAAGCATCCAACATAGCAGTACAAGTACAATCAAGTCATAAAGTCATGCTGGGGGCACAACAAGACAAGCCCCAAAGAAAACAAAATAAAACTAATCCGGCTCGGGAGGGGGTGGCGGTGGTGGAGATGCCGAGGAACGGAGACCCGCAATGATGTTGTCAATGACGTCCCGATCGCGCTGTTTGCTAAGCGGTCTCCAGAGCTGTAAGAAGCCACGCAGTTTATAGATTGCATCACTCACACGGCATGGAATCACACGCTCGATGACAAGTTTTTTGCGGGAACACCAGAGGGTCCAAGCTAGGGGTCCCAAAGCTACCCAAGTGGGGGCTTTCCTAGGACCTGGGAGCCTAAAGGCCTCCCCAAACAAGTCCGGGAGGTTATCGTGGCACCAGTTGCCGCCCACGACCTCCCGGAAGCAACTCCATAGGAATTGTGCCGCAGGACACTGAAAGAAGATGTGGTTGCAATCCTATGGCACCAAACAAATCGGGCAGAGACCATCCCCAGGGCCACTACGCTTTCGGACCTCCGTGCCCGAGGGGAGCCGGCCTGGGACCCATTTCCAAAGAAATATGCGGTTTTTCAAGGGGAGTTTGATTTCCCAAAGAACGGATAATTCCACCGGGCCCGGTGTGGGAACAATCGCCTGATAGAGGGACCTAATCGAGAATCGGTCACTTGGCTCAAGATGCCAAGATAGCGCATCCGGCTCGAGGGAGGGGGTGTGGAGGGCGATACATTCGACTAGTTTGTCCCATTGCACTAGTTCCACCGCCCCGAAGGTACGGCGGAAGGGAATAGCACCCAAGTCAGCTAAGGCCACGACCACCGATAGGAGTGGGCGGGTGCATATCGAGAATAATGCGGAAAAGCAATCCGCAAAGGGGTGGCTCCCCGCCCATCTATCAAGCCAGAATAGGGTACCAGACCCGATACCCACTGTAATAGATGTCCCAATGCGCATGACAGGCATTAGACCGATCACCGATTGCCAGAATTGGGATCCGCCCGATCTAGAGGCAAATGCCAGCGGTTGTCCACGAAGGTATTTCGCGCGGATAATCTCTAGCCATAGACCGCCCTCCTCGGTCTGAATCCGCCAGAGCCATTTAGAGAGGAGGGCAATATTCATCCGCTTGGATGAGATGACCCCAAGACCTCCTTGGTCTTTAGGTTTACAAATCTCGGACCACTTCACCATGTGGTATTTCTGGTTATTGTTCTCACCAGCCTAGAAGAACCGGGATAGGAGTTTGGTAACCTTCTGATGGAGGGATTCATGTAAACTATAGAATCCCATGATGTACATCAATAGGCTAATAAGGGAGGAGTTCATCAGTATCACTCGAGCGGCCTTGGATAGCCATCTCCCTTGCCATGGCTCCATCCTTGGTTGGAGCTGGGCGATTATAGGGCGGAAGTCTTTCTCCAGAAGACGAGTGTCACTAATTGGCATGCCTAGGTAGGTGGTCGGGAAAGGCCCCAATCGACAATTCAAGCGATTGGCAATACTTTGAGCCTCCACCTGGGAATACCCGAGCACCATCACCTTACTTTTGGCGAAATTAATCGTGAGGCCCGACATCTCCTGAAAGTAGAGGAGGAGGAACTTGAGGTTCTTGATATCCTCATCCGATCCCTCCACCATCATAATGGTGTCATCAGCATACTGGAGATGGGTCAGGCCACCATTGGCCACTAGATGGGGGCAGATCCCCCTAATGTGGCCAGCCCGTCTGGCCAAATCTAGGATCAAAGCCAGAGCATCGACCACAAGGTTGAAAAGGAAAGGGGAAATCGGGTCCCCTTGTCGCACGCCCTGGCACGTCGTGAAGTAAGGTCCGATCTCCCCGTTGATGTTCACAGCCGTACGACCGCTCGTCACTAGCTGCATCACCCGGGCAACCCAATGGGGGTCGAATCCACGTTTGAGCAACACTTCCCGAAGGAAGGACCAATGGACGGTATCATATGCTTTATGGAAGTCAATCTTGAAGAACACAGCGCGAAGGTGTTTATTCTTGACCTCATGGATGATTTTGTGGAGAACAAGGATCCCATCAAGTATATACCTGCCTTTCATGAAGGCCGACTGGTTCGGATGGTGGATCCGAGGGGCAATCAGAGCCGCCCTAGTGGCGTACCCCTTGGCCAGGATCCGGAATATCACATTGAGGACTGTGATAGGGCGGAACTGCCAAATGTCAGCGGCTCCCAGCACCTTGGGAATCAGGGAGATGACCCCGTAGTTAAGCCAGGACATATCTAATGTCCCCCTAGAGAACTCCCGGAATAGGTCAAGAATGATCTCCTTGACCATCGGCCAGAAAGCCTGGAAAAAACGAATCGGAAGACCATCGGGGCCCGGGGCAGAGGCCGGGTTCATTTCTTTGACGAAGGTCTCTACCTCCGCGACATCAAATGGGGCGAGCAAAGCTGCATTTTCCTCCACGGAAACTAGCTAGCCACGCGACCAGATCTGCTCAGCAAGGGCGATACCACCCCTCGGGCGACCCATAAATAATGACTTATAAAAGTCGTCCACCAACGAGCGGATAGCTGGAGGGTCCTGAAACAGCTGGCCACCTTCCCATAAAAGGGGAATGGATCAGCGTCTCCAACGGCCATTAGCGATAGCCTGGAAGTAAGCTGTGTTGGCATCACCAAACAACACCCAATTTATAATCCTCGCTGGCGCCAAAATTCCTCTTCCTTGGAGTAGATCTCCATGAGAGAGTCCTCCAGATTATATCTATGTGCCCATTCTTCCGCAGATATCCCTGAGATATCTGCGCGAAGGTCCAGGGCACGAATCTCCTCGAGGAGGGAAGCCTTCTGGATTCGAAGGTCCCTCCCAATATTAGCACCCCATCCTTTTATGAACTGTCTAGACCGTTTGGACATGTGATGCCAATCGTCCAGGATCGACATCTGCCTATGGGGCTCGGCTAACACTGAGACCCAGTGAGTCTGGACGGCTGCCATGAAACCCGGCTGCCGTAGCCAGAAAGCTTCGAAACGAAACCGTGGCGGGGGGCGGGGTCTCTCATCCCTAGAGGACAAGAGAAGGGGCACATGGTCAGGCCCGATGCGTGTAATGGCCTGGAGCGAGGCCAAGGGGAAATGAAGCTCCCAGTCGGGAGAGGCAAACACACGGTCAAGCACACTAAGGGTCGAGGAAACCTGTCTATTGGTCCAGGTAAATCTAGCCCCGACCCTGTCCAGCTCCAGCAGTCCTAAGTCTGCAACCCAGTCGTTGAATCGACTAATCTCTGCAAGGTCAACACGCGCGTTGCTCTTCTCCTTAGCGGAGTGGAGGAGGTTGAAGTATCCTCCAACCACGACCAGAAGGGTCGCGGATGCAATCTTGGTGTGAAGTTCGGCTAGGAAAGCAGCCGAACGACTGTGGTTGGTAGGGCCGTAAACCACAATGACCTCCCACTTGAAGTTTACATCACGTTCCCACAGCTCCATGCTGACAAAGTGGGATCCACGATCCATGGATCCCACCTCAAAGGTAGCATCCTTCACACCTAGAAGGATACCACCAGAGTGTCCAGCCACTCCACTAGATGGTAACCAGTGCCATGCGAATAGGTGACGACTAAGGCGCTCGATCTCAGCAAGGGAGAAATCTACCCTCATCATTTCCTGAATCGCGACAACGTCCACCGATTCATCATCCATATAATTGATCAACTGCCTACGGCGGCTATCATGGCCCCCGTAGGTTCCAGAATAGGGTGCGCATGACTACTCGCCTAGGGGGTCCTCCCGGGACCCCACTGTAGTGGTGGCGCTCAGTGCACGACGTAACTGAGCAGTGCGCGAACGGGTCCTACCACGGACCTCCTAGGGGATCAGGTCCCAGGGTATCCTGCAACTCATCGGGCATGGGGTTGGGGGGCTGCCTCATCACCCGCTATCACCTCACGAGCCCTAGAGGCCGCGAGGCGGCCCTCCAAGATCTCCTTGGCCTGGAGGGACGCGATCTATTCAAAAGGGGGGCCCTTCTCCCCGCGAAAAACTATAGCGGAGTCCGCCGCGACTTTCGCCAAGTGACCCAACGGGACCCCCGCAAGGGCCGAGAAGGAGGTATCCTCAATCACATCATCATCATCACTGAAGAGAACAGGGGGGATGGAAGGACATACCTGCATTAAGGTTCCGCGCCGCCGCACGGTGATGTCTACTACACAACCTTCTTCTTGTAGACGTTGTTGGGCCTCCAAGTGCAGAGGTTTGTAGGACAATAGCAAATTTCCCTCAAGTGGATGACCTAAGGTTTATCAATCCATGGGAGGCGTAGGATGAAGATGGTCTCTCTCAAACAACCCTGCAACCAAATAACAAAAAGTCTCTTGTGTCCCCAACACACCCAATACAATGGTAAATTGTATAGGTGCACTAGTTCGGCGAAGAGATGGTGATACAAGTGCAATATGGATGGTAGATATAGGTTTTTGTAATCTGAAAACATAAAAACAGCAAGGTAACTAATGATAAAAGTGAGCGTAAATGGTGTTGCAATGGTAGGAAACAAGGCCTAGGGTTCATACTTTCACTAGTGCAAGTTCTCTCACCAATAATAACATAGATAGATCATATAACAATCCCTCAACATGCAACAAAGAGTCACTCCAAAGCCACTAATAGCGGAGAACAAACGAAGAGATTATGGCAGGGTACGAAACCACCTCAAAGTTATCCTTTCTGCTCGATCTATTCAAGAGTCCGTAGTAAAATAACATGAAGCTATTCTTTCCGTTCAATCTTTCATAGAGTTCATACTAGAATAACACCTTAAGACACAAATCAACCAAAACCCTAATGTCACCTAGATACTCCATTGTCACCTCAAGTATTCGTGGGCATGATTATACGATATGCATCACACAATCTCAGATTCATCTATTCAACCAACACAAAGTACTTCAAAGAGTGCCCCAAAGTTTCTACCAGAGAGTCAAGACGAAAACGTGTGCCAACCCCTATGCATAGGTTCATGGGCGGAACCCGCCAGTTGATCACCAAAACATACATCAAGTGGCACGTGATATCCCATTGTCACCACAGATAAGCACGGCAAGACATACATCAAGTGTTCTCAAATCCTTAAAGACTCAATCCGGTAAGATAACTTCAAAGGGAAAACTCAATTCATCACAAGATAGTAGAGGGGGAGAAACATCATAAGATCCAACTATAATAGCAAAGCTCGCGATACATCAAGATCGTGCCATAGAGAGAACATGAGAGAGAGAGAGAGATCAAACACATAGCTACTGGTACATACCCTCAGCCCTGAGGGTGAACTACTCCCTCCTCGTCATGGAGAGCGCCGGGATGATGAAGATGGCCACCGGTGAGGGGTTCCCCCTCCGGCAGGGTGCCGGAACGGGCTCCCGAGAGGTTTTTGGTGGCTATAGAGGCTTGCGGCGTCGGAACTCCTGATCTATTGTTCGTCTTTGATGTTTTTAGGGTACGTGGACTTATATAGGCGAAAGAAGTCGATCGGGGGAGGCTCGAGGGACCCAGGAGACAGGGGCGAGCCCAGGAGGTGGGCGCGCCCTCCTATCTCCTGGCTTCCTCGAGCCTTCCCTGGCTTGAACTCCAAGTCTCCCGGATCATATCCTTTCCAAAAATCACGCTCCCGAAGGTTTCATTCCGTTTGGACTCCGTTTGATATTCCTTTTCTTCGAAATACTGAAACAGGCAATAAAACAGCAATATGGGCTGGGCCTCCGGTTAGTAGGTTAGTCCCAAAAGTAATATAAAAGTGTATAATAAAGCCCGTAAACATCCAAAATAGATAATAAAATAGCATGAATGCTTCATAAATTATAGATACGTTGGAGACGTATCACACGGCGAGAAGCCTTCTCCACGGCATTGGGCGAGGGCCCCTCCAGGAGAGACACCGAGCCGAGCCGCGCGCTCTTCCTTGTCGACATCACCAGAGTCGAGGCCGACTACGGGCGCCGCTTGGCCGCAGGAGGACCAGGAGGGGCGGCAATCGCTGCGGATACCGAGGTTGGCACCGATCCCGCCAGCACGGGCAAGGCCAGAGGCAGGACGGGCTCGCCCCCGGGGAGAACCCGCGGCAGAGCAGGGGAGGTGGGCCGAGGCGAGGATGCGGGCACCACCTCCATGCCCATGCTGCTCGTGTCGCTGATGCCGCCGTTAGATGAGGAGACCTGTGCCTCCATGAAGATCGGGATGACAGCGCTAGGAGGAAGGGTTGCCGTCTCGTCAAGCATCGCGGCGATCACCTCCAAGTCCTCCTCCACCGTGCCCGAAGAATCCGCGAGGTGAGCCGGGGCGAGGGGCTTGGAACAGGACGGAGGAGCAGCCGCGCCTGTCTGGGGCGAGGGGCCATGGTCATCCCCGGAGTCATCGTCCGAGCGGCCCGAGGCCGGGGAGCGACCACGAGGACGGCGGTGCCGGTCGCGGCCAGAGGCAGGGCTGCCATCTCCCTCAAGGTCTGGGTCAACCTCGAGATCCGAGCCATCCTCAGGGCCCGCGAGAGAGGTGGAGAGCGCCTCCTCGATGGAGACGTGGATATCATAGCCTGCATCATTGAAGAACATCCGCAAGGCCATCTGAAGCTTGGAGGGGTCCGGGGTCTTGAGCTGGACACGGATGGCCGGCCCCTTAAGCAGCGAGAGAGCGTCCACCGACATAATCTTGCCCTAGAGCCAGGACATGCCCCGGATAGCCCCCTCCACACGAGCAATGGGGGAAGCCCACGAATCTGAACCCACACGGTGGACAGGGAGGCCATGGCGAGAGGATCCACCGAAGGCACCGAGATGCGCACCTAGCTGATGGAGCACTAAGGTCAACTCCGCACTGTGGGTGCCATAGCGGAGGATGACAGGATCCGGGAAGACCGCAGTGAACTCCCAGTCAGATATAGGAGCGACCTCCTAGTCCTAATCCGGCCTGAACAAGTGGTAGAGCTCCTCGAAGATGATCGCCGGAGATGCCGTCTTGTCGTCCAGGACCGAGATGAGGGCAGTCAAGGAGGAGGAAGTAGCAGGCATTGGGAGATCCATCTAAAAGAAGCCCAAGTCATCTAGAGTGTAGCCGAAGAGGCCGAGCACCCCCGGAGCTGGATGGTCCGGGCAAAGAGTGACGGGGTGATCAGAGCGCTTGCACTTGAAGCAGGCGAAGGGCCGCGTGCAGTCCACCTGGCAATGCCCCTCCAGCCCACAATTGAAGCACGTCACCGCCGGGGCGGGTGGCCGGGGTGTCACTGCCGCGGGCACAGTGGGGGAGGGGGGGTTGGAGATGGAGGATGCTGGAGCGGACACGGCCGCGGCCTGTTGCTGCGCCGAGCGCTTCTTCTTCTTCTTCTTAGCAAAGGCACCCGACCATTGCGATTGTTGGGCCCGGGGGGGGGGGGGGGGGTAATTGAGCCTGCCAGCGAGGGGGGTCGTAGCGCCAAGGTGGGGACGCATCCGAGCGGCCCGAGCGAGCCGGAGATCGGGAGCAGCGAGGCGGAGAGCGACCCCGCGGGCCAGCGCCACGCCACCCACCTCCAGAATCGGAAGCAGCCCTCTTGCCCTTGAGCATCGAGTCGCACAGCTCGGCCTCCCGGCGGGCACCATCTGGCGAGGGCCGGCGCGGAGCTTGAGCGGCCCCTCCATCCCGACCCTCGGCACGACGCTTGGGCTGAGGGGCACCATCGCCCTGCTCGCGACCCATGGCGGGCGGGACCGGAGAGGAAGCTCGGGAGGGATGGGGCGGGGTGGGGGAGGACGGCAGCGATAGCGGGACGAAGGGAGTCGAGTTGGGGAGGGAGCGAGACGGGGCAAGCCCTAGCGGGAGGGCAGGGAGACGACCTAAATCAGACTCGGTCGCAGGGGCCAGGGCGAAAGGCGGCCCAGCAAGGGCCCAGCGGGGGGGGGGGACCCGAGACGGCCCAGGGTCACCGCACCCATCCACCAGCCCAGCGGGGGGCACCCCGGATGGCCCAGATTGCCCACCTAGTGAAGGAAATATGCCCTAGAGGCAATAATAAAGTTATTATTTATTTCCTTATTTCATGATAAATGTTTATTATTCATGCTAGAATTGTATTAACCGGAAACATAATACATGTGTGAATACATAGACAAACATAGTGTCACTAGTATGCCTCTACTTGACTAGCTTGTTAATCAAAGATGGTTATGTTTCCTAACCATGAACAAGGAGTTGTTATTTGATTAACAAGGTCACATCATTAGTAGAATGATCTGATTGACATGACCCATTCCCTTAGCTTAGCACACGATCGTTTAGTATGTTGCTACTGCTTTTATCCATGACTTATACATGTTCCTGTAACTATGAGATTATGCAACTCCCGTTTACCGGAGGAACACTTTGGGTGCTACCAAACGTCACAACGTAACTGGGTGATTATAAAGGAGTACTACAGGTGTCTCCAAAGGCAGATGTTGGGTTGGCGTATTTCGAGATTAGGTTTTGTCACTCCGATTGTCGGAGAGGTATCTCTGGGCCCTCTCGGTAATACACATCACTGAAGCCTTGCAAGCATTACAACTAATGAGTTAGCTGTGAGATGATGTATTACGGAACGATTAAAGAGACTTGCCGGTAACGAGATTGAACTAGGTATTGGATACCGACGATCGAATCTCGGGCAAGTAACATACCGATGACAAAGGGAACAACGTATGTTGTTATGCGGTCAGACCGAAAAAGATCTTCGTAGAATATGTAGGAACCAATATGGGCATCCAGGTCCCGCTGTTGGTTATTGACCGGAGACGTGTCTCGGTCATGTCTACATTGTTCTCGAACCGTAGGGTCCGCACGCTTAAGGTTTCGATAGCAGTTATTATGAGTTTATATATTTTGATGTACCGAAGAAGTTCGGAGTCCCGGATGTGATCACGGACATGACGAGGAGTCTCGAAATGGTCGAGACATAAAGATTGATATATTGGAAGCCTATATTTGGAGTCCGGAATGGTTCCGGGTGAAATCGGGAATTTACCGGAGTACCGGGAGGTTACCGGAACCCCCCGGGAACTAAATGGGCCTTAGTGGGCCTCGAGGGAGAAGAGGAAGGGCCAGCCAGGGGTGGCCGCGCGCCCCTCCCCCCCTAGTCCGAATAGGACAAGGAGAGGGGGGCGGCGCCCCCCTTCTCTCTTCCCCCTCCCCTAATCCTACTCCAACTAGGAAAGGGGGGGGGGGGGAGTCCTACTCCCGGTGGGAGTAGGACTCCTCCGGCGCGCCTCCCTTGGGCCGGCCACACCTCCCCCCTCCCTCCTTTATATACGGGGGCAGGGGGGCACCCTAGGACACACAAGTTTGATCTACGGATCGTCCCTTAGCCGTGTGCGGTGCCCCCCTCCCTCCTTTATATACGGGGGCAGGGGGGCACCCTAGGACACACAAGTTTGATCTACGGATCGTCCCTTAGCCGTGTGCGGTGCCCCCCTCCACCATATTCCACCTCGGTCATATCGTCGCGAAGCTTAGGCGAAGCTCTGCGCCGGTAGAACATCAAGATCGTCACCACGCCGTCGTGCTGACGGAACTCTCCCTCGACACTCGGCTGGATCGGAGTACGAGGGACGTCATCGAGCTGTACGTGTGTCAAGAACTCGGGGGCGCCGGAGTAACGGCGCCGGGATCGGTCGGATCGCGAGGAGAACGTACGACTACTTCCTCTACGTTGTGATCGCTTCCGCTTCGGGTCTACGAGGGTACGTAGACAACACTCTCCCCTTTCGTTGCTATACATCACCATGATCTTGCGTGTGCGTAGGAAATTTTTTGAAATTACTACGTTCCCCAACAGTGGCATCCGAGCCTAGTTTTTTATGGTTTGATGTTTTGCACGAGTAGAACACAAGTGAGTTGTGGGCGATACAAGTCATACTACCTACCAGCATGTCATACTTTGGTTCAGCGGTATTGTGAGATGAAGCGGCCCGGACCGACATTATGCGTACGCTTACGCGAGACTGGTTTCACCGCTACGAGCACTCGTTGCTTAAAGGTGACTGGCGGGTGTCTGTCTCTCTCACTTTAGTTGAACCGAGTGTGGCTACGCCCGGTCCTTGAGAAGGTTAAAACGGAGTCTATTTGACGAAGTATCGTTGTGGTTTTGATGCGTAGGTGAGATTGGTTCTTGCTTAAGCCCGTAGCAGCCACGTAAAATTTGCAACAACAAAGTAGAGGACGTCTAACTTGTTTTTGCAGGGCATGTTGTGATGTGATATGGTCAAGACGTGATGCTATATTTTATTGTATGAGATGATCATGTTTTGTAACCGAAGTTATCGGCAACTGGCTGGAGCCATATGGTTGTCGCTTTATTGTATGAAATGCAAACGCCCTGTAATTGCTTTACTTTATCACTAAGCGGTAGCGATAGTCGTAGAAGCAATAGGTGGCGTAGACGACAACGATGCTACGATGGAGATCAAGGTGTCGCGCCGGTGACGATGGTGATCACGACGGTGCTTCGGAGATGGAGATCACAAGCACAAGATGATGATGGCCATATCATATCACTTATATTTATTGCATGTGATGTTTATCCTTTATGCATCTTATCTTGCTTTGATTGACGGTAGCATTTTAAGATGATCTCTCACTAAAAATTATCAAGTAGTGTTCTCCCTGAGTATGCACCGTTGCCAAAGTTCGTCGTGCCGAGACACCACGTGATGATCGGGTGTGATAAGCTCTACGTCCATCTACAACGGGTGCAAGCCAGTTTTGCACACGCAGAATACTCAGGTTATACTTGACGAGCCTAGCATATGCAGATATGGCCTCGGAACACGGAGACCGAAAGGTCGAGCGTGAATCATATAGTAGATATGATCAGCATAAGATGTTCACCATTGAAAACTACTCCATCTCACGTGATGATCGGTTATGGTTTAGTTGATTTGGGTCACGTGATCACTTAGATGACTAGAGAGATGTCTATCTAAGTGGGAGTTCTTAAGTAATATGATTAATTGAACTTAAATTTATCATGAACTTAGTCCTGGTAGTATTTTGCAAATTATGTTGTAAGATCAATAGCTTGCGTTGTTGCTTTCATATGTTTATTTTGATATGTTCCTAGAGAAAATTGTGTTGAAAAATGTTAGTAGCAATGATGCGGATTTGATCCGTGATCTGAGGTTTATCCTCATTGCTGCACAGAAGAATTATGTCCTTAATGCACCGCTAGGTGAAAGACCTATTGCAGGAGCAGATGCAGACGTTATGAACGTTTGGCTAGCTCAGTATGATGACTACTTGATAGTTTTGTGCACCATGCTTTATGGCTTAGAATCGGGACTTCAAAGATGTTTTGAACATCATGGACCATATGAGATGTTCCAGGAATTGAAGTTAAATATTTCAAGCAAATACCCGAGTTAAGAGATATGAAGTCTCCAACAAGTTCTATAGCTAAAAGATGGAGGAGAATCGCTCAACTAGTGAGCATGTGCTCAGATTGTCTGGGTACTTCAATCGCTTGAATCAAGTGGGAGTTAATCTTCCAGATAAGATAGTGATTGATAGAATTCTCTAGTCACCATCACCAAGTTAGTAGAACTTCGTGATGAACTATAGTATGCAAGGGATGACGAAAATGATTCCCGAGCTCTTCGTGATGTTGAAATCGATGAAGGTAGAAATCAAGAAAGAGCATCAAGTGTTGATGGTTGACAAGATCACTAGTTTCAAGAAAAGGGCAAAGGGAAAGAAAGGGGAACTTCAAGTAGATTGACAAGCAAGTTGTCACTCCCACGAAGAAGCCCAAAGCTGAACCAAAGCCTGAAACTGAGTGCTTACACTGCAAAGGAAATGGTCACTGGAAGCGGAACTGCCCTAAATATTTGGTGGATAAGAAGGATGGCAAAGTGAAAAAGGGTATATTTGATATACAGGTGTTTGATGTGTGCTTTACTAGTGTTTATAGCAACCCCTCGGTATTTGGTACTGGTTCAGTTGCTAAGAGTAGTAACTCGAAACGGGAGTTGCAGAATAAACAGAAACTAGTTAAGGGTGAAGTGATGATGTGTGTTAAAAATAGTTTCAAGATTGATATGATCATCATCGCACACTCCCTATACTTTCGGGATTAGTGTTGAACCTAAATAAATGTTATTTGGTGTTTGCGTTGAGCATGAATATGATTTGATCGTGTTTATTGCAAAACGGTTATTCATTTAAGTAAGAGAATAAACCGTTGTTCTGTTTACGTGAATAAAACCTTATATGGTTACACGCCCAATGAAAATGGTTCATTGGATCTCGATCGTAGTGATACACATATTCATAATATTGAAACCAAAAGATGCAAAGTTAATAATGATAGTGCAACTTATTTGTGGCACTACTGTTTAGGTCATATTGGTATAAAGCGCATGAAGAAACTCCATGCTGATGGGATTTTGGAATCACTTGATTATGAATCACTTGATGCTTGCGAACCGTGCCTTTTGGGCAAGATGACTAAAACTCCGTTCTCCGGAACAATGGAACAAGCTACTGACTTATTGGAAATAATACATACCGATGTATGCGATCCAATGAGTGTTGATGCTCGTGGCAAGTATCGTTATTTTCTGACCTTCACAAGATGATTTGAGTAGATATGGGTATATCTACTTGATGAAACATAAGTCTGAAATAGTTGAAAGGTTCAAAGAATTTCAGAGTGAAGTGGAAAAATCATCGTAACAAGAAAATAAAGTTTCTGCGATCTGATCGCGGAGACGAATATTTGAGTTACGAGTTTGGTCTTCAATTAAAACAATGTGGAATAGTTTCACAGCTCACGCCACCTGGAACACCACAATGTTATGGTGTGTCCAAACATCGTAACCGCACTTTATTGGATAAAGTGCAATCTATGATGTTTCTTACTGATTTACCAATATCGTTTTGGGATCATACATTAGAGACAGCTGCATTCATGTTAAATTGGGCACCATCTAAATCCGTTGAGACGACACTATATGAACTGTGGTTTAGCAAGAAACCCAAGTTGTCGTTTCTTAAAGTTTGGAGTTGCGATGCTTATGTGAAAAAGTTTCATCCTGATAAGCTCGAACCCAAATCGGAGAAGTGCGTCTTCATAGAATACCCAAAGGAAATTGTTGGGTACACCTTCTATCACAGATCCGAAGGCAAGATATTCGTTGCTTAAGATGGATCCTTTCTAGAGAAGGAGTTTCTCTCGAAAGAAGTGAGTGGGAGGAAAGTAGAACTTGATGAGGTAATTGTACCTTCTCCCTTACTTGAAAGTAGTTTATCGCAGAAACCGGTTTCTGAGACATCTACACCAAATAGTGAGGAAGTTGATGATGTTGATCATGAAACTTCAGATCAAGTTACTACAGAACCTCGTAGATCAACCAGAGTAAGATCCGCACCAGAGTGGTACGGTAATCCTGTTCTGGAAGTCATGCTACTAGATCATGATGAACCTACGAACTATGAAGAAGCGATGGTGAGCCCAGATTCCGCGAAATGGCTTGAGGCCATGAAATCTGAGATGAGATCCATGTATGAGAACAAAGTGTGGACTTTGGTGGCGTTGCCCGATGATCGGCAAGCCATAGAAAATAAATGGATCTTCAAGAGGAAGACGGACGCTGATAGTAGTGTTACTATCTACAAAGCTCGACTTGTCGCAAAAAGGTTTTTGACAAGTTCAAGGTGTTGACTACGATAAGAGTTTCTCACTCGTATCTATGCTTAAGTCTGTCCGAATCATGTTAGCAATTGCCACACTTTATGAAATCTGGCAAATGGATAACAAAACTGCAATCCTTAATGGATTTATTAAAGAAGAGTTGTATATGATGCAACCAAAAGGTTTTGTCAATCCTAAAGGTGCTAACAAAATATGTAGACTCCAGCGATCCATCTATGGACTGGTGCAAGCATCTCGGAGTTGGAATACACGCTTTGATAAGTTGATCAAAGCATATAGTTTTATACAGACTTACGGTGAAGCCTGTATTTACAAGAAAGTGAGTGGGAGCACTACAGCATTTCTGATAAGTATATGTATGACATATTGTGGATCAGAAATAATATATTATTATTCTGTAAAGCACAAAGGAGTGTTTGAAAGGAGTTTTCAAAGAAAGACCTCGGTGAAGCTGCTTGCATATTGAGCATCAAGATCTATAGAGATAGATCAAGACGCTTGATAAGTTTTTTCAATGAGTACATACCTTGACAAGATTTTGAAGTAGTTCAAAATGGAACAGTCAAAGAAGGAGTTCTTGCCTGTGTTGCAAGGTGTGAAATTGAGTAAGACTCAAAACCCGACCACGGCAGAAGATGGAAAGAGAATGAAAGTCATTCCCTATGCCTTGGCCATAGGTTCTATAAAGTATGCCATGCTGTGTACCAGATCTATTGTATACCCTACACTGAGTTTGGCAAGGAAGTACAATAGTGATCTAGGAGTAGATCACTGGACAGCGGTCAAAATTATCCTTAGTGGAATAAGGATATGTTTCTCGATTATGGAGGTGACAAAAAGGGTTCGTCGTAAAGGGTTACGTCGATGCAAGTTTTGACACCGATCTGGATGACTCTAAGTCTCTATCTAGATACATATTGAAAGTGGGAGCAATTAGCTAGAGTAGCTCCGTGCAGAGCATTGTAGACATAGAAAATTGCAAAATACATAACGGATCTGAATGTGAAAGACCCGTTGACTAAGATTCTCTCACAAGCAAAACATGATCACACCTTAGTACTCTTTGGGTGTTAATCACATAGCGATGTGAACTAGATTACTGAATCTAGTAAACCCTTTGGGTGTTGGTCACATGGCGATGTGAACTATGGGTGTTAATCACATGATGATGTGAACTATCGATGTTAATCACATGGTGATGTGATCTAGATTATTGACTCTAGTGCAAGTGGGAGACTGAAGGAAATATGCCCTAGAGGCAATAATAAAGTTATTATTTATTTCCTTATTTCATGATAAATGTTTATTATTCATGCTAGAATTGTATTAACCGGAAACATAATACATGTGTGAATACATAGACAAACATAGTGTCACTAGTATGCCTCTACTTGACTAGCTTGTTAATCAAAGATGGTTATGTTTCCTAACCATGAACAAGGAGTTGTTATTTGATTAACAAGGTCACATCATTAGTAGAATGATCTGATTGACATGACCCATTCCCTTAGCTTAGCACACGATCGTTTAGTATGTTGCTACTGCTTTTATCCATGACTTATACATGTTCCTGTAACTATGAGATTATGCAACTCCCGTTTACCGGAGGAACACTTTGGGTGCTACCAAACGTCACAACGTAACTGGGTGATTATAAAGGAGTACTACAGGTGTCTCCAAAGGCAGATGTTGGTTTGGCGTATTTCGAGATTAGGTTTTGTCACTCCGATTGTCGGAGAGGTATCTCTGGGCCCTCTCGGTAATACACATCACTGAAGCCTTGCAAGCATTACAACTAATGAGTTAGCTGTGAGATGATGTATTACGGAACGAGTAAAGAGACTTGCCGGTAACGAGATTGAACTAGGTATTGGATACCGACGATCGAATCTCGGGCAAGTAACATACCGATGACAAAGGGAACAACGTATGTTGTTATGCGGTCAGACCGAAAAAGATCTTCGTAGAATATGTAGGAACCAATATGGGCATCCAGGTCCCGCTGTTGGTTATTGACCGGAGACGTGTCTCGGTCATGTCTACATTGTTCTCGAACCGTAGGGTCCGCACGCTTAAGGTTTCGATAGCAGTTATTATGAGTTTATATATTTTGATGTACCGAAGAAGTTCGGAGTCCCGGATGTGATCACGGACATGACGAGGAGTCTCGAAATGGTCGAGACATAAAGATTGATATATTGGAAGCCTATATTTGGAGTCCGGAATGGTTCCGGGTGAAATCGGGAATTTACCGGAGTACCGGGAGGTTACCGGAACCCCCCGGGAACTAAATGGGCCTTAGTGGGCCTCGAGGGAGAAGAGGAAGGGCCGGCCAGGGGTGGCCGCGCGCCCCTCCCCCCTAGTCCGAATAGGACAAGGAGAGGGGGGCGGCGCCCCCCCTTCTCTCTTCCCCCTCCCCCAATCCTACTCCAACTAGGAAAGGGGGGGGGGAGTCCTACTCCCGGTGGGAGTAGGACTCCTCCGGCGCGCCTCCCTTGGGCCGGCCGCACCTCCCCCCTCCCTCCTTTATATACGGGGGCAGGGGGGCACCCTAGGACACACAAGTTTGATCTACGGATCGTCCCTTAGCCGTGTGCGGTGCCCCCCTCCACCATATTCCACCTCGGTCATATCGTGGCGAAGCTTAGGCGAAGCTCTGCGCCGGTAGAACATCAAGATCGTCACCACGCCGTCGTGCTGACGGAACTCTCCCTCGACACTCGGCTGGATCGGAGTACGAGGGACGTCATCGAGCTGTACGTGTGTCAAGAACTCGGGGGCGCCGGAGTAACGGCGCCGGGATCGGTCGGATCGCGAGGAGAACGTACGACTACTTCCTCTACGTTGTGATCGCTTCCGCTTCGGGTCTACGAGGGTACGTAGACAACACTCTCCCCTTTCGTTGCTATACATCACCATGATCTTGCGTGTGCGTAGGAATTTTTTTGAAATTACTACGTTCCCCAACACCTAGGCCCAGCCCACTACCCAACCGAGGGAGGGGAGGGAATAGGGTTTCCCCCTAGGCGACCAGGCCGCCTTCGGCGGCAGGATGCCGCCCGGAGCCACCGCAGACGGACGAAAGGGCTGGAATTTGTGGCCGCGGAGGACCACACCGGTCGTCGCCGAGCCGGCCAAGAGGCTAGCAGCCGACACGAGCGCGTTCGTCGGACTCGCCGAAGGAGGAAGGCGCCATGAGAGCGCCGCCTGTCCCAACTCCGACCGACCGGCCACCAAGCTCGAGCTCGGGCACCACGACCGTGACGACCAGCCTGACGGTCGGCGCCCTGCAGCGGCAGGGAAGGTGGTGCGTGGTGGGCAACTAGCCGCACCTGCAAGGGAAGGGGGAGGGGGAGGGGAGGGGAAAGTGCCGGGGTGGCCTTGGACTCGGCGGACTCCACCGCGGCCGCCAACCGGTCACCGAAGCGGCGTAGAGGCCGGGGGAGCCCGACGGCAACAGCAGCAGCGTCCAGCCGGTCCTCCTCAGCCGCCCATTCGACCCAGCTACCAGCGCGCATCGCTGCTGAGGTGGACAGGGGCAGAGGAGGTGAGGGCGGCGAGGCGGGACGGGAGGGCGAAGGGCGGGGTAGCGGGAGGCGGACGGCGCAGGCCAGCATAGGAGCGCCGGCGGGCAGGGCGAGGGAGGCAGGGGAGCCCCAGGAGGTCAGGGGTGTCGCCACCGCAATCGCCGTCGCGGCCGCCTCAGGGAGCGCCATCCTCCCGTGGAGCTCTGAACTGAAACGGCCCGCCACCGCCCGATCTGGCCCTGCCGCAGCCGCCACGCCGCAAGCACCCACCAAGACGTCGCCGAGCCTCCACCAAGGACCTCTGACGCCATCCTGACAGATCGCGGCCGCGCCGCTCGCCCCCGCCATAGGCCAGCGCCCCCGCACGCGAAGCCGTCCCACGCGGGCCATGGACCACAGACGGAGGGGAGAAGAAGGCCCCGTCGCCGCCCCAGCCGGCCGGGCTTCGTCCGTCGGCCCCGCTGGGCGGCGGCGAGGGAGGCGGGCAGAGGATGGGGAGGAGGGGGCGGTGATTTAGGGTTCCCCTCGGGGCGCTCGCGGGAGCGCCACGAGAGGGGAAAGGGGCAGCAGCAGTTGTCAGTAATGTGCTGCCCACACCACAAAAAGCAAGTGATAGGTGCGGCTGTCTACCAGGCACCGCCGAACTTTCCCTTAGGAGGCGCCACAAGGTGGTGCCCCAACCCCTAGTCAATATCATTCTACCATACTCTTTAGCTTTCTCTTGTTTCATCCTATCCTTGTCTTTCACGGCAGCCTGGAAATAATTGTCTCCATGAATCCCACACACTGCCCCTTTCATCTCTTTCACTCAGTGTGTGTTTCTTCAGCTTCTTCATGAGTTGTGTCCTCTCTCGGTCAGGACCGTAATCAAGACCCTTTATGTAACCTCAGAAAGACAAGCAAGGATGGGAGACCAGAACAGAGGACGACAGAGGCAAGAAGCTAGCAACATAGAATAGCTAGCAAGTACACCGTACATACTTATCCTCAAATTTGGGATTCAGTTGCTTGGGAATGAAGGAATAGTAGTCGCTATCTAACTTGTCCACACTTCCTTTTCCTCGCCTTTTGGGGCCCGCAACAAGAGAAAGTTCTGTTAATATATCCATCATGCCACAAATATGGAAATACAAGGAGAATGCCTAATAACAAGCATAGTTTGTAAATCATGTACTCAATCCAACGGACCTGCAATATCATAAAGCAGTACGAATATACTTCCCCCGTTCCTAAATATAAGTCCTTTTAAAGATTTCAATGCGGACTACATACAGAGTAAATTGAGTGAATCTACACTCTAAACTACGTCTATATACATTCGAATGTAGTCCGTATTGAAATCTTTAAAAAGACTTGTATTTAGAAACAAAGAGAGTAACATAATTTCTGTAAAATAAATATATCACATTACTGGTGTTGGAAATCGGACAAGCACAATGCAAGTCAGCAACATGGAGCTATAATAGAAATAGGAGGAGGTTGGATTAGAAAGAGTCCAATACTACTGTATTACTCCCTCCGATACAAAATAAGTGTCGCAGGTTTGAACTACCTTAGTTCAAAATCCAAGGGAGTAAGAAGTTAGCAAACGAGTAAATATAACTATGCGTCCGTTATATAATAGTGTTATCTGTTACACAATAATTAATAAAGCAAGAAGAATCAACCTATTCTCTCATGTAGCCTATGTCTATCTGATCCCTCATATCCACGTCTAGGTATCTTCGCCACACTTGGGTCATTTTTTTCATGAATATTGCTATATTGAACTCATGCTCTAGTCGACTCATCCAGAAGTCCGAACTGATGGAGAGCAACGGGCAATACATTTCAACAATGAAAAGCACTAAGGCAGACTTACAAAGCTATATCAAGGGCAACAACACAACTAAGGGATAATAGTTTTTATACACACAAGCAGTACTACACATAAGATACTCTACCTTGTAAAATTTACTATTCAAAATGATCTGTAACATAATTTTATTCTTGCTCTTCTGTGCTGGAATCGGCGGAAAAAATGCTACAAATCACAGGAGACAAAGTGTTGGGAACCGGCCGCCAAAGCTGCATCCAATGACACAAATTGCTACATCCGGCATCGGGTTTTGCTGGAACCACAGAGAGTCGCAATCATCGCTACAACCAGGCAGCGGCACTGACAAGCTTTATTTGCCCGACAGGCATATTTGCTGCGGCCAGCAGCCTGCTGCGACCGGCATCCGCAGCCACCGGAGACGCGGCCATCGCGCACCGGAGCTGTGAGCGTCTTCACCAGAGCTACAACCATGGGCACACGCTGCTGCATCTATAGGGCGACGAGGGCAGCGTCCCGGGTGCTTCGAGGCCGGTCGTCTCCTTGTCCATGGCAGTGCGGCTGGAGCCGTTTTTCTGCCAGTGCACGCGACAAAAGAAAAAAGCTTTAGGGGGAGGAGAGATCATGTGGCTCTGCGTTGTTTGATTGTACGGTTTGGATGTGACCGGCGGCTCCTATGAGATTTAGATTAACTGAATTCAGTATAAGTTCAAGACACATATTAAAGCTCTAACCATGTTTGGGCTTGTGATCAATCCATTGATACCAGTCGAAAATAAATAGACACTCAAAAAAGGTAGCGCTGCCCTTGGACTTTTGGAGGCCATGTGCATTAATTTCGGAAGTCAGACCTGTGAAACGCGATCGAGTATTATTGACACTAATCAAACCATTGATTAAATTAAATTAAGATGGGATCCCGACCGTCAGTGAACATGGCACATTCCTCTTCATGCGAGGCCCCGGAACGAGCTAGCTGGTGACTCTAATGCGGCCTCGATCGATCCTAGGTCAACTTGGACACCTCCATTTTCACCGATCGACAGGCACATCTCGTTGTTAATTTGCATGCGCCTAGACTAGAACCAGAGCGCGTTACTCGCTTCGTCAAAGTTTTTGATAACGGGTTAAACCCTAGGTCGCCGCAGGTAGCTCGCTAATCCAAGTCACCACACTATGCTTAATTCATCATTTGCCACTGCCAGAGGATTAACTTAACTTGGTAAAATGCCAATGTCAAAGGATCCGAGTCCAGTACGTACCTGTGATCGCATCGCCTAGCTACATCGATCATATGGATCCAGCTGATGCCTCCATCTTGATGCCCAGATGGGATCAACACTTGCGCGTTCTTTCACATGTCTATGTCAGGCCATGGGAATCTCGATCTTGTTAATTAATTTGTCAGGCCTTCTCTGTTTAGTGCTGTGCTAATTGATCTGCCTTGATCAATAAATTATTGACTGGAATCAGGAGAGAGATTTGCATGGCAATTGCATATTTACATGCTGTCTTGGTAGCGGCTAATCGATCTAGATCGATATATACAGTCAACGGTACTGTTGGCCTGATGATCATAGGAAACTTCTCATCGAATAACCCACTCAATGCACAACCAACAGAGCTCGATCGGATCACCGTAAGATATATCACCCATGCACTGCATCCCCTCCAGCACTATATATACCTAGCCAACCCTCTCTGCTCTCAGCACCTAACTCGTCTCACTCCACCCAGCTCACTCACAATGGCTACCCCCACCAAGCTTGCAGCTCTTGGCTTTGTTGTCCTTGTGAGCACTGGGTTTGCCGATGCTGCAAGGATGCTCGCTAGCTCCTCCAGTGCCTCAGGTGGTGGTGGTGGTGGGGGAGGCGGCGGCGGTGCGTCTGGTGGGAGTGGGTTTGGTAGAGGGTCTGGGTCAGGTGGCGGCTTAGGATATGGTGAGAGTGGTGGAGATTGGGGTAACAAGTGGAACTTTGCCAAGGGATTTGGTGGAGGGGGAGGAGCTGGTGGTGGAGGAGGATCAAAGGGTGGATCTGGGTCTGGTTCCGGATCCGGCTATGGCTCTGGTAGTGGTGTGAGTGGCTCTACATCAGCCCCTAGTGGCAATGGTTATGCCAATGCTGATGGTATGGGCGGGGGCGGGGGCGAAGGTGGTGGTGCAGATGGGTCTAGTGGAACTGGAGTTGGATCTGGCCTTGGCAAGGGATATGGTGAGAGTGGTGTGTCAAACGCACCGGCTCCTGTTGCCGGTGGTGATGGTACTAGCTACTCTGATGCTGGCGGTAGTGGTAACGGTGGTGGTGGCGGTAACAACGGAAATGGAGGTGGTGTGGGCGCTGGCGCTGGACAGGCTGGCAGTGACGACACTTCTGGAGGCTTTGCGAATGGAGGAGGAAGTGGCAATGGTGGTGGCGCAACTGGAGGTGCCGCTGAAGGCCCAAGCGTTGGAGTTGGATCTGGTGCTGGGTCTGGCGCCGGTCAGACCGGTAGCACTGGCTCTTATGGCGAAGGCTATGCTACAGGAATTGGTGGTGGCATGGGTGGCGGCAATGGTGAGACCCAGAATGGCGGAACTGGCAGTGGTGGAGGCAGTGGATCCGGATCTGGTGGTGGCGGATACCACTAAATTGCCCTTTGTTGAGCAAGCTAGAATTGGACCTGGATATGTATTTTAATTTCCATCATTTTGCTAGCATTTCACATGAAAGGACACATGGCATGCATGGAAGGGATGATCTTGAGCATCGGTGGAAGGAACTAAAATCATTTCTTGGATTAACATTTAACTCCTACACCTGTTCAGGCGGGTTTGTGCCAATAGACGTATGTGAAGAAGTACCTCATTTGTAGCCTTTTCGATCTCAAATAGTCAATTGCTTGATTCCGCCATTTTGTTTGCAATGTCTTCTTGAGTTTTGACCCATTTTACATGTCCAAGTATGTTTTTTGTGCATACCCACTAGAGTATGCAACTCTATAGTTTCCAGGTCTATTCCGACCTTGCTTTGCATTTGAAATATTCCCTCCGTTTTAGTTTGGGTTCGTTTTAAAAACAAAATAGTTCCAGTCTTAACCATCAACATACAAGGTAGCACTAAGATTTATAACACCATAGTCATACCACTGTACCTATCGTAGAAAATGTCATACTAAACAAATTGATAGTCAGAAATGTTATATTAAATAATGGTAACAGGTAAATGAGTTCTGGGCAGCGTCGGTACACGAGTCATAAAAATCTGGTAAACAGAATGTCGTCTAGCAAAGCGGAAAGAACAATAGGTTCTTGATGAATGCATGCCCCAATTTATTATCATGTCAAGCTATTGGTTCTTATTACATACTCCCTCAGTTTCTAAATATTTGTCTTTTTAGAGATTTCAAATGGACTACCACATATGGATGTATATAGACATATTTTATAGTGTAGATTCACTCATTTTACTCCGTATGTAGTCACTTATTGAAATCTATAGAAAGACAAATATTTAGGAACGGAGGGAGTATTAATCTGAGTGATCGGTCTTGGCTGATACATCTTGTGATTGATTAGTATAGGAGAAGACCAAATGCAATAGTAAATGTATCTTGCACGATGGCAAACAGAGGTTGTCTTGAAATATGAGCATGATACAGAGTTAGTTTAGAGACAGAAAGGATACCATGTGAAAGGTTGTCACTGCAAAAAGTGAAGTTATGATGCACTCAAGTGACATTGCACAGTACATCACCGATAATTTATTCTAATGTAAGAGGATGTCTTTCCTGTTAATTTTGGAAAAACGACGTGAGGAACAAGATCATGTTTGGTTCAGACACATCTCACAGGTAACACTAATTACAAGAAGAAATCAACAAAGGAGAGAACTAGATCGCTTCCTGTGCTATCTCCAGGCACATGCCTCTATCCATCTCCAGTACCCAGGGAGGGCGTGAACCAACCGAACTGCGACATCATCAAAATCGATATATATTTACACTGGATAAACGCAGAAAAATGTCACCTCCTCATCCTCTTGCCTTTCCCCAGCTGCCCAGATTTAAAAGCACGTTCATGTTCTTGAAGAAAAGCCACCATTCTACCATACTTTTCAGCTTGCTCTTGTTTCATCCTATAATCTTTCGCAACAGCCAGGAAATCATTGTGTTTTGGAATCGCACGTATTGCCGCTTTCCTCTCACTCTTTACGCGCTTCTTCAGCTTCTTCAGCTGTTCCCTTTCTCGGTCAGGATCATAGTCAATACCATTAATGTAACTGCAGAAAGACAAGTTAGGATGTATGAAAATCCATAACTAGACCATTTCAATAACAGGACAGGACAGGCCAAAACAGAGCACGACAGAGGCAAGAAACTGGCAACATAGAATAGCTAACAGATACATACTTATCTTCAAATTTGGGGTTCAGCTGCTTGGGAATGAAGGAACAGCAGTCACTATCTAACTTGTCAACAAGTTGCTCACCCTCTTCCTTTTCTTTGGCTATTTGGGCCTGCAACAAGATAAAACTCTGTTAATGTATCCACTTCATGCCACAATTATCAAAATAGGAGGAGAATGCATAATAACTAGTATAGTGTGTAAATCATGTACTCAACCCAACGATCCTGCAATAGAAATCTAAGAAGGTCATGCATAAAGCAGCATGAATATAGCATAATTTTCGTAAAATAAATATATTACATTACTGGTGTTGGAAATTGGACAAGCAAAGTGCCAGTCAGCAACATGGAGACGGTTTTATTGAAAAGAGTCCTACAGTATCGTATTAGGAAGTAAAGGAATCTAATATGTTTGAGTTCAAGCTATATATGCATCCGTTATATAAAAATGCTATCCATTTCACAGTGATTAATAAAGCAGGAAGAATTAACCTATTCTCTAATGTAGCGTGTGTCTATCTAACCCATCATATCATATCCACATCTAGCTATCTTCACCACAGTGATAAACGCTTGGTCATTTTTTGTCACGGAAGGCACTAAGGCTTGTGCGATGGCGGAAACGTCCTACCCTATCCCGGGCGACGTGCTACGTGTTATATAGCAGGGGCGCAATAACCCTGAGGCGCATACATGAGTTGGTTACATGAGAAGATAAGAGAGAATCGGCATATAACTTGAGGAGAAAGAAAAGCAAGAGATAGACTTGGTTACAACCGAATAGACATCATATCTAGCTAAACTACTTCCTGAACTATCTCTCTGAAGATTCTCTTCTGTCACGTATGCGCACCAATGCCGTGTATGTTTAACACCCCCCTTAATCATAACTTCATCAAGTTGAGATTATGTTTAAAATTTTCAAAGCTTCTCACAGGCAAAGCCTTTGTAAATCTATCTGCAAGCTGATCTTTGGAGTGGATAAAGCGAATATCAAGTTGCTTTTGAGCAACCCTCTCACGAACAAAGTGAAAATCTATTTCAATATGTTTTGTCCTTGCATGAAAAACTGGATTGGCAGATAGATAGGTTGCACCGAGGTTATCACGCCACAGACATGGAGCTGGTGTGTTCTTTATGCCTAGTTCTTTCAGCATGGACTGAACCCATATAATCTCAGCTGTAGCATTTGCCAGTGCTTTATACTCTGCCTCTGTACTGGATCTAGAAACAGTGGCCTGTTTTCGAGCACACCATGTTATTAAATTTGGTCCAAAAAAGATTGCAAAACCTCCAATGGAGCGTCTGTCATCCAGACATCCTGCCCAATCTGAGTCAGAGAAAGCACTAACAAGATTTGAAGATGACCTGCTGAAATCCAGACCAATGTTCATAGTTCCTTTGACATATCTCACTATGCGTTTTGCAGCAGTAAAGTGGACATTAGTAGGTGCATGAAGAAATTGGCACACTTTGTTAACAGCAAAGGATATATCAGGTCTGGTCAAAGTGAGATACTGAAGTGCTCCTACCAAGCTTCTGTATTTTGTGCTATCTTCTGAACTCAAGAGATCTCCTTCTGTGAGAGACAGCTTTTCTAAGCTAGATAGTGGAGTAGGTGTTGGCTTGCAACCTTGCAACCCAGCCTTTTTTACCAAATCAGCTGCATATTTTCCTGAGAGAGATGAAGCCCACTTGCATGTTTCTTCACCTCAATTCCAAGGAAATAGTGCAAGTCACCAAGGTCCTTTAGAACAAAATCTGCACTCAAATCTTTCAACAGTCCTGTGATTGCTTCATTTGATGAGCTTGTCACAATGATATCATCAACATATATCAAAACAAATATGCATGTGTTGGACTTGTTGTAAATGAATAAAGAAGTGTCAGATTTGGATGGAATAAAACCAAGTGCTTGCATTTTATGACAGAGACGAGAGTACCATGCTCTTGGTGCTTGCTTCAATCCATAAAGTGCCTTGTCCAGTTTACACACATAAGAGGGGGAATTTTTTCTTTCAAACCCAGGAGGTTGCTTCATGTACACTTCCTCTTTCAGAACACAATGAAGAAACGCGTTCTGAACGTCTAACTGCCTGAAACTCCAGCCCCTAGAAACAACAATAGACAAAACAAGACGGATGGTTGCAGCTTTAACAACTGGACTAAAAGTATCCTCATAGTCAATACCATACCGTTGTTTAAATCCTTTTGCAACGAGTCTAGCTTTATAACGATCAATAGTTCCATCAGATTTTCTCTTGATCCTGAATATCCACTTGCAATCAATTAAATTTTTACCTTGCTGTGGAGGAACTAAGTGCCATGTCTTATTTTTCTTTAAGGCTATGTACTCTTCATTCATCGCTTTCTTCCATTTCTCATCACCAAGTGCCTCTTCTAGAGTATGAGGTTCACCTGTAGAACAAACCATGCCATGTTTTGTTATACGTTTGTAATTAACAGGTTGTATTACTCCCTTTTGTAGTCGTGTGCGCCGAGGAGAGGTGCCCAGATTTTCAGCCACAGATGATCCTGCAGCTTGAACAGGAGTTTCTGTAGGAGCCGATCCCGAGGAGGATCCGCGCACAGCAGCAGCAGTTTCTGTCCCGCCTGGATTTTCTGTGGCAAGTGGCAGCGGCTGCCCATGTGCAGAAGCCGCAGAAGATCCCGCCGCAGCGACCGGCTCATCATTGCCGCGTGATGGCGGATCGGCCTCGGGTCCGACGCCGGTCGGATGCATGCGCGGATCAACGCTGGATCCCGCGCCAGCTTCGGGCCCCTCACCGGTCGGGCGAACCGGGTGGCGCCGCTTGTAGCACACCGGTTGGCCGGTGAAGCGTGCGCCGCCCGCGCCAATCATAGGCTGACAAGTGGCGGACGACGGTTGGTGCGGAGGTGACGACGCGCCGCATCCCGTGGGGCACGCCTGGTTCGAGGTGGGCGTGCGCGCTGCTGGCGCCCCTGACGCGTCTGCCGCCGCTGATCCCGAGGCGGATCTGATATGCTGCAAGCGCAGGTGAACGGATCCCGAGGGGGATTTGTCCCCAGATTCTGGGCACATAGAATATGGCGTTGATGAAGGTTTTTTTTCACCATTTTCTTCCCTGATTTCGCCATTTTCCTCGCTGTTTTCACCTGTAACACCACAAGGCTCATGCATATCATCAGTAAGAGGGTTAGTCAGTAGTTGATCATCATTGTTGTTTCCCCCTTGATCAACACCGGAGAGATGATGAGGCAAAAGAAGAATCTCTTGGCGAAGAAGAGCACCGGCGTTGGGATGAAGATTAGCAAAAGGAAATTTAGTTTCATCAAAGATAACATCGCGTGAGATATACACACGGCCAGTGGCAATGTCAAGGCACTTGACACCTTTATGTTGGGTGCTATAGCCTAGGAAAACACATTATTTTGAGCGGAACATGAGCTTTCTAGTGTTATATGGGCGAAGATTGGGCCAACAGGCACACCCAAACACACGGAGAGACTTGTAGTCGGGTTTGACATGGAAGAGTCGTTCTAGTAGTGTTTCATTGTTAATGACACGACTAGGAAGCATGTTGATGATGTGAACTGCTGTGAGGAAAGCCTCATCCCAGAACTTGAGGGGCATAGATGCGTCGGCTAGGAGGGCTAAACCAACCTCAACTATGTGTCGGTGCTTGCGTTCAGTAGAGCCATTCTGTTGATGAGCGTGAGGGCATGACACATGATGTGATATGCCAAGGTTTTGGAAGAAGGAATTTAATTTTTCATATTCCCCTCCCCAGTCTGACCGGACAGCAATGATTTTACTATCAAATTTTCGTTCAACGAGAGCTTGAAAGTTTTGGAAGACTTGAAAAACATCGGATCTTTTCTTGAGAAGATAAATCCAAGAAAATTTGCTATAGTCATCTATGAAGCTTACATAATAAGTGTGTCTACCAACAGAACTAGGAGCAGGGCCCCAAACATCAGAGAAGATTAATTGCAAGGGTTTGGTAGAAACACTAGTAGATATGGGATAAGGCAATTTATGACTTTTTGCACGTTGACAAGAATCACAAATAGTTTCAAGATCACGCTCACCAACAAACGGGAGCTTATTTTTCCTAAGCAGTTTTTCAACTAAAGAGAAAGCAACATGTCCTAATCTATCGTGCCACCTTGCTGATGAGAGTTTGGCGGCACCATAGGCTTGTTTATTTGATCTCCTATGCTCCGGAAGCAATGGGTAGAGCCCTCGAACGCATCTACCTCGATATAGCACTTTCTTCGTTGCCTGATCCTTGATCAAGAAAAAATAAGGATGAAACTCAAGGAAGACATGGTTGCCAATGGCAATTCTATGAACAGAAAGGAGATTCTTGTCGGCACTAGGAACTAGCAAAATTTTCTTTAGATGAAGTTTACGAGGAGGGGTACTAAACAATGAGTGACCAACATGACTAATCCTCATACCTTCGCCGTTGGCAGTGTAGATGTGATCTTTGCCCCGGTATTTTTCCTTCATGGTGACCTTCTCGAGCTCGTTGGTGATGTGGTTGGTAGCCCCACTATCAACGTACCAGTTTGTGTCGATGCCGTAGGAGCCATCCGCAGCCGCAACAACTTTGTCCTCGTCTTCGGAGGAGTCCTCGTCTTCATCATAGCGGTACCAGCAGTCCTTGGCTGTGTGCCCAAGCTTGCCACAGATCTGGCAGCGGGGCGCATCAGGACGGGACCGGCTGGAGGCGCCGCCGCGGCGAGGCTTGGAGTTGATGGAGCGGCCGTTGCGGGAGTTGGAGGAGCCGCCAGTGTTGCTGTTTCCTCCTGATCGCCCCTTGTTGCGGGGAGATCCACGCGGGCGAGAGCCGCCACCACGACCGCGAGACGCGACGTTGGCCGAAGACTTGAAGCCGCCGGAGGAGCCGTTAAACTGCGCCATGCGCTGATCAAAGTTACTCAGCATGGCAAAGAGCTCGTCGAGGGTGACGGGTGTGACGCGGGCGTCGAGTGCAAAGACAAGCGGCTGGTAGTCGACGTCGAGGCCATGGAGGATGTACGAGATCAACTCGTCGTCCTGGATTGGTTTTCCGGCGGCGGCGAGTTCATCGGCGAGGCCGCACAGGGAGGCGAAGTAGGAGGCGACCGATTGGTTGCCCTTCTGCGCGTTGATGAGCGCAGTCCTGATGTTGTTGACGCGGCTGAGGGACTGAGACGAGAACATGCCCGCCACGACCACCCAGAGTTCACGCGTCGTGGTGATCGCGGTGACCGCGACCAGCACCTCCTTGGACAGAGTACTCAGCAGATAGCCAAGCACTTGTTGATCCTCCCGGACCCAAATTGGGTGGAGAGGGTTGGGCACAGAGGACTCCTTGCCGTCCTTGTCCTTGGTGACGTGGAGTCGGGCCAGCTCCGGCGTGGTGCCGTCGACGTAGCCGAAGACACCGGCGCCCCGCAGGTGGGGTGTGACCTGCGTGCGCCACATCACGTAGTTCGTGCGGTTGAGCTTCTTGGTGACCTGGCCATTGAGGCTAGGCTGAGCGGCGCCGGAGGATGAAGACATGGCTATGCACTAGATGCAATCGGGAGGCTAGATTGGAAGAGGAAGGCTCTGATTACCATGTGCGATGGCGGAAACGTCTTACCCTATCCCGGGCGACGTGCTACGTGTTATATAGCAGGGGCGCAATAACCCTGAGGCGCATACATGAGTTGGTTACATGAGAAGATAAGGGAGAATCGGCATATAACTTGAGGAGAAAGAAAAGCAAGAGATAGACTTGGTTACAACCGAATAGACATCATATCTAGCTAAACTACTTCCTGAACTATCTCTCTGAAGATCCTCTTCTGTCACGTATGCGCACCAATGCCGTGTATGTTTAACAAGGCTGTCATTTTTTAAAGCTATATCAAAGCATCTTTTGATTACTTTTGAAAACAGTCCGGAAAAAGCAAGAATAAGAGTTGGAAACAGTGAAAGAATCATCGTGTTTCCAACCAAATAATAATTTTCAAATAAATTTCAAAACAATTTCTTTAAGCTTTAAAATGATAGGAAATGTTCTAGGTGATAGCACAAGACAAAAGGAAGGCAGCAAGCTAAGTAAGGAATAATAGTTTGCCCGCACACAAAAGATACTCTACCTTGTAAAATTTACTCTTCAAAATGACTTCTCACATAACTTCCTTCTTGCTCTTGTCACCCTGCAAATAAGAGTAACTATATTAAGGACACAGCATATGGATTACAGACCAGATGTAAATGTAATTAATAATTCCTGAGAAACATTACGTGTGTTTCTTCAGGCAGTTCAGTTTCTGAAGGGCCACTACATTGGAGAGATAAGCGCTTCTTTGATAGGGCAATTTTACCTGAAAATACAAAAAGTTAAGTATATTAACCAAATAGAAACACTAACATCAGTTTCCGTAGATGGGGATTCTAAATTTCTAATCCTTGGAATGCTCTAATACGATAACAGAAATGTTTTCTGCAATGACAACATCGTACAATGTTGAGCCTAGCAAACTAAATGCCAAAATAAAAAGGATTTCAGATACTGAACAATATCAAACATGGATAGCTAAACCAAACATCTACAGCATAAAGATTATGTTGTACTATCATCAGTATCTTATCAGTTTTACTATTGGGAAAACCCTGGTCCTAGATTCTTTTGCTGAGTCAGACGTGTCAGATTCCGATAGTAAAACTCCAGATTCCCATTGTTGTTTGCCAACGTCCAGGAAATTCTTGCCAATTGAGACACCTAAATTCGAGTCAATTAAGACGTGTGTGCCGTAACAATAACATTCCTCAAAACAAACCTAGAGTGAACAAATTCCTGAATCTCTCGGAACAAACTTAAAATTGATGCCAGAATAATCAGAAAACCAAAAAGTTTGTTTTGCAGGCCATCGACAATATTTTAGTTTATTTTGGATGGCCAAAATGTACCTTTCTATATTTTAGATGCGCTATTTCAGATAATAAAGAAAATTTTAAATATTAACTTGAAAA
Organism: Triticum timopheevii; assembly: GCA_963921465.1. Lineage (NCBI taxonomy): Eukaryota > Viridiplantae > Streptophyta > Magnoliopsida > Poales > Poaceae > Triticum > Triticum timopheevii. The sequence goes on along the minus strand of OY997270.1, from coordinate 624,257,139 downwards.
ATATAAACGTCAGATGCGTACTTACATAACACACGAGAGTCGTACATACACCAAGAAGCAGAAAACATGATGGGTTGATAAAATATATTGGAACTTTGTAAGATACTTAGATGACACTTGACGGTGGAAAACACACACCTTCATAGCTGTGGTCACCAAGAGGCACCTCTTCATCGACATCATGATCATCTCCCAAGAGCGTGTGAAAATCCTCCCCTTCCTCCTTATCGGACAGATTGTACTTGCTTAGTCGTTTCAATTCCGCCTGGGAATCATGACACTTACACATGCAGACATGCTGATAAACAAGAAAATGAAGGTGACAAACACAGCAGTAACACTGGTTTCCTTATTGAATCTCATTGACTAGGGAATGCTGATATAACTGTGACAGAGGCACGTACCATGTGCTCTCGCTGCTGCCGGAGGATGGCCTTGTCGAACTTCTCGCCGACACGCCCGTCATGGAACACCGACGGCGGGTTGGCGCTCTGCTCGAACTCCTTGAGCTGAGTGTTCTCCCTCTGCAAACCAGCCGTACCGCGAAACAAAACCATAAAACAATCATGCTCACCAGAAAATCAGGATCGAGCTGGCAACAGTTGATCGGATCGGACTAAGCGCGCGCGGGAGCGGGAGGTGCGCCTCTTTTCATCATTGCGTTTCTTGCCGCCAACCTCGAACTTGCGGCGCAAGGGGTTGCTCCGCTCCGCCGACGCCATTGGCTTCGTCTTCGCCATGGCAGAGACAGAGGCCTCTTCTTGTGGCCTCCGGCTTGGGCAGGCGGTGGCGGCATGGGGCGAGAAACCCCATCGACAGAACGCGTGCTGAAAACAGGACCGCCTGGAGCCCAGACCTGGTAAGGCCGGACATGTAACATACATGGCCTGATTTGATAGCCCATCAGGCAGCCCACAGCGATAAAAAGTCTCGTCTCATCACGAGTGAGCTCCCAATACTTTCTTACGGTTTCATCCATTATGGTTGGATTCATGAACATGATAGCACGTTCTTTGGCCTTCTTGCCATCACGAATCCGCCGCCTTCAAATTTTTCTCTTCGGGCACCAACTTGGCCTTCCATTTCTCATCGTCCAACACTCTGAGCTCATTCTTCCTCGCCATCTTCTCTTCTTTGCATTCGGCCGTCAACACCTTCTTGGCCTCAGTCATGGCCACAAATTCTTCTTTGTATGTGCCACCGTACGCATTTCTCTCTCTTTTTTTTCCGCAATTTTGTTCCCTTCCGGTCTAGCGTTGGCCTCTTCATCATTTCATCGTCCTCCTCAACGGATATGCTAAACCTTGATTTCTTTGGAGTGGTCGCCGAAACTCTTTGGATCCACCTCTTATTTTTTTTCAATAGCACTTTGTAGCAATGATGCAACGTGAAGGGCTTTGTGGCCGAACTTGGTGTTCCTATGCTGGAATAGTTCTTGGATGTAGGGGCCATACTCCGCCACTTGCACACCGCTCGGTGGTGCATGATTTTGACGCAACCGGACCATTGGTTGCATTGGTCATGAATGGTGTTCGAACGATGCCGACGAGAACCTTGCGAAGGGCTTGATTGCACCTCCATGGAGTTATTATAGTGGTCCATAATTCTCTCTCAAAACATAGCCTTAGTTTGATCTGTTCCAATCGTTACATCCATGGATATGTTCATCCAAGCATCGCAAAGAGCAACATCTTCAATTTGATTGTAGTTGGCGGTGTGTGACCTTGACGACTGCGTGCTTGCTTCGGTCACCTCCACAACTTTAGCTTCATCAGCCACCTCCTCTTCTTCCATCTCTTCGGCCACCTCCTCTTCTTGGTCTGCCTTTGTATTATCCTAAATTGAGTCATAATTGAGATCATCAAGCCACATCATTGCCGAAGATTCCAAAGACGGTAAGAATTCGGTCGTGTTCATCTCCACAGTACGACAAGAGAACAAACTACATCACCATCGCGGCCACCAACAATAACCATCGGCCAAAATGTTAAAGATGCGTTTCTTTACCTTGTCGGCCTTTCATTGACCACTTGGCGGCTGTGACCCTTCTTCCTGGCTGCCACCGCTGGATGCATCGGTGCAGTGGCCGTAGGGGGTTACCGGAGACGCTGCATGAGGCGTCGGCCATGGAAGGGGCGCCGTCGTGGCCTTATTCTTCTTCTTCTTTGCGCCCCCCTCGGCAAGGACCGACGCCACCGCTGCCAGTTTTCTAGCTCTTTTAGCTCTGGCAGGAGGGCTGCGGGCCATCCCAGAGAGGCAGTTGACGTCCCATCGGCCTTTGTCGCAGTTGGAGCCGGAGCTTGAACCCGGTGGACTTTTTTCATCCCCAAACTTTTCTTCGGCACGAGCGGCGGGCCGGGGGTGGTTTCCGGTGGCGACATGCCGGCGGGGTGGCGAAAGGGTCCGAGCTATCCAATCCAGCGGGAGGGCCGGTCGTCGGTGGCGGTGGTGGGGTCTAGTGGCGGCTGCGACGGGAATGGAGTCGGCGTGAGGGCGGGAGAAAGATGGCGCCACTTTTACTCAGTCGCGCTGAGGTGAGGATATTTAGACATATTGAAGGGTTTTTTGTCGGGGTGGGATAAATTTTCCTCCTCTATTCGGTTTAGGGGATCGGGGTGCGGTAAGGAGGAAAATCGAATTTGTCTATCCTTGGCTGGATAGGAGATCGGTTAGAGTTGACCTTGGGATAGTTGAGATACGTTAGTAAGAGTCCATTGTAATCTCAACTGAGCGTAACACTATCCTCTCCCTGATGTCTATCTCTTGTGACAACCATATCTTGGATCGGTCTCATCATCTTGTAAGCCAAGGCAGGGCAACTCTTCTTCCACCTAAGGGCATGTACAATGGTTCTATATTAGGAATGCCACGTAGTTTAAGTGATGAGGTGGAGGAGAGAGAAAATGTTTGTAGATGATCTTTTAGCACAATAGACAATATGTCTCACCGTGTTTTTAGGAATAGTAATTATTTAAGATAAGGTTAAGCAATAACCCATTGTAGACATGTGTTTTTTGAAGGAAATATGCCCTAGAGGCAATAATAAAGTTATTATTTATTTCCTTATTTCATGATAAATTTTTATTATTCATGCTAGAATTGTATTAACCGGAAACATAATACATGTGTGAATACATAGACAAACAGAGTATCACTAGCATGCCTCTACTAGACTAGCTCGTTGATCAAAGATGGTTATGTTTCCTAACCATAGACATGTGTTGTCATTTGATTAACGGGATCACATCATTAGGAGAATGATGTGATTGACATGACCCATTCAGTTAGCTTAGCACACGATCGTTTAGTATGTTGCTATTGCTTTCCTCATGACTTATACATGTTCCTATGACTATGAGATTATGCAACTCCCGTTTACCGGAGGAACACTTTGTGTGCTACCAAACGTCACAACGTAACTGGGTGATTATAAAGGTGCTCTACAGGTGTCTCCGAAGGTACATGTTGAGTTGGCGTATTTCCAGATTAGGATTTGTCACTCCGATTGTCGGAGAGGTATCTCTGGGCCCTCTCAGTAATGCACATCACTATAAGCCTTGCAAGAAATGTAGCTAATGAGTTAGTTACGGAATGATGCATTACGTAACGAGTAAAGAGACTTGCCGGTAACAAGACTGAACTAGATATTGGATACCGACGATCGAATCTCGGGCAAGTAACACACCGATGACAAAGGGAACAACGTATGTTGTTATGCGGTTTGACCGATAAAGATCTTCGTAGAATATGTAGGAGCCAATATTGGCATCCAGGTTCCGCTATTGGTTATTGACCGAGAATAGTGCTAGGTCACTGAAGGAAATATGCCCTAGAGGCAATAATAAAGTTATTATTTATTTCCTCATATCATGATAAATGTTTATTATTCATGCTAAAATTGTATTAACCGGAAACATGATACATGTGTGAATACATAGACAAACATATAGTCACTAGTATGCCTCTACTTGACTAGCTCATTAATCAAAGATGGTTATGTTTCCTAACCATAGACATGTGTTGTCATTTGATTAATGGGATAACATCATTAGGAGAATGATGTGATTGACATGACCCATTCCGTTAGCCTAGCACTTGATCGTTTAGTATATTGCTATTGCTTTCTTCATGACTTATACATGTTCCTGAAACTATGAGATTATGCAACTCCCGTTTACCGGAGGAACACTTTGGGTACTACCAAACGTCACAACGTAACTGGGTGATTATAAAGGAGTACTACAGGTGTCTCCAAAGGTAAATGTTGAGTTGGCGTATTTCGAGATTAGGTTTTGTCACTCCGATTGTCGGAGAGGTATCTCTGGGCCCTCTCGGTAATGCACATCACTATAAGCCTTGCAAGCAATGTGACCAATGAGTTGGTTACGGGATGATGCATTACGTAACGAGTAAAGAGACTTGCCGGTAACGAGATTGAACTAGGTATTGGATACCGACGATCGAATCTCGGGCAAGTAACATACCGATGACAAAGGGAACAACGCATGTTGTTATGCGGTTTGACCAATAAAGATCTTCGTAGAATATGTAGAAACCCATATGGGCATCCAGGTTCCGCTATTGGTTATTGACCGAGAATGGTTCTAGGTCATGTCTACATAGTTCTCGAACCCGTAGGGTCCGCACGCTTAACTTTACGATGACAGTTTTATTATGAGTTTATAAATTTTGATGTACCGAAGTTTGTTCGGAGTCCCGGATGTGATCACGGACATGACGAGAAGTCTCGAAATTGTCGAGACATAAAGATTGATATATTGGACGACTATATTCGGACACAAGTGTTCCGGGTTATTTCGGAGAAAACCGGAGTGCCGGAGGGTTACCGGAACCCCCCCGGGAGAGTAATGGGCCTTATGGGCCTTAGTGGAAAGGAGAGAGGGGCGGCCAGCATGGGCCGCGCGCCCCCTCCCCCTCTGGTCCGAATTGGACTAGGAAGGGGGGGGGGGGCGCCCCCCTCTTTCCTGCCCCCTCTTCCCCTTCCTTCCCCCTCCTAGTAGGAGTAGGAAAGGAGGAGTCCTACTCCTACTAGGAGGAGGATTCCTCCTCCTTGGCGCGCCCTCTAAGGGCTGGCCGGCCTCCCCCCTTGCTCCTTTATATACGGGGGCAGGGGGGCACCCCATAGACACACAAGTTGATATACGGATCGTTCCTTAGCCGTGTGCGGTGCCCTCCTCCACCATATTCCACCTCGGTCATATCGTCGCGGAGTTTAGGCGAAGCCCTGCGCCGGTAGAACATCATCATCGTCACCACGCCGTCGTGCTGACGGAACTCATCCCCGAAGCTTTGCTGGATCGGAGCCCGGGGATCGTCATCGAGCTGAACGTGTGCTGAACTCGGAGGTGCCGTACGTTCGATGCTTGGATCGGTCAGATCATGAAGACGTACGACTACATCAACCGCGTTGTGCTAACGCTTCCGCTTACGGTCTACGAGGGTACGTGGACAACACTCTCCCCTCTCGTTGCTATGCGATCACCATGATCTTGCGTGTGCATAGGAATTTTTTTGAAATTACTACGTTCCCCAACAGTGGCATCCGAGCCTAGGTTTTATGCGTTGATATTATATGCACGAGTAGAACACAAGTGAGTTGTGGGCGATACAAGTCATACTGCTTACCAGCATGTCATACTTTGGTTCGGCGGTATTGTGAGATGAAGCAGCCCGGACCGACATTACGCGTACGCTTACGCGAGACTGGTTTCACCGTTACGAGCACTCGTGCTTAAAGGTGGCTGGCGGGTGTCTGTCTCTCTCACTTTAGCTGAATCGAGTGTGGCTACGCCCGGTCCTTGCGAAGGTTAAAACAACACTAACTTGACGAACTATCGTTGTGGTTTTGATGCGTAGGTAAGAACGGTTCTTGCTAAGCCCGTACCAGCCATGTAAAATTTGCAACAACAAAGTAGAGGACGTCTAACTTGTTTTTGCAGGGCATGTTGTGATGTGATATGGTGAAGACGTGATGCTATATTTTATTGTATGAGATGATCATGTTTTGTAACCGAAGTTATCGGCAACTGGCAGGAGCCATATGGTTGTCGCTTTATTGTATGAAATGCAAACGCCCTGTAATTGCTTTACTTTATCACTAAGTGGTAGCGATAGTCGTAGAAGCAATAGATGGCGTAACAACAACGATGCTACGATGGAGATCAAGGTGTCGCGCCGGTGACGATGGTGATCACGACGGTGCTCGAAGATGGAGATCTCAAGCACAATATGATGATGGCCATATCATATCACTTATATTGATTGCATGTGATGTTTATCCTTTATGCATCTTATCTTGCTTTGATTGACGGTAGCATTTTAAGATGATCTCTCACTAATAATCAAGAAGTGTTCTCCCTGAGTATGCACCATTGCGAAAGTTCTTCGTGCTGAGACACCACGTGATGATCGGGTGTGATAGGCTCTACGTTCAAATACAACGGGTGCAAAACAGTTGCACACGCGGAATACTCAGGTCATACTTGACGAGCCTAGCATATACAGATATGGCCTCGTAACACGGAGACCGAAAGGTCGAGCGTGAATCATATAGTAGATATGATCAACATAGTGATGTTCACCATTGAAACTACTCCATCTCACGTGATGATCGGACATGGTTTAGTTGATTTGGATCACGTGATCACTTAGATGACTAGAGAGATGTCTGTCTAAGTGGGAGTTCTTATGTAATATGATTAATTGAACTTAAATTTATCATGAACTTAGTACCTGATAGTATTTTGCTTGTCTATGTTTGTTTGTAGATAGATGGCTCGTGCTATTGTTCCATTGAATTTTAATGCGTTCCTTGAGAAAGCAAAGTTGAAAGATGATGGTAGCAATTACACGGACTGGGTCCGTAACCTGAGGATTATCCTCATTGCTGCACAGAAAAGTTACGTCCTGGAAGCACCGCTGGGTGCCAGGCCTGCTGCTGATGCAACTGATGACGTTAAGAATGTCTGGTAGAGCAAAGCTGATGACTATTCGATAGTTCAGTGTGCCATGCTTTACGGCTTAGAACCGGGTCTTCAACGACGTTTTGAACGTCATGGAGCATATGAGATGTTCCAGGAGTTGAAGTTAATATTTCAAGCAAATGCCCAGATTGAGAGATATGAAGTCTCCAATAAGTTCTATAGCTGCAAGATGGAGGAGAATAGTTCTGTCAGTGAACACATACTCAAAATGTCTGGGTATAATAATCACTTGATTCAACTGCGAGTTAATCTTCCTGATGATAGTGTCATTGACAGAATTCTTCAATCACTGCCACCAAGCTACAAGAGCTTCGTGATGAACTATAATATGCAAGGGATGAACAAGACTATTCCCGAGCTCTTCGCAATGCTAAAAGCCGCGGAGGTAGAAATCAAGAAGGAGCATCAAGTGTTGATGGTTAACAAGACCACCAGTTTCAAGAAAAAGGGCAAAGGGAAGAAGAAGGGGAACTTCAAGAAGAACAGCAAACAAGTTGCTGCTCAAGAGAAGAAACCCAAGTCTGGACCTAAGCCTGAAACTGAGTGCTTCTACTGCAAGCAGACTGGATACTGGAAGCGAAACTACCCCAAGTATTTGGCGGATAGGAAGGATGGCAAAGTGAACAAAGGTATATGTGATATACATGTTATTGATGTGTACCTTACTAATGCTCCCAGTAGCACCTGGGTATTTGATACTGGTTCTGTTGCTAATATTTGCAACTCGAAACAGGGACTACAGATTAAGCGAAGATTGGCTAAAGACGAGGTGACGATGCGCGTGGGAAATGGTTCCAAATTCGATGTGATTGCGATCGGCACGCTACCTCTACATCTACCATCGGTATTAGTTTTAGACCTAAATAATTGTTATTTGCTGCCAGCGTTAAGCATGAACATTATATCTGGATCTTGTTTGATGCGAGACGGTTATTCATTTAAATCAGAGAATAATGGTTGTTCTATTTATATGAGTAATATCTTTTATGGTTGTGCACCCTTGAAGAGTGGTCTATTTATATTGAATCTCGATAGTAGTGATACACATATTCATAGTGTTGAAACCAAAAGATGCAGAGTTGATAACGATAGTGCAACTTATTTGTGGCACTGCCGTTTAGGTCATATCGGTGTAAAGCGCATGAAGAAACTCCATACTGATGGGCTTTTGGAATCACTTGATTATGAATCACTTGGTACTTGCGAACCGTGCCTCATGGGCAAGATGACTAAAATGCCGTTCTCCGGAACTATGGAGCGAGCAACTGATTTGTTGGAAATCATACATACTGATGTTTGTGGTCCAATGAATGTTGAGGCTCGCGGCGGGTATCGTTATTTTCTCACCTTCACAGATGATTTGAGCAGATATGGGTATATCTACTTGATGAAACACAAGTCTGAAACATTTGAAAAGTTCAAAGAATTTCAGAGTGAAGTGGAAAATCATCGTAACAAGAAAATAAAGTTTCTACGATCTGATCGTGGAGGAGAATATTTGAGTTACGAGTTTGGTCTACACTTGAAACAATGCGGAATAGTTTCGCAACTCACGCCACCCGGAACACCACAACGAAATGGTGTGTCCGAACGTCATAATCGTACTTTACTAGATATGGTGCGATCTATGATGTCTCTTACTGATTTACTGCTATCATTTTGGGGTTATGCTATAGAGACGGCCGCATTCACGTTAAATAGGGCACCATCAAAATGTGTTGTGACGACGCCTTATGAACTTTGGTTTGGCAAGAAACCAAAGTTGTCATTTCTTAAAGTTTGGGGCTGCGATGCTTATGTGAAGAAACTTCAACCAGATAAGCTCGAACCCAAATTGGAGAAATGTGTCTTCATAGGATACCCAGAAGAAACTATTGGGTACACCTTCTATCACAGATCTGAGGGCAAGATTTTTGTTGCTAAAATCGGATCCTTTCTAGAGATGGAGTTTCTCTCGAAAGAAGTGAGTGGGAGGAAAGTAGAACTTGATGAGATAACAGTATCTGCTCCCTTATTGGAAATTAGATCATCACAAGAACCGGTTCCTGTGACAACTACACCAATTAGTGAGGAAGCTAATGATATTGATCATGAAACTTCAGATCAAGTTTCTACTGAATCTCGTAGGTCTACCAGAGTAAGATCCGCACCAGAGTGGTATGGTAATCCTGTTCTGGAAGTCATGTTACTTGACCATGATGAACCTACAAACTATGAGGAAGCGATGATGAGCCCAGATTCCGCAAAATGGCTAGAGGCCATGAAATCTGAGATGGGATCCATGTATGAGAACAAAGTATGGACTTTGGTTGACTTGCCCGATGATCGGCAAGCCATTGAGAATAAATGGATCTTTAAGAAGAAGACTGACGCTGATGGTAATATAACTGTCTATAAAGCTCGACTTGTTGCGAAAGGTTTTCGACAAGTTCAAGGGGTTGACTACGATGAGACTTTCTCACCCGTAGCGATGCTTAAGTCTGTCCGAATCATGTTAGCTATTGCTGCATTTCATGATTATGAAATTTGGCAAATGGATGTCAAAACTGCATTCTTGAATGGATTTCTAGAAGAAGAGTTGTATATGATGCAACCAGAAGGTTTTATTGATCCAAAAGGTGCTAACAAAGTGTGCAAGCTCCAACGATCCATTTATGGACTGGTGCAAACATCTCGGAGTTGGAATAAACGCTTTGATAGTGTGATCAAAGCATATGGTTTTATACAGACTTTTGGAGAAGCCTGTATTTGCAAGAAAGTGAGTGGGAGCTCTGTAGCATTTCTGATATTATATGTGGATGACATATTATTAATTGGAAATGATATAGAATTTCTGGATAGCATAAAGGGATACTTGAATAAAAGTTTTTCAATGAAAGACCTCGGTGAAGCTGCTTACATATTGGGCATCAAGATTTATAGAGATAGATCAAGATGCTTAATAGGACTTTCACAAAGCACATACCTTGATAAAATTTTGAAAAAGTTCAAAATGGATCAGGCAAAGAAAGGGTTCTTGCCCGTGCTTCAAGGTGTGAAGTTGAGTCAAACTCAATGCCCGACCATGGCAGAAGATAGAGAGAAAATGAAAGATGTTCCCTATGGTTCAGCCATAGGATCTATCATGTATGCAATGCTGTGTACCAGACCTGACGTATGCTTAGCAATAAGCTTGGCAGGAAGGTACCAAAGTAATCCAGGAATGGATCACTGGACATTGGTCAAGAACATCCTGAAATACCTGAAAAGGACTAAGGATATGTTTCTCGTATATGGAGGTGACAAAGAGCTAGTCGTAAACGGTTACGTTGATGCAAGCTTTGACACTGATCCGGACGATTCTAAATCGCAAACCGGATACATATTTTTATTAAACGGTGGAGCTGTAAGTTGGTGCAGTTCTAAACAAAGCGTTGTGGCGGGATCTACATGTGAAGCAGAGTACATAGCTGCTTCTGAAGCAGCAAATGAAGGAGTCTGGATGAAGGAGTTCATTTCCGATCTAGGTGTCATACCTAGTACATCGGGACCAATGAAGATCTTCTGTGACAATACTGGTGCAATTGCCTTGGCAAAGGAATCTAGATTTCACAAGAGGACCAAGCACATCAAGAGACGCTTCAATTCCATTCGGGACCAAGTCCAAGTGGGAGACATAGAGATTTACAAGATACATACGGATCTGAATGTTGCAGACCCGTTGACTAAGCCTCTCTCACGAGCAAAACATGATCAGCACCAAGACTTCATGGGTGTTAGAATCATTACTATGTAAACTAGATTATTGACTCTAGTGCAAGTGGGAGACTGAAGGAAATATGCCCTAGAGGCAATAATAAAGTTATTATTTATTTCCTCATATCATGATAAATGTTTATTATTCATGCTAAAATTGTATTAACCGGAAACATGATACATGTGTGAATACATAGACAAACATATAGTCACTAGTATGCCTCTACTTGACTAGCTCATTAATCAAAGATGGTTATGTTTCCTAACCATAGACATGTGTTGCCATTTGATTAATGGGATCACATCACTAGGAGAATGATGTGATCGACATGACCCATTCCGTTAGCCTAGCACTTGATCGTTTAGTATATTGCTATTGCTTTCTTCATGACTTATACATGTTCCTGAAACTATGAGATTATGCAACTCCCATTTCCCGGAGGAACACTTTGGGTACTACCAAACATCACAACGTAACTGGGTGATGATAAAGGAGTACTACAGGTGTCTCCAAAGGTACATGTTGAGTTGGCGTATTTCGAGATTAGGTTTTGTCACTCCGATTGTCGGAGAGGTATCTCTAGGCCCTCTCGGTAATGCACATCACTATAAGCCTTGCAAGCAATGTGACCAATGAGTTGGTTACGGGATCATGCATTACGTAACGAGTAAAGAGACTTGCCGGTAACGAGATTGAACTAGGTATTGGATACCGACGATCGAATCTCGGGCAAGTAACATACCGATGACAAAGGGAACAACGTATGTTGTTATGCGGTTTGACCGATAAAGATCTTCATAGAATATGTAGGAACCAATATGGGCATCCAGGTTCCGCTATTGGTTATTGACCGAGAATGGTTCTAGGTCATGTCTACATTGTTCCCGAACCCGTAGGGTCCGCATGCTTAATGTTACGATGACAGTTTTATTGTGAGTTTATAAGTTTTGATGTACCGAAGTTTGTTCGGAGTCCCGGATGTGATAACAGACATTACGAGGAGTCTTGAAATGGTCGAGACATAAAGATTGATATATTGGACAACTATATTCGGACACCGGAAGTGTTCCGGGTTATTTCGGAGAAAACCGGAGTGCCGGAGGGTTACCGGACCCCCCCAGGAGAGTAATGGGCCTTATGGGACTTAGTGGAAAGGAGAGAGGGGCGGCTAGCATGGGCCGCGCGCCCCCTCCCCCTCTGGTCCGAATTGGACTAGGAAGGGGGGGGGGGCGGCGCCCCCCCTCTTTCCTTCCCCCTCTTCCCCTTCCTTCCCCCTCCTAGTAGGAGCAGGAAAGGAGGAGTCCTACTCCTACTAGGAGGAGGATTCCTCCTCCTTGGCGCGCCCTCTAAGGGCCGGCCGGCCTCCCCCCTTGCTCCTTTATATACGGGGGCAGGGGGGCACCCCATAGACACACAAGTTGATCTACGGATCGTTCCTTAGCCGTGTGCGGTGCCCCCCTCCACCATATTCCACCTCGGTCATATCGTCGTGGAGTTTAGGCGAAGCCCTGCGCTGGTAGAACATCATCATCGTCACCACGCCATCGTGCTGATGGAACTCATCCCCGAAGCTTTGCTGGATCGGAGCCCGGGGATCGTCATCGAGCTGAACGTGTGCTGAACTCGGAGGTGCCATACGGTGCTTGGATCGTTCGGATCGTAAAGACGTACGACTACATCAACCGCGTTGTGCTAACGCTTCCGCTTACGGTCTACGAGGGTACATGGACAACACTCTCCCCTCTCGTTGCTATGCCATCACCATGATCTTGCGTGTGCATAGGAATTTTTTTGAAATTACTAGGTTCCCCAATAGTCATGTCTACATAGTTCTCGAACCCGTAGGGTCCGCACGCTTAACGTTACGATGACAGTTTTATTATGAGTTTATGATTTTTGATGTACCGAAGGAGTTCAGAGTCCCGGATGAGATCGGGGACATGACGAGGAGTCTCGAAATGGTCGAGACGTAAAGATCGATATATTGGACGACTATATTCGGAGTTCGGAAAGGTTCCGAGTGATTCGGGTATTTTTCGGAGCACCGAAGAGTTACGGGAATTCGTATTGGGCCTCAATGGGCCATACGGGAAAGGAGAGTGTAGGATCGAAAGTATGTCTAGAGGGGGGGGGGGGGGGGGGTGATTAGACTACTTGACAATATAAAAATTATGCCTTTTGACAAAGACAAGTTTTTGGCAGATTCACGATTATGATCAAGTCAAGCATCACCCTACACATGCAATTCTAGAGTATAGGCAGCGGAAAGTAAATTGCACATGTAGTAAAGAGAGGTGGAGAAGAGCAAACGCAATTTTGGAGACGCGGTGATTTTTTCACGTGGTTCCGATAGGTGGTGCTATCGTCATTCCACGTTGATGGAGACTTCAACCCACGGAGGGTAACGGCTGCGAGAGTCCACGGAGGGCTCCACCCACGAAGGGTCCACGAAGAAGCAACCTTGTCTATGCCATCATGGCCTACGCCCACGGAGGGCTAGCCTTACTCGGGGTAGATCTTCACGAAGTAGGCGATCTCCTTGCCCTTACAAACTTCTTGGTTCAACTCCACATCTCGACGGAGGCTCCCAAGCGACACCTAACCAATCTAGGAGGCACCACCCTCCAAAAGGTAATAGATGGTGTTGATGATGATGAACTCCTTGCTCTTGTGCTTCAAATGATAATCTCCCCAACACTCAACTCTCCTCACTGATTTGGCTGTGGTGGAAGAAAGGATTGAGTGGAAAGCAACTTGGGAAGGCTAGAGATCAAGCTTCATATGGTGGGAGTGGAGCAACTTGATCTCAACACAAGGGTAGGTAGTTCTCTTCTCAGAAATGTAAGGTAGGAGTGGTAGTTCTTGAAGGAAATATGCCCTAGAGGCAATAATAAAGTTATTATTTATTTCCTTATTTCATGATAAATGTTTATTATTCATGCTAGAATTGTATTAACCGGAAACATAATACATGTGTGAATACATAGACAAACATAGTGTCACTAGTATGCCTCTACTTGACTAGCTCGTTTATCAGAGATGGTTATGTTTCCTAACCATGGACAAAAGAGTTGTCATTTGATTAACGGGATCACATCATTAGGAGAGTGATGTGATTGACTTGACCCATTCCGTTAGCTTAGCACTTGATCGTTTAGTATGTTGCTATTGCTTTCTTCATGACTTATACGTGTTCCTGTAACTATGAGATTATGCAACTCCCGTTTACCGGAGGAACACTTTGGGTACTACCAAACGTCACAACATAACTGGGTGATTATAAAGGAGTACTACAGGTGTCTCCAAAGGTACATGTTGAGTTGGCGTATTTCGAGATTAGGTTTTGTCACTCCGATTGTCGGAGAGGTATCTCTGGGCCCTCTCGGTAATACTCATCACTTAAGCCTTGCAAGCATTATAACTAATGAGTTAGTTATGAGATGACGTATTACAGAACGAGTAAAGAGACTTGCCGGTAACGAGATTGAACTAGGTATTGGATACCGACGATCGAATCTCGGGTAAGTAACATACCAATGACAAAGGGAACAAAGTATGTTGTTATGCGGTTTGACCGATAAAGATCTTCATAGAATATGTGGGAGCCAATATGGGCATCCAGGTCCCGCTATTGGTTATTGACCGGAAACATGTCTCGGTCATGTCTACATAGTTCTCGAACCCGTAGGGTCCGCACGCTTAACGTTTCGTTGACGATATAGTATTATATGAGTTATACATGTTGGTAACCGAATATTGTTCGGAGTCCCGGATGAGATCATGGACATGACGAGGAACTCCGGAATGGTCCGGAGATAAAGTTTGATATATGGAATAATAGTGTTTGATCTCCGGAAGGGTTCCGGAATTCACCGGAAGGGGTTCCGGATGTTTCCCGAAATGTTTGGGTACGAGAACACGTTATTTGGGCCAAAGGGGAAAGCCCATGAGGCTTATGGAAAGTGCAAAAGGAAGTTTTGCGGAGACCAGAGGCTAGACGCCAGGAACCCTGGCGTCTAGGGGTAGACGCCGGGAACCCTGGCGTCTAGCCCTGGAGTCCGTGTAGGACTCTTGCCTTTCAGGCAAAACCGACTTTGAGGAGGCTTTTACTCCAAGTTTCGACCCCAGGGCTCAACATATAAATAGAGGGGCAGGGCTAGCACCAAAGACACATCAAGAAACACCAAGCCGTGTGCCGGCAACCCCGTCCCCTCTAGTTTATCCTCCGTCATAGTTTCCGCAGCGCTTAGGCGAAGCCCTACGGAGATTGTTCTTCACCAACACCGTCACCACGCCGTCGTGCTGCCGGAACTCATCTACTACTTCGCCCGTCTTGCTGGATCGAGAAGGCGAGAACGTCATCGAGCTGAACGTGTGCAGAACTCGGAGGTGCCGTGCGTTCGGTACTTGGATCGGTCGGATCGTGAAGACGTACGACTACATCAACCGCGTTGATAAACGCTTCCGCTTAGCGATCTTCAAGGGTATGAAGATACACTCCCCTTCTCGTTGCTATACCATCACCATGATCTTGCGTGTGCGTAGGAATTTTTTTGAAATTACTACGTTCCCCAACAGTGGCATCCGAGCCTAGGTTTTATGCGTTGATGTTATATGCACGAGTAGAACACAAGTGAGTTGTGGACGATATAAGTCATACTGCCTACCAGCATGTCATACTTTGGTTCAGCGGTATTGTGAGATGAAGCGGCCCGGACCGACATTACGCGTACGCTTACGCGAGACTGGTTTCACCGTTACGAGCACTCGTGCTTAAAGGTGACTGGCGGGTGTCTGTCTCTCTCACTTTAGTTGAACCGAGTGTGGCTACGCCCGGTCCTTGCGAAGGTTAAAACGGAGTCTATTTGACAAACTATCGTTGTGGTTTTGATGCGTAGGTAAGAACGGTTCTTGCTAAGCCCGTAGCAGCCACGTAAAATTTGCAACAACAAAGTAGAGGACGTCTAACTTGTTTTTGCAGGGCATGTTGTGATGTGATATGGTCAAGACGTGATGCTATATTTTATTGTATGAGATGATCATGTTTTGTAACCGAAGTTATCGGCAACTGGCAGGAGCCATATGGTTGTCGCTTTATTGTATGAAATTCAAACGCCCTGTAATTGCTTTACTTTATCACTAAGCGGTAGCGATAGTCGTAGAAGCAATAGATGGCGTAACGACAACGATGCTACGATGGAGATCAAGGTGTCGCGCCGGTGACGATGGTGATCATGACGGTGCTTCGAAGATGGAGATCACAAGCACAAGATGATGATGGCCATATCATATCACTTATATTGATTGCATGAGATGTTTATCCTTTATGCATCTTATCTTGCTTTGATTGACGGTAGCATTTTAAGATGATCTCTCACTAATTATCAAGAAGTGTTCTCCCTGAGTATGCACCGTTGCGAAAGTTCTTCGTGCTGAGACACCACGTGATGATCGGGTGTGATAGGCTCTACGTTCAAATACAACGGGTGCAAAATAGTTGCACACGCGGAATACTCAGGTTATACTTGACGAGCCTAGCATATACAGATATGGCCTCGGAACACGGAGACCGAAAGGTCGAGCGTGAATCATATAGTAGATATGATCAACATAGAGATGTTCACCATTGAAACTACTCCATCTCACGTGATGATCGGACATGGTTTAGTTGATTTGGATCACGTGATCACTTAGATGACTAGAGAGATGTCTGTCTAAGTGGGAGTTCTTAAGTAATATGATTAATTGAACTTTAATTTATCATGAACTTAGTCCTGGTAGTATTTTGCAAATTATGTTGTAGATCAATAGCTTGCATTGTTGCTTTCATATGTTTATTTTGATATGTTCCTAGAGAAAATTGTGTTGAAAGATGTTAGTAGCAATGATGCGGATTGGATCCGTGATCTGAGGTTTATCCTCATTGCTGCACAGAAGAATTATGTCCTTGATGCACCGCTAGGTGACAAACCTATGCAGGAGCAGATGCAGACGTTATGAACGTTTGGCTAGCTCAATATGATGACTACTTGATAGTTTAGTGCACCATGCTTAACGGCTTAGAATCAGGACTTCAAAGACGTTTTGAACGTCATGGACCATATGAGATGTTCCAGGAGTTGAAGTTAATATTTCCAGCAAATACCCGAGTTGAGAGACATGAAGTCTCCAACAAGTTCTATAGCTAAAAGATGGAGGAGAATCGCTCAACTAGTGAGCATGTGCTCAGATTGTCTGGGTACTTCAATCGCTTGAATCAAGTGGGAGTTAATCTTCCAGATAAGATAGTGATTGACAGAATTCTCTAGTCACCATCACCAAGTTAGTAGAACTTCGTGATGAACTATAGTATGCAAGGGATGACGAAAACGATTCCCGAGCTCTTCGTGATGTTGAAATCGACGAATGTAGAAATCAAGAAAGAGCATCAAGTGTTGATGATTGACAAAACCACTAGTTTCAAGAGTAGGGCAAAGGGAAAGAAAGGGAACTTCAAGTGGAAAGACAAGCAAGTTGTCACTCCTGCAATGAAGCCCAAAGCTGGACCATAGCCTGAAACTGAGTGTTTACACTGCAAAGGAAATGGTCACTGGAAGCGGAAATGCCCTGAATATTTGGTTGATAAGAAGGATGGCAAAGTGAACAAGGGTATATTTGATATACAGATTATTGATGTGTGCCATACTAGTGTTTATAGTAGCCCCTGAGTATTTGATACTTGTTCGGTTGCTAAGATTAGTAACTCGAAACGGGAGTTGCAGAATAAACAGAGACTAGTTAAGGGTGTGGTGACGATGTGTGTTGGAAATAGTTCCAAGATTGATATGATCATCATCGCACACTCCCTATACTTCTGGGATTAGTGTTAAACCTAAATAAGTGTTATTTGGTGTTTGCGTTGAGCATGAATATGATTTGATCATGTTTATTGCAATACGGTTATTCATGTAAGTTAGAGAATAATTGTTGTTCTGTTTTCATGAATAAAACCTTCTATGGTCATACACCCAATGAAAATGGTTTGTTGGATCTCGATCGTGTGATACACACATTCATAATATTGAAGCCAAAAGATACAAAGTTAATAATGATAGTGCAACTTATTTGTGGCACTGCCGTTTGGGTCATATTGGTGTAAAGCGCATGAAGAAACTCCATAAAGATGGATTTTCAGAATCACTTGGTTATGAATCATTTGATGCTTGCGAACCGTGCCTTTTGGGCAAGATGACTAAAACTCCGTTCTTCAGAACAATGGAACGAGCTACTGACTTATTGGAAATAATACATACTGATGTATGCAGACCAATGAGTATGAAGGCTCGTGGCAAGTATCGTTATTTTCTGACCTTCACAAGATGATTTGAGCAGATATGGGTATATCTACTTGATGAAACATAAGTCTGAAATAGTTGAAAGGTTCAAAGAATTTCAGAGTGAAGTGGAAAAATCATCGTAACAAGAAAATAAGGTTTCTGCGATCTGATCGCGAAGACGAATATTTGAGTTACGAGTTTGGTCTTCAACTAAAACAACGTGAAATAGTTTCACAGTTCACGCCACCTGGAACACCACAACATTATGGTGTGTCCGAACGTTGTAATCGTACTTTATTGGATATGGTGCGATCTATGATGTTTCTTACTGATTTACCATTGTCGTTTTGGGGTTATGCATTAGAGACAGCTGCATTCACGTTAAAAGGGCACCATCTAAATCCGTTGAGACGACACTATATGAACTGTGGTTTAGCAAGAAACCCAAGTTGTCGTTTCTTAAAGTTTGGGGCTGCGATGCCTATGTGAAAAAGTTTCATCCTGACAAGCTCGAACCCAAATCGGAGAAGTGCGTCTTCATAGAATACCAAAAGGAAATTGTTGGGTACACCTTCTATCACAGATCCGAAGGCAAGATATTCGTTGCTAAAAATGGATCCTTTCTAGAGAAGGAGTTTCTCTCGAAAGAAGTGAGTGGGAGGAAAGTAGAACTTGATGAGGTAACTGTACCTGCTCCCTTATTGGAAAGTAGTTCATCACAGAAATCAGTTCCTGTGACAAATACACCAATTAGTGAGGAAGCTAATGATATTGATCATGAAACTTTAGATCAAGTTACTACAGAACCTCGTAGGTCTTCCAGAGTAAGATCCGCACCAGAGTGGTGTAGTAATCATGTTCTGGAAGTCATGTTACTAGACCATGATGAACCTACGAACTATGAGGAAGCGATGATGAGCCCAAATTCCGCGAGATGGCTTGAGGCCATAAAATCTGAGATATGATCCATGTATGACAACAAAGTCTGGACTTTGATTGACTTGCTCGATGATCAGCAAGCCATGTTAAATGAATGGATCTTCAAGAGGAAGACGGACACTGATAGTAGTGTTACTATCCACCAAGCTCGACTTGTTGCGAAAGGTTTTCAACAAGTTCAAGGTGTTGAATACGATGAGATTTTCTCACTCGTATCGATGCTTAAGTCCGTCTGAATCATGTTAGCAATTGCCACATTTTATGAAATCTGGCAAATGGATGTCAAAACTGCATTCCTTAATGGATTTATTAAAGAAGAGTTGTATATGATGCAACCAGAAGGTTTTGTCAATCCTAAAGGTGCTAACAAAATGTGCAAGCTCTAGCGATCCATCTATGGACTGGTGCAAGCATCTCGGAGTTGGAATATACGCTTTGATAAGTTGATCAAAGCATATAGTTTTATATGGACTTACGATGAAGCCTGTATTTACAATAAAGTGAGTGGGAGCACTACAGCCTTTCTGATTAGTATATGTGAGTGACATATTGTTGATCAAAAATGATGTAGAATTTTTCTGCAAAGCATAAAGGAGTGTTTTAAAGGAGTTCTTTAAAAGTAAAAGACCTCAGTAAAAGCTACTTACATATTGAGCATCAAGATCTATTGAGATAGATCAAGACGCTTGATAAGATTTTCAGTGAGTACATACCTTGACAAGATTTTGAAATAGTTCAAAATGGAACAGTCAAAGAAAGAGTTCTTGCCTGTGTTGCAAAGGTATGAAATTGAGTAAGACTCAAATCCCGACCACAGCAGAAAATAGAAAGAGAATGAAAAGTCATTCCCTATGCCTCAGTCATAGGTTCTATAAAGTATGCTATGCTATGTACCAGACCTATTGTATACCTTGCTCTGAATTTGGCAAGAGGGTACAATAGTGATCTAGGAGTAGATCACTGTACATTGGTCAAAAATATCCTGAGTAAGGACTAAGGAGATGTTTCTCGATTATGGAGGTGATAAAAGAGTTTGTTGTAAAAGTTACATCAGTGCAAACTTTTACACTGATCCAGATGACTCTAAGTCTCAACCTGGATACATATTGAAAGTGGAGCAATTAGCTAGAGTAGCTCCATGCAGAGCATTGTGGACATAAAATATTTGCAAAATACATACGGCTCTGAATGTGACAGACCCGTTGACTAAGCTTCTCTCACGAGCAAAACATGATCACACCTTAGTACTCTTTGGGTGTTAATCACATAGCGATGTGAACTAGACTCTAGTAAACCCTTTGGGTGTTGTTCACATGATGATGTGAACTATGGGTGTTAATCATATACAGATATGAATATTGGTGTTAAATCACATGGCGATGTGAACTAGATTATTGACTCTAGTGCAAGTGGGAGACTGAAGGAAATATGCCCTAGAGGCAATAATAAAGTTATTATTTATTTCCTTATTTCATGATAAATGTTTATTATTCATGCTAGCATTGTATTAACCGGAAACATAATACATGTGTGAATACATAGACAAACATAGTGTCACTAGTATGCCTCTACTTGACTAGCTCGTTTATCAGAGATGGTTATGTTTCCTAACCATGGACAAAAGAGTTGTCATTTGATTAACGGGATCACATCATTAGGAGAATGATGTGATTGACTTGACCCATTCCGTTAGCTTAGCACTTGATCGTTTAGCATATTGCTATTGCTTTCTTCATGACTTATACGTGTTCCTGTAACTATGAGATTATGCAACTCCCGTTTACCGGAGGAACACTTTGGGTACTACCAAACGTCACAACGTAACTGGGTGATTATAAAGGAGTACTACAGGTGTCTCCAAAGGTACATGTTGAGTTGGCGTATTTCGAGATTAGGTTTTGTCACTCCGATTGTCGGAGAGGTATCTCTGGGCCCTCTCGGTAATACTCATCACTTAAGCCTTGCAAGCATTATAACTAATGAGTTAGTTATGAGATGACGTATTACAGAACGAGTAAAGAGACTTGCCGGTAACGAGATTGAACTAGGTATTGGATACCGACGATCGAATCTCGGGTAAGTAACATACCAATGACAAAGGGAACAAAGTATGTTGTTATGCGGTTTGACCGATAAAGATCTTCGTAGAATATGTGGGAGCCAATATGGGCATCCAGGTCCCGCTATTGGTTATTGACCGGAAACATGTCTCGGTCATGTCTACATAGTTCTCGAACCCGTAGGGTCCGCACGCTTAATGTTTCATTGACGATATAGTATTATATGAGTTATACATGTTGGTAACCGAATATTGTTCGGAGTCCCGGATGAGATCATGGACATGACGAGGAACTCCGGAATGGTCCGGAGATAAAGTTTGATATATGGAATAATAGTGTTTGATCTCCGGAAGGGTTCCGGAATTCACCGGAAGGGGTTCCGGATGTTTCCCGAAATGTTTGGGTACGAGAACACGTTATTTGGGCCAAAGGGGAAAGCCCATGAGGCTTATGGAAAGTGCAAAAGGAAGTTTTGCGGAGACCAGAGGCTAGACGCCAGGAACCCTGGCGTCTAGGGGTAGACGCCGGGAACCCTGGCGTCTAGCCCTGGAGTCCGTGTAGGACTCTTGCCTTTCAGGCAAAACCGACTTTGAGGAGGCTTTTACTCCAAGTTTCGACCCCAGGGCTCAACATATAAATAGAGGGGCAGGGCTAGCACCAAAGACACATCAAGAAACACCAAGCCGTGTGCCGGCAACCCCGTCCCCTCTAGTTTATCCTCCGTCATAGTTTCCGCAGCGCTTAGGCGAAGCCCTACGGAGATTGTTCTTCACCAACACCGTCACCACGCCGTCGTGCTGCCGGAACTCATCTACTACTTCGCCCGTCTTGCTGGATCGAGAAGGCGAGGACGTCATCGAGCTGAACGTGTGCAGAACTCGGAGGTGCCGTGCGTTCGGTACTTGGATCGGTCGGATCGTGAAGACGTACGACTACATCAACCGCGTTGATAAACGCTTCCGCTTAGCGATCTTCAAGGGTATGAAGATACACTCCCCTTCTCGTTGCTATACCATCACCATGATCTTGCGTGTGCGTAGGAATTTTTTTGAAATTACTACGTTCCCCAACAGTGGCATCCGAGCCTAGGTTTTATGCGTTGATGTTATATGCACGAGTAGAACACAAGTGAGTTGTGGACGATATAAGTCATACTGCCTACCAGCATGTCATACTTTGGTTCAGCGGTATTGTGAGATGAAGCGGCCCGGACCGACATTACGCGTACGCTTACGCGAGACTGGTTTCACCGTTACGAGCACTCGTGCTTAAAGGTGTCTGGCGGGTGTCTGTCTCTCTCACTTTAGTTGAACCGAGTGTGGCTACGCCCGGTCCTTGCGAAGGTTAAAACGGAGTCTATTTGACAAACTATCATTGTGGTTTTGATGCGTAGGTAAGAACGGTTCTTGCTAAGCCCGTAGCAGCCACGTAAAATTTGCAACAACAAAGTAGAGGACGTCTAACTTGTTTTTGCAGGGCATGTTGTGATGTGATATGGTCAAGACGTGATGCTATATTTTATTGTATGAGATGATCATGTTTTGTAACCGAAGTTATCGGCAACTGGCAGGAGCCATATGGTTGTCGCTTTATTGTATGAAATGCAAACGCCCTGTAATTGCTTTACTTTATCACTAAGCGGTAGCGATAGTCGTAGAAGCAATAGATGGCGTAACGACAACGATGTTACGATGGAGATCAAGGTGTCGTGCCGGTGACGATGGTGATCATGACGGTGCTTCGAAGATGGAGATCACAAGCACAAGATGATGATGGCCATATCATATCACTTATATTGATTGCATGAGATGTTTATCCTTTATGCATCTTATCTTGCTTTGATTGACGGTAGCATTTTAAGATGATCTCTCACTAATTATCAAGAAGTGTTCTCCCTGAGTATGCACCGTTGCGAAAGTTCTTCGTGCTGAGACACCACGTGATGATCGGGTGTGATAGGCTCTACGTTCAAATACAACGGGTGCAAAACAGTTGCACACGCGGAATACTCAGGTTATACTTGACGAGCCTAGCATATACAGATATGGCCTCGGAACACGGAGACCGAAAGGTCGAGCGTGAATCATATAGTAGATATGATCAACATAGAGATGTTCACCATTGAAACTACTCCATCTCACGTGATGATCGGACATGGTTTAGTTGATTTGGATCACGTGATCACTTAGATGACTAGAGAGATGTCTGTCTAAGTGGGAGTTCTTAAGTAATATGATTAATTGAACTTTAATTTATCATGAACTTAGTCCTGGTATTATTTTGCAAATTATGTTGTAGATCAATAGCTTGCATTGTTGCTTTCATATGTTTATTTTGATATGTTCCTAGAGAAAATTGTGTTGAAAGATGTTAGTAGCAATGATGCGGATTGGATCCGTGATCTGAGGTTTATCCTCATTGCTGCACAGAAGAATTATGTCCTTGATGCACCGCTAGGTGACAAACCTATTGCAGGAGCAGATGCAGACGTTATGAACGTTTGGCTAGCTCAATATGATGACTACTTGATAGTTTAGTGCACCATGCTTAACGGCTTAGAATCGGGACTTCAAAGACGTTTTGAACGTCATGGACCATATGAGATGTTCCAGGAGTTGAAGTTAATATTTCCAGCAAATACCCGAGTTGAGAGACATGAAGTCTCCAACAAGTTCTATAGCTAAAAGATGGAGGAGAATCGCTCAACTAGTGAGCATGTGCTCAGATTGTCTGGGTACTTCAATCGCTTGAATCAAGTGGGAGTTAATCTTCCAGATAAGATAGTGATTGACAGAATTCTCTAGTCACCATCACCAAGTTAGTAGAACTTCGTGATGAACTATAGTATGCAAGGGATGACGAAAACGATTCCCGAGCTCTTCGTGATGTTGAAATCGACGAAGGTAGAAATCAAGAAAGAGCATCAAGTGTTGATGATTGACAAAACCACTAGTTTCAAGAGTAGGGCAAAGGGAAAGAAAGGGAACTTCAAGTGGAAAGACAAGCAAGTTGTCACTCCTGCGATGAAGCCCAAAGCTGGACCATAGCCTGAAACTGAGTGTTTACACTGCAAAGGAAATGGTCACTGGAAGCGGAAATGCCCTGAATATTTGGTTGATAAGAAGGATGGCAAAGTGAACAAGGGTATATTTGATATACAGATTATTGATGTGTGCCATACTAGTGTTTATAGTAGCCCCTGAGTATTTGATACTTGTTCGGTTGCTAAGATTAGTAACTCGAAACGGGAGTTGCAGAATAAACAGAGACTAGTTAAGGGTGTGGTGACGATGTGTGTTGGAAATAGTTCCAAGATTGATATGATCATCATCGCATACTCCCTATACTTCTGGGATTAGTGTTAAACCTAAATAAGTGTTATTTGGTGTTTGCGTTGAGCATGAATAGGATTTGATCATGTTTATTGCAATACGGTTATTCATGTAAGTTAGAGAATAATTGTTGTTCTGTTTTCATGAATAAAACCTTCTATGGTCATACACCCAATGAAAATGGTTTGTTGGATCTCGATCGTGTGATACACACATTCATAATATTGAAGCCAAAAGATACAAAGTTAATAATGATAGTGCAACTTATTTGTGGCACTGCCGTTTGGGTCATATTGGTGTAAAGCGCATGAAGAAACTCCATAAAGATGGATTTTCAGAATCACTTGGTTATGAATCATTTGATGCTTGCGAACCGTGCCTTTTGGGCAAGATGACTAAAACTCCGTTCTTCAGAACAATGGAACGAGCTACTGACTTATTGGAAATAATACATACTGATGTATGCAGACCAATGAGTATGAAGGCTCGTGGCAAGTATCGTTATTTTCTGACCTTCACAAGATGATTTGAGCAGATATGGGTATATCTACTTGATGAAACATAAGTCTGAAATAGTTGAAAGGTTCAAAGAATTTCAGAGTGAAGTGGAAAAATCATCGTAACAAGAAAATAAGGTTTCTGCGATCTGATCGCGAAGACGAATATTTGAGTTACGAGTTTGGTCTTCAACTAAAACAACGTGAAATAGTTTCACAGTTCACGCCACCTGGAACACCACAACATTATGGTGTGTCCGAACGTTGTAATCGTACTTTATTGGATATGGTGCGATCTATGATGTTTCTTACTGATTTACCATTGTCGTTTTGGGGTTATGCATTAGAGACAGCTGCATTCACGTTAAAAGGGCACCATCTAAATCCGTTGAGACGACACTATATGAACTGTGGTTTAGCAAGAAACCCAAGTTGTCGTTTCTTAAAGTTTGGGGCTGCGATGCCTATGTGAAAAAGTTTCATCCTGACAAGCTCGAACCCAAATCGGAGAAGTGCGTCTTCATAGAATACCCAAAGGAAATTGTTGGGTACACCTTCTATCACAGATCCGAAGGCAAGATATTCGTTGCTAAAAATGGATCCTTTCTAGAGAAGGAGTTTCTCTCGAAAGAAGTGAGTGGGAGGAAAGTAGAACTTGATGAGGTAACTGTACCTGCTCCCTTATTGGAAAGTAGTTCATCACAGAAATCAGTTCCTGTGACAAATACACCAATTAGTGAGGAAGCTAATGATATTGATCATGAAACTTTAGATCAAGTTACTACAGAACCTCGTAGGTCTTCCAGAGTAAGATCCGCACCAGAGTGGTGTAGTAATCATGTTCTGGAAGTCATGTTACTAGACCATGATGAACCTACGAACTATGAGGAAGCGATGATGAGCCCAAATTCCGCGAGATGGCTTGAGGCCATAAAATATGAGATATGATCCATGTATGACAACAAAGTCTGGACTTTGATTGACTTGCTCGATGATCAGCAAGCCATGTTAAATGAATGGATCTTCAAGAGGAAGACGGACACTGATAGTAGTGTTACTATCCACCAAGCTCGACTTGTTGCGAAAGGTTTTCAACAAGTTCAAGGTGTTGAATACGATGAGATTTTCTCACTCGTATCGATGCTTAAGTCCGTCTGAATCATGTTAGCAATTGCCACATTTTATGAAATCTGGCAAATGGATGTCAAAACTGCATTCCTTAATGGATTTATTAAAGAAGAGTTGTATATGATGCAACCAGAAGGTTTTGTCAATCCTAAAGGTGCTAACAAAATGTGCAAGCTCCAGCGATCCATCTATGGACTGGTGCGAGCATCTCGGAGTTGGAATATACGCTTTGATAAGTTGATCAAAGCATATAGTTTTATATGGACTTACGATGAAGCCTGTATTTACAATAAAGTGAGTGAGAGCACTACAGCCTTTCTGATTAGTATATGTGAGTGACATATTGTTGATCAGAAATGATGTAGAATTTTTCTGCAAAGCATAAAGGAGTGTTTTAAAGGAGTTCTTTAAAAGGAAAAGACCTCAGTAAAAGCTACTTACATATTGAGCATCAAGATCTATTGAGATAGATCAAGACGCTTGATAAGATTTTCAATGAGTACATACCTTGACAAGATTTTGAAATAGTTCAAAATGGAACAGTCAAAGAAAGAGTTCTTGCCTGTGTTGCAAAGGTATGAACTTGAGTAAGACTCAAATCCCGACCACAGCAGAAAATAGAAAGAGAATGAAAAGTCATTCCCTATGCCTCAGTCATAGGTTCTATAAAGTATGCTATGCTATGTACCAGACCTATTGTATACCTTGCTCTGAATTTGGCAAGAGGGTACAATAGTGATCTAGGAGTAGATCACTGTACATTGGTCAAAAATATCCTGAGTAAGGACTAAGGAGATGTTTCTCGATTATGGAGGTGATAAAAGAGTTTGTTGTAAAAGTTACATCAGTGCAAACTTTTACACTGATCCAGATGACTCTAAGTCTCAACCTGGATACATATTGAAAGTGGAGCAATTAGCTAGAGTAGCTCCATGCAGAGCATTGTGGACATAAAATATTTGCAAAATACATATGGCTCTGAATGTGACAGACCCGTTGACTAAGCTTCTCTCACGAGCAAAACATGATCACACCTTAGTACTCTTTGGGTGTTAATCACATAGCGATGTGAACTAGACTCTAGTAAACCCTTTGGGTGTTGTTCACATGATGATGTGAACTATGGGTGTTAATCATATACAGATATGAATATTGGTGTTAAATCACATGGCGATGTGAACTAGATTATTGACTCTAGTGCAAGTGGGAGACTGAAGGAAATATGCCCTAGAGGCAATAATAAAGTTATTATTTATTTCCTTATTTCATGATAAATGTTTATTATTCATGCTAGAATTGTATTAACCGGAAACATAATACATGTGTGAATACATAGACAAACATAGTGTCACTAGTATGCCTCTACTTGACTAGCTCGTTTATCAGAGATGGTTATGTTTCCTAACCATGGACAAAAGAGTTGTCATTTGATTAACCGGATCACATCATTAGGAGAATGATGTGATTGACTTGACCCATTCCGTTAGCTTAGCACTTGATCGTTTAGCATATTGCTATTGCTTTCTTCATGACTTATACGTGTTCCTGTAACTATGAGATTATGCAACTCCCGTTTACCGGAGGAACACTTTGGGTACTACCAAACGTCACAACGTAACTGGGTGATTATAAAGGAGTACTACAGGTGTCTCCAAAGGTACATGTTGAGTTGGCATATTTCGAGATTAGGTTTTGTCACTCCGATTGTCGGAGAGGTATCTCTGGGCCCTCTCGGTAATACTCATCACTTAAGCCTTGCAAGCATTATAACTAATGAGTTAGTTATGAGATGACGTATTACAGAACGAGTAAAGAGACTTGCCGGTAACGAGATTGAACTAGGTATTGGATACCGACGATCGAATCTCGGGTAAGTAACATACCAATGACAAAGGGAACAAAGTATGTTGTTATGCGGTTTGACCGATAAAGATCTTCATAGAATATGTGGGAGCCAATATGGGCATCCAGGTCCCGCTATTGGTTATTGACCGGAAACATGTCTCGGTCATGTCTACATAGTTCTCGAACCCGTAGGGTCCGCACGCTTAACGTTTCGTTGACGATATAGTATTATATGAGTTATACATGTTGGTAACCGAATATTGTTCGGAGTCCCGGATGAGATCATGGACATGACGAGGAACTCCGGAATGGTCCGGAGATAAAGTTTGATATATGGAATAATAGTGTTTGATCTCCGGAAGGGTTCCGGAATTCACCGGAAGGGGTTCCGGATGTTTCCCGAAATGTTTGGGTACGAGAACACGTTATTTGGGCCAAAGGGGAAAGCCCATGAGGCTTATGGAAAGTGCAAAAGGAAGTTTTGCGGAGACCAGAGGCTAGACGCCAGGAACCCTGGCGTCTAGGGGTAGACGCCGGGAACCCTGGCGTCTAGCCCTGGAGTCCGTGTAGGACTCTTGCCTTTCAGGCAAAACCGACTTTGAGGAGGCTTTTACTCCAAGTTTCGACCCCAGGGCTCAACATATAAATAGAGGGGCAGGGCTAGCACCAAAGACACATCAAGAAACACCAAGCCGTGTGCCGGCAACCCCGTCCCCTCTAGTTTATCCTCCGTCATAGTTTCCGCAGCGCTTAGGCGAAGCCCTGCGGAGATTGTTCTTCACCAACACCGTCACCACGCCGTCGTGCTGCCGGAACTCATCTACTACTTCGCCCGTCTTGCTGGATTGAGAAGGCGAGGACGTCATCGAGCTGAACGTGTGCAGAACTCGGAGGTGCCGTGCGTTCGGTACTTGGATCGGTCGGATCATGAAGACGTACGACTACATCAACCGCGTTGATAAACGCTTCCGCTTAGCGATCTTCAAGGGTATGAAGATACACTCCCCTTCTCGTTGCTATACCATCACCATGATCTTGCGTGTGCATAGGAATTTTTTTGAAATTACTACGTTCCCCAACAGTTCTTTCTGATGGCTCGCTCCACGAATGAAGAGGGGGTGGAGGGGTATTTATAGCCTCCACACAAAATCCAACCGTTACACACATTTGACCAATCTCGGTGGGACCGAAGTTGACAACTCGGTGAGACCGAAAGTTCAAATCATGTGAACGTTGGGATTTTCGGTGGGACCGAAAATACAATCTCGGTTAGTCCGATTCGTGCAAAGACAGGAGCTTGCCAATCTCGGTGGGACCGACTTCATCATCTCGGTGACACCGATTTGATGACAGAAGGTTACAGAAGCTTGGCAACTCAAGTTTCGGTGAGACCGAGTTCAGAATCGGAAAATCCGAGTTTTCTAGGTTTGGCTTTATGGCTGAGGTGGTTCATCTCGGTGTGACTGAGTTTGGAATATCGGTGGGACCGAGATTACTTATGAGTGTATATGGCAGTGAAAGTTGCTGATAGTTTAGGAGATGTATCACTAAGCACTTTGAGCAACCAGATCATCATCATAACCTCATCCCCTTTTAATAGTATTGGCTTTCCTATGGACTCAATGTGATCTTGGATCACTAAACCAAAAATGGAGTCTTGAGCTTTTGCCAATGCTTGCCTTAGCATTTTGAGGGGTCCACTTCTTCAGTCCTTGCCATACCCATATCACTGAACTTTCTGAAATGATTCTCAAGTAACTATTAGTTCAATGATATATATGTTGTTATTAATTACCAAAACCACCCGGGGATTAGTTGCACTTTCAATCTCCCCCTTTTTGGTAATTGATGACAACATATAGATCAAAGCTTCGACAAAGGATATAATCAATGAATAATATCGTCGCTTTGAGAAGTATGTGATAAGCAAGAGCTCCCCCTAAATTTATGCATTATTTAAGATTTGCGTTTGAATGCAAATGCACAATCGATTAGGATCATGGGTCACTCTTCCATGTCACATACATCTTGGTGGAGCGCACAAAATGATAAGAATGAACAGCATGCATCCAATCACCAAGACATGAGTAAATGGTCATACAAGATATGAATAGCATAGGATAGGCATTAAGCACACATTAAGGCATAGTACGACCAAGCACTCATTAAAGTAGGATCAAACGTAGTATCAAACACACGGAATGTCTTGAAAATCAAAAATATCTCAAAGAAACCGCAAAAGAACGAAAGAGCAAAAGCGCAAGGACAAAAGCACTCTCTCTCTCTCGAAGTCCTATGATCTATACAATTTCTCCCCCTTTGGCAACAAGTTACCAAAAAGTTCGAAAAGGCATAGAGCTAAGCGTCACTGGGGACTCTGCTGGCGGCTCCTGTCTGGGTTGAGGTTGGAGTTGATATGGCAGCATCTGCGAAGACTTCTGCTGATGTCTGTGCTGGAGGAGTGGTCACTGGAGCTGGAGTTGGAGCAACTGATGGAACTGTGGGGGGTGCTGAAGCTGTAGTCCTGGTGTCTGTCACTGGAATAGCAGCTGATCGGGGTCCTGTGGGAACCGGAGCAGTCTGTTGATAAGCATCCTGGACTAAGTCATCCTGCATCTCACGCATAAGCTCTTCCTTCTCCCTCTTTGCTTCCTCAATGTCTGCCTCAAGCTTGTTGACAGTTACTTGCACTTCAGTCAGCTTCACATCCAGAGCATGGATCTTGTCTTCAACAATCCTCTCTAGGCTCTCCTGAGACTGTACAATGCTGGCCAGGCGTTGTTCAATCCTCTGGGTAGCTTCAAGGAGCTGCTCTCCAACACTCTTTGGTTTAGCTGCTGCTGCTGCTGCTTCCTTGTCAGCTTTGGCTTTCTTGGCAGCTTCAATCTTTGCTTGACCTTCAACTGATGTTGGATCCTCCTCATCCATCACAACAACATTATCCTCATGCTCAGGCTGCAGTGGTAGGTGTGCTCTATCCAACAAGTATGTGCCCGTGCCAAACTTGGCATTGATAAGCATCTGAATATGCGGGGCAAATCCACATGACCTTTTCTGGTCAGCTGCAGTCCTCTTGATGGTCTCAACTATCAAGTCCATCACCTTGAAAGGTGCTCTCTCATCAAGTATATGCAGCATGTTGATAGAGTATCCTCTGATCATGCGATGATCTCCAGACTTGGGCATCAAGGTATGCCTCAGAATAGTGTTAGTAGTAGGTAGACCTGCCTGGAGATAGTACACTGAGCCGAGCTTCCAGATTCCTAAATCCTTAGCTGGAACCTCTTTGTACATGTTCTTCATAGATTCATGGTTCTTCTTTGGAATACCATACACATCAACATCATCCTCTCTTGGCACTGGAGCATTCAGAAGTTCTGCCCATTCTTCAACAGTTGAAGAAAATCTTTGGCCTTCAGTCATCCATGTGATCTTTCCATCAGGATAGAAATGAGCTGTGGCATAGAATTGCATAATCATCTCATCATTCCAATTCGTCAACTTCTGACCTACAAAGTCTGCAACTCCACATGCAGTGAAGCTTTCATGCACATGTGGAAAGAAGTCTCTGTGCTCTTCACTGTCAATGTAGTTCCAATCAACATATCTTGTGTCTGCCACTATGGGCTTCTTGTCCATCAGCACAGTCTCATAGAAGTCCTGCTGTTCTCTGGTGTGGAATCTGGGATCAACAGCAGTTCTTCTCCTCACGGCATATGGGTCAGATTGTCTCCATAGCCTGAGACCTCTATCTTTCCTTTCCTTCATGTTCTCAGCTTGAGGATGAGCATCATTGTGAAGTGGCAGTTTCTGTCGAAGTTTCAGCAAAACTGGTGCCTCATCATCTGACACAGCTGGTGGCACATCATCTTTCTTCTTTTCAGATGCTGGAATGTTCCTGACTGTCTTTTTGGGTTTGGCAGCAGGCTTTGCTGGAGCTACCTTGACTGGAGCAGATTGCTTGGGCTTTGTAGTGGCTCCAGCCCTGATGGCATCACCCATGAACTTAGACTTCTGAGGAGGAGGCTGGGGTGCTTCCTCATCCTCATCTTCCTCTGCTGCATCATCATGCACTAACCTCTTCCTCTTGGAAGTTTTCTTCACCTTGCTTGTAGTTTCCTCTTCCAATCTCAGCTTCTTGGCAACAGTGGACTGCTTGACTTTTCTGGTGCCCTTCTTGGTTTGCTGACCTTGTGGCTCTTTGGCAACTACTTTTCTCTTGGGCTTTGAGGTGACTTCTTCCTCAACAACAAAATCTGAGTCTTCTTCATCTGAGTTCCTCTTCTTTCTGGCTCTGGTGGCTGCAGGAGGCAAACCACTTGGTGTGCTCCTCTCACCATCATCTGATGAGCTGCTGGGATCAGGACTAGTGCCTGCCTCTGGAATATCTACAATAGGAGACTCTGACCTGTTCTAGCTGTCACTGGCATCTGACATGGCTGACAACCTGTGAATAGATAAGGTGTAGGCAGAGAAGAAGAGTTATCACAAACTGCAGAAGTTTTTGCAAAAAGAATGAGTTCAAATTTTAGTATTAGGTTTTCACAGAAGACATTTCGGTCAGACCGAGTTTAAAATTCGGTGAATCCGAAGTGTTCAAACAGAAGCCTTCACACCACTTTCGGTTGGACCGAAGTGGGTTTCGGTCCTGCCGAAACACTAGGGTTTCACAGAATCCTCATTTCGGTCACACCGATTTGCACAACTCGGTTGGACCGAAAGGTGCAGTGCAATGGCCATAGGCCAAATTGGTCATACCGAAAATGTAAAATCGGTCTCACCGAGATGTGTTCGGCGGAAACCTAACCCTAAAACTTTTACTTGAATCTAGTCCAAACGAACTAATCTAGTGTTCTGGAAGATTTCAATCGTGGCAAGATACTAGGCAAACCAAACGTGCATTGAATCGGAGATGGGAGAACGAGTGGGATAGAAACTCACCCTAACTTGGTGGAGTTTCTCTACGGCGGCAACGGCACGGAGAAGATGTCCGTTGACGGCGACGGAGACCTGCGGCGAGGGCGCACAGGCGACGACGGAGATGATCCGGAGACCAGGGCGACGGCAGCAAGGGGTGTGGGGTCGAAGCGTTTGAAGAAGAAATCAACGCGCGCGGCCCTCGGAGTATATATACCCCTTTGCTGTCGGTGGGACCGAGTTGTAAAACTCGGTGGCACCGAGTTGAATAACTACTAGGCAGTTATACACTTCGGTCACGCCGAAATTCACAACTCGGTTTCACCGAGGTGAAAACCTAGATCAATCTAAATGTTTTCGGTTTGACCGAATTTGAGTGGGTTGGTCTGTCCGAAATCACTTAGAAGGTTTTGGAAGTTAGCCCTTGACGGATCGGTGGCTCCGAGTGCTCCTCACTCGGAGGGTCCGAAAATGACTTGTTCAAAGTTTGTGATGTAAGCATGAATAGAATTTGAGACAAGAAAGCATAGATAGCTAGGGGAGGTACTTAGGCATTCTTGTCCATCCATTTGGTCAGAAAAATCAAAACAACCAAAACAACAAATGGATGTCCTCGAATGGATAAAATCATGCATCCAACATGCTCACACAATAAGATAGCAAATGAAATATGTGTCAAACATGGACAATCAAAAACTCTAGCAACTAACACACAATTTGTCGATGACTAGGTCATCTTTATATGAGTATATTGACTTAGGAGTCAAATGAGAACATTTGATCATAGGTCATACTCATCGTTTAAGCACAAGTGGGGTTACCACTTTTACATAAAGCATTAATGTGTTCACATCATTTGAAGATGCTTTAGCTCAATTCTTTAGAGCAAAGCTCCCCCTAGATGTGAGAACCCCTTTTAAAGGGTCAAACTAACCTTGGGTTGTCGTAGAAGACTTCATGTAGATGTTGAAGATGTGGATGCTCAATGTTGATGAAGATCATCAAGAGTTGGGAGCAATCCTTTGGATTCGGGCACTTTCAATACCTACATGGGTTAGTCCCACAAGGAACAAACAAGGATATCCATGGACATAGATTGAAGTTCACAATAGATGATGTCCATGAAAGCAATGATTACCTTGTCCCTTGACTTACCAACAAGAGGGTTTGTGACTCCATGAACTAGTGCACAATGTGGAAGTTGGTTGCACAAGTTTTTTGCCAAAATGAATGTGAGTGAAGTATGTTGGCGGAGTCACCCTCAAGAACTCTCTAGTTCTTCTTCTTCGGGATCCACATCATCTTGATGGGAATCCTTGGGGTTGTAGTTGAGCTTGACGAAGTAGAACTTGATGTTTCCTTGGGAACCCACTTGACCATGGCTTGAGGTGCTTCAACAAATGCATCAATCTCCTCTTGAAGCTTGTCCTTGCCTTTTAGCTTGTGGTCTTGTGGTGGAAGGTCATCTTGTGCTTGTTCCACATTGGAAGAAGTAGGATCATACTTCTCCTTTTGAAGAACAAACTGTGGAGTGGGATATTGACCTTCTTCCCATTCAACACCCTCGGCGTTGAACTTTCGCTCAAAACCAATTCCTTGATTCTTCCGGTGCCTTCCTTGCTTGCGGACAATTTCCTCAAAGTTCTTGCTTCCGGCAAGGCTCTTGTAGACACCTTTCTCTATAATCCCTTTCAATAAACTATTTTCTTGCTCAAGTGTAACTTGGCTTGAAACATTGTTAGTGGAATCAAGAGAACTACTAGAAGCAACAATATTGGATTTAGCATGGTTATTGTTACTACTAGATGAAGAATTTTTCTTATGCTTGTCATGCTTAGTTTTAATAGGTGGCAAGAAATTAGACAAGAGAAGTCGTTTGGCAAGATATGAAGAACTCTTCTTTCGAAGATCGTCATTGATTGCTTTTAGAAACTCATGTTCTTGCTCTAGAGTGAGCTTCTCGAAGCGTAGCTTCTCATGAGATCTTAGGAGCTCTCTATGATCTTCTTGAGTTGTTTCATGAGCTAACTTAAGAGTGTTTAGTTCTTTAGTTAGACGCTCAATCTCCTTCATAGCATTGTCATTCGAATCTTCTCGACTATAAAGACTACTAGCATGTTCATCATTACTAGGTTCACTAGATTTATCATGTAAGAGCTCATCTTCACCAAGCAAGTCATCCTCATCACTATCAAAGTCAATGAATTCAGGGTGTGATACCTTGGGGCCTTTAGCCATGAAGCATCTTCCAATTCCCTCATTTGGTGAATCAAATAAGTCATAGGAGTTGGAGTTGGAGGACACGAGAGCAAGACCGGCAACACCTTCATCTTGACTGTAGTCGGAGTTGGAGTGATAGCTTCTTTCGGATTGATTGTCGGAGTCGGAGCCGGAGACCCATTCACCTACATGAGCTTGATGTTTTCTTCTTGTGTAGCTCCTTGATGACTTGTCTTTCCTCTCCGAATCCTTGCTTCTCCGAGAGGGTCTTCGTTCATAACGATCATCTCTACTCCTTCTCTCTTTCCGAGGTGACTCATCTCTTGAGCTTCTTCTTCTTGGAGATTCTTCTCTTCTCTTGTGGGGAGCCGAACACTCATTTGAGTAGTGTCCGGGTCTTCCACAATTGTAGCAGTTTCGATCACGACTAGAAGATCTCTTTTCATCATATGATCTAGACTTTGAGCTTCTCTCTTTGCTTCTACTCTTGTAGAATTTGTTGAAGTTCTTCACCATTAGGCTTATCTCTTCATTGGAAACTAGCTTGTCACTTGAGGTTGTGGGAGCATCACTTGCAGCTTTGTAAGCACCACTTGACTTGTTGTGAAGCTCTTCCTTATCCTTAAGTGTCATTTCATGAGCAACAATTCTTCCAATGACTTCGGTTGGCTTGAGATTCTTGTAGTTTGGCATCATTTGGATCAAAGTGCACACGGTGTCATACTTTCCATCCAAAGCTCTGAGAATCTTCTTGATGATGAATCGGTCGGTCATTTCTTCGCTTCCTAAGCCGGCAATCTCAATTGTGATGAGAGCAAGCCTAGAGTACATTTCAGCGACTCCTTCACCTTCCTTCATCTTGAACTTGTCAAGTTGACCTTGAAGAACATCTAGCTTTGATTCCTTCACGGACTCGGTACCTTCGTGCATTTCGACCAAAGTATCCCAAATCTCTTTTGCATTCTCAAGATGGCTGATTTTGTTGAACTCCTCGGGACACAAGGCATTGAAGAGAATGTCACAAGCTTGAGCATTGTTTTGCAGCATCCGGAACTTTTCCTTCCTCGAAGAATTCACCTTGCATACCAACACAAATAATGCCCCATGCGGCTGGGTTATGGCCAAGAATATGCATTTTCATTTTATGCTTCCAACTAGCAAAATTTGTACCATCAAAGTAAGGACCTCTACGAAAATTACCCTCACTAGACGCCATACTCTCCTAGGTTGTGAAACCAAGCTTATGGATTCCAATGCAATGGAAACCAATACAATGGAGACCAAAGCTCTGATACCACTTGTAGGATCGAAAGTATGTCTAGAGGGGGGGTGATTAGACTACTTGACAATATAAAAATTATGCCTTTTTGCAAAGACAAGTTTTTGGCAGATTCACGATTATGATCAAGTCAAGCATCACCCTACACATGCAATTCTAGAGTATAGGCAGCGGAAAGTAAATTGCACATGTAGTAAAGAGAGGTGGAGAAGAGCAAATGCAATTTTGGAGACCCGGTGATTTTTTCACGTGGTTCCGATAGGTGGTGCTATCGTCATTCCACGTTGATGGAGACTTCAACCCACGGAGGGTAACGGCTGCGAGAGTCCACGGAGGGCTCCACCCACGAAGGGTCCACGAAGAAGCAACCTTGTCTATGCCATCATGGCCTATGCCCACGGAGGGCTAGCCTTACTCGGGGTAGATCTTCACAAAGTAGGCGATCTCCTTGCCCTTACAAACTTCTTGGTTCAACTCCACATCTCGACGGAGGCTCCCAAGCGACACCTAACCAATCTAGGAGGCACCACCCTCCAAAAGGTAATAGATGGTGTTGATGATGATGAACTCCTTGCTCTTGTGCTTCAAATGATAATCTCCCCTACACTCAACTCTCCTCACTGATTTGGCTGTGGTGGAAGAAAGGATTGAGTGGAAAGCAACTTGGGAAGGCTAGAGATCAAGCTTCATATGGTGGGAATGGAGCAACTTGATCTCAACACAAGGGTAGGTAGTTCTCTTCTCAGAAATGTAAGGTAGGAGTGGTAGTTCTTTCTGATGGCTCTCTCCACGAATGAAGAGGGGGTGGAGGGGTATTTATAGCCTCCACACAAAATCCAACCGTTACACACATTTGACCAATCTCGGTGGGACCGAAGTTGACAACTCGGTGAGACCGAAAGTTCAAATCATGTGAACGTTGGGATTTTCGGTGGGACCGAAAATACAATCTCGGTTAGTCCGATTCGTGCAAAGACAGGAGCTTGCCAATCTCGGTGGGACCGACTTCATCATCTCGGTGACACCGATTTGATGACAGAAGGTTACAGAAGCTTGGCAACTCAAGTTTCGGTGAGACCGAGTTCAGAATCGGAAAATCCGAGTTTTCTAGGGTTTGGCTTTATGGCTGAGGTGGTTCAACTCGGTGTGACTGAGTTTGGAATATCGGTGGGACCGAGATTACTTATGAGTGTATATGGCAGTGAAAGTTGCTGATAGTTTAGGAGATGTATCACTAAGCACTTTGAGCAACCAGATCATCATCATAACCTCATCCCCTTTTAATAGTATGGCTTTCCTATGGACTCAATGTGATCTTGGATCACTAAACCAAAAATGGAGTCTTGAGCTTTTGCCAATGCTTGCCTTAGCATTTTGAGGGGTCCACTTCTTCAGTCCTTGCCATACCCATATCACTGAACTTTCTGAAATGATTCTCAAGTAACTATTAGTTCAATGATATATATGTTGTTATTAATTACCAAAACCACCCGGGGATTAGTTGCACTTTCAGAGAGAAAGGGCCAAAAGGGTGGCCGCACCCCTCCCCTTGGACTAGTCCGAACTGGACTAGGGAGGGGGGCGCCCCCTTCCTTCCTTCTCCTTCTCTCTTCCCTTTCCTTCTCTCCTACTCCTACTACGTGGAAGGGTTCCTAGTTCTACTAGGAAAGGGGAATCCTACTCCCGGTGGGAGTAGGACTCCCCTAGGGCGCGCCATAGAGAGGGCCGGCCCTCCCCCTCCTCCACTCCTTTATATACGGGGGCAGGGGGCACCCCATAGACACACAAGTTGATCTACGGATCGTTCCTTAGCCGTGTGCGGTGCCCCCCTCCAACATATTCCACATCGGTCATATCGTCACGGAGTTTAGGCGAAGCCCTGCGCCGGTAGAACATCATCATCGTCACCACGCCGTCGTGCTGACGGAACTCATCCCCGACGCTTTGCTGGATTGGAGCCCGGGAAACGTCATCGAGCTGAACGTGTGCTGAACACGGAGGTGCCGTACGTTCGGTGCTTGGATCGGTCGGATCATGAAGACGTACGACTACATCAACCGCGTTGTCATAACGCTTCCGCTTACGGTCTACGTGGGTACGTAGACAATACTCTCCCCTCTCGTTGCTATGCCATCACCATGATCTTGCGTGTGCGTAGGAATTTTTTTGAAATTACTACGTTACCCAACAGTGGCATCCGAGCCTAGGTTTTATGCGTTGATGTTATATGCATGAGTAGAACACAAGTGAGTTGTGGGCGATACAAGTCATACTGCTTACCAGCATGTCATACTTTGGTTCGGCGGTATTGTTGGATGAAGCGGCCCGGACCGACATTACGCGTACGCTTACGCGAGACTGGTTCTACTGACGTGCTTTGCACACAGGTGGCTGGCGGATGTCAATTTCTCCAACTTTAGTTGAACCGAGTGTGGCTACGCCCGGTCCTTGTGAAGGTTAAAACAGCACTAACTTGACGAACTATCGTTGTGGTTTTGATGCGTAGGTAAGAACGGTTCTTGCTAAGCCCGTAGCAGCCACGTAAAACTTGCAACAACAAAGTAGAGGACATCTAACTTGTTTTTGCAGGGCATGTTGTGATGTGATATGGTCAAGACATGATGCTATATTTTATTGTATGAGATGATCATGTTTTGTAACCGAAGTTATCGGCAACTGGCAGGAGCCATATGGTTGTCGCTTTATTGTATGAAATGCAAACGCCTTGTAATTGCTTTACTTTATCACTAAGCGGTAGCGATAGTCATAGAAGCAATAGATGGCGTAATGACAACGATGCTACGATGGATATCAAGGTGTCGCGCCGGTGACGATGGTGATCACGACGGTGCTTCGAAGATGGAGATCACAAGCACAAGATGATGATGGCCATATCATATCACTTATATTGATTGCATGTGATGCTTATCCTTTATGCATCTTATCTTGCTTTGATTGACGATAGCATTTTAAGATGATCTCTCACTAAAAATTATCAAGAAGTGTTCTCCCTGAGTATGCACCGTTGCCAAAGTTCGTCGTGCCCAGACACCACGTGATGATCGGGTGTGATAAGCTCTATGTCCATCTACAACTGGTGCAAGCCAGTTTTGCACACGCAGAATACTCAGGTTAAACTTGACAAGCCTAGCATATGCAGATATGGCCTCGGAACACGGAGACCGAAGGTTCGAGCGTGAATCATATAGTAGATATGATCAACATAGTGATGTTCACCATTGAAAACTACTCCATCTCACGTGATGATCGGTTATGGTTTAGTTGATTTGGATCACGTGATCACTTAGATGACTCGAGAGATGTCTGTCTATGTGGGAGTTCTTAAGTAATATGATTAATTGAACTTAAATTTATCATGAACTTAGTCCTGGTAGTATTTTGCAAATTTTGTTGTAGATCAATAGCTTGCGTTGTTGCTTTCATATGTTTATTTTGATATGTTCCTAGAGAAAACTGTGTTGAAAGATGTTAGTAGCAATGATGCGGATTGGATCCGTGATCTGAGGTTTATCCTCATTGCTGCACAGAAGAATTATGTCCTTAATGCACCGCTAGGTGACAGACCTATTGCAGGAGCAGATGCAGACGTTATGAACGTTTGGCAAGCTCAATATGATGACTACTTGATAGTTTGTGCACCATGCTTTATGGCTTAGAATCGGGACTTCAAAGATGTTTTGAACATCATGGACCATATGAGATGTTCCAGGAATTGAAGTTAATATTTCAAGCAAATACCCGAGTTGAGAGATATGAAGTCTCCAACAAGTTCTATAGCTTAAAGATGGAGGAGAATCGCTCAACTAGTGAGCATGTGCTCAGATTGTCTGGATACTTCAATCGCCTGAATCAAGTGGGAGTTAATCTTCCAGATAAGATAGTGATTGACAGAATTCTCTAGTCACCATCACTAAGTTACTAGAACTTGGAGATGAACTATGGTATGCAAGGGATGACGAAAACGATTCCCGAGCTCTTCGTGATGTTGAAACCAATGAAGGTAGAAATCAAGAAAGAGCATCAAGTGTTGATGATTGACAAGACCACTAGTTTCAAGAAAAGGGCAAAGGGAAAGAAAGGGATACTTCAAGTAGAATGGCAAACAAGTTGTCACTCCCGTGAAGAAGACCAAAGCTGGACCAAAGCCTGAAACTGAGTGCTTACACTGCAAAGGAAATGGTCACTGGAAGCGGAAATTCCCTGAATATTTGCTGGATAAGAAGGATGGCAAAGTGAACAAGGGTATATTTGATATACAAGTTATTGATGTGTGCTTTACTAGTGTTTATAGTAGCCCCTGGGTATTTGATACTTGTTCGGTTGCTAAGATTAGTAACTCAAAACAGGAGTTACAAAATAAACAAAGACTAGTTGAAGGGGAAGTGACGATAAGTGTTGGAAGTAGTTTCGAGATTGATATTGTCATCATCGCACACTCCCTATACTTTCAGGATTAGTGTTAAACCTAAATAAATGTTATTTGGCGTTTGCGTTGAGCATGAATATGATTTGATCATGTTTATTGCAATACGGTTATTCATTTCAAATCAGAGAATAATTGTTCTTCTATTTAAATGAATAAAACCTTCAATGGTCATACACCCAACGAAAATAGTTTGTTGGCTCTCGATCGTAGTGATACACATATTCATAATATTGATGCCAAAAGATGCAAAGTTAATAATGATAGTGCAACTTATTTGTGGCACTGCCGTTTGGGTCATATCGGTGTAAAGCGCATGAAGAAACTCCATAAAGATGGATTTTCGGAATCACTTGGTTATGAATAATTTGATGCTTGCGAACCGTGCCTTTGGGCTAAAACTCCGTTCTTCGGAACAATGGAACGAGCAACAAACTTGTTGAAAAAAATAATACATACTGATGTATGCAGTCCAATGAGTGTTGATGCTCGTGTCAAGTATCGTTATTTTCTGACCTTCACAAGATGATTGGAGCAGATATGGGTATATCTACTTGATGAAACATAAGTCTGAAATAGTTGAAAGGTTCAAAGAATTTCAGAGTGAAATGGAAAAATCATCGTAACAAGAAAATAAAATTTCTGCGATCTGATCGCGGAGACGAATATTTGAGTTACGAGTTTGGTCTTCAATTAAAACAATGTGGAATAGTTTCACAGCTCATGCCACCTGGAACACCACAACGTTATGGTGTGTCCGAACGTTGTAATCGTACTTTACTAGATATGGTGCGATCTATGATGTCTCTTACTGTTTTACCGCTATCATTTTGGGGTTATGCATTAAAGACAGCTGCATTCACGTTAAAAAGGGCACCATTTAAGTCCGTTGAGACGACACAATCTGAACTGTGGTTTGGCAAGAAACCAAAGTTGTCGTTTCTTAAAGTTTGAGGTTGTGATGCTTATATGAAAAAGTTTCATCCTGATAAGCTCACACCCAAATTGGAGAAATATGTCTTCATAGGATACCCCAAAGGAGACTGTTGGGTACACCTTCTATCACAGATCCGAAGGCAAGACATTCGTTGCTAAAAATGGATCCTTTCTAGAGAAGGAGTTTCTCTCGAAAGAAGTGAGTGGGAGGAAAGTAGAACTTGATGAGGTAACAGTACCAGCTCTGTCGTGGATTTGTCACGGCAGATGTCCTAGCATAAGGACTTAGTCGTGGAGCCATCGCTGCGGGTTTACTTGCAGGGGTTAAAGCGGACACAAAGACACGAGGGTTTTATACTAGTTCGGCCCCTTCGATGAAGGTAAAAGCCTACGTCTAGTTGTGATGGAATTGATGTAGTCTCGATGGCTAGGGAGCAAATAAGCTTCGCCTAGGCTCGAGTTGTGGTTGTCTCTCTTTGAACCGCCGCCGGGTCGTCCCCTTATATACACGAGTGACGCCCGCCGGTTTGCAGAGTCCCAACCGGTTCATACTCGTATCCCGGTTGGTATCTCTCTATTCCTAACTTACAATACAAGTTATACATCAGGCCGGTTTACGGCTACAAGTTCTAAGCCAACTACAGGCCTTGGGCCTTTCCATGATCACACTACTAGCGGAGTTAACCCGGCCCAAGCTTGGCCGGTTTACACCTAGTGGTAATATCCCCAACATTAGGCCCCAGATTGATTTGAACTAGTTCATGTCAATCCTTCACAGAATCTGCATCTTGGACATCTTCTTTGTTTAATAAACCATCACGTCGTCATTGCTTCTGATCACTGTAAACCGGCATAATATCGTTGCTTCTGGTCACTGTAAACCGGCATGACGTCATCTTGAAGTTTATCCTTTATAAGGCCTTCTTTAATGACCGTACCTGGATTCACGTGCTTGACCTAGCTTTTACTGCCTTATAAATAGGACCGAAGGGTCATTCTGTTTTCTCCCTTCGCCTCCTCTTCTTCTTCTTCCTCGCGCCGCTGCCTTTGGAGCTCCGTCGTCGTCATCAACGTCTGCTTCGTCCTAGGCCGCTGCATCAACCTGTTCGGACCAGAACACTGCGGCCTTTCTCCGCATCTCCTCCGTTTCCGGTAAATCTCTTACCCTTCTTCAGTCTGTTCCCTCACCTTAGATCTGTTTCTAGGGTTCGAGCTTCATACCACGTTCTTCGTATGTTTTCACCTTTCTAGCCTTTGAGCCATGCTATGAATCCCGTTCTGTACCAAACGACGACTCCTGCGTATCCGCTGCACTTTCTCATCTTAATCCCATAGATTTTCTGCATATATATACATATACCTTATAGTGCATTTCCTGCTTCTTCTTTACTTCCGTGACGCACTTCCTGTTTGCTGAAAACTCGCGTTTGATCCATA
This sequence comes from Triticum timopheevii, assembly GCA_963921465.1. Lineage (NCBI taxonomy): Eukaryota > Viridiplantae > Streptophyta > Magnoliopsida > Poales > Poaceae > Triticum > Triticum timopheevii. Next base: position 624,214,049 of record OY997270.1, on the reverse strand, counting down.
ATGAACATGAAATCTTGTGAAACCTGTTTCTGTCCATTACCTTCGAAGCCAAGATTAGGCGGTTTAACTCACCATAGTAAAAAATTGCTAAACCGGCACCAGTATACCATTAGTCCCCTTGTTGAACCGCCAGTTCATATCTGACATCATATCATAACGAACTGACTCGTAGGAAACGCCTCCGGTTTATCATAGCTTAAATCAACCACTCTGCAATAAACACCTTCTTAAACCGGATCCTTCTCCTTGTAGATCTTATGATGGCCAAACAGGTGTACGAATGCAACTGGGTCCCTTCCCGCGTCTCTGAGACACAACTGAATGAGTTAGTGTCGATTGGCGCTTTAGATGACCGAAATACAATCCATTGGAGGGTTCCTGGAGAGGAATGTCCTCCCACACCTCAGGAAGGTGAAGTTGTAGTTTTCGCGGATCACCTGGCCCGGGGTTCCAAACCGCCTGGGTCAAAATTTTACCGGGATGTGATGGCCAACTTTCAGCTCCGTCCCCAAGACATCGGCCCCAACTCTGTTACCAACCTGTGCCACTTTCAAGTGCTGTCCGAAGCATATCTGCAAGAGGAACCGTCTGTTGAGCTGTTCCGAGATCTCTTCCACCTAAACCGTCGCACTGAGTTCACCGATGGCCCTAACACAGAGTTAGGCGGTATGGCTATCCAGAAGAGGAAGGAAATCACTTATCCCCACGTCAAACTCCACACGCATCCCAAAGAGTGGAACGCGACTTGGTTCTACTGCAAAGACACTTCCCCTGAAGGTGAAAATCCTTTACCTGGTTTTCGCCCAGAGCGGCTAAGCAACACTCATCCCTTTCCGCAACGATTAACCACCAAAGAGAGAAGCAGATACGCTCCACAACTGTCCAAGCTTCGAGCCTTTATGGCCAACGGTTTAACTGGGATCGATCTGGCACGCTGCTGGTTATCTTGGGGCATATTGCCTCTGAGCCGGCGTTCCGGTTTGATGTGCCAGTATACTGGCAGCGTCGATGACCCACTCCGACACACCAAACTGGAACTGTCTGAAGATGAAGTCACGGATTCAGTGAGGAAGATGCTGAATGAACCGGAGCACCTTTGTGCCCAAACCGGCTTGGCTCCTTACTGCACCTTCAACGCACCTCCTGCGGTAAGTCTCTGACTGTGTCATCATTAAATACTGCTATTACTTTCATACTTCCAATTCTGAATTATTTCTGATCCAGGGTGATAATCCGTTTTGGAGCAAGAAACTCTCTCAAGACAAAGCGGACAAGGCTGGGCGGCCAAACCGGCCCAAAACGAAAGTTGTTAAGAAATCCGCCCACAAGAGGAAAACCACGGCTTCGTCTGATTCGGCCATCGATGATGATGTGGGTAATCCGGAACTTGATTCTCTTGGCTTGTTTTTTACACGTCTTATTGATGACGATGCTTGTCAGGATGACGCTGAAGCCAGCAACGCTGGATTTGCCGAGGTAACCATTCTCTCTTCCGATTCAACAAACTTACCTTCACCAAAATTTCGCCGGGCAAACCGGAAAGTTAACTTTTCTCACCCTCTTGCTTACTTGGATCCCAAACTTCTTATGAAGACACAGCAGCATGAGGCTCGCCGCACAACCCGGCACAGCGGACAGGTAGTTACCTCTGCTGGTTTACCAAACAGCCCGGCTCGAAAACGCCGCACCGAGGTTTCCAACCTTTTTATTGCCTTAAATTCCAAAGCGGGTTTATTCCGTCAACCTCTTAATCCGTCCGACTCCGATTATCAGGTCACCTCTCATTCATCATCTGGCGAATCGTCAGCCACTCAACTACCACCGTTGAAGATAGCTGTCGGGTAAGTCAAAATGGCCATATGTTTGTCAATTTCTTCTGTAATGTATGTGCCTTATTTCTGAATCTTTTGTTTCTTCAGAACCAAACCGAAACCCAGCAAGAAAGCTCGCTTGGAGAAAACAGCTGAAGAGGCTGCCGCTTCAGATCATGAGCAGGCGCCAGATCTCGAAAATGTTGCCTTTGAAGACATTCCGAGTGATCCCCCGGTTCAAGAAGATGTGATTCCTGAGGAGAGGCCTGCGACTGTTTCAATGTCTGTTGATCCAGCCGCCCGTACTGTCCGGTTTGAAAATCCTCACAGTCCAACTGAAACAGGTGTGCCCACACGATCCGTCGAATCGAAGGATGACGACGTTGTAATCACTGGAACGGGCCACTCTGAACCGGGGAATGCTGCAACTCTAACCCGGCATACTGTGAAAGAGGACTCTTCCACTTTTAACAAAGGAAAGTGGAATGTAGAGCTGGAAACATACGCCGCTATGAGCGCCCAAGACCTTCATTCCGGATATCTAAACCGGCTTTACAGTAGCCGTGATTATGAAGCTGGCTTGGTGAAACTGATGAGAGATAAGTTTGAGGTAACGCTCCTTTCCTTATTACCAATATAGTAATCCTTGTAGCCCCCAAGGGCCGGTTTGCAATCTTTGATCAAACTGGTACTTGATAACTTTCTTTGATAGACTTTGCAATCTTCCCTCATAACCACCAGGGCCGGTTGAAATATGCATACGTAAACCGGCACTCCAAAAACTTCCTGACGACACTTTAATAGAATCAAATAGCCATTAGCCCCCAAGTGCCGAGTTGAATACTCGTATTGAACTTGGGACTTTGCCTTGTATCAGCAGTAGAAAAAATGAAGGTACATTAGCCCCCAAGTGTCAAGCATATAACTATGTTGTGTGGTTGAGACTTGAACTGTAATTGTTGGCTGATCATACTGTCAATGCGCAGGCTGAGGTGAAAATCAAGGATGATCGGATTGCCGATTTACAGGCGGCATTGAAAACCCAGCAGGCCGAGACAGACAAAGCCAAGAAGGAGCTAACCAGTGCTTTGACTGCTGCGGAACAAGTGAAGGACAACATGAAGAAGGAACAGGCGGTCTGGGCCACCGAAAAGGCCAACTTTCTTAAACGGGCCGAGAATGCTGAAGCTGCCCTTAAACCGGTGGTGGATGATCTGACAGCCGTGAAGCGGCAAGTGCATTCTATGACGGCAGCCATCTTCGGTAAGTTCCCTGTTAATAAGTGTAATATGCTTTTCCTGTTGCCCCATTATTCCGGTTTTAAAAATATCCTGTCATCATATGCAGGCACACGCGATGGGCACTTGGGTAATGACGTGCGGAAGAAACTGAAAGCTGTCTACACTTTAGTGGAGCAGTTATATACCGGAGCCCAGCGCGTTATTACCACAATGTCACATAATAACCTAGCACCGTCCCTGATCCAAGATACCTTGAACCGGCTTTCCATCCTTCCTTCCCGGATTGAAGAGGTGAAGAAATCTGCTGCACGAACCGGAGCCATCAACGCCTTGATCCGGGCCAAAGCCTGGGTGCCGGATTTTGATCCCGTGGAAGCAGCTCAGGGCTATCCCAGTGTGAAGGAAGACGGCTCGGACTTTAGTGAAGAGGACTTGCGTGCAATAAACCGTGCAGTACGCCCGCTGGCTTGTCAATTGGCGGAAGAAGCCGATTTGGAGCACTACCAAGCCCAATACAATGATCAGAACAAGCGTGTGTCCGCTCCAACCTTTGAACCGGAAAACTTGATCCCTCCAATCCGTAAGCACACTTACGCTCCTGACATTGAACCGTCGTCTCTGATTCACGAAGAGGCTGTTTTCCAAGCGCTAATGGGCATCGACTGGACCTCTGTGGATTTCCAGCCAATGGGTAGAGACGAAGATGCTGAAGCGGCGGAGGATGAAGAACAGTCGTGAACCGGTAGCCGGTTTAAGAAACACTGATCTCATTTGGGCACTGTGTTGCCTTGTAATAGCTTTAGTCAAAACTTTGCTGTCTGGGTATGCCTTCGTGCATCGAGGAAACTTTTGTTTGATTCATACTCCCTGCAACCAAAAGTTTGAACTTCGGCGGCGGTGATACTGCCAGCCGGTTTATGGCATCCAATATATTTTATGTATTGAAAATCAATTAGTATGTAATACAAATACCTGCCATATCCGGGCATGAAGCTGGCGTAGCCAATCTTGAAGCGGAGGCCTTTTAAAAACCATAACCGTCTGGGGAAACAATAACCCCCACATAGGCGTGCTGAATCAGCACAAGCCCCCATGTTTCTCCATAAGGATGAACCGGAAGAAGGTAAACCGGAAAGACAAAAACTTCGGTGTAATACCAAACCGTGTCCTGTCAGTTTGTTACTGACAGCTAAACCGGATAAAAATATTCGTCGGGTTGAAAACGCAACAAAAATCGAATACCAAATATGACAACAAAGGCAATAACTCTTTGCAAAAGTAAAGCTGCATGGAGCTGGTCAGATGGCATTACCATGGTCAGACGCAACCAAGCCCCCCGAAGGCGTAGCGATGGTGCTAGTCGGCCAGGTCCCCAAAAGACTCTTGGCGAGTACGCCGGCCAAGTGGCATGACATTGGTTCGGGTTCGACCAAGCCTCCAAGTGACGCTGGCCCTATTGGCCGACCAAGAGGCGTGACCGGTTCAGACGTGACCGTGTCCCCAAATGATCTGGTGGCTTTCGCCTATCAAGAGGTGTTGCGTTGGTTCGGACACGACCAAGCCCCCAAGTGATAAATATAACTGTCAAGGGGTAAACCGGAGGCCGCTTTAAAAACAGAAGCACTCCATGTAACCACACATGAAAAGAAAGACAGAGACCCCTGTAGGATCGGAAGTATGTCTAGAGGGGGGGTGATTAGACTACTTGACAACTTAAAAGTTTAGCCTTTTGATTAGGGCAAGTTTTTAGCAAGTTCACAATGATGACCAAGTCAAGTATCACCCTACACATGCAATTCTAGAGTTATGGCAGCGGAAAGTAAATTGCACATGTAGTAAATAAGAGGTGGAGAAGAGCAAACGCAATTTGGAGACACGGAGATTTTTCTCGTGGTTCCGATAGGTGGTGCTATCGTCAATCCACGTTGATGGAGACTTCAACCCACGGAGGGTAACGGCTGCGAGAGTCCACGGAGGGCTCCACCCACGAAGGGTCCACGAAGAAGCAACCTTGTCTATGCCATCATGGCCTACGTCCACGGAGGACTAGCCTTACTCGGGGTAGATCTTCACGAAGTAGGCGATCTCCTTGCCCTTACAAACTTCTTGGTTCAACTCCACATCTTGACGGAGGCTCCCAAGCGACACCTAACCAATCTAGGAGGCACCACCCTCCAAAAGGTAATAGATGGTGTTGGTGATGATGAACTCCTTGCTCTTGTGCTTCAAATGATAATCTCCCCAACACTCAACTCTCCTCACTGATTTGGCTGTGGTGGAAGAAAGGATTGAGTGGAAAGCAACTTGGGAAGGCTAGAAATCAAGTTTCATATGGTGGGAGTGGAGCAACTTGATCTCAACACAAGGGTAGGTAGTTTTCTTCTCAGAAATGTAAGGTAGGAGTGGTAGTTCTTTCTGATGGCTCTCTCCACGAATGAAGAGGAGGTGGAGGGGTATTTATAGCCTCCACACAAAATCCAACCGTTACACACATTTGACCAATCTCGGTCAGACCGAAGTTGACAACTCGGTGAGACCGAAAGTTCAAATCTTGTGAACGTTGGGATTTTCGGTGGGACCGAAAATACAATCTCGGTTAGTCCGATTCTTCCAAAGTCTAGGGTTTGCCATTCTCGGTGGGACCGACTTTCTCATCTCGGTGACACCGATTTGAGTACAGAAGGTTACAGAAGCTTGGCAACACCAATTTCGGTATGACCGAGTTTGGAATCGGAAAATCCGAAATTCTTAGGGTTTGGGTATATGGCTGAGGTGGTTCATCTCGGTGTGACTGAGTTTATGGAATCGGTGGGACCGAGATTACTTATGGGTTTATGTTGGAATGAAAGATTGCTGATAGTTTGAGAGATAAATCACTAAGCACTTTGAGCAACCAGATCATCATCATAACCTCATCCCCTTTTAATAGTATTGGCTTTCCTATGGACTCAATGTGATCTTGGATCACTAAACCAAAATAGAGTCTTGAGCTTTTGCCAATGTTTTCCTTAGCATTTTGAGGGGTCCACATCATCAGTCATTGCCATACCCATATCACTGAACTTTCTGAAATATTCTCAAGAAATGATTAGTTCAATGATATATATGTTGTTATTAATTACCAAAACCACCCGGGGATTAGTTGCACTTCCTTCTCAGCTTTAGCTTGTTTGGCAGCTTCAGACTTAGCGTGTCCTTCAACAGATGTGGGAGCATCCTCAGTCATGACAACTTCATTATCTTCATGTTCAGGCTGCAGTGGCAAGTGGGGTCTATCCAACAGGTAGGTGTCCGTGCCAAACTTGGCATTAATGAGCATCTGAATATGCGGAGCAAACCCACACGACCTCTTCTGGTCTGCTGCTGTCCTCTTGATAGTCTCTACTATCAGGTCCATCACCTTAAAAGGTGTCTTCTGATCCAGAATGTGCAGCATGTTGATAGAATAGCCTCTTATCATGCGGTGGTCTCCTGACTTGGGCATCAAAGTATGCCTCAGAATGGTGTTAGTGGTTGGGAGACCTGCCTGAAGATGATAAACTGATCCAAGCTTCCATATCTCAACATCCTTGTCAGGTACCTCATTGTACATGTTCTTCATAGACTCGTGATTCTTCTTTGGAATGCCATAGACATCTACATCATCATCCCTTGATACTGGTGCATTCAGCAACGCTCTCCATTCCTCAACAGTTGAGGAGAATCTCTGTCCTTCTGTCATCCATACAATTCTACCATCTGGATAAAAATGTGCTGTGGCATAGAACTGCATGATCATCTCATCATTCCAAGCAGTCAGTTTCTGACCAACAAACTCAGCAACTCCACATGCGGTGAAGCTCTCATGCACATGTGGGAAATAGTCTCTGTGCTCTTCACTGTCGATGTAATCCCAATCTACATATCTGGTGTCAGCAACAATTGGCTTCTTATCCATGAGCACTGTCTCATAGAAATCTTGTTGCTCTCTAGTGTGGAATCTAGAGTCAACAGCTGTCCTTCTCCTGGTGGCATATGGATCAACTTGCCTCCATAGCCTGAGACCTTTGTCCTTCCTTTCCTTCATATTTTCAGCTCGAGGATGAGCATCATTATGAACTGGCAATTTCTGTCTGAGCTTCAGCAAAACGTGTGCCTCTTCATCAGATTCAGCAGGTGGCACATTGTCCTTCTTCTTCTCTGAAGCAGGTATATTTCTCACAGTTTTCTTTGGCTTGGCAGCAGGTTTGGCTTGGGCTGCCTTTGCTGGAGCTGATGGCTTAGATTTTGTGGGTGCTCCTGCCCTGATGGCATCTTCCATCAACTTTTGCTTCTGAGGAGGCTGGGGTGCTTCCTCATCAGAGTCATCATCATCAGCTTCTTCATGAACTAGCCTCTTCCTCTTGGAAGTTTTCTTGATCTTGCTGGAGGTTTCTTCATCCATGCTCAGCTTCTTTGCAACTGTGGATTTCTTTACCTTGCTGGTGCCTTTCTTGGTATGTTGCCCTTGATAGTCCTTGGCAACCACTTTCCTCTTAGGCTTTGAAGTAATCTCCTCCTCAGCAACAAAGTCAGAATCCTCCTCATCAGAATTCCTCTTCTTCCTGGCCCTGGTGGCAGCTGGAGGCAATCCACTTGGAGTGCTCCTCTCTCCATCATCTGAAAAACTGCTTGCTTCAGGACTTGTAACTGCCTCTGGAATCTCAACTGGTGATTCAGACCCGTTCTGGCTGTCACTTGCATCAGACATGACTGACAACCTGTGAAAAGAATAGGTATAGGCAGAATAGAAGAGTTATCACAAACTGCAGAGGATTTTGCAAAAAGAATGAGTTCAAACATTAGTTTTAGGTTTTCACAGAATGCATTTCGGTCTGACCGAGTCTATAAATTCGGTGAATCCGAAGTGTCTAAACCTAACCGTACACACCACTTTCGGTTGGACCGAAATGGGTTTCGGTCTAGCCGAGAGCACTAGGGTTTCACTAAATCCTCACTTCGGTCTTACCGATTTGCACAACTCGGTTTAACCAAAAAGTGCAGTGCAATGGCCAGAAGCCAAATCGGTCAGTCCGAGAATGTAGAATCGGTCACACCGAGATGTGTTCGGCGGAAACCTAACCCTAAAATTTTCACTCGAATTTTGTTCTATGATCTAATCTGCTGGATAGGAAGATTTCAAACTTGGCAAGAAGCTAGGCAAAACCTATCGTGCATTGAATCAGAGGTTGAAGCACGAGAGGGATGAAACTCACCCAATCTGGTGGAGCTTCACTACGGCGGCAACGGCGCGACGAGATTGACCGTTGACGGCGATGGAGACCCGCGGCGAGGGCGCACAGGCGACGGCGGAGACGATCCGTAGACCACGGCGACGGCAGCGAAGGGTTTGAGGGCGAGACGTTTGAAGGAATAATCAACGCGCGCTGCCCTCGGGTATATATACCCTTCGGCTGTCGGTGGGACCGAGTTGGAAAACTCGGTGGGACCGAGATGGTTAACTGCGTGCAGTTACTCACTTCGGTCACGCCGAAATTTGCAACTCGGTTTCACCGAGGTGAAAACCTAGATCAATCCAAGTAATTTCGGTCTGTCCGATTTGAGTATATTGGTTTGACCGAAAGTACTTAGAAGGTTTTGGAAGTTAGGCTTTTGACGGATCGGTGGCTCCGAGTGCTCCTCACTCGGTCTGTCCGAAAAAGTCTTGTTCAAAGTTTGTGATATAAGCATGAATAGAGTTTGAGACAAGAAAGCATAGATAGCTAGGGGAGGAACTTAGGCATTCTTGTCCATCCATTTGGTCAAAAAGAAAAATCCAAAAGACCAAAGCAACAAATGGATGTCCTCGAATGGATAAAATCATGCATCCAACATGCTCACACAATAAGATAGCAAATAAAATATGTGTCAAACATGCACAAACAAAACACTAGCTACTAGCACACAATTTGGCGATGACTAGGTCATCTATATATGAGTATATTGACTTAGGAGTCAAATGAGAACATTTGATCATAGGTCATACTCATCGTTTAAGCACAAGTGGGGTTACCACTTTTCCATAAAGCATTAATGTGTTCACATCATTTGAAGATGCTTTAGCTCATTTCTTTAGAGCAAAGCTCCCCCTTGATGTGAGAACCCCTTTTAAAGGGTCAAACTAACCTTGGGTTGTCGTTGAAGACTTCATGTAGATGTTGAAGATGTGGATGCTCAATGTTGATGAAGATCATCAAGAGTTGGGAGCAATCCTTTGGATTCGGGCACTTTCAATACCTACATGGGTTAGTCCCACAAGGAACAAACAAGGATATCCATGGACATAGATTGAAGTACACAATAGATGATGTCCATGAAAGCAATGATTACCTTGTCCCTTGACTTACCAACATGAGGGTTTGTGACTCCATGAACTAGTGCAAGATGTGGAAGTTGATTGCACAAGTTCTTTGCCAAAATGAATGTGAGTGAAGTATGTTGGCGGAGTCACCCTCAAGAACTCTCTAGTTCTTCTTCTTCGGGATCCACATCATCTTGATGGGAATCCTTGGGGTAGTTGTTGAGCTTGTCGAAGTAGAACTTGACGTTGCCTTGGGAACCCACTTGACCATGGCCTTGGGTGCTTCAATGAGTGCATCAATCTCCTCTTGAAGCTTGTCCTTGCCTTTTAGCTTGTGGTCTTGTGGTGGAAGGTCATCTTGAGCTTGTTCCTTGTTGGAAGAAGTAGGATCATACTTCTCCTCTTGAGAAACAAACTTTGGAGTGGGATACTGACCTTCTTCCCATTCAACACCCTCGGCGTTGAACTTTCGCTCAAAACCAATTCCTTGATTCTTCCGGTGTCTTCCTTGCTTGCGAACAATTTCCTCAAAGCTCTTGCTTCCGGCAAGACTCTTGTAGACACCTTTCTCTATAATCCCTTTCAATAGACTATTTTCTTGCTCAAGTGAAACTTGGCTTGAAACATTGTTAGTGGAATCAAGAGAATTACTAGAAGTAACAACATTTGATTTAGCATGATTATTGTTACTACTAGATGAAGAATTTTTCTTATGCTTGTCATGCTTAGTTTTAATAGGTGGCAAGAAATTTGACAAGAGAAGTCGTTTGGCAAGATATGAAGAACTCTTCTTTCGAAGATCGTCATTGATAGCTTTTAGAAACTCATGTTCTTGCTCTAGATTGAGCTTCTCGAAGCGTAGCTTCTCATGAGATCTTAGGAGCTCTCTATGATCTTCTTGAGTTGTTTCATGAGCTAACTTAAGAGTGTTTAGTTCTTTAGTTAGAAGCTCAATCTCCTTCATAGCATTGTCATTCGACTCTTCTCGACTATAAAGACTATTAGCATGTTCATCATTACTAAGCTCGCTAGATTTGTCATGTAAAAGCTCATCTTCACCAAGCAAGTCATCCTCATCACTATCAAAGTCAATAAACTCAGGGTGTGATACCTTGGGGCCTTTTGCCATGAAGCATCTTCCAATTCCCTCATTTGGTGAATCAAACAAGTCATAGGAGTTGGAGTTGGAGGATACGAGAGCAAGACCGGCAACACCTTCATCTTGACTATATTCGGAGTTGGAGTGATAGCTTCTTTCGGAGTGATTGTCGGAGTCGGAGCCGGAAACCCATTCACCAACATGAGCTTGATGTTTTCTTCTTGTGTAGCTCCTTGATGACTTGTCTTTCCTTTCCGAATCCTTGCTTCTCCGAGAGGATCTTCGTTCATAACGATCATCTCTACTCCTTCTCTCTTTTCGAGGCGACTCTTCTCTTGAGCTTCTTCTTCTTGGAGATTCTTCTCTTCTCTTGTGGGGAGTCGAACACTCATTTGAGTAGTGTCCGGGTCTTCCACAATTGTAGCAGTTTCGATCACGACTAGAAGATCTCTTTTCATCATATGATCTAGACTTTGAGCTTCTTTCCTTGCTTCTACTCTTGTAGAATTTGTTGAAGTTCTTCACCATTAGGCTTATCTCTTCATTGGAAACTAGCTTATCACTTGAGGTTGTGGGAGCTTCAACTGCAGCTTTGTAAGCACCACTTGACTTGTTGTGAAGCTCTTCCTTATCTTTAAGTGTCATCTCATGAGCAACAATTCTTCCAATGACTTCGGTAGGCTTGAGATCTTTGTAGTTTGGCATCATTTGGATCAAAGTGCACACGGTGTCATACTTTCCATCCAAAGCTCTGAGAATCTTCTTGATGATGAATCGGTCGGTCATTTCTTCGCTTCCTAAGCCTGCCATCTCATTGGTGATGAGAGCAAGCCTAGAGTACATTTCAGCGACTCCTTCACCTTCCTTCATCTTGAACTTGTCAAGCTGACCTTGAAGAACATCTAGCTTTGATTCCTTCACGGACTCGGTACCTTCGTGAATTTCGACCAAAGTATCCCAAATCTCTTTTGCATTCTCAAGACGGCTGATCTTGTTGAACTCCTCGGGACACAAAGCATTGAAGAGAATGTCACAAGCTTGAGCATTGTTCTGTAACATCCGCAACTCATCCGCTGTAGCTTCGCGATCCGGAACTTTTCCTTCCTCGAAGAACTCACCTTGCAAGCCAACACAAATAATGCCCCATGCGGCAGGGTTATGTCCAAGAATATGCATTTTCATTTTGTGCTTCCAACTAGCAAAATTTGAACCATCAAAGTAAGGACCTCTACGAAAATTACCCTCACTAGACGCCATACTCTCCTAGGTTGTGAAACCAAGCTTATGGAGTCCAATGCAATGGAAACCAATCCAATGGAGACCAAAGCTCTGATACCACTTGTAGGATCGGAAGTATGTCTAGAGGGGGGGTGATTAGACTACTTGACAACTTAAAAGTTTAGCCTTTTGATTAGGGCAAGTTTTTAGCAAGTTCACAATGATGACCAAGTCAAGTATCACCCTACACATGCAATTCTAGAGTTATGGCAGCGGAAAGTAAATTGCACATGTAGTAAATAAGAGGTGGAGAAGAGCAAACGCAATTTGGAGACACGGAGATTTTTCTCGTGGTTCCGATAGGTGGTGCTATCGTCAATCCACGTTGATGGAGACTTCAACCCACGGAGGGTAACGGCTGCGAGAGTCCACGGAGGGCTCCACCCACGAAGGGTCCACGAAGAAGCAACCTTGTCTATGCCATCATGGCCTACGTCCACGGAGGACTAGCCTTACTCGGGGTAGATCTTCACGAAGTAGGCGATCTCCTTGCCCTTACAAACTTGTTGGGTCAACTCCACATCTTGACGGAGGCTCCCAAGCGACACCTAACCAATCTAGGAGGCACCACCCTCCAAAAGGTAATAGATGGTGTTGGTGATGATGAACTCCTTGCTCTTGTGCTTCAAATGATAATCTCCCCAACACTCAACTCTCCTCACTGATTTGGCTGTGGTGGAAGAAAGGATTGAGTGGAAAGCAACTTGGGAAGGCTAGAAATCAAGTTTCATATGGTGGGAGTGGAGCAACTTGATCTCAACACAAGGGTAGGTAGTTTTCTTCTCAGAAATGTAAGGTAGGAGTGGTAGTTCTTTCTGATGGCTCTCTCCACGAATGAAGAGGAGGTGGAGGGGTATTTATAGCCTCCACACAAAATCCAACCGTTACACACATTTGACCAATCTCGGTCAGACCGAAGTTGACAACTCGGTGAGACCGAAAGTTCAAATCTTGTGAACGTTGGGATTTTCGGTGGGACCGAAAATACAATCTCGGTTAGTCCGATTCTTCCAAAGTCTAGGGTTTGCCATTCTCGGTGGGACCGACTTTCTCATCTCGGTGACACCGATTTGAGTACAGAAGGTTACAGAAGCTTGGCAACACCAATTTCGGTATGACCGAGTTTGGAATCGGAAAATCTGAAATTCTTAGGGTTTGGGTATATGGCTGAGGTGGTTCATCTCGGTGTGACTGAGTTTATGGAATCGGTGGGACCGAGATTACTTATGGGTTTATGTTGGAATGAAAGATTGCTGATAGTTTGAGAGATAAATCACTAAGCACTTTGAGCAACCAGATCATCATCATAACCTCATCCCCTTTTAATAGTATTGGCTTTCCTATGGACTCAATGTGATCTTGGATCACTAAACCAAAATAGAGTCTTGAGCTTTTGCCAATGTTTTCCTTAGCATTTTGAGGGGTCCACATCATCAGTCATTGCCATACCCATATCACTGAACTTTCTGAAATATTCTCAAGAAATGATTAGTTCAATGATATATATGTTGTTATTAATTACCAAAACCACCCGGGGATTAGTTGCACTTTCAACCCCGCTTTAGCTGAGGCCCTGATTTTTATTATATCGAAGATAATATATACACTGTTATGCTATGTACATAAACTGAGCCGATGACTCAAGTGTAGTAAGGTCGAAGATGAGCTATATTCCACGGCCTATTGGTCTCCTCTTCTGATGTACGTGAGTCTTTACGCTCTCGAATATCAACCAGATAGTAGGAACCGTTGTGCAGATTCTTGCTGACCACAAAGGGTCCTTCCCAAGGCGGGGATAGCTTGTGCATATCTGTCTGGTCTTGGATGAGACGAAGCACCAAATCTCCTTCCTGAAAGGCTCTGGTTTTAACCCGGCGACTGTGATAACGACGAAGATCTTGCTGGTAAATCGCCGACCGAGCGGCTGCCATATCATGCTCCTCATCTAGTAGGTCCAAAGCGTCCTGTCGTGCCGCTTCATTGTCCGCTTCAACATAAGCCGCTACACGGGGCGAATCGTGCCTGATATCACTGGGGAGAACTGCTTCTGCTCCATAAACCATGAAGAAAGGCGTGTAGCCAGTAGACCGGTTTGGCGTAGTATTGATACTCCATAGTACCGACGGGAGCTCTTCAACCCAGCACCCTGGTGTTCTCTGTAATGGAACCAGAAGTCGTGGTTTGATGCCTCGCAAGATTTCCTGATTAGCACGCTCTGCCTGCCCGTTGGACTGGGGATGCGCCACTGATGATACATCAAGCCGGATATGCTCACGTTCACAGAATTCTTTCATAACTCCCTTGGACAGATTAGTGCCATTGTCAGTAATGATACTGTGTGGAAAGCCAAACCGGAAAATCACCTTTTTGATGAACTGTACCGCTGTTGCCGCATCACACTTACTGACAGGTTCCGCTTCAACCCACTTGGTGAACTTGTCCACTGCCACTAACAGGTGGGTCTTCTTATCTTTGGATCGCTTAAAAGGCCCGACCATATCCAGCCCCCATGTCGCAAACGGCCACGTTATTGGGATCATCTGCAACTCTTGTGCCGGTACATGGGCACGCCTGGAGAATTTCTGACACCCATCGCACCGTTTGACCAAGTCCTCCGCATCAGCATGAGCAGTTAACCGGTAAAATCCATGACGGAATGCCTTCGCCACCAGGGACTTTGAACCGGCATGATGCCCACAATCCCCTTCATGGATTTCTCGTAAAATTTCACAACCTTCCTCAGGGGAAACACAGCGTTGAAACGCCCCTGAAACACTGCAATGATGCAACTCACCATTAAGAATCGTCATAGACTTGGAGCGCCGGATTATCTGTCTGGCCAGAACCTCATCGTCTGGCAACTCTCCTCTAGTCATATATGCTAGGTAAGGAACCGTCCAATCCGGAATAGCATGTAATGCCGCCACCAACTGAGCCTCCGGATCAGGAATCGCCAAATCCGCTTCACCAGGGAGCTGTACCGACGGGTTGTGCAAGACGTCCAGAAAGACATTAGGTGGCACCGGTTTACGCTGAGAACCCAAACGGCTTAAAGCGTCTGCCGCTTCGTTCTTCCGGCGATCCACATGATCCACTTGATAGCCCTTGAAGCAACCTGCAATGTTATCCACCTCTCGACGATATGCAGCCATGAGGGGGTCCTTAGAATCCCAAGTGCCAGATACTTGCTGAGCCACCAGGTCCGAGTCACCGAAGCACTTAACCCGGCTTAAATTCATCTCCTTAGCCATCCGGAGACCATGGAGCAAGGCTTCGTACTCAGCTGCATTATTAGTACAAGGGAACATTAGACGGAGAACGTAGCAAAACTTATCACCTCGTGGGGAAGTTAAAACGACTCCAGCCCCCGAGCCTTCCAATTGCTTGGATCCGTCAAAATGAATAGTCCAGTATGTGTGATCCGGCTTCTCCTCTGGTGCTTGTAACTCTGTCCAGTCATTAATGAAATCAACAAGGGCTTGTGACTTTACCGCCGTGCGCGGCATATACTTTAGCCCATGCGGCCCAAGCTCGATGGCCCATTTTGCAATCCGGCCAGTCGCCTCCCGGTTCTGTATGATGTCACCCAAGGGAGCTGAACTAACCACTGTAATAGGGTGCCCTTGGAAATATTGTTTTAGTTTCCGGCTGGCCATAAAAACACCGTAGACTAGCTTCTGCCAATGCGGATATCTCTGTTTGGACTCAATAAGCACCTCGCTGATATAATAAACCGGCCGTTGAACCGGATACTCCTTTCCTGCCTCCTTGCGTTCCACCACAATGGCTACGCTCACTGCTCGAGCATTGGCTGCCACATATAACAACAGCGGCTCCTTGTCGACCGGGGCCGCAAGAACAGGTGGGTTAACCAATTGCCGCTTTAGATCCTCTAAGGCTTCATCAGCAGCTGGACTCCAGACGAAATTATCTGTCTTCCTCAGCATCTGGTATAAGGGGATGGCCTTCTCTCCGAGGCGGCTGATAAACCGGCTCAATGCAGCAATCCGGCCCGCCAGGCGTTGAACATCGTTGATACACTTCGGTTTAGCCAAGGAAGTGATGGCTTTAATTTTCTCCGGATTGGCCTCAATTCCTCTGTTAGACACGAGGAACCCCAATAACTTGCCAGCCGGAACACCAAAAACACACTTGGCCGGATTAAGCATCATCTTATAAACGCGCAAGTTGTCGAAGGTCTCCTTCAAATCTTCCACCAGTGTCTCTTTTTGTCTTGATTTCACCACGATGTCGTCTACATAAGCATGCACATTGCGGCCAATCTGCGTATGCAAGCAATTCTGTACACACCGCTGATAAGTAGCCTGGGCACTCTTGAGCCCAAAAGGCATAGATACATAGCAGAAGGCTCCAAAGGGAGTTATAAACGCCGTCTTCTCCTGGTCCTTAACTGCCATTTTGATCTGATGATATCCAGAGTATGCGTCCAAAAAACTTAAACGCTCACATCCTGCCGTGGCATCTATAATCTGATCGATGCGGGGGAGAGCAAAAGGATCTGCTGGACAGGCTTTGTTGAGATCTGTGTAGTCCACACACATACGCCAGGTGCCGTTTTTCTTAAGAACCAGCACCGGATTAGCAAGCCACTCTGGATGAAACACCTCAATGATAAAACCAGCCGCCAGGAGCCTAGCTACTTCTTCCCCAATGGCCTTGCGCCTCTCTTCATTAAACCGGCGGAGGAACTGTTTCACCGGTTTATACTTAGGATCCACATTAAGTGTGTGCTCAGCGAGTTCCCTCGGTACACCTGGCATGTCAGATGGCTTCCATGCAAAGATGTCCCGGTTCTCACGGATGAACTCGATGAGCGCGCCTTCCTATTTGGGATCCAGGTTGGCACTGATAGTGAACTGCTTGGACGAATCGCCTGGCACAAAGTCAACAAGCTTGGTTTCAGCCGCCGATTTAAATTTCAGATCCGATTCATGCTTTGTAGTGGGCTTCTTCAAAGGGTCATATCTGCCGGATCAACATTGTCCTTATAAAATTTCAACTCCTCCGTGGCGCAGACCGCCTCTGCATAAGCTGCATCTCCTTCCTCACACTCTAAAGCGACTCGGCGGCTTCCATGCACCGTTATTGTTCCTTTGTAACCCGGCATTTTGAGCTGCAAGTAGATATAACAAGGTCGTGCCATGAACTTAGCATAAGCTGGCCGTCCAAACAAGGCATGATATGGGCTCCGGATTTTCACCACTTCAGAAGTTAGCTTTTCAGACCGGGAATCATGCTCATCTCCAAAGGCCACATCCAGGGCTATCTTACCAATAGGATAAGCAGATTTGCCTGGTACTACACCATGGAACACCGTATTGGACGGTCTGAGATCTTTATCTGTGAGACCCATGCGACGGAAAGTGTCATAATACAATATATTGATGCTGCTTCCTCCATCCATGAGTACTTTAGTAAACTTATAGCCCCCCACCTGGGGATCTACCACCAAAGCCAGCTGACCCGGATTATCAACCCGGGGGGGATGGTCATCTCTGCTCCATACGATAGGCTGCTCTGACCAGCGCAAATATCGCGGCAAGGCCGGTTCAACAGTGTTTACTGCCCGTTTGTGAAGCTTCCGATCCCGTTTGTCCAAACTGGTTGTGAAAACATGATACTGCCCGCCATTCAACTGCTTTGGTTGGCTCTGGTAGCCTGACTGTTGCTGCTACTGCTGGCCCCCTTGATTACTCTGATTATTGAGATTGCCCTGGTTATGCCCCGAACTAGAAGCTCCGTCCTGACCCGGCCCATGGAAACCGGATCCTGAACCACCACCTGACCCCTGGTCATATCGGAAAGCATCGGAATTTTTGAACTCCTGCATAATATAACAATCTTTCCAAAGATGATTCAATGGGGATTCCTTCGTTCCGTGCTTGGGGCAAGGCTGATTCAACAAGTAATTCAAACGGTTTGCACTAGCATTTGGACCCCGATTCGACTTGCCTCTGCGCCGCTGGCCTCTGTCCTGCGCATTAGTGTTGGCTACGAAATCCGGATTACCGTCAGCCTTGCGCTTGCCCCCGTTTCCATGACCCGCCGGTTTGAAATGCTGCTGCTTGGAGTTGCCGTTCTTCTTTCCCTTCCCTGCTTCATCATCATCTGCTTCAGGATCCTTGGTACTGTCTGAATCGGCATATTTCACCAAAGCGGCCATGAGGGTGCCCATATCATTGCAGAACCGCTTCATATGTCCCAGTTTAAATTTCAAAGGCTCAAACCGGCAGTTGCTTTTCAATGTTATGATTGCCGAGTCAGCATTGATCCGGTCCGAAGAGTGCAAAATCTCAGACACACGGCGCACCCAACGGGTTGTTGACTCCCCTTCTTCCTGAACGCAAGCCGCCAAGTCTACTATGGACTTGGGCTGCTTACATGTATCCTTGAAATTCTGGATAAACCGGGCCCGTAGCTGCCCCCATGAACTGATAGAATTAGGCGGCAAGCTTTTCAACCAAGTACGCGCGGTGCCTTCCATCATCATGGTGAAGTACTTTGCACACGCGGCTTCATCAACATCCAGCATCTCCATGGCCATCTCATAACTCTCAACCCACGCCTCAGGGGATAGATCTGCAGTGTAATTTGGCACTTTGCGCGGGCCTTTAAAATCCTTAGGCAGGCGCACATTGCGTAAAGCGGGGATTAAACAGGGCACTCCCAAAGCGGAGGTGACTCCTGGTCCGGCGAAGGTGGTAGGGCGAACCGGTGTGTGTTGATCCGCGTCACCCTGCGCTGCTAACTCGGCCTCTCTGCGTGCTCGGGCCCGATCCACCACCTCCTGAGCATCACGACCGCCGCCTATCTGGTGATTGCCTCGGGCCGCTTCACGGTCCCGCGCGTTACTTGATAGGGCCGGTTCATCCATGCGTCTGCTGTAGCTCCGGCTTGGACGAGGCGTAGAGTGAATCCGATCGCGGCTGTATGAATATGCTTCCTGCTGGATCAGTGCAGTCCGGAGAAGCTCCTTAACCCGGCGTGTCTCGACTGCCTGTGGGGAATCTCCTTCGACTGGGATCGCCTCCAATCGTGCCGCAGCCGCAACAAGGTTGTCCATAGGGTTAGAGTAATGGCCCGGGGGCGTCTGTACCGGCGGAGGAATTACTGTATGCTGCTGCGGAGGCTCCATCAGGCGCGGTTGGACCGTCGCTCCCGCTCCTGGTGCCTCAATCCGGTTTACCTCCCTATGCTGGGGCGGGTTACCGGGTCCGGCTCCCGGGGTCTGAAAGAGATTTCTAGGATCAAGTCCTGACGGTAAGCGTGATCTATACCTCCGCCTCAGCACCTCCTGCGACGCACTCTGGTCGAGCATGAGTTTGTAAGCTTGCGCATCTAAAGTGGCCCGCTCTGTAGCCATACGCTCCTTCTCTGCCGCCAGGTCCGCTTTGGCTTGCGTGATCTGCTCTTTTACCCTTGCGATTTCTGCATTATGAGCCCCCTGATCTGCAGGGCTGTCCACCGCCATGAGCGCTGCCAACGCATCGAACAGATCTGACAAAACTTGAACCGGCGGGCGCACCGGGCCTCCTGCCCCTGCTGCCGCTGCTGAACCGGAAAGCATTGCTGCTGCGGTTGAAGAAAGGTTTGCGGCCTGCGTACCGGCCATGAATACACCGATCCGGTTTAACTGGCTTGGGGGGTCCGGAATACTGTCACCGTCGGAACAGCCCCTGATCATATCATCCTGCAACTGGTACAATGACTCAGTCTCTCCTGCTGAAGATTCATCGCCGGAATAAACGACGGTCTCGCTACCGTGCTCTGAACCGGCATCATACTCCCCTCCATGGGTGACTCCGACGAAGACATGCTTCACGGCCGGTTTAACCCGGGCCGGTTGCGCGCGCTGAGCCGTCTCGACGAGGTCGGTGCAGATGTCCGGCTCAGGCCCTCCGATCTTGCCGATGAAGACATGTATGCCGCCGAAGGGGACCCGGTATCCATACTCGATTGAATCGGCCTCGGGACCCCATCCAGCATCGTCGATGTAGATCCGGCCGCGACGACTCTTGGTCATCTGGCCCACGACGTAGCCTTCGAGTCCTTTGAGCTTGCCCTCCAAGATCGTCAAACCATCGTGCGATGGCCCCACGGTGGGCGCCAACTGTCGTGGATTTGTCACGGCAGATGTCCTAGCATAAGGACTTAGTCGTGGAGCCATCGCTGCGGGTTTACTTGTAGGGGTTAAAGCGGACACAAAGACACGAGGGTTTTATACTAGTTTGGCCCCTTCGATGAAGGTAAAAGCCTACGTCTAGTTGTGATGGAATTGATGTAGTCTCGATGGCTAGGGAGCAAATAAGCTTCGCCTAGGCTCGAGTTGTGGTTGTCTCTCTTTGAACCGCCGCCGGGTCGTCCCCTTATATACACGAGTGACGCCCGCCGGTTTGCAGAGTCCCAACCGGTTCATACTCGTATCCCGGTTGGTATCTCTCTATTCCTAACTTACAATACAAGTTATACATCAGGCCGGTTTACGGCTACAAGTTCTAAGCCAACTACAGGCCTTGGGCCTTTCCATGATCACACTACTAGCGGAGTTAACCCGGCCCAAGCTTGGCCGGTTTACACCTAGTGGTAATATCCCCAACAAGCTCCCTTATTGGAAAGTAGTTCATCACAGAAATCGGTTCCTGTGACACCTACACCAATTAGTGAGGAAGTTAATGATGATGATCATGAAACTTCAGATCAAGTTGTTACTGAACTTCGTAGATCAACCAGAGTAAGATCCGCACCAGAGTTGTACGGTAATCCTATTCTGGAAGTCATGTTACTAGACCATGATGAACCTACGAACTATGAGGAAGCAATGATGAGCCCAGATTCCGCGAAATGGCTTGAGGCCATAAAATCTGAGATATGATCCATGTATGAAAACAAACTATGGACTTTGATTGACTTCCTCGATGATCAGCAAGCCATGTTAATTAAATGGATTTTTAAGAGGAAGACGGACGCTGATAGTATTGTTACTATCTACAAAGCTAGAATTGTCGCAAAAGGTTTTCGACAAGTTCAAAGTGTTGACTACGATGAGAGTTTCTCACACGTATCTATGCTTAAGTATGTCCGAATCATGTTAACAATTGCCACATTTCATGAAATCTGGCAAATGGATAAACAAAACTGCATTCCTTAATGGAGTTATTAAAGAAGAGTTGTATGTGATGCAACCAAGAGGTTTTGTCGATCCTAAAGGTGTTAACAAAATGTGCAAGCTCCAGCGATCCATCTATGGACTGGTGCAAGCATCTCAGAGTTGGAATATACGCTTTGATAAGTTCATCAGAGTATATAGTTTTATACAGACTTGCGGTGAAGCCTGTATTTACAAGAAAGTGAGTGGGAGCACTACAACATTTCTGATAAGTATATGTGAAATACATATTGTTGATCGGAAGTAATGTAGAATAATTCTGCAAAGCATAAAGGAGTATTTGAAAGGAGCTTTTTGAAGAAGGACCTCGGTAAAGCTGCTTACATATTGAGCATCAAGATCTATAGAGATAGATCAAGACGCTTGATAAGTTTTTTCAATGAGTACACACCTTGACAAAGATTTTGAAGTAGTTCAAAATGGAACAGTCAAAAGAAAGAGTTTCTTGCCTGTGTTACAAGGTGTGAAATTGAGTAAGACTCAAAGCCCGACCACGGCAGAAGATAGAAAGAGAATGAAAGTCATTCCCTATGCCTCAGCCATAGGTTCTATAAAGTATGCCATGCTGTGTACCGGATCTATTGTATACCCTAACTGATTTTAGCAAAGGATTACAATAGTGATCTAGGAGTAGATCACTGGACAGCGGTCAAAATTATCCTTAGGGGAATAAGGATATGTTTCTCGATTATGGAGGTGACAAAAAGGTTCGTCGTAAAGGGTTACGTCGATGCATGTTTTTGACACTAATCTATCTGACTCTAAGTATCGGTCTAGATACATATTGAAAGTGGGAGCAATTAGCTAGAGTAGCTCCGTGCAGAGCATTGTAGACATAGAAATTTGCAAAATACTTACGGATCTGAATGTGACACACCCGTTGACTAAAATTATCTCACAAGCAAAATATGATCACACCTTAGTACTCTTTGGGTGTTAATCACATAGCGATGTGAACTAGATTATTGACTCTAGTAAACCCTTTGGGTGTTGGTCACATGACGATGTGAACTATGGGTGCTAATCACATGGTGATGTGTATTATTCACATGGCAATGTGAACTAGATTATTGACTCTAGTGCAAGTGGGAGACTGAAGGAAATATGCCCTAGAGGCACTAATAAAGTTATTATTTATTTCCTTATTTCATGATAAATGTTTATTATTCATGATAGAATTGTATTAACCGGAAACATAATACATGTGTGAATACATAGACAAACAGAGTGTCACTAGTATGCCTCTACTAGACTAGCTCGTTGATCAAAGATGGTTATGTTTCCTAACCATAGACATGTGTTGTCATTTGATTAATGGGATCACATCATTAGGAGAATGATGTGATTGACATGACCCATTCGGTTAGCTTAGCACACGATCGTTTAGTATGTTGCTATTGCTTTCTTCATGACTTATACATGTTCCTATGACTATGAGATTATGCAACTCCCGTTTACCGGAGGAACACTTTGTGTGCTACCAAACGTCACAATGTAACTGGGTGATTATAAAGGTGCTCTACAGGTGTCTCCGAAGGTACATGTTGAGTTGGCGTATTTCCAGATTAGGATTTGTCACTCCGATTGTCGAAGAGGTATCTCTGGGCCCTCTCGGTAATGCACATCACTATAAGCCTTGCAAGCAATGTAGCTAATGAGTCAGTTACAGAATGATGCATTACGTAACGAGTAAAGAGACTTGCCGGTAACGAGATTGAACTAGGTATTGGATACCGACGATCGAATCTCGGGCAAGTAACATACCGATGACAAAGGGAACAACGTATGTTGTTATGCGGTTTGACCGATAAAGATCTTCGTAGAATATGTAGGAGCCAATATGGGCATCCAGGTTCCGATATTGGTTATTGACCAAGAATAGTTCTAGGTCATGTCTACATAGTTCTCGAACCCGTAGGGTCCGCACGCTTAACGTTACGCTGACAGTTTTATTATGAGTTTATGAGTTTTGATTTACCGAAGGAGTTCGGAGTCCCGGATGAGATCGGGGACATGACGAGGAGTCTCGAAATGGTCGAGACGTAAAGATCGATATATTGGACGACTATATTTGGAGTTCGGAAAGGTTCCGAGTGATTCGGGTATTTTTCGGAGCACCGGAGAGTTACGGGAATTCGTATTGGGCCTCAATGGGCCATACGGGAAAGGAGAGAAAGGGCCAAAAGGGTGGCCGCACCCCTCCCCTTGGACTAGTCCGAACTGGACTAGGGAGGGGGGCGCCTCCTTCCTTCCTTCTCCTTCTCTCTTCCCTTTCCTTCTCTCCTACTCCTACTACATGGAAGGGTTCCTAGTTCTACTAGGAAAGGGGAATCCTACTCCCGGTGGGAGTAGGACTCCCCTAGGGCGCGCCATAGAGAGGGCCGGCCCTCCCCCTCCTCCACTCCTTTGTATACGGGGGCAGGGGGCACCCCATAGACACACAAGTTGATCTACGGATCGTTCCTTAGCCGTGTGCGGTGCCCCCCTCCACCATATTCCACCTCGTCATATCGTCGCGGAGTTTAGGCGAAGCCCTGCGCCGGTAGAACATCATCATCGTCACCACGCCGTCGTGCTGACGGAACTCATCCCCGACGCTTTGCTGGATTGGAGCCCGGGGAACGTCATCGAGCTGAACGTGTGCTGAACACAGGGGTGCCGTACGTTCGGTGCTTGGATCGGTCGGATCGTGAAGACGTACGACTACATGAACCGCGTTGTCATAACGCTTCCGCTTACGGTCTACGAGGGTACGTAGACAATACTCTCCCCTCTCGTTGCTATGCCATCACCATGATCTCGCGTGTGCGTAGGAATTTTTTTGAAATTACTACGTTACCCAACATTTTTGTCATCTCTAAATTACATGTAAAACCTAAAATAAGACTATCTTATCAACCATTGTACATGCCCTAATATACTCGGGCACAGGGAGATCCGACAATGCTCGGATCCAGCGCCGGTCAGTACATTCGGGCTCGGGACATATCTCGGGCAGCAACTTGGGCCAAAACAAGCCAGTCTACGCGTCAGCCGGACCAACGCGCGCCACAAGAAGCAGCCGCGCTAGTCCTTACAAGCACGAAGGATGCCACCCTCTTTTCCTGCAACCCAACCCCGCACTCCACACTGCACCCTCCCTTCGTCGTGCAGAACTGCCGGTGACATGCCATTGCCGGCCCCCGTCGAGCCGCTATCCCTGCTGTCCCACATGGATCGTCGAAGGATGGCCGAACTTCTCCGGCGCAAGGTAGCCGGAGAGCCATTCCCCTACACCTTCATCCACGAGGTGAGCCCCTACTCCGCTGCCCCTGAGGACCTCGTCCGTGGCCTGGAGCACGCTCCGGGCACCGGCCAAGCTGGCAACGGCAGAGGGATGGCGTGGTACTTCTGCGGCGCCGCCAATTGCCATGAGAGCGCGGGTGGAGCGCCGAGGCGGAACCGCCAGGTCGGCGTCGGCCCAGAGAGGAGGTTCTGGCATCCGGAGGGGCGCAAGAGGTCCATTCTAGGTGAGGCATACAAGCGCTCGCTGTTGTACGTTTTGAAGATCAAGAACCGCCCTGGTTATTAAAAATCACATCATTCTTGGTAAGCCACAGTGCCCAGCATAAGGCCGCCGCTCCCACAAGAATATGTGCAGATAATTGTTTATCAATACCCCGCAACCAGTTGTCGAACATGTTCCGTGCACTACGTGGTGGGTATAGATTCGAAGCTACTTGAACTAAAAAAAGTGTTTAATAGACTCACTAGTAGAAAACCACCCATTAGTCCCGGTTCGTAAGGGCCTTTAGTCCCGGTTCATGAACCGGGACTAATGGGTCGTTACTAATGCCTCCACCCATTAGTCCTAGTTCAAACACGAACCGGGACCAATGTGCCTCCATGTGGCCCTGTGCGCCGAGCCCAGTCAGGGGGCCTTTGGTCCCGGTTGGTGGCTCCAACCGGGACTAAAAGTCAACTTTTTTTACAAAAGTGGTTGCTTTAGGGGTTTTGGGGGTTATTTTTAGGTTGTTATTATAGCTAGCTAATAGAGAGAAGTGTCCTCTCTTATATCTTTGTCCTTGGTTTATCAACGCTGCTGCTATGTTCATTGCACCCGCAGATATAACATGCTCATGCATGCTTGCATCATACAACATCATATATATATATATATAATAACAAGTCCTACTAATCATGCATCATCATACAACTTCTACTCGTTATTAATAATAAGTCATACAATCATCATCCTCATAGTCATCGAACCCAACCCTACATAATTGTTCTTAGCACATGATCATCAGTATCAGGTAGGACCTAAACACCCTTAAGGTAAAATAGCATAAAATAATATAGACCCTGACTCTCCATTATGAAGAATGGCGATCATCCTGTCTCCAATTCTTGCCCTTCGCTGCTTATTGCTTCCAAGAAGCTCCTTACGACTTTCCATACATTTTTTCGATTCTTTGATTGTTATGTCTCCACTTCTTTTAGAAACCCGGTATGGACAGTTGAGATTCGTAGGACGACTTGGTTGTATGTTCAAAACATGAAGGCTACCATGCGTATACATTAGATGAGGCACACAATCATTTGGGATTATCTGTTCAAAAACATAGTAATAACTTCGTAGTTGGCAATGATGTACTAGTTTTAGAAGTGTGCAAAAAGATGCACGGATGTTGTAATAGTAAAAAATAATCTTACCAGGGTATCTCCATGGTAGTTACCGTAGTTCAACACGTGCACTAGTGGCACGTATTGACCATAATGTTGAGGAGTTTGATTGTAGATATTGTAATTCTCAAGATCAGTACAAAATCCGACCAGATGATTTTTCTCCTTATAAGTTAATTCGGAGCCTTCGGTGTAGTACGTTCTGTCTACCATCTTTCGCACATTCTTTGAAGAATGAAAATAAGCTGTCAATGGAGATAAGGTGTCAACTATATATTTTGAAATAAACAATATAAATTACTTAATAACTATGTTTAGCTCACATGGGGGAGAATTGGAGGTGTATCCACAAGGACGCAAATCGAAGGTCTCTCTTGCTCGATTGTAGGATCACCAAGATCCATGGTGACAAGAATACCCTCATCAAGACCATACATCTTGCAAAGTGCTTCCCAATTTTTGCAACCAAAATGGGTTACACTCTGAGCATTGTACAACTTTACTTGAAAATCCACACCATGATGGGTACTTAGGATAATTTTTTGGTTTCGAAACTTTCATGGTCTTCAAAACCCACCCTCTCCAAGACTTAGCGTCTTGCAAAGCATGGGATAAGCTAGTCGAATGGGAAAAGATGAAAAATACACGTTAAAATAGTTGAAGTCGTGCTTAATTACGAAAAAAACTATTGTCGTCGTTGCGTACCGTATGAACATCGCAGGTCTCCTCAAGCTTAATGCTGAAGCGCCAATTTTCGTCCAGCTCAATGAACCTTTCGTAGATACCTCGGTCGTCGTGGCACCAGTCTCACTCCCCCGGGCGGTTTTCGTCGTCCGATGAGTACAACATTTCGGGCCTACGTTCATAATTCAAATATTAAACTAGATCATTATTATTAATCACGGGTTGACTATCGATGATCGATGTACGTAGCTCCTCCTTTCATTCCCGAATGCATTATTATACCAAATTGTGTAGCACACGGGAATGAAGGAGAACTTATCCAATATGAGCATTCAATAAGCAAAACCAAATCATAAAATAAGCAAAACCAAATCATAAAATAAAGTATAGTATTCAAATTAGCATGCATTCAATAATTATAAGCAAAAGTACATCATCTCTTGGTGTCCGTACATCGTCGAATATTATCACTAATACAACTAGAACCGTAGCGCCCGACGGGTATTGACGCGGGCGGTGGACACCCAAAGATAAGGAACCATCATAGGATCATAGCTCCAGTGAGATCCCTGAAGAAGCTGCCAGGTACTGTCGAACCTCCCCTCCAATGCAACCTTGTAGCGATGGACGTGCTCGTCCTCCTCGCTGACACGGTGACGTACCACCTCCGCGGTGTCCGGATGCCTCACCACCGTCACTGGCCCACGCGACCGCCACCAAATAAGGATCGGGTCAACAACGGGCTGCCTCCTCACCAACCTATGTCCCCCGGAAGGTAGCACCTCCCAATACCAGCCCGGCGGATCCCAGTCGCGAACATGGCCCTGATGAAGCAGGCCTCCACCGCCGAGTCGACGACGACGAGGATGCGGGATAGGCATCGCCGACGTCGACGCGGGAACTACTTCCATATATAGTTAAATAAAACTACTTTTATTAATTAAATCAACTATCTAGTTCAACTACTAAGCACTTACTATAAATAAATAAGTATTACTTACTAAAAACAAACTACTTCTATATATAGTAAAATAAATTAGTTTATTAAATCAACTAGCTAGTTCAACTATATATACGCTACTTCTTATATTTTTCCTTTTTCTAAATACTATGAACAAAAAAATCATTAAAATTCTATGAACAAAATTAATTACACAATCTAATTATCACCAAAAAAATCTATCAATAATAATTTCACCAAAAAAATCTATCAATAATAATTTCACCAAAAAAATCTATTAATAGAAAAAAAATTAACATAATATGAACAAATTAATTACTACACATCTAATCTAACAAAAAAAATCTAATTAATCTAACAAAAAAATCTAACATAATATGAACAAATTAATTACTACACATGTAATCTAACAAAAAAAATATAATCTAACAAAAAAATCTATGAATTACATATCTAAATTACTACACATCTAACCTAACAAAAAAAATCTATGAACTACAAAAAGAATCTAAAAAAATCGAACAAAAATAAAAAAAATGCTCACGTACGGCCGACGACGGCGACGGCGAAGGTGACGACGAGGTGCGGAGCGGGGCGCCGACGGCGTCGAGGCGGCGCGGGGCAGGGGCGACGACGGGCTCGGGGCGGCGCGGGGCAGGGGCGACGAGGACGGCGGGCTCGTGGCGGCGCGGGGCAGGGGCGACGACGGGCTCGGGGCGGCGCGGGGCAGGGGCGACGAGGACGTCGGGCTCGGGGCGGCGACGGGGACGGCAGGCTCGGGGCGGCGCGGGGCAGGGGCGACGGCGGGGGTGGCGACGACGTCGGGGCGGCACGGGCGATGACGGGGCGGCGCGGGACGCGGGCGGCGATGGGGGCGGCGACGACATGCGCGGGCGACGACGACGAGGAGCAGGGCGTCGGGGCAGGGCTCGGCGGCGACGGCGACAAGGAGCAGAGGCGTCGGGGCGAGAAGAAAGAGATGGGTTTTGGTGAAAACTGCTAAGTCCTGTATATATAGCAAGAGCATTAGTCCCGGTTGGTGCTCCAACCGGGACTAATGCGCCCTTTAGTCCCGGTTGGTGCCACCAACCGGGACCAAAGGCCTCTTTTCAGCAGCCCAAAGGGCGGGAAACGAAGACCTTTGGTCCCGGTTGGTGGCTCCAACCGGGACTAAAGATGAGCATTCGTCCCGGTTGGTTCAACCAACCGGGACCAAAGAGTGGTATTGGTACCGGTTGGTGCGATGAACCGGTACCAATGGACCCGTGTAACTACTTTTTTATTTTCTGCACTGTTTTTTTGTTGATTCTTCCTGTAGCTGTTTTTTTAGTCCCACCTCGCCAAGCGAGAAGCACTCGCAGCTGTTTATAAGCCCTGAGTGCAGAGACGATGACGAAGAGGCACAATGCTCCTGCACGTTGGTTAGCTTCAAGCCTTGAGGAATACGGTAGACTGCACAGAGCTATGTGAAGTGCAGTTGACACTATTCCGGAAGGCTTGAAGCAAATTAACGAGCATTGCGCATCTTTTTTATTTTTAATGACTTATTACAATTCAGAAATAAAAAGAAAAAAAATAAATGTAGCAGAAAAGAAAAAAACTATATAAAAAACACTCAGAAATAAATAGAAGAAAAAATAATTTTGATTAACTTTACTAAAAAAATAGCATAGATGCTTATTTTTAATGACTTATTACAACTCAGAAATAAAAACAAAAGAATAAATATAGTAGAAAAGAAAAAAACAATATAGAAAACTACTCAGAAATGAATAGAAGCAAAAAATAGTTGTGATTAATTGTACTAAAAAAGGAGCATATATGCTTATTTTTAATGGCTTATTACAACTCAGAAATAAAAAGAAAAAAATAAATATAGCAGAAAAGAAAAAAAACTATATAAAAAACTACTCAGAAATGAATAGAAGAAAAAATAGTTGTGATTAACTGTACTAAAAAAGGAGCATAGATGCTTATTTTTAATGACTTATTACAACTCAGAAATAAAAAAAAAATAGTTGTGATTAACTTTACTAAAAAATGAGCATATATGCTTATTTTTAATGACTTATTACAATTCAAAAATAAATAGAAGAAAAAATAGTTATGATTAACTTTACTAAAAAATGAGCATAGATGCTTATTTTTAATGACTTATTACAACTCAGAAATAAAAATAAAAAAATAAATATAGCAGAACAGAAAAAAAAACTATAGAAAAAACTACTCAGAAATGAGCATAGATGCGCTTTTAGAGGAAATTCAACTTAAATTCATAACGAATTTCAAGAGAAATTCGTATGAATTTAGGCTAAATTCCCTATATAAGGGCATCTATTTTCATTTTCAGAGGAGCTCAATAAGGCAGAGAGGAAGGGGCTTATAAACCGGTCTGATTCCCCTTCGGTTGGCGTGATGGGACTACACTCTGGCCGCAACGAGGACCAACGCTGTAGTCCCGGTTGGTGGCATGAACCGGGACTAAAGGGCAGCCTTTGGTCCCGGTTCAAGCCACCAACCGGGACCAATGGTGTTGGGCCAGGAGCGAGGCCCATTGGTCCCGGTTCGTCCCACCAACCGGGATCAATAGGTCCAGACGAACCGGGACCAATGGCCCACGTGGCCCGGCCGGCCCCTGGGGCTCACAAACCGGGTCCAATGCCCCCATTGGTCCCGGTTCTGGATTGAACCGGGACTAATGGGCTGGACCAGCCTGGACCATTGGCCCCTTTTCTACTAGTGACTCGTCATGTTGGCAAAAGACACATGTCTTGGAACCATGCCAGTTGCGTCGTGCCAGATTGTCTCTAGTTAGGATGACTCCTCTGTTAAGAAACCAGAGGAAAATCTTCACTCTTAGAGGGATTTTGAGCTTCCACAATTTCCTGTTATCAACTGGAACATCACAATGAACCATTGCATCATACATGGATTTGACTGAAAATTTGTCATTCTGATGCAAGTTCCATCGAAAAATGTCCGGCTCACCTGACAGTTGAATGTCCTCCAGGCGAGTGAGTAATTCATTCCATGCTGCCAGGCGAGGACCAAAAAGGTCCCTACGGAAAGAAATATCGGGATTTTCTTGTCCTAAAACTTGTTTGATTGTGACGAATTTATGTCTAACAATCCTATACAAGCTCGGATATTGCACCATTAGTGGGTTATTCCCTAGCCAGATATCTTCCCAGAATTGAACCTGAGAATCGTCCCTAACTGAGAAGGTCCCAAATTGAAAAAAGAATTCCTTGGCCTTCATCACACCACCCCAGAAATGTGAATCCCCAGGTTTCCAATGAACTTGAGAAATGGCATTGGATCCCACATACTTGTTGTGAATGATTTCCTGCCATACTCCATTCACAGTGAGTAGTTTGTAAACCCACTTGCTGAGAAGAGTAATGTTTTTAATCTCAAGGTCTTGGATTCCCAGCCCCCCTTGACTTTTAGGTCTGCATAATACGCTCCACCTAGCCAGTCGATATTTCTTGGATTCGTTATTGCATTGCCAAAAAAATCTGGATCTAAAGTAGTCTAGTCGCTGGAGAACCCCTTTCGGTAGGTGGAAGAATGACAACATATATAAAACCATGTTGCTTAGAACTGAATTGATCAAGATCAATAGTCCCCCGTAAGACAAGAGCTTGGCCTTCCAACTGGCTAAGTGTTTCTCAAGTCTCTCTTCCACATGCTTCCACTCAGAGATAGTTAAGAGCCGATAGTGTATGGGAATACCCAGATATCGAATCGGAAACTGCCCGAGCCGGCATCCAAAAATCTCAGCGTACTCAGGTGCTGATTCTACAGCATCGCCAAAGCAAAAAAGTCTGCTCTTATGAAAATATTATATGTGGATGACATATTGTTGATTGGAAATGATATAGAATTTCTGGATAGCATAAAGGGATACTTCAATAAGAGTTTTTAAATGAAAGACCTCAGTGAAGCTGCTTACATATTGGGCATCAAGATCTATAGAGATAGATCAAGACGCTTGATAAGATTTTTCAATGAGTAAATACCTTGACAAATTTTTGAAAGAGTTCAAAATGGATCAGTCAAAGAAGGAGTTCTTGTCTGTATTACAAGGTGTAAAGTTGAGTAAGACTCAAAGCCCGACCATGGCAGAAGATAGAAGGAGAATGAAAGTCATTCCCTATGCCATAGTCATAGGTTCTATAAAGTATGTTGTGTTGTGTACCAGACCTATTGTGTACCTGTTGGGGAACGTAGTAATTTCAAAAAATTTCCTACGCACACGCAAGATCATGGTGATGCATAGCAACGAGAGGGGAGAGTGTTGTCTACGTACCCTCGTAGACCAAAGCGGAAGCGTTGACGCAACATAGAGGAAGTAGTCGTACGTCCTCCCGGTCCAACCGATCCAAGCACCGTTACTCCGGCACCTCCGAGTTCTTGACACACGTACAGCTCGATGACGCACCCCGATCTCCGATCCAGCAGAGGCGTGGGGAGGAGTTCCGTCAGCACGACAGCGTGGTGACGATCTTGATGTTCTCCTGTCGCAGGGCTTCGCCTAAGCACCGCTACAATATGACCGAGGTGTAATATCGTGGAGGGGGCACCGCACACGGCTAAGGAACGATCTCAATGATCAACTTGTGTGTCCATGGGGTGCCCCTACCCCCGTATATAAAGGAGTGGAGGAGGGAAGGGTCGGCCCTCTACTATGGTGCGCCCTTGGGGAGTCCTACTCCCACCGGGAGTAGGATTCCTCCTTTCCTAGTCCAACTAGGAGTCCTTCCATGTATTAGGAGTAGGAGACAAGGAAGGGGAAGAGAGAAGGGAAGGAAGGAGGGGGTGCGGCCCCTCCCCCTAGTCCAATTCGGACTAGGCCATGGGGGGGCGCGCGGCATGCCCTACGCAGCCCCTCTCTCTTTCCCGCAGGGCCCAATAAGGCCCAATACTTCTCTCCGGCGAATTCCCGTAACTCTCCGGTACTCCGAAAAATACCCGAATCACTCGGAACCTTTCCGAACTCCGAATATAGTCGTCCAATATATCGATCTTTACGTCTCGACCATTTCGAGACTCCTCGTCATGTCCCCGATCTCATCCGGGACTCCGAACTCCTTCGGTACATCAAAACTCATAAACTCATAATATAACTGTCATCGAAACCTTAAGCGTGCGGACCCTACGGTTCGAGAACAATGTAGACTCCGAGACACGTCTCCGGTCAATAACCAATAGCGGGACCTGGATGCCCATATTGGTTCCTACATATTCTACGAAGATCTTTATCGGTCAGACCGCATAACAACATACGTTGTTCCCTTTGTCATCGGTATGTTACTTGCCCGAGATTCGATCGTCGGTATCCAATACCTAGTTCAATCTCGTTACCGGCAAGTCTCTTTACTCGTTCCGTAATACATCATCTCGCAACTAACTCATTAGTTGCAATGCTTGCAAGGCTTAAGTGATGTGCATTACCGAGAGGGCCCAGAGATACCTCTCCGACATTCGGAGTGACAAATCCTAATCTCGAAATACGCCAACTCAACAAGTACCTTTGGAGACACCTGTAGAGCACCTTTATAATCACCCAGTTACGTTGTGACGTTTGGTAGCACACAAAGTGTTCCTCCGGTAAACGGGAGTTGCATAATCTCATAGTCATAGGAACATGTATAAGCCATGAAGGAAGCAATAGCAACATACTAAACGATCGGGTGCTAAGCTAACGGAATGGGTCATGTCAATCAGATCATTCAACTAATGATGTGATCCCGTTAATCAAATAACAACTCTTTGGCCATGGTTAGGAAACATAACCATCTTTGATTAACAAGCTAGTCAAGTAGAGGCATACTAGTGACACTCTGTTTGTCTATATATTCACACATGTATTATGTTTCCGGTTAATACAATTCTAGCATGAATAATAAACATTTATCATGATATAAGGAAATAAAAAATAACTTTATTATTGCCTCTAGGGCATATTTCCTTCAGTCTCCCACTTGCACTAGAGTCAATAATCTAGATCACATCACCATGTGATTAACATCGATAGTTCACATCATCATGTGATTAACACCCTTAGTTCACATCGCCATGTGACCAACACCCAAAGGGTTTACTAGATTCAGTAATCTAGTTCACATCGCTATGTCATTAACACCCAAAGAGTACTAAGGTGTGATCATGTTTTGCTTGTGAGAGGATCTTAGTCAACGGGTCTTTAACATTCATATCCGTTATGTATTTTGCAATTTTCTATGTCTACAATGCTCTGCACGGAGCTACTCTAGCTAATTGCTCCCACTTTCAATATGTATCTAGATCGAGACTTAGAGTCATCCAGATCGGTGTCAAAACTTGCATCGACGTAACCCTTTACGATGAACCTTTTGTCACTTCCATAATCGTGAAACATATCCTTATTCCACTAAGGATAATTTTGACCGCTGTCCAGTGATCTACTCCTAGATCACTATTGTACTCCCTTGCTAAACTCAGTGCAGGGTATACAATAGATCTGGTACACAGCATGGCATACTTTATAGAACCTATGGCCAAGGCATAGGGAATGACTTTCATTCTCTTTCTATCTTCTGCCGTGGTCGGGTTTTGAGTCCTACTCAATTTCACACCTTGTAACACAGGCAAGAACCCTTTCTTTGACTGTTCTATTTTGAACTACTTCAAAATCTTGTCAAGGTATGTACTCATTGAAAAAACTTATCAAGCGTCTTGATCTATCTCTATAGATCTTGATGCTCAATATGTAAGCAGCTTCACCGAGGTCTTTCTTTGAAAAACTCCTTTCAAACACTCCTTTATGCTTTGCAGAATAATTCTACATTATTTCCGATCTACAATATGTCATTCACATATACTTATCAGAAATGTTGTAGTGCTCCCACTCACTTTCTAGTAAATACAGGCTTCACCGCAAGTCTGTATAAAACTATATGCTTTGATCAACTTATCAAAGCGTATATTCCAACTCCGAGATGCTTGCACCAGTCCATAGATGGATCACTGGAGCTTGCGTATTTTGTCAGCACCTTTAGGATTGACAAAACCTTCTGGTTGCATCATATACAACTCTTCTTTAAATCCATTAAGGAATGTAGTTTTTGTTTATCCATTTGCCAGATTTCATAAATTGTGGCAATTGCTAACATGATTCGGACAGACTTAAGTATCGCTACAGTTGAGAAAATCTCATTGTAGTCAACACCTTGAACTTGTCAAAAACCCTTTTGCGACAAGTCGAGCTTTGTAGATAGTAACACTACTATCAGCGTTCGTCTTCCTCTTGAAGATCCATTTATTTTCTATGGCTTGCCGATCATCGGGCAACTCCACCAAAGTCCACACTTTGTTCTCATACATGGATCTCATCTCAGATTTCATGGCCTCAAGCCATTTTCCGGAATCTGGGCTCATCATTGCTTCCTCATAGTTCGTAGGTTCGTCATGGTCAAGTAACAGGACCTCCAGAATGGGATTACCGTACCACTCTGGTGCGGATCTCCCTCTGGTTGACCTACGAGGTTCGGTAGTAACTTGATCTGAAGTTACATGATCATCATCATTAACTTCCTCACTAATCGGTGTAGTAGTCACAAGAACAGATTTCTGTGATGAACTACTTTCCAATAAGGGAACAGGTACAGTTACCTCATCAAGTTCTACTTTCCTCCCACTCACTTCTTTCGAGAGAAACTCCTTCTCTAGAAAGGATCCATTATTAGCAACGAATGTTTTGCCTTCGGATCTGTGATAGAAGGTGTACCCAACAATTTCCTTTGGGTATTCTATGAAGATGCACTTCTCCAATTTGGGTTTGAGCTTATCAGGATGAAACTTTTTCACATAAGCATCGCAGCCCCAAACTTTAAGAAACGACAACTTTGGTTTCTTGCTAAACCACAGTTCATATAGTGTCGTCTCAACGGATTTAGATGGTGCCCTATGTAACGTGAATGCAGCTGTCTCTAATGCCTGATCCCAAAACGATATTGGTAAATCGGTAAGAAACATCATAGATTGTACTATATCCAATAAAGTACGGTTATGACGTTCGGACACACCATTATGATGTGGTGTTCCAGGTGGCATGAATTTGTGAAACTATTCCACATTGTTTTCATTGAAGACCAAACTCGTAACTCAAATATTTGTCTCCGCGATCAGATCATAGAAACTTTATTTTCTTGTTACGATGATTTTCCACTTCACTCTGAAATTCTTTGAACCTTTCAACTATTTCAGACTTATGTTTCATCAAGTAGATATACCCATATCTGCTCAAATCATCTGTGAAGGTCAGAAAATAACGATATCCACCGCGAGCCTTAACACTCATTGGATCGCTCCACTGTTCCAGAGAACGGAGTCTTAGTCATCTTGCCCATGAGGCATGGTTCACAAGCATCAAGTGATTCATAATCAAGTGATTCCAAAATCCCATCAGCATGGAGTTTCTTCATGCGCTTTACACCATTATGACCTAAACGACAGTGCCACAAATAAGTTGCACTATCATTATTAACTTTGCATCTTTTGGTTTCAATATTATGAATATGTGTATCACTACGATCGAGATCCAATGAACCATTTTCATTGGGTGTGTAACCATATAAGGTTTTATTCATGTAAACAGAACAACAGTTTATTCTCTTACTTAAACGAATAACCGTATTGCAATAAACACGATCAAATCATATTCATGCACAACGCAAACACCAAATAACATTTATTTAGAGTCAACACTAATCCCGAAAGTATAGGGAGTGTGCGATGGTGATCATATCAATCTTGAAACTACTTTCAACACACATCGTCACTTCACCCTTAACTAGTTTCTGTTTATTCTGCAACTCCCATTTCGAGTTACTACTCTTAGCAACTGAACCAGTACCAAATATCGAGGGGTTGCTATAAACACTAGTAAAGCACACATCAAACACCTGTATATCAAATATACCCTTTTTCACTTTGCCATCCTTCTTATCCAACAAATATTTAGGGCATTTCCGCTTCCAGTGACCATTTCCTTTGCAGTGTAAGCACTCAGTTTCAGGCTTTGGTTCAACTTTGGGCTTCTTCATGGGAGTGCCAACTTGCTTGTCAATCTACTTGAAGTTCCCCTTTCTTTCCCTTTGCCCTTTTCTTGAAACTAGTTGAGGGAGTCCTGGACTAGGGGGTGTCCGGATAGCCGGACTATCAATATCCGCCGGACTCCCATACTACGAAGATAGAAGATTGAAGACTCCGGCTCGTGTCCGGAAGGTACTTTCCTTGGTGTGGAAGGCAAGCTTGGCGATACGGATATGTAGATCTCCTACCATTGTAACCGACTCTGTGTAACCCTAGCCTCTCCGGTGTCTATATAAACCGGAGGGCTTTAGTCCGTAGGACACAACATTACATCTCAACAATCATACCATAGGCTAGCTTCTA
This sequence comes from Triticum timopheevii, assembly GCA_963921465.1. NCBI lineage: Eukaryota > Viridiplantae > Streptophyta > Magnoliopsida > Poales > Poaceae > Triticum > Triticum timopheevii. The sequence goes on along the minus strand of OY997270.1, from coordinate 624,177,363 downwards.
GGGTTTAGCCTCCTTGATCTCGTGGTAGATCTACTCTTGTACTACCCATATCATCAATATTAATCAAGCAGGACGTAGGGTTTTACCTCCATCGAGAGGGCCCGAACCTGGGTAAAAACATTGTGTCCCTCGTCTCTTGTTACCATCCGCCTAGACGCACAGTTCGGGACCCCCTACCCGAGATCCGCCGGTTTTGACACCGACATTGGTGCTTTCATTGAGAGTTCCTTTGTGTCGTCACCGATAGGCTCGATGGCATCTTCAACCATCAACGCTGTGCAGGGTGAGACTTTTCTCCCTGGACAGATCTTCATATTCGGCGGCTTTGCACTGCGAGCCAATTCTCTTGGCCATCTGGAGCAGATCGAAAGCTACGCCCCTGGCCATCAGGTCAGATTCGGAAGCTTAAACTTCACGGCCGATGACCGCGGAGACTTGATCTTCGACGGACTCGAGCCACAGCCAAGCGCGCCGCACTGTGACGATGGGCATGATCTAGCTCTGCCGCCGGACAGTGCTTTGGTGGCCGCACTCGGATCCGCTTCGGCCACTAGCCCGGAGCCGATTGCCCATATCGAGGGCCGGTGGATAGACGCCGCCCTGGGGGCTTCAACATCCATGGCGATGGAGCCGAATACCAATCTTGTCCCCTGCGAAACTCGTGATCCCGAGGCGCCGGACTTCTCGCCGGACTCCGGGCCTCCCGCGCCCCTACCGATTAATCCGGATTGGGCGCCTTTTATGGAATTCACCGCCGCGGACATCTTCCAGCACTCGCCTTTTGGCGATATCCTGAATTCCCTGAAGCATCTCTCGCTATCAGGAGAATCCTGGCCGGACTATGGCCAGGACGGTTGGAGTTCGGACGATGGAGAAATTCAGAGCCCACCCACCACCCACTTTGTAGCCACTGTCGAGGATCTAACCGACATGCTAGACTACGACTCCGACGACATCGACGCTATGGACGACGATGCCGGAGACGAACAAGAGCCAGCGCCTAAAGGGCACTGGAAGGCCACCTCGTCATATGACGTATACATGGTGGATACCCCAAAAGAAGGGGATGGCAAAAAAGCAGCGGAGGAAGATTCTCTAAAGAAGCAGCCTAAACGCCGACGTCAACGGCGCCACTCTAAATCCCGCTACAATAAGAATGGAGATTCCGGCACGGGAGACAATAACACTCCGGAGAGTGCCGAAGACGATCCCCTCCCGCAAGATTCAGCGCAGGAGGACGCAGAAGCAAGCCCTCACCACAGGGCGGCAGACGAAGGGGTTCAGGACGATAACTATATGCCTCCCTCCGAAGACGAAGCAAGCCTCAACGATGATGAATTCGTCATACCCGAGGATCCCGTCGAACAAGAACGCTTCAGGCGCAGGCTCATAGCCACGGCAAATAGCCTAAAGAAAAAGCAGCAACAGCTCCAAGCTGATCAGGATCTGCTGGCCGATCGATGGACCGAGGTCCTCGCGGCCGAAGAGTATAAACTCGAACGCCCCTCCAAAAGTTACCCAAGACGCAAGCTGCTCCCCCGATTAGAGGAGGAAGCATACATACCTTCATCACCAGCGCACGACACGGCTGACCGACCACCTCGTGGTCGTGACAGAGAGGCGTCCAGGCCCCCAGCCAAATACGTACCCCTGCATCGCTCCAAAAGCGCGAAGCCAAGAGGGAACGCGCCGGAATTTCGAGATATATTGGAGGACAAAGCAAGACAATCCAGATCCATATATGGATCACGTGGGCGCCCTACGACCCACGACGAATACCGTCGCACCGGACATAACGCCGGCCGGGCCGAACATAGCAGACAGCGCTCCCTCGAGCTACGTCGCGATATTGCTCAATACAGGGGCGCCGCACACCTGTTATGCTTCACCGATGAAGTAATGGATCATCATCCCCGTAAATATCGAATCTTACGATGGTACAACAGACCCCGCGGTATGGATCGAGGATTATCTTCTCCACATCCATATGGCCCGCGGCAACGATCTCCACGCCATCAAGTATCTCCCACTCAAGCTTAAAGGACCAGCTCGGCATTGGCTTAACAGCCTGCCCGCAGAGTCGATTGGGTGTTGGGAAGACCTGGAGGCCGCATTCCTTGATAACTTCCAAGGCACGTATGTGCGACCACCAGACGCCGATGACTTAAGCCACATCATTCAGCAGCCAGACGAATCGGCCAGACAATTCTGGACACGGTTCTTGACGAAGAAAAACCAAATCGTCGACTGTCCGGATGCAGAGGCCCTTGCAGCCTTCAAGCATAACATCCGGGACGAATGGCTAGCCCGGCACCTGGGGCAGGAAAAGCCGAAATCCATGGCAGCCCTCACATCGCTAATGACCCGCTTTTGTGCGGGAGAGGACAGCTGGCTAGCCCGCAGCAACAATCTCCGTAAAAACTCTGGTAGTCCGGATACTAAGGACAACAACGGCAGGTCACGTCGAATCAAAAACAAGCGCCGCATTAACGGCGATGATAAGGAGGATACGGCAGTCAATGCCGGATTCTGAGGCTCTAAACCCGGTCAGCGGAAGAAGCCGTTCAAAAGAACCACTCCAGGTCCGTCCAATCTGGACCGAATACTCGACCGTCTATGCCAAATACATGGCACCTCTGAAAAGCCAGCTAACCGCACCAATAGAGACTGTTGGGTGTTCAAGCAGGCCGGCAAGTTAATTGCCAAAAACAATGACAAGGGGCTAAATAGCGACGACGAGGAAGAGACCCGGCCGCCGAACAATAGAGGACAGAAGGGTTACCCCCCACAAGTGCAGACGGTGAATATGATATACGCGACCCATATACCCAAGAGGAAGAGGAAGCGTGCACTACGGGACGTCTATGCGATGGAGCCAGTCGCCCCAAAGTTCAACCCATGGTCCTCTTGCCCGATCACTTTCGATCGAAGAGACCATCCGACCAGCATACGCCATGGCGGATTCGCCGCATTGGTCTTAGACCCAATCGTCGATGGGTTTCACCTGACACGAGTCCTGATGGACGGCGGTAGCAGCCTGAACCTGCTTTATCAGGATACAGTGCACAAAATGGGCATAGACCCATCAAGGATTAAACCTACAAAGACAACCTTTAAAGGTGTCATCCCAGGAGTGGAAGCCAACTGTACAGGCTCAGTCACACTGGAAGTGGTCTTCGGATCACCGGATAACTTCTGAAGCGAAGAGTTAATCTTCGACATAGTCCCGTTTCGCAGCGGCTATCATGCTCTGCTCGGACGAACCGCGTTTGCAAAATTCAACGCGGTGCCGCATTATGCATACCTAAAGCTCAAAATGCCAGGCCCTCGCGGAGTCATCACGGTCAATGGAAATACGGAACGCTCCCTCCGAACGGAGGAACATACAGCGGCTCTCGCGGCAGAAGTACAGAGCAGCCTTCTCAGGCAATTCTCAAGTCCGGCAATTAAAAAGCCGGATACAGCAAAACGCGCCCGGAGCAATGCCAACCAAGACCACCTGGCGCGATCAGAGCACGCGTAGCAATGCGGCCCCACCCCTCGCCCGCGCATGATCGCAAGAATAACACTCCGCGTACATCATTACGCTTTGGAGATACCATGGGCGCAGGGGAGGGGCTTGATCACAAGGGACAAAGAGTGCGGCTCGACCACACCAGGGGCTCATGCGAGCGCCCCCCTTGGGTTTACTTTTTATCTTTTCTTCTTTTTATGTATGCAGGACTCTGTTAATCAGAAGCCTTGTTCGACGGCGCACTTGCCGAACTCACGATGCAACAGTCACGGACTAAAGAAGGCTGCGACGAACAATCAGGTGGTCTCCATTACGAGCATTAAATTCGATTACATACACCAAGTCTGCAGCTCATCCCTGGAGGGGGACATGTTAATTTAGTCCAAATCCCTTGCTTACCGCACTATTTGTATCAGTCCTCTTTATTAGCTGACCTTCTTTCATAAATAACGCAGCACTCCCTTTTTGCAAGTACATTACCTTTTTATTGCAATTGCGTTACCTCTTATATATGTTCATTATATGACATCTTGCACCCGTATACTTTGGTACGGCCGAATACGCCAGGGGCTTATGTTCCCCGGATTATGGTGTAATTAAGTCCAAACACTTTCACAAGTGCGGCACCCCGAACTTATAGCATTATATGAATCAGCTCCGAATCATGTCTTGGGTCAATAGTTGGGTTTGCCCGGCTCCCATGTTTTGGTGCCTTACGTTCCGTTCCGTTGGCTAAGGTAGCACTGGGAGAACCACTGCGATTGCGTCCCGGTTGAGCCGGGTTAACGCCTCAGTGGAGAAAGCTAAAACTGACTGGCATGATAAGGCGAGAGACTAGTCGCTGTTCGAGAGGTTCTTTCGGGTCCCTAAAGACTCATGCCGCTTCGAGCGAAGTTCCGGATGATGTCCGACGAAGGCGTGGATAGCGCCCCGGATTCGGTCTTCCGAATACCAGGGGCTTCGCCGAAATTTAAAATTATAGAATTCTATGGCTAAGTGAGAGTGTTCAAGCATTATAAGTCCGGTCGCCTTGTTCGTCGTGTTGAGCGCCTCCCTAGATGGACCCAATAATGGGAACAAGAGTGCTCAAGTTTATCACCGAACACACCAGCCCTTGTAGCTTGGGGGCTGAAGCCAACGACTTGCCATCTCTCAAATTTTACAAACGGCCGCACAGAAGGTAATATTTTAAATTAAATAAGCGTTTCTCATGGCGCATATAAACGAAGTTTTCAGCGCCCAGGATAAATACACAGCGAGTTCACTCAAAAATTACATCTCGGGGGCACTCATCTGCAATATCGCAGGCTCCCTTCAGGACAACTTTATAATATCGCTCCGACGTGCGATGCTCCTTGCCCGGCGGCGGCGGATCCGTGAGAAGCTTCTCCGCATCCAGTTTGCCCCATTGCACCTTTATGCGGACAAGGGCCCGCCGAGCACCTTCAATACAGGCGGAGCGCTTGATCACATCCAGCCTGGGGCACGCATCCACCAGCCGCCGCACTAGGCCAAAGTAGCTGCCAGGCATGGCCTGTCCAGGCCATAGCCGGACTATGAGGCCCTTCATGGCCTCCTCAGCTACCTTGTGGAGTTCGACCAGCTGCTTCAGCTGGTCGCTTGGGGGCACCGGATGGCCAGCCTCAGCATACTGAGACCAGAAGACCTTCTCCGTCGAACTCCCCTCCTTGCCACGATAGAAAGCGGCGGCATCAGATGCACTACGCGGCAGATCTGCAAACGCCCCTGGAGAGCTCCGAATTCGGGTAAGTATCCGGTAATTTACATTAACGTGCCTGCTCTGCATGAAAAAGGCCTTACCCGCCGCTATCTTCTTTATGTCCGCTACCTCCTGAAGGGCCTTCTGTGCCTCGGCCTTGGCGGACTAGGCACTTTCGAGAGCCGAGGCAAGCTCGGACTCTCGAGTCTTGGAGTCACGCTCCAAACTCTCATGTTTTCCCATGAGAGCCTGGAGCTCTTGCCGCACTTCCGCCACCAGCGCCACTTGCTTTTCTCGCTCAGCCCGTTCCGTGGCCGCATTGCGTTCGGCCGCGGACACGGCATCCTTCAGGGCTGCCACCTCCTTAGTGGCCCCTGCAATACATATATTATCCTTATTAATTTTGTTTGCAACCAAAACCCTTTTCTGTAAGGTACTTATTTAAAGTGGTGTCATTCACCTTCTTTTTCCTTGAGCTGCCTCTTGGCATGGCCGAGCTCTTGCTCCGACCGCTCAAGGTCCTTTTTCAGCGCCTCGACCTCCGCCGTTAATGCGGCAGAGGTCAACAGCGCAGCCTGCAAACCCATATTGACATATTTTTAGAAACCCTGCGTATATCTTGTTAAGATCCTTAGTCCGGCTTTTCTTTCCGAACACCGAACTAAGCATCAGGGGCTACTGTCTATGCAGTATTACATTACATAATTTTAAACTTCTTACCTCAAAGCCTGTTAGAAGGCTGTTGCAGGCTTCGGTCAGCCCGCCCTTGGCGAGCTGGACCTTCTCAATCACCGCACTCATGAGAGTGCGGTGTTCTTCCTCGATGGAAGCGCCTTTAAGCGCCTCCAGCAGGTTATCCGGTGCCTCCGGTTGGACGGAGGCCGCCGGCGTCACGGTCCTGCCCTTCTTTCGAGGGGGCCGCTTGCCGGACTCTGGAACTGCTACGGGTTCCGAAGTAGAGTCCGGCACAAAGTCCGGGAGGCTGCCTGACGGCGCCTCCGGAGCCTCCTCCTGGCGGGTCCCCCTGTGGGATTCTGCCTCGTCGTCCTCGTCGACGCGTGGGGTAGAGGCAGTCGGGATGGAATTTACATCCGACGGCGCCAAAGACCCGCTCATCGAGTCGGGAAGATCGTCAATGGCCGGACTACAGGCAGAATGCGGCGTTAGAAGGACACTACATGGCATACAATGTACGGCATATAAATGATCTGAATACTTACGATCCTGCCGGACGCCTGGCCCTTGGAGGCCACTCTTCCTCGCCAACATTGATGTTGGCGAAACTGTCCGGGGGGATAGTTCTCCCCCTCTTGGACCCTTCGGCCGCCCCGATTGGGGAGGCCTTCCTCTTCTTCTCTCCCTCGTCCGGGAGAGAGTACTCCTCCTCCTCCTCGTCTTCGGAGGAGTCCTCGTCGTCGTCAGACGCCTGATTACGGGAACTCTTTCGAGTCCCCGTGACCACCTTCTTGGCCTTCTTCTCCGGCACCACGTACGGTGCCGGAACCAGCAGCCTTGCTAAGCGGGCATCCACTGGTTCTTCTGGCATGGGAGCCGGGCTGATGAGCCGCTGGGCCTTCTCCATCCATTCCTGTCAAAGGAAGAGGCAGATTAAAAACCTCATTAGAGTCAATCTAATTACTACAAGTGTCCCGTAATGGGGTCGAATCACTTACCTCATCAGTCGGAGACTGCGAGCTGAATCTGCGGTCTTTGGTCACAGATGCGGGGGCTTCGGCGCCCTTGAATAGCACCCTCCAGGCGCCTTCGTACGTTGTATCGAAGAGCCCGCTCAACGTCTGGTGCTGTTCCGGATTAAACTCCCACAGATTAAATACCCGTTCTTGGCATGGGAGAATCCGCCGGAGGAGCATGACCTGAACCACGTCGACGAGCCGGAGCCTATTGCTCACTAGCTTCTTGATGCAGGCTCGAAGTCCCGTCACCTCCACCGGATCACCCCACTTCAAGCCCTTCTCTTTCCAGGAGGTGAGCTGCGTGGGGATTCCAGATCTAAATTCGGGGGCCGCCGCCCATGTAGGCTTGCGCGGCTCGGTGATGTAGAACCACCCCGACTGCCACCCCTTGACGGAGTCCACAAAGGTCCCTTCTAGCCAAGGGACGTTGGGCAGCTTGCCCAGCATGGCGCCTCCGCATTCCGCTTGCGTCCCCTTCACAACCTTCGGCTTGACGTTGAAGGTCTTGAGCCACAGGCCGAAGTGGGGCCGGATGCAGAGAAAGGCCTCGCACACGACGATAAACGCCGAGATGTTGAGGACAAAGTTCGGCGCCAGATCGTGGAAATCCAGGCCATAGTAAAACATGATCCCCCGGACGAATGGATGGAGCGGAAAGCCCAGTCCGCGGAGGAAGTGGGGAAGGAAGATGACCCTCTCATGAGGCCCTGGGGTGGGGATGAGCTGCCCCGCGTCGGGCAGCCGATGCGCGATGTCGCTGGAAAGGTATCCGGCGTCGCGCAGCTTGGTGATGTCCTCCTCCTTGGCGGTGGAGGCCATCCATTTGCCTCCCCCTCCGGACATATTCGGAGAAGGGTCGAGGTGAGATGCGCGAGCTTGGGCGTTGGAGCTTGAGTTCGCAGGGATGGATGAGCAAAGGAGGAAGAAGGCATAGGTGAGAAGGTAAATCATTATCCGTTATATATAGGCGGACAAAGCTATGCGTCCCTCACCGGCCCGGTAAAACTCGCTTATCTCCCAAGCGCCACCATCAATGGCGCGGTTGGGTTACCCACGCACGTATTGATGAGAATCCCGGAATAAGGGGAACACGATCTCTGCTTCGACGGGATGTGCCAAGGAAACCGCTTCGCTAAGCGTGCTGAGGTGGTATAGTAATTCAAACAAGGGCTTGGTGCCGGTGTGATGTCACGCCGCATAATACGTCAGCAGATTGAATCAGTGTATATGTTTTATTCTCTCTACGTTTGGAATGTGAAATTTATTTTGCAGAGCCGGACACTATCCTGGTGTTCATTATCTTCTCTGGATTATTCAAGGGAGGAACCCGCCTTGCAATGCCGAACATTATGCACGCCGGACTTATCGTCATTGAAGACTGGTTCAGGGGCTACTAAGGGAGTCCTGGACTAGGGGGTGTCCGGATAGCCGGACTATCAATATCCGCCGGACTCCCATACTACGAAGATAGAAGATTGAAGACTCCGGCTCGTGTCCGGAAGGTACTTTCCTTGGCGTGGAAGGCAAGCTTGGCGATACGGATATGTAGATCTCCTACCATTGTAACCGACTCTGTGTAACCCTAGCCTCTTCGGTGTCTATATAAACCGGAGGGCTTTAGTCCATAGGACACAACATTACATCTCAACAATCATACCATAGGCTAGCTTCTAGGGTTTAGCCTCCTTGATCTCGTGGTAGATCTACTCTTGTACTACCCATATCATCAATATTAATCAAGCAGGACGTAGGGTTTTACCTCCATCGAGAGGGCCCGAACCTGGGTAAAACCATTGTGTCCCTCGTCTCTTGTTACCATCCGCCTAGACGCACAGTTCGGGACCCCCTACCCGAGATCCGCTGGTTTTGACACCGACACTAGTGATCTTGTCAACCATCAACACTTGATGCTCTTTCTTGATTTCTACCTTCGTCGATTTCAACATCACGAAGAGCTCGGGAATCATTTTCATCATCCCTTGCATACTATAGTTCATCACGAAGTTCTACTAACTTGGTGATGGTGACTAGAGAATTCTGTCAATCACTATCTTATCTGGAAGATTAACTCCCACTTGATTCAAGCGATTGTAGTACCCAGACAATCTGAGCACATGCTCACTAGTTGAGCGATTCTCCTCCATCTTTTAGCTGTAGAACTTGTTGGAGACATTATATCTCTCAACTCGGTTATTTGCTTGAAATATTAACTTCAACTCCTGGAACATCTCATATGGTCCATGACGTTCAAAACGTCTTTGAAGTCCCGATTCTAAGTCGTTAAGCATGGTGCACTAAACTATCAAGTAGTCATCATAATAAGCTTAGCCAAACGTTCATAACGTCTGCATCTGCTCCTGCAATAGGTCTGTCACCTAGCGGTGCATTAAGAACATAATTCTTCTGTGCAGCAATGAGGATAAACCTCAGATCACGGATCCAATCCGCATCATTGCTACTAACATCTTTCAACACAATTTTCTCTAGGAGCATATCAAAAACAAACATATGAAAGCAACAACGCGAGCTATTGATCTACAACATAATTTGCAAAATACTACCAGTACTAAGTTCATGATAAATTTAAGTTCAATTAATCATATTACTTAAGAACTCCCACTTAGACAGACATCTCTCTAGTCATCTAAGTGATCACGTGACCCAAATCAACTAAACCATAACCGATCATCACGTGAGATGGAGTAGTTCAATGGTGAACATCTTATGTTGATCATATCTACTATATGATTCACGCTCGAGCTTTCGGTCTCCGTGTTCCGAGGCCATATCTGCATATGCTAGGCTCGTCAAGTTTAACCTGAGTATTCTGCGTGTGCAAAACTGGCTTGCACCCGTTGTAGATGGACGTAGAGCTTATCACACCCGATCATCACGTGGTGTCTGGGCACGACGAACTTTGGCAACGGTGCATACTCAGGGAGAACACTTCTTGATAATTTTTAGTGAGAGATCATCTTAAAATGCTACCGTCAATCAAAGCAATAATAAGATGTATAATAGATAAACATCATATGCAATCAAAATATGTGACATGATATGGCCATGATCATCTTGCGCCTTTGATCTCCATCTCCAAAGTACTGTCATGATCTCTATCATCACCGGCACGACACCATGATCTTCATCATCTTGATCTATATCAATGTGTCATCACATGGTTGTCTCACCAACTATTGCTCTTGCAACTATTGCTATCGTATAGCGATAAAGTAAAGCATATATTTGGCACTTGCATCTTATGCAACAAAGAGACATCCATAGGGCTTCTGCCAGTTGCCGATAACTTCAACAAAACATGATCATCTCATACAATAACTTATATCTTATCACGTCTTGACCATATCACATCACAACATGCCCTGCAAAAACAAGTTAGGCGTCCTCTACTTTGTTGTTGCAAGTTTTATGTGGCTGCTACGGGCTGAGCAAGAACCGTTATTACCTACGCATCAAAACCACAACGATAGTTTGTCAAGTTGGTGCTGTTTTAACCTTCGCAAGGACCGGGCGTAGCCACACTCGGTTCAACTAAAGTTGGAGAAACTGACACCCGCTAGCCACCTGTGTGCAAAGCACGGCGGTAGAACCAGTCTCGCGTAAGCGTACGCGTAATGTCGGTCCGAGCCGCTTCATCCAACAATACCGCCGAACCAAAGTATGACATGCTGGTAAGCAGTATGACTTATATCGCCCACAACTCACTTGTGTTCTACTCGTGCATATAACATCAAACCATAAAAACCTAGGCTCGGATGCCACTGTTGGGGAACGTAGTAATTTCAAAAAATTTCCTACGCACACGCAAGATCATGGTGATGCATAGCAACGAGAGGGGAGAGTGTTGTCTACGTACCCTCGTAGACCGAAGCGGAAGCGTTGACGCAACGTAGAGGAAGTAGTCGTACGTCCTCCCGGTCCAACCGATCCAAGCACCGTTACTCCGGCACCTCCGAGTTCTTGACACACGTACAGCTCGATGACGCACCCCGATCTCCGATCCAGCAGAGGCGCGGGGAGGAGTTCCGTCAGCACGACGGCGTGGTGACGATCTTGATGTTCTCCTGTCGCAGGGCTTCGCCTAAGCACCGCTACAATATGACCGAGGTGTAATATCGTGGAGGGGGGTACCGCACACGGCTAAGGAACGATCTCAATGATCAACTTGTGTGTCCATGGGGTGCCCCCTACCCCCGTATATAAAGGAGTGGAGGAGGGGAGGGCCGGCCCTCTACTATGGTGCGCCCTTGGGGAGTCCTACTCCCACCGGGAGTAGGATTCCTCCTTTCCTAGTCCAACTAGGAGTCCTTCCATGTATTAGGAGTAGGAGACAAGGAAGGGGAAGAGAGAAGGGAAGGAAGGAGGGTGTGCGGCCCCTCCCCCTAGTCCAATTCGGACTAGGCCATGGGGGGGCGCGCGGCCTGCCCTAGGCAGCCCCTCTCTCTTTCCCGCAGGGCCCAATAAGGCCCAATACTTCTCCCCGGCGAATTCCCGTAACTCTCCGGTACTCCGAAAAATACCCGAATCACTCGGAACCTTTCCGAACTCCGAATATAGTCGTCCAATATATCGATCTTTACGTCTTGACCATTTCGAGACTCCTCGTCATGTCCCCGATCTCATCCGGGACTCCGAACTCCTTCGGTACATCAAAACTCATAAACTCATAATATAACTGTCATCGAAATCTTAAGCGTGCGGACCCTACGGTTCGAGAACAATGTAGACATGACCGAGACACGTCTCCGGTCAATAACCAATAGCGGGACCTGGATGCCCATATTGGTTCCTACATATTCTACGAAGATCTTTATCGGTCAGACCGCATAACAACATACGTTGTTCCCTTTGTCATCGGTATGTTACTTGCCCGAGATTCGATCGTCGGTATCCAATACCTAGTTCAATCTCGTTACCGGCAAGTCTCTTTACTCGTTCCGTAATACATCATCTCGCAACTAACTCATTAGTTGCAATGCTTGCAAGGCTTAAGTGATGTGCATTACCGAGAGGGCCCAGAGATACCTCTCCGACATTCGGAGTGACAAATCCTAATCTCGAAATACGCCAACTCAACAAGTACCTTTGGAGACACCTGTAGAGCACCTTTATAATCACCCAGTTACGTTGTGACGTTTGGTAGCACACAAAGTGTTCCTCCGGTAAACGGGAGTTGCATAATCTCATAGTCATAGGAACATGTATAAGTCATGAAGGAAGCAATAGCAACATACTAAACGATCGGGTGCTAAGCTAACGGAATGGGTCATGTCAATCAGATCATTCAACTAATGATGTGATCCCGTTAATCAAATAACAACTCTTTGTCCATGGTTAGGAAACATAACCATCTTTGATTAACAAGCTAGTCAAGTAGAGGCATACTAGTGACACACTGTTTGTATATATATTCACACATGTATTATGTTTCCGGTTAATACAATTCTAGCATGAATAATAAACATTTATCATGATATAAGGAAATAAATAATAACTTTATTATTGCCTCTAGGGCATATTTCCTTCAGTACCTTGCCATGAGTTTTGCAAGGGGGTACAATAGTGATCTAAGAGTAGATCAGTGGACAGCGGTCAAAATTATCCTTAGTGAGGACTAAGGAAATGTTTATCTATGATGGGGGTGATAAAGAGTTTGTCGTAAAGAGTTACATCGATGCAAGCTTTTACACCAATCCAAATTACTCTAAGTCTCAATCTAGATACATATTGAAAGTGGGAGCAATTAGCTAGAGTATCTCTATGCAGAGCATTGTAGACATAGAATATTTGCAAAATACATACGGCTCTGAATGTGACAGACCTGTTGACTAAACTTCTCTAATAAGAAAAACATGATCACACCTTAGTACTCTTTGGGTGTTAATCACATAGCAATGTGAATTAGATTATTGACTCTAGTAAACCCTTTGGTTTTGGTCACATGGCGATGTGAACTATGGGTGTTAATCACATACAGATGTGAACTATTGATGTTAAATCACATGGCGATGTGAACTAGATTATTGACTCTAGTGCAAGTGGGAGACTGAAGGAAATATGCCCTAGAGGCAATAATAAAGTTGTTATGTATATTTCCTTATATCATGATAAATGTTTATTATTAATGCTAGAATTGCATTGACCGGAAACTTAATACATGTGTGAATACATAGACAAAACATGGTGTCCCTAATATGCCTCTACTTGACTAGCTCGTTAATCAAAGATGATTATGTTTCCTAACCATAGACATGTGTTGTCATTTGATGAACGGGATCACATCATTAGGATAATGATGTGATGGACAAGACCCATCTGTTAGCTTAGCATTATGATCGTTACAGTTTCATTGCTACTGTTTTGTTCATGACTTATACACGTTCCTCAGACTATGAGATTATGAAACTCCCGAATACCGGAGGAACACCTTGTGTGCTATCAAACGTCACAACGCAACTGGGTGATTATAAAGATGCTCTACAGGTGTCTCCGAAGGTGTTTGTTGGGTTGGCATAGATCGAGATTAGGATTTGTCATTCTGTGTATCGGAGAGGTATCTCTGGGCCCTCTCGGTAATGCTCATCACTATAAGCCTTGAAAGCAATGTGACTAATGTGTTAGTTGTGGGATGAAGCATTACAGAACGAGTAAAGAGACTTGCCGGTAATGAGATTGAACTAGGTATGGTGATACCGACGATTGAATCTCGGGCAAGTAACATACCGATGACAAAGGGAACAACGTATGTTGTTATGCGGTCTCACCGATAAAGATCTTCGTAGAATATGTAGGAGCCAATATGAGCATCCAGGTTACGCTATTGGTTATTGACCGGAGATGTGTCTCGGTCATGTCTACATAACGTTCGATGACGATTTGTATATGAGTTATGTGTTTTGATGACCGAAGTTTGTTCGGAGTCCCGGATGAGATCACGGACATGAGAGTCTCAAAATGGTCGAGACATAAAGATTCATATATTGGAAGGCTACATTCGGACACCGGAATGGTTCGGGTCGTTTCGGATAAGTTCCGGAGTACCGGGGGTTACCGGAACCCTCCCCGGGAAGTTATTGGACCTCATGGGCCTAGTGGTGGAAGAGAGGAGGCTGGCCAAGGAGTGGTGCGCGCCCCCCTAGCCCAAACCAAATTGTACTAGGGTTGGGGGGGCGCCCCTTTCCTTCTCTCCTCCTCCTCCTTCCCTCCTCCTACTAGGAATAGGAAAGAGGAGGGAATCGTACTTGGACTGGGGAGTCCTAGTAGGATTCCCCACACCTGGTGCGGCCCCTTGGGCCGGCCACCTCTTCCCTCCCCTCCTTTATATACCTGGCCAGGGGCACCCCATAGAGACACAAATTGATCTTTTAGCCGTGTGCGGTGCCCCCCTCCACAGTTACACACCTCGGTCATATCGTCGTAGTGCTTAGGTGAAGCCCTACCCTGGTAACTTCATCATCACCGTCACCAAGCCGTCGTTCTGACGAAACTCTCCCTCGTCTTCAACTGGATCAAGAGTATGAGGGACGTCATCGAGTCGAATGTGTGCTGAACGCGGAGGTGCCGTACGTTCGGTACTTGGATCGGTTTGGACCGTGAAGAAGTTCGACTACATCAACCGCGTTAACTAACGCTTCCGCTTTCGGTCTACGAGGGTACGTAGACACACTCTCGCCTCTTGTTGGTATGCATTACATAGATAGATCTTGCGTCATTGTAGGATTTTTTTTTTGAAATTACCGTGTTTCCCAACACTTTCACTTTTAACGGGTCAATCGTCCGAAGAGTTTTCTCCGGATATAGGTGTAACACCGGCTATAGCAAAACGGGTGTAGGTGATGGTATCCTTTCCTCCATTGCTGTCAGAGACGACGTTGCCTTGCAGCTCCTTGTACATTTAGGAGCGACGCCTCGCCTTTTTCTTTTGGCAAAGCTAGCTTTTCAACCGCGGGCAGAGACAATTTTTCGCCTTCTCCCGCGGGTGAAAATTTGCAGGCGACACATACAGTGTAGGACTTTCAGGCGCGTTTTCTTCTGCTGCTCGGCTGCCACCTGAACTGCTACTCAGTAAACCAGCGTTTGGGTCATCTCCTGCATTGTTCAGTGTGTCACATGCTGCTCCAATGCTCGGGCCGTTGCTTTCCTGCCTATGTGGCCCTTTCAAAATTTCTGGGATTTGCGCCCCTTTTCTCACTGGTTGGCCACCACGTGATGGTGAGCTCCCATGTGGAGCTGCTGTACATGGCTTCTTGTAGAGTTCACCACTATCCGACCCATCTGGCCAGCTCGTAGGTTGAGCGTTCGCTGCATTGCTGCTCTTACTCCTCCTGTCCGATGAGCCACCTTGCACGTTCGTGCTTGCAGGCCGAGCACAATCTAATGTGCCGCGGCTGCTCTCTGCTGGGTGCGAGGCACTTCAACTCCGCGAGACCTCCTGCTCGAGTTCCTCCGGCCAGTACTTTCGGCCTACTTAGCGGGACACCACGTTCGCCTATTACTGGGAAGAGTGGCACGGCTGCTGCGCAAGTGCCCACTTTTGCATCAGAATACTTTGATTCGTGGTCTTCAGGCGCCACGTATGCCAAAGTTTTTTCTGGACGCGTCGTACGAAGACTGCTTCTCCATGGCCGAGCACACGCGGCAATTGCTGCGTTCGCTCCAGCGAAGTTAGCATTTATGCCTGTAACATCAATGTAAGCTTCGGAATCACCCCATGTCCGTAGCGTCAACATGAGTTTCCGAACCATGATCTTGACAGTGAACTTTTTTTTTCACGTAGCACGGGAATTTCTTTAGCCGACGCTTGAAGAACTAGATCCTCCTCGTCCTCGAGTTCACACGTCAACATCATGTCACCTTCATCTCCTAGCTGGGCCATGAGCGCCTTCTCCTTCGGGGGATTCTTACACTCCGACTTGAAGTGTCCGAGCAGATTACAGTTGGGGCAACGGATGTTCCTCTTGTCGAACTTTTTCTTCCTTGGCTTCTC
This sequence comes from Triticum timopheevii, assembly GCA_963921465.1. NCBI lineage: Eukaryota > Viridiplantae > Streptophyta > Magnoliopsida > Poales > Poaceae > Triticum > Triticum timopheevii. The sequence continues at coordinate 624,161,431 of OY997270.1, read as the reverse complement.
CGAATATTCGTCAGTATCCTTTGCAGGACAGTACTTTCCGCCGCTACTGGAGGCCTTGTCGAAATTGTTCTCCTTGAAAACCAATGCCTGCCACTGAGCACGCGTAAGCATCAGGTACTCATCATGTTTTGCATCGCCGTAACTTAATTTCATCCGCTTGTCATTGGCCTTGAAACGACCAACCAGATCATCCAAAGTGAGAGTCTTGAGATCAACATATTGCTCGATCGCTGACACAATCGGCATGTAGCGCGGTGGAGCGGCATGTAAAAAACACCGAACCACGGAGATGTCCTCCAACTTCTCTCCGAGACCGCGAATCCTGTTTACCATCATTGCCACCCTTGCGGCGAAGGCATCCATCGTCTCATCTTCTCCCATCCTCATATTCTCGTAACTCTTCAGCAAAGTTTGCAAGTTCGCCTCGCGCACACGGGAGTGCCCCAGATGCAACGTCTTGAGCGTGTCCCACGCCTCTTTCGCTGATGTCTTCGAGATAAGATGCTGCTGCACGTCCACCGGTATCACCGAGCAGATGGCCGTGATAGCCTGGCGATCCTTCTGATACAAGGCACCACCCTTCAGGTACTCCTCACCGCCGGGGTCGACGGCTCCCCAGAGCTCATTGGCCTCGAGCACCCACTCCATCATGGTCGCCCACACCACAAAGTTCCCATGGTCGAATCGTGGATACTCCGATCTCACCGGAGCAGCAATTACTTTAGCCGCACCGGAGTACTCTGCGAGTTGCTTGGACTTGTTCTTCTCGTTGTCCGACATGATCTCCCGTTACTAGAAGATCAGCCTTGCTCTGATACCAATTGTTGGCCTAGATGGCGTCGCCGAGTACTTTCCGACGACATGCGACGATCGATGACGAATGAAGAAGTAAAGCACTAGATTTCTGATTGATCGAAGCTAGCAAAAATAGCTACATACGCCGCACATACGTACGCCGGCCAGAACAACACAACTCACACACGTACACAAGAGCAGACTGATCGATCTTGCTTGATCGAGTTGACTAGCTGGACACACACGAACGCATGCGAGAAATCGCTGGATTGATGGCCGCAGGTACGTATCGTACCTGTTGGTTTTCTTTATTATTTTTCGATCTGATATAAGGGGTAGGGGTACACGGATATAAATACGCTCAAGATAGACTAGAAGCTAACCTAATCGGTCTCTACATCTAATCCTATCTGGTGACTGTTTCTGTGTACGAACCGGACACAATTCCACGCACGTCGTGGGTATTCCTAACATCCGAGTTTCTGGCGAAGATCAAGGCTTCGCTGATGAGATCTCATGCACCGGTGATCTCCTCTTTGAAGGAGAGATAACCTCCTATGTGCTCAATGGGCTGGACATCGAGTACAACCTGATGATCTCAGCCCTGGCTGCACGTGTCGAGCCGGTGACCGTCCAGGAGCTCTACAATCAGCTGCTGAGCTTCGAAGCTCGTATGAATCTGCTACAAGGTACCAACACTCGCCAGTCTTATTTTAATGCTCTCACACATGGTCGCGGCACTGGAGGCCGAGGCCATGGTCACCGTGGTCACCAACAGGGGCGTGGCCGCGGCAACAGCAAGAACAGCGAGCGTGGGCGCGCCAGCAGCTCTGGCCTACGCCCCTCCGTCGCCTCCTACTCCAACACTAGGCCACGTTGCCAGCTTTGCAAGAAGCCAGGGCATGAGGTGAAAGATTGCTGGCATCGCTATGATGAGGACTATGCCCGAAGAGCGCCATGTAGCTGCTGCCATTAGGGAGCAAGAAGAAGCAGGGGACACCATCTAGTATGCTGACTCCGGAGCCATAGATCATGTCACCAGCGAGTTGGAGAAGCTCACAAACAGAGAGAGATACTATGGCAATGATCAGATAAACACCGCCGCAAGTGGAGGAGGTATGGACATATGTCACATTGGTCAATCTTCTATTAATTTCCCTAATTCTAAACTTGATCTTCTTCTAGAAGATGTTCTTCATGTTCCACAAGCCAACAAAGACCTTGCTTCCATGTCTCGTTTGTCAGCCGATAATAATATCTTTTTTGAAACTCATCCCAAGTATTTTTTTTCATTAAGGATCGGGCAACGAGGGAGCTTCTCCATCACGGTAGATGCACCGGCGGTCTATATCCTATCACATCAAGAGCTTTTAGCCACAAGCGTCATATTAATTACACTTTTTGGCATGCCAAGTATTGATAGTCTCAAATGACCAAGGTGATGGTCATATTCATTGCATAGTTTATTATAATGTTTTCAAATTAGACACATAGGTGACAATGTTGTCAAATATATTTTCCTTTTTTGTACAAAAAAAATCATTTTTCATTTTCTATGTGGTAAAAATGGGTGTTCTTTGTGAAGCAAGTACAAAAATTAAGGTGCAAAATGGCACCACTCCAATTATCACAGTAAGTAGACCATATTTTATGCACAATTCCCAAGTTTCAAATGACTTTATGTCAACTTCCCGAAAGTAATTCAAATTTGAACTGCAAGTGTGTGATAGCTTGGTCATAAAAATTAGCAAAAAAATATTTTTAGGTACACAAGTAGTCATTATATGGGAGAACCACTTAGGTTTTTGAGAGATTCAACCCCTTGTGATGAATAGCCATGTCGATCATTTTAAACCCGTTTTGGAAAAAAAATGAAGAAAATGGGTACAAGTTCAAAAAATGCAATCCTTCCGCATGGAGTGCTTTTATGTGTACTAGTTGCGAGGAAAAATACCAAACTTTCAACATAACAAATTTGAAAAAAAAATACTTCACAAAATGGCCTGTCGTGTATGAACATTAATGGCTTTCATGTCAAAAGACCAAGGTGATGGTCATATTCAATGCATAGCTTATTATAATGTTCCCAAATTAGACACATTGGTGCATATTGACATTACAAATAATGTTGCCAAATAGAGTTTCCTTTTTTTTTACAAAAAGGTCGTTTTTCATTTTCTAAGTGTCAAAAATGGGTGTTTTTTGTGAAGCAAGTACAAAAACTAGGGTGCAAAATGGCACCACTCCAATTATCACCATATGTAGACCATATTTTATGCACAATTCCCATGTTTCATGGATTTTATGTATTTCTAGCTACTTTTTCACATTTAAATGACTTTATGCCAATTTCCCAAAAGTGATTCAAATTTGCACTGCAAGTGTGTGATAGCTCTGTCATAAAAATTAGTAAAAAAAAATTTTAGGTACATGAATAGTCATTATATGGGATAACCACTTAGAGTTTTGAGAGATTCAACCCCTTGTGATGAATAGCCATGCCATTCATTTTGACCCCATTTCGAAAAAAATAAAAGAAAATTAGTACAAGTTCAAAAAATGCAATCCTTTCGCATGGAGTCCTTTTATGTGTACTAGTTGTGAGGAAAAATATACCAAACTTTTCATATGACTAATTTGAAAAAAATTCCTTCACAAAATGGGCTATCGCCTATGAACATTCATGGATTTCAAGTCAAATGACTAAGTGATGGTCATATTTATTGCATAGTTTAATATAATGTTCCCAAACTTGGTGCTTGTATGCATCTTGTCATTACAAACAATGTTACCAAATAGAGTTCCTAATTTGTTTGTAAGAATAAGTCATTTTTCATTTTCTAAGTGTAAAAAGTGGGTATTTTTTATGAAGCAAGCAACAAAAACACAAAAAATAGAGTGTAACATGGCACCACTCCAACATATTCGATGGACAATTTCCAAGTTTTATGACTATCTAGTTTTTTCTTACTATTACCGAGTGACACGCTTGGTAAAAGTCATGTTCTTTTCTAATTGGTAGAGAGAAAGCACACTCTCAATCAATCTGAGAACAGTACACGGATCGATGACGTGGCGTGGCGGGAGATCTCTTTACTCTCTCTTTTATCTCTCTCTGCCCCTCTCTTCTAAATCACAAGTGTGTGTACATCAGCATCTCATTTTCTCATCTCTCTCCTTATCTTCTCTCACGGCCACCACCGGCGGACGGCGACCGACCACCAGCACCGCCGCGACATCGCGAGCGCGCCGCGGAGGATATGGCCCGCTGACATTGTCTCCTCCGGCCGCTGACCTCGCCCTTCCGGCGACACGCCGGATCGGCCGGTACGACGAGGTCGTGCGGGACGACCCACCGGACTCCTGCCTGCACGCGCTCGCCTCCGCCATCTTTGCTCCTCTTCCCGGCCTAGCTGCTGTTCCTCTTCCGCTGCTCCGTCTCTTCGTCAACCAAGCAAGCAGCAGCACCAGCGGTGCTGCTAGCTAGCTAGTACGCTGGTGTGTCTACCTAGCTACGCCGATGTTGTGGCTAGCCGGTGGCCCGGTGCACTAGCAGCTCAGGAAGACGGCGAGGATCAAGAGCAGCAACAGCGCACGCGACAAGCAGCAGAGGGCACGCGATGGCAAGCAGCAGTAGCGGCCGGCGCCTGCAGTTGACCACCAATGGATCTAGGATGGGTCGGGCGGCGCTATTTTTTTTATTTCTATTTACTCCCACTCTCAGTAAACTACCTTGCCACGTGGCTACATCACCGTTTGCTCCGTCCCGTCTGATCACTTTTTTTTTGCTGAGTGACCGTATTTGAAACTCGGCAAAGACTTTGCCGAGTGTTTTTGGCCCTTTGCCGAGTGTTTGTGCCACTCGGCGTACAGTTCAATTCTAATAGTGCAGGTGCTAGGCGCGTCATCACCGACAGCCTTTGCTCCCGGCTTGCCGTTTGGCTGACAGGGATTTGCGCCAAACCGAATTCTGCGGAGTAAAGAAATTAAGAGTGCACGTCGGGATCACTATTTGGAAATTTTCTAGCAAGTTGTTGTGGGAATTTGATCGGAAGTCGTCTATGTCTCTTGTTTGGTTAATGAGTTTACGAATAAATATATCTATAAATAAGACGATGATTTTATTACTAGTGGTTCATTGCCCATTTGCTACATGAGCAGTCCTTTTGTTTTTACTCTCTTCTCTCTTAAAAATAAATGGTGCTCTTTTGATCTTCTGCAAAGAGGAATTCTACAATTTCGAACCTGTGCTACACCAGAACGAGGACACTGAGCCATAATTTATCTCTTGTGTGTACATGCAATAAAGTACTCCACACGTATATTTCACTAAACATATGCAATAATGTTCTGTAAACTCACGGCGTTGAGACAGAGCGAGGGATTCAGTTTCAGGGGTGCAAAGCTCTAGCTAGCATCTTGTTCTGAAACTTCCTCAGCCCCCAGGGGTGGTTGGCCATCCACATCAAGTGGAACTTTGTAAGATTCAACCGACCTGACTCAAGAAAATTTTGTGGTAATTATCTTTCCAGCAATGCATAGCAATTTCTATGTTTTTTTACCGACATTTTACGCGAAAATTATTTTCTAGTGGGTGTGCATGTAATGCCTGGTGGCCGACGTATCTTTCGATGAGGCGCTTTCGTGCTGCCCACCAGTTTGAGCCGGTGTTTGGATCCATCCGGCGCCTCGGTCTCTATATACGGCGGCAGTTTGAATAAATCTCTTGGCTTACTAGTTGAGGCAAACGATGTCCCATTGCTGAACGAGGACTTTGCTAAGAGCCGAGGGTTCAAGGAGAAGAAGGTCAGCGGAATGTGGACACTACCCAAGATTCGCTTGCCACTCAGGAACCAACAAGCGTCAAGCAATCACGTTTCACACCTAGTGGGCTGCTTTCCCTTTCTTGCTTTTTATTTCGAGAAACAGACTTGCTGAGACTTTGTTAAGTCTCGATCGATGCTATATCCTTAAGATTTTATGTTGAGAACCGTGCAAAATTTTCTTTTCAGTTTTTTTCTCTTTTGCATGTTATGTCATTTGACTAAGACTTGGTTAAATCTGAGTCGACCGAGACCTAGCCACATCCTTCGAAAAATACATGTAACTTTATTCAAACATTTTTTACCAAAGTGCAGACGCAGACACTCATACATATGCACATAAAGTCACCTATTTGAACGTAAGCACGCACACACTGCCTCCATGAGCACCTCCGAGAGACTGAACAGGCACGTTACCGTAAGATTGATGAAGTCGTCACAGATATGTTCATAGTCGATGGAACGTCTTTTCCGACTGAACAATTAACCCACATTGTTGGAAGGCCTGAAATAAATATAGAGCGTCAAAGTCTAGGTGGAGCTTTGTAGGAGTCCGAACATGCACTTGACCAACACAAAGTCTCCGTGAGGTCCTCTTCTCTTTTTCCTCTGTTCACATGAATGGTCCCCCTCTCCTCTCTCTCTTCTCAACCGGACACCACACTATACTATCCCACCGCATGAATGGTCCCCACCTACTTTCTCTCCTCCCAATCGGATTACTTTGTGAATAACATTGGGTGGCTCCTTCTCGCATCATGTCTGTGAGCCACGTTCGGACATATACCATGTCCATTACGGATCAGCCTTGAAGATGCCCTAACGTGGCAATTACTTGAAGAGAACACGTTAATTTTTACAGCAAAATCATTTGTTGCCATAAATTACCATGCCTTTCTGAAGAAAATATCATGCGAGTTCTAAAGAAAAATTAAGAAGAGTTAGGGTTCTCAACTAGTAACTCCTAAAATTAGTACATAAACTTGCAACACGGTAAAAAATATCATACATAATCTTGAAAAACCCATAATAATATAATAATAAAAACTGACGTAACAAATCACATTACACATTTCCGTCAAATCATTTTTACACAATCATGATAAGAGTCTCCCTTCCTAGAACCCAAGACACTTACAAAACTATGCGGACATATGGAGCTTGGCAAACATTTACTACTAGAAAAAAATATTTTTGCAAAAATGTTTGCCGAGTCGAGAATAGGGGGTGCTCGGCAAGCATTTACCACACGTCAAAAGTATATCCAGGAAAATGTTTGCCGAGTACCGTACCGGAGGATGTCAAAAAACATGCGTCTTACGTCGCAAAGTCGACAATCATGAACAGCCATGGCACCCTGTTGCCGGGTACCTGGATTTTAGCTCTCGGCAAACATATCGTAAGATGAGTTTTTTCTGTTTACCGATTACCTTTGGCCCGACTTTCTCGGTTACGCCCTGTTTCTGCCGTGTCATTTTGTTCACCGAGAGCTATACTCGGCTTACATTATGTTTGGCGAGATCCCATGTTATGAAACTCGACGAACACGATAGAACTCGGTAAAGCCCATTTTTCCAGTAGTGTAAGCAGGAGGAGTGTGGTGGCAGGGGTGGACTAAAAGCTCATGAATTGCTTGTGAAACTCGTCAGTGTGTTTGTTAAGTCCATTAAGTTTAATTAGCTGAAACAAATGATCGGCTCTGTTCATGAAGAAGCGATCCACCGAACGCGCTTTAAGTTTGCAAGCTCTCCCTTCCTATATACTCCCCTGCCCTCCTGCCCGATCTCTTCGTCGGCTCCTGCCACTAACAAGAAAAACACGCCTCGTCGTTTAAGAACTGGCAGCGACATATTACATGATGGCTACCGGGGAGGCGCAAACCATGGCACCCCAGCTGGATTCTCTCGAGCTGGCCAGACTTCTCCGGCGCAGGCTCGACGGAGAACCGTTCCCCCACAGCTTCATTCATGATGTGGAGGCCTGTTCGGTGGCCCCTGAGGAGCTCGTCCGCGGCCGCGCTCCAGGTGCCGACCAAGGCGACGGCAAAGGAATGGCGTGGTACTTCTACGGCCCCGTCAATTGCGATGGCGAGTCCGCATGGAGGCGAAGGCGCCATGTCGGCAGCGGAGGCGGCACCGGAAGGAGGTGCTGGCACCCGGAGACGGGGAAGAGGCCAATCCTATGCCCGGATAAGAAATCCGCTGTGGCGTACAAGCGTACGCTCTCCTATGTGTTGAAGATCAAGAACCTGCCTGTTAAGACAAAATCATTCAGGAATAAAAGGCTTGGTTGGTGCATGATCGAGATTAGCCTCAAGAAGCGGGACGACGACGGTGAAGACCAGCAGTGGGTGCTCTGCAAGGTGTACAAGCCGCCTCGCACGGATTCAGAAACATCCATGGAAGCCAGTTCCGCCGGCGGACAAGGCGTCGTCCCGGCTGCCATCTGCGCCGTACCTGAGGGCGGAGTGACTCAAGACGAGTCGCTGGACTTGCCCGGCAGCGACACACCGCTGCCTACGCCTGCTCCAGGTGACTATAATCTCCATCCCCCAGGGGTCGCCCCAAATCCAGCTCTGTTTATCGGGCCCGGCGACGACATGCCGCCGCCGCCGTCTGCTGCTTCAGGTCACCATAATTTCCATCCCCTGGTGCCGGGGGTCGTCCAGAGTCCAGTTATCTCTATCGGGCCCGCCCCCCAGTACGGGACTCAGTGTTGGCCTGGAGGGAAAGTCCTATGTAGGCTCGCTATTGTGAAGAAGGCTGATGTCGCATCGTGTGGGGCGGTGACCGTCGTGATGAAATTCGGTAGCTCCTCCATACCGTCGGCTGAGCGAATAAAGGAGATGGCCAAGCTCGTCCTCAACTTCCCCTCCGAGAAGGGGGAGATTCGGGCGGTGGTTCTGTCTGAAATGGAGAACACTACCAACAACATCCTCATGGTAAGTGGTAACATGATTTACCACTCTGCTAGCTCTAAGTCTGTTAATCCATTCCATGCTAAATGTGCACATGCTGGCTGTGAAGGCTGTATGGAAGGCCTTGAGATGCGGCGACAAAAAGGCGAGTGAAATCCACGAGTTCTTCATCATAAAAGAGTTGTATCTCAGGTGCGTTGTGCTTTCTTTGCCTCCTTTCCGTTTCCTTGAGGTGGGCATGCGGTCCTGATATATTGTTCCTCTGCTTCGCTTTGCTCTGCTCAGGACGATTGATGAGCTTGGATTACATACGTCAATTGTTTCAGGTATGTTAAGTTAATATCATTCATATCTCTTCACACAAAGCTAACGCTTAGACCTGCAAAATTCAATGAATCATCTGTTGGGTTTAGTCCTAAATCGGTTGTGGGCGGAGACATAACACAACTTATAAGGGCGGGGGTGTCCCCTCCTAACGGGCTAGTGTTTTGGGGAGAGAGGGCCCAAGGCCTCTTATAAGCCGCTCTTCGGTTGGGCCTGGTTGACGCATGTGGGTTGGAAACGCTGGTGATAGCGGACCCGGGATTGCGTAACAATTGGTATCAGAGTCCGGGAGTTCGGAATAAATCTTGGTGGACTCACGGGTGGTCGGTTGGGGGGGGGGGGGGGGGGGGGTCCTTCTCATTCAGAAGCCTGAAGCGTGTGTTGAGTTTGAGATAAAGAAATGACATGTTTCGATTGCTTGTGATTGATTGTCACTTCCAACGATCCGATGTATCCTATCACTTTGTGTGTCTTCCGCTTCTTACATGGGCTTGCAAGTTCTGGCCGATATACTACTTGCTACCATGAGATACTGTGATCAGAAAGGAACAAATATGAACCTTGGGCTTATTAAATCAATTTTCAGCCTTTGGTCTCGTTGTCATCCATCCAATCTTTTTGTCAGAGCGCCTCTCTTTTCTACGTTGAACAATGACATCTTTTGTATGATATAGGATATAGCGGCTTCACCCAAGTTGGTTCAGCTGTTTCTCCCTGAACTGAATGACACTGTTCTATATCACTAGATTAACCTCATTAATAACGAATTGGTTGTGCACATACTTGTTGTATGTTCAATTAATTCTAACAACATTTCAAATGTTACAATGGGCTTCTAAGTTGTTTCAAATGCACATACCGGTGCACATACTGCTGTATCTCATGGTAATCACCTCACAGTCGATGGCACATTAGGTAATGGTGAAAGAACAGTGAGAACATATATTTTCTGTCTTGGTCCGTTGGGGGTAAATAATTCAGCACTTCATTTTTGTTTTGTTTTCATTAACATTGCATTTCTCACTGTTAAATTCAACAGGCCCATTGGATAAACTGGAACACCATCTTCAGCATGTTGCTATAACCAAAGAGCTGACTCCTAGGACACGAGATTTCCTTGTTTCCTTTGGTGGCCACACGTGTACAGAAATGTTTTCTGGTTATTTAAATAAACTTGGGAAAGGGACACCGCAGGTACATAATTTTAGAAAATGCAATAATTTAGTTGTTTGACTGAACCTTCTTTCTAGTGGAGTTTGACTAAAATCTTTGTCTTTTGGTCTTTAGATTTATCTAGACTCTAGAACCTTTTCTGATATGTAGTTTTGTCCAGTTGTCTCAAAAAATTATGTATGGAGCTGTGGAAAATAGTGTAATTAGGTAAGAAGATTTTCAAAAATGGTTACCATTATCTCGCTGACATAGAAACTAATTACAGGAATATGATTTTCTTTTCAAGATGATACGAATAAGGTTGACAATTTTTGTAGGTTTGCTTCTCTATATTCGTTTTTGGGTATTTGATATATGGCATACAAAACAAAGTACTAATTTATTTTCTTACGAGCAAGAAAATTTAAAGTTAAAATTAAATTCAGTCAAATTGGAAAGTAAACTTGGCAGTGAAATGATGAAGGTGCGTATAAAATTTCAGGAATGGGAACTGCGTGTTGTCACTACTTCTGGGAGTGGCAGTAGCGACTTGACGGCGACTACCATTGGCAAGACCTTGGGACTAAGACAAATACAGGTATGTCTTATAATTCTGTACAAATTACCTGTTGAGAGCCCAGTTGTTCCTGAAAATTTCTCCAGGGCTGTTCTCAAACGAAAAACTGGACCAACCAGGGACTTGCCCCTGGTGGCATTTTTGAAAACGACACCCCGGACGCACCTACCCTGCACGGCTGCACAGGATGTGAGATCTTACACTTGTTTCATGCTAGTATGTATAACTGACTTCCCTGACATGCATCAGGTTTGGAAGGATGTAGACGGTATATTGACGTGTGATCCTAAAGTTTCTACAAAGGCGACGCTTGTACCCTACTTGACTTTTGATGAGGCAGCTGAACTTAGTTACTTCGGTGAACAGGTATTTACCTTGTTTTATTAGTTTCATTTTGTAATGTTCAGAACTTCAGATATTTGCTAGGCAGTGAACTTTATGGCAACTATGATTTCTTTTGTTACATATGTGTTCATGGAGTTACTTGTGATAATTCCTAGGTGGTTTAGCAAGCGTCATCTTCTCACATATATAAACTTTTGCATCCCAGTCAATGCAGCTAGCTATGGAAGCTGGCATGTCAGTTATAGTGAAGAACTCGTACAAACCTCAAGCATCTGGCACTATGATTACTAAAACAAGAGATATGAGCAAGGTTTGTTCTATATAAGTATTATGATTAATGTAACCACGTGTAATTGTTACCGATGGCCCTTGATTGTTCATTATTTTCAGAGTACACCAACCATCATTGTGTTGAAATCAAATATTACCATTCTGGACATTGTGAGCATAAGTATGCTCGGCTGGAATGATTTTGTAGCAAAGGTGAATTGACAATAGACTTGCCTCTGTTTCATTTATTAATATATTATTTATTGAGTTCTCTTGGTTGTCTTATTTTCATTTTATTTTTGAAACAGACTGCCTGACCTTATGTTATTTCTGCAGGCCTTCTCGATTTTTCAAGAGTTTGAAGATTTGGGCATCTCTGTCGATTTTGTGGCTGAAGGCAAGATGTCATTTACACTAGTTCCATCAAAACTGCTTAGTCAGGAGTCGATTCAATTGGTAAACATTTGACTCATCTTCTGTTTTATAATCAGCTGTGTGATAACAATACAGCCAATGCGTTTTCTTTTACCCATACTTCCAAGGAAAAGTGGAGTATAAAATAACCTGGGCCCCTGATTTCATTCATCCGTGAGCTCATATTATGTGGCAGGGGCTTGATAATGTTGTCGAAGAGCTGAAAAAAATCGCATCTGTTGAGCTACTACATCATAGATCAGTCATCTCCATGATAGGGAACACACAGATGGCGACCCTTATTCTTCAAAAGGTAAGAACCACCGACACGCTTTTTTTTTATAGAAAAGGAGGTTATCCCCCGGCCTCTGCATCCGAAAGATGCATGCAGCCATATTATTAAACAAGTTCAGCAAAACACAGACCACCGATACGCTTAGCAAATAATGGAACTTTGGGAGAGAAAAAATGAAACTTATTTTGTCCTCTCTTGTTGTCGCAGTACACATTGCAGTATCATATATATTAGCTGGCCCTGGTTTACCTTGCAGTATCTGATCATTCTTATCTGTTGCTGCATGGCAGGCGGTCAATGTTCTACGGAGTATCAAAATAGAGGCCCAGAAGGTCTCGCAATGGTCGTCCAAGGTATTCCAGAAAACTGAACATGATTTCTTATTCTTATATATTTGCGCAACACTGGAAACTGTTTGAACCAAAATGCATGTGCAGTTGAATTACTTGTGATTATGCAGCGGGATTGACGATGCTAATTATCCTTGAGCAGCTGGTGACAAAGATTACCTTGGTGGTCGATGACAGTGAGGGAGTAGATTGTGTGCAAGCCCTTCACTCGGCCTTGGTTGAGCTCAAGGACGACGTCAGAGTGGACTCATCCATGGTGGCGGTATCCAGCTCCGTTCCCGGCTCCATCGTCAAGAAGAGAAAGGCGGCGGGTGACGGCCACCCGGGTGGTTCAAAGGGCCTGCTTCAGGAAAATGCGTACAGTACTGAGCCCAGTACAAGTGTTGTGGGACGCCCGACGGTCCCCGATAACAATCTGATGATGCCTGTTGAAGACATTGACGACGACGACCTGCAATCCCTGTTGGAGACGTTGTCACCATACAACGATCAGACGCCCATAGGAAACTCGGACTGGAACCTCCCCCTGCTGTATGAATATGATGGAGCACTAGATAGTTGTGCGCCACTGCCAGCACACATCTCTAGACCAGAAATTCTCCGCCAAATTGTTGTGGGCGATCGTCATCACGATACGACGGGCACGAACTACATGACTCCGGACGGAACGGATCGCTTATTCTCACCCTACAACAATCCGATGCCCAGAAGAATAAGATTCGATCAGAAGCTGGACAGCATGGTGCTGCCACAAAGTGGCTGTAATCATGGGCCATCACGTGTCTCTACACCAGAACCAGAAGAGTTATTTACGCCACCAGAGCATCCGGAGGTCAGTTTAAGTATTACGGGATCCCTCGCAAAAGAGTTGTTTGCGGCGATAAGATGGCTGGCAGGCTGTTGGGCAACATGCAGGGAGAGGATTGGAGTTTAAACAAGGAAGTTCGGACTTCAGACTAGATGAGGGGGTTGAGGCATGCATGGAATGTTCTTCTCTTGTTTGATGTGCACGCGATGAACAATCAATTATTGTTGGCAAGTTATTGTGGTTTTCTTGTTCAGTTCGTGCCGTTCAGTAATGGAAATAAAATGGTTTTATTGCTTCAGTCTCCCATTTTATAACGCATGCCTGCACGGTGTGGTTTGTCAGATAGTACATGTTGCGCCATCTTGTTTCTGAAATTTGAAGCCCCGCAGAGGGGTTTGGCCATCCACACCCAGTAATAAATTTGCATCTGATACATCAAGATTCTCATTATATACATTAATTGGCATATGCCCTGATCTCCCACACGATTACATACATAATACTCCCTCCGTTCCTAAATATAAGTCTTTGTAGAGATTCCACTAGATGGACTACATACGGAGCAAAATGAATGAATCTACACTTAAAATGCATCTATATACATCCGTATGTGGTTCATAGTGGAAGCTCTAAAAAGACTTATATTTAGGAACGGAGGGAGTACATTCATCGGTTGCCAGTTGCCACTACCTATCTGCATTCTGAGCTACAACTACTCAGGTTTTTGTTGACTTTGGTCCGCCGGAGCCTCATGGTTTGGGTGGCCTCATGTAATGCTTGAGGGCTGTAGTTCGAATCCGGAAGAGGACATTCATTTTTTGATGATTATAAAACTAAAAAGCTCATGTGGGAGGGCTGTTCGCCGGGTATTATACGAACCTACAGTGTATATGTAGAAACGTGAGTATAATTTGTGAAAAGTCCATACTATCCTTTATACGTTTTGTGGGGGGGGTACCGAAGCATTGCATAACCCTTTATATGCTGAACTGTTTTTGAGAAACACGTATACGCTGTACATGAACGGACGTCAACACCCTGCGCGCTGGGCTAGCCCATTCAGTTTTTTTTTCAACCGCAAAAATTGGTGCTTGCTGCAGGATTCGAACCTACGTCCTCCTAGGATTAGCACAGCCACACTAACCAACTAGCCAACCAGACGTCAGGTGTTTCGTAAATTTTTTAATGCTTAAAATAGAACACTGGGAAAGCGAATCATTTTCTGTTTGGTATTTTCCTTTACTTTTTTGTTTCTTAAATGCGACAACTTTTACAATTCGTGATTTTTTTAGAAAATAAAGACAAAATTTAAAATTCTAGAATTTTTCTTCCAAATCAGAGAACTTTTTTATTCAAAATTGATCAGTTTTCTTAACAAATTCGTGAACTATTTCGCAAATTGGCGATTTCTTTTTGAAAATTGTTCAACTTTTTTTATAAAATTGACGAACTTTGTTTCTAAATCAAAGATTTTTTTTTCAAATCAATGCACTTTTCTTTAAAATCGATAAACTTATTTTGAATTTTTGATGAACTTTTTTCAAAATCAATAAAAGAACAAAAAAAAGAAAAGAAAAACAAAATAATATAAAAACCCATGTAAAAACCAAAGAAAAACCAAAGAAAAAATCAGCCCGATTGAAAAGAAAAACCAGAGTCTTTCTTTTTAGCGTTATATTTGATGCACTACAAAAGATGGAAAAAGAAAAGCTTAGACCATGATCAACAGAGGTGTTCGAGTAGGCGAGATGGCTCCGTCTAAGAGCACGTCGTTTTCCGACATCCTTGAAATGGCACCAATTATATTTTCATGCCTTGTATGACCAATTCAAGGCACCATGCCAAGTTGTTTTGGTTTTCGACAAGTTTTGCATTTTTCAGGGGTTTCTTCGTAAAAAAGCCTGATAAAGGTTGGGGTCATTTTAAGAATGTCCAAAAGTAGACCATGTTTAATGGAGGATGTTCGGGTTGGCTAGAACACTCTACCTGAGGGTACAGTGTTTCTCAACATCCTTCAAATGGCCTAATTTTTCCCACCTCCTTCTATGATCAAATCAAGGCACCATGTCAAGCTATTTAATTTTTCGATAATTCTTGCATTTTCTAGAGTTTTCTCGGAGAAAACTGGCTGATAAATGGCCGGACGTGACACAACATGCATATGGTGTGGGAAATTCATTCAAAACTAGACCATGTCCATATTTTTCTATTTTTTCTGGAATTCCAAATTTGCTACTGTTTTTCAAAAAAAATCCTCATGTTTACATTTTATTCTTTTATATAAAAAAATTGTTCGTGTTTTGACATTCTGAGCATGTTTGAAAGGCATGATTTTTTTTGAAATTTATGTACAATTTTTAAGAAACAAATATTAGTATTTTATGAACAAACAGGAAAACTAGAAACCCTAACGAAAACCGTGCAAAAAAGAAACATAAACCAAAGAGTGAAGGTGCTTTTTTTTCCTTGGCGTTATCTCTCTAGAACAAGAAGAAGAAAACATGTATAGTAGTAAGATCAGATATGCTAGCCCAGTTGGTTTGGGTGGCCTCGTGTAATGCTTGAGGGCTGTAGTTCGAATCTGGAAGAGGACATTCATTTTTTGATGATTTTATAACTAAAAAGCTCATGTGGGAGGGCTGTTCGCCGGGTATTATACGAACCTACAGTGTATATGTAGAAACGTGAGTATAATTTGTGAAAAGTCCATACTACCCTTTATACGTTTTGTGAGGGGGGGGGGGGGGGGGGGGGGGGGGGTTACCGAAGCATTGCATAACCCTTTATATGCTGAACTGTTTTTGAGAAACACGTATACGCTGTACATGAACGGACGTCAACACCCTGCGCGCTGGGCTAGCCCATTCAGTTTTTTTTAAACCGCAAAAATTGGTGCTTGCTGCAGGATTCGAACCTACGTCCTCCTAGGATTAGGACAGCCACATTAACCAACTAGCCAACCGGACGTCAGGTGTTTCGTAAATTTTTTAATGCTTAAAATAGAACACTGGGAAAGCGCATCATTTTCTGTTTGGTATTTTCCTTTTTTTTGTTTCATAAATGCGACAACTTTTACAATTCGTGATTTTTTTAGAAAATAAAGACAAAATTTAAAATTCTAGAATTTTTCTTCCAAATCAGAGAACTTTTTTATTCAAAATTGATCAGTTTTCTTAACAAATTCGTGAACTATTTCGCAAATTGGCGATTTTTTTTGAAAATTGTTCAACTTTTTTTATAAAATTGATCAGTTTTCTTAACAAATTCGTGAACTATTTCGCAAATTGGCGATTTCTTTTTGAAAATTGTTCAACTTTTTTTGTAAAATTGACGAACTTTGTTTCTAAATCAAAGATTTTTTTTCAAATCAATGCACTTTTCTTTAAAATCGATAAACTTATTTTGAATTTTTGATGAACTTTTTTCAAAATCAATAAAAGAACGAAAAAAGAAAAGAAAAACAAAATAATATAAAAACCCATGTAAAAACCAAAGAAAAACCAAAGAAAAAATCAGCCCGGTTGAAAAGAAAAACCAGAGTGTTTCTTTTTAGCGTTATATTTGATGCACTACAAAAGATGGAAAAAGAAAAGCTTAGACCATGATCAACAGAGGTGTTCGAGTAGGCGAGATGGCTCCGTCTAAGAGCACGTCGTTTTCCGACATCCTTGAAATGGCACCAATTATATTTTCATGCCTTGTATGACCAATTCAAGGCACCATGCCAAGTTGTTTTGGTTTTCGACAAGTTTTGCATTTTTCAGGGGTTTCTTCGTAAAAAAGCCTGATAAAGGTTGGGGTCATTTTAAGAATGTCCAAAAGTAAACCATGTTTAATGGAGGATGTTCGGGTTGGCTAGAACACTCTACCTGAGGGTACAGTGTTTCTCAACATCCTTCAAATGGCCTAATTTTTCCCACCTCCTTCTATGATCAAATCAAGGTACCATGTCAAGCTATTTAATTTTTCGATAATTCTTGCATTTTCTAGAGTTTTCTCGGAGAAAACTGGCTGATAAATGGCCGGACGTGACACAACATGCATATGGTGTGGGAAATTCATTCAAAACTAGACCATGTCCATATTTTTCTATTTTTTCTGGAATTCCAAATTTGCTACTGTTTTTCAAAAAAAATCCTCATGTTTACATTTTATTCTTTTATATAAAGAAAATTGTTCGTGTTTTGACATTCTGAGCATGTTTGAAAGGCATGCTTTTTTTGAAATTTATGTACAATTTTTAAGAAACAAATATTAGTATTTTATGAACAAACAGGAAAACTAGAAACCCTAACGAAAACCGTGCAAAAAAGAAACATAAACCAAAGAGTGAAGGTGCTTTTTTTTCCTTGGCGTTATCTCTCTAGAACAAGAAGAAGAAAACATGTATAGTAGTAAGATCAGATATGCTAGCCCAGTTGGTTTGGGTGGCCTCATGTAATGCTTGAGGGCTGTAGTTCGAATCTGGAAGAGGACATTCATTTTTTGATGATTATAAAACTAAAAAGCTCATGTGGGAGGGCTGTTCGCCGGGTATTATACGAACCTACAGTGTATATGTAGAAACGTGAGTATAATTTGTGAAAAGTCCATACTACCCTTTATACGTTTTGTGAGGGGGGGGGGGGGGGGGGTGTATCGAAGCATTGCATAACCCTTTATATGCTGAACTGTTTTTGAGAAACACGTATACGCTGTACATGAACGGTCGTCAACACCCTGCGCGCTGGGCTAGCCCATTCAGTTTTTTGGGGGGGGGGGGGGGGGGTGTATCGAAGCATTGCATAACCCTTTATATGCTGAACTGTTTTTGAGAAACACGTATACGCTGTACATGAACGGACGTCAACACCCTGCGCGCTGGGCTAGCCCATTCAGTTTTTTTTAAACCGCAAAAATTGGTGCTTGCTGCAGGATTCGAACCTACGTCCTCCTAGGATTAGCACAGCCACACTAACCAACTAGCCAACCTGACGTCAGGTGTTTCGT
This sequence comes from Triticum timopheevii, assembly GCA_963921465.1. Lineage (NCBI taxonomy): Eukaryota > Viridiplantae > Streptophyta > Magnoliopsida > Poales > Poaceae > Triticum > Triticum timopheevii. The sequence goes on along the minus strand of OY997270.1, from coordinate 624,143,372 downwards.
AAATTTTTTAATGCTTAAAATAGAACACTGGGAAAGCGCATCATTTTCTGTTTGGTATTTTCCTTTTTTTTGTTTCTTAAATGCGACAACTTTTACAATTCGTGATTTTTTTAGAAAATAAAGACAAAATTTAAAATTCTAGAATTTTTCTTCCAAATCAGAGAACTTTTTTATTCAAAATTGATCAGTTTTCTTAACAAATTCGTGAACTATTTCGCAAATTGGCGATTTTTTTTAAAAAATTGTTCAACTTTTTTTATAAAATTGATGAACTTTGTGACTAAATCAAAGATTTTTTTTTCAAATCAATGCACTTTTCTTTAAAATCGTAAACTTATTTTGAATTTTTGATGAACTTTTTTCAAAATCAATAAAAGAACAAAAAAACAAAAGAAAAACAAAATAATATAAAAACCCATGTAAAAACCAAAGAAAAAACCAGCCCGGTTGAGAAGGAAAACCAGAGTCTTTCTTTTTAGCGTTATATTTGATGCACTACAAAAGATGGAAAAAGAAAAGCTTAGACCATGATCAACAGAGGTGTTCGAGTAGGCGAGATGGCTCCGTCTAAGAGCACGTCGTTTTCCGACATCCTTGAAATGGCACCAATTACTTTTTCATGCCTTGTATGACCAATTCAAGGCACCATGCCAAGTTGTTTTGGTTTTCGACAAGTTTTGCATTTTTCAGGGGTTTCTTCATAAAAAAGCCTGATAAAGGTTGGGGTCATTTTAAGAATGTCCAAAAGTGGACCATGTTTAATGGAGGATGTTCGGGTTGGCTAGAACACTCTACCTGAGGGTACAGTATTTCTCAACATCCTTCAAATGGCCTGATTTTTCCCACCTCCTTCTATGATCAAATCAAGGCACCATGTCAAGCTATTTAATTTTTCGATAATTCTTGCATTTTCTAGAGTTTTCTCGGAGAAAACTGGCTGATAAATGGCCGGACGTGACACAACATGCATATGGTGTGGGAAATTCATTCAAAACTAGACCATGTCCATATTTTTCTATTTTTTCTGGAATTCCAAATTTGTTACTGTTTTTCAAAAAAAAAATCTTCATGTTTACATTTTATTCTTTTATAAAAAAACGTTCGTGTTTTGACATTCTGAGCAAGTTTGAAAGGCATGATTTTTTTGAAATTTATGTACAATTTTGAAGAAACAAATATTAGTATTTTATGAACAAAACAGAAAAACTAGAAACCCTAACGAAAACCGTGCAAAAAAAAGAAACATAAACCAAAGAGTGAAGGTGCTTTTTTTTCCTTGGCGTTATCTCTCTAGAACAAGAAGAAGAAAACATGTATAGTAGTAAGATCAGATATGCTAGCCCAGTTGGTTTGGGTGGCCTCATGTAATGCTTGAGGGCTGTAGTTCGAATCCGGAAGAGGACATTCATTTTTTGATGATTATAAAACTAAAAAGCTCATGTGGGAGGGCTGTTCCCCGGGTATTATACGAACCTACAGTGTATATGTAGAAACATGAGTATAATTTGTGAAAAGTCTATACTACCCTTTATACGTTTTGTGAGGGGGGGTGTACCGAAGCATTGCATAACACTTCTGCTTCGGTACATCCCCCCTAAACACAAGGACGGCTCAGATTGGCCGATACTTCTTCATAAATAAGGGCATGATAATCATATTTTATAAACTCTTCACGTATATGCTGAACTTTTTTTTTTTGAGAAACACGTATACGTTGTACATGAACGGACGTCAACACCCTGCCGCGCTGGGCTAGCCCCTTCAGTTTTTTTTAAACCGCAAAAATTGGTGCTTGCTGCAGGATTCGAACCTACGTCCTCCTAGGATTAGCACAGCCGCACTAACCAACTAGCCAACCTGACGTCAGGTGTTACGTAAATATTTCAATGCTTAAAATAGAACACTGGGAAAGCGCATTTTCTGTTTGGTATTTTCCTTTTCTTTTTTGTTTCTTAAATGCGATAACTTTTACAATTCGTGATTTTTTTTAAAAATGAAGACAAAATTCAAAATTCTAGAATTTTTCTTCCAAATCAGAGAACTTTTTTATTCAAAATTGATCAGTTTTCTTAACAAATTCGTGAACTATTTCGCAAATTGGTGATTTCTTTTTGAAAATTGTTCAACTTTTTTTATAAAATTGGCGAACTTTGTTTGTAAATCAAAGATTTTTTTTTCAAATCAATGCACTTTTCTTTAAAATCGATAAACTTATTTTGAATTTTTGATGAACTTTTTTCAAAATCAATAAAAGAACAAAAAAACAAAAGAAAAACAAAATAATATAAAAACCCATGTAAAAACCAAAGAAAAAACCAGCCCGGTTGAAAAGGAAAACCAGAGTCTTTCTTTTTAGCGTTATATTTGATGCACTACAAAAGATGGAAAAAGAAAAGCTTAGACCATGATCAACAGAGGTGTTCGAGTAGGCGAGATGGCTCCGTCTAAGAGCACGTCGTTTTCCGACATCCTTGAAATGGCACCAATTATTTTTTTCATGCCTTGTATGACCAATTCAAGGCACCATGCCAAGTTGTTTTGGTTTTCGACAAGTTTTGCATTTTTTAGGGGTTTTTTCGTACAAAACCTGATAAAGGTTGGGGTCATTTTAAGAATGTCCAAAAGTAGACCATGTTTAATGGAGGATGTTCGGGTTGGCTAGAACACTCTACCTGAGGGTACAGTGTTTCTCAACATCCTTCAAATGGCCTAATTTTTCCCACCTCCTTCTATGATCAAATCAAGGCACCATGTCAAGCTATTTAATTTTTTGATAATTCTTGCATTTTCTAGAGTTTTCTCGGAGAAAACTGGCTGATAAATGGTCGGACGTGACACAACATGCATATGGTGTGGGAAATTCATTCAAAACTAGACCATATCCATATTTTTCTATGTTTTCTGGAATTCCAATTTTGTTACTGTTTTTCAAAAAAAATCTTCATGTTTACATTTTATTCTTTTATAAAAAAACTGTTCGTGTTTTGACATTCTTAGCAAGTTTGAAAGGCATGATTTTTTTTTGAAATTTATATACAATTTTTAAAAAACAAATATTAGTATTTTATGAACAAAACAGGAAAACTAGAAACCCTAACGAAAACCGTGCAAAAAAAAAGAAACATAAACCAAAGAGTGAAGGTGCTTTTTTTTCCTTGGCGTTATCTCCCTAGAACAAGAAGAAGAAAACATGTATAGTAGTAAGATCAGATATGCTAGCCCAGTTGGTTTGGGTGGCCTCATGTAATGCTTGAGGGCTGTAGTTCGAATCCGGAAGAGGACATTCATATTTTGATGATTATAAAACTAAAAAGCTCATGTGGGAGGGCTGTTCGCCGGGTATTATACGAACCTACAGTGTATATGTAGAAACGTGAGTATAATTTGTGAAAAGTCCATACTACCCTTTATACGTTTTGTGAGGGGGGGGGTGTACCGAAGCATTAATATGTGAGCATATCGGTCGTCCTCGTGCTGGAGCTGGGGTCCTTCGGGCATCGCCTGCGAGCACCACCGCAGCCCGGCCACACATCCCAGTCGCACACACCTCAACAGCCCACCAACCACCGCCACACCAAGTCCTCCACGGTCATAACCTTCATGTTGTCGGCGGTGCCGCAAGCGCTTTTCCCAGTGATGCACTCTCGTGGTGGCGAAAGGGAGGGAAGACAGGTTCGCGGCTAGGGTTTCTTATCGCCTCATTTGCCTTGTGCGAATGCGGTAAACGTCTTGCCTATCCTGGCCGACGTGTTCCATGTTATATAGATGGGTTGCAAGCCCTCATATGCGTACAAGTTGTTGTGGAGATACATCTTGGAGGAGAAGAAATACAAGAGATAAAAGAAGATAAAGACTACATAAGTATCTTGCCTAACTACTCCTCATGCGGTTGACAAAGATCTCCTCTCCTAGTACGCAAGGATGGTAGGTGCAGAACATGTCACGTTTAACACCCTCCCTTAATCACAACTTCATCAAGCTGAGATTATGCTTGAAGTCCTCAAAACTTCTTGTGGGTAGAGCTTTGGTAAAGCCATCTGCAACTTGGTCTTGAGAGTGAATAAAATGAATATCCAACAGTTTGTTTGCAACTCTTTCTCGAACAAAGTGAATATCTTTCTCAATGTGTTTAGTTCTGGCATGAAAAACTGGATTTGCTGACAAGTAGGTGGCACCTAGATTATCACACCATAAACATGGAGCTCTAGTACTTTTCATACCTAATTCCTTTAGAATTGACTGCACCCATATGATCTCTGCTGTTGCATTTGCCAATGCTTTGTATTCTGCCTCTGTACTGGATCTTGAAACTGTGGCTTGCTTCCTGGCACTCCAAGATATCAAATTTGGTCCAAAGAAAACTGCAAAGCCACCAGTTGAACGTCTGTCATCTAGACATCCAGCCCAATCAGAGTCAGAGAAGGCACTAATAAGTGTAGAGGATGACTTGCTGCAATTTAGGCCAACATTCAACGTATTTTTCACATATCTTACTATACGTTTTGCAGCAGTCATATGAACAGTGGTAGGTGCATGGAGAAACTGACATACTTTGTTAACAGCAAAGGAAATGTCTGGTCTAGTCAGTGTTACGTATTGAAGTGCACCTACCAGACTTCTGTATTTTGTACCATTTTCTGAACTCAAGGGCTCTCCTTCAACAAGAGATAACTTTTCTGTGCTGGATAAAGGAGTGGGCGCAGGCTTACAACTTTGCAAACCAGCCTTTTTTACCAAGTCTGTTGCGTATTTTTCTTGAGAGAGGTGAAGACCATCCTTGTGTTGCTTTACCTCAATACCAAGAAAATAATGCAGATCTCCTAGATCCTTGAGGGCATATTCTGTACTCAAATCTTTCAACAGTGCAGTTATAGCTTCATCAGATGAGCTTGTCACAATTATACCATCAACGTATATGAGAACAAATATGGATATACTTGATTTGTTATAAATAAACAGTGAAGTGTCAGACTTTGAGGGAACAAAACCAAGTGCTTGCATCTTCTTACTGAGACGAGAATACCATGCTCTTGGGGCCTGCTTTAGTCCATACAATGCCTTGTCAAGTTTGCACACATGAAGTGGTGCATGTGTGTTAACAAACCCAGGTGGTTGTTTCATGTAAACCTCTTCTTCCAGAACACCATGGAGGAACGCGTTCTGAACATCTAGCTGACGTAGACTCCATCCCCCAGCAATGGACAAAACAAGACGAATAGTAGCAGCTTTTACAACTGGACTAAACGTGTCCTCATAGTCAATACCATAACGTTGTTTAAAACCCTTTGCAACGAGTCTAGATTTGTAACGGTCAATGGTTCCATCAGCTTTCCTTTCAATCCTAAAGACCCACTTGTAGTCAATAAGATTTTTACCTCGTTGTGAAGGAACCAAGTGCCATGTTCTATTTTTCTTAAGTGCTATGATTTCATCATGCATTGCTTTTCTCCAATTTGCATCACCCAAAGCTTCTTCAAGCGTATTGGGTTCTCCTGGTTCACCTGTGGAACATACCAGCCCATATTTTGTAACATGTTTATAATCAACAGGTTTAATTACCCCTTGTTGCAGTCGTGTTCGACGTGGAGGAGTAGCAGCAAGCGCTTCTGTAGAGAGATCCGGCACAGAGGATCCCGGGTCTGGATTGAACTGATCCTCACCCGATCCTATGGAGGATCCGCGCAGGCCTCCAGAACCAGCAGAGTCACCAGGCGATGTCGGGGCGGGATCTTCTGTGGTCATGGGTCGTGGTGTGCAAGTCGATGTCACCGCAGAAGATCTGGGCCTGCAGGCGTGATAATGGCCCAATGATTGCCGGGGCCCCGGGCTGAGCAAATCTGCCCCCGCGTCCGCCTGACGAGTGGCGACGCGCCGTGTGTACACACGCAATTGGGCCTCGCTCTAGACGTCACCCGAGCCAGTGCCGGCCCGCCGCTTGTCGAGCGTGGAGTCGCGTGCGCGAGGGGGAGTGCTGCCGCCCGCCAGGCTCTGCCGCATGGCTGGTGCAGACTCGACGACGCGCCCGCCTGCTCCTGTTTCGGCTGGCGCGGCAGAATCAATGCCAGGCACGGATCCCAAGGAAGATCTGCTGCCTGGCTGCAACACCTGTGCTGATCCCGAGGTGGATATGTCCCCCGAGCCAGGACACATGAAATAAGGGCCTGCTGCGCCATTTTCTTCATTATTTTCTGTGATTTTTGCACTGTTTCCTGCATCATCACAAAGCTCATGGAGACCATTAGTAGGGTTAGTCATCATATGATCATCACAATTTGTAATACCCCCTTGATCATAGCCGGAGAGATGAGAGGGTAAAAGCAAGATTTCCTTGCGGAGTAGGGCACCGGCGTTGGGATGAAGATCCGCAAGGGGAAATTTGGTCTCATCAAAAACAACATCACGTGAGATATATACCCTACCAGTAGAGATGTTAAGGAACTTGACGCCTTTGTGTTGGGCGCTATATCCAAGAAAAGCACACCGTTTTGAACGAAACATGATCTTGCATTTATTGTAAGGCCGAAGATTTGGCCAACACGCACACCCAAAAAAACGGAGAGAGGTGTAATCAGGTTTTGTGTGGAGGAGACGTTCCATAGGTGTTTCATTATTTATGACACGGCTAGGAAGCATGTTGATGATGTGAATGGCTGTAAGAAAGGCCTCATCCCAAAACTTGAGAGGCATGGAGGCTCCTGCGAGGAGGGCCAAGCCAACCTCGACAATGTGCCTATGCTTGCGTTCGGCTGACCCATTTTGTTGGTGAGCGTGTGGGCATGATACTTGGTGAGATATGCCTATGTTTTGGAAGAAGGAATTGAGTGTCTCGTATTCCCCTCCCCAATCAGATTGGACAGCAATGATCTTACTGTCAAACTTTCTTTCAACAAGTGCTTGAAAGTTGTGAAAAACTTGAAACACATCAGATCTTTTTTTGAGAAGATAGATCCATGAAAATTTGCTATAGTCATCTATGAAACTAACATAGTACGTGTGTCTACCAACAGAGGAGGGGGCAGGTCCCCACACATCAGAAAAGATCAATTGCAAAGGTTTAGTGGAGACACTAGTGGATATGGGATATGGTAATTGATGACTTTTAGCACACTGACATGAATCACAAATAGTTTCAACATTGCGCTCACGAACAAACGGGAGCTTATTTTCCCTAAGCAATTTTTCAACCAAAGAAAAATAGGCATGTCCTAAACGATCATGCCATCGTGTGGACGAAAGCTTGATAGCACCACAAGCTTGTTTATTGAATCTTCAAAACTCCGGAATCAACGGGTAGAGCCCTCGAACACATCTACCTCGATAGAGAACTTTCCTCGTGGCCTGATCCTTGATCAAAAAGAAGAAAGGATGAAATTTGAGAAAAACATGATTGTCAATAGCAATTCTATGAACGGAGAGAAGATTCTTATGAGCACTAGGAACATGCAGGATTCTTTTGAGATGCATTTTACGACTAGGGGTGTTAAAAATTGAGTGGCCAATGTGACGTATACCCATACCTTCACCACTGGCCGTATGAATTTGATATTTGCCACGATTTTTATCCTTCATGGTGACCTTCTCGAGTTCGTTGGTGATGTGGTTGGTAGCACCACTGTCAACGTACCAGTTTGTGTCAATTCCATAGGAGCCATCGGCCGCCCAACAACTTTCTCTTCATCTTGTGAGGAGTCGCCGTCATCTTCTTCGTAGCGGTACCAACAGTCCTTTGCCGTATGGCCAGGCTTGCTGCAAATTTGGCAGCGAGCCAAGTCCGGACGGGACCTGTTGGAACCACCACTGCCACCACCACGACGCCCTTTGGAGTTACTGGAGTGTCCGCTGCCGCATGAGTTGTTGGAGTAGCCACTGCCGCCGGAGCCGAACCTCCCCTTGCCATGGGAAGATGAACGCAGGCGAGAGCCACCACCATGGCCTCTGGATGCAGAGTTGGCCGACGATTTGAAGCCATCAACGGGACCATGATAATGCGCCATGCGTTGATCAAAGTTACTGAGCATGGAAAAAAGTGCATCGAGAGTTACCGGGGTGACACGGGCATCTAGTGCGGAGACGAGGGGCTGATAGTCTTGGTCCAGCTTGTGGATGATGTAGGAGATCAACTCGTCGTCCTGGATGGGTTTTCCCGCCGCGGCGAGTTCATCGGCGAGACCCCTCATGGTGGCGAAGAAGGTGGCCACCTGCCCTTCTACGTATTGAACAGCGCTGTGCAGATGTTGTTGACGCGGCTGAGTGACTGCGACGAAAACATGTTCGCCAGTGCCACCCAAAGAGCGTGCGCCGTGGTGATCGTGGTCACCGTGATTAGAACTTCCTTGGAGAGGTGTTGGAGGAGATAACCGAGGACCTACTGATCCTCTCTCACCTAGAGCAGATGAAGGGGATTCGGCCCACTGGTCTCCTTTCCGGCGGCATCCTTGGTGGTGAGGACTTCGGACGGCTCGGTTGTTGTGCCGTCGACGTAGTGGAAGAGGCCGGCGCCCCGCAGCTATGGTGTGATCTGCGTCCGCCATAGAACATAGTTGCTGCAGGTGAGCTTATCCTGGGCTCCACCGCCAAGCGTCAGCTGGAAGGAGGCGGAGGAGGAAACATGGCTGCGTGCACTTGATGGAGATGGATAAGCTAGGGTTTCTGGTGGAAGAAGAAGGCTCTGTATACCATGTGCGAATGCGGTAAACGTCTTGCCTATCCTGGCCGACGTGTTCCATGTTATATAGATGGGTTGCAAGCCCTCATATGCGTACAAGTTGTTGTGGAGATACATCTTGGAGGCAAAGAAATATAAGCGATAAAAGAAGATAAAGACTACATAAGTATCTTGCCTAACTACTCCTCATGTGGTTGACAAAGATCTCCTCTCCTAGTACGCAAGGATGGTAGGTGCAGAACATGCCACGTTTAACATGCCGTTCACATCGGAAGTAAAGGCTCGGTATCTTGTGTGCAGTGTAGGGTATGTCGCATGTGAGTGCTAGCTTAGCGGCAGGGTTGTTGAACACTCCCATCCATGTTCGGATCCGCATGCAGACAATAATTGATTCACAAAGAAGTCTCACTTTTACCTAATGACGGTGTGTTAATGGAGGGATTATTGCCCCTTTAACTCGTTTTTAGCCGGGTGGGTTGTATTTCCCCTAAAGTGTTCACCAAGGATTTAGCAAATATTTGTTTAGAATAGCTACATGTCAGTCGCCTGACTTTTTGATTTTGGTCAGTCGAATTTGGGTCGAAAGGAGAAACAACCAGAAGGGAGGAAGGAGCTCGTCGGAGGGGGCGGGGGGGGGGGGGGGGGGGGCAGAAGGTTACCGGAGGGGCACCCCATGATCTATCGTAGATGAGGGGGGTGATGGGGCAGAAGCTTGCCGGGGAGTACCCCATCATCTATGGTTGAAGGGGGGGTAGGGGGCCGAAGCTTCCTGAAGGAGTACCCCGTCATCTACTGTTGATGAGGGGATGGGGGTAGAAGCTTGTCGGAGGGGTACCCCATCATCTATCATCATAAGACGCTAATACGTCTCCGTCGTATCTACTATTCCTAACGCTTTTCCTCTTGCTTTGGACTCTAATTTGCATGATCTGAATGAAACTTACCCGGACTGACGTTGTTTTCAGCAGAACTACCATGGTGTTGTTTTTGTGCAGAAATAAAAGTTCTCAGAATGGAACAAAACTTTGCGAGGATTTTTTATACAATAAAAGATATATAACTTTCTGGAGTCAAGAACCACCGGAGGGGGCCACCTGGGTGGGCACAACCCACAGGGGCGCGCCACCCCTGTAGGCACGCCAGGTTGGTTGTCCCCACCTAGTGGCCCCGCAGACCATGAAACCGACGCTATAAAATTTTATTTTTTCAGAAAAAATCATGGAGAAAGAATTATGGCGTTTCACGAGACTAAGCCACCGCCGTCTACTGTTCTTCATCGGAAGGCCAGATCTGGAGTCTGTTTGGGGCTCTGGAGAGGGGATCTTCGATCTTCATCATCACCAACCCTTCTTCATCGCCAATTCCATGATGCTCCCCACCGGGAGTGAGTAATTCCTTCGTAGGCTTGCTGGTCGGTGAGGAGTTGGATGAGATTCATCATGTAATCGAGTTAGTTTTGTTAGGGCATGATCCCTAGTATCCACTATGGTCTAATATTGATGATGCTATGACTGCCATGCTTAATGCTTGTCACTTTGGGCCCGGATGCCATGATTTCAGATCTGAACCGTTTATGTTATCACCATTATATCCATTCTCTAGATCCGATCTTGCAAGTTATAATCACTTACCACGTGTCATGATCCGGCAACCCCGGAGTGACAATAGTCGGGAGCACTCCCGGTGATGACCGTACTTTGAGGATTTCATGTATTCACCGTGTGCTAATGCTTTGTTTCGGTTCTCTATTAAAATGAGGCATTAATATCCCTTAGTTTTCAATTAAGAAGATCTCGCTGCCACGGGAGGGTAGGACAAAAGATGTCATGCAAGTTCTTTCCATAAGCACGTATGACTATTTACGAAATACATGCCTACATTATATTTATGAACTGGAGCTAGTTCCGTATCGACCTAGGTTATGACTGTCTCATGATGAATATCGTCCAACGAATCACCGATCCAATGCCTACGATTTTTCTACATATTGTTCTTGCTAAGTTACTATTGCTACCATCACTATTGCACTTGCTACAACATCACTGCTATCACTGTTACTGTTACTACTGTTGTTGCTACTACTATCAAAACTATCATATTACTTTGCTACTGATCACTTTGCTGCATATAATTAATCTTCAGGTGTGGTTGAATTGACAACTCAACCACTAATACTTGCAAATATTATTTGGCTCCCCTTGTGTCGAATCTATAAATTTGGGTTGAACACTCTACCCTCGAAAACTGTTGCAATCCCCTATACTTGTGGGCTATCAAGACATTTTTCTGGTGCCGTTCCCGGGGAGCATAGCTATATTTGTTCAGTCACTTGGGATTATTATCAAATTATCACTATGAAGAATCTGAAGGGTGCTAAGACTAAGATTTTTCCCTCTAAGACGAGGGGAGGTAAGGAACTGCCATCCAGCTCCGCTTTAGATTCACCTTCTGTTATAAATAAACTTGCAACACCACCACATGCTATTAATTCTGATATGTCACAAGTTATTGATGATGCTACTTCTGCTATGAATGCTACTCATGATGATGCTAGTACCTTGCTTGATGATAATGTGCCACTAGGTGAATTTTTTGATGAACAAATCTAGAGTAAGACAACATGGTATTGTTGAAACTGATGATGAGCTTGAAACTGAAAATCTTGAAACACCTATTAGAACTAGCCCTCCTAGATATGAATTGCCAAAGGTACTGGAATATTACGTTATTGGTGAGGAGGCAACTAGAGATATTCTTGCTTGTAAGGATAGAGATGATCTAGAAAAATTATTATGCAAGTCTAGAGAAAGATCTTTGAATGCTAGAATGAAATGTGAGCCTAAGTTTGCTACTTCACCTATCTTTATTGATTATAAGGATTATGAATTCTCTGTCGACCCAGAGTTAATTACTTTGGTAGAATCTGATCCTTTCCATGGTTATGAAACTGAAGCTGTTGTGGCACATCTTACTAAGTTGAATGACATAGCCACCCTTTTTGCTCATGATGAGAAGATTCGCTATTACTATATTCTCAAGTTATTTCCGTTCTCATTAAAGGACGATGCTAAAGCTTGGTGCAATACTCTTGCTCCTGGTTGTGTGCGTAGTCCCCAGGATATGATTTATTACTTCTCTGAAAAATATTTCCCTACTCATAAGAAACAAGCTCCTTGTAGGAAATATCTAACTTTGTGCAAATTGAAGAAGAGAGTCTCCCACAAGCTTGTTGTAGATGAGCTTGCATGTTGTATTCTTAGAGTTCTAAGTAGTTTGAATGCTTGCTATGGCCTCTATACATCCCTATGAGTAGTTGCTTACAATCTTACAAAGTTTTGTTGAGAAAAATTTTGTGGACTAAAAATTTCAGAATTTTGTTCATAGGAAAAAGATGAGTATATTTAGGAAGTTTGCTTCCAAGAAGAGCTCCAAGGGAGTTATTGGGGAGTCATCTGATAGTGATCTCCATACCCGGAGATTGGCGGAGCTACGGTCGGGCGAATGGTGCATAACCCGTTCATGGAAGGGGTCGGAATCGTTCAGGAGTTTGCACAATACGCTGCTAATGCCGGCCTCACCGACTTCATCGCAGTTGAATGCGATCATCTTCTCACAAACTCCTCTGTGCAAAATTTTGATTTCCATTCTAGGAATAATCCCCCTGAGGTGCAGTTTAATTTATATGTTGAAACCCATCAAATACCACTTACTGAATTTTGTGATAGATGCATGCTTCCTTCTGATGGTGGTTTGGTAGAGCCTAGGCCCGTGGAGTTTGATGGTTTTACTGTACTCTAACAGTGGGGGATGAGAGAGGGGTGTCGGGTGTCAGCGCCACTAGCTTACATTTTCCCGCTGTACATTATTTTGCTCTATTTATTGCAAAGTTCTTACTTGCTAGAGAGAAGGGATGATGCAGAGCATCCCTCGACTACTCACACCGACACTCCATCACCACCGCAAGCACCAAGTGAACCTATGACAAGAGCACGTGCACGCGCCATCGAGAACGAGGTGAACTCTTTCCTATTCAAGTCTCAATTGGATTCCTGTGAGGATTGGATTCTACATCAAATGGAAACATTGCTCACTCTTAGGTACGAGGAAGTTGATCGTGAGAAGGAGAAGACGGAGCTGCGAGCCTCCTTGGAGCAAGAGAAGGAAGGAGAGAGCGAGAAGAGTGAAGAAGGAGGAGAAGGGGCAAAACCCCCTGGACGCCCCGGGTGCCCGGCACCTGCAGCCCCCGGGTGCCCGGGCTCCTGCCCGCCTACAGCCGCGCCCCCGGGTGCCCGGGCCTTGGCTGGCCGACTGCCCGGCCCCCGCTCCCCCAGCCGCTGGGCGCTGCCCCGGGTGCCCGGGCTTGAGGCCCCGGGTGCCCGGCCACCCCACCAGGCCACCTCCAGCGCCACCCCGGGTACCCGGGACTTGGGCCCCCGAGTGCCCGGCCACCCGCCAGCCGGCCCCTGAGCAGTCCGAGTGCCCGGCCCAAGTTGCCCGGGTGCCCGGCCCCCTTCGTCCAGCCGCACGTTTTTGGCCTTTTGGCCTTTGTACCCCTCTTTTTCTTGAATTGTTTCACCCCTATACTATATAGGGACACCTCCTAGGTCATTTGTAGGGTTAGCAAAGTATTAGACTAAACATTGTGAGCTTTGCTCCTTGTATCCCCTCCTCTTTGGAGATCAAGCCCCCACCTAGGGAAGAATCCTTTGGATTGTCAAGGCCTCCTCTTGGAGAAGATCATCATCAAGACCTCACCTAGTGGGAAGAACTTACCTAGTGCTACTCTCCTTGAATTGATCTTGTAATCTTGCGGATCTCATGTATGCTACTCTAGTGGATGTGATATTTGGGTTTGTTTGAGAGTTTTGTTCTTGGTGTTCTTGAGTGTTTTTCCTCCTTTTCCCCCTCCAAGTGTGAAAACATCCCACCTAGGGTTTGACCCTACACCATCTTGGTATCATGAGCAAGGTTTATTCACATCTTGGAGTCCCATCCCCCCATTTGCTAGCTTGATTTTGTTGTTTTTTGTCCAAATCCGAAAATCCCCACAAAAATAGCCCCCAATTTTTGTTTGCAATTTGTTGGATCTTGTGAGATTAGCTGTTTTGGTCCATGGATTTGATGTTTGGCAAGTGGATCTAGCCCCTCCCCAACAATCCCCACCCTTCCCACCACGAAATTCGCGGAATTTTGCATTTCCCCCAAATTTTCCGCCCATCCCGAAGACCACCGGGTGCCCGCACCTCGAACCCCCGGACACCCGCACCCCCGGGCCATTTCGCCCAGTCACCCTCGTGCACCCGCACCTCACACCCCCGGGTGCCCGCACCCCACCAAATCAGCCCACTACCAACACCATTTTGGCCATAATTTCCACCTCCCAAGTCCGTTTTTCATGTTCTTTAGCTCGTTTAGAAGCTCTTGACATCCCCCATCCACTCATCCCACTACCACCACCATTAGCCCCCATCCAAAAAATCATCACAAAAACACCCACCTTCTACATTTGACCGATTTTGTGTTGCCATTTCCGTTTCCTAAGGTGTTTCGGCTACTTAGGAGCGTGTGACATCGTCATCACCATCATCGATTCGGAGCCATCTTCACCGCTAACCGTGAGAAAGGACGGTAACCTCGACGACACTTACTTCTTACCTTGCTTTTTTACATTGATAGCCGGAGCCACTTTGCGTTGCTTACCCATTGAGACTAGCAAGTTGAGAATTGTCGGGCCACGCTTTTGTGCACCGTAGTGATCGTGTTATCATCCTTGTGCCATAAGTCTCTCCCGTGCATATCACATATACTTGTCTCATATCATACTCGGCTCGAGCATCAAGCATAGAAAAAAAGAGAGAGAAGAAAAGCTTTTAAGCGAAAGAGGAGCAACAAAGAGCTTTTAAGCAATAGAGTTGAGCCATTTGCATAGTTATATCATCTTGGTCATCGCATATATACCATAGTTGGGATTGAAGACGGCACGGTTCTCTCATAGGTAGGTGCACAAGCGTATCTTGCCCATTTGAGCAATCGAGCTAGTGTCTCTCGAGCATTCGCACAACAAGAGCATTTTCCGTAGTTGCACATTTTGAGCTCACTCCTTGGTTGTGCGGATCCCATCTATCTTCCGTGCGTGTGTACCTAGTGATACCTTTTGGTTTGATCTATTTGCTTTACTTGCATTTTTTTGAACCTTCTCAACCTTATCGATATCTTGACTAACATTTGCTTGAAATTTTTGCCACCATCCTAACCGAGCTACTCCATAAGCCTCTTACTTGTAGGTGTGAGAAACAAACCCGGTTCCAGTTCTCCTATTGTGGCATTACATTGAGTGACACTTGTTACATCCTCAATCCTTGGAGAAGGTAACTTTGGTATTGTTCTCTCATTTTCCTACTCACCCCACTTGGTTATGATGGATAGGCCAAACTCGTCGTCGAACCCACTTTTCGAGGAGCAAGGTGATGATTCCATCTTCGTCTCCAAGAACCACTTCTTCATCATGCAATGAGCGCTTCATCAAGAAAACGTCGCATTGGGTGAACGCTTGGAGCAACTCACCTCCGAACTTCGTCAAAACATCGACGACAAATTCAACACACAAATGGAAGAGCTCCGCAACATGATCGTGTGACGCCCGTCTTCCTCATCCGCTTCTTCAAGACGGCACCACTCAAGTCACCGTACAAGTCGGCAATCTTCGGACTACTCCTTTTGTGATGCAAGTCCGCCATGAGCTCGCCTTCCTCGACGTGATCATCCTCAAGATCACGAAGCTCAAGAAAATCCATTCCATTGCAATGGCTTACAAGACCGAGTTCGAGCACGTGAACGGATGCGACACCAAGTCCCTCAAGGAGCAATGGAGCAAGAGAAAATACCTCCACAAGTACCACATCAAGTCCCTCAAGACGGTGATGCACTTCGACAAGCACAAGAGCTCCGTGAAGCACAAGCCCTCGACCATGAAGCTGAAGCACTTGAAGCACAACAAGCTCTACGCGCGGCCACTAGAGCCGTTAAAGACCAAAACCGCCAAGTGCGAGAACAAGAGGAAGCTCTTCTTCGCGAGATACAAGAAGAAGCAGCCTGACGCGAAGAGCAACAAGAAAGGAGCAATCAAGCGCACATTCCTCGCCCTCCTCCAAGACAAGAGCGACACCAAGTGGAACAAGTGCTTCAAGATCCTCCTCCACGCCAAGAGCGACATCACGAGGAACAAGCATTTGAGGACTTTCCAAGGCAAGAGCGATATAAAAACCGCTATCAAGATGAAGAACTCCGCTACGGCAAGCTCAAGTTCACCATGCCAAAGTTCTCCGGAAGCAATGGTCCCGAAGAATACCTCTCGTGGGTATTGAAGGTGGACAAGATTTTTCTCCTCCACAACTACGATGAAGAAAAGAAGATCGCCATGGCCTCCTTCGAGTTCTAGGACTACGTCCTCATTTGGTGGGAACAAGTGATCGAGCGACGACATACAAGAGGCGAACCACCAATCACAACTTGGGAAGCAATGAAGGAAGTCATGAGAGCCTGCTTTGTGCCTACTCACTACACTCGAGATCTTTTCAAGAAGTTGCAACTCCTCAAGCAAGGCACAAAGACGATGGAAGAATACTACCAAGAAATGGAGATTGCCATGTACGAGCCAATGTCAAGGAAGATGACGAGCAAACAATGGCAAACTTCTTGAACAGCCTCAACCACCCAATGAAGCGGATCGCCGACTTCCAACCATACTCCAACCTTCTTGAGCTAGTTCATCAAGCGACCAAGGCCGAGCGACAAGTGCAAGATGACTTCAAATACACCAAGTACTCGTCCAAGACCTACAGCTCCTACTCTCAAGCTCCCGTGACTTCGGCACCTCCTACATCAACTCGAGCATCACCAAGTACCGGCGACAAGTCAAGTTCCAAGCAAGTGGCACCTTCCTCGACTTGTCCTCCAGCAAGCACCTACAAATCCAAGACTCCTTCATCTTCGGCGCCTCCCGATGACCCCGTCAAGACAAGTTCAATCAAGTTCTTCACATGTGGAGGCCGAGGACACAAGTCCTTCCAATGCACCAACAAGCAAACAATGATATTCAACGATGACGGCACATATAACTCGATGAGTGAAGAAGAAATGGAAGCCATTGAGCACGTGGCCATGCACCGGCGCGTAAACGAAGATGAAGATGATCAAGTCTTTTGTGACAACGATTCAAGTCCCTCTCTCGTGGTCTCCAAGGTCTTGATGCTCCAACACCACCAAGGCCGGCATAAATGGAAGGTCCGTCAAGGTCATCATCGATGGAGGTAGTTGCCACAATTTGGCAAGTGAAGAACTATGCTCCAAGCTTCAATTGGTAAAGAGGAAGCATCCGCACCCTTACAAGGTTCAAGGACTAAGTGAATCCGGCACTATCCGAGTTGAGCATACGGTCCAAGTCTCCTTCAAAATTGGTGCATATGAGGACACTTTGGAGTGTGATGTGGTCCCAATGACCGTTTGCCACCTCCTTCTTGGTCGACCATGGCAATTCGACTGTGGTGCCATCCACAATGGGCGTACCAATCACTATAGCTTCAAGATGAAAGGGAAGGAATATCTGCTACGACCTATGTCTCCTAATCAAGTGATAGCCGACAAGCAAGCCACCCACCATGGAGAGAAGAATGAGAAAGTGATCCACCCAAAAGTGAGTGAGAGCCACAAGCCAAACTTGAGCGCCTCTTCGCCTAGAGAGAAAAACCTCATACTATTTGCCAGAAAAAGTGAGATGAGATAAGTGTGTGAGAACCCATCGAGTGTGATGCACTTTGTACTTGTGTGCAAGGATGGAGAACCAAAAACTAACACCTCTCACGAGCTACCTTTGGTGTTTCAATCTCTTTTGTAGGAATTTCAAGATGTTTTCCCCGATGAGCTACCTCCGGGTCTACCTCCTCTTCGAGGCATTGAGCATCGAATCGACCTCATCCCCGGAGCGCCACTTCCAAACAAAGCTCCATACCGTGTCAACCCCGAAGAAACTAAGGAGATTCAACGGCAAGTACAAAAACTCATCGACAACGGTCTTGTACGTGAAAGCTTAAGCCCTTGTGTCGTTCCCGTTATACTTTTGCCTAAGCAAGATGGAAGTTTCTGCATGTGTTCCGATTGTAGACCTATAAATGCTATTACCGTTCGCTATAGGCATCCCATTCCTCGCTTAGATGATATGCTTGATGAACTTAGCGGAGCCAACTTTTTCTCAAAAATTGATCTTAAAAGTGGCTATTATCAAATCCGCATACAAGAGGGTGATGAATGGAAAACTGCTTTCAAAACCAAATTTGGCTTATATGAGTGGTTAGTTATGCCTATGGGTTTATCGAAACTTTCGTGCGTATTATTCATTTCGTACTTCGACCTTACGTTGGAGTCTTTGTTGTGGTTTACTTTGATGACATTCTTGTGTTTAGCAAAACCATGAAAGAGCATATTAATCATGTTAGAGCCGTTTTGCAAACCCTTCACAAGGAACGTCTTTATGCCAACATGAAAAAATGCACGTTTGGTGTTGACAAGCTAGTTTTCTTGGGTTTTGTTGTCTCTTCCAAGGGTGTCCATGTTGATGAGTCTAAAATTGAAGCAACTAAAACTTGGCCCCAACCCACCAATTTGTAACAAGTGCGTAGTTTGTTGGTCTTGCGGGTTTTTATCGTCGCTTTGTGAAAGATTTTAGCACTATTGCCGCTCCTTTGCATGCTTTGAGTAAGAAGAATGCTCCTTTTGTTTGGGGAACTTTGCAATCAAATGCTTTTGATGAGCTCAAATCTTTGCTTACACATGCTCCGATTCTTGCTTTACCCAACTTTGACAAAACTTTTGAGGTTCATTGCGATGCAAGTGGTACCGGAATTGGTGGAGTTTTGATGCAAGAAAAACAAGCTATTGCATATTTTAGTGAAAAACTTTCCGGTGCTCAACTTAACTATCCCATATATGACAAAGAATTGTTTGCATTAGTGCGTGTGTTACATGTGTGGGAGCATTACCTTAGACCGCATGAGTTTGTCATACATACCGATCATGAAAATACCTTAAAGGTCAAACCAAGTTGAATAAATGGCATGCTAAATGGAGTGAATTCATTGAATCTTTTCCCTATGTGATAAAGTACATTAAAGGCAAATAAAACATGGTGGCGGATGCCCTTTCCCGCAAATGCATGTTACTTACTCAACTTGAATTGAATGTAATTGGATTTGATCATATCAAAGATTTGTATGAGGGTGATGTGACTTTTGCTACTCGTTATGCTAAGTGTGTGACGCATACTTCTTGGGAAAGATATTATATCAAACATGGTTATCTTATGAGAGCTAACAAACTATGCATTCCCGAGTCTTCTCTTCGTTTGCTCCTTTTGCAAGAGGCTCATGGAGGCGGACTCATGGGACACTTTGGACGCGACAAGACTTTCGCCACGCTCTCCAAGAACTATTATTGGCCCAAGATATTTCGCGATGTCGCCCGCTTCACCAACCGGTGCTCTACATGTTGCAAATCTAAGTCACACTCTCAATCCAATGGTTTACATATGCCTTTACCTATTCCACATCAACCTTGGGAAGACATTAGCATGGATTTTGTGCTTGGATTACCTAGGACTCAAAATGGCAAGGATTCCGTTTTTGTTGTTGTGGACCGTTTCTCTAAAACGGCTCATTTTATACCATGCAATAAGATAGACGACGCTTCACATGTTGCCAATCTCTTTTGTAGGGAAATCTTGAGGTTGCATGGCGTGCCAAAGACAATTGTGTTGGATTGATACGTCAAGTTCTTAAGCTACTTTTGGAAGACACTATGCGCCAAGATCAGGATCAAGCTACTATTCTCCATGGCATATCATCCTCAAACCGATGGCTAAACGGAAGTCACCAACCGGCGCTTGCAACTCTCCTACGTGTGTTCATCAAGAAGAACATCAAGGAGTGGGAGGAGTGCCTACCCATTGCCGAGTACGCCTACAACCGCGCAAGACACTCTACAACCGGCAAGTCCCCTTCGAGGTCGTCTACGGTTTCAACCTTTGTCGCCATTGGACATCCTTCCTCTACCTCTTCAAGAACGAGCAAACATGGACGCAAGTGCAAGAGCCGCCTACCTCAAGAAGATGCATGAAGAAACACGTTCCACGATCGAGCGCTAAGTGCAACGCCCCAAGCTCAACATCAACAAGTCTCCCATGGTGTTCCAACCGGGTGATCAAGTATGGATACATCTCCGCAAAGACCGCTTCCCCAAGGAACGCAAGTCCAAGCTACTCCCAAGAGCTGATGGACCATTCAAGGAGATCGCATGCTACAACGACAACGCCTACAAGGTCGACATCCCACGCGACAAGTACAACGTTAGCGACATCTACAACGTCAAAGACATGGCCAAGTACCATGGTGATGAAGAGCACAATCCGTGCACGGATATCTCCCAAGGGGGGGGGGGGGGGAAGATGATGTGGAGCATCCCTCGACTACTCGCACCGACACTCCATCACCACCGCAAGCACCAAGTGGACCTATGACAAGAGCACGTGCACGCGCCATCGAGAACGAGGTGAACTCTTTCCTATTCAAGTATCATTTGGATTCGTGTGAGGATTGGATTCTACCTCAAATGGAAACATTGCTCACTCTTAGGTACGAGGAAGTTGATCGTGAGAAGGAGAAGAAGGAGCTGCGAGCCTCCTTGGAGCAAGAGAAGGAAGGAGAGAGCGAGAAGAGTGAAGAAGGAGGAGAAGGGGCAAAACCACCTGAACGCCCTGGGTACCCGGCACCTGCAGCCCCCGGGTGCCCGGGCTCCTGCCCGCCTACAGTCCCGCCCCCGGGTGCCCGGGCCTTGGCTGGCCGGGTGCCCGGACCCCGCTTCCCCAGCCGCTGGGCACTGCCCCGGGTGCCCGGCCACCCCACCAGGCCACCTCCAGCGCCACCCCGGGTGCCCTGGACTTGGGCCCCCGGGTGCCCGGCTACCCGCCAGCCGGCCCCTGAGCAGTCCGGGTGCCCAGCCCAAGTTGCCCGGGTGTCCGGCCCCCTTCGTCCAGCCGCACGTTTTTGGCCTTTTGGCCTTTGTACCCCTCTTTTCTTGACTTGTTTCGCCCCTAGACTATATAAGGACACCTCCTAGGTCATTTGTAGGGTTAGAAAAGTATTAGACTAAACATTGTGAGCTTTGCTCCTTGTATCCCCTCCTCTTTGGAGATCAAGCCCCCACCTAGGGAAGAATCCTTTGGATTGTCAAGGCCTCCTCTTGGAGAAGATCATCATCAAGACCTCACCTAGTGGGAAGAACTTACCTAGTGCTACTCTCCTTGAATTGATCTTGTAATCTTGTGGATCTCATGAATGCTACTCTAGTGGATGTGATATTTGGGTTTGTTTGAGAGTTTTGTTCTTGGTGTTCTTGAGTGTTTTTCCTCCTTTTCCCCCTCCAAGTGTGAAAACATCCCACCTAGGGTTTGACCCTACAACAGAAGGTAGGTGCACTTAGCGCTCCATACTTTGCTGTTTTATGCCGTGCACTTTATGGCTACAACACTTATAGCTTGGGAGCTATTGTGGCACGTCACCTTCACATTAACAGATCTAAGGGCAAGATACATGGTGGCATTTACGCCACCCACTTAGCTACTCACTTTAACGTTCAGATACGCCAACATGATTATCCTTTGCCCAAGGTTTACCTAGATCGAGCGGCTATGGACGACCACTAGTTTATTGCTGCCGATTACCCCGATATTCCTATTCCTTATAACTTAGTTTTCAGTGAGAGAACTCGTGATATTATTCCACTGCCTGTACCTGCTTTGTTTGATCATATTGCCAGGCACAGATACAGGATTATGCCTGAGGACATTGTTGCTTACCGGAACACCGCAAGCTCCACCACCACGCCGTCGTGCTACCGGAGCTCTCCCTGAACTTCTCCTCCCCCCTTGCTGGATCAAGAAGGAGGAGACATCCCCCGTCCCCGGGCTGTATGTGTGTTGAACGCGGAGGCGCCGTCCGTTCGGCGCTTGGATCGGATCTTCCGTGATTTGAATCACCACGAGTACCACTCCATCAACCGCGTCCTTGTAACGCTTCCTCCTAGAGATCTTCAAGGGTATGAAGATGCACTCCCTCTCTCTCTCTCGTTGCTAGCATCTCCTAGATTGATCTTGGTGACACGTAGGAAATTTTTGAATTATTACTATGTTACCCAACAGTCGGAGGGGTACCCCATCATCTATCGTTGATGAGGGAGGGGTGGGAGGGGTAGAAGCTTGCCGGAGGGGTACCTCATCATCTATCATTGATGAGGGGGTGGGAGCAGAATCTTGCCGGAGGGGTACCCCATCATCTATCGTTGATGAGGCGCGGGGTGGGGGCAGAAGCTTGCCGGAGGGGTACCCCATCATCTATCGTTGATGGGGGGTGGGGGCGGTAGAACGACGATGCTGCAACTTCGCCGGAGAAAATCTACGTCGGCGTCGGGGCTAGAGGGATGGCCAGGGGCGGCGGGAGCACGGTGCAGCGAGGCTGCGCAGAGCGTCGCCAGCGGTTAGTTTGGGCTGGATCGGCAGGGGTGAGAGAGAGTAAGGAGAGAAACAGTTTGAGGTTGAAGATGAACAGCGCCGTTAGATCTTGATCGAACAATTGATATAAAGAAGGGAGAATCGACTGACCGTTCTTAGCTGGTCCCATAATTGTTCTTTTTCTTTTAAATTTGTGCAATATAGGCACTGGAGGTCATGTGTTCCACCATCATCTATTTAAAAGCAAAATGAGGAAATGAGGAAATAAAATCTTGCCAGTGTTAATTTTTCGTAAGCACACCCGCAAAAAAGTCGTATCAGGTTTTTTTGGGAAGAAATCATAAAATATATATTTTTAGTTTGAACGCACTTCACTTTATTGATCATAAACACGGTTCATAAGCTGATGACAAAGGTTTCCTTGTTGGTCGACCCAATAATGTGCCACAACAATCTGTACAACTACAACCATTGTTCAACATTATTTGGTGACGAGCGCCCAATTTGGTTCCGAGCTCTAGTCAACGCATTCGGTGCCAACTAGGGGTTTCGGCGCCCACACTGCCGCGCACTTGGGCTGGGCCGGCCCAAAACGGGGGCGCGCCCAAAAAGGAAAGTAAGAGAAAAATTAGCGCGCGTGAGGAGAATCAAACAACAGACACCCCCTTTCCTGATAGACTGCGCTAACCATTGGGCCACTTAGGCAGAACTTATAGGTTGAATCTTTTTCCTTCTTTTCTTGTTTCTTCTTTGCTTTTTCCTCTTTTCCATTTTTCATATTCTGTTTTTTGTTTTTTTCCTTCCTTATATGATTTTTTTTCAAATTCCTAAACTATTTTCAAATCGATGAACTTTTTTCACATTCCGATGAACTTTTTCAAATTCGATGAAATTTGAAAAAAGTTCATCGGATTTGCAAAAAGTTCATAGATTTTAAAAAAAAGTTCATCACATTTGAAAAAAGTTTATCAATTTAAAAAAAAAGTTCATCAAATGTGAAAAAAGTTCATCAAATATGAAAATAAGGTCATCCAATTACAAAATTTGAAAAAAGTTCATAAAAATAGAATAAACTTCATCCAAATTATAAAAGTTCATTCAATTTTGAAAAAAGTTCATCCATTTTTATATAAAAATCAAAAATGGAAAATCATCGATTAAAAACAAATTTAATAAAAGAACAAAAAGAAATAAAAATAAAAAAGAAAAACCCAAATAAAAAACGCCCCGGAAATGACCATGAACTGGGAAAAAACCCGGTTTGGGAAGCATCTGAAAGCTTCCCAAAATCGGAGGATTCCCGTGACGGAAGAGAACAAATAGGAAAAAAACAATTTACAAATCACTAGTGGTTCTATGGCTTAATGGTTACCATCGTTGGAGATGAAGGCAGTGATTGCGAGTTTGAGTTCCACAATAAAACATAACGTACATAGGCTGGCCTAGCTCGCAAGAAGAGGGGTTGCGCTGCAGGCACCCGTTTGCGAAGGGCGCTTAAGCGCCAAATAGGATCCACCATTTTGGTTTGGGCTGATTTGGGTTTTGTTGTAATGGGCTGAGCTCCTGTTGTGGGATTTCCTAGTTAATAGATTGGCTGGCTTAGTCTGGACTGAGACAAATCCGTCTCAAATTGTTTCAGTCAATGGAGTTGAGTGACCAGTTCCATCACATGCTGTCACGCGAGACCATCCCTACGTTTAGGCCCACCGTCGCCGGCGTATTCCCTCCCTCCCCCATCCGGTGGTCCTTCTCCACCCCCTACTCTTTTTTTTTTGCGACAATGAGTGATCGTTCGGTGGTCTCGGTATCTTTTTTCAGCAGGCGGAGTGGAGGCGAACATTGCAATAGATTTTAATCATGCCATCTATGAGCATTGTAATAGAGAGAACAATACGGTGGCTCATCAGCTGGCTACAATAGCTAGATTCTCTCCTCCAAGTGTTTGGTTGGAATCACCTCCTATTGATGTTATACCTTTGATCGTAAACGACACAACCCTTGTGACAATTGAATAAAGGAGGATGATGTTTATAAAAAAAAAGGGGGAAATGGAGTACACGCTCGCCCATTGCATGCCTACGCCGTTGGATCCACAACAGAGATAATATCCTCACCGTCTGCGGAGCCTACGGCCAGCACGCACTCAGTCGATCCCACCGGAAACCACACCGGAGAGCCACCCCACGAAAAAGATCCCCCGAGAAGACCAAACCGAACTCAGCAACCTCGACCATGTCCATGGCCACCACCGCTCTCCTCCGGCTCGCGCCGCTGCCGCCGCACCCCCGGCTCCTCGCCCCGAGCCCCAAGAAGCCCGCCCTCCTCGCGCCCCTCGGCAGCGGCCGCCGCGCCGCGGGCGCCCTGCGGCTCGCGAGGGCCGCCGGCGACGGGCTAGCGGACCAGACCGTCTACAACGGCGTGTACGGGCCCTGGTCCGTGGACGACGCCGACGTGCGGGAGGTGCTGCTGTACCGGGCCGGGCTGGTCACGGCCGCCGCGTCCTTCCTGGTGGCCGCCTCGGGAGCGTTCCTGCCCGAGGGGAACGCGGTCGGCGACGCCGTCCGGCAGGGCGCCGACCTCTTCTACGCCGCCGGGGCCGGGGGGCTCGGGCTGTCGCTGGTGCTCATCCACATCTATGTCACTCCCATCAAGCGGTTCCTCCAGGCGCTCTGGGCGGTCGGCGTGCTCGGCTCCGTCGGCACCTACGCCCTCGCCGCGCGGCCGCTCGACGAGGGGCTCGTCCGGTACGTGCTCGAGCACCCCGGGGCGATGTGGTTCGTCGGGCCCACCTTCGCCGCGCTCACAGGCCTCGCCTTCAAGGAAGGTACTTCTGCAATCACTGCGTGTGCTTAACTGCTTATGATTGGATTGTGGAATTCACTGGTTCAGTCTTGATTGATTCTCTCTACTGTTTACATTGAACTGATTTCATCAAATTCAGACTATTTTTGTTGATTTGGTAATAGCTGAATAGAACGAGTGTTAAATTGACTGAATATAGTTCAGTTTGTGAGACTTATCTGACAACAAATGCACTCCCACAGGTCTCTGCTATGGAAAATTGGAAGCTGGAATCTTGACGTTTGTTATCCCCATCCTTCTTCTCGGACACCTGGTAAATTAGATTTCTGAGATTTAGCACTACAATCTGTTAATGGTTGATCTCAATTCTCAAGTATGCTCATCTTGCTCCCTGTTAAAAAGGGGGAAAACACCAGTTGCATTCATCTTTTCAAACACTTGTTTTCTGCTCATGTATGCAGTCTGGTTTGATGGACGACGGGACAAAAATGAGCCTCTTAGGAGTGTGGATGGCGCTCTTCACCGTGTTCGCCGCGAGGAAATTCCAGCAGCCCATCAAGGTATTATAATCTAATTGCCTTCTCGCAAGTGTTTATCGACAGTTGTAGCTCTTACACATGTTCTCGGTTGAATCTTACTATTATGTTCCGTTCTGGTCTGTTGCTGACAATGAAGGACGACATCGGCGACAAGTCGGTTTTCATATTCAACGCCCTCCCCGAAGAGGAAAAGAAAGCTCTGTTGCAGAGGCTCGAGGCGCCAACCGAGCAGAAGTTTGAGTAGCAGGTGTCATCAAGCAAAGCAACCATGACCACGATAGCTAGATGATGGACACCTGTACCGGTGCCTTCCCAAGGAGGAAGATGAAATTCTGCTACAGAAGCTCTAGGGCCAAGCTGAGCTAAAGTTGTAGCAGGCACAATGCTGATAGATAGCTAGTGGATGGATGTCGGCAACAGTAAGTGTCTGTATATGGTAGTTTCGGAGATCTGAGCATACGGAGATGATAATGCAGTAATGTGATGTAGTCACAAATCTACTTGTAGGTTGCATGTGATATTTTTTTTGGGGATTGCCAGCCTCTGGGGTCCGGAAATTTCAGACTTACAGGCTACAACTCAACTCAGCAGCCCTTCCTGAAACTCTGAAACCCAAGCACTCTGCTGATTCAGTTTCAGAGGCTACATTGCCAGTTTGCATCTGTTCCGTGAAACAAAGGGTAAATCCAGTATTTCAATCAAGCTAACAATGTATGCACTTTCTATGGTACCTACACTACATGTATTGAGAAAGAAACATGAATTCGTAGAGCAAATTCATGGTTCAGATGAAAGTATTATCAACATGAATCGATCGTGACTGACAAAAGACTTGAACCAGTTGCCAGAGAAAGGAAGGTCTAAGAAATCAGTCATCAGAGTTTGATCAAGAGTTATGCAAAGACGTGCCTGACAGTAATCCTGGTTCTGCTACAACTAACTTACTCTCAGATGACCTTTTTTTTTTGCGAATACTCTCAGATGCCATTAATATGTTGTTGCCAAGCAACTCTGTCGTCAAAGCTGCTGCTGCTGGCTGGCTTCCACTGTCCAGCCCAGGTCATCTGCATCTCCAGGTGCACCATCGTCGAAGTCGAAGCAGTAGTACTACAGATCACCTACTGGGCGGAGAGGACGGCAAGGCGCCGTGCGGAGCGGGCTGACCGGCGTCAGCGGAAGGCATTGGCGAACGCTCAGTGCGACATTGTTTCAGCAGGTGGGAGGTCGTTCTTCACGCCCGACGATGACCGTTGGGAGGACATATGGCTCTCAACCTCGGACGACACCGACGAGGATGATGATGGTGATGATGATGATGGTAGCGACTTGGAGTAGTTTTTATCTATCTATCTATGCCGTAGTAGTGCCTATCTATCTATGTATGTCGAACTATCTATCTATGTATATTGAACTATCTATCTATCTATATGTAAAATATCTTGCATCGTTTTTTTTATCTATGAAAAAAATGTTCGCGCGCTGTATTTTTACCGCGCCTGCTGGAGCTGCGCGCGCGCGCGGCTTTACAGCGCGGCTGCTGGAGCAAACGCCGCGCGCCGCGCCAAACCAGGCGTTGGGCGCGCGCCAAATCAGTTTTTGCGCGCGGCGCTATAGCGTGGCTGTTGGAGATGCTCTTACTAAGTTTGATAATGGCGCACCTATACAAAGTGCGTCATTGCTAAGTTTGACCAAGGTTTGACCCAGTCATACACATAGTTATGGCGCACTTTGTAAAGGTGCGCCATTACTATGTCAACTTAGTAATGGTGCGCCTATACAAAATGCGGCATTACTATGTATATGACTGGGTCAAACCTTGGTCAAACTTAGTAATGACGCACTTTTCACCTGATGCGCCATTACTGTTTTGGTTACTAATGACGCACCTACGCATGTATAGTGCGCCATTAATGTCCATATAAGCTATAGCCATTTTTCTAGTAGCGTTGAAAACTATATACAAGTACGAATCTAACAATATAATTTTCTATAAAATGCATTAACATTCTGGTAGTCAAATATGTGATCAAACTTTGATAAAAAAAACCATGAGAACTAATAAACCTAAACTGAGGTAGAACTTTTTCGATAAAAGGTGAATTTTATTAACTCAAAATGAAGCATCAAGTAGATACAAAGCATGATGAGCACACACCTGAACTAAGGTAGTACTTAACTTCATTATCAAATTGAGGCTCAAAATTCTTAGGGGGGCTTACCTTGGACGCCTTTTGCGAGACCTGACCGTGGACATTAAACCCAATTTTCTCAAGAGCACTGAACTCCTGGCATGGAGGGACCATGTAAACGATTAACCAATGGACAGTAAACCAACATACTTTCATGATATCCGTCAATTTATCATCTAGAAAATAATACAAGTGTATTATTCAAATCTTCCCTACTAAAAATACTAGCTTTATACGTGAGAGCAACACAATCATGTTTTTTTAGACAATCGATGTACACAACTAAGAAATTATTTATTACAGTGTCATGTGCAAAAAGACAAAACAAGAACGACAAATTTATTTGGCGAGCCACAACGTTTTTACAACAGATATGAACGATCTCGGATCCATTTGATGCGCATCTTGCAGCCACGGCTGTCTCGGCGGTTTTAGTGCATGCGAACATCACGGACTTTGATTTTGACTCGAAAACAGTTCATTGGCTTGAACTGAATGACTGAAAATAGTTCGATTTTGTACAAATGCACTCCCACAGGTCTCTGCTATGGAAAACTGGAAGCTGGCATCTTGAAGTTTGTTATCCCCATCCTTCTTCTCGGACACCTGGTAAATTAGATTTCTGAGGATTAGCACTACAATCTGTTAATGGTTGATCTCAAGTATGCTCATCTTGCTCCCCGTTAAAAAGGGGAAAAACACCAGTTGCATTCATCTTTTCAAACACTTGTTTTCTGCTCATGTATGCAGTCTGGTTTGATGAACGACGGGACAAAAATGAGCCTCTTAGGAGTGTGGATGGCGCTTTTTACCGTGTTCAGATCCTTAATGCATATTAATACCCCTCGGATTATGGATATGAATATGATTTCTGAGTAGTTACGTTTGTTCCTGAGGACATGGGTGAAGTCTTGCTATAAGTAGTCATGTGAATTTGGTATTCGTTCGATATTTTGATAAGATGTATGTTGTCTCTCCTCTAGTGGTGTTATGTGAACATCGACTACATGACACTTCACCATTGTTTGGGCCTAGAGGAAGGCATTGGGAAGTAATAAGTAGATGATGGGTTGCTAGAGTGACAGAAGCTTAAAACCTACTTTATGCGTTGCTTCGTAAGGGGTTGATTTGGATCCATTTGTTTCATGCTATGGTTAGATGGGATGCTTGCAATAGGGGTTAATCATAAGTGGGATGCTTGTCCAAGAAAGGGCAGTACCCAAGCACCGGTCCACCCACATATCAAATTATCAAAGTAACGAACGCGAATCATATGAGCGTGATGAAAACTAGCTTGACGATAATTCCCATGTGTTCTCGGGAGCGTTTTCCTTCATATAAGAATTTGTCCAGGCTTGTCCTTTGCTACAAAAAGGATTGGGCCACCTTGTTGCACCTTATTTACTACCCGTTACAAATTACCTTATTACAAAATTATCTGTTACCGATAATTTCAGTGCTCAGAGAAAACCTTACTGAAAACCTCTTGTCATTTCCTTCTGCTCCTCGTTGGGTTTGACACTCTTACTTATCGAAAGGACCACGATAGATCCCCTACACTTGTGGGTCATCAGTTAACATGGTACTCTTGCTGTTCATCTTGATCTTGCTCAGTCTGCTCCTGTGCCACTACAACTTGCTCAATATGGTCCTCTTGTTGTTCATCTTGATCATGCACATGCTCTTTCTTTGGCCTACTTCCACTGAATTTGGCAAATGGAGGATCCTCATCATCAGAATGAACAGGAACAAGTGAAATATATGATCTCATGTTCTCATCATGATCAAGAAATATTTGCCAAAAATGGTTCCCATTCATAGCACAATCCTTCATGTTCTCTGTCACAGTGATGTCCCCTATCTTAATCTCTCAGTAAGCCCTGATCCTGCCCTCAAACTCATACCCAATTTCCTCCACTAGACTAGCAACAACAGTAGGTGTCCAGTTATCTATATCACAGTAGTCATGTGAGGAAATTGGGTATGAGTTTGAGCATAACTGAACATTTTTAGCTTGACTGAACTTTCATCAAACCACAGTAGTCATGTTCAGTTAACTACAAAAGTTTAGTTATTGCATCAAACCACCAGTAGCTCAGCTAACTGAGTAAGCAGGACCTAATCAAGGTTACTAAGCAAGCAGTAAAGAATGTAATTGTCACGACCGGTTTTCCGGGTAATAAATTTCCAGAAAAGACCGTCGTGCTCATCAGCCCCAGGATTACTGTTAGCTGATGAGGCTCCAACTTGATACAGAAATTCCAAGCAAAATACAAGAAATGTGGTACAAGACCATTCTGGCCTGTGAGTACAACAATTGGTTTCTAGTGGTTGATGGCGGAAGCGGTTTGTGGATCATCAGTGTCTATGGGACTCCAATTCCCACAGGAACAGCTGACCAGGTTAACTCCTATCTTCGCGAGGCTGCTATCTCCATTGCTTAGGTTCCGGGGCTGTCATCGCGTCGCTCCTCTTCGTGCAAAAAAAATCTGGCCAAGACAATAGCCAGGGACAAGCCAGTGAGTACTTTGAATGTACTCGCAAACATTTAGAACACAGGTATAATATAACAATGATGTGCTGACAATATTCTATGCTCATGACGTCAGTCCCAAAGATAAATATAACTCTGATGCATGAATATGCAATGTCACGTAAGTATTAAAAATTATGAAATAATTAACAAGCATGCCACAGTTGGGCGTCTGAGCGACACCACAAAAAGGGCTTTAAAAGAAATGCCACAGTCGGGCGTCTGAGCGACACCACATGAAGGGCTTTTAAAATAAATGCCACAGTCGGGCGTCTGAGCGACACCGCATAAAGGGCTTAAAAATAAATGCCACAGTCGGGCGTCTGAGCGACACCACATAAAGGGCTTTAAAAGAAATGCCACAGTCGGGCGTCTGAGCGACACCACATAAAGGGCTTTAAAAGAAATGCCACAGTCGGGCGTCTGAGCGACACCACATAAAGGGCTTTTAAAATAAATGCCACAGTCGGGCGTCTGAGCGACACCGCATAAAGGGCTTAAAAATAAATGCCACAGTCGGGCGTCTGAGCGACACCACATAAAGGGCTTTAAAAGAAATGCCACAGTCGGGCGTCTGAGCGACACCACATAAAGGGCTTTAAAAGAAATGCCACAGTCGGGCGTCTGAGCGACACCACATAAAGGGCTTAAAAATAAATGCCACAGTCGGGCGTCTAAGCGACACCACATAAAGGGCTTAAAAATAAATGCCACAGTCGGGCGTCTGAGCGACACCACATAAAGGGCTTAACAAAAAATGAACAATCATAGTGAGTATCCCGGAGGTAGAACCATCCCAGAGATACTCGATAACAACAATAATATCACGGGTTAGTCCACAATAATAATAATCATAATTATCACAAGTCACCAGTAGTATTCCAGTTCTGGTTAACAGTTTCACCTCCGAAGACCGACACTAAGACCGACACTTGACCCGTCCCAGACTGTAATCCTTAACCATGGACACGGCTATTCGAATAGGTTTTAATCTCTGCAGAGGGTGTACTCTTTACCCACGGGTAACGGATTCCTTTAGTCCATCGGGACTAATTCCGCTTACGGTCTTTTAAATGAAAACACACCTGACTTGCACACACCAGCTTAACTTACCTGTGTCTGGAATCACCCACGACACCCGTCAAGCAAACTCTAATTGGGGAGGCTACAACCTCGCGTAGCATGGGATCAAATTTATATCGCGCGCTCTAAGGGGGTGGCCTCCCCTCCCGGTCCCAACCGGAAACACCCATGCCCCCAGACCGGATGACTGGCTTTAATCCATGGCCATGGTACCCTCATCCCGGCCCCTCTGTACGGTGTGTGCTAGAAAGGGGTTGACAAATTACTGAACCGTACCCTACCGTGGCAGGGACAAGTGGTAGCACGAAACAAGCGTGGGGGTTACTGGAACAAGACTCGATCTACGGTCGACTCAGGAGGTTTATAGTTTCCTGCATGACATGCATAACAATTATATGTCAACCACTCCGGTCAACACTCATTATATCTTACTATGCCATACCGGACATACCCGTCCCGACGGAGACCGGCGACAAGCTCACGCCTACCCAAGGCAGAGGCTTTCCCGGATTCCTTTCCGGCATGCATGCATGATACATGAGGATGATTACCATCACAAGTATACTCATTTCCAACAGCATGGAAATCACCAATATGCATCCATGCAATGATCATATCACATGAAATAACGAGTCCTTCGAGATGAGGTGGTGTTATACACGTGTCAACGAACACACCAAAAATATTATGCCGGGGTTCAGAATGCTTGCCTTCAATGTGTGGAAAGGCAGGGTGCACTCCAAAACTTGAAACACTTCTCCTCTCTTCAAAAATCCTATTTTAGCAATATAAGGAGTTAACACACAAAATAAAAACAGCACAAAAGTTGTTCTGAAATTTTTTCAAATAAATCTTAAAATAAACTAGGTGAAATTTGAGAGAGGTAGGAAAAAGAATCAGTCAATTTGGAGTTGTATTTAAAAAGATATAACCAGTCAAAGATCTGGTCAAAATCTGTTTTTAATAATAAAACAGAAAAAAAAACGTTTCGGCAGAAGTACGCTTTCTAGGTAGGGTTACGTACTGCGGAGTTTACGTCTTCACTTAACACGCGTGGCGGCGGGGTGGGTCACTGACAGTGGGTCCAGGGGGCCCACTAGTCAGGTTTGACTAGTCGTCCTCCCTCTCCTTCCTCTGTCCCGAGCGGAGCGGGGGCTCCGGCGATCGTCGCCGGCGAACGGTTGCCCCTCGAGGGCATCCGAGGCCAGTGATGGATCCACCTCTCCTAGGCGGTCCTCCCGGTGGTCGACTGGCCGGCGGGGACGGAAGGGTTCGTCGGCGGCGAGCTCCGCGGCGGAGAGAGCTTCGGTGACGGAGTGGTTTTGGGGCGAAAGTGGTTCCCGATCAAAATCAAGTAGGGGGTTGGGTTCTTGGAAGGAAGGTGATGATCTTGGCGAAGAGAAATGGGAGGGAGAGGCCCTGGTGGCGCCGGAATGAACGAGGCAGTGGCGGCGGCCGTAGTTGCCGGAGCTGGGGAAGATGACCTCCCTGGGTCGATTGGCTGCCATGGGGGAACTGGAGGAGTGTACTGAGGTTGCCTTCCAGCGGAACGTGCTCGGGGCCTCCTTAGATAGGCGCTCGGGGTCGGTTCGATGGTGGCCGCGGATAAGGTCGCCGGCGACCGTCTTTCTGTAGCCGCAGGGCGTCGTGGCGACGACGAGGGCTAGGCGACGCCCTTGTGGATGAGCTCGGGCTGTGCTAGGGCCAGGTGGCGAGCCGAGGTGGCTTGGGCGGCGCCGACCGCGGCAGAGGCGCGCTACGGCCGCCGGTGTGCCGCCAAAAGCTCTGTCGGCGGCGCTGTAGGCACGCCAGGGTGGCTTGGCGCGTTGCTGCGAGCGGATGAGGTCGGGGGTGCGGCTCTGTAGGCGGGAAAAGGCCGGGCGTGACGCGGCGGCTCGGGCGCACGTGCGTGCCAAACGCACGCTCTGGGCACGCCCAGAGCACGCACTGAAGGTGCTCGGCGAAATGCCATGGCACGCTACAGGTCGCAGGTGAAGGTGGCAAGCCACAGGACTAGGTTATAGATAGAGGGAGACTCAATGGACAAGGTGGTTTGGTCAGGTGGCCAAGTTCATAGTGTAGACTTGAGATCATGCCAATTCGGTCTATGCACTCTAGGTGTTTGTCAAAATGCCAAAGGCACCTAGGCTATTCTTGGAGGGGCCAAATCTTCCATACTAGTGTCTCTGTGGATGAAAGAGAGGGTGGTAATGTTAGTTTGCAGAAAGGAGAAACTTGCTAGTGCAAGTTTTGCAAAACTTCAATTCTGGACAGAAGGCAAAGGGCATTATTTTATGAACCAAAATTATGCCAATGGTTGCATGCTCCTGGACTTAGGAGTTTAGTAGGGAGGGCTACAGGTATGGAAAGGAATCCTGGGAAAGGGAGCAACTAAAATGGTGGTTGCTGTACAAATCCTCAAATTGGACCAGAATGGAAAAGAGGTTGTTTCACTCAATTTTCTCAAGGAACATAAATGGGTTTTTGCACAAAGTGGAATAATATGCTCCTACTGACCTCCCCTAATTTTGGTAGAAGTTTTAAAGAGATATTTAAATAGGTTGTAGTGCAAAATTGCTCTCTGGACCAGAGAAGAAAACATGTGTAGCACTCAAAATATTTCAAGAATAAAAGATATTTTTGTATAAAAGTGATTTAAAAACATCACATGACATCTCCAAATTTTGGTGGGATTTTTAGATAAATATATCAAATGGTTGTAGTTCAAATATGGCCATATAACCTTGAAAAACCATTTTTCAAGAAAATAAAGATCAAGCAAATTAATTATGTAATTAGTTCTACTAATAAAAGAAAAGTTTTTCTTGAGAGGTTAAACAAGTCCAATAACATATTTGAAAAGTTTTCTGTATGGGGAAAACTCCATAATAGCAAGGGAGAAAAAAAGGTTCAAAAATCAAAAAGGGAGCCCAGAGAATAAAAGTTTTAGTTTCCTGGAAAAATTTTAATTAATAAAACAAGGTCAAAATTTTGGGATGTCACAACACTACCCCCCTTAAAAGAAAATCCCGTCCTCGAGATTTGTTAGGAGTCGTAAAAAAATACTTTTACTTGGTCAAAAGATCATTTTACACAGGCGGTAAAAAAGAGGCTACAGTGAGAGGGCAATAATTGGTGAGTAACTACAGTGTGATACTGGCGCTGCGTGAAAAAAAAAATCCATGCTTATGAAAACGGGCGATTTCTACGCTGGACGCCGTGAATTTAGAATAAATTCTAAATTTGACAATACGCTGGTCGTACCCGAGGGCATAGTGCTCTCTCTGGCTGACAGGTGGGACCGGGGCCCACTGTCAGTCTCTCCTTCTTCCTCTGGCTCTCTCTTCTCCCTCTCTCCCGCGCGCTTTCCCGGCATTCTCCACCGGCGACGTCTAGCGCGTAGGGCATCTAGGCCGTACTGCGGTAGTGCGCGGCGTGCTTGCTGCCGGTGCAGTGTGCACTCACCTCGCGGGCCAGTGCGCTGTCGGCACTGCTCGCGGATTCGCCTCCGAACACCGGCGATCGGCGACGAGCAGCGCTGGTGGACCTCGTCCACCGTACACCGAGCTCGAGCTATAAAATGACCGCGGCGTTCTCCTCTTCTTCCTCACACCTGGCCTCGCTCCTCCTTCTCTCTTCTTCTCCTCTGTTTCCGCTGGCCTGAGCTCGAGACGAGGCTCTAATGGCGGAGGTGGTGCCGGACTGGTACGTGATCCTGTTGTGCGGAGGGCTGGCGGCAGTGCTGGAACTCTCCGTGCTCCTGTGCGCGATGATCCTTGATGATCGCCGTGATGCTGCTGCTCGGGTGCTGGCTCTCCGTGGTGGCGGTAATCACGAGGAGTAGGTGGGGTGTGCCGGGTGCTAACTGTTGTTTAGGGGGTGGTTAGCCAAATGTAACACCGTTGCAAAGTTTTGCAAATAGTGTAGGTGCTCGGATGATTATGGTTAAGTGTCTGTGGTCGTTGTGCTGTGTGAAATAAAATAATCCATGTCGGGAGAAATTATACGATGCATCAATTCGGTAAGGAGAAAATTCATACTAGGATTTTTCGCGGTTACACCAGTTTATTCACGAAGGAAATTACTCATATTAGTAGGAACTAAATACGCGACTCACCGCACAAATCTGAGGTACCACGCATAAGTTACAATGCAAATATAAATGCTGCAAAAACAAATACAGTAGTGACGTCTAAAATGAAAACGGTAACTGGGTGTGGTCCTGATAAAATGTCTCTGGTAAAGGGATACACTCCTCGTCTATCGGAGGTAGTGGATTGACCAGTCGATGTACGCGTCTCTCCGGGTCGGGCCTTAGTGATCTGCCGATTGCAATCTGAGGATTTAAATCAGCGAGACTCTGGAGATAATCCATTACTCGCTGGTTCAAATGCTCTTGAGCGATGATGTACTGGATAAGGTTGGCTAGTACTGGGTCCTTCTCAATACGCCCACCGGGAAAAGACGTCACTCCTCCGGGTGTTGCACGACTCGGAAAATAATAATATCTGCGTTCGCGGGCATAGGGTACTGCGGATCGAAGGCGAGCAATCGCTTCTTTCGCAGCATCTTCTATGGCCAGTTGTGGGGTTGGCATAGATTTCCCCATGAAGGAAACTTCTGTTGGATCTTGGTTGGGGTCTATGGGAGGAATGTGTACTGCTGCCCAATATTCCGAGGTGGATGGGGTGATCCTCGATTTGAACATCTCGTACTGGGGTGGCTGGGTAGAACCCATGGTACTGCGGGTAAAGTCCCGCAATATTTTGACAAAGCTACCTGGGGTTGCATCTGGGGTTCTCAGATGAATGTTGTGGCTCGGCATGACAAGAGATGGTTGTGAGAGTGGTGCACGAGGTGAGGGTTGCTGGGCAAGGTCACAAGGTGGCCTTCTTATATAGCATCTGGGCTGGTTTATTTACCGTGGTGAAAGGTAATAAATCTGCCAGATTACCTCAAGGGTCGGGGTCCGTGCCGGAGATACACATATCTCATAAAGAGACGTGTTACTGTGGTTGTCGTCGGTTGGTTTTGGTAGCTGTGCCCGGAAGTTATGCAACGATGCGTTGACAAAATATGCAAGGCTACTATTAAAACAGAGGCACAACGACAGGCTGCGTTAATATTCATGGTCGCACGATTACAAAGTAAGGATACACTGAGACTCGGTACTACTCGTACGGCTTAATCTACCTCGTTTATGTCTAAACGGGCGTGCCTGGTGGATGTCAAGTCTTCTCCACGTGTCTCTCTGCCGGGATTAGTCGGAGATGGCGGAGGAACGACAGGGTCGGGGTAGCGATGATGACCATCACGGGGATTGTTGGCCACACCCCCGTTGGAGTGTGTTCCCAAAAGGTGACGAAGCACTTCTGGGGTCATCAAGGCATCTCGGTTGATGGCTGGAGCTGACCTCAGGGTCTCGATCGGTTGTCCAAACAGCACGACTGGGTTGTCGGTGTTGGGCTCGTCTTCTCTTCTTGCTGGGGCTCGACGAACCAACTCTCCTCGAGCTGCGATCAGATCAATGGTGATCTGGTCGAACATTGCCTCTAGTGCACTTACATAGCGCACTAGGTGCAACAATGCGGGATCCGTCTCGTGATCTCCGTTGGCAACTTGGGGTGGTCTACCATACCCTTCGCGTCTGGGGTAGTAGTGGAACGAGCGACAGTTAACTCTGGGTGACAAGTGCCTGAGATGAACTATAGCCTCTCGAGCAGCTAGTTGTATGGCTTGTGGCTCAAAGGAAGTTGTTCTTCCGGTGA
The DNA here is from genome assembly GCA_963921465.1 of Triticum timopheevii. NCBI lineage: Eukaryota > Viridiplantae > Streptophyta > Magnoliopsida > Poales > Poaceae > Triticum > Triticum timopheevii. The sequence goes on along the minus strand of OY997270.1, from coordinate 624,106,238 downwards.
ACCTATAGGGGCGTTCGGGCGCTAGACCCCTACCGTAGATGTGCACAGTGGCCCAGAATTGACGGTCTTCACCGCTCATGGGTCCTTGGTACACAACATATTCCGGTGGCTCCTCTAACGCATAGGCACGACGGGTGAGGTTTGCGAGGATGGTCACAAAACCTCCAAGGTTGGTTGCTGTGGTTTCATTGTGCACTATGGGGCCAGGCATTGTGGCTAGGTTGGGGAAGACGCTGTGCTGTGCTGGGTTGGGGTTAGCGTGCCCTTTTTATAGAAAAAGGGGACGGAGTCTTCCTTCGCACGCTTGTGGGGGAGACATCCTGGGTGCTGGTTACTGGCGCGTGATCGACAAGCTAGGTTGGTAGGTTGGGCACCGACTGCCAAAAATGTCGGGGTCACTGTGTGGCTATCTTGCACGAGAAGCTTGGCTGGGTTTTGGTTATGGTCTGGTGGGTTGGTTTGCCTAAGTTTGTTGACCTGGCTAAGATAGGATTAGCCAATGGTCAGCCTGGCTCTGATACCAAGTCTGTCACGACCGGTTTTCCGGGTAATAAATTTCCAGAAAAGACCGTCGTGCTCATCAGCCCCAGGATTACTGTTAGCTGATGAGGCTCCAACTTGATACAGAAATTCCAAGCAAAATACAAGAAATGTGGTACAAGACCATTCTGGCCTGTGAGTACAACAATTGGTTTCTAGTGGTTGATGGCGGAAGCGGTTTGTGGATCATCAGTGTCTATGGGACTCCAATTCCCACAGGAACAGCTGACCAGGTTAACTCCTATCTTCGCGAGGCTGCTATCTCCATTGCTTAGGTTCCGGGGCTGTCATCGCGTCGCTCCTCTTCATGCAAAAAAAATCTGGCCAAGACAATAGCCAGGGACAAGCCAGTGAGTACTTTGAATGTACTCGCAAACATTTAGAACACAGGTATAATATAACAATGATGTGCTGACAATATTCTATGCTCATGACGTCAGTCCCAAAGATAAATATAACTCTGATGCATGAATATGCAATGTCACGTAAGTATTAAAAATTATGAAATAATTAACAAGCATGCCACAGTTGGGCGTCTGAGCGACACCACAAAAAGGGCTTTAAAAGAAATGCCACAGTCGGGCGTCTGAGCGACACCACATAAAGGGCTTTTAAAATAAATGCCACAGTCGGGCGTCTGAGCGACACCGCATAAAGGGCTTAAAAATAAATGCCACAGTCGGGCGTCTGAGCGGCACCACATAAAGGGCTTTAAAAGAAATGCCACAGTCGGGCGTCTGAGCGACACCACATAAAGGGCTTTAAAAGAAATGCCACAGTCGGGCGTCTGAGCGACACCACATAAAGGGCTTTTAAAATAAATGCCACAGTCGGGCGTCTGAGCGACACCGCATAAAGGGCTTAAAAATAAATGCCACAGTCGGGCGTCTGAGCGACACCACATAAAGGGCTTTAAAAGAAATGCCACAGTCGGGCGTCTGAGCGACACCACATAAAGGGCTTTAAAAGAAATGCCACAGTCGGGCGTCTGAGCGACACCACATAAAGGGCTTAAAAATAAATGCCACAGTCGGGCGTCTAAGCGACACCACATAAAGGGCTTAAAAATAAATGCCACAGTCGGGCGTCTGAGCGACACCACATAAAGGGCTTAACAAAAAATGAACAATCATAGTGAGTATCCCGGAGGTAGAACCATCCCAGAGATACTCGATAACAACAATAATATCACGGGTTAGTCCACAATAATAATAATCATAATTATCACAATTCACCAGTAGTATTCCAGTTCTGGTTAACAGTTTCACCTCCGAAGACCGACACTAAGACCGACACTTGACCCGTCCCAGACTGTAATCCTTAACCATGGACACGGCTATTCGAATAGGTTTTAATCTCTGCAGAGGGTGTACTCTTTACCCACGGGTAACGGATTCCTTTAGTCCATCGGGACTAATTCCGCTTACGGTCTTTTAAATGAAAACACACCTGACTTGCACACACCAGCTTAACTTACCTGTGTCTGGAATCACCCACGACACCCATCAAGCAAACTCTAATTGGGGAGGCTACAACCTCGCGTAGCATGGGATCAAATTTATATCGCGCGCTCTAAGGGGGTGGCCTCCCCTCCCGGTCCCAACCGGAAACACCCATGCCCCCAGACCGGATGACTGGCTTTAATCCATGGCCATGGTACCCTCATCCCGGCCCCTCTGTACGGTGTGTGCTAGAAAGGGGTTGACAAATTACTGAACCGTACCCTACCGTGGTAGGGACAAGTGGTAGCACGAAACAAGCGTGGGGGTTACTGGAACAAGACTCGATCTACGGTCGACTCAGGAGGTTTATAGTTTCCTGCATGACATGCATAACAATTATATGTCAACCACTCCGATCAACACTCATTATATCTTACTATGCCATACCGGACATACCCGTCCCGACGGAGACCGGCGACAAGCTCACGCCTACCCAAGGCAGAGGCTTTCCCGGATTCCTTTCCGGCATGCATGCATGATACATGAGGATGATTACCATCACAAGTATACTCATTTCCAACAGCATGGAAATCACCAATATGCATCCATGCAATGATCATATCACATGAAATAACGAGTCCTTCGAGATGAGGTGGTGTTATACACGTGTCAACGAACACACCAAAAATATTATGCCGGGGTTCAGAATACTTGCCTTCAATGTGTGGAAAGGCAGGGTGCACTCCAAAACTTGAAACACTTCTCCTCTCTTCAAAAATCCTATTTTAGCAATATAAGGAGTTAACACACAAAATAAAAACAGCACAAAAGTTGTTCTGAAATTTTTTCAAATATATCTTAAAATAAACTAGGTGAAATTTGAGAGAGGTAGGAAAAAGAATCAGTCAATTTGGAGTTGTATTTAAAAAGATATAACCAGTCAAAGATCTGGTCAAAATCTGTTTTTAATAATAAAGCAGAAAAAAAAACGTTTCGGCAGAAGTACGCTTTCTAGGTAGGGTTACGTACTGCGGAGTTTACGTCTTCACTTAACACGCGTGGCGGCGGGGTGGGTCACTGACAGTGGGTCCAGGGGGCCCACTAGTCAGGTTTGACTAGTCGTCCTCCCTCTCCTTCCTCTGTCCCGAGCGGAGCGGGGGCTCCGGCGATCGTCGCCGGCGAACGGTTGCCCCTCGAGGGCATCCGAGGCCAGTGATGGATCCACCTCTCCTAGGCGGTCCTCCCGGTGGTCGACTGGCCGGCGGGGACGGAAGGGTTCGTCGGCGGCGAGCTCCGCGGCGGAGAGAGCTTCGGTAACGGAGTGGTTTTGGGGCGAAAGTGGTTCCCGATCAAAATCAAGTAGGGGGTTGGGTTCCTGGAAGGAAGGTGATGATCTTGGCGAAGAGAAATGGGAGGGAGAGGCCCTGGTGGCGCCGGAATGAACGAGGCAGTGGCGGCGGCCGTAGTTGCCGGAGCTGGGGAAGATGACCTCCCTGGGTCGATTGGCTGCCATGGGGGAACTGGAGGAGTGTACTGAGGTTGCCTTCCAGCGGAACGTGCTCGGGGCCTCCTTAAATAGGCGCTCGGGGTCGGTTCGACGGTGGCCGCGGATAAGGTCGCCGGCGACCGTCTTTCTGTAGCCGCAGGGCGTCGTGGCGACGACGAGGGCTAGGCGACGCCCTTGTGGATGAGCTCGGGCTGTGCTAGGGCCAGGTGGCGAGCCGAGGTGGCTTGGGCGGCGCCGACCGCGGCAGAGGCGCGCTACGGCCGCCGGTGTGCCGCCAAAAGCTCTGTCGGCGGCGCTGTAGGCACGCCAGGGTGGCTTGGCGCGTTGCTGCGAGCGGATGAGGTCGGGGGCGCGGCTCTGTAGGCGGGAAAAGGCCGGGCGTGACGCGGCGGCTCGGGCGCACGTGCGTGCCAAACGCACGCTCTGGGCACGCCCAGAGCACGCATTGAAGGTGCTCGGCGAAATGCCATGGCACGCTACAGGTCGCAGGTGAAGGTGGCAAGCCACAGGACTAGGTTATAGATAGAGGGAGACTCAATGGACAAGGTGGTTTGGTCAGGTGGCCAAGTTCATAGTGTAGACTTGAGATCATGCCAATTCGGTCTATGCACTCTAGGTGTTTGTCAAAATGCCAAAGGCACCTAGGCTATTCTTGGAGGGGCCAAATCTTCCATACTAGTGTCTCTGTGGATGAAAGAGAGGGTGGTAATGTTAGTTTGCAGAAAGGAGAAACTTGCTAGTGCAAGTTTTTGCAAAACTTCAATTCTGGACAGAAGGCAAAGGGCATTATTTTATGAACCAAAATTATGCCAATGGTTGCATGCTCCTGGACTTAGGAGTTTAGTAGGGAGGGCTACAGGTATGGAAAGGAATCCTGGGCAAGGGAGCAACTAAAATGGTGGTTGCTGTACAAATCCTCAAATTGGACCAGAATGGAAAAGAGGTTGTTTCACTCAATTTTCTCAAGGAACATAAATGGGTTTTTGCACAAAGTGGAATAATATGCTCCTACTGACCTCCCCTAATTTTGGTAGAAGTTTTAAAGAGATATTTAAATAGGTTGTAGTGCAAAATTGCTCTCTGGACCAGAGAAGAAAACATGTGTAGCACTCAAAATATTTCAAGAATAAAAGATATTTTTGTATAAAAGTGATTTAAAAACATCACATGACATCTCCAAATTTTGGTGGGATTTTTAGATAAATATATCAAATGGTTGTAGTTCAAATATGGCCATATAACCTTGAAAAACCATTTTTCAAGAAAATAAAGATCAAGCAAATTAATTATGTAATTAGTTCTACTAATAAAAGAAAAGTTTTTCTTGAGAGGTTAAACAAGTCCAATAACATATTTGAAAAGTTTTCTGTATGGGGAAAACTCCATAATAGCAAGGGAGAAAAAAAGGTTCAAAAATCAAAAAGGGAGCCCAGAGAATAAAAGTTTTAGTTTCCTGGCAAAATTTTAATTAATAAAACAAGGTCAAAATTTTGGGGTGTCACAGTAATTGGACCAAAACAAGCAAAGTGGCAATGCTCAATGTCAATGTACAGACAAGTTCAGACATTTCAAAATTCAGACAGGTTCACACATAAAAATCCATATATCTTACGGAGCAAAATTTGGACATGTTGCGGAAAAAGCATTGATTCATGGCCTCCACTGAACAAATATGTGATCTTTCATGGGCAAAACGATCATCTCATGGGCAAAACGCCTTATGATCAACAACCAGGCCATATAAAGCAAACATTTTCGGCGGGCATGGCCTTCCCATAACATATCCAAAATCAGACCCTAATTTTGCTCTGCAAACCCTTGATCATGTCCAAACACAACATCCATAGCCCATATGAAACCCTAGATCATCTGGCATGTTCAACATCCGCTGCTAAAACCCTAAACCCTACACCATCCGTGGCAAAGGGGAGAGAAATAGCCCAAACCCTAGCACCTGTGCGCAATTGACTCGAACGCAAACTCTTCCCCGGAGCTACAATGGACAGATCGACTATAGAACATGCCGGCGACGGTGACGTACCATAGAGGGGCGGCGAGGTATAGTCCTGACGCCGTGTCGGTGCGAGAGGGACGTCACGCAGGCCCCTCCCAAACGGCGCGGACACTCGCCCACGCCGGCGACGTCGAGGGAACCACCTCAGCAGCGACGACGAACAGGGAAGAAGCAGAGAGCGAGTGTGGGGTGGCTCGGTCAAACCAGGGTGCGGTCGGTCTGACAGGGGGGCAGCTCTTTTAATAACCGGCAACTTTGCAAAAAAAAAAACCCACGTGCATGCGTATTCAAGCAGCCTAGCACATGTGACAGCCAGCGCACAATTGGCGGCCGTTGACTCGGGCCAAATCAGCCAATACGTATAGCAAACCGTACAATGGACCATAGGTGACCCCCTAGAGCAACTTTGGTGACAGTATTTCGGGTATTTCTAACCACAGGGACTAAAGTGGGCACCAGCGCAAGTTATAGGCCCTGTAGTGAAAATTTTCTCTTTTCCGATTATTTTCCAAATGATTTCTTATTTCCTTGGCTTCACAACTAGGTTTAGATGCAAATATGATCAAGTCAATATCACTCGGAGTCATAAAACTTGCATTAATGTGCAATTTGGCTCTAAAACTTGCAAATACTGAATTGTGGTCATATAACTTATCCCCGTGTTCAAATATGATGCTTCCTCTCGTATCCGGACGTATGGCCTGCACACGTGACGTGGGCCCACCTGTTAGTGGCTGCAAGCTTTTCTTTTTAGATAACTCCCTTGCATTTTATTTTCTCACGTACAAAATCAGTCAAATAAAATGGAAAAAAAGATGCCGCAGTGTGGAACGGACCAACGACCACCTGCTAAACGCTAGCATGGATAGCCACCAGGCCAATCATGACTCATGTTAAACTTTCACAACTATAGTTTACATGTCCTTCCAAAATAAAATTAAAATCTAAACGGAAAACTAGGAGCCCCACGGTTCAAACCTTTGCCCTGCTGGTGGCTGCTGAATGTGCATGGGCTTAACCACACGCCCATGATGACACTTGTTACTATAAAGGGACCCAAATCTTTGTTGTCTATTATTATTATTATTATTATTATTATTATTATTATTATTATTATTATTATTATTATTATTATTATTATTATTATTATTATTATTATTATGTAAGAAAACAACTTATATTGTTCTTAAAAAAATCAACAACATATATTCTGATGTATCTTGTGTTTTTATGTTGCCTTTGCATTTTGCATTGTTGAGATATCCTTTTAGGCATTGCAATCTAAGTATATGCATCGTCAATGAGCTAAAGATAGACTTGAGTTTAGTTTCTTAGAGATAAATATAGATAAGAGTGCTCTTTGTTGTATATTTTCAAGTTTATGAGCCGCAAGTCCAGCCAGATATATATAAATGTTCCTTTGTTGGAAAGCTATATTTAAAGTTAGGTACTGTGTGCAAATTTGTAGTCTTAGCCACCCTTTTATTATATACTAGGGATAAGTGCCAGTTCAACCAAAATATAGTAAGTAATCTTAAGCTACATCACGATGAAAAGTTTCACTATTCTCACAAAAACCATAAATTTAGTGTTGGATAGACATGACATAATAATTGACAACATAAATGTTGTTTATCCTTTCAAAACATGAAGTGTGACAGGTTGGCCCATTCACACGCGACCTTCGTTCAGAAGGTAACAGGTTCGAACCGCGGTGCTCGCATTTTCCATCTAGATTTTGAATTTAATATAATTTATATGCTCCATACTTACATGATATATAGGGCTTAGTTGTGAATGATAATCACCTAGCCTGCTTGGTCTGCTTGGTCTGATCGCCTATCCTAATTGTTGTGTTTTTTTTATTGTATTTGAGGAATTTTATTCGTAAAAAAATAAACTGAAAGGGAGTTATTTGGAAAAAAATGCTCCACAGGAGGATCTATGCCGCGCTTCATACATCTGGATACTGTAGAAAGCACCGTATTTGCAAGTTGAGACAAGTTAAATGACCACAATTCTGTATTTTGCAAGTTTTAGAACCAAACAACACATTGAGCGCAAGTTCTATGACTTTCACTGATATTAACTCAATATTATTACTATATCAGCTAATAACTGTAAGTAATACTTAGAAGCAACACCTAAGATCAACTAAAAAAAGTTCAATTTACACATGTAACCGACACCTAATCAAACTCACACCGTTAGTGGAGAATAAATTATAAGGCTTTTTTATCATTTATGACACTAATTGTGTCCCGGTACTCAGTTTTGCCATTAGCATGTCCAACACTCAAAAATGCCATCGCTCCATTAGGCACATGCTTCAAAATGCCATAACAGTGTCAGCTCAAAGCTCGTTTAGCATGTTATATGACCAACAATACTCATGGACCAACATGTCACCTCTCCTCTATGTCCTTACAAGAAAGTGTGAGTCTCACTTGATCTCCAAAAACGTTCTTATTTTCTCAAAATTATTCGCTTGCTTACTCCTGCCAACTGAGCCCACACTTACCTTTGTGAGATAGAGAAGGTTGACATGTCGGTCTCGGGGTATTTTGGTCATGAAACATGGTCAACCTTCGCCGCGCTCACATGCCTCGTCTTCAAGGAAGGTACTCCTGCAGTTATTGTCTCTGCTTATGACTGAACTGTGGAACAAATTGGTTCATCTTAGAATCCTTGGACTGATTGTGTGAGCTGATTTCATCAATAGCAGAGATATTTATACTGTTCACTGGATGTATTCTGATTGATTAGTTCATTGGCTGAATGCTCGCACTGAATGACTGAAAATAGTTCGATTTTGTTCAAATGCAATCCCACAGGTCTCTGCTATGGAAAACTGGAAGCTGGTATCTTGACGTTTGTTATCCCCATCCTTCTTCTCGGACACCTGGTAAATTAGATTTCTGAGATTTAGCACTACAATCTATTAATAGTTCATCTCAAGTATGCTCATCTTGCTCCATGTTAAAAAGGGGGGAAATACCAGTTGCATTCGTCTTTTCATACACTTATTTTCTGCGCATGTATGCAGTCTGGTTTGATGGACGGAGGGGACAAAAATGAGCCTGTTAGGAGTGTGGATGGCGCTCTTCACTGTGTTCGCCGCACGGAAATTCCAGCAGCCCATCAAGGCAGTATAAATCTAATTGCCTTCTCACAAGTGTTTATCGACAGTTGTAGCTCTTACACATTTTCTCGGTTGAATCTTACTATTATGTTCCGTTCTGGTCCGTTGCTGACAACGCAGGACGACATTGGCGACAAGTCTGTTTTCATGTTCAACGTCCTCCCTGAAGAGGAAAGAAAGCTCTGCTGCAGAGGCTCGAAGCGCCGACTAGGCAGAAGTTTGAGTAACAGGTATGCTCGGAACCTCGGACAATCAATCAAAATGTTTCAACTGAGCAGAAGCTTGATTAGATGTAGCTAGCACAATGCAGATAGCTAGTCGCGACTGAAACTGTTGTGTATGCTAGTTCAGGGTTAATTCAAAAAAAAAAAAAACATGCTAGGGCATGTGCCAGTATTTATAAATGAGAATCTTGTAACTGTAATGTCGCTGCAAGATGTGGAATTGTGGATGGCCAACCAATTCCCCTTGGGGTCAGAAAGTTGAGAACAAACCCCCTGAAACTGAAACACTTTGCCAACATATTACTGTTGCTACTTCGTGAGTTTGTATATGTTTAGCAACATGTAAACCCCCTCTAAACTTTCTTTTTTAAACTAGCACCCCTGTTCCTACATGTTTTTTTTTTTTTTTTTGCCCAACAGCAGCAGCCTGTGAGCGATCTTATTGCCGCAACGAAGTCTTCTGCGAGGAATCCCACGAGATGCTGCGTTAAGCTTTTCTTGCATTGCTGTGGCTCTCTGAATCCAAAGAGAAGCTCCGTTAAGCTTTTCTTGCAGGCCCGTCGCCGCCCCGTTTTGCCGAACTTGAGGCCATCGTCCAGATCCGAGTTGATTGCATCGGGCCTTGTCACTCCATCCAGCATAATGTCGTCGTTCACCAACGGAGAAGCGTTGTTGTGGTTGTTGGACAGCAGTATGCTCTCCATTTCCTGCGGAGTGATCCCGTGCGCCCCATCGGCTTGATCACACATCAAGGGATAGTCGTCCTCACCCGCAAAAAAAAAGGAATAGTTGTCCTCATCTTCAAGCACACCGGCGGCCATGGGCGGAACCGGATCATTGCCAGTCTGCACCAGAACACTGCTACTGGGGTCAGTAATTCCCGCCATTTCCAGACTCTCGCCCGGTGCAGCCTTACCCACGGCCTTTCTCTTGAGGCCGGAGCTGGACACCGCCGGGTCCTTCTCTGCTCCATGGACTTGTGGCACGAAGCCGTCGTAATGGAATTCCGAAAGAAGGGCTTGCACACAATCTTCTGCCACACTGTCAGGCACCACCAACGAAACATGCGCCACCTGCTCATGAACAAATACCATCGTGTGTCACTCTCGTTGCATAATCGATCATTCGATTAAAAGATTCTCAATCTCCGTTTCATTGGACAGCTTTGTTTTGAACATTGCACAAAAAGAAGAGGAAAAAGACCATTTTTCATCTTTGTGGAGTTGGAATACAGTACCTTGGATGGATCTTGCAAGCTCTTCTGGACTTTAACGTTAATGCTCCGTAGAACACCAAGCGCCTGACATGAAGCAACAGATACGGCCGGAATCATGATCAACCACGGCCAGCTAATGTACAGTTCAGTACTGACATGTAAACCGCGCCAAAGTTTAAGTTGCTCAGCGTATCTCTGCTTCTTACCTTTTCGAGAATAAATGACGACATCCGTGCGTTCCCTGTTAAGGAGATGACTGATATCCTCTCTTGTCGATGAACACCTGCATATTCTTCGAGCTCTTCAACTGCGTTATCAATAGCCTGCGACATCATCGGTACACCAACAGACTTAATCAGGAGCACAGTTTATTTATTTATTAAGCTGAAAACACAATAGCAGGCTAGCAGCCATGATAGATGGAACAAAACGTATTGCCTGCATTGTTGGTACCTAGCTAACCTAATACTTCCTCCGTCCGGAAATACTTGTCATCAAAATGAATAAAAGGGGATGTATCTAGATGTATTTTAGTTATAGATACATTCAATTTTTGTTCATTTTGATGACAAGTATTACCGGACGGAGAGAGTATAACTAAATGGTACTAATATAAGATTGAAATGCTTACCAGCTTGAGCAATTTCCCCCTTAGATGTTCAGATGGAACTAGTGCCAACGACATCTTGCCTTCACTAGTGGTCATACAATCGACGGAGATTTCCCATCCTTGAAAGATTGATAAGGTCTGCTGAGGCAAAAATGACGTATTCAGACAACCAATAGGTATATAAGTATATAACTGAAGATATAAATGGGGAGATAGAAATTTGTTGCTATAGTAATTTATTACTCCCTCCGTCCCAAAATAAGTGTCTTGCGCTTAGTACAAATTTATACTAGAGGTAGTACAAAGTTGAGACACTCATTTTGGGACGGAGGAAGTATTACCTTGATAATAAAAGCGTTGTGACCCAGCGAGCTTTTATTCTGTATTTCCAGCATGGTAATATTTGATTTCAGTAGTACAATGTCAGCGCTGCTGGTTAATAATATAGTCTGAAAATAATACACAGCCAGGAATAGTTATTACTCTGATCCCCCACTAGAATGAAACATAGTAGAAAAATTAACTACTAATACTAGTTTGTATTGGCTTCCGGGCGAACACCGAGTGGAGCTCGTTACCTGATTATCGCGCGACGAAGCAGCAGGTGGCGGCGTTGGACATGTATTATCGGCACCGGACATGCCCCTGCGATTGGCCGAATCTTCTACTCCAGATGCACCGGTACGGGGAGCCGCATAGACGTCCTCGCCGGCGGCGGCCGTACTGGGACTGGGAGGCAAGGGCGACCTGTACACCTTGCAGATCTCCCACTGCTGGCCCGCGACCTGGTCGCCTTCCTGCTGCTGGAGCCCAACCTCGAGCATACACCAGCCCAGCCGTTCGTCTCTGAACGGTTTTGCAGCAGCAGGCAGATTCATGGTCTTGTGCACATACGAGAGCGTGCGCCAGTACGCCCCAACGGGTTTCTCGTCCGGGCCTCGAATAGGAATCTTGCGCCCCTCCGGGCGCCAGAACCTCCTCTCTTGGCCGCCGCCGACCTGGCGATTCCGCCTCGGCGCGCCGCCCGCGCTCTGGTGGAAATTGGGGGCGCTGCAGAAGTACCACTTCATCCGTTTGCCGTCGGTCCCCGGAGCGGGGTCACGGCCGCGGACGAGGTCCTCGGGGTCAGCGGAGTAGGGGCTCACCTCGTGGATGAAGCTGTAGGGGAACGGCTCTCCGGCGACCTTGAGCTGGAGAAGCCCGGCAAGCTCGAGGAAGTCCAGCTTGGGCGGCAGGGATTGCGGCTCGCCGGTGGCGGACATGTCGCCAGCAGTTCTTGAGCGAGGAAGTGAGTTTGGACTGTGGAGTGGAGTGGGGATCGGAAAGCAGGGGTTTTATCGACAAGCGGCGTATGTCCGAGACCGAGCCCGAGCCCGAGATATCTGTCCGAGCCCGAGTGTACGGAGCCCGAGCGTACGGATCGGCGCCGGATCCGAGCGAGCATGGTCCGTTCTACATTTTGTGAAGTACACACGTGCCAGCGCATACCGAGCCTGCTTTCCGTCCACCATGTGGCCCCGGACATCTCTGCCGCGTCGCGTGAAAGTGGACTCACGAGGTGCACAGGCCTGAAAAGTTTTTTTTAACAGTACAGATGCCACACGCTCTTACAAATGCATGTGCACTCATCTCTATGAACACACGTATAAATATTCTACCTCTATGAGCACATTCGAAAGACTGAGCCAACACATCATTTTAAGGTTAACGAAGTCGCCACATCCACCTTTATAGTCGACGGAAACGTCTCCTACCAATGAACACACATCGGCGAAAGGGCTAGAATAAATCCAAAAAAATATGAACAACAATGCCAAGTCTGGGATTTAAGAGCATCTCCAGCCGTTTGGCCCCTCAGGGGCTTGAAATAGCGCCCCATGGGGGCAAATTGGCGGTAAATTCGGCGTGGAACGGCTCGGGTTCTCAGCCGACCCCCAAGTTCGCCCCCAGCCACCGATTTCGGCGCAATTTTGACGCGAATCTGGCCCAAATTCAACCCAAATTCGGCGTGCTTCCGCACAAATTCAACAAAAAACTAATTTTTATTACATAACTCATTAGAGAAATCAATACAATCAAATAGTTCAACGAATCAAACTCCTAATATAAACACAAATTAAAACTCATAGTTCATCACACATCGAACTAGGCGTTGCTCTTGGGCCTCCATAGGTGCTCCACCAGATCGTGCTGCAGTGCTTGATGCACCCATGGGTTTCGGATCTCCTGATGCATATTGAGGAAGGCAACCCATGATGTCGGTAATTGGTGATCAACTTGGGCAAGAGGACCCTGCCTATAATATGGTTCAGTGTCAAACACTGGCTCATCCTGCTCGCTTTCAATGATTATATTGTGCAAGATGACACATCAAGTCATGATTTCCCACATTTGATCTTTCGATCAGGTCAGAGCGGGGAGCCAGACAACAGCAAGTCGATATTGGAGCACACCAAATGCCCGCTCGACATCCTTCCTGCAAGCCTCCTAACACTTGGCAAGGTAGGAGTTCTTGCCTTCCGGCACAGGGTTCGAGACAGTCTTCACAAATGTGGACCATCTCGGATAGATGCCATCTGCTAGGTATTATCCCTTATTATTGTAGTGGCGTCCATTGACCTCGAAGTTCACAGGAGGAGCATGACCTTCACCAAGCTTGGCAAAGACATTCGAGCACTGCAGTATGTTGATGTCATCGTGAGTTCCTGGCATACCAAAGGAGTGCCAAATCCAGAGGTCCTGTGGCCACTGCCTCAAGTACCACACTGCAAGCTCCTTTGGCGCCTTTGTACATCCCTTGCCAAGCAAATGGACAATTTTTCCATGCCCAATACATGCAGTCGATGCTTCCAAGCATCCCAGGAAATCCTCTTGCTGCATTCTGTGCTAGGATTCGAGCAATGTCTTCAGCATTGGGTGATCACAAGTATTGTGGTCCAAACACTACCACCACTGCCCTGCAGAACTGGTACAAATACTCAATGATGGTGGACTCGGCCATGCGTCCATAGTCTTCCAGTATATCACCGGGAGCTCCGTATGTAAGCATCCTCATAGCTGTCGTGCACTTCTGGAGTGAGGAGAATCCAACTGTGCCGGTGCAATCCTTCTTGCAAATCAAGTAGTTGTCGAACTGCCGGATGGAATTCACAATCCCGAGGAAGAGCTTTCGGCTCATCCGATAACGATGTCGAAATACTTTCTTGTTGTGTAGTGGAGAATTGGCGAAGTAATCGACGTAGAGAAAGCAATAGCCCTCCAGTTGATGCCTCTGCTTGCTCTTACGGAGTCGGCCTCGACTTTCTCCTCCAGCAACGCCACGAACGCCTCCTCTTCATCGAAGTCCATCGCCGAGGAGGAAAATCGCCGAACACCTGGCGGGCGTGGTGGGTGCGCAACCGCCGTTATCACTAGCCTGTGTGTCCGGTGTCGGTGTCAAAACCGGCGGATCTCGGATAGGGGGTCCCAAACTGTGGACCTTGGATCGATGGGGAACAAGGGACGCGGGACACAGTATTTACCCAGGTTTGGGCCCTCTCTAAGAGGTAAAACCCTACGTCCTGCTTGATAATATGTTGGTGTATATGAGGATTACAGAGTCGATCTACCACGAGATCAGATGAACTAAACCCTAGGCTAATAGGATTGTAAATGTTCTCTCGACCTCTATGGACTAAACCCTCTGGTTTATATAGACACCAGGGGTACTAGGGTTTACATGTAGTCGGTTACATCAAAGGAGCAGGAACACCGAATCTTCCATCTTGACCTGGGGTACACACCAAGGCATAAAAGGTCTTCGGTCCGGATATAGCGTGGCCCAACTGTCCGGCCCACGAGAGATAGGCCGGCAACCCGAGGACCCCTCAGTCTAGGACTCCCTCAGTAGCTCCCGAACTAGCCTTCAACACCGCGACCCCTCAGCCCGAGGACTCCCTCAGTAATCTTTTATATCTATCTCTATCAGATCTCATCCTTGCAAGTGACTATGAAGTGATTAACAACCCCTTTATCGCGTTGGATGCAAGTGCTTGATTGTTTGTGCAGGTGCATAGATTGGAGACTTGTGCGTACCTCCTACTGGATTGATACATTGGTTCTCAAACTGAGGGAAATAATTATCTCTATTTTGCTGCATCACCCTTTCCTCTTCAAGGGAAAAACCAATGAAAGCTCAAGAAGTAGTAGGAAGAATTTCTGGCATTACATTATTTGCCATTTGCCTCTCGTTTTTCTCTCCCCACTTCTAAAACGTCTTCAGAAAATCACAAAAGTGTTTGCCTTTTTATTCGCCCTTTTCTGTTCATCTTTTCGTTTGCTTATCATTTGCTCGTGTGCTAGATTGTTTGTTTGCCCATATGGCTCAATCCAAAAGCTTTGATCCTTACTATAGGAAGTTGGAAGAGATTGAAAATAATGCAAAAGGCTTCATGTCTTTACAATTTGAGCAAAATAGTTTCTTTAGGAACGAGCTTAAAGAGCAGAAAACTATGACAGGGTATATCAATAAAGAGCTTGATGATGTTACTAAGGACTTTTATGGTCTTAAATCTCAATTTGTTCATCTTGAAAATTTAGTAGGCCAAATTTCTGGTAAACAAACTACCTTGATAAATAAGATGGCCTCTAAACCGGAGTCTGTAAATAATGATGAAGATCTCAAAGTGATTGATGTGAGTCCTATTGAATCTTTTTTAATGCAAAAATTGATAAAAATGGGATTGAAGAGGTGAAAACTTTATGTAGCGATGAACCCACTTTTTTGGATTTCAAGGATTTTAGTTACGATAATTGTTTTTTGATATATTGTATTTTCATGTTGAATTCTTCTCATGCTTATAATCAAAATAAAGCTTTTACTAAATATATCGTTGATGCTATGATTCTTTTGAAGAAAAACTTGAGTTGGAAGTTTCTATCCCTAGAAAACTTTATGATGCGTGGGAACCTACTATTAATATTAAAATTAAAGATTATGAGTGCCATGCTTTGTGTGATTTGGGTGCTAGCGTTTCCACGATTCCAAAAACTTTATGTCATATGTTAGGTTTCCGTGAATTTGATGATTGCTCTTTAAATTTGCATCTAGCGGATTGCACTATTAAGAAACCTATGTGAATGATTAATGAAGTTCTTATTGTTGCAAATAGGAATTATGTGATAGTAGATTTCATTGTGCTTGATATAGATTGCAATCCTACATGTCCTGTTATTCTTGGTAGACTTTTCCTTAAAACGATTGGTGCAATTATTGATATGAAAGAAGGAAACATTAGATCTCGATTTCTGTTTGACTTGCATATTTGGATAGCAACATATCAAAAGTTGGCTTGATTCTCTTGCGCTTAGCTTCACTCTTTTCCCACTTGCCAACTTCTGAATTCTTGGGCACTAGTAGAAAGCAGGGCTTACGTTCGGGCCAGGTAAGCCCGTTAGTCCCGGTTCAGTCATGAACCGGGACCCATGGGCCCATTGGTCCTAGTTCGTGAGGCCAGGGGGCCTGTCGGGCCTCGTGGGGGCATTGGTCCCGGTTTGTCTGGCCCCTTTGGTTCCGGTTGGTGGGACGAATCGGGACCAATGGGCCTCGCTCCTGGCCCACCACCATTGGTCCCGGTTGGTGGCTTGAACTGGGACCAAAGGGTGTCCTTTAGTCCCGGTTCAAGCCACGAACCGGGACCAATGAGATGCCTATATATACCCGCCCTCGCGTAAGAGCAGAGCACGCTGCTCTGTTTTTCTGGCCGGCGAGGGGAGAGGGCTTTGTGGAGCTCTAGCTCACCTCCTATTCACACGAGGTGTTCGATGGAATGCCCGAGCCACACTACTTAAGCCTTGTCCTCTCCAAGCACGACCTCCAAGCTCCATTTTCCTCAATATTTGTCTAGGTTTAGCGGTCCGTCACGTCCCATCCCCGTCTTCACCACCGTCGATCGCCCGCGCCGATCTCGTCGCCGGCACCACCGTGGTGAGCCTCTTGTTCTTATCTTCTTTCTGAAAGGAAAAAAAAATCTTACTTGTATGTTTAGATAGATGCTTGTATAATTTTCTTACTTTTATTATTGCTTCTTATTATATAGTGCGATGGTTTTGGTATCCGACCCCGTTCGCCCTCGTCCTGTCTATGATTCGGATGTGGTATATATTATCTCTATAACCATTTGGTTCATTTATTGTTTATGACAATTATGCCGACCAACGTGACATAGATTTTATTTATCTAGGAGGTATATGAACCGGAAATTCCAACTGACCCTATTGTCGAGAGGTTAAATTTTACTTGAAGAAGAAAACAATTTCTTGAAGGAAAAAATAAAAAAAATGAGGAGGAGAAGATGATATTGGAGTTGCATGTTGTGGATGTCATCGATGATCACAAAATCAAGATGGATGCAATGCGCTTGAAGATTAGAAAGATTAGAAAATATGCCATTCATACCGAGGCTTGATATTATTATGCCGTTGGATCAATTGTTACCTTGGTTCCGATTATGATTGCATTTGTTTTCGCATTGAACTGTTTTACATAGTTTCAATGTATGGTTTAATTAATTAGATGCTCTGGAGAGCTATATGTTGTTAGATGAGAACTATGTATGTACTTTGGTTTTAATGTGATGATGAACTTCTATTAATTTGGTCACCTAATTATCTATTCATGATGTTCTGTAATGCTTTTTGACACACTTAATTATGTATAATGCACGCAGATAAACCGGCAATGGATGTACGGTGACAGACACACCTCCGAGTACATTAAGCGCGTGCATAATTTTCTCGAAGTGGCTGAGGCAAACAAGCAGAATGGTTTTATGTATTGTCCATGCCCTATATGTGGGAATACGAAGTCTTACTCTGACTCGAAAATCATTCACACCCACCTGCTTTATAAGGGTTTCATGCCACACTATAATGTTTGGACCAAGCATGGAGAAATAGGGGTTATGATGGAAGACAGCAAAGAATAAGAGGACGATGACAACTATGTGCCCCCTGAATACGGTGATGCTGCAACGGGGGAAGCTGTTGAAGATCAAGAGGAACCAGATGATGTGCCCGATGATGATCTCCACTGGGTCATTGTTGATGCAAGGAGAAGTGCGAAAGTCAAAAGGAGAAGCTCAAGTTCGATCGCATGTTAGAGGATCACAAAAAAGGTTTGTACCACAATTGCGAAGATGGCAACAGAAAGCTCGGTACCGTACTGGAATTGCTGCAGTGGAAGGCAGAGAATGGTGTGCCTAACAAAGGATTTGAGAAGCTACTGAAAATATTTAAGAAGAAGCTTTCAAAGATTAACGAATTGCCGGATAGTACGTATGCAACAAAGAAGGTTGTATGCCCTCTAGGATTGGAGGTGCAGAAGATACATGCATGCCCTAATGACTGCATCCTGTACCGTGGTGCGTACGAGGATTTGAACGCATGCCCGGTATGCGGTGCATTGCGGTATAAGATCAGACGAGATGACCCTGGTGATGTTGACAGCGAGCGCCCCAGGAAGTGGGTTCCTGCCAAGGTGATGTGGTATGCTCCTTGTAATAGATGAGTTTCTGTATGAAACCCTGATACTTCGAAAGAGATTGTCCGTTTCGTACACGAAGTGCATCCAGTTTTTGCCATAACCGTCTCTACTTTTTTGCACATGCTATGTGGGTGAAATGATGATAACATGCCAATTTTCAACCTTTTCAGAGTTCATTTGAAATGCTTTTCAATTTCAGGGTCTTATAGCTCATAAAAAAATCAGTAAATGCATGAAAAATAACAAATTATGTCAGAAAGGGTTGAAAGTTGATGACGTGGCTTTGAATGGTGCATACTGAATGCAAAAAAAGTTCAGAATTGTAATAAGTTATTAAAAATAAAAGAGAGGCGCAATGCTCATGTGCACGTTGCTGTGACACCCCAAAATTTTGACCTTGTTTTATTAATTAAAATTTTTCCAGGAAACTAAAACTTTTATTCTCTGGGCTCCCTTTTTGATTTTTGAACCTTTTTTTCTCCCTTGCTATTATGGAGTTTTCCCCATACAGAAAACTTTTCAAATATGTTATTGGACTTGTTTAACCTCTCAAGAAAAAACTTTTCTTTTATTAGTAGAACTAATTACATAATTAATTTGCTTGATCTTTATTTTCTTGAAAAATGGTTTTTCAAGGTTATATGGCCATATTTGAACTACAACCATTTGATATATTTATCTAAAAATCCCACCAAAATTTGGAGATGTCATGTGATGTTTTTAAATCACTTTTATACAAAAATATCTTTTATTCTTGAAATATTTTGAGTGCTACACATGTTTTCTTCTCTGGTCCAGAGAGCAATTTTGCACTACAACCTATTTAAATATCTCTTTAAAACATCTACCAAAATTAGGGGAGGTCAGTAGGAGCATATTATTCCACTTTGTGCAAAAACCCATTTATGTTCCTTGAGAAAATTGAGTGAAACAACCTCTTTTCCATTCTGGTCCAATTTGAGGATTTGTACAGCAACCACCATTTTAGTTGCTCCCTTGCCCAGGATTCCTTTCCATACCTGTAGCCCTCCCTACTAAACTCCTAAGTCCAGGAGCATGCAACCATTGGCATAATTTTGGTTCATAAAATAATGCCCTTTGCCTTCTGTCCAGAATTGAAGTTTTGCAAAACTTGCACTAGCAAGTTTCTCCTTTCTGCAAACTAACATTACCACCCTCTCTTTCATCCACAGAGACACTAGTATGGAAGATTTGGCCCCTCCAAGAATAGCCTAGGTGCCTTTGGCATTTTGACAAACACCTAGAGTGCATAGACCGAATTGGCATGATCTCAAGTCTACACTATGAACTTGGCCACCTGACCAAACCACCTTGTCCATTGAGTCTCCCTCTATCTATAACCTAGTCCTGTGGCTTGCCACCTTCACCTGCGACCTGTAGCGTGCCATGGCATTTCGCCGAGCACCTTCAGTGCGTGCTCTGGGCGTGCCCAGAGTGTGCGTTTGGCACGCACGTGCGCCCGAGCCGCCGCGTCACGCCCCGGCCTTTTCCCGCCTACAGAGCCGCGGCCCCGACCTCATCCGCTCGCAGCAACGCGCCAAGCCACCCTGGCATGCCTACAGCGCCGCCGACAGAGCTTTTGGCGGCACACCGGCGGCCGTAGCGCGCCTCTGCCGCGGTCGGCGCCGCCCAAGCCACCTCGGCTCGCCACCTGGCCCTAGCACAGCCCGAGCTCATCCACAAGGGCGTCGCCTAGCCCTCGTCGTCGCCACGACGCCCTGCGGCTACAGAAAGACGGTCGCCGGCGACCTTATCCGCGGCCACCGTCGAACCGACCCCGAGCGCCTATTTAAGGAGGCCCCGAGCACGTTCCGCTGGAAGGCAACCTCAGTACACTCCTCCAGTTCCCCCGTGGCAGCCAATCGACCCAGGGAGGTCATCTTCCCCAGCTCCGGCAACTACGGCCGCCGCCACTGCCTCGTTCATTCCGGCGCCACCAGGGCCTCTCCCTCCCATTTCTCTTCGCCAAGATCATCACCTTCCTTCCAGGAACCCAACCCCCTACTTGATTTTGATCGGGAACCACTTTCGCCCCAAAACCACTCCGTCACCGAAGCTCTCTCCGCTGCGGAGCTCGCCGCCGACGAACCCTTCCGTCGCCGCCGGCCAGTCGACCACCGGGAGGACCGCCTAGGAGAGGTGGATCCATCCCTGGCCTCGGATGCCCTTGATGGGCAACCGTTCGCCGGCGACGATCGCCGGAGCCCCCGCTCCGCTCGGGACAGAGGAAGGAGAGGGAGGACGACTAGTCAAACCTGACTAGTGGGCCCCCTGGACCCACTGTCAGTGACCCACCCCGCTGCCACGCATGTTAAGTGAAGACGTAAACTCCGCAGTACGTAACCCTACCTAGAAAGCGTACTTCTACCGAAACATTTTCTTTTCTATTATTAAAAACAGATTTTGACCAGATCTTTGACTGGTTATATCTTTTTAAATACAACTCCAAATTGACTGATTCTTTTTCCTACCTCTCTCAAATTTCACCTAGTTTATTTTAAGATTTATTTGAAAAAAATTTCAGAACAACTTTTGTGCTGTTTTTATTTTGTGTGTTAACTCCTTATATTGCTAAAATAGGATTTTTGAAGAGAGGAGAAGTGTTTCAAGTTTTGGAGTGCACCCTGCCTTTCCACACATTGAAGGCAAGTATTCTGAACCCCGGCATAATATTTTTGGTGTGTTCGTTGACACGTGTATAACACCACCTCATCTCGAAGGACTCGTTATTTCATGTGATATGATCATTGCATGGATGCATATTGGTGATTTCCATGCTGTTGGAAATGAGTATACTTGTGATGGTAATCATCCTCATGTATCATGCATGCATGCCGGAAAGGAATCCGGGAAAGCCTCTGCCTTGGGTAGGCGTGAGCTTGTCGCCGGTCTCCGTCGGGACGGGTATGTCCGGTATGGCATAGTAAGATATAATGAGTGTTGATCGGAGTGGTTGACATATAATTGTTATGCATGTCATGCAGGAAACTATAAACCTCCTGAGTCGACCGTAGATCGAGTCTTGTTCCAGTAACCCCCACGCTTGTTTCGTGCTACCACTTGTCCCTGCCACGGTAGGGTACGGTTCAGTAATTTGTCAACCCCTTTCTAGCACACACCGTACAGAGGGGCCGGGATGAGGGTACCATGGCCATGGATTAAAGCCAGTCATCCGGTCTGGGGGCATGGGTGTTTCCGGTTGGGACCGAGAGGGGAGGCCACCCCCTTAGAGCGCGCGATATAAATTTGATCCCATGCTACGCGAGGTTGTAGCCTCCCCACTTAGAGTTTGCTTGACGGGTGTCGTGGGTGATTCCAGACACCGGTAAGTTAAGCTGGTGTGTGCAAGTCAGGTGTGTTTTCATTTAAAAGACCGTAAGCGGAATTAGTCCCGATGGACTAAAGGAATCCGTTACCCGTGGGTAAAGAGTACACCCTCTGCAGAGATTAAAACCTATTCGAATAGCCGTGTCCATGGTTAAGGATTACAGTCTGGGACGGGTCAAGTGTCGGTCTTAGTGTCGGTCTTCGGAGGTGAAACTGTTAACCAGAACTGGAATACTACTGGTGACTTGTGATAATTATGATTATTATTATTGTGGACTAACCCGTGATATTATTGTTGTTATCGAGTATCTCTGGGATGGTTCTACCTCCGGGATACTCACTATGATTGTTCATTTTTTTTAAGCCCTTTATGTGGTGTCGCTCAGACGCCCGACTGTGGCATTTATTTTTAAGCCCTTTATGTGGTGTCGCTCAGACGCCCGACTGTGGCATTTCTTTTAAAGCCCTTTATGTGGTGTCGCTCAGACGCCCGATTGTGGCATTTCTTTTAAAGCCCTTTATGTGGTGTCGCTCAGACGCCCGACTGTGGCATTTATTTTTAAGCCCTTTATGCGGTGTCGCTCAGACGCCCGACTGTGGCATTTATTTTAAAAGCCCTTTATGTGGTGTCGCTCAGACGCCCGACTGTGGCATTTCTTTTAAAGCCCTTTATGTGGTGTCGCTCAGACGCCCGACTGTGGCATTTCTTTTAAAGCCCTTTATGTGGTGTCGCTCAGACGCCCGACTGTGGCATTTATTTTTAAGCCCTTTATGCGGTGTCGCTCAGACGCCCGACTGTGGCATTTATTTTAAAAGCCCTTTATGTGGTGTCGCTCAGACGCCCGACTGTGGCATTTCTTTTAAAGCCCTTTTTGTGGTGTCGCTCAGACGCCCAACTGTGGCATGCTTGTTAATTGTTTCATAATTTTTAATACTTCCGTGACATTGCATATTCATGCATCAGAGTTATATTTATCTTTGGGACTGACGTCATGAGCATAGAATATTGTCAGCACATCATTGTTATATTATACCTGTGTTCTAAATGTTTGCGAGTACATTCAATGTACTCACTGGCTTGTCCCTGGCTATTGTCTTGGCCAGATTTTTTTTGCACGAAGAGGAGCGACGCGATGACAGCCCCGGAACCTAAGCAATGGAGATAGCAGCCTCGCGAAGATAGGAGTTAACCTGGTCAGCTGTTCCTGTGGGAATTGGAGTCCCATAGACACTGATGATCCACAAACCGCTTCCGCCATCAACCACTAGAAACCAATTGTTGTACTCACAGGCCAGAATGGTCTTGTACCACATTTCTTGTATTTTGCTTGGAATTTCTGTATCAAGTTGGAGCCTCATCAGCTAACAGTAATCCTGGGGCTGATGAGCACGACGGTCTTTTCTGGAAATTTATTACCCGGAAAACCGGTCGTGACAGACTTGGTATCAGAGCCAGGCTGACCATTGGCTAATCCTATCTTAGCCAGGTCAACAAACTTAGGCAAACCAACCCACCAGACCATAACCAAAACCCAGCCAAGCTTCTCGTGCAAGATAGCCACACAGTGACCCCGACATTTTTGGCAGTCGGTGCCCAACCTACCAACCTAGCTTGTCCATCACGCGCCAGTAACCAGCACCCAGGATGTCTCCCCCACAAGCGTGCGAAGGAAGACTCCGTCCCCTTTTTCTATAAAAAGGGCACGCTAACCCCAACCCAGCACAGCACAGCGTCTTCCCCAACCTAGCCACAATGCCTGGCCCCATAGTGCACAATGAAACCACAGCAACCAACCTTGGAGGTTTTGTGACCATCCTCGCAAACCTCACCCGTCGTGCCTATGCGTTAGAGGAGCCACCGGAATATGTTGTGTACCAAGGACCCATGAGCGGTGAAGACCGTCAATTCTGGGCCACTGTGCACATCTACGGTAGGGGTCTAGCGCCCGAACACCCCTACAGGTTCACCGGAAGAACAACTTCCTTTGAGCCACAAGCCATACAACTAGCTGCTCGAGAGGCTATAGTTCATCTCAGGCACTTGTCACCCAGAGTTAACTGTCGCTCGTTCCACTACTACCCCAGACGCGAAGGGTATGGTAGACCACCCCAAGTTGCCAACGGAGATCACGAGACGGATCCCGCATTGTTGCACCTAGTGCGCTATGTAAGTGCACTAGAGGCAATGTTCGACCAGATCACCATTGATCTGATCGCAGCTCGAGGAGAGTTGGTTCGTCGAGCCCCAGCAAGAAGAGAAGACGAGCCCGACGCCGACAACCCAGTCGTGCTGTTTGGACAACCGATCGAGACCCTGAGGTCAGCTCCAGCCATCAACCGAGATGCCTTGATGACCCCAGAAGTGCTTCGTCACCTTTTGGGAACACACTCCAACGGGGGTGTGGCCAACAATCCCCGTGATGGTCATCATCGCTACCCCGACCCTGTCGTTCCTCCGCCATCTCCGACTAATCCCGGCAGAGAGACACGTGGAGAAGACTCGACATCCACCAGGCACGCCCGTTTAGACATAAACGAGGTAGATTAAGCCGTACGAGTAGTACCGAGTCTCAGTGTATCCTTACTTTGTAATCGTGCGACCATGAATATTAACGCAGCCTGTCGTTGTGCCTCTGTTTTAATAGTAGCCTTGCATATTTTGTCAACGCATCGTTGCATAACTTCCGGGCGCAGCTACCAAAACCAACCGACGACAACCACAGTAACACGTCTCTTTATGAGATATGTGTATCTCCGGCACGGACCCCGACCCTTGAGGTAATCTGGCAGATTTATTACCTTTCACCACGGTAAATAAACCAGCCCAGATGCTATATAAGAAGGCCACCTTGTGACCTTGCCCAGCAACCCTCACCTCATGCACCACTCTCACAACCATCTCTTGTCATGCCGAGCCACAACATTCATCTGAGAACCCCAGATGCAACCCCAGGTAGCTTTGTCAAAATATTGCGGGACTTTACCCGCAGTACCATGGGTTCTACCCAGCCACCCCAGTACGAGCTGTTCAAATCGAGGATCACCCCATCCACCTCGGAATATTGGGCAGCAGTACACATTCCTCCCATAGACCCCAACCAAGATCCAACAGAAGTTTCCTTCATGGGGAAATCTATGCCAACCCCACAACTGGCCATAGAAGATGCTGCGAAAGAAGCGATTGCTCGCCTTCGATCCGCAGTACCCTATGCCCGCGAACGCGGATATTATTATTTTCCGAGTCGTGCAACACCCGGAGGAGTGACGTCTTTTCCCGGTGGGCGTATTGAGAAGGACCCAGTACTAGCCAACCTTATCCAGTACATCATCGCTCAAGAGCATTTGAACCAGCGAGTAATGGATTATCTCCAGAGTCTCGCTGATTTAAATCCTCAGATTGCAATCGGCAGATCACTAAGGCCCGACCCGGAGAGACGCGTACATCGACTGGTCAATCCACTGCCTCCGATAGACGAGGAGTGTATCCCTTTACCAGAGACATTTTATCAGGACCACACCCAGTTACCGTTTTCATTTTAGACGTCACTACTGTATTTGTTTTTGCAGCATTTATATTTGCATTGTAACTTATGCGTGGTACCTCAGATTTGTGCGGTGAGTCGCGTATTTAGTTCCTACTAATATGAGTAATTTCCTTCGTGAATAAACTGGTGTAACCGCGAAAAATCCTAGTATGAATTTTCTCCTTACCGAATTGCTGCATCGTATAATTTCTCCCGACATGGATTATTTTATTTCACACAGCACAACGACCACAGACACTTGACCATAATCATCCGAGCACCTACACTGTTTGCAAAACTTTGCAACGGTGTTACATCTGGCTAACCACCCCCTAAACAACAGTTAGCACCCGGCACACCCCACCTACTCCTCGTGATTACCGCCACCATGGAGAGCCAGCACCCGAGCAGCAGCATCACGGCGATCATCAAGGATCATCGCGCACAGGAGCACGGAGAGTCCCAGCACTGCCGCCAGCCCTCCGCACAACAGGATCACGTACCAGTCCGGCACCACCTCCGCCATTAGAGCCTCGTCTCGAGCTCCGGCCAGCGGAAACAGAGGAGAAGAAGAGAGAAGGAGGAGCGAGGCCAGGTGTGAGGAAGAAGAGGAGAACGCCGCGGTCATTTTATAGCTCGAGCTCGGTGTACGGTGGACGAGGTCCACCAGCGCTGCTCGTCGCCGATCGCCGGTGTTCGGAGGCGAATCCGCGAGCAGTGCCGACAGCGCACTGGCCCGCGAGGTGAGTGCACACTGCACCGGCAGCAAGCACGCCGCGCACTACCACAGTACGGCCTAGATGCCCTACGCGCTAGACGTCGCCGGTGGAGAATGCCGGGAAAGCGCGCGGGAGAGAGGGAGAAGAGAGAGCCAGAGGAAGAAGGAGAGACTGACAGTGGGCCCCGGTCCCACCTGTCAGCCAGAGAGAGCACTATGCCCTCGGGTACGACCAGCGTATTGTTAAATTTAGAATTTATTCTAAATTCACGGCGTCCAGCGTAGAAATCGCCCATTTTCATAAGCATGGATTTTTTTTTCACGCAGCGCCAGTATCACACTGTAGTTACTCACCACTTATTGCCCTCTCACTGTAGCCTCTTTTTACCGCCTGTGTAAAATGATCTTTTGACCAAGTAAAAGTATTTTTTTTTACGACTCCTAACAAATCTCGAGGACGAGATTTTCTTTTAAGGGGGGTAGTGTTGTGACACCCCAAAATTTTGACCTTGTTTTATTAATTAAATTTTTTCCAGGAAACTAAAACTTTTATTCTCTGGGCTCCCTTTTTGATTTTTGAACCTTTTTTTCTCCCTTGCTATTATGGAGTTTTCCCCATACAGAAAACTTTTCAAATATGTTATTGGACTTGTTTAACCTCTCAAGAAAAAACATTTCTTTTATTAGTAGAACTAATTACATAATTAATTTGCTTGATCTTTATTTTCTTGAAAAATGGTTTTTCAAGGTTATATGGCCATATTTGAACTACAACCATTTGATATATTTATCTAAAAATCCCACCAAAATTTGGAGATGTCATGTGATGTTTTTAAATCACTTTTATACAAAAATATCTTTTATTCTTGAAATATTTTGAGTGCTACACATGTTTTCTTCTCTGGTCCAGAGAGCAATTTTGCACTACAACCTATTTAAATATCTCTTTAAAACATCTACCAAAATTAGGGGAGGTCAGTAGGAGCATATTATTCCACTTTGTGCAAAAACCCATTTATGTTCCTTGAGAAAATTGAGTGAAACAACCTCTTTTCCATTCTGGTCCAATTTGAGGATTTGTACAGCAACCACCATTTTAGTTGCTCCCTTGCCCAGGATTCCTTTCCATACCTGTAGCCCTCCCTACTAAACTCCTAAGTCCAGGAGCATGCAACCATTGGCATAATTTTGGTTCATAAAATAATGCCCTTTGCCTTCTGTCCAGAATTGAAGTTTTGCAAAACTTGCACTAGCAAGTTTCTCCTTTCTGCAAACTAACATTACCACCCTCTCTTTCATCCACAGAGACACTAGTATGGAAGATTTGGCCCCTCCAAGAATAGCCTAGGTGCCTTTGGCATTTTGACAAACACCTAGAGTGCATAGACCGAATTGGCATGATCTCAAGTCTACACTATGAACTTGGCCACCTGACCAAACCACCTTGTCCATTGAGTCTCCCTCTATCTATAACCTAGTCCTGTGGCTTGCCACCTTCACCTGCGACCTGTAGCGTGCCATGGCATTTCGCCGAGCACCTTCAGTGCGTGCTCTGGGCGTGCCAAGAGCGTGCGTTTGGCACGCACGTGCGCCCGAGCCGCCGCGTCACGCCCCGGCCTTTTCCCACCTACAGAGCCGCGCCCCCGACCTCATCCGCTCGCAGCAACGTGCCAAGCCACCCTAGCGTGCCTACAGCGCCGCCGACAGAGCTTTTGGCGGCACACCTGCGGCCATAGCGCGCCTCTGCCACGGTCGGCGCCGCCCAAGCCACCTCGGCTCGCCACCTAGCCCTAGCACAGCCCGAGCTCATCCACAAGGGCGTCGCCTAGCCCTCGTCGTCGCCACGACGCCCTGCGGCTACAGAAAGACGGTCGCCGACGACCTTATCCGCGGCCACCGTCAAACCGACCCCGAGCGCCTATTTAAGGAGGCCCCGAGCACGTTCCGCTGGAAGGCAACCTCAGTACACTCCTCCAGTTCCCCCATGGCAGCCAATCGACCCAGGGAGGTCATCTTCCCCAGCTCCGGCAACTACGGCCTCCGCCACTGCCTCGTTCATTCCGGCGCCACCAGGGCCTCTCCCTCCCATTTCTCTTCGCCAAGATCATCACCTTCCTTCCAGGAACCCAACCCCCTACTTGATTTTGATCGGGAACCACTTTCGCCCCAAAACCACTCCGTCACCGAAGCTCTCTCCGCCGCGGAGCTCGCCGCCGACGAACCCTTCCGTCCCCGCCGGCCAGTCGACCACCGGGAGGACCGCCTAGGAGAGGTGGATCCATCCCTGGCCTCGGATGCCCTCGAGGGGCAACCGTTCGCCGGCGACGATCGTCGGAGCCCCCGCTCCGCTCGGGACAGAGGAAGGAGAGGGAGGACGACTAGTCAAACCTGACTAGTGGGCCCCCTGGACCCACTGTCAGTGACCCACCCCGCCGCCACGCGTGTTAAGTGAAGACGTAAACTCCGCAGTACGTAACCCTACCTAGAAAGCGTACTTCTGCCGAAACGTTTTCTTTTCTATTATTAAAAACAGATTTTGACCAGATCTTTGACTGGTTATATCTTTTTAAATACAACTCCAAATTGACTGATTCTTTTTCCTACCTCTCTCAAATTTCACCTAGTTTATTTTAAGATTTATTTGAAAAAATTTCAGAACAACTTTTGTGCTGTTTTTATTTTGTGTGTTAACTCCTTATATTGCTAAAATAGGATTTTTGAAGAGAGGAGAAGTGTTTCAAGTTTTGGAGTGCACCCTGCCTTTCCACACATTGAAGGCAAGCATTCTGAGCCCCGGCATAATATTTTTGGTGTGTTCGTTGACACGTGTATAACACCACCTCATCTCGAAGGACTCGTTATTTCATGTGATATGATCATTGCATGGATGCATATTGGTGATTTCCATGCTGTTGGAAATGAGTATACTTGTGATGGTAATCATCCTCATGTATCATGCATGCATGCCGGAAAGGAATCCGGGAAAGCCTCTGCCTTGGGTAGGCGTGAGCTTGTCGCCGGTCTCCGTCGGGACGGGTATGTCCGGTATGGCATAGTAAGATATAATGAGTGTTGATCGGAGTGGTTGACATATAATTGTTATGCATGTCATGCAGGAAACTATAAACCTCCTGAGTCGACCGTAGATCGAGTCTTGTTCCAGTAACCCCCACGCTTGTTTCGTGCTACCACTTGTCCCTGCCACGGTAGGGTACGGTTCAGTAATTTGTCAACCCCTTTCTAGCACACACCGTACAGAGGGGCCGGGATGAGGGTACCATGGCCATGGATTAAAGCCAGTCATCCGGTCTGGGGGCATGGGTGTTTCCGGTTGGGACCGAGAGGGGAGGCCACCCCCTTAGAGCGCGCGATATAAATTTGATCCCATGCTACGCGAGGTTGTAGCCTCCCCACTTAGAGTTTGCTTGACGGGTGTCGTGGGTGATTCCAGACACCGGTAAGTTAAGCTGGTGTGTGCAAGTCAGGTGTGTTTTCATTTAAAAGACCGTAAGCGGAATTAGTCCCGATGGACTAAAGGAATCCGTTACCCGTGGGTAAAGAGTACACCCTCTGCAGAGATTAAAACCTATTCGAATAGCCGTGTCCATGGTTAAGGATTACAGTCTGGGACGGGTCAAGTGTCGGTCTTAGTGTCGGTCTTCGGAGGTGAAACTGTTAACCAGAACTGGAATACTACTGGTGACTTGTGATAATTATGATTATTATTATTGTGGACTAACCCGTGATATTATTGTTGTTATCGAGTATCTCTGGGATGGTTCTACCTCCGGGATACTCACTATGATTGTTCATTTTTTTAAGCCCTTTATGTGGTGTCGCTCAGACGCCCGACTGTGGCATTTATTTTTAAGCCCTTTATGTGGTGTCGCTCAGACGCCCGACTGTGGCATTTATTTTTAAGCCCTTTATGTGGTGTCGCTCAGACGCCCGACTGTGGCATTTCTTTTAAAGCCCTTTATGTGGTGTCGCTCAGACGCCCGACTGTGGCATTTCTTTTAAAGCCCTTTATGTGGTGTCGCTCAGACGCCCGACTGTGGCATTTATTTTTAAGCCCTTTATGCGGTGTCGCTCAGACGCCCAACTGTGGCATTACTTTTAAAAGCCCTTTATGTGGTGTCGCTCAGACGCCCGACTGTGGCATTTCTTTTAAAGCCCTTTATGTGGTGTCGCTCAGACGCCCGACTGTGGCATTTCTTTTAAAGCCCTTTATGTGGTGTCGCTCAGACGCCCGACTGTGGCATTTATTTTTAAGCCCTTTATGCGGTGTCGCTCAGACGCCCGACTGTGGCATTTATTTTAAAAGCCCTTTATGTGGTGTCGCTCAGACGCCCGACTGTGGCATTTCTTTTAAAGCCCTTTTTGTGGTGTCGCTCAGACGCCCAACTGTGGCATGCTTGTTAATTGTTTCATAATTTTTAATACTTCCGTGACATTGCATATTCATGCATCAGTGTTATATTTATCTTTGGGACTGACGTCATGAGCATAGAATATTGTCAGCACATCATTGTTATATTATACCTGTGTTCTAAATGTTTGCGAGTACATTCAAAGTACTCACTGGCTTGTCCCTGGCTATTGTCTTGGCCAGATTTTTTTTGCACGAAGAGGAGCGACGCGATGACAGCCCCGGAACCTAAGCAATGGAGATAGCAGCCTCGCGAAGATAGGAGTTAACCTGGTCAGCTGTTCCTGTGGGAATTGGAGTCCCATAGACACTGATGATCCACAAACCGCTTCCGCCATCAACCACTAGAAACCAATTGTTGTACTCACAGGCGAGAATGGTCTTGTACCACATTTCTTGTATTTTGCTTGGAATTTCTGTATCAAGTTGGAGCCTCATCAGCTAACAGTAATCCTGGGGCTGATGAGCACGACGGTCTTTTCTGGAAATTTATTACCCGGAAAACCGGTCGTGACAGTTGCTTAGCTTCAAGCCTTGAGAAACTACACATAGCTTCGTGCCGTCTACACCATTTCAAGGCTTGAAGCTAAGCAACGTGCACATGAGCATTGCGCCTCTCCCTTCATCGTCTCTCCACTTAGGGCTTATAAACCGCTGCGAGTGCCTCTTGCTTGGCAAGGTGGGACTAAAAACAGCTGCAGAAAGAATCAACTAAAAAACTCTATTACCGGTTCATGCCATGAACCAATACAAAAGGTGCTCGTGGGGCCCCAGCCTTCGAACCGTTCTAAAGGTGCTCGTGGGGCCCATCCTTAGAACCGGTACTAATAGAAAAAAGAATGAACAAGAAAACTATAATGAAACTCTAATAGCTAAAGGAATCAACTAAAAAGCTTTTATAAACCTCTAGTATTAGTGAAACTAAAATTATATAAAATTTATGCAACTAGAATTATCAAAGTATTTTCTATTCAAAACATTAAAAGCAAAAAGAAATTTCCATAAAATAAATAAAAAAAGCAAAAAATAAAATAAAATAAATAAGTAGAATCAAAATAAACTTTAATAAAAAACTAGAAACAAATTAAAATAAAATAAAATAAACTTTAGTAAAATAAATAAGTAGAAACAAAAAAAACTTTAATAAAATAAGTAAGTAGAAACAAAATAAAATAAACTTTAATAAAATAAAATAAATATAAATAGCAACAGTAAATACTTTGTTGTAAGTAGAAATAAAATTTTAAAAATAAAGCAACAAAGAAAAAAACTGGAAGAAAATAAAAAAGTGCCGCCTACTGGGCCACCACGGCCTGAATTCGACTAGAAACCCAATAATGGGCCAGGATTCAGGCTCGCAGCAGGCCCAGTAGGCCCACAGACACACACTAACAGGTTAGGCCCAAAAGGCTGTAGTTGAGAGGAGCTCGAGAGGCTGGGCGCAGCAGCGCTTATAACCCACTCTCGAGCTCTCTCAACTAGCGAGGTGGGACTAAACTTTTGACGCGGGCAGCACAAGGCCTTTGGTCCCGGTTGGTGGAACCAACCGGGACTAAAGGGTGCATTGGTACCGGTTGGTACCACCAACCGGGACTAAAGCTCTCGCTATCACTAGTAGAAAAAGGGTCAAACGTGCAGCACATTAGTGCCAGTTTGTATTAGAGCCGGCACTAATGTATACATTAGTGCCGGTTCCAACGGCTAGCCGGGCCGCTCTCATTAGTACCGGTTCGTGGCTAACCTTTAGCACCGGTTCGTGCCATGAACCGGTACTAATGAGGGTGGTGGCAGGATGTTGTCAGTCTGGGCCCCCTCCAGCACCTTTAGTACCGGTTCGTGCCACGAACCGGTACTATAGGTCCTCCTGCATATAAACCCTTCGTCCAGCTCGCTCTGTTCTTCCCCTTTCCCCTCTCCTCTCCTCTCTGTTCTTCCTCTTCTCCCCTCGAGCTCATCACACATTTTGCCCAAAATTTGTCAAGATTTGAAGGCCCCCATCCATTCAAGTGATCACAAAGGTTAGCAACTTTGTCCTTTCATCTCTCATTGCTAGATTAGCTCTTCCCATGCTTTGTATAGTTACTAATTTGTGAGTTTAGTAATTTGGGAGGAAATATATATATGTGCTAGTATTTGATTTATATGCAATTTGAGGTCAAAAATAACACTTAGTTTGCATATGTAGGTGTGGTTTACTTAGTGCCTTCTAAATCTCTGTCGTAACCACCGTCGATCGCCCGCACCGTCCCGTCACCGGCACCACCTTGTGGTGAGCCTCTTGTTCATGAAATTTTATATAAAAAATTTGATGTTTGTGTGATTTGGATATATAGTTAATCATGTAATAATTATCTTACCCGTACGTTGTTTGTTATACATAGTGCCATGGTTTTGATATCCGTCCCCGTCGGCCCTCGTCCTTGTTATGATTCGGATGTGGTATATTCTCTTTTAAAACTATTTGTTGCATTTCGTGTTTATGACAAATTATGCCCATCAAGTTGACATAGATATTTTTATCTAGGAGGTATGTGAACCAGAAATTCCAACCGACCCTATTGTCGAGAGGTTAAATTTAGTTGAAAGAGAAAACGAGTACTTGAAAGAAAAATTGAAAAGAATTGAGGGGGAGAAGATGGAATTGGAGTTGCATGTTGCCGATGTCGTTGATGATCACAAGATCAAGATCGAGAAAATGCGCTTGAAGAATAGAAAGATTAGAAAATATGCCATCGGTAGTGAGGCTTGGTATCATTATGCTGTTGGATCAATTGTTACCTTAGTTGCGATCTTGATCGCATTTGTTGTTGCATTTAAATGCTTTAGCTAGAGAGTTATTTGTTTGTTGCATTTAAGTGTTGTATGAACTTTATGTATGAACTTGTATTAATTTGGTCTATTCGGTGTTGTGTAATGAAGATGAGCCGGCAATGGATGTACGATGACCGATGCTCTCCCCAGTTCGTTGAGGGCGTGCATACTTTTCTGCTTGCGGATGAGGCAAACAAGCGGGCGGATGGTTTTATGCCTTGTCCATGTGCTGGCTATAAGAATGATCGCAATTACTCTACGTCAAGAACCATTCACGTCCACCTGTTTGAGTCCGGTTTCATGCCCCACTATAATGTTTGGACCAAGCACGGAGAAAGAGGGGTTATGATGGAAGACAATGAAGAAGAAGAGGACGACGAAAGCTATCCTGGCCATGGGTTCCCTGAATACGATGATACAACAATGGGGGAAGAAGCTGAGCCGGTAATGCGGGAAGAAGCTGAGCCGGCAATGCGGGAAAAAGTTTCACACCCAAAGATCTGGGATGTGATCGGCTTCACTATCATCACTTTCTTCTGTGTTTCACACCCAGGAGGGAATGTCTGTAATAGTTAGGGTAGTTATGTGTTTTGGCAGTTGAAACGCGAAGAAATTTTATGTGCAAACAAATTCTTTTCATGCATTTACTGATTTTTTTTCCAGCTAAATGACCCTAAAATTGAAAAGCAATTCAAATGAACTCAGAAAAGGTTGAAAGTTGGCATGGTATCATAATTTCATACAAATAGCATGTGCAAGAAAGTAGAGAGGGTTACGGCAAAAACTGGATGCACTTCATGTACAAAATGGACAATCACTTTCGAAGTATCAGGGTTTCCGACGAAAACTGAACTGTTACAAAGGCATTTCATTTTTTAAATAACCTAAGCATTACTAAATTGAATATAATGATAAAACACACTAATATTGAACATAAGAAAAAAGAATCACTGGAAAAACTTTTTTCAAAGTTAAGTTATTCACAAACTAGTGATTCACACAAATTTCAAATAATTCAAAATTTAAACTATTCAAATTTGAAATCTACCGGCACTAACAGAAAGTTTGTAATTTTTTGTACCTAAAGCAAAAATATTCACAAAGAAACTCTAAATACAGCAAAGAAAACAACTCAAAAATAAATAAAACAAAAAAAATAAAGCAAAAAAAAAATTAAGAAAAAAAGCCCGCCAACTGGGCCAAAGCGGCCTGCATACGACTAGCGACACAACCTTTCGTTGGGCCAGGATGCAGGCCCGCGAAGGCCTAGTAGGCCCACAAGGCGAGGAGGACAGGTAGGCCCAGTAGGCCTGATTAGGAGAGGAGCTCGAGAGAGCTACTGCACTGGGGCTTATAAACCAGTGCGGTAGCCCCTCGACTAGCGTGGTGGGACTAAACTTCCGCACCGCACCTGCGCCAGCGCACCCCCTTTAGTACCGGGTCGTGGTACAAACCGGTACTAAAGGGGGGACCTTTAGTACCGGTTTGTGCCACCACCCGGTACTAAAGGGGGTCGCTTCCCGCCGCCTGGCCTGGCCAAAACAGACCTTTAGTACCGGTTGGTGGCTCCAACCGGTACTAAAGGTGCCTTCTATATATGCAACTGCTACGAAAATTTCAGTTTCCCTCTGTTTTCGCCTTTGTTCCGTCGTCTTCGTCGCCGTTGCCGCCGCCCTCGATCGTCTCCGACGTCGCCGCTCGTCTCCGTCGCCGCCCCCGTCCCCGTCGCCGCCCCCGTCCCCGTCGCCGCCCTCGTCCCCGTCGCCGCCCCTGTCCCCGTCGCTGCCCTCGTCCCCGTCGCCGCCCCCGTCCCCGTCGCCGCCCTCGTCTCCGTCGCGCCGTCCCCGCCGTCGCCGCCCCGGCCGTCGCATCTGTTGGGGAACGTAGTAATTTCAAAAATTTTCCTACGCACACGCAAGATCATGGTGATGCATAGCAACGAGAGGGGAGAGTGTTGTCTACGTACCCTCGTAGACCCGAAGTGGAAGCAATCACAACGTAGAGGAAGTAGTTGTACGTTCTCCTCGCGATCCGACCGATCCCGGCGCCGTTACTCCGGCGCCCCCGAGTTCTTGACACACGTACAGCTCGATGACGTCCCTCGAACTCTGATCCAGCCAAGTGTCGAGGGAGAGTTCCGTCAGCACGACGGCGCGGTGACGATCTTGATGTTCTACCGGCGCAGAGCTTCGCCTAAGCTTCGTGACGATATGACCGAGGTGGAATATGGTGGAGGGGGGCACCGCACACGGCTAAGGAACGATCCGTAGATCAAACTTGTGTGTCCTAGGATGCCCCCCTGCCCCCGTATATAAAGGAGGGAGGGGGGAGGTGCGGCCGGCCCAAGGGAGGCGCGCCGGAGGAGTCCTACTCCCACCGGGAGTAGGACTCCCCCCCTTTCCTAGTTGGAGTAGGATTGGGGGGGGGGGGAGGGAAAGAGGAAAGGGGGGCGCCGCCCCCCCCCTCCTTGTCCTATTCGGACTAGGGGGGGAGGGGGTGCGCGGCCTGCCCTGGCCGGCCCCTCTTCCTTTCCCTCATGGCCCACTAAGGCCCATTAACCCCCGGGAGGGTTCCGGTAACCCCCCGGTACTCCGGTAAAATCCCGATTTCACCCGGAACTATTCCGAACTCCAAATATAGGCTTCCAATATATCAATCTTTATGTCTCGACCATTTCGAGACTCCTCGTCATGTCCGTGATCACATCCGGGACTCCGAACTTCTTCGGTACATCAAAATACATAAACTCATAATAACTGTCATCGAAACCTTAAGCGTGCGGACTCTACGGTTCGAGAACAATGTAGACACGACCGAGACACGTCTCCGGTCAATAACCAACAGCGGGACCTGGATGCCCATATTGGTTCCTACATATTCTACGAAGATCTTTATCGGTCAGACCGCATAACAACATACGTTGTTCCCTTTGTCATCGGTATGTTACTTGCCCGAGATTCGATCGTCGGTATCCAATACCTAGTTCAATCTCGTTACCGGCAAGTCTCTTTACTCGTTCTGTAATACATCATCTCACAGCTAACTCATTAGTTGTAATGCTTGCAAGGCTTAAGTGATGTGTATTACCGAGAGGGCCCAGAGATACCTCTCCGACAATCGGAGTGACAAAACCTAATCTCGAAATACGCCAACCCAACATCTGCCTTTGGAGACACCTGTAGTACTCCTTTATAATCACCCAGTTACGTTGTGACGTTTGGTAGCACCCAAAGTGTTCCTCCGGTAAACGGGAGTTGCATAATCTCATAGTTACAGGAACATGTATATGTCATGGATAAAAGCAGTAGCAACATACTAAACGATCGTGTGCTAAGCTAATGGAATGGGTCATGTCAATCAGATCATTCTACTAATGATGTGACCTTGTTAATCAAATAACAACTCCTTGTTCATGGTCAGGAAACATAACCATCTTTGATTAACAAGCTAGTCTAGTAGAGGCATACTAGTGACATCTTGTTTGTCTATGCATTCACACATGTATCATGTTTCCGGTTAATACAATTCAAGCATGAATGATAAACATTTATCATGAAATAAGGAAATAAATAATAACTTTATTATTGCCTCTAGGGCATATTTCCTTCAGTCTCCCACTTGCACTAGAGTCAATAATCTAGATTACATAGTAATGATTCTAACACCCATGGAGTCTTGGTGCTGATCATGTTTTGCTCGTGGAAGAGGCTTAGTCAACGGGTCTGCAACATTCAGATCCGTATGTATCTTGCAAATCTCTATGTCTCCCACCTGGACTAAGTCCCGGATGGAATTGAAGCGTCTCTTGATGTGCTTGGTCCTCTTGTGAAATCTGGATTCCTTCGCTAAGGCAATTGCTTCAGTATTGTCACAGAAGATTTTCATTGGACCCGATGCACTAGGTATGACACCTAGATCGGATATGAACTCCTTCATCCAGACTCCTTCGTTAGCTGCTTCCGAAGCTGCTATGTACTCCGCTTCACATGTAGATCCCGCTACGACGCTTTGTTTAGAACTGCACCAACTGACAGCTCCTCCGTTTAGTGTAAATACGTATCCGGTCTGCGATTTAGAATCGTCCGGATCAGTGTCAAAGCTTGCATCAACGTAACCGTTTACGATGAGCTCTTTGTCACCTCCATATACGAGAAACATATCCTTAGTCCTTTTCAGGTATTTCAGGATGTTCTTGACCGCTGTCCAGTGATCCACTCCTGGATTACTTTGGTACCTCCCTGCTAGGCTTATAGCAAGGCACACATCAGGTCTGGTACACAGCATTGCATACATGATAGAGCCTATGGCTGAAGCATAGGGAACATCTTTCATTTTCTCTCTATCTTCTGCAGTGGTCGGGCATTGAGTCTTACTCAACTTCACACCTTGTAACACAGGCAAGAACCCTTTCTTTGCTTGATCCATTTTGAACTTCTTCAAAATTTTGTCAAGGTATGTGCTTTGTGAAAGTCCAATTAAGCGTCTTGATCTATCTCTATAGATCTTAATGCCCAATATGTAAGCAGCTTCACCGAGGTCTTTCATTGAAAAACTCTTATTCAAGTATCCCTTTATGCTATCCAGAAATTCTATATCATTTCCGATCAGCAATATGTCATCTACATATAATATCAGAAATGCTATAGAGCTCCCACTCACTTTCTTGTAAATACAGGCTTCTCCAAAAGTCTGTATGAACCCAAATGCTTTGATCACACTATCAAAGCGTTTATTCCAACTCCGAGATGCTTGCACCAGTCCATAAATGGATCGCTGGAGCTTGCACACTTTGTTAGCTCCCTTTGGATCGATAAAACCTTCTGGTTGCATCATATACAACTCTTCTTCCAGAAATCCATTCAGGAATGCAGTCTTTACATCCATTTGCCAAATTTCATAATCATAAAATGCGGCAATCGCTAACATGATTCGGACAGACTTAAGCATCGCTACGGGTGAGAAGGTCTCATCGTAGTCAATCCCTTGAACTTGTCGAAAACCCTTTGCGACAAGTCGAGCTTTGTAGACAGTAACATTACCGTCAGCGTCAGTCTTCTTCTTGAAGATCCACTTGTTTTCTATTGCTTGCCTACCCTCGGGCAAGTCAACCAAAGTCCATACTTTGTTTTCATACATGGATCCCATCTCAGATTTCATGGCCTCAAGCCATTTTGCGGAATCTGGGCTCACCATCGCTTCTTCATAGTTCGTAGGTTCATCATGATCTAGTAGCACGATTTCCAGAACAGGATTACCGTACCACTCTGGTGCGGATCTTACTCTGGTTGATCTACGAGGTTCTGTAGCAACTTGATCTGAAGTTTCATGATCAACATCATCAACTTCCTCACTACTTGGTGTAGGTGTCTCAGAAACCGGTTTCTGCGACAAACTACTTTCAAGTAAAGGAGAAGGTACAATTACCTCATCAAGTTCTACTTTCCTCCCACTCACTTCTTTCGAGAGAAACTCCTTCTCTAGAAAGGATCCATTCTTAGCAACGAATGTCTTGCCTTCGGATCTGTGATAGAAGGTGTACCCAACTGTCTCCTTTGGGTATCCTATGAAGGCACATTTCTCCGATTTGGGTTCGAGCTTATCAGGTTGAAGCTTTTTCACATAAGCATCGCATCCCCAAACTTTAAGAAACGACAACTTTGGTTTCTTGCTAAACCACAGTTCATAAGGTGTCGTCTCACCGGATTTCGACGGTGTTCTATTCAGTGTGAATGCGGCCGTCTCTAGAGCATAACCCCAAAACGATAGCGGTAAATCTGTAAGAGACATCATAGATCGCACCATATCTAGTAAAGTACGATTACGACGTTCGGACACACCATTACGCTGTGGTGTTCCGGGTGGCGTGAGTTGCGAAACTATTCCGCATTGTTTCAAATGTAGACCAAACTCGTAACTCAAATATTCACCTCCACGATCAGATCGCAGAAATTTAATTTTCTTGTTACGATGATTTTCAACTTCACTCTGAAATTCTTTGAACTTTTCAAATCTTTCAGACTTATGTTTCATTAAGTAGATATACCCATATCTGCTTAAGGTATCTGTGAAGGTGAGAAAATAACGATATCCGCCACGAGCCTCAACATTCATCGGACCACATACATCTGTATGTATGATTTCCAACAAATCTGTTGCTCTCTCCATAGTACCGGAGAACGGGGTTCTAGTCATCTTGCCCATGAGGCACGGTTCGCAAGTGCCAAGTGATTCATAATCAAGTGACTCCAAAAGTCCATCAGTATGGAGTTTCTTCATGCGCTTTACACCGATATGACCTAAACGGCAGTGCCACAAATAAGTTGCACTATCATTATCAACTCTGCATCTTTTGGTTTCAACATTATGAATATGTGTATCACTACTATCGAGATTCATCAAAAATAGACCACTCTTCAAGGGTGCATGACCATAAAAGATATTACTCATATAAATAGAACAACCATTATTCTCTGATTTAAATGAATAACCGTCTCGCATCAAACAAGATCCAGATATAATGTTCATGCTCAACGCAGGCACCAAATAACAATTATTTAGGTCTAAAACTAATCCCGAAGGTAGATGTAGAGGTAGCGTGCCGATCGCGATCACATCGACTTTGGAACCATTTCCCACGCGCATCGTCACCTCGTCCTTTGCCAGTGTTCGCTTAATCCGTAGTCCCTGTTTCGAGTTGCAAATATTAGCAACAGAACCAGTATCAAATACCCAGGTGCTACTGCGAGCTCTAGTAAGGTACACATCAATAACATGTATATCACATATACCTTTGTTCACCTTGCCATCCTTCTTATCCGCCAAATACTTGGGGCAGTTCCGCTTCCAGTGACCAGTCTGCTTGCAGTAGAAGCACTCAGTTTCAGGCTTAGGTCCAGACTTGGGTTTCTTCTCCTGAGCAGCAACTTGCTTGCTGTTCTTCTTGAAGTTCCCCTTCTTCTTCCCTTTGCCTTTCTTCTTGAAACTAGTGGTCTTATTGACCATCAACACTTGATGCTCCTTTTTGATTTCTACCTCCGCAGCCTTTAGCATTGCGAAGAGCTCAGGTATAGTCTTTACTAACCCTTGCATATTATAGTTCATCACGAAGCCTTTGTAGCTTGGTGGCAGTGATTGAAGAATTCTGTCAGTGACACAATCATCCGGAAGATTAACTCCCAATTGTGTCAAGTGATTGTAGTACCCAGACATTCTGAGTATGTGCTCACTAACAGAACTATTCTCCTCCATCTTGCAGCTATAGAACTTATTGGAGACTTCATATCTCTCAATCCGGGCATTCTGTTGGAATATTAACTTCAACTCCTGGAACATCTCATATGCTCCATGACGTTCAAAACGTCGTTGAAGTCCCGGTTCTAAGCCGTAAAGCATGGCACACTGAACTATAGAGTAGTCATCAGCTTTGCTCTGCCAGACGTTCATAACATCTGGTGTTGCTCCAGCAGCAGGCCTGGCACCCAGCGGTGCATCCAGGACGTAACTCTTCTGTGCAGCAATGAGGATAATCCTCAGGTTACGGACCCAGTCCGTGTAATTGCTACCATCATCTTTCAACTTTGCTTTCTTAAGGAACGCATTAAAATTCAACGGAACAACAGCACGAGCCATCTATCTACAATCAAACATAAACAAGCAAGATACTATCAGGTACTAAGTTCATGATAATTTTAAGTTCAATTAATCATATTACTTAAGAACTCCCACTTAGACAGACATATCTCTAGTCATCTAAGTGATCACGTGATCCAAATCAACTAAACCATTACCGATCATCACGTGAAATGGAGTAGTTTTCAATGGTGAACATCTTATGTTGATCATATCTACTATATGATTCACGCTCGACCTTTCGGTCTCCGTGTTCCGAGGCCATATCTGCATATGCTAGGCTCGTCAAGTATAACCCGAGTATTCTGCGTGTGCAAAACTGGCTTGCACCCGTTGTAGATGGACGTAGAGCTTATCACACCCGATCATCACGTGGTGTCTGGGCACGACGAACTTTGGCAACGGTGCATACTCGGGGAGAACACTTCTTGATAATTTAGTGAGAGATCATCTTATAATGCTACCGTCAATCAAAGCAAGATAAGATGCATAAAAGATAAACATCACATGCAAATCAATATAAGTGATATGATATGGTCATCATCATCTTGTGCTTCGTGATCTCCATCTCTGCAGCACCACCATGATCACCATCATCACCGGCGCGATACCTTGATCTCCATCGTAGCATCGTTGTCGTCTCGCCAAACTTATGCTTCTACGACTATCGCTACCGCTTAGTGATAAAGTAAAGCATTACAGGGCGATTGCATTGCATACAATAAAGCGACAACCATATGGCTCCTGCCAGTTGCCGATAACTTCGGTTACAAAACATGATCATCTCATACAATAAAATATAGCATCACGTCTTGACCATATCACATCACAACATGCCCTGCAAAAACAAGTTAGACGTCCTCTACTTTGTTGTTGCAAATTTTACGTGGCTGCTACGGGCTTAAGCAAGAACCAATCTCACCTACGCATCAAAACCACAACGATACTTCGTCAAATAGACTCCGTTTTAACCTTCTCAAGGACCGGGCGTAGCCACACTCGGTTCAACTAAAGTGAGAGAGACAGACACCCGCCAGTCACCTTTAAGCAACGAGTGCTCGTAGCGGTGAAACCAGTCTCGCGTAAGCGTACGCGTAATGTCGGTCCGGGCCGCTTCATCTCACAATACCGCTGAACCAAAGTATGACATGCTGGTAGGTAGTATGACTTGTAT
Organism: Triticum timopheevii; assembly: GCA_963921465.1. NCBI lineage: Eukaryota > Viridiplantae > Streptophyta > Magnoliopsida > Poales > Poaceae > Triticum > Triticum timopheevii. Next base: position 624,064,388 of record OY997270.1, on the reverse strand, counting down.
CGCCCACAACTCACTTGTGTTCTACTCGTGCAAAACATCAAACCATAGAAAAAACCTAGGCTCTGATACCACTGTTGGGGAACGTAGTAATTTCAAAAATTTTCCTACGCACACGCAAGATCATGGTGATGCATAGCAACGAGAGGGGAGAGTGTTGTCTACGTACCCTCGTAGACCCGAAGCGGAAGCAATCACAACGTAGAGGAAGTAGTTGTACGTTCTCCTCGCGATCCGACCGATCCCGGCGCCGTTACTCCGGCGCCCCCGAGTTCTTGACACACGTACAGCTCGATGACGTCCCTCGAACTCCGATCCAGCCAAGTGTCGAGGGAGAGTTCCGTCAGCACGACGGCGTGGTGATGATCTTGATGTTCTACCGGCGCAGAGCTTCGCCTAAGCTTCGTGACGATATGACCGAGGTGGAATATGGTGGAGGGGGGCACCGCACACGGCTAAGGAACGATCCGTAGATCAAACTTGTGTGTCCTAGGGTGCCCCCCTGCCCCCGTATATAAAGGAGGGAGGGGGGAGGTGCGGCCGGCCCAAGGGAGGCGCGCCGGAGGAGTCCTACTCCCACCGGGAGTAGGACTCCCCCCCTTTCCTAGTTGGAGTAGGATTGGGGGGGGAGGGAAAGAGGAAAGGGGTGCGCCGCCCCCCCCCCTCCTTGTCCTATTCGGACTAGGGGGGGAGGGGGCGCGCGGCCTGCCCTGGCCGGCCCCTCTTCCTTTCCCTCATGGCCCACTAAGGCCCATTAACCCCCGGGAGGGTTCCGGTAACCCCCCGGTACTCCGGTAAAATCCAGATTTCACCCGGAACTATTCCGAACTCCAAATATAGGCTTCCAATATATCAATCTTTATGTCTCGACCATTTCGAGACTCCTCGTCATGTCCGTGATCACATCCGGGACTCCGAACTTCTTCGGTACATCAAAATACATAAACTCATAATAACTGTCATCGAAACCTTAAGCGTGCGGACCCTACGGTTCGAGAACAATGTAGACATGACCGAGACACGTCTCCGGTCAATAACCAACAGCGGGACCTGGATGCCCATATTGGTTCCTACATATTCTACGAAGATCTTTATCGGTCAGACCGCATAACAACATACGTTGTTCCCTTTGTCATCGGTATGTTACTTGCCCGAGATTCGATCGTCGGTATCCAATACCTAGTTCAATCTCGTTACCGGCAAGTCTCTTTACTCGTTCTGTAATACATCATCTCACAGCTAACTCATTAGTTGTAATGCTTGCAAGGCTTAAGTGATGTGTATTACCGAGAGGGCCCAGAGATACCTCTCCGACAATCGGAGTGACAAAACCTAATCTCGAAATACGCCAACCCAACATCTGCCTTTGGAGACACCTGTAGTACTCCTTTATAATCACCCAGTTACGTTGTGACGTTTGGTAGCACCCAAAGTGTTCCTCCGGTAAACGGGAGTTGCATAATCTCATAGTTACAGGAACATGTATATGTCATGGATAAAAGCAGTAGCAACATACTAAACGATCGTGTGCTAAGCTAATGGAATGGGTCATGTCAATCAGATCATTCTACTAATGATGTGACCTTGTTAATCAAATAACAACTCCTTGTTCATGGTCAGGAAACATAACCATCTTTGATTAACAAGCTAGTCTAGTAGAGGCATACTAGTGACATCTTGTTTGTCTATGCATTCACACATGTATCATGTTTCCGGTTAATACAATTCAAGCATGAATGATAAACATTTATCATGAAATAAGGAAATAAATAATAACTTTATTATTGCCTCTAGGGCATATTTCCTTCAGCATCGCCGTCGCCTCGCCGTCGCCTCGCCTCGCCGTCGCCTCTCCTCGCCGTCGCCTCGCCGTCGCCGTCGTCCTCCATCCCCGAGTCCGTACACACACACACATAAGCATTAGATAATTAGTCCTTAATTAGTATAGATAATTAGTCTTTAATTAGTTTAGATTATTTAGATTATTATTTTGTATGTTTAATTAGTTTAGATAATTAGTGTTTAATTAGTTTAGATTATTTAGATTATTATTTTTTCACTATTATATATGTATGAATGCATGTTAGATGGATATAATTAGTGCTTAATCAGTTAGAAATTAGTGTTATATAGAAATGTTAGAAATTAGTGTTATATAGAAATGTTAGAAATGTTAGAAATTTTAGTGTTATTTAGATTATTTAGATTAGCATAATTATTGTTATATAGAAATGTTAGAAATTTTAGTTATCAAAATCCAATCATTAAAAAAATGTTACTTTTTGCGGGCATATAGCTAGTATTTGTTCTCGACGATGCCCGGCCCACATCCTCGCCGTCGACACATGGAAGATAAATGAACGTCTTGAAAAGGAAGTAGAGGACATCATGCTAGAGTTATTGAAGCGCCTCAAATACAATGAAGATATACTACTTCCTTACCACTTCCAGTGAGTCACACTGTCTTGTACTACAAATTTTCTGTTTTTGCCTACTAGCTAGCTACATGTTTTTGCTTACATATGCCCGCTTAATTAAGACATGTAAACGTGTGTGCATGCAGATTTCACTGGGTCTTGTGTATTATTAAAGTTGACGCCGGAACAGTTGAAGTACTGGACTCACTAATCTAAAAAAAAAACTGACTTTAACATCTTGTATGGGATAGTCAACAGGTAATTTCAATCATTATTAACTATATATCTCGGCCTATTAGTTCGTCATTTCATGATATGAACTATTTAATAACCCCTTTATTCATTTTCTTTGTCGGCGGGCAGGGCTTGGGCAAGATTCATCAGCGTCATGGAAGGTGAATGGAAACAAAAGCTTCAATGGTTTCGACCCAAGGTAAGTAATTAAGTAGTACTAGCTAGCTAGCTAACTGTCATCTCTTTAATTATCATGCTTGATTAATTTTTATCTGATCAAATTCCATTCTCGTAAAGGCCCTGAAGCAGGCGCAGGGGACTGATCTGTGTGCGTTCTGCGTTTGCGAGAACATTCGCATGATGGCGTCCGAAAGGAGCAGATCTCAAAGACAGCAATGGGTACGCTTATCAGAACACTATTCACAATTTTTACACCATTATCGATATCTAGTCACACAACTAATACACATGCATATTGATCTCCTTCTTAACAGTTCAAAGAGGTGCGGGAGAAGCTCATAGAAAGGGAGCGCGTAGAAGCACTTCAAGAGGAAATAGCGGGATTTTTGCTCGACCAGGTCATCAATCCGAATGGAGAATTCTATTACCCGCTACCGCCCCCATGAAAACCACTTTCAATTGTCATCGTGCTCCGAAGGCACCAATTAGGCTAATGCCACTGGCTCCGAAGGCAACATTCATATGTAGGAGAAATTGTATATAGCTATACATGTGTGTATGTGTGAATTAATTAATATGGTGGTTTAATTTGTGAGACATTGATGTGATATATATATGCATGATTGGTTCTACTAGAAATTCTATATATATATATATATATATGCATAACGTGTACAATGTGTAGTATCGTAAAATACCAGCAAACGAAAAAGAATTAAAATGGAAACACAAATTAAATGAAAAAGAAATCATAAAACTAAAAAACCCCCAAACCTTATAGTACCGGTTGGTCTTACCAACCGGTACTAAAGGGCTCCAGGTCCCCGGAGCTGGCTTGTGCCACGTGGTTGCCCTTTAGCACCGGTTCGTGCTGAACCGGTACTAAAGGGGGGGGGGGGGCTTTAGTGACCACAAATTAGTGTCGGTTATGTAACCGGCACTATAGGGCCTTACGAACCGGTGCTAATGCCCGGTTCTGCACTAGTGTATATATACAACACTTGTCAAAATTTTCATTCAGTTCCTCCCCCGATGACGCCGACGACATCGGCGCCGCCAGGCTGCCCCGACGCCATCCGCCGCCCCTGCCAACGCCGAAGACATCGATGCCGCCAGGTGATACGTCTCTAACATATCTATAATTTTTGATTGTTCCATGCTATTGTATTACCCCTTTTGGATGTTTATGGGCTTTATTTTACACATTTATATCATTTTTGGGACTAACATACTAACCGGAGGCCCAACCCATATTGCTGTTTTTTTTGCCTATTTCAGTATTTCGAAGAAAAGGAAGCGTGATTTTTGGGAGCGTGATATTTGGAACGAACGTGACACAGAGGACTTGGAGTGCAAGTCAAGAAGCAGCCGAGGCTCCCACGAGATAGGAGGGCGCTCCACCCTCCCTATAGGGCGCGCCCCCTGTCTCGTGGGCCCCTCGGGCGGCCACCGACGTACTTCTTCCTCCTATATATACACACGTACCCCGAAAACATCCAGGAGGAGGACGAAACACAATTTCCACCACCGTAACCTTCTTTATCCGCGAGATCCCATCTTGGAGCCTTCGTCGGCGTTCTATCGGAGGGGGAATCGACCATGGAGGGCTTCTACATCAACATGCTTGCCCCTCAGATGAGTTGTGAGTAGTTTACCACAGACCTACGGGTCCATAGTTGTTAGCTAGATGGCTTCTTCTCTCTTTTTGGATCTCAATACAATGTTCTCCCCCTCTCTTGTGGAGATCTATTCGATGTAAACTCTTTTTGCGGTGTGTTTGTCGATATTCGATGAATTGTGGGTTTATGATCAAGTTTGTCTATGAATAATATTTGAATCTTCTCTGAATTCTTTTATGATTGAGTTATCTTTGCAAGTCTCTTCGAATTATCAGTTTGGTTTGGCCTACTAGATTTATCTTTCTTGCCATGGGAGAAGTGCTTAGCTTTGGGTTCAATCTTGCGGTGTCCTTACCGAGTGACAGAAAGGGTTGCAAGGCACGTATTGTATTGTTGCCATCGAGGATAACAAGATGGGGTTTATATCATATTGCTTGAGTTTAACCCTCTACATCATGTCATCTTGCTTAATGCGTTACTCTGTTCTTATGAACTTAATACTCTAGATGCAGGCAGGAGTCGGTCAATGTGTGGAGTAATAGTAGTAGATGCAGGCAGGAGTCAGTCTTCTTGTTATGGACGTGATGCCTATATACATGATCATGCCTAGATAATCTCATAATTATTCGCTTTTCTATCAATTGCTCGACAGTAATTTGTTCACCCACCGTAATACTTATGCTATCTTGAGAGAAGCCACTAGTGAAACCTATGGCCCCCGGGTCTATCTCTTATCATATTTGCTTCCAATCTACTTTTATTTGCATCTTTACTTTTTTTCATCTATATTATAAAATACCAAAAATATATTTATCTTATCTTACTATATTTATTAGATATCACTTTCCCAAGTGGCCGGACAACCCCTTTATTGCATTGGTTGCGAGCTCTTTGTTTGTTTGTGTAGGTGCGTGGTGAAGGAAATATGCCCTAGAGGCAATAATAAAGTTATTATTTATTTCCTTATATCATGATAAATGTTTATTATTCATGCTAGAATTGTATTAACCGGAAACATAATACATGTGTGAATACATAGACAAACATAACGTCACTATGCCTCTACTTGACTAGCTCGTTTATCAAAGATGGTTATGTTTCCTAGCCATGGACAAAAGAGTTGTCATTTGATTAACGGGATCACATCATTAGGAGAATAATGTGATTGACATGACCCATTCCGTTAGCCTAGCACTTGATCGTTTAGTATGTTGCTATTGCTTTCTTCATGACTTATACATGTTCCTGTAACTATGAGATTATGCAACTCCCGTTTACCGGAGGAACACTTTGGGTGCTACCAAATGTCACAACGTAACTGGGTAATTATAAAGGAGTACTACAGGTGTCTCCAAAGGTACATGTTGGGTTGGCGTATTTCGAGATTAGGTTTTGTCACTCCGATTGTCGGAGAGGTATCTCTGGCCCTCTCAGTAATGCACATCACTATAAGCCTTGCAAGCAATGTGACTAATGAGTTAGTTGCGGGATGATGCATTACATAACGAGTAAAGAGACTTGCCGGTAACGAGATTGAACTAGGTATTGGGATACCGACGATCGAATCTCGGGCAAGTAACATACCGATGACAAAGGGAACAACGTATGTTGTTATGCGGTTTGACCGATAAAGATCTTCGTAGAATATGTGGGAGCCAATATGAGCATCCAGGTTCCGCTATTGGTTATTGACCGAGAATAGTTCTAGGTCATGTCTACATTGTTCTCGAACCCGTAGGGTCCGCATGCTTAAGGTTTCAATGACAGTTATATTATGAGTTTATGAGTTTTGATGTACCGAAGGAGTTCGGAGTCCCGGATGAGATCGGGGACATGACGAGGAGTCTCGAAATGGTCGAGACGTAAAGATCGATATATTGGACGACTATATTTGGAGTTCGGAAAGGTTCCGAGTGATTCGGGTATTTTTCGGAGTACCGGAGAGTTACGGGAATTCGCCGGGGAGTATATGGGCCTTATTGGGCCATACGGGAATAGAGGAGATAGGCCGAAAGGAAGGAGGCGCGCAGCCCCCCCCCCCCCCTGGTCCAAATTGGACAAGGGGTGCGGCCCCCTTTTCCTTCCTCCTCTCCCCCTCTTTCCCCCTTCTCCTACTCCAACAAGGAAGGAGGGAGTCCTACTCCCGGTGGGAGTAGGACTCCCCTTGGCGCGCCCCTACTAGGCCGGCCGCCCCCTCCCCCCTTGCTCCTTTATATACGGGGGCAGGGGCACCTCTAGGCAGAACAACAATTGATCCCTTGGATCTCTTAGCCGTGTGTGGTGCCCCCCTCCACCATAATCCACCTCGATAATATCGTAGCGGTGCTTAGGCGAAGCCCTGCGTCGGTAGTACATCAAGATCGTCACCACGCCGTCGTGCTGACGAAACTCTTCCTCGACACTCGGCTAGATCGGAGTTCGAGGGACGTCATTGAGCTGAACGTGTGCTAGAACTCGGAGGTGCCGTAGTTTCGGTGCTTGATCGGTCGGGCCGTGAAGACGTACAACTACATCAACCGCGTTGTTCTAACGCTTCCGCTTTCGGTCTATGAGGGTACGTGGACACACTCTCCCCTCTCGTTGCTATCCATCACCATGATCTTGCATGTGCGTAGGAATTTTTTTGAAATTACTACATTCCCCAACACGTGGGACTTTTGAGGAGCCTCCTACTGGATTGATACCTTGGTTATCAAAAACTGAGGGAAATACTTACGCTACTATTGCTGCATCACCCTCTCCTCTTCGAGGAAAACCAACGCAAGCTCAAGACGTAGCAAGAAGGATTTCTGGCGCCGTTGCCGGGGAGGTTTTCGCTCAAGTCAAGACATACCAAGTACCCATGACAAACCCATCTCCCTCGCATTTACATTATTTGCCATTTGCCTCTCGTTTTCCTCTCTCCCACTTCACTCTTGCCGTTTTATTCACCCTCTCTATCCCAATCTCCTCCTCTCTCTTTCGCTTGCCTTTTTCTGTTTGCTTGGGTGTTGGATTACTTGTTGCCATGGCACAAGATAATACCAAATTGTGTGATTTCTCTAATACCAATAATAATGATTTCCATAGTACTACGATTGCTCCTCTTAATGGTGTTGAGTCTTGTGAAATCAATACTGCTTTGCTGAATCTTGTTATGAAAGATCAATTCGCCGGCCTTCCTAGCGAAGATGCCGCTACTCATCTAAACAACTTTGTTGATTTGTGTGATATGCAAAAGAAGAAAGATACGGATAACAATATTGTCAAATTGAACTTATTTCCGTTTTCACTTAGAGATCGTGCTAAAGTTTGGTTTTCGTCTTTGCCTAAAAATAGTATTGATTCTTGGAACAAGTGCAAAGATGCTTTTATCTCTAAGTATTTTCCTCCCGCTAAGATCATCACTCTTAGGAACGATATTATGAATTTTAAACAACTTGATCATGAGCATGTTTCCCAATCTTGGTAAAGAATGAAATTGATGCTTCGCAATTGCCCTACTCATGGTTTGAATTTATGGATGATCATACAAAATTTTTATGCCGGTTTGAACTTTGCTTCTAGAAATCTCTTAGATTCGGCTGTGGGAGGCACGTTTTTGGAAATCACATTAGGAGATGCTACAAAACTTCTTGATAATATTATGGCTAATTATTCTCAATGGCACACCGAAAGATCTTCTAGTAAAAAAGTGCATGCTATAGAAGAAATCAATGTTTTGAGTGGAAAGATGAATGAATTATGAAATTGTTTGCTACTAAAAATACTCCTCTTGATCCCAATGATATGCCTTTGTCTTCTTTGATTGAGAATAATAATGAATCTATGGAAGTGAATTTTGTTGGTAGGAATAGTTTTGGAAACAATGCTTATAGAGGAAACTTTAATGCTAGACCGTTCCCTAGTAATTCCTCTAATAATTATTGAAATTCCTACAGTAATTCTTATGGTAATTTTAATAAGATGCCCTCTGATTTTGAGAATAGTGTGAAAGAATTTATGATTTCTCAAAAGAATTATAATGCTTTGCTTAAAGAAAAATTGCTCAAAATTGATGATTTGGCTAGGAACGTTGATAGACTTTCGCTTGATGTTGATTCTCTTAAACTTAGACCTTCTCCTCCTAAGCATGATATCAATGAATCTCTCAAAGTAATGAGAATTTCCATTGACGAGTGCAAGGAAAGAACCGCTAGATTGCGTGCTAAAAAAGATAGCTTTATAAAAGCGTGTTCTTCTAGTTTCCATGAAAATAATGATGAGGATCTTAAAGTTATTGATGCGTCTCCTATTAGATTTATGTTTTGCAATATGAATTTTGATGATTTTGGGACTGATGATGAATCAACTTTGCCTAGAAGGTGTCCCAAGAATTCGGAGTCTTTAGATCTTGATGCTAAATTTGGTAAAAGTGAGATTGGAGAGGTCTCAACTTTAAATAACGTTGAACCCACTATCTCGGATTTCAAGGAATTTGATTATGATAATTTTTCTTTATAATGTTGTATTTCCTTGTTGCAATCCGTTGTTAATTCTCCTCATGCTTATAGTCAAAATAAAGCTTTTACCAAACATATCGTTGATGCCTTGATGCAATCTTATGATGAAAAACTTAATTTGGAAGTTTCTATACCTAGAAAACTTAATGATGAGTGGGAACCTACTATAAAGATTAGAATTAAAGATCATGAGTGTTTTGCTTTGTGTGATTTGGGTGCTAGTGTTTCCACGATTCCAAAAACTTTATGTGATATTCTAGGTTTCCATGATCTTGATGATTGCTCTTTAAATTTGCACCTTGCGGATTCCACCATTAAAAAAGCCTACGGGAAGGATCAATGATGTTCTTATTGTTGCAAATAGAAATTTGGTGCCCGTAGATTTTATCGTTCTTGATATAGATTGCAATCTTTCTTGCCCTATTATTCTTGGTAGACCTTTCCTTAGAACGATTGGCGCGATTATTGATATGAAGGAAGGGAATATTAGATTCCAATTTCCATTAAAGAAAGGCATGGAGCACTTTCCAAGAAAGAAAGTCAAATTACCTTATGAATCTATCATGCGGGCTACTTATGAATTTAGTGCCAAAGATGGCACTCGTTAGATCTATCTTTGATTTTATGCCTAGCTAGGGGCGTTAAACGATAGCGCTAGTTGGGAGGCAACCAAAGTTTCTTTATGTTTTTTTGTTTTTGCTCCTGTTTAGTAATAAATCTTGCATCTACCTTCTGTTTAGATGTGTTTTTATCTTTTAATTAATGTTTGTGCCAAGTAGAACCTATAGGATAACCTATGATGATAGTTGATTTGATTCTGCTGAAAAACATAAACTTTGCGTGTACGAATTTAATTTTGTTAAATCACAGGAAAGTGATTTTGCGTTGATTACTTTTTCAGCTGATCAATAAAAAAAATTTCCAGGACTTCCTATTTTGGTAGGAGTTTTATAGTTCCAGAAGTTTGCGTTAGTTACAGATTTCTACAGACTGTTCTGGTTTTGACAGATTCTGTTTTTCGTGTGTTGTTTGCTTATTTTGATGCATCTATGGCTAGTAAAATAGTTTACAAACCATAGAGAAGTTGGAATACAGTAGGTTTAACACCAAAATAAATAAAGAATGTGTTCATTAAAGTACCTTATGTGATGGTTTTGTTTTCTTTAACTAACGGAGCTTATAAGATTTCCTATTGAGTTTTTGTGTTGTGAAGTTTTCACGTTTTGGGTAAAGCTTTTATGGACTATGGAATAAAGGGTGGCAAGAGCCTAAGCTTGGGGATGCCCATGGCACCCCAAGACATTCAAGAATAGCCAAAAGCCTAAGCTTGGGGATGCCCCGGGAAGGCATCCCCTCTTTCGTCTTCGTTCATTGGTAACTTTACTTGGAGCTATATTTTTATTCGCCACATGATATGTGTTTTGCTTGGAGCGTCGTGTATTATATTAGTCTTTGATTTTTAGTTTACCACAATCATCCTTGATGTACACACCTTTTGGGAGAATACTATTTGATTAGAATTTGCTAGAATACTCTATGTGCTTCACTTATATCTTTTGAGCTTGATAGTTTTTGCTCTAGTGCTTCAGTTATATCTTTTAGAGCATGGTGGTGTCTTAATTTTGAAGAAATTTCTAGTCTCTCATGCTTAACTTATATTATTTTGAGAGTCTTTTAGAACAGCATGGTATTTAATATGGTCACAAAATTGGTCCTAGAATGATGAGCATCCAAGTTGGGTATAATAAAAACTATCATAGAAAGTGAATTGGATGCTATGATCAATTTGATGCTTGGTAATTGTTTTGAGATATGGAGGTAGTGATATTAAAGTTATGCTAGTTGGGTGATTATGAATTTAAAGAATGCTTGTGTTGAAGTTTGTGATTCCCGTAGCATGCACGTATAGTGAACCGCTTTGTGATGAAGTTGGAGCACAATTTTATTTATTGAGTGTCTTCCTTATGAGTGGCGGTCAGGGACGAGCAATGGTCTTTTTCTACCAATCTATCCCCCTAGGAGCATGCGCGTAGTGCTTTGGTTTTTGATGACTTCTAAATTTTTGCAACAAGTATATGAGTTCTTTTGACTAATGTTGAGTCCATGGATCATACGCACCCTTTCACCCTTCCATCATTGCTAGCCTCTCTTGTACCATGCAACTTTCGCCGGTACCATACACCCACCATATACCTTCCTCAAAACAGCCACCATACCTACCTATTATGGCATTTCCATAGCCATTCCGAGATATATTGCCATGCAACTTTCCACCGTTCCGTTCATATGACACACATTAATTTTGTCATATTGCTCTTTGCATGATCAGGTAGTTGACATTGTATTTGTGGCAAGGCCACCTTCATAATTTTCATACATGTCACTCTTGATTCATTGCATATCCCGGTACACCGCCGGAGGCATTCATATAGAGTCATAACTTGTTCTAGCTTTGAGTTGTAAATCCATAAAAGTGTGATGATTTTCATTATTAGAGCATTGTCCTAGTGAGGAAAGGATGATGAAGACTATGATTCCCCCACAAGTCGGGATGAGACTTCGGACTTTACAAAAAGAAAAAAAGAGAAGAAAAAGAAAAAGAGAAAGGCCAAAAAGAAAAAAAAAGAAGGCCGAAGAAAAAAAGAAAAAAAAGAAAATAAAAAAATGAGAGAAAAAGATAGAAGGGACAATGCTACTATCTCTTTTTCCACACTTGTGCCTCAAAGTAGCACCATGATCTTCATGATAGAGAGTCTCATATGTTGACACTTTCATATACTAGTGGGAATTTGTCATTATAGAACTTGGCTTGTATATTCCAATGATGGGCTTCCTCAAAAGTGCCCTAGGTCTTCATGAGCAAGTCCGTTGGATGCACACCCACTTAGTTTCTTTTATTGAGCTTTCATATATTTATAGCTCTAGTGCATCCGTTGCATGGCAATCCCTACTCACTCACATTGATATCCATTAATGGGCATCTCCATAGCCCGTTGATTCGCCTAGTTGATGTGAGACTATCTTCTCTTTTTTTGTCTTCTCCACAACCACCATTCTATTCCACATATAGTGCTATGTCCATGGCTCACGCTCATGTATTGCGTGAAAGTTGAAAGAGTTTGAGATTATTAAAGTATGAAACAATTGCTTGGCTTGTCATCGGGGTTGTGCATGATTAAATACTTTGTGTGATGAAGATAGAGCAACAGCCATGTTATTTTGTAGGGATAACTTTCTTTGGCCATGTTATTTTGAGAAGACATGATTACTTTGATTAGTATGCTTGAAGTGTTACTATTTCTTTTATCAATATGAACTTTTATTTTGTATCATTTGGATCTGAACATTCATGCCACAATAAATTACATTATAAATTATGCTAGGTAGCATTCCACATAAAAAATTCTCTTTTTATCATTTACCTACTCGAGGACGAGCAGGAATTAAGCTTGGGGATGCTTGATACATCTCCAACGTATCTATAATTTTTGATTGTTCCATGCTATTATATTACCCCTTTTGGATGTTTATGGGCTTTATTTTACACATTTAGATCATTTTTGGGACTAACCTACTAACCGGAGGCCCAGCCCATATTGCTGTTTTTTTGCCTATTTCAGTATTTCGAAGAAAAGGAATATCGAACGGAGTCCAAACGGAATGAAACCTTCGGGAGCGTGATTTTTGGAACGAACATGATCCAGAGGACTTGGAGTGCAAGTAAAGAAGTAGACGAGACTCCCACGAGATAGGAGGGCGCCCCCCCTATAGGGCGCGCCCCCTGTCTCGTGGGCCCCTCGGGCAGCCACCGACGTACTTCTTCCTCCTATATATACCTACGTACCCCGAAAACATCCAGGAGGAGGACGAAACACAATTTCCACCACGGTAACCTTCTGTATTCGCGAGATCCCATCTTGGAGCCTTCCCCGGCGTTCTGCCGGAGGGGGAATCGACCATGGAGGGCTTCTACATCAACATCCTTGCCCCTCCGATGAGTTGTGAGTAGTTTACCACATACCTACGGGTCCATAGTTATTAGCTAGATGGCTTCTTCTCTCTTTTTGGATCTCAATACAATGTTCTCCCCCTCTCTTGTGGAGATCTATTCGATGTAAACTCTTTTTGCGGTGTGTTTGTCGAGATCCGATGAATTGTGGGTTTATGATCAAGTTTATCTATGAATAATATTTGAATCTTCTCTGAATTCTTTTAAGATTGAGTTATCTTTGCAAGTCTCTTCGAATTATCAGTTTGGTTTAGCCTACTAGATTGATCTTTCTTGCCATGGGAGAAGTGCTTAGCTTTGGGTTCAATCTTGCGGTGTCCTTACCCAGTGACAGAAAGGGTTGCAAGGCACGTATTGTATTGTTGCCATCGAGGATAACAAGATGGGGTTTATATCATATTGCTTGAGTTTATCCCTCTACATCATGTCATCTTGCTTAATGCCTTACTCTATTCTTATGAACTTAATACTCTAGATGCAGGCAGGAATCGGTCGATGTGTGGAGTAATAGTAGTAGATGCAGGCAGGAGTCGGTCTACTTGTTATGGACGTGATGCCTATATACATGATCATGCCTAGATAATCTCATAATTATTCGCTTTTCTATCAATTGCTCGACAGTAATTTGTTCACCCACCGTAATACTTATGCTATCTTGAGAGAAGCCACTAGAAACCTATGGCCCCCGGGTCTATCTCTTATCATATTTGCTTCCAATCTACTTTTATTTGCATCTTTACTTTTTTGCATCTATATTATAAAATACCAAAAATATATTTATCGTATCTTACTATCTTTATTAGATCTCACTTTCGCAAGTGGCCGTGAAGGGATTGACAACCCCTTTATTGTGTTGGTTGTGAGTTCTTTGTTTGTTTGTGTAGGTGTGTGGGACTTTTGAGGAGCCTCCTACTGGATTGATACCTTGGTTCTCAAAAACTGAGGGAAATACTTACGCTACTATTGCTGCATCACCCTCTCCTCTTCAAGGAAAACCAACGCAAGCTCAAGACGTAGCACCAGGCTGCCCCAACGCTGCCCGCTGCCCCCGCCCTCGCCGTCACCGTCGCCGGCGCCCTCGCCCGATTCCATCGCCGCTCGCCGCCCCTGCCCCGACGCATGCCGCCTCAGCCATGCCCCGACGCGCGCCGCCCCGGCCCGCCCCCGTCGTCGTCCTCGCCCTGCCCCGCCCCCTTCGTCGCTGTCGCCCCTTGCCCCAAGCACGCGCCCCCTGCCCTGTCTACGTCATCGTCATCGCCGTCCTCACCGCCGACCCCGCGCCCTGCCCCTCCTCACCCTAGTCCGGCCGGCACCCTCCCTGTCCTTGTTTTTTCATATATATGATGATATATATGCTTGTTTTTTTTCATATATATGCTTATTTTTAAAAAAATATATGATGATATATATGCTTGCTATCATAATTTATTTTGTTCATGTATATGATGATTTTTTGTGGAATATGATGTTTTTTTGTTCATAGATGATCATATATATATATATATATGATGTATGCATGGATGTGGATGGAATATGATGTTTTTTCGTTCACAGAGTATGATTTTTTATTTCATAGATTTGTTTGTTCATGAGAGAGGCGGGGACATCGAGGAAGTTGTACTGTTTAGGGTTAGGGTCGTCGACGAAGAAGGAAAATAAGGGAAAAGAATAAAAGAGGAAGAAGGAAGAAGGAGAAGAAGAAGGAGAAGAAGAGAAGAAAAAAAATAAGAAGAGGAAGTAGAAGAAAAAAAAGGAGAAGAAGAAGGAATAGAGAAGGAGAAAAAATAAAAAAAATTCTTCTTCTCCTCTATTCCTTCTTCTTCTCCTCTTTTTTTTTTATTCTATTTCTTCTTCTTCTTCTTCTTATCTTTTTTTATTCTTCTCCTCTTTTCTTCTTCTTCTTCTTCTTCTTCTTCTTCTTCTTCTTCTTCTTCTTCTTCTTCTTCTTCTTCTTCTTCTTCTTCTTCTTCTTCTTCTTCTTCTTCTTCTTCTTCTTCTTTTTATCGGGAACGAGGGTGTCGAGGATCGCCGAGGGGTCGAGGGTCGGGAACTAGGCTAGAGGGTCGAGGGTCATAGAGGGGTCGAGGGTCGTCGAGGCCGGTCGCGGGTCAAGGGTTTGAGGGTCGAGGGTTCGAGGGTAGAGGGTTCGAGGGTCAAGGGTTCAAGGGTCGAGGGGTCGAGGGTCGAGGGTTCACTACTAGGAAAAGGGTTATAGATGATATGGCCACTAATGGCGCACTAGACATGTGGTGCACCACTACTATATAGCAGTGGTGCACCATGTGTCGGTGCGCTATTAGTGTGATAGACACTAATGGTGCACCAGACCCATGGTGCGCCACTAGTAACAATTTTTTTATTTTGCCAAAAATACTAATGGCGCACCAGGGCACAGTGTGCCATTACTAGTTTTAACTAGTAATGGCGCACTAGCCACACAGTGCGCTACTACTATAAATTTTTCTTCTTTTTTTGCAAAACTACTAATGACGCACCACCAGCTGGTGTGCCATTAGTAACCAGGGTTACTAATGGCGCATTTGTAGGTGGTGCGCCATTAGTAACCTGGGACCAGCTAGATATTTTGGACTGCCACACCTACACACTCACTTTCCCCACTTCATTCTCTCCACCTCCACCTCCAAGCTCGTTGAAAGTGCGTTATATCGACTAGAGGGGGGGGGGGTGAATAGGCGATTTTTATGAATTCTTCACTGAGGAATTTGCTGGTGAGGAAATTCCTTAGCGAAGAACTACTTGCAGCAGAATAAGTACTCAGAAGTAAACATAACAGGATACACACATAGTCAGCATGATGAAATGAAGACTAAGAACAGAGTACGGAAAGCGTAAACACAGGATAACAAGATGAAGACAAACAGACTGAAGAAATTGAACTGAGGAATTTGTGAAAGTCTTCAGTCAAAGTCTTCAAGCACAGATATGAACAACATGCAACACAGAATGAGGAAATGGATGAGTTGAGGAAATAGAACCAGGCAATTGGTGAAGACAATGATTTGGTAAACCAGTTCCAACTGCTGTCTCAGTTGTACGTCTGGTTGGAGCGGCTGAGTATTTAAACTCGAGGACACACAGTCCCGGACACCCAGTCTCTGAGCCGCAACTCAGGACACCCAGTCCTCACCGTATTCTCCTTGAACTAAGACCACGCACGCCTCGTCCAATCACTCGTGGTAAGTCTTCAGGTGACTTCCAAACCTTCACAGACTTGGTCACTCGGCGATCCACAATTCCTCTTGGATGCTCTAGACCTTGACGCCTAACCGTCTGGAAGAAGCACAGTCTTCAAAGGTAACAAGCGTCGGATCCACGCAGGATCAATTTCTTCAGTGATGCTCAATCACTTTGGGTTTGTGGGGGTTTGGTTTTGGATTTTCCTCACTTGATGATTTTCACTCAAAGTCCTCGGAGGATGGGTTGCTCCCAAATGACAAGTGTCAAGTTCTCTCGGAGCAGCCAACCAACTAGTGGTTGTAGGGGGCGGCTATTTATAGCCTAGGGAGCAGCCCGACATGATAAGACATAAACGCCCTTCAATGATATGACCGTTAGGTGGATAAGATATTTTGGTCCGCCGGCGCGCAGCACAGCAACGGTCGGAAATTTGACTCTCAAATTCCTCAGGGCTATCATGTTCCTCACTGTGTAGGCAATTCGCACTGGCGAATTCCTAATTCCTCAGTCAGAGCAAAGTCATCAGTGACCAGAAGAACTGCGTCTCTATTACTGAAGAATTTGACTGAACTGTATGAGATTTCCAATGGCTTCACTCGAAGGGATTGGTAGGTGTAGGATTTTGAGTTGAGCATCACATGGAAATTTTTCCTTAGTATTTCCTCGACCCCCTTTAACAGTACGGTGTTTCCTATGACTCAAGAAAGAGAAAATGAAACTACGAAAACAAAAGTCTTCACGCTTCATATTCCTCGAATGAATGTCAAGTCTTCAAGGTCACACCAATTTCTTCACTTTCAAAGTCTTCAGAAAGTCTTCAGAATATCAAAGTCTTCAGTCGAAGAACTTCATTTTTAGGGGTCGACTTTCTCTATAAATATCAAACTCCTCATAGACTTATAGACCTGTGTACACTCACAAACGCATCGGTTACTTAACCTATAAGTCTTCAATACACCAAAATCACTAAGGGGCACTAGATGCACTTACAATCTTCCCCTTTTTGGTGATTGATGACAACATAGGTTAAGTTTTCAACGGGGATAAACATATGAAGTGTAAATACTGATATTGAGGAATTTGATTGCAAGATATGGAAGAACTCCCCCTGAATATGTGCATAATGAGGAATTTGCTTTTGAGGCAATGCACATTTGAAGAATTGAATCATGGAGATCTCCCCCTATATCTTGTAAATCATACACGCATTTGATATATAATATGAAGAATTTGAAATGCATGATGAAATATGGTGCCTGATGAGATCCAGCATGCGTGCAATAGTATTGACTAGGAATAAGCATGTTGACTATCACATCAAAAATTTCAGAGCTCAAATATCACAATCAGAGCTTAGTGCTTCAAAAGCATCAGAGCATAACACGTATAAAAATCAGAGCATCAAAATCAGAGCATCAAACGTATCGAAGCACGATCAAAAGTATCAAGGCACCATCGGATTTAAGATTACAACTCGATCCAATAAAAAGTTTCAGAAGAACGAGAGTTGTAACTTAATAAAAACGCCAATAATATAAACCCGCTTGAAGACTAACTCAGATTTCTCCCCCTTTGTCATCAAATGACCAAAAGGATCGAAACTGAGGACTAACGCCCCTGAAGATTTTCAAGTTGATGGAGGAGCGCCAGCGTTGTCGGGGTTGGATGTTGAAGTAGGGCCTGCCGCAGTGTCATCCAAATCTTCATATTCATCAGTTTCACGCGATGAAGAATAAGAACTGGCCACCAAATCAGGAACTTTGACTCTCTTGAATTTCTTCGGAGGTGGTGCAGACCAGTCAAATGCTTCCTGAAGACCCATCGTCTTCAATTCTTCCGTGGAATAGACATGATTAAGAACAGCCCAGGTGCGGTTGAGGGTTTCATGAAGGTAGTACTGATTTTTCTTCACTGCATTATGCATTGAGGTCATGTTGTGAAGAATTGCAGCAAATTGACGCTTCACCCATTTCTAATTTCGTTCAACCTTCTGATGAAGACTGAGGAGTAACTCACGATCAGTCATCACCCTAGGTGCAGTTGCTTGAGGCGGTTGCTTGACTGAGGTATTTGCGGCAGTGTCATGCGTTGCAGAATCGTCATTGGTGGAGTAAGATGCAGCCTTGCGAAATTGACCATCCAATGGACGAGTACCTTCATCAATTACAGCTGCTGCCTTGCCCTTGTCATCAGATGATGAAACTGGTCGCTTGAGGACTTCAATGGGCGGCAAGTAGCTGCCATGATTCAGAGTGTCAGCCTTGTAGTTCAGTGAAGATCTTGCCCTTATGAATCTCATGATCCAAGGCGCATATGGCTTCAGCTCAAAAGGTGACATTGCAACATTGGCCAGAGTCCTCATGAAGAAATCATGGAAATTGACAGGAACGCCATGAATGATATTGAAAAGCATGTTCTTCATGATGCCAACGACATCTTCTTCATTTGAGTCATGGCCTTTGATGGGACTCATTGTCTTCGTCAAGATTCTATAAACAGTCCGAGGCACATACAGCAATTCCTTGGCGAGGAATTTGGTTCGAGGGGCCTGTCCTGGCTTCAGCGGCTTCATGAGCACTTGCATAAAGTGATCAGACAGTTCGCGGTCATTGTAGATGCAACGTGCAGATTCATGGGGAGGATCAAGAGGAAGGACACGAAGCAATTCAGTTGCTGGTACCTTGTAGTGAGTATTCTCTGTCATCCAATCCAACACCCATGAATTGATATCTTCAGCATCTCCGGTGATGTGCAGGGTGGCATAGAACTGAAGAATGAGTTCTTCATTCCAGTCACATATATCAGTGCAGAAATTCAGTAGCCCTGCATCGTGAAGAACACGGAGTACTGGCTCGAAGCACGGCAGTGATTCCATATCCACATGAGGAATATGCTCATGGTCAAAGATCTTGTCCTTGTCAAGTAGCACTGAGGAATAGAAGTTTGCTTGTGTTGGAGTCCAGAAGCGTCTTTTCCTCATACGAGCAGAGTCATAAGGATTATAAGCAGTGAAGAACACATGCTCAGAAAAGAAGTCTTCAGCCTTGAATTTTTGCTTGCTCGAGAACGGATTCTTCGGTTTGGGCAGAGGAATATCAGTGATTTGCAGCACAACCTCAGGAATCGCGATCTCAGGTTCTTCAGGCTGAGGAATTTCTGGTTCTCTCCTTGTGCAGTTTGAGGGTCAGCAGTGGGTTCTTTAGCGCTAGTGGCTGGAATTTCTTCATTGACAGACGATGTGGGATGAGTTTCTTCAGAGCCCAATTGAACAGTTGTAGCTGGGGACTGAGGAACTTGTAGAATCGGAGTGAAGAGAGGAGTATTGGGATGCTGACTTTCCCAAAAGTCATCGTTCATCACTAGTGTAGTGCACCCAATATCCACGTCTTCATCTTCTTTTTCAATTTCCTCAACACCTGCCTCTTCTGCAGTGAACTGAGGCACGGGTGAGGAAACAACTGGGGTTGAAGGGAAAGCTTCCACTTCAATTTCTTCATCAAGCTGTTCTGAGGTAGCAACAGATTGATTTTCTTCATCAGATCCGCTTGGGATCTTGTAATCTTCTCCATAAGGAACAATTTCCTTGGATGACATGGAGGAAATGGGAATGGCATCAATAGGATTTCAATCGAGCTGGTCATTGGCTTCATTTTCTTCGCAGCCGAAGAATTTGACGCAGCTGATGCCTTCCTTTTCTTCACTGCAGCTCGTTCTGCAGCCTTTGTCTTCTTCACTTCGTAAGCAGAAGGAAGAATTGGAGTTGGTGTTGGCGCAGGAGGAGCTGAGGATTGTGGTACAGTTTCTTCAGGCGCGACTGGTTCAGTTGCCCTGAGTTCTTCATTTTCTTCAGGCGCACCACTAGTGGATGCCCTGGAATTTCTTCAGCAGCTGGAATGGAGTCATCAGCCCTGGAACTTGTGTTCTCATCAGCACGCTGAAAGTCATCAGCAGTGCTGGCATGTTCTTCAGCAGGCTGAGCAGAGTCTTCAGCCTGAGGATTTTCTTGTTGCGAAGGAGCTGCAACAGTTGACATTTTCTTCGTCAGATTGACGAATCTCACCTTGGCTCCTTGCCAATCAGCATTGTAAGCATCAAAATCCTTGCTGAGGGCTTGAATTTAAGATTGTGCTTTGAGGAGTTCTTCAGGAGTCAAGTTGATGATGTTCTTCCTCAGAAGCTTCTCCTTTCTGGCTTGTGTTCTCTTGATCTCACGAGCCTTTTCAAACTTCCATTTCTCTTCAGCGATGAAATGGTTCAGCATATGACTTTGACCAGGAGTCAGTGGCAGATCCGGAATGGGAGTGTTTGGATCCTGATGCCACAGGTCAATGAAGTCAAGGATCTTCTTCGGATCCAAAAGCAGAGGCACAATTGTTCTTTTGGCTCTAGCGGCCATGGTCCGTCTGTCTCTGATGATTTCTTCACGTTCTTCATCAGAAGCTTCATCATCAGAGGGTACGTCGAATGCAACCTGTTTCTTCTTTGGACTTGGCCGAGGACCGCGTCCAGCTTTTGCTTTTGTCTTCAGCAGAGTGGGGCCTGTTGAGGACATTGGTGCAGCTGAGGAACTTGCTGAGACACCAGAAGCAATTGAGAAACCCTGAGTCCTTTGACAAGTAGCAAGATGCACATGTGTTGAGGACTTGGAGGGAGCTGCTGAGGATTTGGAGTGAGCAGCAGCAGTCTGAGGAATTTGCCGTGAGGGCACGACTGAGGAACTGGGCCGTGAGGGCGCTGACGGTGAAGCACTTGGATTGCGAGCAGGCTTCTTTGGCATTGATTTCCTCAGCTTGACCGAGGTCTCAGCAACAGCAGCAGCAGCAGCAGAATCCTCATTGAATTTCCTCACTGCCTCCTTGGCCTGTCTTGCCAGTTTGGCTTGGCACCTGGACCATTCTTCAGGAAAGTCTTCACCACTCTTGATGCTAGTGGGATCAGCGACTTGGCCAGGTGCCAGTGGAGCTCTTGGGCATGGAGGGTTTAAGGCGAATTTCCTCATGTACTTGGGAGTAACATAGCGGTATTCTCTCCATTCTCGTGCCCATCTTCTTTCTATCCTCTGTATGCGCACTTTGCGTTGATTTTTGGTCTCCTTGCCAAACTTGGATTCATCAGGTGTGCAGTAGTCTTTGTATATTTCCTCAGGAATCTCAAAGGCAGTCATGACTTCCGGTTTCTTTCCTCCCTTCTGCGGTCTCTTGCCTTCTGCCATTTTCTTCAGGTGAGGAATTTGAACAATAGAGCACTCTGAAGAAGTATGCAGTTTTTCTTCGAGGAACGCTGCAAATGAGTTAAGTTGATGAGAACCTAGTGATTCAGCAGCGGACATGAGTACCTGTGAACAGAGTGTAGGTGCGAGGAATTTGGAGAGGTCATATGCGTTCTCAGAAGATTTTTCAAAAGAAGCAAGTTTTGAGGAATTTGACCAGCTGAGCCTTGAGGAATTTCACTAAGCGTTTCGTCTTAGGTTCCAGAGTTGTACAGATTGAAAATCCGCACAATTGAGGAATCTTGAAGAAATGAATGCTTAGAGAGATAAATCAAGAGCATATAGTGTGTGAGGTGTTCATATGTGAAGATTTGAAGAACAAAAAAAAACACCTTTGAAGATTTTCAGAAAGATTTGAGAATCAACGCGAGTAATAAAAGTAACTTTTAATTACCCGAACTGAAGAACACGACGAACAGAGATGAACTGTAGTGAAGTTTGTCACGTTAGATCTCCCACGCCCTAACTTGGCAGAGGGAGACAGCTACGGCGGCGGCGGAGTGAAGATTTCCGCGGTCGGCGCGAGTACGACGGCGATGAGGTCGAGGCAGTGAAGCTTTTCCTCACCGGCGGCGATGGAGTAGCGGCGGCGCTAGGGTTTGAGGAGAGCTCGAGCGGGAGACAGCGATCGAGCGGAGTAACTGAAGTGAGGAGAGGAGAGGGGTATTTATAGCCACGGTGAAAAACCGTTCGTCCGAAGATTTTGGGACGAACGTGCCCCTGCCCTTTCTCCTTCACGCGACATGTGTCACCCACGTACTGTGCAGATGAGATCGTGTAAGATCGTGGGTGATTAAACTAATACATCGTGGGATGCGGAACGGTTTGAGCGGTAAAACCGAAAACTTGGATAAGATTTGTTTAAAAGTTTCGTTCGCAGTTTCTTCAGCTGTCAAGGACCAGTGAAGACTGTGAACGAGTTTCAGTCAGAACGCACATGAAGAATTTGTGAATAGATTGGATTGAGTATAGCATAGAGGGGGGAAGGGTCCGATCATATTCACTTAGCAGAAATTGCAACTTGAAGAAATAGCAATAAGTGAATGCTGTAGAGGACATAAACTCATATATATATATATATATATATATATATATATATATATATATATATATATATATATATATATCCAATGAAGAAAAATGACGGAAATATTGAAGATTTTGCAAAGTTGAAGAATTTGAAAAACTGAGGAATTTCAAAAATGAGGAAAAACTCAAATTGAAGATTTTCAACTTTTGTGGTGGCGTAGCCCACCGTATAAGAATGATGATTTCAGACACCGCGTACAATTGTCGTAGGGGTCTGAGAATCAAATTCTTCATTAATTTCTTCACACTTAGAGTGTTATTCTTCATTGATTGAGGAACAACGTTCCTTCATGTGTTGCACATCTAAGTCATCAATTATGCATAAGGGTTAGGATGTGTGTCCTTTTCAAAGAACATTCGAAGATTCTAAGATATTTAGCTCACACCGCAACTTGCTAAATCTCTTCTCATCCAAGGGCTTAGTGAAGATATCAGCTAGCTGTTCTTCAGTCTTCACATGCTCGATGGAGATATCGCCCTTCAGCACATGATCACGAAGAAAATGATGACGAATCTGGATGTGCTTAGTCTTCGAGTGCTGAACTGGGTTGTGAGCAATCTTGATGGCACTCTCACTGTCGCAGAGAAGAGGCACATTCTTCACGTTGACGCCATAGTCCTTGAGGGTTTGCTTCATCCAAAGCAGTTGAGCACTGCATGAGCCAGCAGCAATGTATTCAGCTTCAGCAGTAGACAATGATACGCAGTTCTGTTTCTTCGAGGACCAACAGACCAAAGATCGTCCGAGGAAATGACAAGTGCCAGATGTTGACTTGCGGTCCACACGATCACCAGCATAGTCAGAGTCAGAATATCCAATGAGATCAAAAGCAGAGCCCTTGGGGTACCATAATCCTAGTGTTGGTGTGTGAGCTAGATATCGAAGAATATGCTTCACAGCCTTATGGTGTGATTCCTTCGGTGCAGCTTGAAATCGGGCACACATGCAAACACTAAGCATTATATCTGGCCTAGATGCACATAAGTACAATAAAGAACCAATCATGGAGCGGTATACCTTGTGATCGAAGTCAATACCATTTTCATCAGTGCATAGATGGCCATTTGTGGGCATAGGAATTTTGACGCCTTTGCAATCTTGCATGCCGAATTTCCTCAGTACATCTTTGAGGTATTTCTCCTGCGATATGAATATGCCATTGCGCTGTTGACGAATTTGAAGACCTAAGAAGAATTTCAACTCTCCCATCATAGACATTTGATATTCTTCACTCATCATATAGGCAAATTCATCACTATATCGTTGGTTAGTACAGCCAAAGATAATATCGTCAACATATATTTGGCACACGAACAGTTCACCATCATATGATTTAGTAAAGAGAGTAGGGTCAAGTGAATCGGGTGTGAAGCCATTTTTCACGAAGAATTCCTTCAATGTATCATACCACGCCCGAGGGGCTTGCTTGAGGCCATAGAGAGCCTTATTGAGTCTGAAGACTTTATCAGGATTCTTGGGATCTTCAAAACCTGGGGGTTGAGCAACATATACTTCTTCCTCAAGCTTACCATTGAGGAATTCACTTTTCACATCCATTTGATATAAGATGATATCATGATGGTTAGCATAGGCAAGTAAAATGCGAATAGCTTCAAGTCTAGCAACAGGTGCAAAAGTTTCATCGAAATCAATTCCTTCAACCTGTGTGTAGCCTTGAGCTACTAGTCGTGCCTTATTCCTCACCACAAGGCCATTTTCATCTTGCTTGTTGCGGTAGATCCACTTTGTGCTAATGATATTATGCTTGCGAGGATCTGGGCGATTGACCAATTCCCAGACATTGTTCAATCCGAACTGATGTAATTCTTCTTGCATAGCCTGAATCCACTCCGGCTCCAGAAAAGCTTCATCTACCTTAGTGGGCTCTGAGATGGAAACAAAAGCATAGTGCCCACAAAAGTTAGATAAGT
Source organism: Triticum timopheevii (assembly GCA_963921465.1). Classification (NCBI taxonomy): domain Eukaryota; kingdom Viridiplantae; phylum Streptophyta; class Magnoliopsida; order Poales; family Poaceae; genus Triticum; species Triticum timopheevii. Next base: position 624,039,963 of record OY997270.1, on the reverse strand, counting down.
GTGAGGCTTTTGAGCGGGTGAGAGGACCTGGTGCGCTAATATCATCGATGATCTTCTCCACTTGCACTTCTTTTGCAACGCGTGGATGAGTTGGTTGTCGCTGAGGATTTTGATCAGCATTTTCTTCAGCACCATTTTCCTCATCATGTTCTTCAGGTGCATCAGCTCGATGTTCTTCACGAACAGGAATGAATTCTTCAGCAGATTCTTCAGTAGGAATGACATCCTCGGTAGCCTTGAGCTTGATAGCATCCTCAGGTGCTAGTTCATCTAACACAGAAGGTAGGTGCTCTCTTTGCGAGCCATTAGTTTCATCAAACCGCACATCTACAGTGTCAACAATCTTGTGAAGAACAATGTTGAAGACTCTGTAGGTGTGCGAGTCCTTTCCGTAACCAAGCATAAAACCTTCATGTGCTTTCGGTGCAAATTTAGAGTTGTGGTGAGGATCTCTAATCCAACATTTAGCACCGAATACTTTGAAATAACTCACATTGGGTTTCTTGTCAGTGAGAAGTTCATAGGCAGTCTTCTTGAAGAATTTGTGAAGATATACTCTGTTGATGATGTGGCAGGCAGTATCAATTGCATCAATCCGGAAACGCTGAGGCGTTTTGTATTCATCAAGCATAGTGCAAGCCATCTCAACAAGAGTTCTGTTCTTGCGCTCCACGATGCCATTCTGCTGAGGAGTATAGGGAGCAGATAATTCATGAGTAATACCAAGTTCATCAAGATAGGCATCAAGACCAGAATTCTTGAACTCAGTTCCATTGTCACTTCTTATATGCTTGATCTTCACACCAAAGTTGGTTGAAGCCCTCGAGGAAAATCGTTTGAAGACTTCCTGCACTTCATTTTTGTAAGTAACAATGTGTACCCATGTATATCGAGAATAATCATGAACAATGACAAAACCATATAGAGATGCATCATTAGTGACTGTTAAATAATGGTTTGGTCCGATGAGGTCCATGTGAAGCAATTCGAATGGACGGGTAGTGGTCGCGTTTGACAAAAAGCGCTACAGCTAACGTAAGTAGCAGTAGCGCTCTACAGTATAACACGCTACTGCTATAGCTAGCGGGGGCCCAAGGTCATGGCAACTATAGCAGTAGCGCTGTATGCCTCAAACGCGCTGCTGCTACTTCCAAGTCAGTAGCGTGTTTGGCAGACACGCGTTGCTGCTAAGTAGCAGTAGCGTGGTATTTTGAAGCGCGCTGCAGATAAGATTCTGTGTATAGGCTTTTCCCTAGTAGTGAAATGAAACTACGAAAACAAAAGTCTTCACGCTTCATATTCCTCGAATGAATGTCAAGTCTTCAAGGTCACACCAATTTCTTCACTTTCAAAGTCTTCAGAAAGTCTTCAGAATATCAAAGTCTTCAGTCGAAGAACTTCATTTTTAGGGGTCGACTTTCTCTGTAAATATCAAACTCCTCATAGACTTATAGACCTGTGTACACTCACAAACGCATCAGTTACTTAACCTATAAGTCTTCAATACACCAAAATCACTAAGGGGCACTAGATGCACTTACACTCGTCTCGGCTGCCTCCTCCTCCTCACCTCATTTGCACCATAGATTCATCCAAATTAAGTGGTTAAATTACCTTTTTTTGATAGGTAAGTAAGGGGATAGCTATCTTTATGTTCTAGATCTACTTTTTTTCTCCCTCCAACAACGTGCACATGCACTTTTTATGGCCTAGCTAGATCTATGTATGTTTGTGGTGTTGCATATGTTTGTGGTGTTGCATATATGTTTGTGTTTGCAGGTACCGGTATTTGAAATGCGATAGTTGCCAATATTTTGCCGGAATGTTGATTCATTTCCGTTTCGGCAAGAATTTTGGCACTATACATTCTTTTTGGTCCTATTTTTAGGCAAAGTCATGCCAAATTTTTTCTTGGTTCTAAAATATCGTTTTGCTCTACCCTGCAGGCGACCATGATCCGCACGATGACCGAAGGCATCGCGAATAGGTTTTTGAGCTCCGCGAAGGCCGAGATGCTTCAAAAGAACGAGATAGAGATAAGATGTCCATGTCGAAGATGCAAGTTGAGGAGCCTTATGGACCCGGATTCCATACAGGTGCGGGACCACCTGCTCTTGCATGGTTTCATGGATGGCTATCAGTGGCAAGGTGATGAAGATGATTATGAAGTCGTCCATGGGGGCCGGGCAAGAAATGAGGAAGGGCAGCAAGACAACCGCGGCGAGGGCAGGCGAGAAGACGAAGAATCTCCAGGACATGATCACGAAGTAGATGCAGTACACAGTCATCATGTAGAAGATGCCGGACATGATGATGAGGAAGATGCCGGAGCATATGAAGGGCATGATCATGAAGGTGAAGATGTCAGAGAAGACGACGATGGACCATCGATGGGCTGGGTGCAGGACCCTCATATTCAAGAGCTGCTTCTCAAGCAGACGGATAACGCAAGAGCTGCCGCCCGAGAGAAAGCCAAGCTGGATCAACTGGAGATAGACGCGGTTACTCCATTGTGTGAAGGATGCAGGCCCGAGGATACCCGCCTGAAAGTAACGCTCATGGCTCTGGAGATGAAGGTAAAACACAAAATGACCGACACATGCTTCGACGAGAACATGTCATTCTAGCACGAACGTCTTCCCAAGGGGAATAAGTACCCGACCAGTTTCGAGGAGGCGAAGAAAATCGTGTGTCCTCTGGATTTACCGCACGTGAAATACCATGTGTGCATGAACAATTGCATCATTTATCGGGACGAGCATGCGGAGTCTACCATATGTCCGGTGTGCGGCGTCACTCGATACAAGAAGAGGAAGAAAGCTCCTCGAAAAGTGGTGTGGTACTTTCCGATCACTCCTCGTCTGCAGCGGTATTTCACGGACCCTACGGTAGCAAAGCTCCTGCGTTGGCACGCGGATAGGGAGGATAAGAAGCGAGAAGATGACGCAAATGATTGGAGATAAATAAAAAAGACAAGATGCTAAGTCACCCTAAGGATGGGAGCCAGTGGCAAGCGTTGAACTTCGAACACCTAGAATTTGGGAAGGATCCAAGGAACATCGTGCTGGGCGCGAGCACCGATGGAGTCAATCCGTTTGGCAGCCAGAGAAGCACACATTGATGGAGTCATGTACCTAGGGTAGGGTCATAGACCTGATCTAAATACCCTACCCAAGGACACCCTTAGAAGAGATCACCTTCTAGTCGACCTGCGAGGTCTCCACTCGACACACTTGAAGGACTCGACCATGAAGACTCACTCGACCACCAGAAGGTCAAGAAGCACTCTGTACCGCAACAGTCTGTAATTAAGTAGGATTTATGGTATTTAAGACACTTTATGTGGGGCATTACTAGTAACGCCCCAGACTTAATGTACTTTAAACCCTGCATTACCGAGGGCCAGAGGGGGCTGGCAGGCACTATATAAGGCACCCCCCACCTCAGTGTAAAGGGTTCGCACCCCTGTAATCCTTATACACATAATCCACTCGACCGCCTCCGGGCTCCGAGATGTAGGGCTTTTACTTCCTCCGAGAAGGGCCTGAACTCGTACATCTCTTGTGTTTACAACCTCTCCATAGCTAGGACCTTGCCTCTCCATACCTACCCCCACTCTACTGTCAGACTTATAACCACGACAGTTGGCGCCCACCGTGGGGCCGGTGTTTTAGCGATTTTTTGGAGAAGTTGCGATTCTTCCGAGTACTTTCATCATGGTTGCTGCTGGAGTTTTGGTCGAGGGCCGCGAGATCCGTCTCGGCGCTCTCACCTTCATCACGAACGACTCCGCTTGGCTCCAGGAGGCTCCACTCAACGTTGATGCGCTCCCAGTCCGCGGTGCAACGCATTTTCGCGCATGTGTCCGCGGCGTTCTGCTGCGACAACCGTCGACCCCGTATCGGTCGACTCCCCTATCGGCCACCCTCCCGGTCTCCCACTAGCGCAAGCGCTCTGGTCGGTCGAGGCTCCAGCGATGGGTGAAGCACGCAGTGGCTCGCCAGACGGCCACTGACCTAGTTGCGGCAATCGAGCCCGACGAATCCCTCTACGGCCTGTTCGATCTGTCGACTGGCTCCGTAGAGACTGCATCCGAATGCGATAGGAGTGATCCGGCGGCGGAAATCTTGATGGTCAATGGACCTCGCAGTCCTCCTGGCTTCGCCCATGAGGGCGGGGCAGGCGGTGGAGGCGACCCCGTACGGGACCACGAAGAGTACCAGCCCGAGCCACTCGACTCTCTGCAGAGGGAAGAGCTCCGCCGCAGGAACATGGATGCCATGCATACTCCCATCGCGGGAGAAAACCCCGAGGCTTGCGCCTTGGAGGAGGCACATTTGGCCAACTTGGCTGAACGCGCTCGCCTGGAAAATCTTCAGCGAGCACTCGACGAGCGCGCGCGGCAGCAAGCACCCGACGCCAATCGACGTCAGCTCTTCCCGCTGACTCAGGTATATCGAACCCCGATTCAGAATTTAGCAGCTGCAACCCGTATAGCAGAATCCATCCAGCCCTCTCAGTCGGAAGCTAGCAGAGGCTTGATGCAGATCAGAGATTTGCTCCGAGCAGTAGGAGATCAGAATTCAGCCGTGTCGCAGTCATGCAACAGAATTCACAGTCGATCCGTCGCTGCGAATACGGTTCAGTCGGCTCACAACCCTAGATCGCCTCTGCGGCGTGAAGGACGCGAGAATCGGCGAGACCAGTACGGTGACCGACCCGATCGTGATGATAGGCGTCGAGTACCCACTCCTCCTCCGAGAGGTGGGTCTTACGCTCCTCGGCAGCAGGACGATAGGCGTCAACTCAGTGTGGTCCGAAGAGCTCCAGTCGACCCCCGGGAACCAGGCTTCGACGCACGATCCATCATCGTGCAAGGCTTGGTCGACCGAAACAGCAGTCGAGTGCATGTTTCTGGTCCAGACAGAGATGCGCCCACAAGCAGTCGAGTGCATGTTTCTGGTCCAGAATGTTTCAGCAGGGCTATCAGAGCCGCGATGATTCCCCCCAACTTCAGGTTGGCAACCGGAGTAAGCAAGTTCACTGGTGAGTCTAAGCCCGAAACCTGGCTTGAGGACTACCGAGTGGCAGTTCAGATTGGTGGTGGGAATGACGAGGTAGCCATGAAGCATTTGCCCCTCATGTTGGAAGGTTCTGCCAGAGCGTGGTTGAATCAGTTACCTCCTAGCAGCATTTACACTTGGGAAGACTTGTCCCGAGTGTTCGTCAGAACATTTGAAGGAACTTGCAAGTAACCAGCTGGATTGACAGAGCTGCAAGTCTGTGTGCAGAAGACGAATGAGACTCTCAGAGAGTATATTCAGAGATGGATCACTTTGCATCATACCATGGAGAACGTGTCTGATCATCAGGCAGTCTGCGCCTTCAAGAATGGTGTCAAGAACAGAGAATTGAGTTTGAAGTTTGGTCGAACCGGAGACATGACCCTGAGTCGGATGATGGAAATTGCTACCAAGTACGCCAACGGCGAAGAGGAAGACCGACTCCGAAGCGGCAAGTACAAGCCGAGTCAGTCGGAGAAGGGAAACACCAGTCGGAAACAGAAGCGGAAAGCCGAACCGGCAGCTCCTGGAGAGGCTCTAGCCGTGACTCAGGGAAAATTCAAAGGGAAACCTAAAGGATCCTGGAACCCTAAGAAGGTGAAGGATAAAGAAGGGAACGACGTGATGGATATGCCGTGTCACATCCACACGAAGAAAGATGAAGAGGGCAATATCATTTACCCAAAGCATACCACTCGCCAATGTCGACTCCTGATCCAGCAGTTTCAAGGAAAACAGTCCAAGGACAAGGAAAAGGAGTCGGACAAGGCCGAAGACAAGGAGGACAGTGAGGGAGGATATCCGCATGTCAACTCCACTCTGATGATCTTTGCAGATGTGGAAAGCAAGAGCCGACCGAAGGTCATCAATCGTGAGGTGAACATGGTTGCCCCAGCGAAACCAAGTTATCTGAGATGGTCCCAAACACCCATCACATTCGACCAGTCTGATCACCCGACTCATATTTCCACCCCCGGGTGGCAAGCTTTGCTGGTCGACCCAGTTGTCGAAGGCACTCGAGTGACGAAAGTGCTGATGGACGGTGGTAGTGGACTGAACTTGTTGTATGCAGACACACTGAAAGGAATGGGCATTCCGATGTCCCGACTAAGCACCAGTAACATGAGCTTTCATGGAGTTATACCAGGAAAGAAAGCCGAGTCACTCGGCCAAATAGCTCTGGACGTGGTGTTTGGTGATTCAAAACATTTTTGCAATGAAAAGTTGACGTTTGAGGTCGTGGATTTTCAGAGCGCGTACCACGCCATTTTGGGGAGACCAGCTTACGCACGGTTCATGGCTCGACCGTGTTACGTATACCTCAAACTGAAGATGCCCGGCCCCAAAGGAGTGATCACTGTCACCGGTGATCGGAAAAAGGCAGAAGAGTGTTTTCAGAAGGGCTCAAAGATTGCCGATTCCCAGGTGACAACGGTCGAGTTTGAAGAATATAAGCAAAACGCAGATCCGAGTGATTTGCCGCGATCCAAGAAGCCCGCCACAGAATCTGCATTTCAGTTGTCCGGTGAGACGAAGCCTGTCCACATTCACCCGACCGACCCCAATGCATCCCCGACCCACATCTCCACAACACTCGACCCGAAATAGGAAGAAGCGCTCATGTAGTTCCTCCGTGAGAACTGGGACATTTTTGCATGGAAGCCAGCTGACATGCCAGGTGTTCCCAGGGGACTGGCTGAGCATCGCCTTAGAGTCGACTCATCAGCAAAACCGGTTAAAGAGCATCTTCGGTGGTCCGCCGTCCAGAAGAGAAAGGCTATTGGTGAGGAAGTGGCTCGACTGTTGGCGGCAGGATTTATCCGAGAGATATACCACTCCGAGTGGCTCGCTAATGTCGTCATGGTTCCCAAGAAGGACAAATCACTCCGAATGTGCATTGATTTCAAGCACATCAATCGGGCGTGCCCGAAAGATCATTTTCCTCTCCCTCGCATTGATGAAATTGTTGACTCGACCGCGGGATGCGAGAGATTGTCTTTTCTAGACGCCTATTATGGGTACCATCAGATCCGTCTGTACGGACCCGATGAGATAAAAACAGCTTTCATCACTCCATTCGGTTGCTTCTGCTATATCACCATGCCATTCAGCCTCAAGAATGCTGGAGCCACATTTATGCGAATGATTCAGAAGTGTTCGCTCACTCAAATCAGTCGGAATGTGGAAGCGTATATGGATGATATCATGGTCAAGTCACGAAAAGGTTCCGACCTGCTCACTGACCTCGCCGAAACATTTGCCAACCTCAGAAGGTATGATATCAAGCTCAATCCATCAAAGTGCACATTCGGAGTTCCTGGTGGCAAGTTCCTCGGTTTTCTCGTTTTCGAGCGAGGGATCGACGCTAATCCAGAGAAGATCGGCACTATTCTCCGAATGAAACGCCATGTGCGAGTGCATGATGTACAGAAGCTTACTGGATGCTTGGCCGCATTAAGTCGATTCATCTCACGACTCGGTGAAAAGGCATTGCCTCTTTACCGACTGATGAAGAAGGCAGACAAGTTCGAGTGGACTCCAGAAGCTGATGCAGCGTTTGCCGAGCTAAAAGCTCTGCTCTCCACCCAGCCGGTGCTTGCTGCTCCAATCAGCAAAGAGCCTCTGTTGGTTTATATCGCAGCCACAGGACAAGTCGTCAGTACAGTACTTACGGTCGAGCGGGAAGAAGAAGGGAAAGCCTTCAAAGTTCAGCGCCCAGTGTACTATCTGTCTGAAGTTTTAACTCCATCCAAGCAGAGATACCCTCATTATCAGAAGCTCGTGTATGGGATATACATGACCACGAAGAAGGTTGCTCACTATTTCTCTGATCATTCCATCACAGTCGTCAGCGACGCTCCACTTTCAGAGATTCTGCACAACAGAGATGCAACTGGTCGAGTGGCAAAATGGGCGATTGAACTTCATCCCCTTGATATCAAGTTTGAGGCAAAGAAAGCCATTAAGTCCCAGGCAATAGCAGATTTCCTCTCCGAGTGGATTGAACAACAGCAGCCGACTGAAGTTCACTCGGAGCATTGGACCATGTTCTTTGATGGCTCTAAGATGCTGAATGGTTCCGGTGCTGGGGTGGTCTTGGTTTCCCCCAGAGGAGATAAGCTCAGATATGTGCTCCAGATTCACTTTGATTCCTCCAACAATGAGGCAGAGTACGAGGCCCTTCTGTATGGGTTGCGCATGGCCATTTCACTCGGCGTCCGTCGCCTCATGGTTTTTGGCGACTCGGATTTAGTGGTCAACCAAGTGATGAAGGAGTGGGACGTGAGAAGCCCAGCCATGACTGGATACTGCAATGCAGTGAGGAAGCTGGAAAAGAAGTTTGAGGGGTTAGAGCTCCATCACATACCCCGACTGAAAAATCAAGCAGCTGATGATCTAGCAAAAATAGGTTCCAAGAGAGAAGCCATTCCGAGTGGTGTGTTCTTGGAACATATCCATACTCCATCAGTCAAAGAAGATCCTTTCATCGAAGAACCTCCACAGCCCAAGAGTGCCACATATCCGACTGAGGTTGAGGTCCCAGCAGTGGTCGACTTGGTCATGGAGGTCCTAGTGGTCATTCCCGACTGGACAGTTCCATATATCGCGTATATCCTGAGAAAAGAGCTCCCAGAGGATGAGGAAGAGGCTCGACAGATCGTCCGTCGATCCAAAGCCTTTACCGTAATCAAAGGACAGTTGTACAGAGAGAGCGCGACTGGAGTTGGTCAGAAGTGCATAATGCCAGAGGAAGATCGAATCATCCTTGATGATATCCACTCGGGGACCTGTGGTCATCATGCGTCCTCTCGGACCATCATGGCCAAAGCATACCGAGCCGGATTTTACTGGCCAAAGGCGAATGAGATGGCAAAGGAAATAGTGGACAAGTGCGAAGGATGTCAGTTCTACTCAAATATGTCACACAAGCCTGCGTCAGCTTTGAAGACCATCCCACTCGTCTGGCCCTTCGCAGTATGGGGGTTGGATATGGTCGGTCCCTTGAGAACAGGTCGAAGCGGTTTCACGCATGTATTGGTGGGAGTCGACAAGTTCACCAAGTGGATCGAAGCAAAACCCATCAAGAACCTTGACGCCGGTACTGTTGTTAGCTTCATTAGGGAACTGATATTCAGATATGGAGTCCCGCACAGCATCATTACAGATAATGGGTCGAACTTTGACTCAGAGGAATTCAGGGATTTCTGCAACTCTCAAGGCACACGAGTCGACTACGCTTCAGTTGCCCATCCACAGTCGAATGGACAAGCAGAGCGAGCCAATGGCCTGATCCTCAAAGGGTTGAAACCCCGACTGATGCGTGATCTCAAACATGCGGCTGGAGCATGGGTCAACGAACTTCCCTCGGTGCTTTGGGGACTGCGGACCACGCCTAATCGGTCGACCAGGAGAACTCCATTCTTCTTGGTCTATGGAGCTGAAGCAGTGTTGCCGATTGATCTTCTCCACAATGCTCCTCGAGTTGAACTCTACAACGAAGCAGAAGCTGAACAAGCGTGGCAGGACGCAGTCGACCTTTTAGAGGAAGAAAGGGAGATGGCCTTGATCCGATCGACCATCTACCAACAAGACTTGTGTCACTTCCACGCCAGAAATGTGAAGAGTCGAGCCTTCCAGGAAGGAGATTTAGTTCTTCGAGTGGATCAACAGAAACAACACAAGCTTGCTCCTTCTTGGGAAGGACCCTTCATCGTCACCAAGGTTCTCCACAACGGGGCGTACCGTCTCTACAATGTCAAACACAATATCGACGAGCCCTGAGCTTGGAACGCGGAACTACTCCGCCCATTTTACACTTAAGTTTATCACTCGGATGAGTTGTAATAAAAGTACTTCTGTAGTCCATGTTTTGCAAGATAATAGTGTCATAATTTCCCAAACGATCTTTGTCACTTTTATTTGTTCAAGTAAAAATTACCCCCTTAGTGGGTGACTTAGCCGCGAATCCGTTTCGCCTAAGTTTGTAAAAAAAAATCCTTACCGAGTGGTGAGCCAGCCTCCCACTCGGGGGCTTAGCTGCGAATCCGTTTCGCCTAAGTTTCAATGAAATCCTATCGAGTGATAAGCCGGACTTTCACCCGGAGGCTTAGCTGCAGTCCAAGTACTCGCCTAAGTTCAAATAAAATCCTACCGAGTGGTGAGCCAGACTCCCACTCGGAGGCTTAGCTGCAGTCCAAGTACTCGCCTAAGTTCAGATAAAATCCTACCGAGTGGTGAGCCAGACTCCCACTCAGAGGCTTAGCTGCAGTCCAAGTACTCGCCTAAGTTCGAATAAAATCCTACCAAGTGGTGAGCCAGACTCCCACTCGGGGGCTTAGCTGTAGTCTAAACACTCGCCTAAGAACAAATACAATGTGCGTTCGCAAGGAGGACGAGGTGCAGGTCGACTGCGACCCTCTCCTCCGAGCTACACCACATATACAATGTGCGTTCGCAAGGAGGACGAGGTGCAGGTCGACTGCGACCCTCTCCTCTGAGCTACACCACATATACAATGTGCGTTCGCAAGGAGGACGAGGTGCAGGTCGACTGCGACCCTCTCCTCTGAGCTACGCCACAAATACAACGTGCGGTCATAAGGAGGACGAGGTGCAGGTCGACTATGTCGGTGTACTAAAGTAGGAGGGAACCTTAGTACCCCGAACTTGTGCACGGGCAGTCGCAGCACCCCGCGGCAAGGCTTGCCGGGCGCCCGCCAAGGCCCTCCACCGTTCCTTATTACTGCCATTCAAGGACAAAGTACTAACCAAGAAAACAAAGGCCCCGGCAAGAGGAGCTTGCCGGGAAGGCCAGCCAGGGCATCACCAGAAGACTTGCCGCGGCGCCCCGCGCGCCCCGGCAAGGCCCGACGGCCGGCAAGCTTGCCGGCACAACAAGAGAAGGGCCGCGGCAAGGCACTTGCCTTGGCAAGGCTGCCACCCAAACTCCAGCGCACCCAGCAACGTGTCATCACAAGGCCATCCCAAGGGCACGTGGCGAGGCACTACGCAGCCATGCGGAGCAAGGTGGCAAACGGAGCTGACAGAAGCGCCATCGTGGCAACCGGTGGCTCATTTAACGGTCACTCCTTCGCACTGTTGGGGCGACCAGACGGGCATTTAATGCCCTTGTCCCCTGCCGTCAGAGTTAGGTAGGGGCACTGTTGTGCACTGTTGTACCAACCTGCGTTTTTACATTTCTACCCCCTCTTCTTACGCTGCCACCTGTGGGTGCCCCCTTCAGACTATAAAAGGGAGGCCCATGCGCACGTAGAAGGGGTTCGGTCCATTCGACACCCACAGCACCACCATACGCTCGTATGCTCGAGCAAGATCAAATACAATCACCAAAGCAGCAGTAGGGGTTTTATCTCTCCGGAGAGCCCCGAAGCTGGGTAAAAATCGCCCGTCTCCCCCGCGCGCTCGATCTCGATCTGCTCTGCGCACGCCCTCCGCTCCCTTGCCGGACTAGAAGGGGCCCCCAGTGCCCCATAGGTGCTCGAGGCCACAGAGATACGCCCCGACATCTTTGGCGCGCCAGGTAGGGGAGCGTCGAGGTCGTGAGCATCTGATCCGGTCTCCACGCGCGCTACATCAAGATCATCGTCAACATGCCACCAAAGAAGATGCCTTCGAAGGTGGCCGCTCCGTCTACGTCGATTCCGCCACCACTGCCGGAGCAAACGGGCGGTGGAGTGGACGCCGGCGGAGGAGCGGGCGCCGCCGGTGGGTCTCGCATCGTCACCAGATCCAAAAACAAGGCCCCGCAGGCGTCGGCGACCGAGCAAACACTGCACCCTTCCCAGGAGGTGCAAGGTCAACAACGCCCCGGTGCTCCTAGCACCGTGCTCGCATTGGAACAAGGCCAAGCTGGTGGATCGCGAGACGCTCGAGGTCAGCATGCACGCCCGCGTGCTGGCGCGAGCGAGGTACGGTCGCCCGGACGGGGTGTTGCACCTCCCAATCCAGTTGGGAGTCCGAGCACATCCCGCTCCTCGCGCCGTTCATCACCACCGCCACCCAAGACAGCAGAGGAAGCGCTGGCCCGAGCCCAGCTGCTTCTAGACTACCCTCCAGCGCCGCACAAGATCGACGACTGGAGGATGACCATATACAGCCTCATCGGCTTCGCCAACGGCGACAAACCCCAGCGACCGAGCGTATCGAGGCCCCGGCAAGGCGCCCAGGCGCAAGCCGACGCTGACAAGACCGCTGGGAGTGCCACCTTCGTGCACTCCCAGCCCCGAAGGCCAAGATCGCCGGCTCGCCGGACCAACCCCGACGCCGACTCCACCGCGTCGTCGGACCCGCGAACTCGCCGTGATCAACGCCACGTCCTCCAAGAACGGCAACACGAAGACGCTCGCACTCGCATCGAGCGCCGGAGAGAAGCGCGACGTCAATCTGACCAGCGCGCTGGGCCCGCTGTCGACGCGCACACACCCGGAGAACCAGGCGACTTGCCGTACGCGGCAGGTTGCCCTGCGTTCACCCGTGAGTTGCGGCAAGTCCAGTGGCCCAAAACCAAGAACTTCAAGCCAGACGTGCCCGAGAAGTATGATGGCAGGATACACCCGTCGGAGTTCCTCAGCATCTACACCATCGCGGTGCAGGCTGCCAGAGGGCGCGACGAGAAGATCCTCGCCAACTACTTCCCGCTGGTACTCAAGCCTAACGTCAGATCTTGGCTCATGCACTTGCCGGACGGCTCCATCTCTTCATGGGCGGACCTGTGTCATCAGTTTGTCAGCGCCTTCACGGGTGGCCACAAGCCTCATGGCCAGGAGAGTGACCTCCACTTGCTCGTCCAGAAGGAGGGGGAGCCCCTGCGCAAGTACATACAAAGATTCAGCCAGGTGCAGCGCAACATCCCAGACGTCCACCCTGCCGCGGTTATTAGCGCGTTTCATCAGAACGTTCGTAACCGCAGGATGAGGGAGGAGATTACGATGTGCAAAATCAGAGATGTCAGCGAGCTCTACGCTCTGGCCGACAAGTGTGCACGGGCTGAGGAGGGGAGGAAAATCCCCGGAGAGGTTGCCGGAGCAGAAGGATCTGACAGTGAGGATGCCGTCCCGGCAAGGAAGAACCGGAGGCGGAACAATAGGAAGAGAAAGGCTAAGGATGTACTAGCTGTTGAGCATTCCGGCAACGGAGGCGGCTCCGACAAGGCCAAGACCGACGACTCCGGCGAGGCTGTAGTAGCCGCCGACAAGCAGGATGGCTCCGGCAAGCGTTATTGCAAGATCCACCGCACCAAGGGCCATGACCTCCAAACCTGCAAAAAAGTAGAGCAGATGGCGGAGCTACAGAAAGCCGAATACGAGGGCCGCGATAAGGAGAGAGCCCAGGGAGGTGGCGGAGGATCCGGCAAGAAGCTTCCCGCCCGAGGAGGGCACCGCGGCAAGGCCAAACCACGGCAAGGAGATAGGCCTCCCCGCGGCCGCGACAAGGACGAAGATGAGGATGAGGATGATGAGATGGAGGAAGATGAGAACGATGACCAAGAGTTTCAGAAGGCGACAGAAGTGTTGTGCATCGACAGCGGCTCCTCTCTGCACACCTCGCACCGCCAACTCAAGCAGTGGGTGCGGGAAGTGAACGCAGCGGAGCCGTCCGACGAGACACGCAGGCCTCTGAAGTGGTCCAGCATGCCCATCGTCTTCGACGTTGAGGACCACCCTGAACGCATCACTGCGGTCGGGTGCTTGCCGATGTTGGTCTCACCAACAATCCGCAACCTCAAGGTCACGAAGATGCTGGTTGACGGCGGGGCCGGCCTGAACCTGATTTCCTCCGTAGTGCTCAAGAAGCTCCAGATCCCTGACAACGAGCTCGAAGAGACCGGCACCTTTCAAGGGATAAATCCGGGAAGGAGCAAGCCCAAGGGGAAGATCACATTGCCAGTGACGTTCGGCAGCGAACTGAACTTTAGGACTGAGAGGGTCACGTTCGATGTGGCTGATATCCCATTACCCTACAACGAGATACTCGGCCGACCCGCACTCGCCAAGTTCATGGCGGCCTCTCACTACACATACAATGTGCTCAAGATGCTCGGTCCGATGAGTGTCATCTCTGTCCAAGGCGACAAGAGGGATGCACTCATATGCGCCGACAAGATCTACCGGGAAGCAGCGGCCGCAGCAGAGCGCGAGCCACTTGCCACTGAAGCTCCCCGGGGGAAGAAGAAAGCCAAGTCCGGCAAGGATAGCTCTGATGCCCACTCCGGCAAGCGCACCTCCCCGGAGTGCTGCGCTGCCGTCGAGGACGCACCATCGAGCTCCACCGGCAAGTGCAAAAAGGCAAAGGCAGACCAACCAAAGACTAAGCCCAGCAAGAATGGCTCTGGTGTTTGCTCCGGCAAGCCCGCCTCTCCGGAGTGCCGCGCTGCTGTCGAGGACGCGCCATCGAGCTCTGCCAGCCAGTAAGGCAAAGAAAGTTGCCAAGCTTCGAACTTTTGAGTTGTGCTCTCCGAAAGTCCATACCTTGTATGAAGAACCTGCGCAGAGGGGTCGAATCGTGGTTAGGTTGCGCCGTTGATCCGTTTCGAGTCCGCTCGACGATACAAGAGTACCGCAACCGGCCCGACGAATTCCCCCCACCGGAAGCAACACCGCCAGCGGGCTGCTGATGTCCTGGACTCAGCGAGTGTGTTTGCGCCGGGGGGGTTCCCCGAAAGCGTGGGGATGAAAACATACAAGGGGGGGATCGGGGAAGAAGCACGGCCTCGGCGGGTTACTGAAGACGGAAAAGCTAAGTCACCCGAGCTTTTGTACAGAGCACTCCTTAGTCCTATGTTTTTTTATGTTATGTTCCTCGTGCGTTCGTCCTTTGTACGAAGAACCTGTGCGCGGAGGAACCAACTCGTGGTTAAATTGCATCCTTGCTTTGTTTCCGAGTCCGCTCAACAATACAAGTGCACTGCAACTGGCCCGAGAAGGTTTCTTGCCGGAAACAACACCGCCAGCGGGCTGCTGATGTCCCGTACTCAGCAAGTGTGTTAGCGCCGGCAAGTTCCCTAGAAGCGTAGGGTAAAAACGTACAAAGGATATAACGAAGTAGAGGGCGTAACATAGCAAGCCTTGCCGTGGGGCGTCCTTCGTATGAGAAACTTGTGCGCGGAGGAACTAACTCACGGTTGAGTTGCGTCCTTGATTTGTTTCTGAGTCCGCTCAACAATTCAAGTGCCCTGCAACTGACCCGAGAAGGTTTCTTGCCGGAAACAACACCGCCAGCGGGCTGCTGATGTTCCGCACTCAGCAAGTGTGTTAGCACCGGCAAGTTCCCTAAAAAGCGTAGAGTGTAAACATACGAAGGGCAAAGCATGGCATCGCGTTGCAGAGTCGCACCCAAAAAATATAATAAACTTGTTACAGCGCTGTCTCAGTTATTTTCGTGGCTATAATCACAGTGACAAGGAGAAACGAGAGGGGCGCGCTGGCGTGCGGGCCCCGGCAAGCCAGCTTCGCTGGGGGCTGCAAGTGCCAAAGTTCCTTCGCGACGGGCCAGGGCTCCCGGAGGCCGCGGCGTCGGCGACAAGGGCAAAAGAAGGCGCACCGGCACCTGGGTCTTGGCGGAGCCAGAGTTGCCGGGGACTGCGAAGGCCAAGGTTCCTCCCCGACAAGCTAAGGTCACCGGGGGGCTGCGGAGTCAGATAAGTTTTTCATCCCTCGTCATGCATCCTGTTGTGGACCGGGGAAGGCAGGGCCGCGTCCTTGAACGAGCGTGTCTTGTAAAACCCGTGCACGGAGGAGCCGAGTCGCGGCCAAGTTGCGCCCTTGGTTTGTTTCCGAGTCCGCTCAACAATACAAGCGCGCCGCAACTGGCCCGACAAGGTTGCTTGCCGGAAGCAACACCGCCAGCGGGCTGCTGATGTCCCGCACTCAGCAAGTGTGTTCGCTCCGGCAAGTCCCCTAGAAGCGTAGGGTGGGAACGTACACGGCACAAAATCAAGTAAAGGACTTAGTCCGGCAAGCATTCCCCTCTTTTCATTAAAAACATCCCAGCTTAGTACAAGTCCATAGAGGATGAAAAACATGATAGAGAGGATTACAGATTTTAAATACAGCTAAGGCCCGAAGGCTTACAAATTGAAAGATAAGATGCGCGTAATCCTTCTCCTGTTTCTCTGTTCAGGAGGTAGGTCAAGGAGGCCCCGGCAAGAGAAGCTTGCCGGGGAGGGCAAAAGGGGCGCCTAGGAGAGCTACGGGCGCCAGAAGACACCAAGAGAACTTCCCGGGGGCCGGCCAGGAGCTTGGCGGAGACGGAGGCGCCGGAGGCAGAGCTTGAAGACGGGGCGGCGGGACGTCAGCACGCTGTCGAGGGCTCCTCGCCCTCGTACTCCGACTTGACGGCCTTGCCGCCACCCCTCTTCCTCTTCCGCAGCCTCCCTACGCCAGCCGCCCAAGGAGACGGCCCCGGGGAGTTCAGAAGGCCGGCGACCCGGATGATGGGGTCGCCGGTGGTGCGCGAGGCAGCGTCTGACGCCTAGTCGGACCCGCCATCCTCGTCATCGCTGTCGCTCCCCTCCTCGTCACTCTCGCTAGAGGAGGGGCCTTCGCTATCGGAGGAGCTGTCCACACAGCATCTCGCCCGGGTGCCGGAGTCCCCGAAGACCTTGACGGCGAGAAGGTCGCCCTCCATTAACTTAAAATGGAGGGTAAACCCCGCCGTCAAGCTGTGGATGCGGGCGAACGTCTTCCACCCTCGGTCGAAGTACATCACGCCGGGGGCTGAGGATACGACACTCACTCGAGTGCCGCTGATCCCACAGCCCCTCATGCGCAACTCCAACATCTCGGGCGGGTCCGGTTCCATCGCGCTCGCGAACGGGGCCGGTAGCCGGAGGCGGCGACGAGGTGCTCGGCGCAGCTTGATGAAGAACTCCCAGGGGTCGTCCCCGGTGTGGACCGCCTCGAGGAGAGGAGCTGCCGGCGGAGACGGGGGTGGCGCATCGCCTCGGCCGCCTCTCCCCCGAGCGCTCCGACCACGTCCACGACCTCGTCCGCGGCCTCGCCCCCTCCCTCTTCCCCTCACGGCCGGCTCCGCCGCTGCAGGCGCAGGATGGGGAGAGGCGCGCTGCCTAGTGGCGACCCTCGCCGCCACCGAAGAAGGACCAGGATTCCCTCCCTCCATGGCAGATGGGAGGAAGAGTAACGGAAGATGAAGGAAGAGGAAGGGGATGGAGTGCGGGAATTTTGCGCTCCCCTTCTGCCCTTCTTAAAGGAGCGAGGTGGGGGCTCGGCCGCCCCGCTCAGCCAATTAGGGCACGAGGGAGGCAGAGAAGCGGGGCCGACCCACCATCTCCGCCCGTGACGGCCCGGTCTCCGACCTTCGCCGCCCACGACCCCCACGCGCATGGGAGCCGCGTGGCGAAAAAGCGGAGACGGGGCGACGGATGAAGTGACCTCGCCCTGCCCCGTGATCACGGGGGTGGGCGCCTTGAAGATCGCACCCGCCACCCGCGTCTCCCACGACGCCGCAATTGACGCGTGCCGTTGCGGGAGGGCGCGGTGGACACGGAGCCCGACTCTGTGCGGACCCAGGCCACGCGTGCCCGTGCACTGTTTTGGGCCTGGCCCAACAACGCTCAGCACCGTGTATGGCCCAGGCCCGGGGGCTCCTGTCGGTGTACTAAAGTAGGGGGCGCCTTAGTACCCCGAACTTGTGCACGGGCAGCCGCAGCACCCCGTGACAAGGCTTGTCGGGCGCTCGCCAAGGCCCTCCACCGTTCCTTATTACTGCCATTCAAGGACAAAGTACTAACCAAGAAAACGAAGGCCCCGGCAAGAGGAGCTTGCCGGGAAGGCCAGCCAGGGCATCACCAGAAGACTTGCCACGGCGCCCCGCGCGCCCCGGCAAGGCCCGACGGCCGGCAAGCTTGCCGGCACAACAAGAGAAGGGCCGCGGCAAGGCACTTGCCGCGGCAAGGCTGCCACCCAAACTCCAGCGCACCCAGAAACGTGTCATCACAAGGCCATCCCAAGGGCACGTGGCGAGGCACTACGCAGCCATGCGGAGCAAGGTGGCAAACAGAGCTGACAGAAGCGCCATCGTGGCAACCGGTGGCTCATTTAACGGTCACTCCTTCGCACTGTTGGGGCGACCAGACGGGCATTTAATGCCCTTGTCCCCTGCCGTCAGAGTTAGGTAGGGGCACTGTTGTGCACTGTTGTACCAACCTGCGTTTTTACATTTCTACCCCCTCTTCTTACGCTGCCACCTGTGGGTGCCCCCTTCAGACTATAAAAGGGAGGCCCATGCGCACGTAGAAGGGGTTCGGTCCATTCGACACCCACAGCACCACCATACGCTCGTATGCTCGAGCAAGATCAAATACAATCACCAAAGCAGCAGTAGGGGTTTTATCTCTCCGGAGAGCCCCGAAGTTGGGTAAAAATTGCCCGTCTCCCCCGCGCACTCGACCTCGATATGCTCTGCGCACGCCCTCCGCTCCCTTGCCGGACTAGAAGGGGCCCCCAGTTCCCCATAGGTGCTCGAGGCCACAGAGATACGCCCCGACAGACTACGACCCTCTCCTCTGAGCTACGCCACAAATACAACGTGCAGTCGTAAGGAGGACGAGGTGTAGGTCGACTGTGTCCCTATCCTCTGAGCTACGCCACAAGTACAACGTGAAAATCCTACCGAGTGAAGAGCAGACCTCCCACTCGGGGGCTTAGCTGCAGCCTGTGCTCGCCTAAGTTATGAAAATCCTACCGAGTGAAGAGCAGACCTCCCACTCGGGGGCTTAGCTGCAGCCCAGCGCTCGCCTAAGATATAAAAATCCTACCGAGTGAAGAGCAGACCTCCCACTCGGGGGCTTAGCTGCAGCCCTGTGCTCACCTAAGTTGTAAAAATCCTGTCGAGTGTGGAGCAGACCTCCCACTCGAGGGCTTAGCTGCAGCCCAGCGCTCGCCTAAGATATAAAAATCCTGCCGAGTGAGGAGCAGACCTCCCACTAAGGGGCTTAGCTGCAGCCCAGCGCTCGCCTAAGATATAAAAATCCTACCGAGTGAAGAGCAAACCTCTCACTCGGAGGCTTAGCCGCAGCCCAGTGCTCGCCTAAGTGAACTGAAAAGAATAAGTCGACTGCAGTGGGCGTCTTGCTTTAAACCTGCAAAAGACATTTCGAGCCAAAAGCAAACATATTCAAACATCAAATCCAAGTTCAGATTGATACCTAAAGGAACCGAAAGTGCTCAGGCGCTAAGCCTGTTAAGGTTTATCGGTTACAAAATCACTCGGCATACCGAGGCAAATTTAAAGTGTCGAGCTCAAAGAAGTTTTTTACCCCTCTTGTGGAGGGCTGGAAGGTGCAACAAACTCATCAAGATCAATTCCGTCCGCAATCCGAGTGGCGGCGGCGATGAAGGTTTCCATGAAGGACCTGAAGTCATGTTTCTTGGTGTTGGCTACCCGAAGAGCCGCCAGCTTGTCTTCTCGTGCATCCTTGCAGTGGACTCGAGCCAGACACAGAGCAACATCTGCGCTGCACCGAGCAGAGGACTTTTTCCACTCCTGCACTCGACCAGGAACTGTGTTCAGTCGAGCCATCAGAGATTCGGGATCGTTCTGGAGTGTCTCTCCCTGGGCCAAAGCATGCTGTCGATGCGGGAGGTGGCGACTTTCAGCCTTGCAAGATAGTCAACAACAGCAGCAATGCGGGACTCGAGTCGGAACACGTTCATGGCAACTTCATCGTTCACTGGAGAGTTGACGGGGTCCAGATTTTGTTCCAGTCGACTAGTTTCCTCTTCAAAGTTTTGGCAGAATTCTGCAAGTACAATTACTGAGTCAAGGCAACGGTCGAATGGAAAGATCACTATAAAAATGGTTGTTTGACGCAAAGGATTACCTTCGAGCATGAGGAACAACTTCTTGGCGAGTCCACTCAGGAAGGCCTCCAGATCATTCTTCTTCCCAGTCAACTGATTGGCCTTGTCGTTCAGGGCAGCTTTGTCAGTTTTCAGTCGACTGACCTCCTTGTTGGCAATCGCATGAGCAGCTTTCAGATTAGTATTTTCTTCTTCAAGCTTGGTGACTGAAGCTAACTTCTCATCAGCAAGCTTGATCTTCTCAGCTAGCTCAAGATCTTTTTTCTTCTGGGCCTCCTTCACCTTGCCTGCAAGTTGCAGCAAGGTCAGATTTTGAAGCAAATGAAGGAAAAAAGGAGTCGTCGAGGTCTCACCGAACATACCTTTGGTCTCCTCCTTCGCCTTCGTCAGATTCTCCTGAACCAGCTTCAGATCCAGCTCGAGCTGAATGTGCTTGTTCTCTAGCTCGGTATAACGAGCCGCAAGGTCACAGGATTTCTGCGAAGAACCAATCGACAAAATGTCATGGATAATTCACTTCCGAGTGGATAAGAGAAAATCATGCGTTTCTAAGACTACAGCCGAATACAAACATTCGACCGTAGTCTCGGGGACTACACCCAGTGGGTGCACTCAGCGTGCCCCCACTAGTTCTATTAAAGATAGAGTCACCCAGTCGACCCCAAAAAAACACAAGACGTATTCTTCAAACTGTAATCGACTGCAAGCAGTCGACTACAGTCTCGGGGACTACACCCAGTGGGTGCACTCAGCGTGCCCCCACCGGTTTGAGAAATCCATTCGAATCAGTCGAATGACGGAAAGACTTAACTTATAAAGCCTAAGGCCGACTGCCAGCAGTCGACCTTAGCCTTGGGGACTACACCCAGCAGGTGCACTCAGCGTGCCCCCGCTAACATGGAGTTTCAATCGACACACCCAGTGGGTGATTACTATGGATTCCGGAAAGAATAGCTTTTTGATAGCATATCCTAACAGAACAAGCGATTCGACCTACCTGAACATTGCTTTGAAGAGCAGAACTGGCGTCGTAGGCTGCCTGGCTTGCCTCCCGGATGGCCTTCACCTGCTCCATCATGATCCCCGCCTGGCGTATCGCTTCCTTTGCAGCACTGGCTTGGTCCTCCGGGACATGGTGCGTCGTGAAGAGGGAAGGCTGCGCAGCACTCGACGAAGCGGGGAGAGCACTCGTCAGTGGAACCGCGAAGGACACGCTGTGTCGAGTGGTGTTCTCCTCCTCCGCGACCAGAGTCTCGGGCGCCGTCACATCCTGGGCCACCCTGCTGGCAGACGCTTTCCTGCTCCTCCTGTGCTTCAGTGGTTCCTCATCATCATCATCATCAGGAAGAGTGATAACGACATTGGATGGAGCTACAGAAAAGAATCAGAATTAGGGACGAAGAGTCAATCGACTAAAAACGGAATTAAGAGAATGGTACCAGGATTTGAGGTTGCGGCATCCTCCATCTCATGGTCGTCGGCCCTGGCTGAGGTCTCGGAAGTAGCAGCACTACAATTCCAAAAATCAGTCGGCTAACTCAAGTGTCAATCAAAGATAAAACTCGCACAAGACAAGAAGACTCAAGCAGCATGCTTACCCTGATATGGTGGGGATGGACACCTTCATCTTCGGCAGGACCTTGGTCGGCTTCGACGGTGCCACCCTGGACTGCTTCAGAGCCTTTTCAGTCGGCGCCGAAGAGGTGGTCCGAGGGCGCTTGGTCGACTACGCGACAGTCGTGACCCCCTTACCACGTTCAGTCGCAGGGTCATGGGCAAGCTTCGACCGCCTTTTCGAGCGCGGTGGTGCGACCTCCTCCTCCTCCTCTTCTTCCTCCTCCTCATCGCCATCATCATCATCATCATCTTCAGCAGCATCCGAGTCCCACTCCTCCTGGCTTTCGTCCCCACTTGCTTCTCCTTCTTCAGGCGGAGTTTGCGCTCCATTGGGCATCGAGTACAGGTCGATGAGGACCTGTCGGACATCAAGACAAAGATCAATCGACCAATTTGCGGCGAAAACAGAAATAAATGTAGCAAGAATACAATTGGAGGTAAAATGAGCATACCTTGTCTGGAGTGCTGGAGTCGTCGAGTGGAGGAATTCTCCTAGCCCCACGAGGGTTATCCTTCTTCCCAGTGACCGCAGCCAACCACCTTTCCAGCGTGGCATCGTCGACTGCTTCTGGATTGATCCGAGTCTCATCTTCGGTCCTGCAGTACAGCCACATGCAATGTCCTCTGTACTGGAGAGGCTGTATACGGTGTCTAAGGAAAACCTCCAGGAGATCCATACCCGTCACTCCTTCCTGAACCAACCGAACTACACGCTCCATCAGCATCTTCACGTCAGCTTTCTCCTCCGGGAGCACCTTCAGGGAAGAAGGTCTGTTGGCGCGGTCCATGGTAAACGGAGGGAGACCACTCGACTGCCCCGGCGTCGACTCGTTCTTGCAGTAAAACCAAGTCAACTGCAGCCCCTGACCGACTCAGGGAGGGTCATCGCTGGGAAGGTGCTCTTGTTCCTCATCTGGATTCCTAGACCTCCACACATTTGAATAATCTTGGTTTTATCATCATCTGGACTCGCCTTCTTCACGGTCTGAGAGCGGCATGTGAATATATGCTTGAACAGACCCCAGTGCGGTCGGCAACCCAGAAAGTTTTCACACATGGATACAAAGGCAGCAAGATAGGCGATAGAATTCGGGTTGAAGTGGTGGAGTTGCGCTCCGAAGAAATTCAGGAAACCACGGAAGAAAACACTCGGTGACAAAGAAAACCCTCAGTCGACGTGGGTAGCCAGAAGAACACACTCACCCTCTTCCGGCTGGGGATGCCACTCGTTCCCCGGGAGCCTTGCTGCTCCGTGGGGGATCAGACCGTCGTTGGCCATGTCGGTGAGGTCATTCTCTGTAATGGTCGACCGGATCCAATCTCCTTAGACCCAGCCGTTCGGCAGGCGAGATCTAGACGAAGACCTGCCGCGACTGGTGGTTTTCCCCTTCGCCTTCCCCGTCGCCGACGCCTTCTTCGCACGTTCCAGCACCGCCGTCTTCTCCTTCACCATGGCTGATGGTGAGGCGCACGAGGAGCGGTTGTGCGGAGGCGAGAGCGGGCGCAGTGGGCAGAGGCAGGGAGAGCAGAGAGAGAATGCAGAGGTACTGTTCAAGGACCCTCGCCGGGCGCCTTTATAAGTTCACCTCTGAGTGGATGACAGGTGGGCCCGAGCGATCCAATCACATCCCGAAACAGTTGCTCGGGCGCGATACGTGGCGAAAAAGGTGGCACGAGAATCGAGGCGTCTATGCCATATCCCATCCGAGCGCCGCAGTCCGCCCCGCTTCGCGCGCTTCCCCAAATTTCGTATCCCACAAAATCCGCGAACAGCAGATCAATCTGTCAGGCGCGAGATCTCCCGCGATCTCTCGCTCGGGAATTGTTAAGTCCAAAAGGTCACTCGACGAAAGAAAAGAATGGATCGAGTCGACTGAAGAAAGTTGCTGGTTATCGACGAAGAGATCACTGATCCAAGACACTGCATACCCAGCATGCAAAGGCAAGTCAGAAATAACATCAACTCCTTCCTCACTCAAGCCTCAATCCATTCGGGGGCTAATGATGGAGTCATGTACCTAGGGTAGGGTCATAGACCTGATCTAAATACCCTACCCAAGGACACCCTTAGAAGAGATCACCTTCCAGTCGACCTGCGAGGTCTCCACTCGACACACTTCAAGGACTCGACTATGAAGACTCACTCGACCACCAGAAGGTCAAGAAGCACTCTGTACCGCAATGGTCTGTAATTAAGTAGGCTTTATGGTATTTAAGACACTTTATGTGGGGCGTTACCAGTAACGCCCCAGACTTAATGTACTTTAAACCCTACATTACTGAGGGCCAGAGGGGGCTGGCAGGCACTATATAAGCCACCCCCCACCTCAGTGTAAAGGGTTCGCACCCCTGTAATCCTTATACACATAATCCACTCGGCCGCCTCCGGGCTCCAAGACGTAGGGCTTTTACTTCCTCCGAGAAGGGCCTGAACTCGTACATCTCTTGTGTTTACAACCTCTCCATAGCTAGGACCTTGCCTCTCCATACCTACCCCCACTCTACAGTCAGACTTATAACCACGACACACATAGCACCTGGCCTTTGTTTGTGTGGATGTACGACCTTCCCCCCTGGTTGTGCATGAAGAGGAAGTACATTCACGTGAGTATGGTAATTGAAGGGCCGAAACAACCAGGGAACGACATCACTCTGTATCTGGGGCTGCTGAAAGAGGAGTTAGACACGCTGTGGAAAACGCCAGCCAATACGTGGGATGCCGCAGAGAAAGAATATTTCCCTATGAGAACCGCACTGCTCACGACGGTGCACGACTATCTCGGTTACGGATATGTTGCAGGGCAGGTGGTCCACGGATTTTCTGGATGCGTCAGGTGCATGGATGACACAATGTATTGCCAGCTAGATAGAGATCCTGGGACTTCGAAAACCATGTTCATGGGACATCGAAGGTGGCTTCGCAACGATGACTCATGGAGGAAACGTAAGTATCTGTTCGATGGTGAAACCGAACCCCGAAGACGCCCGCGTACGAGGAGCGGCGAGGAAATAGACGAGCTGTTGAAAAATTGGAAAGATTGCCCATTGCCGGGAAAGAAGCAAAAGGCGCCAGAGCCGGGAAAGAAGCGAAAGGCTCCAGAGCCGCTTCTGAAGGTATGGAAAACGAGGTCTATTTTCTGGCAGTTGCCGTACTGGAAGATCCACCGTGTGCCTCATAGCCTTGATGTCATGCATATCACGAAGAACGTGTGCGAGATTCTGCTTGGTACCCTGCTCAACATGCCAGAGAGGACCAAAGATGGGCCTAAAGCAAGGGCAGACTTGAAATCGATGGGCATCAGGGAGGAGCTTCACGCTAATGATGATGATGATGATGAGGTGAAGTAGGATACGGAAAGTCGTCGCACAGGAAAAAAGGCCAAGAAGACCGGAAATGACTTCCCTCCCGCGTGCTTCACTCTAAGTCAGGAGGAGATTGATCAGTTTTTCACCTGCCTCATAGGATTAAAACTTCCTTACGATTACGCGGGGAAGATAAGCAGATACCTAGACTCAGTGAAGCAAAAGTTCAGCGAGATGAAGTCTCACGACTGTCATGTGTTGATGACGTAGATACTTATAGTTGCAATCCGTGGGATCATAGACGCGCACGTCCGTGAAAGGCTATTTGGCATATGCAACTTTTTCGACGTCACCTCTTGGAAGTCGGTTGGCATGAGGCAACTCAGAGGGCTACATGAAGATATCGTGGTGATACTTTGCGAGCTTGAGATGTACTTCCCGCCCGCATTCTTCGACGTTATGGTGCATCTACTGTTCCATGTCATGGAGGATATCATCCAACTCGGGCCAACGTTCCTACACAGCATGATGCCGTTCGAAAGGATGAATGATGTCACGTCCAGAGGCAAGCATAGCCAGGGGCTTTCTAACCGAAGAGTGCATCTCCTACTACACGAATTATCTAGGCATCGAGAACCCCATTGGTCTGCCCGTCAACAGGCACCTCGGCAGGCTCGCTGGATGGGGTAACCGTGAGGGTCGCCGCGAAATGCATGTCGACTTCGAGGGTCGACTCACCGACTTTGAAAGAGCAAACCTAGTCGCGCTACAACACATAGACATGGTCGATCCTTGGGTGGTAGAGCACAAAACCTTTATTGAAAAGACGTACAATGACCGAGGCCAACAGAGGATGGACGGAGATATAATCAAAGAGCACAACTCATGTTTCACGCGTTGGTTCAAGCAGAAGCTTTTGTCGTACACTTTACATGAGGATTCTTCTGTGGAAGAACAACTCATATTCGCCTTGTCACAGGGCGCTGAGCACAACCTGATGACGTATGAGGCGTATGATATCAACGGCTACACATTCTACACCGAGGGAAAGGACATGAAGAGCGATGGTTATCAGAACTCCGGGGTAACGATGGAATCCTACACCGGTAACGACAAGGACAGATACTACGGAAGGATCGAGGAGATCTGGGAGCTGAGCTACGCTGGAGAAGGTCCCGATGTTCCGTGTCTGATGGGCCAAGAGCGTCATAAAAGAAGACTGGTATTTCACCACCATGGTTATACCCGAAGCCAAATCCAAGACCGTGGGCACAAACGTCACCGTGAAAAATGAGCCATGGGTACTGGCTTCCCAAGTGGACCAATGCTTCTTCATTACCGACCCGTCAAAGCCCAGTCGTGTTGTCGTGAGGAGAGGCAAAAGGAAGATCATCGGAATGTATGGACTCGCCAATGAGCAAGACTTCGACAAGTACGGCGACCCGAAGATGGAACATGACGACGACGATGAAGTACCACCATACACCACAAGAAGAAGCAGGACCACCCTACCTAAAGGATGTCCATTCAAGAGAAGAACTCCATTTACGAAAAATAAGGGCAAGAAGATTGTGAACACATAGCTAGCTAAGTTCGATTTTATTTAAATTGTAGCCTTCATTTCTCGATTGTATTTCATGGGCATTATTGAACTCATGAATATTTTTAAATTTCATGGGCACTTTTTGAATTCATGAATATTTTTTCATATTCAATATGAAAAAATATTGAATATTCATGAGGACACTCGATCTCGATCCCCCTCCATCTTGATCTCGACCCCCCTCCATCTCGAACACTATCCCCCTCCATCTCGAACTCGATCCCCCCCGCACCCTCCCCCGCTCCGCCGCCGCCGCCGACCCCCCGCACCCTTCCCGGCCCGCTGCACCACCACCGAGCACCCCCCGCACCCTCCCCCGCTCCACCACCGACGACGACCCCCCGCACCCTCCCCGTCCCGTTCCACCGCCGCCGAGCACCCCCGCGCCCTCCCCCGCTCCACCGCCGCCGACGACCCCCCGCACCCTCCCCAGTAATGTTTTACCAATTCACAAATGAATGCAACTAAAAATCCAAAAAAACAAATTTGATTTTATTTTCAAATAACAAATTTGATGATATTTTCAAATAAAAAATTTGATGATATTTTTTCATATTCATAAATATTTTCAAATAACAAATTTGGTGATATTTTTTTAAAAAATTATTACTGTTTTTATAAAAAAAATATTACTATTTCATATTCATATTCATTTTCAAAAAAATTATTAGATGCAACAAAAAAAATAATAATAATAAGTTACTTATGGCGCACCGCTGGCTATTGCGCCATTGCTATGCAAAAAAAAGTTACTTATGGCGCACCACTGGGTGGTGTGCCATTGCTATCTAAAAAACATACTTATGGCGCACCGCTATGTGGTGCGCCATTGCTATACCTCCCCCGACTAAAATCTCGGCCCCAATCCCCGATCCCATCTCACATCTCTCAGCCCCCCCCACTGCGCGCCGCTGCCCCGACACACGACGCCCCCGCCCTCGCGCCCCCACGCCCCCCACCACTACCGCTCCTCCGTCGCCCATTGGGAAGAAAGCCGCCGCGGCCCCCAACCATCCCGCCGCCGACCCGCAACCATCCCGCTGTCGACGACTGCACGGGGTGTAGGACGACGACCGCCGCCGACCCGCAACCGTCCCGCCGCCGCCGACCCCGACCCCTCCTGCGACCGGCCGCGCCCGCCCAGGTACCTCTCCTCCTTCCTCCTTCCTCCCTCTCCACCCTTCCTCCCCATTCCCTCCCTTCCCTTCTACCACTGTCACCCACGGCCTTGTTCAATCCCCTCGCACAGCCACCGCCGCCGACCCTCCCCTCGACCGTGGCGACGCCGGTGTCCCTCCTGTCGGTCGTGCCGCCACCGTCGCACAGCCGCAACTGCCTATGATAATGGTTCATAAGCAACCCTTAAAAAATTCAGTGTTAAAGAATTTTTATGATTTTTGAGTAATCAAAATTCAGTGTAGAAATGGGTAGTTAGAAAGCAATTTGTGAGTTATGTAGCCATTTTTTGTGACAAAAGTATGTGGTACTGCATATTTCACAAAAATACCTTTATCTTTTGATTTAGTTTGTGCCCTGACCTTGTTACGGATGCTCCAGCTGTTTGTACATGAGATAATCCACCAAATTCTGGTACTTCCATGTTGCTGGTAGTAGTAACCTGACAGCACAGCCATACTTAGACCTTCAGAAGGTCAATCTTCAGTTTACTTGAATTTTGAGCCTGCTAGTAGTAACTTGGCAGCCATTCAAGGATGTCTTGGTTGTTCACGAGGCTATCCAATTGTTGTTATGTGATGACCTGATTTCTTGGCTTCCAATGGCATTTGACATTGTGATGACCAACTCATTGATTTGTCATACCCATAGTAAATAAAGGTTAGGTTCAGAGATAGTGTTGCATTGTTGAGTTTTACTCTTTTTGATGTAGTAAATTTATTGACCGGTGTTTATCTTACCCTGTTCCATTGAGTAGTAAATCATTATTGGCTTGTATAGATGTCAGCGTGCTCCCTTTCTACTCATTTTGGAGAACCTGTTCTTCACTTCTAGGAGTTGTTGTATTGAATGGTAGTTCTCATCCATTGGGGTTTTGATTGACATGGCACATTTGCAATGGTTCATATATCTTTAGCCACTGTTCATTAACAGAAAGTCAACAACAACATCAGTAAAATTCATTTAACAACAACATCAGTAAAATTTAGTTAATTAATTGAAGAAGAGAAGAGAGAAAGTAGAGAGCAAGAGGAGTACTTGCATTAACTGAAACATTTTACTTTAAACGTTTTACTGCAAGCAAGAACTACTGTTGGAGGGCACTACTGTAGGGCAGAAGAGAAAGAGAAGAGAGAAGAGAAAAAAAGAGAGAAGATATTTTCTGGTCTACTGAAACTTGCACTACTGCAATTTACTCCAGGGATACTATAGTTCTTTGCAAATTCTCTGCTCTACTCCACTGCATGCACTGCAATACACTACTCCACTGCATGTTTATTCAGTTAACAGAAAAAGGTACAGAATAAGCAAATGTAAGAAAAGAAGAGAGCTTGTACTGCCAGTACATCATCAGGTAGTTCACCAGAGACTTTCAAGTTAGAAATACTCCCAGGGGTAGATGAAGAGAGAATATCATGAAGGAACAGTTTAGTTTTAATTAATGGAAAAGTTGCATTTACTTGTAATTAAAGGAACAATTTCAGTTAATTATAAATATTCAATAGCAGCAGAGGCAAGCAGTAGCAGTAGATGCCAACTTTTGATATGCATGCATGCATTCTTTGCTTGTTTATATTCATTCTTGTAAACTGAACATGCTCATCTATCTATCTATCTACCTGCTTAAGTATGTACGTATGCATTCTATTTTTATTTCCTTTGGAAAGTAAAGTTTATTTCCTGGCTGGCTAGCATGATGGCTCATGGATCCCTCAGCTGCAGCTGCAGCTGGAGCTCAATCTGATCTCATCTGAAATGACTCCATAAATAGAGAGTGTAGTTAGTTACAGAGTAGCAGAAATAGTTGCTGGATGCAGTTACTTGCATGGGCCTGGCTGATGAAGAAAAACTTTATATATATTCATACTGATGTTGACTCTATAAATCATACTTATTGGACATGTTTTACGTGTTGATCCATCAATTGATCACATTGAGAAAGACTTGTAAAGATGATGATCATCTTTTACAGAAAACAATTTTCAGCAAAGGTCATGTCTCCGACCATCATGTCGTGATGATTTTGTAGGTACCCTTAGAGGCCCTTGAGTTTGCTGGAATGTCGATTAACTTCCGTTCCGGCAAATTTGGGTACTCCATATGTCCTATTTTCAGCAAAGGTCATGCTGAAATTTTCCATGAATTTTAGCATGACTTTGCTAAAAATAGGACATATGGGGTACTTGCGACTAATGCATGGGCCGACGTATCTTAGTACTTAATTAAGTAGGATCAACTGCCCTCGCTGACAAATCCTAAATGATGAAAACTGAACTTAGCATCTAGGGTGCCTCAGCGTCGACAAACCCTAAATTATAAAACCTTGGCTTTTAGGGTGCCTCGATGTCGATAAAAACCTAAATGATGAAAGCTTAGGCTTTTAGGGTGCCTCTTCGTCGACAAACCCTAAATGATAAAAGCTTAGCTTTTAGGATGCCTCGGTGTCGACAAACCCTAAATGATGAGACCGGCCATGATCTTGTTCCTTGACAATAACCAACTTTTTGACCAAACTTTTTTCCTATTTAGAGCGAAACATGGCCCACAACGATGAGGCCGACGGTTCAGGCAAGCAATTCTGGGAGCTGTCCCAGGAGATGGAGGAGGAACCTCACCGCTATGAGGACGCCGCGGAAGACACCGATCCTGACTACACAACCCCTAGTGGCGTCGGGGATGACACCACTGATGATGCCGCCGAGGATGCCACCACTGATGAAGGCAGCGCACGCACAGATGGCAGCCAACCGAAGAGGAAGGACCGGCGCTCGAACGTGCTCGGCACCGTCAAGGAGGAATTTACTGAAGTGAACTCCGACGGGCATCCAACGGCGCCCAAAGAATTAGTCAAGGGGTACTCTGTTCAGCTCGGGTGCATTCTCCGGAGCACCGTCTCGATCATCACCGAGAACCTAAGGCATAAGGACCGAGGGAATTTGCGCAGCCTCCTCTTCACGAAGCTGCACGAACGATACAAGTTCCCCGCTGACTTTGCAAACACACGCCTCTCAGGGAATAAAGTGAACAGTGCCGCCCTCACGAGGATGAGCACGGCCCTGTCTACTTGGAGAAGCGCGGTGAAGAAAATGATTGACAAAGGTGATAGTTATGAGAAGATCAAGGCGAAAAATCCTTCGATCAGCGAAGATGACTACAAGGAGTTCAAGATCAAGTGCGAGAGCAGCGCAACCGTGGAATCAAGTCAGTGGGGGAAAGAAATGCGGGTGTTGAACTTAGGGGTCCACCAACTCGGTCCCGGCGGTTACAGAGTGGCGGAGCCTATATGGGACAAGGAGGAAGCGGAGCATGCCGAGCAAGGCCTACGGCCCCGCTTTGAGAAATACCGTGACAAGCAGACCAGGAACGATGGCAGGGCCTGGTACAAGGAGGACCTGGTAACAAAGGAGCTTACCACGGATCCGAAGACCAAGGGGCTTGAGCGTGTTCTGGTAAGGAATACACCCAGCGTAATTAGCTCCATATGGTTGCATTCTAATTAATAAAGCCAAATTTCTAAATGGTTCACATTCCTTCCGCAGGAGACTGAAAGCAGTAGCACGGGGTCGTCTCAGAGCTCCCCTTGGGACAACACTCTAAATAGGGCGTTGAACGTAATGAAAAACAAGGATAAGCTCAGTAAGCCGTCGTCAGCTGGTCGTGTGGCCGGCAAAGGCTTGTCCACAAAATGGTCGTCATACTATACTGCTGGTGGTCGAAAGGAGAAAAAGACCAGCTCGGAAAGCCAGTCGCGCGAGGTTCAAGAACTCAAGGCACAAGTGGTGCGGATTCCGGAGATTGTCCAAGAGCAAGTGCAACAACAACTGGGAACGACGCTCACCGCCATTGTGCCTACCTTGATTCAGGGGCTGACGACGTGGATTGCAGGCGGCCAACAGGGGTCGCCCCGGGTTCCCAGCTTCACGGCCAGCAACTCGCACAACGCGCAGGCGGCACCATTGGTGTCTCCGACGGAGGCGGTATTCGTGTCTCCGGCGCCGGCACGGGCATTGGAGCTTAATGCACCTGGGTGTATGTCGGCCAGCACCTCGCCAGCAAGCGGCCCCTCCGTCAGTTGCACGCCCGCCGTTGGCGGTGCCTCGACATTAGCCGAGCCCAACGACATCACGGTAACTAAGCCTCTCGGCCGATGACTTCATCTCCTTGCCTTTGACTGGGCATCCCTGACGCCCTACATGTTTTCGCAGGGCGCCGCCGATGTTGCATGCACTCTCCTGCACTTCGTGGGCGGCGAGTTGATCGATGTCGCCAAGGGCAGAATCGTTCAACCGGGCAACCCCGTGTTCCACGGTAATCCGATGCCATCCACCGTGTATAGGGTTGAACTGGTTCGGGTGCTGCCAGGCTGCGACGAGTTGTTACCTCCGACTCGACCTGCTAGGGCCGACAAAGATGATGTGATGACCCTCAGCACCGGCGTAAGCTGGCCCCTGCTTTGGCCGAAGAGCCAGATTCGTTTGGGGGCGGGGGACACCACCCCACAGACAACACCGCCAGTCGTGCCGGTGCCAAGCCATGGCAAGACCGCCGCAATGCTACCGGACATGCCGGACATCCCTATGGCACGGGATCCGGACATGCATATGGCACAGGATCCGGACGACGACGACAACGACGACGGTACATTTACCTACGTCGATAAGTACTTTGCCGAACATGGGTACGGTGACGAATTCTGCGGGCCTCCTTCTCCAGAACTAAACCCTGAAAAAGACGACCGCGATCTAGCTGGTACCGCGGAGAAACCCAATTGCAAAAGGCGTCGTCTGGCTTTCAGTTCTTAGGAGACGCCTCCAGCTGCCGCCTTCACCGAGCCTCAGATAGCCGAGGTGCGAAATATTATCAGCCCCAACACACTCAAGAAGGCGGTCTCTGAGCAGAACTCGATCCCATTACAGCAGATGAAGAAGAAGGGACGGAAACGGAAGAATAACAAGAGAGGTGCGAGCCAGCCGGCACTGAGTACGATCCGTGCTCAGGACGGGCCACCTTCACCTAAGGATATCTCGAGGAGGGTGCATGTGGAGGGTAGGGCGATGCTACCGACTAATCTGCTCAATGCTGCAACCGGTGCTATGCGGAGTCTACATGACAGTGTTCTTTCTTTGGAGAAGCGGCGTCTCTCCCAGAATGATGTTGCATACCTAGTTTTCATGGCCAAGGTGCCAGAGGGAATGGGCTTTATGGATAGCGCCATCGGGGGTATGACCGTCCTGCGGTTTGATGACATCTTCGCTATGTTTAACCTTCATCCGCTGCACTACACCTTCGTTCGGCTGTTTTCGCTGAGTATGGAGATGCGGATCATTAGAGACAAGACCACGGACATCGGGATAGTCGACCCCTTCTACATGCGTGCCAAGATCTTGGGTAGCGCTAGGGACGGGAAAGTCGCGATTTCACACCTCGAAGGCGTCATTCTGGCAAACCCAGATAAGGATAACTTCCTCGTGCCTTACTTTCCCGAGTAAGTCATCCCCTCACCGCCCCATAACATATGATTTCTTAGATTTCGATCATTCTTTTTTTTCTAACATTCTGTGTTTTGTGCAGTTACACACATTGCACACTCATCCTCTTAAGCCCGAAATATTCCATGGCCATGTATTTCGACCCAGACCGTGAGTCGAAGATAGACTACACAAATATCAAGAAAGTTCTTGATGATGCTCTCCCCGGCTATGCCAGATCTGGAGGCACCTTCAAGAGGTCAGTTCGTAGGTATGGCAACCATGTGTTCACCCACAATACGACATTCCCCTGCGTCAAGCAGCCGCCTGGCGGTCAGAAGGATGCCTACTACGCCCTCCATCACATGCGGGCGATCGTACAGGACCATAATCACCTTCTGCTACCAAATAATCCCAAAGATTGGGCCACACACTTGTCGGCAATCCAGGACGCGGACATCAGACAAGAATTCTTTCGCATCCAGTCGGAGTTTGCGGAAATCATCCATCAAGATGTATTCGTACCTCGGGGCAGTTCTACCTCAGATCTCAACCGTCCAACAGTGAGATAGAAATAACGCTACAAATGCAGGCTGACAACACCCGCGATTTCATGACCATCGCGAAAGACGGCGGCTTGATCCATGCTCCGGTCACTGAGTCGAGTCGAAAGTACTGATGCTATGTAGTTCTGAATTGTCGATTGGCTCATGTTGTAATATTAAACTTTAATGAACTTGTATGTCTCTTTGGTTTGGACATTCGTTCAACGTATATGTAATCGATGCTATTTATTAGTAGGACCACGAATCGTGCTATTAATGTGTTGCTTTTCTCTCCCAATCCTTTAGTTGCATACTTATATATTGCTTATGTATTGTCTGTGAATTGTTACTAACGTTATGTTTGTCTAGTGCATAGAGATGCCGTCGTATGTCGTGTACAAGGGTAAGGTCCCTGGAGTCTACGATGAATGGGAGGAGTGTTGGAGACAGGTTCACCGTTTCAGCGGTAACAGTTACAAAGGGTACACCACTAGGGCGGAGGCGGAAGTTAGATACCCGCACTATCTAGCGGGAGAGAGGAGGGAGCGTTGGAGGAACCGTATGAAGACCAGTTTCATCGCGATTATGCTCATCGTGATGACTGCAACTCTCTTCTATGTGATGGTAGTTTAGATTATTGATATCGACTTGTAATGTGAAGACAAACTCGCTACTCGCGGTTTCGAGACTTGTAATGTTCTAACTTTGTTCGGTATTTTAAATTCGGAGACTAATATGGTGAATTGTATTCGGAGACTAATCTTCTATTGTATTCGATAAATATGTTGTTTATATGTTGTGCTCTCTATATTATGTGTAGTAATATGTTTTGTAACCTGTGCAAATATCAGAAAAGAAAAAAAATCCCTAATATTCATACTAGTGGCGCACGACTCAGCTAACTAATGGCGCACTGCAAAAAGGACTCTAATGGCGCATCATCCACTGGTGCGCCATTAGTATGCCAAAGCACATGGGTAAATATGGCCCCCTGGGAGGCATACTAATGTCGCATGATGGGCTATACTAATGGCGCACTGCATGGTGCGCCATTAGTATACCAGATACTAATGGCGTGGTGCTAGTGGCGCACCTATAGTGCGCCATTAGTAGGCAAAACAGGTGCGCCACTAGCAGGCCTTTTCCTAGTAGTGGTTCTAGGGTTCTAGGGTTGAGGGTTCGAGGGGTCGAGGGTCGAGGGTTCAAGGGTCGTCGAGGGGCCGAGAGTTCGAGGGTCGAGGGTCATCGAGGGGTCGAGGGTTCGAGGGTTCTAGGGTCGAGGGTCGAGGGTTCGAGGGTTCTAGGGTCGAGGGTTCGAGGGTTTGGGGGTCGTCGAGGGGCCGAGGGTTCGAGGGTCGAGAGTCGTCGAGGGGTCGAGGATCGCCGAGGGGTCGAGAGGTTGCCTAGTGTCAGAGTATTGAAGAAATCCATGGCTTCATCATTAGCCGGAAGTAACCGGGGCATGATGGTACGAAGTTCTCCAAAGTTATTCTGGGGGAGTCCCGGATAGGATAATCCGCCTTTTGATACAAATTTTAGCAAAGGCCTTCCAAATAGCGATATTCGGAAGGCTCTTACTGCACTTTGTACCAAAAAGCGAATTATCCTATCTGGGATTCCGTTACAGAATAACTTTGGAGAGCTTCGTACCATCATGCGCCTGTTACTTTCGCCTAATGATGAAGACATGGTTTTGTTGAATCATTTGACACTAGACAAACATGACATGAGGGGGTCGAGGGTCGGGAACTACGGTAGATGGTCGTGGATTGCCAAGCGGTCGAGGGTCGTGAACTAGCTCGGGTCGAGGGTCGAGGATCGCCAAGGGGTCGAGAGGTTACCTAGTGTCAAAGTATTGAAGAAATCCATGGCTTCATCATTAGTCGGAAGTAACCGGGGCATGATGGTACGAAGTTCTCCAAATTTATTCTAGAACGGAGTCTCGGATAGGATAATCCGCCTTTTGGTACAAATTTTAGCAAAGGCCTTCCAAATAGCGATATTCGGAAGACTCTTGCTGTACTTTGTACCAAAAAGCGAATTATCCTATCTGGGATTCCGTTCCAAAATAACTTTGGAGAGCTTCGTACCATCATGCGTGTGTTACTTTCGCCTAATGATGAAGACATGGTTTTGTTGAATCCTTTAACACTAGACAAACGTGACATGAGGGTGTCAAGGGTCGGGAACTAGGGTAGAGGGTCGTGGATCGCCGAGCGGTCGAGGGTCGTGAACTAGCTAGGGTCAAGGGTCGAGGATCGCCGAGGGGTCGAGAGGTTGCCTAGTGTCAAAGTATTGAGGAAATCCATGGCTTCATCATTAGCCGGAAGTAACTGGAGCATGATGGTACAAAGTTCTCCAAAGTTATTCTGGAACGGAGTCTCGGATAGGATAATCTGCCTTTTGGTACAAATTTCAGCAAAGGCCTTCCAAATAGCGATATTCAGAAGGCTCTTGCTGTACTTTGTACCAAAAAGTGAATTATCCTATCTAGGATTCCGTTCCAAAATAACTTTGGAGAGCTTCGTACCGTCATGTATATGTCGTCGTTGTCGATATACCCCATCTCCGATAACTTCAACATGAGGGGAGTCGATATACCCCCTCCCCGATAACATTTTTTTCTATGTATATGTCGTCATTGTTGATATACCCCCTCTTCGATAACTTCGACATGAGGGGGGTCGATATATATCCCCCCTCCCTAATAGCATTTTTTCTATGTATATGTCATCGTTGTCGATATACCCCCTCCCCGATAACTTTGATATATCCATCTCTCATGTTATCATATTAATTGCCATGTTGTAATATTTGCAGAAACTATGGATCATCAAAGAGACTTCGATCAAGAAGAGATATTGGGGGACATAATCCGCGACGGAGGTGATGTAGTCTTGTCATTTCTCAACAACGTCGAAGAAGGTCTGCAAGGAGAGGAAGCAGGCTACGGTGATCAAACAATGGAGGAGGGTCATGATCGTGATGGTGGCTCCGGCGACCGTAATGACGGCTCTGGCGACTGAACAGAGTCGAGATCAGCTGTTGCAAAGTCTGGTGAGGTATATATATATTAATTAAGCATGTGATGACTAGCTAATAGATGCATTAATTGTTTTGGTATGTACATATATTAACTCTTCTTTCTTCTTTTATATAGCCCTCCGGACCAAGCAATACTTCAGTAAAGAAACGAGGCCCGAAGAAAAAGTTGCGCCCGGATGAAAGGTTCACGATCACAGAAATCGCGCGCGATGGCCAACCGATTAAACCCCTCCAGACCAAGGAAGCATTTTCTGCTCAGTGCGGGGTTCTTGTTAGGGACATGATCCCGATCAGCATCGAGCTATGGAATCAGCCTAAGAAGGAAGAGCTTCAAGTTTCTTTTGTCGAAGATAGACAGAAAGATGATCTTTGGAAAGCGCTGAAGGTAAATTTCACCCTACCAGAAGTGGAGGATCTGGAGAATCCAGTTATAGAGCCATTGATCAAGTCATGTGATCTCAAGAAGATGGCAGATCTATTCAAGAGGTGGAAGAATGAGTTGAAAGCAACATATGTCGACCAAGACAAGACTCCAGAATTCATCGGCCGATTTGAGAAGATAAGGGATCACTGGCCCGCATTTGTGGCCAACAAGTCATCGGACAGGAGTAAGAAGATGTGAGTGATCACTACTAGGGAAAACCCTAGCAGTAGCGCATGTTTGAAGCCTATCAGTAGCATGGGGAACAGTGCTACCAGTAAGGCGCTACAGCTGAAGGTTAGCAGTAGCGTGGGTTGGACCACGCTACTGCTATATCGACTTGGTAGCAGCACTTTCTACAATGAGCGCTACTGGTAATTAGTAGTAGCGCTTCTCCTAGCACGCGCTACTACTATTATTCCATATTTCTTTTTTATTTCATGTTGTATTCATACACCTTTATACAAGTTTTCATACCGCAACAATTTACAGAATGATTTTACATCGTAATGAGTTATTACATCACTGGGAGAAAGAACCGTGGACTAGTTTCAAGTGGATGGGCATCCACTTGAAACTAATTCGCGGTTCTTTCACCCAATGATATAGTAAATATCATCATCATCATCATCATCATCATATCATTAATAACTTATCATCATAATACATCGTTGTCATATAACACCTCCTCATGATCATTGTTTTCATTAATGAGACATCACATACAAGTTGGTCACTAGACATAATCACAACTACTCATCATCATCAACTCTCATAAACATATTGTACCTCATAGGACCTACTACATTCTCTTAGGACCTACTATATTATCTTAGGTAAAATAGCATAAAACAAGATAGCCCCTGACTCTCCATTATGGAGAATGGAGATTATCCTGTCTCCAATTCTTGCCTTTCGCACAATGTTGCTTCCAAGAACCTCCTTATGTCTGCCATACATTTTTTCCATTCTTCGATTATCATGTGTTCACCGTCTTTAGAAATCCGGTATGGACAGGTGAGATTCGTAGGACGACCTAGCTGTATGTTCAATACATCAAGGCGGCCATTCTGATACATCAAATTAGGCACACAATCCATCGGGATTTTTTGTTGAAAAACAAAGTAATAACTTCGTAGTTAGCAATGTAGTTCAGTTTTAGAAGTATGGAAAAGATGCATGGATGTCGTAATAGTAAAAAATCTTACCAGGATATCTCCATGGAAGTTATCGTGGTTCAACACGTGGACTAGTGGCACGTATTGACCATAATTTGGAGGAGTTCGATAAAAGGCATTGTAATTCTCAATTTCAATACAATATGCGACCAGATGATTTTTCTCTAGATAAGTTAACTCAGAGCCATCGGTGTAGTTGGTTCTGTCTACCATCTTCCGAACTAGCTAGAATGAAAATAAGCTATCAATGGAAATAAGCTGTCAACTATTTTGAAATAAACAATATAAATTACTTAATAACTATGTTTGAGGAACTCACATAGCGGTAGAATTGGAAGTGTATCAACAAGGACCCAAATGTCCAAATTGTCTTGATCGATGTCAGGATCACCAAGATCCATGGTGATAAACATACCCTCTTGAAAATCATACATCTTGCAAAGTGCTTCCCAACCCGGGAAACCAAAATTGGATACGCTCTCAGAATTGTATAGATTTACCTCAAAATCCATACCATGATGGGTCCTAAGGTTAATTTTCTTTGTTTCATTCCTCTCATGATCTTCAAAAGCCATCCTTTCCAAGACATAGCATATTGCATGGCATGGGATAAGCTAGTAGAATTGTAAAAGACAAAAATTACACGTTGAAGTAGTAGAAGTCGAGCTTAATTACGAAAAAACACTTTGCGTCGTAACGTACCATTTCACAATCAAAGGCCTCCTCGAGCTTAATGCTGAAGCGCCGACCTTCGTCCAAGTGAGGCCTGTCGCAGAAACCCCGGTTGTCGCCGCACCAGGAGCACTCCCGGGACCTTCTTCGTCCGACGACATTTCCTATTTTCATAGTTCAAAGATTAAACTTGTAAAATTAATTATATGTACTACAAAAACTAAATTAGATCATTATTATTCATCACGGGTTGACTATCGGCCTGTCGAGTCTTTTCTTGAAAACTCTCAGCTCACGTGGTGTATATATTCGACCATCTATGATGGTAGCTCCTCCTTTCGTTCCCGAGTGCATTATACCAAATTGTCTAGCACATGGGAACGAAGGAGAAGCTACCCCCACGACAACAGTCGTGATTCTTCGTCATCTCATATATGGTGGATACTCTCCCTCACTGATTCCTCTCTGACATTTGCGACCGTCGGTGATGGTCGTTACTCCTCCTTCCCCTAGTGCATAACAAAGGTCTAGCACCCGGAGAAGAAGGAGAAATGACCCCCACGACAACAGTCGGGATTCTTCGGCCTCGACAGTGTTAAAGTCAACCCGAAATATCGTTTAATTATCTTTCTAGAAAATCCAGGCCACTTGATATTTCCTACATATTGTAGCACAAGTCATGCCAAAATTGACGGAAAATTTCCAACATGACCTTTGCTAAAATAGGACATATCGAGTGCCTGAAATTTGCCGGAACGGAAATTAATCAACACTCCAGCAAAACATAGGCCACTTGGAGGTGTAACCTGCAAACATGACCGGCCACTTGGGCAACCACATATTCTATTTGAGCAACACAAGATATACATGTTTTTATCTACATCATACCATATAGGACTCATATTGACATGGAGATTTGGCTGGTCTCACCTCGAGGTCGGAGGGGGTCGGTGACGGGAACGACGGCGGGGATGATGGACGGGATCCTCCGCCTCCTCCTCCTCCCCCAGCGAGTGATCAGGGCGCTCTGCCTCCTGCTCTGCCGCGTGAGGGCGGCAATACTCCGCCTCCTTCTCCGCCTGCTCTGGCGCATCCGAGCAGCCTGCCTCCTCCTTGGCCGCCTCGTAAGCGTCGGCGGAACACAGATGCCACCTCTCCGGCTGCTCCGGCACATCGTAGCAATCCGCCTCCGGCTGCTCCGCCTCTTCAGCAACGAAAGAAGACAGCCGCAACCGCTCCGGCTGCTTCGGCATCTAGCAGTATAGCCAGAGGCGGGTGGCAATACAGATTCAGTCCATTGTCTCTCAAGCCTCTAGAGAAGTTACCATACGAGAGGAGCGATGAGGAAAACCAGAAGATCACTGAAGGCCAAGTGAATGACTTCTTTCAATCGATAAAAACTAAGAAACATCCACCTCCGAAGGAGAAGATAGATCCGGTGAAAGCGAAGCGCACTTTGGATGCCCTGCAGCGACCATCACTGCCTCCGGCGCAATCCAACTATGACCGCATCATTGAAAGGACATATAAGGAAGCGGAGAGGTCGGGAAGTACTTGCACTGATCAAAGGCTAGAAGAATAAAGAAAAGGGAAAAATTCCCCAGCTCGGCGAACAAGCGAAGCAATCGTGCCTCCCGCTCAATGTGTCTAGCGATATCGTCGCTAATCTTCCGGGGACGCTGCCCGGTACCAATCCTGGAGATTACATGACCGACGACGATGCAATTTTTTTTTAAACAATGGAGGTGGACACATTAAGATTCGAGCTCGGGAAGCCTCTCATCAGACCTGGTACTTCCCTAACAACGATGATGCGAAGATTCCATGATTGGTACATGGACATCTGCAGGAAGTCTGGGAAAAATACTTTGTCGCTGAGAGTTAAAGAGGAGCACGACCTTGTTGGAATTGATCTGTTGTTAGTTCCATATGAGGAGTTCTTCCAGTTTTTCAATCAAAAGGCCCTCGAGAAAACAATCATCACTTGCTACTGTCTGTAAGTACTACTTCTCTACAATTAATTAAGTATCTATATATAGCTCAGCTCTTTCATTGCATGTATATATAATTATCCTCACTATATTATGCCGATTGAAGCACATCGAATTGAAGAAAAGGCAAGTAGGTGATAT
Organism: Triticum timopheevii; assembly: GCA_963921465.1. Lineage (NCBI taxonomy): Eukaryota > Viridiplantae > Streptophyta > Magnoliopsida > Poales > Poaceae > Triticum > Triticum timopheevii. Next base: position 623,998,901 of record OY997270.1, on the reverse strand, counting down.
TGGATTCATTAACATAAATCTCATGGATGAATGGAGTGTTAAACATGATGCCAGACAAACCGAGGCCAACTTGCTCGCATCGTTACTTCGAAATTAAAACAAAGCTACAATACTCTTTCCTTACGAATACAAGCGAGTGTTACTGTCTTGTGCATATTCGGTTTCCCTTATTACTCAAGGTTATAGTAATGTAATTGATGAGTTATGCATGCGTGCGCAGCTTCCACTTTATTTTGCTAGAGATTAAGCTTGAGCAGGGACTAGTAACCATCATAGACTCCAAACGAAAAAATCCGGAGGAGTATGCAACCAAGACTAAAATGATCAAGAAGTAAGTTCAATCGATCATTATCGCACCATATCGGCAACTTTGTTCATTTCCTGATATCATGTTATTGTTTTCTTTGTCTGGTAGGGTTTGGAAAAAGTTCACCACACAAGCTCCGGGACTGCGGGCGCGGCTGCGATTTAACCACCCGAAAGTAAGTACTAGCTACTAGCTAGTTCCGCGCATCTCCCATTGATTCTAGGTAGTTTCATCAATACCATTTAGCATGCTTTCTTATCAATTTGATTGACCTCTATTTCTTGTAAAGTGGTAGTGGCAGGAACCCGGTAATGATTTCTGTGGATACTACATTTGCGAGTTCATCCACCACACCACCTGTGAGCGGGCTACTCTAAACAATAATATGAAGTGCGTAAGCATTAATATTCACAATTTTATTTTATTACCATCATTTGTGTTCAATTTCATTCATATATATGTATTGACCCCCTTCTTGAAATTCGATGTGGCAGATGCGGGATGAACTCCTACCACAACATCACATACGAGCAATTCAAGAGGAATTGGCGGGATTCTTTCTTGACCACGTCATTCACAAACACGGAGAATACCATGTGGAAGTTGAGTTCAGATGTTAGGGGATTTTGTAAGAGATCTTATTATATATATATATATATGTGTGTGTGTGTGTGTGTGTGTGTGTGTAGCTAGTAGCATCGGATAGATATAAGAAAACTTATTGTTCGACCAATCTCTCGGAGAAGGAGAGGTCGATCACTTTTCTCTGTATATGTTCATGACGATCTTCTGTATTTAATGGTTTCCTTCATTTGCTTACTAGCTAGCTAGCGTGTCGAGTCCTTTCTATATGTATAGTACATAGCGTCGACCAAGCATGGAGATAAGAGAGGACACTTCTCTTTATTAGCTAGCTAACACAATATATGAAACCCCTAAATTAACCCTACAAACCCCCAAACACCCCCCTTTCAAAAAAAAACCCCCAGCCCATGAACTGCTGACGCGTGGAAGCCTTTTGGTCCCGGTTGGTGGCACCAACCGGGACAAAAGGCCCCCCTGCCTGGGAAAGCCGCAGCGGCCACGTGGAGCCCCATCTGTCCCGGTTGGTATAAGAATCGGGACCAAAGGTGTTGGGCTTTAGTATCGACCCTTTAGTCCCGGTTCCCAAACCGGGACAAATGGGCCTCATGAATCGGGATGAATGGCCCTTTTTCTACTAGTGGGGCTTGATAAATTTAACATGAGTATCTTCTTATACTTGTGGTTGCCCCCCGAGTGCAGGATTTTTTATGGTGATCTTCAATACTTCCTTGCCATCGGGTTGCTTATGAAGCACAACCTCTCTTCCCAAGACTTTGTTGCCCTCTTTGCCTTTCCTAGGTTCACCAATAACAATATTATCTTTATTGCAGATTCAGCTATGCTAGGCCAAATTAACATTTTCTTTCCCTCCAAGTCCATGGTGTTTATCGGGAAGGGCTGTTTATCAACTTGCATCTCAGCAAAATTTAACCGTCCGTCATTAATAGCCGATTGTATCTGTCGTCTAAAAATTGCAATCGTTAGTAGCATGAGAAAATGAATTATGGTACTTGCAATAAGCACGTCGTTTTAGCTCCTCAAACGGCGGTATGGTGTGTGATATTCTAATCATCTTGTCTTGCAAGAGAGCATCAAATATTCTATCACACTTAGATATATCAAAAATGAACTTCATCGCATCATCACGATTCTTGCGAATCGGCTTAAGAGCATTGCATGTATATGGATTGGCCTTTGAGGACCAAATAAACTCAGTAGTATATACATCAACCTCATTGTCCGAATTATCATCATTGTATTCAACCATATGCATTCTAGGACGATTAGTTGTAGACCTATGAACCTCTTTACTTCGACTCTCTTGAGCCAAAGCTTTTTGTAAGACTTGGTTAATATTCAAAAACTCCTAACTTTCTAGCCTCTCTTTAATATGAGTTTTCAAGCCACTAAGAACATGATCCGCCAAGTGTCTCTCGCTTATCACCAAGCTATAAAATCGGTTTTTTATATCTCTAAATCTCTTGACATTATCGGTGACTGATTCATCATGTTTTTGCCTAACCGATATAAGATGTGACAACTTAAGCTCATTATCACCGCTATAAAAGTGATCATGAAACATCTGCTCTAATTGCGACCATAAGAGAATTGAACCATGGGGTAAAGCAGCAAACCATGAAAATGCGGTGCCAGGTAAAGATAATGGAAATAAATGCAGTTTCAATTCTTCTATGGAACCTGCTTCACCTAACTGCGCTAGATACTGACTAGCATGCTCCCATGTTGTTTTTGTGCCATGTCCACTAAATTTAACAAAATCAGGAACCCTATAACCTTGAGGGTACAAAACTGCATCAAAGTGCTCAGGATAAGGCTTTTGGTACACACGACTCTTTACTTTCGGCTCGTTTCCGAAAGTTTCTAGAAACATCTTATGCAAATCCTCCATTAATTTTGCTAAAATTGGATATGAGGTAGATGAAGATGTTTGTGGCAATGACATCGGAGCAACCTGAGTACTAGCTCGTGGTGCAACTTGTGGGATGGGCGCCGAACCATAATTCAGCGGAAGACCAAACATGCTTGCGCCTATGGGTGGTGCGACAAAGTGATTCGGCGTTGACACCGAATTGGGCACACTCATAATAGGATTATGATTTGTACGTGCAGTCACAAGCTGGTTGCATAGGAGGTGCCGATGAAATAGGTAAAGTTGGACTAGGTTTTTAAGATACACCAACAGTACTACTAGATGACAGAGGCATACTTTTATTTGCAGTAGTATTTGCCACAAAAGAATTGTACGTCATCACATTACCCTTACTAACAAGACTTTCAATCACATACACTTGCTATGGAGAAAAAACTTTACTCATAGTGATTAAATCGTGTTCGTCAATGAGAGTAGTGTCGGTGTCAAAACCGGCGGATCTCGGGTAGGGGTCCCGAACTGTGCGTCTAGGCGGATGGTAACAAGAGACGAGGGACACGATGTTTTTACCCAGGTTCGGGCCCTCTCGATGGAGGTAAAACCCTACGTCCTGCTTGATTAATATTGATGATATGGGTAGTACAAGAGTAGATCTACCATGAGATCAAGGAGGCTAAACCCTAGAAGCTAGCCTATGGTATGATTGTTGTAATGTATGTTGTCCTACGGACTAAAGCCCTCCGGTTTATATAGACACCGGAGGAGGCTAGGGTTACACAGAGTCGGTTACAATGGTAGGAGATCTACATATCCGTATTGCCAAGCTTGCCTTCCACGCCAAGGAAAGTCCCATCCGGACACGGGACGGAGTCTTCAATCTCGTATCTTCGTATTCTTGGAGTCCGGCGGATAATGATAGTCCGGCTGTCCGGACACCCCCTAGTCCAGGACTCCCTCAGTAGCCCCTGAACCAGGCTTCAATGACGATAAGTCCGGCGCGCATAATGTTCGGCATTGCAAGGCGGGTTCCTCCCTTGAATAATCCAGAGAAGATCGTGAACACCAGGATAGTGTCCGGCTCTGCAAAATAAATTCCACATTCCACCGTAGAGAGAATAAAATGTACACTTAGTTCAATCTGCTGACGTATCATGCGACGTGACATCACAGCGCTACCAAGCCTTTGTTTGAATTGTTTTTTTTACTATACCACCTCAGCACGTTTAGCGAAGCGGTTTCCTTGGCACGTCTTGTCGAAGCAGAGATCGTGTTCCCCTTATTCCGGGATTCTCATCAATACATGCGTGGGTAACCAAACCGTTCCCGTCGCCACGTCTCCTCTATCGAAGGCGAATCCCAAACGGTCACGGAGACGGCCCTTGGTATTTCGTCCCCTTTATAAGAGGACCAAGGCTCGTCCTTGTTCTTCAATCTCGCATCAAATCTCTTCCCCGCTCCAAGTTCCAACACCCAGAGCCTCAGATTCGAGCGCTTCGGATCCTCAACCATATCCGGCTCCGACCTCCAAGGCCGGTGGATGCCCTCCTCCATCACGGAGGAGGAAATATTGAAGTTATGTGAAGCCAAGTACCTGGCCTACGAGGTTTCGCACAGGTTGCCTGCCCAAGGGCAGGCCGTGCCCGTCCCCAAGCCCGGTGAATATGTCGTCTTCGCATCCCACCTCCGTCGGGGTTTAGGCTTCCCGATGGATCCCTTTGTGAGAGTGTTCCTGTTCTACTATGGGCTGGACTTTCACGACTTGGCTCCGGAGTCCATCCTCCATATCTCCGCATTCATTATCATCTGCGAAGCTTTCCTCCGCGTCACTCCCCACTTCGGCATGTGGCTGAAGACCTTCAAGGTGGAGCCGAAGATGATCGGGGGGCATCAAGCAGAGTGCGGCGGGGGCCATAAGTAAAAAGGCCGATGCCCCGTGGCCCGAGGGTTCCTTCCAAGAGGAACTCGGACTGTGGCAGCAGGAGTGGTTCTATATCACCGCTCCGAAGGGCAGCAAGCAAAAGCCGCCGCCTTCGTTCCGCCCGGGACCTCCACGCCAGCTAATGTCGTGGGTCAACCAAGGGCTCAACTGGGGGCCGTCCGAAGACGTGCCCTCACTGCAGGGCCGGATTCGAGACCTCCAAGCGAGGGAGATCGACCTGATCAAGGTGATGCAGGTTATGCTAATCAGGCATCTTCTGCCCTGCAAACGCCGTCCTCTTCGTTTATGGGAGTTCAACCCGGAGGGACCTCGGATTCTCCAACATTTTATGGGTGCGACACCCGTGGAGATGTACAAGTTGTTCTTCGGACCGCAGGTGGCGTGTCCGGAATTAGCCGAGGACGCAGGCCTAAGCCGCAATCGCCCGGATACTCAGGTAAATAGCTCAGAGTCCGGACTTTCTATTTATACGCCTTTCCAGAGTACGCCTCCTGACTCATTACTCTTCACAGGAATGGGTGGCGCGATCAAGGCTGATAAGGTGTCCGGCCCCCCTCCCAGAGACCGCACTGGAGCCCGTGCTGGTCAGAATGTTGGAGGTTGCGCCCACAGAAGGGGGCAAAGGGGAAAACAGAGGAGCTAATATTTCGCCCAAAGGGGCGCCTGAAGAGGGAGGAATCAAGAACCCTTCCCTCCAGGGGGAGAAGAGGACCGCCTCCGAAGATCCGGAGGCCCAAGCCCCTAAGCGCGGGAAGAGATCTTCACCGGCGGGGTCCGGCGTCCGGAGAGAATCCGGACGCACAATCATGGCCAAAGGATCAGCCCTCCAACGAGCCATGAGTATGAAAAGAGGGAATTAATTAGTAGGGAAATACCTTCATTTATGCTTCTGTGGGTAACCGAAATATTTATATTGCAGTTCAGATCTGCAGCCTTCTCAGATGAGTTCATCTTCGGGGGACCTTCTTCCGGAGATGATGGAGAGTGATACGCCTCCGTCTACAGCGCCGTCAGATAAGGTGGGCGAGCCTGAAGTATCGTCACGGAGGGTATCCCCGAGTCCGGAGGGGCCAGAGAGTTCGGCACCCACTAGTATCCGGCCGGGAGAACTAAAAAATCTGCTTGAAAGGGCGTCCATTTCAGAAGGTCACCGTGCATTAATGCGTATGGTGATTGGAAGGATTTCATCCGCCGAGAGCGGATTGCGCGATGCCGCCATGAGTTTGCTGGCGGGATTTGAGGTGTGCGAGAATGACGCACCCTTTTGTCTTTTAACAGTTTCGCACATAAAAATGCGCCCTGTATAGATAGTAGCCCCTGAGACTCAGTAGGTTGTCGGAAACGACAGCGTACCGAGGATCGAAATCTAAAGTAATAAATTCCGTCGTTCCTATGCAGGTGGCGGATAGTCCGGGGGCTAGCCGGACTAGTGAGTTTGCCGAATTAAAGCAGCAACTTGACTTGGCAGATGCGGACATCGCACTTGTCAACAGGCGACTTGACGAGTCGCAAGGTAAGAGAGTTCTCCGCAGTCACTTTATTAAGGGGGTCGAAGCCCTCCTCTGATAAAATATATGCTTTTGTACAGACGGCGCTGCTGCTGTGGAGAGCCTTCGGGCCGAACTTGCTCAAGCTAAGGAGCAAGCCCAAAGGAGTGACGCGGCTGCCTCGAGGGCGGCCGAGGAGTTGAAAGCCAAAAGGGCTGCGCACTGCCTAAGCAGGGCGGAGGTGGCCGAATTGGCCATTAAAGTAAAGGATGCTGCCGACCGCAATGAGGCTCTTGAAAAGGAGCGCTTATCGGAGCGGGAAGACCTGAAGAAGGCCACCGCCGAAGCCAAGGATGCCCGCTCTGCAATGCGGGCAATGAAGGAGGAACTGCGCCAGGCCGGAGATATCGTGGCTGGCAAGCCTTTTCTGCTGCGTCGCAGGTTTATGGATGGGAAGTATGCTCAATTTGAGCGGCTATGGAGTCCGGAAGATCCGTATATGGACTTAGCTGCAAGTGCGGCTGATGCCGTTAAGCACTTCCAGAGCCAGGATGATCACAAGATGGAGGAGTTATACTGGTCTCAATTCCATAGTCCGGGCCACTCACTTTCGTTGACGGACGGTTGGCCGAATGGGCCGAACTAAATAGATTGTCCGGACTTGCCATGACTGACATCGTGGCTCATGTCTGGCCAGAGAGGCCCAAGGCGACGAGCTACTTCGGCTTACTGCAGCAATTCCTTGGAGCGGTGCCGCATATAAAGGAGATGAAGCGGTCGGCCTGCATCGAGGGCGCACGGATGGCTCTTGCCCGTGTGAAGGCGCATTGTTCGGAGATGGATGCCACCGCTGTTGCCGCCCAGGGTTCGGATGAAAGTCGGCTCCCTGCCGAGCACTACTTCGGGGAAGTCATGCGTGGCGCTCGTGTAATAGAGTCGCAGTGCTCGAAAAATATCACGTTCAAATGAACGTATTAGCTTGTAAATCAATGATTATGTTATAACTGCTTTTTATACTTTTGCGTCCCAAGTATTAAAACTTCTCCTGTGCGGCCGTTTACGTATACATTTCTATAACTTGAAAGATTGCAGTCTTCGGCTTCAGCCCCCACGCACAGGGTGCGGGGGTGTTCACAAAAATAGCGTGTTTTCACACTTAATCCGACGTCTCGGTCCTGTTTAAGGAGGTGGTAGCGTAGCGAACGAGGCAATCCGGACTATAGTGCTTTATCACTTTCACTTAGCCAGTGGAGCTCGAGGGTGGGGCTACGATATAGCCCCTGGTGGCGCCGCACATCTCCGAATTCGGGGTGCGTATGTGCCTGACCGGGAAACGGTCCTTCGTCAAAGCGGGGAATTCTAAACATTCCGATAGTGGATCAAGTGGTTGACCAGTCTCTCGCTGTATCATGACAGTCAGTTTTCGGCTTTCTCTACTGAGGTGCTCGCCCAGCCGAACCGGGGCACAATCGCAGTAGTTCTCCTGGTGCCGCGTTAGCCGATGATATGGAACGTAAGGCAGCAAAACAGAGGAGCCGGGCAAACCCAACATTTGACCAAAGACATGATTCGGAGCTGATGCATATAATGCCTAACTCGAGACGCCGAACACTCCCTAAGGTGTTCGGTCTTTGTAATAATGGGCAGAACGATGCCCGAAGCCCCTAGTGTCCAGGCACGGGCAAGGTCTTCTGACGCGGCCGATGCCAAAGCGTCAGGCTCCGCTTTGGCTATAGGAAGAAACCAAGGGAGAACAACAACAAGAGACAGTAAAAAAGGTCTACGCAGGGTCTTAATCTGAAAAGAATCCTCACAACGGGTCCCTACTGCACGTCTGCGCCTGTGTCTATGTTGCGCCGTTGTCCTGGACGGGCATGCACGTTGTTCATCTATAGAAAGAGAGGAACGTTTAGTTAAAAACAATTCGTGCGAAAAATATGTGAAAAATAAGAAATATAAATGATTAAAGCAGGGTTTGTATGAACCCGCGATTGTTTGTGCGCACAGCCCCCTATGAAGGGGTATGCGGCTAGGGAGCCCCTAGCCTACTGAAGCCGGATTCGTCTATCCGAGTCCGGGGTCTTTAAGTGACCCTCGCACTAAAATGACGCCACGCGGATCGGGCATCTTGAGTGTAAGAGACGCGTAATGCGGTATGGTGTTGAAGCGGACAAAAGCCTTTCGTCCCAAGAGTGCTTGATATTCACTTTCAAATGGGGCGATATGAAAAATTAATTTTTCTCGTCGAAAATTGTTCGGTGATCCGAACACGACTTCTAGTAATATGGAGCCGGTGCACTTGGCGTAAGGGCCTGGCGTCACTCCTTTGAAGGAAGTGCGGCTGTGTCGGATTTTGGCGTGGTTTTATCCCCATCCTACGGATTGTTTTTGAATATAGCAGGTTTAAGTCGCTGCCTCCATCCATTAGGACGTTAGTAAATTGTAATCCGTCTATTATGGGATTCAATATTAGGGGAGTCCATCCCGCGTTTCGAACGCTTCTGGAATAGTCCAGGTGGTCGAAAGTGATTGGTTTTGATATCCAATCTCTGCGGTCTGCTGGGTTGGACCGCGCGAAGCTCTTTTTAGGAAGTGTCGCACTATTTTTCCATATTATCACATGAAGTGAGTTTACTGCTTTGACCCCTTGTGGGAAAGTCTTTTGTTCTCCAGTGCTCTGCTGATGGGGTTTATCTTCTTCGCTTGACGCGTCGAGCCCCTTATGTTCGGCATTTAGTCGGCCGGACTGTTTAAAAACCCAACAATCCCTGTGGGTGTGATTTGCAGGCCTTCCGGGGGTACTGTGGATTTGACATATCCGACCCAAAATCTTGTTTAAGTTGGACAATTCGTCACTGTCATCCTTTAGAGGCTGTGTTTTATTATTGGGCCGCGAGCTTTTGAATCCGGCTTTGACTGCCGTGCTCTTTTGGCTTTTTTCTTTATTCCGGCGCTGCTCTTTTCTGCGCCATGATTTTCCGTTTCCATCTCTTATCTCGGATGTACTTGGGTCGCTGGTGCTGCATCTTGCTAGCCAGCTATCTTCTCCCGCGCAGAAGCGGGTCATGAGGCTTGTTAGTGCGGACATTGTCCTCGGCTTCTCTTGACCGAGGTGCCTGGCCAGCCATTCGTCCCGGACATTATGCTTGAAAGCTGCTAAGGCTTCGGTGTCCGGACAGTCGACTATTTGGTTCTTTTTGGTAAGGAACCTGTTCCAGAATTTACGCACTGACTCTCCGGGCTGTTGAGTTATATGACTTAGATCATCTGCATCCGGAGGGCGGACGTAAGTCCCTTGAAAATTTGCTCTAAACGCATCCTCGAGCTCTTCCCAACTTCCAACAGTATTTTCTGGGAGGCTTTTAAGCTAATGACGGGCTGGTCCTTTGAGCTTGAGGGGTAGGTATTTTATGGCGTGGAGATCGTCTCCTCTGGCCATGTGTATATGTAGTATATAATCTTCTATCCAGACTCCAGGGTCTATTGTTCCATCGTAGGCCTCTATGTTTATAGGTTTAAATCCTGCTGGGAATTCATGGTCCAGCACCTCATCGGTGAAACATAGTGGGTGTGCGGCGCCCCTGTATTTGTGTGTGCCGCTATCATCGGACGCTTGACGTGTTGCCTTGCTTTTTGGGGCCTTCTCCTTTGGCCCGTAGATGGACCTGGCGGGGCCATCTATCCTTCCGAGTTCGTTAGTTGATTTATGTGTGGCGCCGCTGTCAGAATTTGGCCTGTCATCTGGCCATCTATCCAACCAGGCAGCCCCTTTATTTTTGGACGGTGGAGGCTCTATGGCCTCCTCGTCAAATTCCGGTAGCAGCTTGCGCTTAGGGTAGCTCTTTGATTGGTGGCCATTGCCGTACTTATATGCGGTTTTGAGCACTTTGCTCCATCTCATTCTGAGTGTGTCTTCCGCTGTTTTGAGCCTCCGTTTTTCCTTCTTCAGGCTTCTTGCAGTACTGACGAGTCTTTTCCGAAGGTTCTTACTCTCCGGTGGCGTGTCCGGCATGAGGTCGTCCGGACTGTTGTTTTCACCGGGCCTGGACTGATTACTGACTCGTCATGTTCGGACGGTTGCTCGTCGTCCACTTGTGAGCCCTGCCGTATTGCGGGCTCCTTTGGAGCGTTGTTGTCGAGGCGGGACTTAGGGCGGCGTCTGCGCCGCCGTTTTGGTCATTTATCGGCGGGGTCATCTTCTGCCGTGGCCCGTTGGTCCTCGTTATCGCTCTCCTTTGGGGTGTCCACCATATATATGTCATGTGACGAGGTGGTCCTCCCGTGCCTTATAGGCTCTGTTTCTTGTTCGTCTCCAGCATTGTCGTCTATTCCGTCAATGTCTTCGGAGTCATAGTCTAGCATGTCGGTTAGATCATCAACAGTGGCTACAAAGTGGGTGGTGGGTGGGCTCTGAATTTCTTCGTCGTCCGTACCCTAGCCATCCTGGCCATAGTCCGGCCAGGACTCTCCTGACAACGAGAGGTGCTTTAGTGAATTCAGGATATCGCCAAAAGGCGAGTATCGAAAGATGTCCGCAGCGGTGAATTCCATAACCGGCGCCCAATCCGGATCGGTTGGTAGGGGCGCGGGAGGTTCGGAGTCCGGCGAGGAGTCCGGCACCTCGGAATCACGAGTTTCGCAGGGGACAAGATCAGTGTTCGGCTCCATCGCCGTGGATGTTGAAGCCCCCAGGGCGGCGTCTATCCACCGGCCCTCGATCTGGGCGATCGGCTCCGGGCTAATAGCCGAAGCGGATCCGTGTGTGGCCACCAAGGCACTGTTCGGTGGCAGAGCTAGATCATGCCCGTCGTCACAGTGCGGCGCGCTTGGCTGTGGCTCGAGTCCGTCGAAGATCAAGTCTCCGCGGACGTCGGCCGTGAAGTTTAAGCTTCCAAATCTGACCTGACGGCCAGGGGCGTAGCTTTCGATCTGCTCCAGATGGCCAAGTGAATTGGCCCGCAGTGCGAAGCCGCCGAATACGAAGATCTGTCCGGGGAGAAAAGCCTCACCCTGGATAGCGTTGCTGGTTGAAGATGCCATCAAGCCTATCGGTGACGACACAGAGGAACTCTCAATGAAAGCACCAATGTCGGTGTCAAAACCGGCGGATCTTGGGTAGGGGGTCCCGAACTGTGCGTCTAGGCGGATGGTAACAAGAGACGAGGGACACGATGTTTTTACCCAGGTTCGGGCCCTCTCGATGGAGGTAAAACCCTACGTCCTGCTTGATTAATATTGATGATATGGGTAGTACAAGAATAGATCTACCACGAGATCAAGGAGGCTAAACCCTAGAAGCTAGCCTATACTATGATTGTTGTAATGTATGTTGTCCTACAGACTAAAGCCCTCCGGTTTATATAGACACCGGAGGAGGCTAGGGTTACACAGAGTCGGTTACAATGGTAGGAGATCTACATATCCGTATTGCCAAGCTTGCCTTCCACGCCAAGGAAAGTCCCATCCGGACACGGGACAGAGTCTTCAATCTTGTATCTTCGTAGTCTTGGAGTCCGGCGGATAATGATAGTCCGGCTGTCCGGACACCCCCTAGTCCAGGACTCCCTCAAGGAGAAAAATTGACGTTTCCAACCGGAGTGATGTTGCCTTGACGGTCTTTCTTGAAACTTGTAAGAAACGCCTCCAAATCCTCCTCCTCGTGCTTCTTCTTAAGCGCTTCAAAAGCCTCTTCACACAGCTTCTTGCGCGTTTCATAGGCTTGGCCATGTTTCTCCGATAGTTCATCAAGACTGGGCTTAATGATGTTATCGGCGTCAACTTCTGAGGGCTTGGAGAGATTAGACATGGTTGATGATGATCCTTGATTTTTCGTCCCCAGGGAAGTCGCCAAAAATTGTGTTCACACACGAACATGTCACTGTGTACCCTCGACGCCAGGGGTGATGCTCCGCAGCTCACGTCGAAGGAGACCCGACCGGAAGCGCGATACGCAGGCAATCCAGCGGGTCCTTTTGAGGACCGAAATCCCGCACTCCCGGGAGGGACACTGTCAGGGCGCGCGGCGGTTATGGGCTGCCCTATGTCGGCCTGACCGCACCTAGGGCCTCGAGGTTCGCCGCTCTGCAACAAGAAGAACAGACGAAGAACGAGGAAGAGGAAGAACTATGGTTAAGGAGAAAAGATAAAAGATAAAAGTGATAGATGATTTGATCGATTGTGTGTTGATGTTCAATCCTCCTTAGTCATATAAGAGGTGGCTGGACTTCCCGTGCAAGGAAAAGGCTTGGATTCACGTCCAAAACCCTAGTCAAATTCGGATTGGTTTCATCCGAACTTTCCTAAATTGTTCGGTTTAAACTGGCTGCACCTTGCGGGTCTTTTTTGTGGTGGTAAATGATCTCGGTTGGAAACGAGTTCAAAGCAATCTTAACCGTTTCGACGAGAAGAACAACTTTCATGTTGAACGTTTTTTGATCAGAGGTCAACTTAAGGGTCAAATCGCTTGCGCAAAACAGGTTATTATTCCCGCTACCCATCAGACAGGGTGTCTGCTGGGGCGCGCCATTTTTTGCCTCCTTACAGAGCTGTATTCTGATGGTTCTATCTTTTGCATAAAAATTCAGATTGGAACATTTTTTATATCAAAATCGATCGTGTCGACGAGATGAAGACAATCCGTGAAGATCATTTTTCCATACGAGGCCGTCTCGGGGGCGTAATTAGCCGAATAGTGTTCTGAATACAAAATCTCAGTACTTCAAACATAACTTTGGCCTTAGAGATGAGATCGGATGGCTATGACCCAAATATGAAAGTGTCTATTTTTGACAATACAAAACTTTAACGCTTTGAGCACTTTTTCATTTGAGGCAATCTTAATTGTGTTTTTGACCATAACAAAATCTGGTGTCAACACCGGGCTCGGGCTGTCGCTGGTGCTGATCCACGTCTACGTCACCCGCATGAAGCGCTTCCTCCAGGCGCTCTGGGTGGTCGGCGTGCTCGGCTCCGTTAGCACCTACGCCCTCGCCGCGAGGCCGCTCGATGAGGGACTGGTCCGGTACATGCTCGAGCACCCCGGGGCGATGTGGTTCGTCGGGCCCACCTTCGCCGCGCTCACAGGCCTCGTCTTCCAGGAAGGTACTTCTGCAATAACTATCTCTGCTTATCAATGAACTGTTGAACCGAGATTGGTTCCTTTTAGATAGACTATACTGAATGCGTGAGCTGATTTCACCGATAGCAGAGATCTTTGTAGTGTTCATTGGACGCATTCTGATTCATTAGTTCATAGGCTAAGTGCTTGCACTGAATGACTGAAAATAGTTCGATTTTGTACAAATGCAATCCCACAGGTCTCTGTTATGGAAAACAGGAAGCTGGTATCTTGACGTTTGTTATCCCCATCCTTCTTCTCGGACACCTGGTAAATGAGATTTCTGAGATTTAGCACTACAATTTGTTAATGGTTGATCTCAAGTATGCTCATCTTGCTCCCTGTTAAAAGGGGGGAAACACCAGTTGCATTCATCTTTTCATACACTTGTTTTCTGCACATGTATGCAGTCTGGTTTGATGGACGACGGGACAAAAATGAGCCTCTTAGGAGCGTGGATGGCGCTCTTCACCGTGTTCGCCGCGAGGAAATTCCAGCAGCCCTTCAAGGTAGTATAATCTACTGTAATTGCCTTCTTGCAAGTGTTTGTTGACAGTTGTAGCTGTTACACATTTTCTCGGTTGAATCTTACTATTATGTTCCACTATGGCCTGTAGCTAACAACGCAGGACGACATTAGCGATGTGGAAGGCAATGCAACTCTCGATATATTGATCGGGTGCACGGTGCACGTATATATGGGTACAAGGGCAGCCCTCAGCCTCATCTATACAATGAAACTAGAGGCGGGGCCGGTAGGAGATTATCCTAACAGATACATGCACAGATATGTTCAACACCCCCCCCCTCGCAGTCGATGTGTCACCAGTGACACATAGACTGGACCGGAACTCCTGAAATGTAGGCATCGGTAACCCCTTTGTCATGACATCGGCAAACTGCTGAGCAGTGGGAACATGAAGAATGCGGACGCGTCCAAGAGCCACCTGCTCTCGCACGAAGTGGATGTCGAGCTCAATATGCTTCGCGCGACAATGATGAACGGGGTTGGCGGAGAGGTAGACCGTAGAGACATTGTCGCAGTAGACAATGGTGGCCTTCTGGACATCAAGGAGCAACTCCTGGAGAAGCTGGCAAAGCCACGAGCACTCGGCAACAGCATTTGCCACAACACGATACTCGGCCTCGGCACTGGAGCGGGATACCGTAGTTTGTCGTTTAGACGACCAAGATATGAGGGCCCCAGGTAGACGCAGTAGCCTGAAGTCAAGCGTCGCGTGTCTGGGCAGCCAGCCCAATCGGTGTCATTGTAGGCGACCAGGTCAATCAAGGGGAGGTCGTCAACGTAAGACCCAGAGCCGTGGTGCCACCGATGTACCGAAGAATCCGCTTCACCAGGTTGTAGTGAGTGTCGCGACGGGCGTGCATGTGGAGACACACCTGCTGAACGGCGTACTGCAGGTCAGGCCGAGTGAGTGTCAAGTACTAGAGAGCGCCGACAATGGAGCGGTAAAATGCTGCATCTGGTGCGGGGGAGCCGTCGAGCGCAGAGACCTTGGCCTTCGTGTCGATAGGCGTGGGGACAGGCTTGCAGTTAAGCATGCCCGCCCGCTCAAGAAGGTCCTGTGCATACTGCTGCTGATGGAGGAAGAACCCATCGGCGCGTCGTACCACCTCAATGCCGAGGAAGTAGTGCAACGGGCCGAGGTCCTTAATGTCGAACTCAACGCTGAGGCGAGCAGTATGCTGGCAAAGTAGCTCGGGCGAGGAAGCCATCAGGATGATGTCGTCGATGTAGAGGAGCAGGTAAGCGGTTGCCGGAGCCTGGTGGAAGACAAACAGCGAGGCGTCGGAGCGAGTAGCTCGGAACCCAAGCTGCTGCAGGAAGCCGGCGATCCGCTGGTACCTGGCGCGAGGGGCCAGCTTCAACCCTTACAAAGAGCGGGAATGCAGGCACACATGATCAGGCTGAGCCACGTCGACGAAGCCGGTTGGCTGCTAACAGAACACCTGCTCCGAAAGATGGCCATGCAAGAATGCATTCGATACATAAATCTGATGCACCTGCCAGGCGCGAGAGACCGCAAGCTGAAGAACCGCGCAAATCATGCCCGGTTTGACAAACGGGGCGAACGTGTCGGTGAAGTCGACTCCGGCGCATTGCCGAAATCCACGGACCACCCACCGAGCCTTATAGCGCTCGAGAGACCCGTCAGGACGAGTCTTATGCCGGAATACCCACTTGCTAGAGATGACGTTGGCATGGGGTGGCCGCGGGACCAGCTGCCAAGTGCGGCTGCGCACTAGCGCGTCGAACTCTTCCTGCATTGCCGCGAGCCAATGCGGGTCGCGAAGGGCGGCTCGAGCGGACGACAGGAGAGGTGACGGCGCGGACATCAAGGCAGCAAGAAGGTACTCGTCCGCAGGATAACGGTTGCTTGGCCGGTGAATACCGGCGCGAGCACGCGTGACCATGCGGGTCTCCGGGGCGGCCGGCGGGGCCGGCGGGGCCAGTGGGGACGGCGGGGTCGGCAGGACCGATGACGAAGCCAGCGAAGAGGCCGTCAAGGAGCCGGGGCCGGGCGCTGGAGAACCGCTCGCTGCCTGGGCTGCGGACTCAACGGGAGTTGGTGGCGCCGTGGGGGCCGGCGAGGAAGCAGCCGGGTCGGCGGAAGCTGTCGAGGAGCCCGGGTCAGGCGCAGAAGATGCGCTCGCCGACCGGGCTGCGGAGTCAACGGGAGTCGGGGGCGCCGTGGCCGTCGACGAGAGGTACGGATCCGTCGCCGTGGATCCAGAGCGCGGCCCAGGCGTAGCCGGGGCGCCAAAGCCAGGAGGAGGCCCGCGCGCTGCAGGGGGCCCAAGCGCGAGGGAGCGGCCTCCACAAGAGGCACCAGGAGGCGCGGGTGATGATGACGAGTAAGCCAGCGGCGGTACCTGGTGAAAAGGAAAAGACCTCTCGTCAAAGTAAATGTGCCGTGAATTGAAGACTCGTGGGAAACCGGATCATAGCAGCGATAGCCTTTGGTGTTTGGTGGGTATCCGAGAAAAATGCATGCCACAGAGTGAGGTGCAAGTTTGTGAGGAGTAGTGGAGGCGATGCTAGGATAACAAAGACACCCAAAAACACGAAGATCATCATATGAGGGTGGGCTACGAAATAGGAGATGATGTGGTGCATAGTTTCCACGAGCATGAGTTGGACGGACATTGATGAGAAGAGAGGCGGTGGAGAGAGCATCCGGCCAAAACCGGGGCGGGACATTGGCGTGGAAAAGAAGGGTGCGCACACAATCATTGAGTGTGCGAAGGATCCATTAGGCGCAACCATTTTTTTTGCGAGGTATACGGGCAAGTGAGACGAAGAATCATGTCGTGTGTGGCGAGGAGGGTGTGAACCCCGATGTTGTCGAACTCCTTCACGTTGTCAGTCTGCAAGGCATGGATGGGACTCCCAAACTGTGTAGCGACATAGGAGTAAAAAGTGGTAAGAATGGAGAGTGCATTGGATTTTCTCCTCTATGGGAAGGTCCACACATAGTGCGAAAAATCATCAAGTATGACAAGATAGTATAAAAAAACCCGTATTACTGGCAACAGGAGATGTCCACAAATCACTATGAATCAACTCAAATGGATACGACGCCACCGATGATGAAGTGCTGAAGGGAAGACAGACGTGCTTGCCAAGATGACAAGCATGACAAGTATGATCATCGGTTTTATTACACGTGAATGAAAAAGTCCAAAGAATATGACGAAGGGTGGCTGGGTTCGGATGTCCCAGCCGAGTATGCCAAAGGTCCACCGTGGCGGAGAGAGCGACCGGATCGGATGTGGAAGTGGCTGTCGAGTTCACCGGGTAGAGGCCATCCGGGCTGTCACATCGGTGGAGCACCATCCGGGTACGGGCGTCCTTAACAGAAAAACTCACTTCGTCAAATTCAACAGTTATAGGATTTTCACGTGTAAGAGAACGAACGGAACAAAGATTAGTGACTAACTCAGGTGAAACTAAGACATTAGACATATGAATAGGTATAGAGTTAGACAAAAAAGAGGCATGACCGACATGAGTAATGGGAAGGGAAGACCCGTCCCCAACAGTAATACGGCATGCGGTGGAAACTGGAAATGCGGAGTTGAGATTACCGGGGTTGGAAGTCATGTGGGTGGTAGCCCCGGAGTCCATATACTAGTCGCCGCCTCCGGTGTACGTGTTGGGTGTAGGGGCAGAGTGGAGTGCCGCAAGGAGGGTCGGGTCCCATGGGGCCGGCGGGAGGGCGGCGGCCGCGGTCAGAGGAACGGCGTAGCCACCCGGAACGGTGTAGCCGCCAGGCGCGGCGTACGGAGGAGCCGCGACGGGGTAGCCACCCGGGGCGGCGAGGAGCGCCTGATGCACACCGGAACGGGGGCCGAGGATCCCAGCCGGGATGGGGGCCCGCGGCACGGGCATCGTGTACGCGTGGACCACCCCCGTCCAAGGGTTGGTCACGGCGGCCTAGAGGGCCAGGGGCAGCTCCTACTGTTGCGGCTGGCGGGGCACCCCCCCTCGCGCCGTGCTGCTGCTGCTGCTTCTTGCCGCGGCACCCCCCGCGGCGACGATCAGGGGCAGGGGCAGGGGGCGGCGGCTGGTAGACGGGCGCCGGGGGCGCTTGGAAGTAGGACGCCGACGGCGGCGGCGCTGTGGGGGGAGCGGCGTGGGAGGTGCCCGCCGCGAGAGCCGTGTGCATGGCCCGGGACTTCACCATCTTCATCCTCCTCTCCTCCAACCGAAGATAGGCCACGACCCGAGGAAAGGTCGGGTCCGGGAGGAACGTAAAGTTGGAGGCCGCGTTGCCGAACTCCTCGTTCAGGCCGGCGGTGAGCGTGCTGAGAAGGAGGTCGTCGGAGACCCGCTCCCCGAGGTCGCAGAGTTCGTCAGCGAGTTTCTTGAGGCGCATGCAATAATCGTCAATGGACGAGTCAAGCTAATGGCACCCAAAAAATTCCTGCTGAAGAAATACGCAGCGCTGGAGGGCGTTGTCGAGGAAGAGAATGTTCAGCTTCGCCCACACCATCTGCGCGTCGTCAGTGTCACAAACAATGGTGTGGAAGATGTCCTTGGAGATGGTTTGGTACAGCCAGCGAGTGATGGTGGCGTCAATGGTCAGCAAGTTGTCGTCCGCGTACATGAAACCGGAGTCAACGGAGCCATCAACGTGATCGATGAGGTGGTGCTCGCGAAAGACGAGGGAGAAGTAGGTTTTCCAAGCGTAATATGCGGAGGTGCCGTAGTCGAGCACGACGGGGACGCGAGCGAAGATGTCCAGATCGCGGACGACCTCGACGGGAGGAGGGGCCGGACCCTCGAAGGGGTTGGAGGGGAGGGAGGCGGCGGAGTGCGGAGAGGCCATGGGTGGTGTCGGTGTCAAAACCGGCGGATCTTAGGTAGGGGGTCCCGAACTGTGCGTCTAGGCGGATGGTAATAGGATACAAGGGACACGATGTTTTTACCCAGGTTCGGGCCCTCTCGATGGAGGTAAAACCCTACTCCTACTTGATTAATATTGATGATATGGGTAGTACAAGAGTAGATCTACCACGAGATCAGAGAGGCTAAACCCTAGAAGCTAGCCTATGGTATGATTGTTGTTCGTCCTACGTACTAAAACCCTTCAGTTTATATAGACACCGAATAGGGTTAGGGTTACACAGAGTCGGTTACAACGTTAGGAGATCTACATATCCGTATCGCCAAGCTTGCCTTCCACGCCAAGGAAAGTCCTATCCGGACACGGGACGAAGTCTTCAATCTTCTATCTTCATAGTCCAGGAGTCCGGCCAAAGGTGATAGTTCGGCTATCCAGACACCCCCTAATCCGGGACTCCCTCAGTAGCCCCCGAACCCGGCTTCAATGATGATAAGTCTGACGCGTTGATTGTCTTCAGCATTGCAAGGCGGGTTCTCCTCCGAATCCTGTGTTGGATAGTGCCCGGCTTTCTCGTGAATATCGCGCTCCTTGGCTTCCACGCCCAATAATGGCCATCTTCCACGTGTAGAACGAATGTGAAAAGTCAGGGTATTTCTACATTTACCCCCCTAGCTGCGCAAATGAGCCGCCTATAAAAGAGACGGGGATCCAGATCCGAATCACACCATCCTACCTCCGCAAGCATTCATTGGAGCACCTCCGTCAAAAGCCCATTCCATCATGGACAGTCGACGCGGCTCCTCCTCTCGTGCTCCCAGCCCTCAGCCTGGGGATTGGGAGAGATGCTCAGTCCCACATAGCGAGCTAGTGACGCTCCAAACAAAGGGATTCCTTCCCCTGGCCTGCATGGTTCCGGTTCGAGCCGGACTCGCTACGTATAAGGGCGGAAAGCAAGCGGAGAGCGCCCCCGATCCCTCTAAAGGAGAGCGGGTATGGTTCGTCTCTTATCTGATAAGAGGACTCGGATTTCCAATTCATCCGTTTCTTCGGGGGCTCCTGGAGTTCTACGGCCTCCATCTGCACAATCTCACGCCCACCTCCATCTTGCATATTGCGGGCTTCGTGGCCCTCTGCGAGCTGTTTTTGGGCATTGAGGCCCATTTCGCGCTGTGGAAGAGATAATTCTGCCTTGTGCCCCGTTCTCACGAGGGGTCAATATATCAAGTGGGCGAAGCCGAATTATGGCGGGACCGGATATCTATCCGGAACCCCAAAGAAGGTGTCCAAAGACTGGCCCTCGGAATGGTTTTACATGGAAGACGTCCCGCTGCCGGATCCTGTTCGGATCGGCTTTCCGGAGTTCAGCAATGCTCCTTTGAAGAAACGCCTAAGCTGGCGCCCGCGGAGCCCCCAGAGGGAAAATGACCGGGATGTCCTTTACTTGATGAGCCGAATAAGGCTACTGGCTCATGCCGGTCTGACCATGATCGGAGTCATGGCCACCTGCATTATGAGGGGGGTGCAGCCGCTCCAATATAGGGGCCACCCCATGTGGGATTTCAACGGGGAGGATGATGCCACCCGCCATGGCCGTAAAGGGCCGGGATCGGTCGCCGATCTGGTGAAGATCTTGTCCGCTTTGTACAAAGGGGAAGAGGAGGTTTTTCTCCGTGTCAGTCCACTGAACGGATTTTCTATGAACAATCCTCGAAGCTGGGTAAGCGGACATCTTTTTGGCTTGTCCGATCCACATTCCCATGGTTGAATATCTCATTTTGTGATTTCTACGCAGGAACTGCGCCGGGCCGTAGAAAATATACACAGCCCGCCTCCACAACCCGAGGATCCGGAACGGTGCCTCAATCCGGCCTCTAAAGAGGATCCGGATATAAAGGTGGAGCTGATCGACGGGGTGTTCCACCAACTTAGCATCGACAATGCTTTGGTCGCCATTATGGCCGACTACCCCGGAATATTTCTAGCCTCCCAGGTAACTGTGACCGAAGTCCTGATACCATGACCCACCGCGCTTATTTCTAATCACCGCATATCGATGGTGTTTCGCAGGGGTGCCTTTGGGGCGGGAAGCCGAGCCCGCAGCGGCTGGCCAACAAGGGGCAGCTCGGCCCAGCAGGCAGAAAAGAAGTGCAGTGCGAATCGAGACGTCGCCGCAACGGTATGGTGTGCCGCCGTGTTTCAAGGAAAGATTCCTGGAAGGCATACTAACGCTCGCGATCTTTTCAGGAAAAAGAGCGCTCGCGGACTGAGCCGGAGAGGTTGCCAATCGGGCCTCCGCCAGCCAGGCTCAAAAGCCAGGTCCGGAATGGGGGACGAACACAAGGCGCACGCCGGGTGCTCCTCCAACGGAGGATGCCGACAGACTGTCCGCCACCAAATCTGAGGTGGAGAGCGCCATGAATCATAGGCGTCGCTGGACAATTCTTCGTGACGCATGTTTCTCCCAAAAGGCATTGAATGCCTTTAATTCGGGAGATGCACACCTCCGCGCCACTCAAGATGGTCTAGCCAGAGCCACGGAGCAGTATGTGAAAGACATACGGGTAAGGAGTTTTGACAGTTATATATGCCAGTAGCCCCCGAGACTTAAAATAGTTAGGATAACTGATTTAAGGATCATTTGTTATGCAGGATCTTATAGAAAAGAATACCCGGCTGTCCCAGGAGCTACAAGAGTGCAAAGCCCAACTTGAGGCTGCACTAGCCGCGACAGGGGAAGCTACAGAGGCCCCCTCTGGTAATATATGTTTAAAAGAAAAGTAGTTTGTGAAGTGCGGCGTGTGCATAAGTCTGACAATAACATTTCAGATGGTGCCGGAGTAGATCTGGACAAGCAGCAGCTCCTGCACCGGTTAAAGGCCGGCGAGAATGTGCTTACAAGGGTGCGGCAGGAGAAAAATAACCTCCAAGATGCCAACACCCAGCTGGGTGAGGAACTGAAGGATGTTCGTGCCCAGCTGTCTGACTCCGTTAAGGAGAACCGGTGGCTTCGTCGCGGCATTTTTAGTAAGTGCTTGAACGAACTTTGAAAAAGAGTTCGGCGAGGAAGCCGACTAACAGGGATATGTATGTAGGTATGCTCACATGTCGTCCTACAGAGGAAATTCCTGGTTCTACGGGTGATCTTCTTCCCGAGCTGCTGCAACTGCACGAACGAGTTCGGCAGGTGATGAAAGGCGTCGCCCAGGCCTTATGGCCATCTATCTCCTTGCCCGAAGGTCTTGGAGAGCTTGCAAAAAGGCTTCAAGGAGCACGGCGGCGCTTCCGACTATGGAAGATATCCGCCTGCCATCAAGGCACCAGGGAGGCCTGGGCCATGGTGAAGACGCGGTACACGAAGGCTGACCCAAACCACATGGCCGAGGTCGGACCTGTGGGGCCCGATGGGAAGGAGATCCCTGTAAGCTTAGTGTACGGCCAAGTAGAATTGGCCGCGAAGTATTCTCAGCAAGATTGTAAACTAGATAGCCTATTAGATGGCATTGAGGAGGAATACAATCAGTCAAGTTGACTGTATGATTTAATATGACATGTAAAATGCCGTCTAGCCGGATTGTAGATCGTTTGTCATAGCGGACCTTTTCGCTTCGACCTCGGGACCCAATAGTCCGGAGTGTGTCCGAATACCCTCGCGGTTATATAAGAACCGGGGTATGCGTGGATACCAGGCATAGGGGTCATTGGTGCTGTATCAGACAACTGCCCAACTAGTTATGTTATATTACATGGTTAGTAAGAAACATCTTCCAGGGAGAATAGTTCCGTTAGGGGTTCCTTTCCCTGGGAGGCATGCCCTAAAGTGCATGTCCGGACTGCGAAAAAAGCAGAAAAGCATCTGGGGGCAGATAAATAAATAGGTAAGAAATCATCTTTCAGTTCATCGACCGAATATTCCCTTAAGAATGCTAGCTTTCGGCTTCACCCAGTCTGAGGTACACATCCGGCTGACCCAGCAGTAACAATCGCAGAGGTGCTCCCTTTACCACCTAGCCGAACAATCGGGAACGTAGGGGTAAGCACAGGAGCCAGGAAACCCAGCTTGGCCAAAACTTAAGTCATATCGATGCATATAATGGTGAATAAAAGGTACATGCGGAAGTGTAACACATGTCTTGGGCATAAAGCCCGTACAAATAAGCTTTTGTTAAAGAAGCCCCCAGGTATAATGAGCGCGGGTAGCGCGTCAAGTTTGTGCGAACAAAGCGCAAAGGAGCCTCCAAAGGCTTCAAGAAAAAGGAGGGAGAAGGAGAAATAAAAGACAGCTAAAGTATAAAATGTGGACGGAGGAAGGAGACGAGCTCGGAGTCCGGCGCTAGGCGTAGAATCTTCGGAGATGGGCTGCGTTCCATGGGTTCGGCTCGAGTCGGTTGTCCGATGCGTTTCGCAGACGGTATGCTCCACCGGTCAGGATTTGGTCGATGATGAAGGGACCTTCCCATTTGGGCTTGAGTTTGTCCTTTTTCTTGTCCGGCAGGCGTAGAACTAGTTCGCCAACATTGTAAGCTTTGGCCCGTACTTCTCTGCTTTGGTATCTTCGAGCCTGCTGTTGATAGAATGCAGAACGAGCTTTTGCCACGTCGCGCTCCTCCTCCAAGGCGTCCAAACTGTCCTGCCGATCGAGCTCGGCTTCTGTTTCTTCGTACATGCGCACTCGAGGTGAGTCATGAATTATGTCGCAGGGCAAGACTGCCTCTGCGCCATATACCATAAAAAATGGTGTGAATCCGGTAGTGCAATTCGGCGTGGTCCGCAGCCCCCAGAGTACGGAGTCGAGCTCCTCTACCCAGTGCGTGTTAGATTCCTTGAGGGACCGCACTAGTCTGGGTTTAATGCCGCTCATGATTAGACCGTTTGCTCGCTCGACTTGACCATTAATTTTAGGGTGATAGACTGAAGCGTAATCGAGCTTGATGCCCATGTTTTTGCACCAGAGTTTGACCTCATCGGCTGTGAAGTTGGTGCCGTTATCAGTGATGATACTATGGGGGACGCTGTAACGGTGTACTACCCCTGATATGATGTCTGTCACAGGTCCGAATACGGCCGTTTTAACAGGCTTGGCCTCTATCCATTTGGTGAATTTATCCACCATGACCAATAGGTATTTTTGCTTGTGGGTTCCTCCTTTAAGGGGTCCAACCATGTCAAGCCCCCAGACCGCAAACGGCCAGGTGATAGGTATAGTTTTGAGGGCGGTGGGTGGCATGTGGCTTTGGTTAGCAAAAAGCTGGCAACCGACGCATCGTTGGACTAAGTCCTGAGCATCTGCCCGGGCCGTCGGCCAATAAAATCCTGTACGGAAGGCCTTGCCTACAAGGGCCCGGGCTGCGGCGTGGTGCCCGCCCAGTCCGGCATGAATTTCAGCCAGAAGGTTTCGCCCTTCCTCTTCGGAGATACACCTTTGAAGGACTCCGGTTGTGCTTTTCTTATAAAGCTCTCCCTCATGGACCTTATAGGCTTTAGATCGCCGTACTATGCAACAGGCCTCATTTTGGTCCTCGGGAAGTTCTTGCCTAATTAGGTAGGCTAGGAATGGTTCCGTCCACGGGGCAATGACTGCCATTATTTCGTGGGCTGAAGGTGTTATTTCGTTGGCAGAACCGCCGATTGTGTCAGAATGTTCGATGTCGGGCGGTGCGGTTGGGTCCGGATTGTTGTTTCCGGACTCTCCTTCCCATAATACGGATGGCTTGAATAGCCGTTCTAGGAAGATGTTGGAAGGGACGGCATCGCGCTTTGCGCCGATGCGTGCCAATACGTCCGTCGCCTGGTTATTATCCTGGGATATGTGATGAAATTCGAGCCCTTCAAACTGTGCTGACATTTTTAGGACGGCGTTACGGTAAGCTGCCATTTTCGGATCTTTGGCATCAAAGTCTCCGTTTATTTGGGACATCGCTAGGTTCGAATCCCCGCGCACCTCTAGGCGTTTAATGCCCATGGAGACTGCCATCCGGAGGCCATGTAGAAGGGCCTCGTATTTGGCTGTGTTGTTGGAGTCCGTGTACATTATCTAGAGTACGTATTGGACTGTGTCCCCGGTTGGGGACGTCAGGACGACGCCAGGCCCCAGGCCTGCCAACATTTTGGAGCCGTCGAAGTGCATGATCCAATTGGAATATGCGTCGTACTCTTTAGGGAGTTCGGCTTCAGTCCATTCGGCGACAAAGTCGGCCAAAACTTGCGACTTAATAGCTCGCCGTGGCCTATAGGTTATGTCGAATGGGAGGAGCTCAATGGCCCATTTGGCAATCCGGCCCGTCGCGTCGCGGTTGTTTATGATGTCATTGAGAGGTACTTCGGAGGCTACTGTTATCGAACACTCTTGGAAGTAGTGTTGTAGCTTCCGGGATGCCATGAACACCGCGTACGCTATCTTTTGATAATGTGGATACCGGGACTTGCATGGAGTTAGGATAGTGGACACATAGTAAACTGGTTTTTGAAGAGGGAAACCTGTGTTCGTCCGTTTCTCGTTCGACGACGAGCACCGCGGTTACAACTTGATGTGTTGCCGCGATATATAATAACATTGGTTCGCCCGTGTTGGGTGCGGCCAGGACCGGATATGTTGCCAATACGGCTTTTATTTCTTCGAGTCAGGCCGTCGCGGCGTCCGTCCACTCGAAGTGTTCGGTGCGCCGGAGGAGGCGATAAAGGGGTAATGCATTTTCTCCCAAATGGGAGATAAAGCGGCTTAGAGCCGCCACGCATCCAGTCAATTTTTGTATTTGTTTGAGGTCTTTTGGGATATCCAATTGTGACAAAGCTCGGATCTTGGCTCGGTTTGCTTCAATTCCTCTACCGGACACAATGAAGCCCAAGAGCTTTCCGCCTGGTACGCCGAAGACACATTTTTCCGGATTGAGCTTAATGTCATATTTTCGGAGATTGTCGAATGTGAGCCTCAAGTCGTCTACTAGAGTTTCGACATGCTTGGATTTCACGACCACATCATCTACGTATGCCTCCACTGTTTTGCCGATCTGGTTTG
The DNA here is from genome assembly GCA_963921465.1 of Triticum timopheevii. Classification (NCBI taxonomy): domain Eukaryota; kingdom Viridiplantae; phylum Streptophyta; class Magnoliopsida; order Poales; family Poaceae; genus Triticum; species Triticum timopheevii. The sequence continues at coordinate 623,973,191 of OY997270.1, read as the reverse complement.
CCAGACATGTCTGAATCATGCGCTGATATGTTGCACCGACGTTTTTGAGCCCGAAGGGCATTGTGTTGAAGCAGAATGGGTCGTATGGAGTGATGAATGCCGTTGCGGCTTGGTCTGGCTCTGCCATCTTGATTTGGTGGTAACCGGAGTATGCGTCGAGAAAGCACAATGAATCTTGTCCTGCGGTAGCGTCGATAATTTGATCGATGCGGGGGAGGGGGAAGGGATCCTTTGGGCAAGCCTTGTTAAGGTCCTTGAAATCGACACATAGGCGCCAGGATTTGTCCTTCTTTGGTACCATCACCAGGTTTGCTAGCCAGTCCGGGTGTTTTATATCTCTGATGAATCCGGCTTCCAGAAGTTTGGCTAGCTCCTCTCCCATGGCCTGTCTCTTGGGTTTGGAAAAACGCCGAAGAGCCTGTTTGACTGGCTTGAATCCTCTTAGGATATTTAGGCTGTGTTCGGCCAGCCGGCGTGGGATTCCTGGCATACCTGAAGGGTGCCAGGCAAAAATGTCCCAATTTTCCCGTAGGAAATCTCGTAGTGCGGCGTCTACATCAGGGTGTAATTGCGCCCCAATGGAGGCCGTCTTTGTAGGGTCCGTTGGGTGGACTTGGAATTTGACTATTTCATCCGCTGGCTTGAAAGAGGTGGACTTGGATCTCTTATCGAGTATCACATCGTCCCTGTTCACCGTGGAGCGCAGCGCAGTGAGTTCCTCGGCCGCTAGGGCTTCGGATAGTGCCTCGAGGGCTAGTGCAGCTGTCTTGTTTTCGGTGCGGAGTGCTATGTTCGGATCACTAGCAAGAGTGATGATTCCGTTGGGCCCGGGCATTTTGAGCTCCATGTACCCGTAATGGGGTATAGCTTGAAAAATTGTGAATGCCTCTCGCCCTAATAAAGTGTGATATCCGCTGCTGAATGGGGCCACTTGGAACGTGACCTCCTCGGACCTGTAATTGTCCGGCGAGCCGAATACCACATCCAGTGTCATTTTTCCTGTGCAACATGCTTCCTGGCTAGGGATTATTCCTCTAAAGGTTGTGCTGCTTCGCTCAATGCGGTTCCAGTCTATTTCCATTTTTTGGAGGGTTTCCTCGTAGATGAGGTTTAATCCGCTGCCGCCATCCATGAGTACCTTAGTAAGGCGAAAGCCGTCCACTATTGGACTGAGGACCAATGCGGCTGGTGCTCGGGCTGTTCGGAATTTAGGTTCGTCACTGGCATTAAAGGTAATAGCCGTGTCACTCCATGGGTTTATTGTTGCTACTTGGTAGACTTCGGCAAGGTTGCGGAGTGTTTGTTTCCGCATATTATTTGATGCAAAAGTCTCGAAGACTGTTAATACCATACTGGTATTGCTGGGCTGGTTTTCTGGAGCTAGAAGCTCTTCACCACTTTTGGCCACCTGCCGTAGTATCCAACATGCTCGAAGGCTATGAGTTGGAGTGGCGCCCTCTGTGCTATGAATTTTACAGGGTCCATTCAGCCATCCCTCAAGTACGGTTCCGTGCCCTTTAGGGGGTTTCTATTTTTTGGTATTTAACCCAGGTGCCTGGCGATGATGCACCCTTTTATTCCGGACTAGGGTTGTATTCGGGGCCGGATTATCCCAAAATTTGGCTTCGGTTTTCCAGGCATTCTCCATCGCACAGTACTTTCGTACTATGGACACCAAGTCGGCAAAGCGTGTAATTTCACGACGACTTAAGGCATTTAGGATTCCCTTGTCCGTGCAGTTATTGCAGAAAATTGAAATCGCGTCTTCCTCGCGGCAGTCCTTTACCCTGTTCATGACCAGTAGGAATCTGGCCCAGTAATGGTGTACTGTTTCAGTAGGCTCTTGTCGAATTCGGGATAGATCGCATATGTTTGGGTGGGCGGGTGGAATTGAATTCGGAACACCGTCCAATCTAAGACTCAAGGGCCGAAAAGTTTCCGAACTTGGAAGCTTGGGTTTTTGAATATTGTCCAATGAATCCAGCCCACTGCCTGACTTTAGGTTCAGGACTTGATCAACATTCGTCCCTCCGCGGGAATCCGGCATGGATGGGTCGGGAATTCGGACATAAATAGTCCTTATGATTGAAGAAGAGTCGTCGCATGGTTCCTCCACCACGGCAACGTGGTGGGTAGCCTGGGGAGAGTTAATCTCTCTCAGATCGGTTTTAGGCCCAATATGATCGTAGTCTATAGCGACTCCCATGGCGGCGATGCGATCCAGGAGCTCATTCACAGAGGAGAGCTCCATCGGATCTAGCTACTCGGCAAGTTCCGAGTTAACGCGAAGATTGGTTTCGATGACCCAAGAAGTCATCATCGGCGCGGCGGCCGAACAGGCGGTCATAAGAAAACTGCCTAGTCGGAGGGTCTGGCCGATGGCCAAAGTTCCTTTGGCAATGGTGCCGTCTTTAAAGACGGGATGAGGCATCCTTCCTGACGGTGACAGCACAGAGGAACTCTCAATGAAAGCACCAATGTCGGTGTCAAAACTGGCGGATCTCGGGTAGGGGGTCCCGAACTGTGCGTCTAGGCGGATGGTAACAGGATACAAGGGACACGATGTTTTTACCCAGGTTCGGGCCCTCTCGATGGAGGTAAAACCCTACTCCTGCTTGATTAATATTGATGATATGGGTAGTACAAGAGTAGATCTACCACGAGATTAGAGAGGCTAAACCCTAGAAGCTAGCCTATGGTATGATTGTTGTTCGTCCTACGGACTAAAACCCTTCAGTTTATATAGACATCGAATAGGGTTAGGGTTACACAGAGTCGGTTACAACGGTAGGAGATCTACATATCCGTATCGCCAAGCTTGCCTTCCACGCCAAGGAAAGTCCTATCCGGACACGGGATGAAGTCTTCAATCTTGTATCTTCATAGTCCAGGAGTCCGGCCAAAGGTGATAGTTCGGCTATCCGGACACCCCCTAATCCGGGACTCCCTCAGGTGGCGCGGCAACCGAGTGAGGGGTGGCGGCGCGGGTGTGGCAGCTCGGGATGGAGGTGGGTGCAGCGGCTCGGGCGGGAGGCGGCGTAGGGAGAGGGAGGCGGCTCAGGAGGGAGGGGTGGTGGATTGGGGGGGGAGGGAGTGGAGAGAGGCGTGCGCGGCGGCGGGAGAAGATGCGGCAGCGGCTAGGAGCTGCGGCGGCGGCGGCTAGGAGCGGAAGCTAGGGTTGGATCGGAAAAAAACTGATACCATGTGGAAGGCAATGCAACTCTCTATATATCGATCGGGTGCATGGTGCACGTATATATGGGTACAACGGCAGACCTCAGCCTCATCTATACAAGGAAACTAGAGGCGGGGCCGGTAGGAGATTATCTTAACAGATACATGCACAGATATGTTCAACAGGCGACAAGTCGGTTTTCATATTTAACGCCCTCCCTGAAGAGGAAAAGAAAGCTCTGCTGCAGAGTCTCGGGGCACCAACCGAGCAAAAGTTTGAGTAGCTGGTATCATCAAGCGACCATGACCACGTTTTTTTTGAACCGGGCGATAACCCCTTTCCATTACTCATCATAACGGAAATACAACCAGTCCCACATAGTAACCAGGAAGCCTAGAAAGGGGAAAAGGCGGGTTTAAAGCATCACTGGGAAACCCACGACGGACACCCATCATCGAGCAGTCCGCCATGGGCGAAAACCCAGTGACACCATAAACGACTACAGAGCCCTACATAGTCTATCAATCCATCAATACATGCCTCATATAGGCCGCACCAAAAGCTCACGCAGGAGCAAACGAACAGAAGCTTAGCTGTAGATCAATGACATGCCGCCAAGACCAGGAACAGAGAGCGACACAAATGAGCAAATCTATGAACTTCCCAAAAGAGATGGTACCCAACTGTAGAGGCCGCCCCCCCCCCCAGCATCAACTCTGCATCCGGCCGCTGGGTGCCGCACAGATCCTCATCATGTTCGACGCGTTGCGCCTCAACATTTTTGACCCGCGCTCCATTGCCTCCCGGTCGTCGCCCATCAGCATCCCTGCCCAGTAGGAGAGAAAACCACAAGCAGTGTACACCACGTCAAAAGGAGATCTCATCTTTTTGAATTCAAATGTTTTCTTATTACGACTATTCCACATGGCCCAGCAAAGAGCCCCGAGGCCAAACGTATAGAATCTCTCCCCATCAGGAAGGAAAGCATAACACCAGGCAAAGTTCTGCCACATGTTGCTAGGGCAACGATCCGTGCCCAGCACACATCCCACTGTCCTCCACATCACCCTAGCCACGGGGCAGGTAAAGAAGAGGTGTTGCGAGGTTTCTCTTTCATTACAGAAGGAGCAAGTAGGTCTCCCAAGCCAACCCCTCCTGTTCATGATATCTCTGGTCAATATAGAATCCTGGGACAATTGCCAGAGGAAAATTTGAATTTTGAGGGGGACTCTTGCCCTCCAGATCCATCTATAGTTACAACCAGCAAGGTTTCTCTCCAGGTAGTCATAGACCGATTTAGTGGTGAATTTGCTTTTCTTCCCCAGATTTCAAACAACCTGGTCAAGCTCTTCAGATAGCGGCCCAGGCCCTAAACCGAGTCTGGACCTCTCTCCACTGCACCAGGAGTGGTGGATGTAATCTTCTCCGGAAGAAATTGTCACCCACCATTTCTCTGAACCGAGCCACAGTGATCTCTTGATCATTACAAATACTGAAAAGAATAGGGAATTGTTCACATAAGGGGAGATCCTCTCCCAAGGGGTCCATCCAGACTCTGGCCAGATTACCCGAGTTAATATTCTCTTTCCTACCAGCCAGATAACACTCTTTCACCTTCGTGATAGCTTTCCAGATTGGGGAGTCACCAAACCTGGTATTAACAGAGGTCACCGTATCCCTTTTGAGATACTTAGCTCGAATCACATCCTGCCACAACCCTTGTTGTGTTTCCAATTTCCACCACCACTTTGTGAGGAGGCTCACATTTTGCTTGTGTAGATCTTTCACACCAAGGCCCCCTTTTTCCTTAGAGCGACAGATCTTGGACCATTTAACCAAATGGTATCTTTTTCGCCCCTCATGTTCTTGCCAAAAAAACTTTTTTCGATGCTTGTCAAGTTTGGTAATCACCCCTTTTGGCAGGAGAAACATAGACATATAGTAATAAACAATGCTGGTCAAGGATGTATTGAGAAGTATGAGGCGCCCACCCGAAGAGGCTGCATTGCCAATCCAAGATTCACAGCACTTTAGAAATCTCTCCTCCACGAACTCCCAATCTATGTTGCGCAGGTTTGAGAAACTAATTACTGGTACCCCCAAGTATTTCATTGGGAAATGACCAATACTACAGTTGAAAAGATCAGCATAAAAGGATAAAGTGTCATCATCTCCCCCCACACAAAGAATCTCACTTTTCATGAAGTTTATTTTCCGACCTGACATAAGCTCAAACATGTAAAGTAGCATTTTCAGGTCAATAGCTGCATCATTATCATGCTCAAAGCAAATCACCATGTCATCTGCATATTGAAGGATGGCCACTCCTCCCTCTATCTGGTCAGGTGCAATCCCCGTAATCATCTTTTCTTTCTGCGCATTAGTAACCATCTTCGACAAGGCTTCTACGGCCATATTAAAAAGAAAGGGAGAGTAGGGGTCACCCTGACGAACCCCTTTATGGCTCTGAAAGTAGGGGCCCATCTCATTGTTAAGCTTGATGCTCAAGGTGCCATTGTGTAGTATTTTTTCTACCCAGCTACACCAGGTCACTCCGAAACCGCGGTTACGGTGGCACTCAAGAAGAAAGTCCCAATTTATCTTGTCGTATGCCTTCTCGAAATCCAACTTTAGAACTATCCCAGTTTTTTTCTTAACATCGGTATGATGCAACACCTGATGGAGGGTAAGGATGCCATCCATGATGTTTCTGTGTTTGATGAAGGCATTCTGGTATTTGCTAATCAATTTGTCAGCAAACACCGCAACTCTATTATCCAAAACCTTGGTAATCAATTTGTAGGGGCATCTAAGGAGGCATATGGGGCGATATTGCTGAATTTTCTTTGCCCCATTTATCTTAGGGATCAGGGTGATAACCCCGACCATGACCACGATAGCTAGTCGATGGACGACTCGCCTGTACAGGTGCCATCCCGAGGAGGAAGACAAAATTCTGCTACAAAAGCTTGAAGGCCAGGCTGAGCTATAGTTGTAGCAGGCACAACGCTGATAGATAGCTAGTGGATGGATGTCGGCAATAGTAAGTGTCTGTATATGGTAGTTTGGGAGATCCGAGCATACAGAGATGATAATGCAGTAATGTGATGTAGTCACAAGTCTACTACTAGGTTGCATGTAATAATTTTTTTGGGATTGCCAGCCTCTGGGGTCCGGGAAATTTCAGAATTACAGGCTACAACTCAACTCAGAAGTCCTTCCTGAAACTCTGAAACCCAAGCACTCTGCTGATTCAGTTTCAGAGGCTACATTGCCAGTTTGCATCTGTTCAGTGAAACAAAGGGTAAATCCAGTAATTATTTCAATCCAAGCTAACATTTTATGCACTTGCTGTGGTAAACACATGTCTTGAGAAAAGGGACATAAATTTGTAGCGCAAATTCATGGTTCAGACGAAAGAATTATCCACATGAATCGATCGGTTGCTGACCGAAGAGTTGAACCAGTTGCCAAACAAAGGAAAGTCTAAGGAACCAGTCATCAATGCAGGTGCTAGGAGTCCCATCACCGCGCCGACCTTGCTGCTTCCTGGATCCGCCAGCGTCTCCCTCTTCGTCCCCAATGTAGGTGCTGGGAGTCCCATCACCGCGCCGACCATGAACTCCGATGGGCCCGCTGGAGCACCGCGCCGCGAGCGATAGGCCCTCCACTTCATGGCTTATTTTGGTTCGTCTGATGTCGCCTCCTCCATTGCCCAGAGTAGCATCCTGAGCGCGCCCACCGGCTCGCCCGTCGGCGTGAGGCGCCAGTCCTCCGCTTTTGTGAGCCTTCTGAACACCTCCCTCGCTGCCTCCTTCGGATCTGTCTCCTCCGCAAACCAGGAGATGGTCTCCGTCAGCTTCTTCATCTTCGCATCGTCTCCGTCGGCTATCCCACTTGCTCACCTCTCGAGCCTCAGCTTCCACTCTGCCATGGTTTTTGGGGGTCGCCGCACTCGTCTGTGGGAGGAAAGGAGAGTGGATCTCGTCGAGAGGGGAAAGAATGGCCACTCCACTCTGAGCCTCTGCTTTAATTCTCTGCCATTCCCGACACTCTCTCCCCTCCTCTGCCTCAATCTGCGCATTGCGCCGCTTCTCTGCTCCAAATCCCAGCGCTCTGCCCGCCAACACAACATGACAGGGGAAACGAACCTGAGTTAACAAAGGCAGTTTAGGGCCTCATGTAAAATAACCACCCCTTCCATAATATATCTCCCTTTAACAAAGGTAGTTTGGATGGGTGAGATTACAGGGTTAACCACTTTACTAAGTCTGTTCATCAAGACTTTAGTAATAATTTTAAAACTGACATTCAGCAAACAAATAGGTATGAATTTTTGAATGTGCTTATCATCTTTAACTTTGGGTACCAAAGTAATGATCCCATAATTAAGTCTAACTAAATCTACCTTTCCATTATGAATATCATCTAGTATTCTTTTCAGGTCATTTTTAACCACATCCCAAAAGTTCTGATAAAACTCAATAGCAAATCCGTCTGGTCCTGGATTTTATTTTTTTTTCATTGAGAAGACAACCTCTTTAATCTCATCAACACTAAAAGGTTTGCTAAGTTCTCCCTGTGCCTGGGGAGAGATCCCCTCGGCCTCTTGAATATTTAAGTTTATGCTGGAAGTCTCAGCTTGTCCAAACAATTTCTTATAAAATTCAGTAATATAGTCCATAAGTTCTTTTTCCCCCTCTATCACTTCTCCATCTTGTTCCAATTTAATAATTCTGTTTTTTCTCCTCCTCCCATTTACTTTAGCATGATAGTATCTAGTGTTTGAGTCTCCTTCCCTAATTTCCTTGTCTTTATATCTTTGCAACCATTTGATTTCTTCAAGCTTAAGCAAATTCTTTAGCTCTCTCCTTAGTTCTTTTTGTATCTCTCTCTCTCCTGTGCATTAATGCCTCTTGATTCAGCATTTTATCCATCACATCTAACATGGCCATCAATTCTTTCTTTTTGCTCCATCATGCTAAGTTTCACTGAAAACGGAAAATATGATAACATATTAAGTGTAGGGCTAGCTGTAAGCAGATCGGTGCATATTGCAGACTTAGTAAGTTAGTATTGTGGATTGCTTAGTCAAGTTTCTTACCTTGGAGGAACAGAATAATTATAAATAAGATAGCATTTCCTACAAAGACTAATTATGAAAAATGTGCTTTCGTTGTGTTACAGAGGAAGAGAGGCAGGCCAGCAGGTTCCAAACCTGCTAAGAGAAAGATGGAGCAGAAAATGGCACGTAAACCAGCATTGGTTGACGACATTCATAACTCGTATTTGAGAGACGATACAGAGACAAAGGTGAAATTTCCAGGGGAATAGCCCAGCTTCACCAAAGACAAGTTTCTTTCGTTGGAGGAATAGGCTAACTATAAATAAGTTGGTTTTTTTTCCTACAAAGACTAATTATGAAAATGTGCTTCGGTTGTGTTACAGAGGAAGAGAGGCGGGCCAGCAGGTTCCAAACCTGCTAAGAGAAGGATGGAGCAGAAAATGGCACAGAAACTGGCAAGTGTTGACGACATTCAGCACTCGGATTTGACAAGTAATACAGAGACAAATGTGAAATTGCCAGGAGAATATCACAGCTTCACCAAGCGTATGTTAAAATCTCATGTAGTTCATGGCTTTTATCTGGTAAGTCTTTGTTCTTTAGGTGTCTGAATGAATGGATGTATGTTACCATACGATCTTCTTCAACAGGGACTCTCGATGAATGAAAAGGTGTGCCTTATGGGATCGAGACTAAAAGTACCATAAGTATTATTAGATTACGGCCAAGATATCCTACAGATCACTTTAGTGCATTCAGGATTAGCGACGGATTCTTAATAGTGAAAGACTGGACAAAATTTGTGATGGGGGAGCGCAGAGAAGTACTAGGGGGCAGCAAACAGAAGCGCAACCCACGATTAGGAGACAGGTTCATCTGCATGCTCCAACTTGATGAAGGAGGAGAGCTACACATGTTTTATGTTATTTTACCTAAGAGAGAGCAGCAGGAGTGATTAGCTAGCTAGAAATGAGGTTGAAGATGATGATGTGCTATACTATTACTATGATGATTAAATAGCTAGTGTTGGTGGTAATGACTATGATGATTATTATTAGCTAGTGTTAGTGGTGATTAAATAAATACTGTTGGTGGTAATGACTATGATGATGATTAAATAGCTTGTGCTGGCGGATTAGATTCAAGTGGAGGCAACATGTGGTGCACATCGAAAGTACTACTAGTCCAAACTAGACCAAGTTTGGATTAGTAGTATACTTTTGACATGCACCACATATTGCCTCCACTTGAACCTAATCCACCTTCATTTGACACACTGTTATGGACATAATGATATAAACCTCATAATTGGTATTGTACCAAAATTTAACGACGGACAAATACACTAAAAATAAAATAAATAAATAAATAATACTAGTAGTGATTGTTAGTAAACACGCTGCAACTAGCCAGATTAGCAGCAGCGCGGGAGAGAAGAAGCGATGTCGCTATGTGTCTTAGCAGTAGTGCGTGTCACATGCGCTACTGCTAAGTAATAGCTGTAGCGCCTTATTAGTAGCGCGGCAGCGCGTGCTACTAGTGGGCTTTACACCTGCGCTACTACTAGAGTTTTCCCTAGTAGTGCTCCCACATATATATAGGTGGGAGAGGGAGGGGAGTAGCAAGGGGCGCCCCAAGTAGGAGGGATCCTACTTGGGTGCCTCCTCCAAATTGGCCTCCCCCCTTCCATAAGTATCAGAGGGGGAAGGAAAGAGAGGCGGGAGGGAAGGAGAGGGGGAGGCCGAATCCTCCCATTTCCTTCTCCCTTCCCTCCTTTCCTTCTCCTCCTATTTTGGCTTATAGGAGGGGTGCATCAACCCCTTAGGGGCTGGTATATCCCTCTCTTGGCCCATTAGGCCCATATAGTTTGCCGCGGGGGGGGGGGGGGGGGGTGCCCGGAACCCCTTTCCGGTGACTCGATACATACTCGGTACCCCCGGAACACTTCCGGTGTCTGAATACTATCGTCCTATATATCAATCTTTACCTCTCAACCACTACGAGACTCCTCGTCATGTCCGTGATCTCACCCGGGACTTCGAACAACACTCGTTCACCAAATCACATAACTCATATAATACAAAATTGTCATCAAACGTTAAGCGTGCGGATCCTACAGGTTCGAGAACTATGTAGACATGACCGAGACACCTCTTTGGTCAATAACCAATAGCAGAACCTGGATGCTCATATTGGCTCCTACATATTCTGCAAAGATCTTTATCGGTCGAACCATTATGACAGCATATGTTATTCCCTTTGTCATCGGTATGTTACTTGCCTGAGATACGATCGTCAGTATCTTCATACCTAGTTCATTCTCCTTACCAGCAAGTCTCTTTACTCATTCTATAACGCATCATCCTGCAACTAACTCATTAGTCACTTTGCTTGCAAGGCTTCTTATGATGTGCATTAGCGAGAGGGCCCAAAGATACCTCTCCGATACTCGGAGTGACAAACACTAATCTCGATCTATGCCAACCCAACAAACACCTTCATAGATACCTATAGAGCATCTTTATAATCCTCCAGTTCTGTTGTGACGATTGATAGCACACAAGGCATTCCTCCGGTATCCGGGAGTTGCATAATCTCATAGTCGGAGGAATATGTATTTGACATGAAGAAAGCAGTAGCAATAAAACTGAACGATCATTATGCTAAGCTAACGGATGGGTCTTGTCTATCACATCATTCTCTAACGATGTGATTCTGTTCATCAAGGGTGTGTTTGATTGAGGTCATGGACTGGAATGGCTTGGGCCTAACCCATTCCCAGGCCTCATTATCGCGTTCAGTTGGACATATGGATCGGAACCCACTCGTTCTCGTGGACCGAATATTCGGCCCAGATGCGGAACAAGGTGAGACCTCGAAAACGGCCGGACCACACGGAACCACTCACCCCTCGCTCTCTCGCAACACTCGCAGCCCTATCGCCTCGCTCTCCCTCCAGGTGTGCCGCCTCTCCCTCCTCTCTCCCCGTCCATGGATCTAGCCGCACCGGCCGATTCCTTCCTTCCCCGCCGGACAAATCATCCCTTCCCCGCCGGCCGACTCCCTCCTTTCCTTGGTGCCCGCTACCTCCTCTCTTTCCTCTCATGATTTGCAGCAGAACAGGGGGAGTTCGATCTGGATCTGTAGTTGCGGCGGCTTGCAGAGGAATAGCAGCGGGGCGGCGGCTTCTAGCAGGCTGACAGCGGCAACAAAGGCCTAGCACACCATCCTAGTCTCTAGGTACAAACATCAATCCCTTCCCCTTGTATATTCTGCTGGTGGTCATGGATATATGCCCAAACGAGAGTGATAGAGAGAGATGCAGTGGTTATTGTGATGACTCATGGTTGTTTTTGTTTCACTTTTGTTACTTTATGTTGTTAAAATCAGTAGTCTGTTTTCCTAATTTGTACCAAAATACATGTTGTCCAGTGTATTTTTGCGATATATATGTTGATGTATGCATCATTCGTAGCCATATTTTTGATACTATGCATCACTTGTAGATGGTCAAGAAGATGAACAAAAGAAAAAAGATGGTTAGGAGAGCTGCTGTTTTTGTTGCACTAGCTGCAATGGCAGTCATTGTTCGGGCTGTAATAAGGAAAAGAAGACCACACATTACTTTTGGGCCAATGCATGAAAGAGATCGAATCAGATTTGATTATCTAAACCAAAAAATATGGGAAAGTGATGTGTTGTGTAAAAACATATTAAGGTTAGAAAGAGCTGCATTTTTTATGAAGAGCACCTAGCCCACTACTATGCTCATCTTGTGGACAACCCCAAGACTGCAAGAGCCTTCATGAAACTTACCCAAATAAACAAGTCCATTTGGGTGAGTAGGTACGTGATTCGTCTCCAACGTATCTACTTTTCCAAACAATTTTGCCCTTGTTTTGGACTCTAACTTGCATGATTTGAATGAAACTAACCCGGACTGACGTTGTTTTCAGCAGAACTGCCATGGTGTTATTTTAGTGCAGAAACAGAAGTTCTCGGAATGACTTGAAAATCCTCGGAGATAAGTTTCAGAAAATATAAAAAATACTGGCAAAAGATGAAGGCCAGGGCCCCACACCCTGTCCATGAGGGTGGGGGTGCCCCCCCCTTATAGGGCGCGCCCCCTGTCTCGTGGGCCCCCTGATGCTCCACCGACCTCAACTCCAACTCCATATATTCCGTTTCACGGAGGAAAAAATTAGAGAGGAAGTTTCATCGCGTTTTACGATACGGAGCCGCCGTCAAGCCCTAAAACCTCTCGGGAAGGCTGATCTAGAGTCCGTTCGGGCCCGGAGAGGGGGATTCGTTGCCATCGTCATCATCAACCATCCTCCATCACCAATTTCATGATGCTCACCCCCGTGCGTGAGTAATTCCATCGTAGGCTTGCTGGACGGTGATGGGTTGGATGAGATTTACCATGTAATCAAGTTAGTTTTGTTAAGGTTTGATCCCTAGTATCCACTATGTTCTGAGATTGATGTTGCTATGACTTTGCTATGCTTAATGCTTGTCACTAGGGCCCGAGTGCCATGATTTCAGATCTAAACCTATTATGTTTTCATGAATATATGTGAGTTCTTGATCCTATCTTGCAAGTCTATAGTCACCTATTATGTGTTATGATCCGACAACCCTGAAGTGATAATAATCATGATGCTTCTCGGTGATGACCGTAGTTTGAGGAGTTCATGTATTCACCATGTGTTAATGCTTTGGTCCGGTTCTCTATTAAAAGGAGGCCTTAATATCCCTTAGTTTCCATTAGGACCGCGCTGCCACGGGAGGGTAGGACAAAAGATGTCATGCAAATTCTTTTCCTTAAGCACGTATGACTATATTCGGGATACATGCCTACATTATATTGATGAATTGGAGCTAGTTCTCTGTCACCCTATGTTATAACTATTACATGAGGAATCGCGTCCGACATAATTATCCATCACTGATCCATTGCCTACGAGCTTTTCATATATTGTGCTTCGCTTATTTACTTTTCCGTTGCTACTGTTACAATCACTACAATACTGCTATCATTACTATCTTTAGCTTTACCACTGTTACCATTACTATCATACTACTTTGCTACTAAATACCTTGCTGCAGATACTAAGTTATCCAGGTGTGGTTGAATTGACAACTCAACTGCTAATACTTCAGAATATTCTTTGGCTCCCCTTGTGTCGAATCAATAAATTTGGGTTGAATACTCTACCCTCGAAAGCTGTTGCGATCCCCTACACTTGTGGGTTATCAGTATGTTAAGAAGAACTTGTAAATTCGATATGGTTGTATGGTTGCCAAGTATGTGAACTTGACATGTATGGTAGTAGTGCACTTTGATTGCTTTTGGAGATTTAGTGTGTGAACTTGACATGTGGCTGTCAAGTATGTGAACTTGACATGTATGGCTCTGTTGCACTTTGGTTGCTTTTGGGAATTTCGTATGTCAACTACACATGTATGGCTATTAGATGTGTTAAATATGTGCACTTTGTTGAAAACTGTGTTATATGTGTTGTCATTTATATGTTAAGATTATCAATATGTTGTCTTTCTTGAAAATACAAATGAAATACTGCCGAATTTTTGAATTTTATGTCATTCCATTTTTCATTCTGTGCTTCCAACCAAACAGTGGAACGGAACCAACCCGTTCCGCTCTTTTGCTCCTACCAAACATAGGATTGGAACGAACACGTTCCTATGGAATGGAACCATTCCATTCCATGACAGTTGGTTCCTCAAACAAACACACCCCAAATGACAACACATGTCTATGGTTAGGAAACTTAACCATTTTTTATTAACAAGCTATTCTAGTAGATGCTTACTAGGGACACGGTGTTTTGTCTATGTATCCATACATGTATCAAGTTTCCGGTTAATACAATTCTAGCATGAATAATAAACATTTATCATGATATAAGGAAATATAAAATAACAACTTTATTATTGCCTCTAGGGCATATTTCCTTCATGAGGTGCCGCTAAGGTCTTTCAGCTTGGACACTTGGATCCATCGACCTCTCCACTTCCTCTGGTGGTTGTACACCTGGGTGGCGGACACCTCCTGCCCACAGAACTCGAACACCTGCTTCGCAACGGTGTTCAAGTGCACCTCCTTGAAGCCCTTGTCAGTCCTAACTCCACTAGAGATGAGCTCACACATCTTGTTCAGCAGGAACGTGGACATGAACGGCTGCCACTTCATGTTGTTCGGCCTATCATCCTTCTTTGCCTTTGTTGCTGCTCCCTTGAGTGCAGCAGCAGCAGGAGGAGTTTGCTCAACGAGCTCTACTGGCACATAGACAGAATCAGACACAAACACCTCTGAATCAGGTGCCATCTCGGACATTGGTTGCGAGTCCTCGACAAACGATGGAGCAAACTAGCTGCCGGACAGGACAAGGGCCTGACTAAGTTCTTGTGTCTGTGTGGTCATGTCCTACAATCGTAGCACGCATTGACACTAAGCATAGCACACAAAAAACCGGACAATCCATGAAAGTAGGAGCATACATGTACATGGTTCATCACTATCATACCAAGCACATGCTTCATCACTATCATACTAAGCACATGGTTCATCGCTATCATACTAAGCAATACCGGACAATCTATGAGCAGGAACATACATCTACAACAAACAACATTGCTACAAATGGACCACCAATAGCTACAAATCACATATCTAAGCACGAATCAACACAAGCACAAGGTTCAACTTCAAACTGTACTACTAATCTAGCCTACCACATGCTTGAACATCTAAACCTACCACAAATTGCAACCGCAGCATAGCAATCAACCATATGAGCTCACAGATTAGAGCACTAATCAACCATGCATCTACATCAAACCCTAGCTGCAACTCAGATCTAGCTAGAAGGAACAGAGATAAAGGGGGATTGAACTCAGATGGGCCATGGCTGCAGCTCGAGGACGAGGGGGGAACGGTCGTGGAAGGTCACCGCCGTCCGGTGAAGGACCGCCGACGCCATGGACGGCCGGCCGATGAAGATGCGCCGCTTACCTGCTCGTCGGTGCCGATGCGCGTCGGCGGGAAAGCTTGAAGGGAGGAAGAATGGTGGCAGGAGTTGGGGCAGTGGCGGAAGGGGCTAAATAGGAGCGGACTCGGCGGGAGGTGAGCCGAAATCCTCCCGCCGATTTTTCGGCGACGCAAGCAAGCCCGCGCCATCTCCCTGGTTACACGTGGAGAGAAGCGTGTCGCCCTCCCCTGCGTCGCCCGAGCCAAGCTCGCAACCTACTGCCGATTCGGGCGTTTCCACTGGCCTGGCCTGGAGGTGCTTTAAGGTTCGTGCCACGCGGGCCGTACAATAAACGCAGGCAACCAGACAGGCTATTTTCTTCTCGCGCAGGTCAGGCTGGGCCATATGCATGCAACCAAACACGCCCCTAGTACGTGCACGTACACACAACTTGCACTGCTGCTTCAACCGCGCATGCATGCATGCATGGATCACTAGCTAGCTACACGTGCCATGTACTTTAACGTGCACTCATCCCTCCCATCCATACTGGACTATCTGGCTAAACCTGCATGCATCTCTCCATCGTTTGTTTTCTCGAACGTTTTTTGGGTGCTTGGGTGCGGTGCGGGGTGTCGCTCATGGTTGTCTGCGCTCTTGGACAGCCGTGGGTACTCCTTGTGGCTCCGGTGGGCGGAGGGCCGGCCGTGGCAAGGTTCTCCCATTGTCCCGGTCTGGTTCGACTGTCGCAAGGTGGTGGCACCGGTCGGCGGGTCAGTTGTTGTAGCTTGGCGGCGTTGGATGGCGGACGGCGGCGGGGTGTGTGGGTGGTGGTGGCGCTTCTCTTCTTCCTGGTTCAGGTCGGCGGCACAGGATGCTCGCGCGGCGGAACGGCCATGACTAGGAGCTCGTGCTCGGGTAGACCTGTTTTGGGCCCGGGACGGGTCGGAGCGGGTAGACGATGGTGGGCTCGGTCTGGGGGTGCCGATGGGAGTCGCGATGCTTTTCCTTATGGGTACAGCGGGTGTCGGCGGTGGTCGGGTCATCGTGTGTCTGTCGGGCAGATCGGAGTCGCAGATCGCGGATATGGTGTCGTGCGCACAGGTTCGCCTGCGCCATTGGTAGTTGCGGAGTTGTGCCTCCCCCAGCTCACCGGGGCTGGCTGAAGGCACATGTGTCGACGCCCCTACTGTGGTGGTGTTAATCCAGACTTTGCGGCTGATGTCGGGCTAGGGCTGAAAGGAGGCCCCTTTTACCCCACCTACCGTGGTGGGTACACCATGATGTGGGCGGCTGATGATGGCTTGGACATAGATGCCGGGGTGGCGGCCTCGGGTTACGGTCCACATGGTAAGTTCTATTTCCTCCGTCCGGGTTTATTTGGCCCCTCGACTAAAACGCAGGTACCAAGGCTCTGCAATTAATTTCTCAAAATAAACAGTGATCCTTCGGTTTCTTTGCGTGATTAACTGCAAAAGCAATGCTGCTTCACACAGATTCCTGCATGCAGGCCCATGCTCGATTAATCTAGCCATTCGGTGACGCTTGGGAACCCTTTTTGCGGCCCCACATTCAATTAATCGGCATGCAGCCCCGATAGACAGAGAAAGGAACGAAGCGCCGGCAGCACAAATCAATGCAGGGGCCTTTTAAAAGCGGACACGCTCCCTCTAATAAACCCGGATGGAGGGAGTAATATCCGGTCCTTTTTACTCTGCATATTAGGTTTGTCTGAAGTCAATCTCATCCAACTTTGACCAAGTTTATATAAAAGATTATTGACATTTACATAACAACACCAATATCATTAGATTCATTTCGGAATATATTTTCATATTATATTTACTAGATATTATAGATGCTAATAATTTCTAATATAAATTTGGTCAAACTTAGCTAAGTTTGACTTTCGGCAAATCCAATGTGCAGAGTAAAAAGGACCGGAGGGAGTAGCTGGTATCATTAATAAAAAATAATACTACCTCCGTCACAGTTTAGAAGGCACAGTTAAATTTGCGTGCGTTTCCACAATAGACAATGTTTAGGGCGCACTGCATTTATTTCTAATAGCTAATTAGTACTCCGATATACTATTTCTATATGCATGCGTAGTGTGAATGCTATTTTTTAGTCCATTTCACAACCAATAGATAACCACCTAGGTCCTAGAGAATTTCCAAACGCGCCTTCTAAACCGTGACAATAGTTATTATGAGTTCTAACAGTTTCAATTTCTAATCATTTCATTGGGTGCCTCATCATCTTTACCCGATTAAACAAAGAAAAATTCGGGATTGTTCTAGTGATGTTGATGGTGTCCAAAACATTTTCGACAGCTGAACGGTAACAATGAAATAACTTGAGTACTCCCTCCGTCTAGGTGTGTAAGTCATCTTACGAAAACCAAATAATTCCAAAACACTTAGGCGCGGTACATTAGCTCTCATCTCGTTTCTTGTTTCATGACATATCAACCAATAAGAGATGTGGGTCATGCATGCTTTAAATGATTTGAGACTACCAAACACGACATGCATTGGTTAGTTTGTTGCATGCATTGTTATTAATTAGCAAAAACACATTAAGTTCTCTCGTTTTTCCCTCCACCTTGGTCACGGTGCGCAACGTAAGATGACTTACACACCTAGACGGAGGGAGTAGTATATAATCTTGTTTTCTTATTACAACACATGAGCGGCATCAACCAGGATTGCCCTGGACGGAACGAGGCTATCCAACAACGTCAACAAAGCACTGTTAGCAGGGGGGAGCAACGGTGGAGGAGATCGTTGGTGGAAACGGTTGAGTGATTAGTGGGATTATTATGCAAGCGTAGCTGCGTAGAAAACGGGAGGTTTGAACGGAAGCAGGGATTTCGCTGGGTTTCCCTTTTATTTTTTGCGGTTTGTTATTAGGCGTCAGCAGATCGGGACGTCAATCCGTCTGCCATCTTGGGTGGGTTTCCCTAACCCTAGCCTCCGTCCTGCCGGCGACGCACAATGTCGGCGTGGCGATCTCTGTTCTCTCGAGTTCAGCCTCTCCTCTGCCGTCTCCCGCCTGTCCGCTGCCATGCCAGGCAAATTGCTCCCCTCGTTGGCAACAGCAACCTCATCGGCTCACGAGGATACGCCTCCAACCCCAACTCCAGCGGCGATTCGCAGGCGCAGCAACGCACGGCGCCGGAGAGGCACCTATATGTGGTGCTCGATCACCACAGTGACAGCTACGCATCCACAAGCTGGACATGGACGATGACAAGGATGTTATGGACGGTAGCCACGCTAGTGATTTGCAAAACCTTCTCCTTGGAATGCTGGGCAAATGGGCCATTTTCGCCGCCGTGGGCACAAGCATCTTGGGCATAGGTTATAGCACACCAGGAGGCCGTGTCCTCATTTACGACACCAAGAAGAAGTCCGACGACTTTCATTTGCTCGAAAATGTCGGTGATGGGATGGCTACAAGGCTGCCATGGCTGCCAGGCAAAGGCTATACATCCTCGAGCACAGGCCAAAGAAGGATTGCCGTGCACTTTATCGGTGGTTTCCCAGAGACGAGGGTGAGGACACTACATGCCTCGGGAGCTTGCACTGCCTCACCCGTCATCCCAATAATGGAGGGGTGAACCAGTTGTTGTTGTGGCAATGGCAGCCACTGATGTCCGGTTTCTCATGGTGGCACTGCAGTGACAACCGCCATCTTCTACGAGTGTGTTTGGTTGTGGAACCAACTGGAATGGAATGTCATGGTTCCATTCTGTAGGAACGGGTCGGTACCATTCTTGTGTTTGGTAGCAACAGAAAAGTGGAATGGGTTGGTTCCATTCTCGTGTTCGGTTGGAGAGGTAGAATTTGAAGAATGGGGTTCAACGCACCCATCCATATGAATGGCGAGATTACCTCCTTCAATGCACCCACACATATATATGATATCCCTGAATATGTCAAATCAAAATAATCGAACTCTTTCAAATGTTCTCCTCTTATTATAGAAACAAAAACAGTGGCTCCCCTAATCATCCTTTTCCTTTTATTCATCTTCTTGACCATCTACAAGTCATGCATTCTTGTCAGAAAAATGGCTACAAACTTGTAATCACAGATTTATGTTATTGGACAGCAGCATATATATATTGACAAGACATAATGGATGGCGGCAGAAAATTGGACAGAAAATATATGACCATCTAGCAAAAATTTGGGCAGTATGAAGCAGTAAAATCGAACAATATAGTACCATCTCAAATTCGATAGCAATGAATTTAATCAGAAATAGGTAGAACATGGGAAAAGGGGGACACGGTACGAAAGTGCTATTCTGAGCCCGAGCTCAGATGCACCTGTTATCCTAGCCGTTATATAGCGCCAAGATTCGCGCCTGCGGTTGTATTTCACAACGTATTCGTTCCCGAGCTCAGCAGTATTGGAAGCTTTTCCAGACAACATGGCCCACGCAGCTGGCGCATTTATTGAGACGGCCGTCACTCTCCCGTCTGGTGGCTCAGATGCACGCTAGCGGACAGTGCCACGGCTCAGCCGTTAGCTCACAAACGGACGTCCGCACCCATTTTTTTAATCGACGGCTTGCTCTGGAAGAATCAGTTCGGCCGGCCCCAAATCCCCCTCCCCCCGGCTGCCCCAAACCTTATCTGTTCGTCTCACTGTTCGAGCGAACAGACCGGCGACCATGGCATCTTCGTCTTCTTCCCCGCAGCAGGACGGAGTGCTTCCACTGATCCCTTGCCCCGACTGCCAAGACAAGGTGGTCACCTACATGTCTCGAGCCGGATCTCGCTTCTACAAGTGCGTGCGGAAAGATGTAAGTCCCCATCTGTTCTCAAAGAACATCCATTTTAGTTTTTTCAGATCGATTTATACATCTGTTCCTCAATGTCGATTCGATGCAGGCTGGGCTTTGTGGATTCATTAGATCTACGGACACGTACCTGCCGGAGCTGACCCGTGCTGGCCTTAGCCAGCCGTACGCGCTTCAGGCAGCCATTGCTAGGCACTCGGGCTCTCCGCTCCATCAGAGGTACAGGCGGGCCGACAGCTTTGAAGACCGCATGCAGCCAGAGATTCAGCCACCGCATGCACGCATGGAGGCGCAGGTTCAGCACCAGAATCCTCAGCGCACGGGTCATCCATGCTGCTCCGTTGACAGCCAGCGCACGGCGTTGCTGTTGGCCGGAACAAACTTCATCCTCGTCGTCGCACTGGTGTTCTTAATCTTCCAGCAGAGCGCTTAGATTTGCATGTCAGGAGTCATGTATGGGGCTGCAGTCCTTATTAGCCGCCTAATTAAGACCAGAGTTCAGTAGTTGGAGCAATCTATTATGTACGCTGCTTTGTACCGCACACTACCCGTCTTGTTCATTTTGCTGTTATCGTTATTTGCGACGGTCACTATCACGTCTGTGTAATGCAATCACGTCTATGAATTATTATATACACATGTCGCCTCACCGAATGGCATGTTCATATTCATGTATGTTAATGTGACGTGCACTGTGTATGTTAATGCGACGCGCCCCCATGACCGTCCCATTAATTAATATCTAAAAGCTAGTTTTTTTGTTTCCTCGCATTTTTTTAATTTGCCAGGTGTAGTCACATCAACGGCAGGGATCCATTTTTTTTCGGCTGGGCAATTATTCACGTGGCCGGCCACTGCGGCCCAACCCGTCATCACTTCCTTGCAGGCTCTCACCGTGTAGCTCATTGTCCTATCTCTCCACCTCAATCAGATCCTCTTCTTCCTCTGCCCAGCGACCGGAAGACTCTGCCTCGAACCGCTCGGGCTCTGGCCAACCCCGTCGCCCGCGCCGTTGGTCGGCCTCCAGATCGAGCTCTCATCCAGGTCCGCCCCCATGCACATCACTTTTTCCCTATCATGCGCCATCACATATGCAAGGTCATACATGGATTTGTTGTAGTATTACACCCATTTGTTCAAGATCCAACAGCTCGTATGCGCTGCAGACTTTTTTTTCCTGCTCGGACCATACCCCCCGCTTTAGCTCCACCGAATCTCCTAATCCATTAGCATTTCATATGCCTACAGATCTATTAGTGTACCAAGTCCCAGAGATGTATAGGATTCTATTAGCTGTAGTTACAGGGATGGTTTTGGACCCAAGATTTCCTCCGCCTATTGTTTAGCTGTACTTAGTTTTACTGTCTGCACACCTATTAGTGTGCTGCCTTCAGTTATCAGAGATCTCTTTGTAGGCCTAATAATTTTAGCTTCATCAGGATACGTTCAATCAGCTTACTGTTCTTTCATGCATATTGGTCTCAATTTTCATTTGCACAGCATCAGTTTTTATTCTTAGCTTCATGTTTGCAGGCCAAACATGTCGGATGCAGCAAGTTGCGGAGGGGACACGTGCGGTGAGAACCTAGAGATCCCTCCAAACTTACCAAGTGATGATTCAGCAGAGAGTGCTCTTCCAGAGTCATGTCCAGCTGCAACATCTCGTATATCTGTCAAGCATGTGGTCGAGGTTATCCGGACATTCAACGATTACAAGCGCTTTCTCATTACAAGCATTGGGTTTGGTGGCATGCTTGACCTCCAGATGCTACAGACATTGAACTTAAAATTCAGCGCTTGGACAATGAGCAAGGTTAGTACAACCCGGCGTGCAATTGTCCTGGGTGCTAACAAGGTTCTGAAATTCTGGCCAGAGGATGTTCACAAGGTTTTTGGAATCCCGTGCGGACATCGCAACATAAAGGGCCGTGATGGTCACATCAAGCCGGAGGCGGTTCAGTTCATAAAGACCGCATTGGGAATGGACAAGAAGGGGGTGCACAGCCTTCGCGCAGTTGAAGATTTCCTCAGGAGGGACATTTCTGAATCATCAAGCAAGATAGAGAAGGACTGCTTCCAAATTGCCTTTGTTATTTTCGTCATGGGCCATGTTCTAGCACCGACCACAAAGCATGATTACGCCACCATCGATTTCTGGGTCGCTCTGGCTGACACTGAGATGATATCGCAATTCAATTGGTGTGAGTATGTGATTCAAACTATGCTAGCTGGAGTTAAGAGGCTGAAGAATGACATCCGTTCAGGCAACCCCGTTAGTAACTTAGTAGGCTGCCATTTCTTCCTGCAGGTACCACAAGTGGTTGACTGTATGCAACAATTTAAACCCTTTTAAACCTTAATTACCTCTAACTGATGTATTCCAGTCCTTTTCGCAGATTTTCGTTCTAGACAACCTCGATCTGGGAATCTTCAACAAACATCATTCTACTCTGCCCAGGGTGAAGGAGTTTGATCAAAAGTCAGTCCGCAATATGATAACTCAGGCTACCGATGTTGGCAAGGGAACTACGTCCTATGCCAGCTCTATGGTGAGTCCTTCTCAGATGCCATGTCCATTTTCATCTGCATGCAAGTGTTTCTCCTTCAGTTTAATGATAATGCAATTGCTTTTGAAGCTACGCCACCACTCAACTGTGTGTTACGAGCGATCAAAGTATCCTGTTGTGGAGCTGTCAGAGTCCAGAAACACTGCTACTTCTCCGATGCAGGCAAGCTTGTCTTGCGGTGCTACCGCAAGCGCGACATCTCTGAGGGACGCACCTACCTCAGCCCAAAAACACAATTTGATTTCTAAATTGACGCCGACGACCATACGGCTACTAGGGCCCATGGATTTCTCAAACTATCTACGGAGGCAGTACCCGCATCTGGTTAGTTGTCCTTATTCAACTGGTCGTATGTATCGTTTCTGATCTCAAGCATTATCATTAGTCACAAGGATTAACTCCATCTCACGCTTTAGGCGAATGATGAAACCACTGTTCTTCTTAAGGAAGTCAATGCTCGCTGCATATCGCACCTTACAACTGCACGTGGCCACATCCAGCTCGAGATGATGAAGTTTGCTGACAAGATTTATGCTGCCCGTCCCCGCACATGTACATGTTGTGCAGCGCGTGGATATGACGACTGCCCACCCAGATCTAACAATGCCCCAATGGTACCTCCTAGTCCAGTACATGATTTTTTTGTTCTCCATGTGTGTACTATAATTTATGCCCTTTTTTCCATGATTAGTTGATGCAATGAGAACGCCAGCCAGGAATGTCATCCAGGGACACCGGTTGAACCTATCTCCATGTGAAGGTAACCACGCCAACCGTTTCCAACCTCTGCCTAGTTATAGTAGTTGAATTGACACCTCCGTATTTCCATTGTAGCCAACACTTCCACGAGCAAGCGGGTAAAAACTGCGCACACACCCCAGCAAAGTGAGGAAAATCAGTTGGGTTCTGCTCTTCGCCAATTTATACAAACGGTGACCCAGTTTTCCAAGGAAAACATGCAAGCGATAAGTGAACTATATATCGATCTCCCAAATGATGGCAGAACAACTGTTTTTGGTGAGAGGTGTGCTGATCTTCCTGGCCGGAAATACGTATCTCGACCTGGATTCCAGACTGATCCGTGGGTCAGGGGAGTTGTACCCTGTCCTCCACAGGCTGGTGTTGCTGAACTAATTGAGCAGTACCTCATGTCTGCTCCCGACAGCGAGCTAGCTGGGTATGTGCATGCACCATCTCTCTGCCATCGCATTGTAAGCAGTCCATGTTAATTTGCCCACACTAATGAATCACTGTACTATATGTAGGAACTTTCTCGTCCATGAGGACCCAAGATTTGTTCGGATATCTGGTTTTGTCCTACGGGACCAACTTGTTGGCAATAACATAATAGGCCATGAATTGATGTCAATCCTGTTTAGGCGTTTCGCTCAACTAGATGCGTATGCTGAAACTGCAAACCCTTACCTAAGCTGGAGGCATCCAATTGAACCGGATTTTCTAGTAAGCTAAATACCTTTCAAAGATTTCTATCTTCCATATGTTAAACTTTTTTTTATTGCCTGACATGTGTTCATACCGCCAACGCAGACACTAGTGTTGTCCAACTGCGATTTTCTGCACACCGTGTCAATCCAGAGGCAACTAGCGTCTGATTCTCTCAAGTATGATATAACTTCGTCCAGAATGGTAATTTTCTGGCTGAGCACCCAATGTTTTTCGATATAGTATGCTGACTCACTTGCATAGCTTACAGCTGACATCGCTTTTGTTATTCCACAGTTAATCACGGCGGTCCCACGACCCGAAGGGTGGTTCGCTGTTGTTTGGGACATGCAAATGAAAGTTATCAATTTGTTCGACCCGCTGTATCACAAGACTCTGGAAAGTCTCCCCTGGAAGGACCGTGATGAAGCAACGACATGGAAACTGCACAACGCATTGTTCGCATGTCTTCATGAATTCTATGCTGGCTGGCCGGCAGTCAAGGACAATTGGCGCATGAAGCATGAACCTATGACAGACGTCCATTTCACTGCGTAAGTCATTGCAAAATAAAACATTTAATCATCTAAACTATTTGATAGAACCATTCAAAACTTACAATCTAAGGATTTTCCATTTTTGCTCAAAAATCCCTTTTCAGTGCTGATTCTGGAGTGTGTGCCATTCACATTGCTCGTCACTTCGACGGTGACAAGCTGAAGATGCCGCTCACCAAGGTACGTTCAAGACAGTTGCTAGCTATTTTTTTTATCTTGAATCTGTGCAGTACATGTACAACATTTTTTTTGCATTAAAGTTTCTAGCGAAATGATATATCAAGGTATGTGGTTGACACACCATCTTTGTTGACAGCAAAATGTTCTCAAAACCAAGAGGGACTGCTTGCACGAGAGCTTGAAGATCCAGGGTAACTTCTCAAAGCTAGCTCACAAAGCATTGTGGACTGTTTTTGCGCCATCCGACTCTGTCTTCGACCGTATAATCACATTATGTGGCACCACAAAGCATTGTGGACTGTTTTACCACCATCTTTGTTACCTATCCCCTGTCGCAACATAGCACCATGTCGGGTTTTCTAAGCCCTTTTATCCGATTCGACAAAACATATTTATATTTTTATATATATGTATTAGTACCTACACTCATTTAAATGGATGCCGGAATGAAGGTTTTTTTCCGATCGTTCAATTGTTCACCTACACTAGCGAAACGTTTGTTTTATAATCACTTCATTCACTACCACTGCTATAACTCGTATTAAACACCCCTTACCATACATCCCACCTACAACTACTTCACTCAAATGGCATTGTAAGGACCTTCTATGCACGTCAACCACATAACTGCAAGCTTGTTGCTCATAAAACCGAACGCCAGGGCAAATTTCATGTATATCTTGCTGCTTACCTGCATAATCTGTCATTATTGGCACCACTATACTTGATGAATGCGGACTACTGTACGCGATTTCCTTATATGTGGCTACACATGTAGAATTAACTGTGAGGTGTAATTTAGAGAACTGGTTCGTTTGAGCTAGTTTTTGGAAATAGATGCACTATAAGAATTTCCATGGCTTTCTGATTGGTTAACTCAATTGTTTTGACATTCGCGCCATTAGACATGAGTGCAGCCTCATGGGCTTTTTTTCTTCTTTGTGGTTAGACATACAGAATTAGTTCTGACTTTAATTGGATTTGTCTGGTTGTTGCAAACGTTTTTCTTTTCTTTGCATGTGCTGAGCAGCACAGGCCTGTGCTGCCTACCTAGGTAATTATCAGATTCCTGCAATTTTCATAGTGATCCCCTCGTTCAAATGGATGCCTTCAGTCATCCCTCGTTTGTTTTCGTCATGCTTTTTTCCATCAACTGCATAGTAAAGACATTGTATGCACATCATCCATATAAACGCCACCCTTTTGATCATACGATTCAACATCAGGGCAAGTTTCAGTACTACTCATAAGTAGATAAAACATTTCCATGAATACAGACGACATGGCAAGCAAACCATGTTCAAGTTCTACCGAACACACACCACAGACCCCCACCCAAATTCCGCATAGGGGACGGACGCAAAAGGCACCACTGATCGTTTCAACCCGAAATACGATCTAACCATGCTGGATGCGATAGTTACCACTCCAACGCCAGCAAGTGGAGTCAAAGCTAATATATCATACCCAAGACATGCATCTACTTCAAAAGCTCTTCCCCGGTAGTTCATAAGTTAAACGCTTATTATATACACCTAGTTAAATAGCCTCCCCTCAGTTGATCAGAAGAGAACTTCCTCGATCATGAAGCTTGGTAGGTCACCCCTGTTGCCCCTCATCGTAATCACCTCGTATGCAAACTGCTTCTTCAGGTAAGCCAGCTCGTTCTGCGGAAAACATTTAAATGATTTATGATGAGTTATATTGTTTTCTCCACTGTTCTCTTTCTAGTGCTTACGTAAATGCTCCATGTATTTGATTTACCTCGCCAATTTGCCTCTCAAGGTAAAGTCCATTGTAGTCCCTCCAGTAATGCCCAAGGTAGATCCAGCTGTCCTCGCTGCCAAAGAAGTCGTGAATTTAGAGACATACAATGCCAAATTTTTCCTGTTCATGTAAGGTACTAAATTCTTCTCCACAAATGACTTACATCTCACAGGGTTCATTCATGCTGTAGGCGTACAACACACTCTAGCCATCTTCAGGGATATACCAGTCTGCAAAGTGCTGACGAAGCACACTCCGGAGCCTACGCAGGACGAGGTGTGCATTCACTTCATGTTTCACACACATCTCGTCATCCTGGACGCTTGTTTCCACGGGATCCATAACAAGGAGTGTTCTTTCTTCAATGTCCACAACATAAAAGGAAAATCCACCCATCATTGGTACAGGAAGGAACAACTGCAGTTTAGAAAGTGAATGAAGAATCAGCGAGGCAAGTCATTCATTTTTTCTACATGCATTTTGTATGAAACTTATATGTCTCTCCACATTTTCTTTATGATCCTTCTTGGTCCACTAAAGCTTGTATCCAAGCAAATGTTCATCCATCGTACTAACTAGGAATTCGTAGTCCAGTGCATTGGAGCTCAAGTCACCAGAGTTGTACATCAGATGCTCCTGTCGCCAAGCCATACAGTTAGTCATTGATACGCACGTGCTATCCATGCACCCGCAGACGAAGTTTTAGTTTCAGCTCACCATCAGGTCCAAATTGATGTATGAAATCATCCCCACCTAGGACGACGAGGTACATGACCAGGTGTTTGAACCATTTCCTACATGTACATTCTCAATTAGTTCAGGACATATGTACCAATTGGATTGAACAAATCTCGCATCTAGGCATCACAAACAACTACCCACCTGTCACGATCACTCCTTGTGCTGTGCACCATCCTGTCGTAGAACCACAGTACATCATGAGCACTTGGTATATCATGCTTAAGACCGAATTTCCCAGGGAATTTCTCGCCCATCTCTCCCTTAACCTCAATCCTTAGTATCCCCTCTGGCAACCTCAGATTTCTCGACAGTCTCTCCGATACCGGGGCTGAAAAAACAGAAACATTAGATGTAAGCATGCAAATAAGTATTCAAAACTCATTCAGTCAAGCATATGTATGAAGCTCGAAAGTTATCATTGGAAAACAACGAGTGCACACCTGCTGCTCTGTGGGGTCGACCAGCTGCTCCACCAACCGAGCCTGGAACATGTGAACAGATTACTACACGTTTTCAAATTAACTACAACCAATGGTATCCGCTGATTTATTGACACATTTTTTCTTACCTTCGTTCACATTCTGTACCCGCACTGGCACTTGTGTCGAGCTTCCCCCAACTTCCGACACTGTCATTAGTTTTATTCAGTTTTAAATACTTCATAGTGAAATCATGTGCATGCAAAAACAATTTCTCTTTTATCATGTGTGTGACAGCTCACCGGTTCTCCCTTCAAAAGTATATGCAGGGGTACTGTCATGCCTATGCAGTCTGCCAACAGTTATAGGCACATCATCCGGAGCTCCGTCGACGCCAGCTACAAGACACAAAAACGGATCAACCAATTATAGCCAAGCCAGTGTCTTTCAACATTTCAATGCCCGTGTAAACACGCGCCACTCACCAGCATGCCCATGATCTGGAGCAATAGGGTTAGCTTCCGTTCTGCCACCACTTCCTGAACCAACATCACGCGTTTGCAACACATCCTGACTGACAGTGCTGGCAACACCTGAATATTTTTTATACAGTTAGTCCGCATCTCATACTCTTCAACAAAACAAAAAATTAATTACTAAACATCGTGAAGGGTTAATTTCTATGTACCGTGTGCTCCTGTGTCCCCATTGTCCTCACCACTAGCATCATTTCCATCATGTGAACTGCTATCATCGGTTTCAGAGCTGTCTGTTGGACAAATAGTCTGAACAAAATTTGAGAACATAACTCTTCTTCGATGCTTACTCCCTGCCTCTCTTGATTTCCTACTCTTTCGTTTACTCTGGCGGGCAGTCCTCCTCCCTACATAATCAAACACATATTTCAAAGACATAGGTTAGACAAAGAAGCACAAATGACTCTTCCATTTTCACTTTTCTGATTTAATATGATTTTTTTACCTCTATTCGGTCAGTGCATGGCTACGCCACTGCGACAGTAGTAATAATCATCCAAGCTGGTCTGAACCACTACATCTGCAAGAACAAAATTTTGTCAGCTTCCCCACACCAAACCTTTTTTTGCATAGTGCAACTACGAATGTTTTATTATATCACACACCTGAACCCATTGATTGCCCTGCAGTCGCCCTAGGCCCCCTTGAATCAGCTAGAATTACAGGAGAAGACAGCATCTCCATTTGCGCATCAGTGGCTGCATGAAAACACATGCAAGGATGAGTTCCCCCTGAGATTTGCAAGCTTCGTTTTCATTGACCATCTACGTGTTCACTAATTATGATTGTACTCACCATTTCCATCATAAAGCTTCTGGTACATTTCTGCAACTTGAGCATCATTTGCCACTTGGTCCTGTGCGTTCTGATCAATCTCCTCTTGATACTTCTTTGCAACTTCCTCATCTTTAGCCTGTTGCTCTTTTGCTTCCGTTTCTTCATCTTCCAGAATCTTCCTTGCCACTTCTGCATCATGCTTTTCTTGTTCCCTCAGCCTTCCGTCAGTGTCGACCCCATCTTCGTGATCATGCTCAGACCACATTTCAAAATCGGACTCTTGATGGCTCTCAATATTCACTGCATACAAAACTCGTCCTGGGGGAATCAACGGGAAGTGCTGGTTCGCACCACGTGTCGTTTCCTCTAGCGCATCTGCATTCATCATGGGTCGTTTTGTCAGCATATATAAATCCATTTCCTCTGAACACGACCATATTACCCTTTGTCCCAAACAATTGAACTTTCGTAAATTCAATGACTTACATTATTCAATCAGCTCAGTCTGAAGCTGCATTGCACACTCCACATCAATGTCCACCGCACGAGGTTGTTGAGTGCCATACACTTCAATCTCATCTTTCACAGTTATTGGCGTTTCAACAGTGTTAGATTGCATTGCTGTGATCTCTTCCAGGATAGTGTCCATGTCACAACCAGCACCTGCCCAGTGGGCCCAGCTATTTGGTTAGGTGCCCAAAAAAAATAAGCTACATGACTGCTTATCATCAGACATAAGACAGGAATACCTGATATTGGCTCCACACCATCAATTATAGTCCTGTTTTGACTCAAGCCGGCACCAGCTCCACCCCTTGCACCCTGTCTTGCAACCACATTTATGTGTTCCGCTACGCGGGCGTCGCGTGCAGGCCCTAAAGTTTTCATAAATTCAGGCAGCTTGGTCAAATCAACGATCAGAATTATAAATGACACACGTGTGAAAGCAATAACAATTTCATACCTCCAGCATCCTCCAGACGTATCCCTTGCACAGCTTCATCCCCAAACAAAACTATGCGGTTTTAAGGAAAATGCTATTAGGTACCATTTTGCTAAACGTTAAAAATATATATTTGCTTCAAGATTGTCACTCTGCGAGGCAATAACCTTGTCTTCGTAGGTGACGAGCAGTGTTCCTAGAGCGCCGCTCACGCATTTCCTCTTCGTTCTCATCACTGTCAGATGACTCCATGTCAGATTCCATAGCAGCTGCCTTCTTGCCTTTCGCTGCCGCACTTAGCCTGCTAGACCGCCTAACCGGGGTAGTTGTTGAAGCCGCCATCGGTGGTGGTGTTGTTATCATAGTAGATTCAACAGTAAGTACTCCACCTGCATGAGTAAGCAAACAATGGATATGAACCACAAATATCGACGTGGCAAACCACAGCTACATCACTGATTTTTCAACTATCTCGATGCACTTACTGCTTGCGACAGGCTGCGGGTCCCCTAATGTTTTAGCTAAGACTGTACTTCCATTATCCAGAGCTACATCATCTTCAAACCCCCAAATCTCTTCTACATTATCCTGCATGATTATCACAATTAGCCCTGGGCAACAAAATAACAGGATTTTTTACATAATTTTCAGGATGCAAACATATCACCAGAGAGATGCTGCCTGCTACCAAAGGATGCCACTGCATCTCAAGATTATTAATGTATCCATCAGGCCTAGTCTGCAAAACAGAGCACCAGCTGACAGTGTTAGTCCTGCATTTTACATTTCACTGAAGATGTGAACAACTACTCCTTCCATTCATTACATGTTGTACTTACTCTATAAGCAGCAGGATTAGCCTTGAGTAGCTTGATTAGCTTCGCAACTTGGTCATGTGTGTAAGCTGCTATCCTTGGCCCAAAGTTTGGATGCAAGTTATGCCTCCCGAAGTCAATCCAGTCCAGGGTGAAACACTGAACAACAAACAAAAGGGTTAGAAAGGCATATAACTTTTTAGTGTTTTGACAACAGCATGAAGACATGCACAATGATTTGAAAGGTGTGGTCCAACAACTCACTTTAAGGAAAAGTGGATTGCCACACAGGATAGAAGCATCCATGCCGGCTAGCACGTCCGCATGCAACCTTCTTGCAGCCCTTCTAGCCATCTCCACCAAGTAGGCTCCCCAGTTGTATGACCCAATCTGTGTTGGGTCTTGCACGACCAGTAGAATTTCTTCAGGAATGACATGCACGGACTGCCTTGGACCAATGAACGTGGCACACACAACTATGGTGACAGCTACCATGAAAGCAATCGTGTCCTCCCTGGTCATGCAACAGGGGTTCTTGCCAATGACTTCTCTACAATCTTTCACACTAACAGCCCCCGTCCCCTCTATGCGTAGATACCTCCTGATGTTATCCATCAGGTCGGATCTGTGAGGTGGTGCCCCGAACTCCACTAACCTACCTCTACCAGTCACACCAAAGATCCTAACTGCATCCCTGACCATGATTCTTCGCACCTCACCATCCCAAAATACAAATGTCATGTTTCTTGGGTTCACCCTGGAAAGCAGAGTTGCGTAGAACTTCCGATCTACAGTCCCGGCGTACCGGTTAGTGAGCAAGCTAGCTAGACCAGTGGGAATGGCGACGGTGTAGAACACGGGTCCGATGGTCAGTAGTGGCGGAGTAGCGAACATGCTCGAGTATGTTTCCCTCCTCCTTAGCTCGACCACCGGCGAGCCACTAGCTGACACCACCATGGACAAGCTCCCCCAACGCTTGTTTCGTTTTCTCCGGTTGGATCCTCCCGCCTCATCTGGTTCATCGATCGATCTGCGCCGCTTGCGGCTCCCTGGACTGCCATCGGTCGCCATCCACCTCCTGCATTCAAAAAGGCATGGCCGTAGCAGAGAGTAGAGGTCACAAATGAGCTCCCCAAGGAAGAAGAACACAATATGGATGAGAGAGAGGCGCAGATTCATCGGCGGCACATGCGCTCGTCTTACTCACCAGTGAGCCGCCTAGAAGCCCGCCGGATAGTGGATCTGCGCCGCTTACCCAAAGCTAGTTCCGCCTTTGTCCTCTGCTGTGAGGGAGATGGAGTGTGGGGTTGGGGAATGGAGTGAGTAGTACCGCACCTGCTTGCCCAAAGAGAGGTAATAGTCGCTTCGGTTTCACCCGAGGCCGCCTGCCACCTGACAACTTTTTACCACCACAGTGATACATACGCATCAACTTTTTTTTGCCATCAAAATTGCTACAGCAGTAGATATTTTGGTTTACATGGGCGGGAAATTTCCCGCCTCCACCCGCTGCACGTCGCTCGGGTCTCACCGAACATGCGCGTACAAAATTTTTTTGGTGTACCGTTGTATCCTGCTTTCCAGCGCAGACGTGTCCCGGTAGAAACCCAGTTCATTTTAACCACACGCTTCGAGTTGTTCCAATGGAACACCACTACCTGGGTAATGGGTGCACGGACGCGGAGAATTTACTCCCCTTTCTGGGACCAGTCCATGTACCTGACACGTATCTACAACCCGATACACACAACTGATCAGCTCCGTGCATTGTTGCTACTAGTGACAGACACAGAGGATGTCCCCCCGCACCCGCGCCGTGCTACCGGACCACCCTGGCCGTGCGGTTCCACCATGCATCACCGGCACAAAGATCGGGGGGTTGCGCTAGCGGGTGGGGGCTGGATGAACATGCAGTCCTTTGCAGTCAGCCCCCCCCCCGGACATGGGACCCATCTGCGCCATGCAAGCTTCACGAAACACCTCACCCACAAGCATCATGGCAAATAAAAAATTCTTCAAACCCAGGTAGCAACAATACAATATTTCCCAACAACTCTCATTGTTAATTCCCCGAGACTAATCAACAGCTGACAAAAACAAAGACTGTCATCTTTGTTTAACAAAACACGCATCTCCCACACTCCTAATTACAACTAGACGTACTGTACACACTCCACAAACACACCCTGAATCGTTAGCCTACCAAAGGCGTTGACGCTTAGCTGGTGGCTCACCACTTCTTCTTCTCCATCGTCTTCACCCATCTCACCCTGTGGAGCAGCCGACCCTTCTCCCTCCTCAAAATCTTCAGCGTCAACAATCCCAGCCCAGGCTATTCCATCGGGATTGTGATCGCCAGTGCCTTCGATGCCAGCCACGCAGGCTATTCCACCTTCTGGATCAACTCTATCGTCTCCTTGGACTTCCTGTTCTTCATCGACAGATGGATCGTCCACATATGAAGCTCCACCCAAGTACAAGCTTATCTGAAGAACAACCAGAAAAAAGAGACTCACATGAATCAATGAGATCAAGAAGGCGCATACACACACACACACCCGCACTAGTCACGTACCTGCATTGACCCGGTCGTCACATCTGATTGCACAGGCCCGGCTGAAGCAACAGATGCTAACTGGTTCACACTCCCATCAGAAGCAATCCCGTTGGAAGGAACCTGCTCCAAACTCTTGCTAATGACATCTCAATGCAAGGAATTAGTAAGAGAGAATTCTTTTCATAGTGAAGGCACACACCTCTTGCAGGTTGACCCCGGTCAAAATAGAACCATATGCAGCGCTCGCCGTAGCCTCCATCTTGCCTACAAGAACAACAATGGTGCTGGCTTGACCGCGCTCAACCCGTCCCCCAGCCTGCACCTTGCTTCATCTTTTATATCAGTACAAGCACCTCTTTCCCGCTCAGGCCGTTCAAATTTCAAACCCATCTAGTGCGCCGTGCGTGTTGACACTTGGCACACATCCCCAGATCAACTGTTATTCCATATCCAATCGCCACCACACAACCCATGTCATGTATTAAAAATATAAGAAAATCACAGCCACACACTCAGGCAGTCACACATTTTTGGGATCCAGCCTGATCTCAGTAACACAGTGAAAAAATACAGACGCTCATACAGACAATAAACCATGAGGTGTCTGGCAGCAGCAAGTCTGAATATTGACATAACCTAAGTTAGGAAATTACACATTAACCAAACGGGTACAAGCACGGCATCACGCGCCGCCATACAATAAGGTTTCAAATCTTAACACAAAGCTGACCGCAGACTACCATTACTCTTCACACACCTCCAACGAGTCTTAGTTCCATTGCTTTGTTGCAATTGTTCCGCCGGTGTCCTTCAACACCACAGTTTTTGCACCTAGCAGGCTTCCTTGGTTGCTTTGGCACGTCACCACGGTCAGGGCAAGTTGTTCGTTTGTGACCTTGCCTACGACAAATCGTGCAAAACCTGGTCCGTTTGCTCAGCCCTTCATACGGAGCCTTCTCCCTGCTTGTTGTCGGCGCCCAATCTCTTTCCTTTTTGCCGGAGCCAGCAGTCCATCCAAGCGGTTGCTTGTCCTTGACATAGAATCATTATCAAGAAGGTCCGCAGCAACTCCACCCTCATTGTCATTCTGTTCTATGTCTACAGCAGCACGGATGCGCTCATTAACAACTATGCCCTTATCTGCCATTCTATCCTCTAGTCCTAGACCATCTCTAATTTCCGCGAACGGGAGCATTACTGTCAAATTCGACTTGAACAGGTCCATCAGACGGTTGTACGCTTCAACACTAGTGTCCCCTAGCCTAACTAATTCCATCGCATGCATGTACATGGTGAAATGCCTATAAGAGAAAGGATTATTTTGCATACTGTCTTTTTGGTACTGGGCTAGATGAGGAGGTAGAACATCTCTTGCATCCTTTGTCCACCTCTTCACGATATGCTTCGCCGGTATTTCTTTAGCTCGAATGAAATCCAAGACCTGCATGAACAAAACAACATTCACATGGCTCAGTCCTCGAGTTTCATCTAAATCTTCCTTGCCATAGCATATCCATAATTTAAAACCATGTACCCTAGCAACCAGTTGTGATAACAACAATCTAGTAACCAACATACATATTAAATCATCAATCATCAGGCAAAGAATAAACCCCACGCAAAACCAAAATGAATTATGACATTACTATAACACACAACTAACCTTCAGAACATGACTGCAAAGCAGCCCCAAATGTGCAAACTGCCCACACTCACAATCAAACTCATCTCCCCCTCCCAGCATAGTCACCTTGTAAGATACTCTACACCACTTCTCCCTTTTCTCTGCTTTGCTATGTATTGCCATGTAAGTTTTGTGTTTCTCAATCTCCTCCACCTGATAAGCTCCACACTCATACAAAATATGGCCGAACTGTTCAAACATTGCTCGTGTGTATATCTTGCTTGCATGCCTCTCCACTGCAAGATTAGCCCTCATCAGTGGCTTCCCCTGCAAAATTGCGAAAACACCTCAAAATTAGACATTTTTTCTTTTATAGCTCTACCATGTTCACTACTACATTGAAAAATCCACCAGCATCCCATATGCACTTACAATGCGTGTGCGCTTCTCCTCGTAATTCTCATCCGTTTCGCGATCAAACTGCAGCCTCATGTATTTCTGCACAAACATGTGCATTGGGCATCCAGGAGGGACATAATTTTTCAGCATGTGGTTCGCGCTCTCACTCCACTGTGTGCTGCTCATTTTTGCGCAAAATACACCCTTGAAGTAAGGCTTCGCCCATTTCTTACGAATCTCAAACAATTGTCATGTAATCATGACCTCTTAGCTTGTATTTGTCCAGCAGCAGCTCCCAACCTTTCTCAAATTCATCTTCTGTGAGCATGTGGTTAATCACTTTGTAAAATTCTGCCCTGAATTCGCTTTTCTTCGTGTACAACGACCCAAGTGTTTCCTTTGCTTTCTTTAACACATGCCATTTACACCACCTGTGTGTTGTATTTGGCATAACCTTGTTGATAGCCAGCTCCATAGCACGGTTCTAGTCTGAGAGAAGAAATAAACGCAGTTAGAACTAATTAATAAACGATCCCGAATAACAAACATGGATGAATATTCCCAAAGCTCTAAATAATCTTTTTCCTTACCTGTGAGTATAGTTACCGGTGCGGATCCGCCCATCATACGAAGGAACTCAGAGAAAACCCATACAAAGCTGTCGTCAGTCTCATCACGAAGCAACACTCCCGCCATAATCACACTCTGGAAGTGGTTATTCACACCTACGAACAGACCAAATGGCATGTCGTACAAGTTTGTTCTGTAAGTTGTGTCAAATGTTATGACATCACCGAAGAAACAGTACTGCAGCCTGCTGTTCCCACTTGCCCACATCAAGTTCCTAATTCTGCCATCACTGTCAGCTTGGACCCTATATGTGAAGTGTGGGTCTTTAGCACCAATCTCTGCAAATACATCCATTGTCTTCTTGACATCGTCCTCTGCATGGTCTCGGTTAATTCGACCACAAAGACTCCGCAAAGACCTTTTTGTGAAGGGGACATTCTCCATTGATCCAAAGAAACCTCCGATTATGCTGTATACCTTAGCCAAATTCACATTATTCTATCGCAACTGCTTCACAAAATCTCTTGTGTAAACATCTATGTGCTTGTGCGATGGCCAGTGGAGTGTCTCACCAAAGTTAGGCAACAACGAGTGGTTGTGAGTATCTCCATGCTCTGCAATATACCACCCATTATCTTCTGCTCGCAGGAGCCTAATTAGAGCCGGGCATTCGCAGCGGCATGACCTTGTATTCTCGACACCAGGCTTTCCCTAAGGAAAATGGACCACACGTACAGATGTTCAGTTCACGTCAACTTTGATGCACACCACTAAATTCTGTACTGAATATAATCAACAAATCATACTAACCGAGCAACCACAGACGATTTCCTGCATGCATTTAACCCTGTCCACATTGAGGCGACTCTTGCCATATCGGATCCCAAAGCCCTTCTCCCATGAATACAAATTGTGGAAGTCATACGCCTCTCCAATGGAGTCAAATGTTGTTCCAATAGTTGGCGTGACCACGTTGTCTCTAGGATTCTCAGCATAGTATCGAACAGCCCTTTCAAAGGCACTCACACGGTTCGGGCAAGGCGGTCGACTTGGTGCAGCGGCACCGATCCTCAACCTGCAAACACAGAGCACACTTTCATGTTTCGTGCGAGCAAAAATTAGATCTTAAGTGCTTCACTACTCTAAAGGGGCACAGTGTGACAGCGAATCCTGAATCTGACCGAGATACCTCCACCCCATGCAGCAAGAAAAATACAGTTTTTTCCTTGCATAAATGAGCGGAACTGAGTGAAAGAACCAAGACATCTATTCTACTAGTATGCAATTTCTCTTCGAATACTAGCCAGGAGTTTCTTCGAATGTGTTGACAGATCAGTACAACCCATGGAATTTATACTTACAACTTACTAGGTGAGATGTACAAACAAATAAACAGTACTCAGGCTAACCAGACTCAGCCTATATCATCATGTACTATCTAAAAAACATCAAATAAATTACAATTACAAGAATTGCTAAAAGCATGAAACAACCATATTTATACTGTCATCAGTCCTTTTTTTTGCTTCTGCCTCACATCTAGTGCACTTTTTCCATAAGAATGTGATGTCCTGTTCAGGAACAAGTAC
Organism: Triticum timopheevii; assembly: GCA_963921465.1. Classification (NCBI taxonomy): domain Eukaryota; kingdom Viridiplantae; phylum Streptophyta; class Magnoliopsida; order Poales; family Poaceae; genus Triticum; species Triticum timopheevii. The sequence goes on along the minus strand of OY997270.1, from coordinate 623,935,657 downwards.
ACATAACAGCTAACTGATCAAGTATCAAGCCTCTAGTTCGTATTGCATACGCACTAAATCCTTATAAGAAATTAATTAACATTTTATTGTACTCAACCATTCCATTCCATTCAAGGCCGCCAACATATTCAGTTACTCACATCAGAATCATATGTGCATGCACAAACCTTTTATTCCAGCCAGGAGCTCGTGGGTTCATCTTCCCAGTAGATAGATCCGAGCTTGGTGGTGAGACATCCCTCATGTCCTCCGCTGCAGGACTGGTCACGAAGATCTGCCCCTCCCCTGTAGCTGCTGGCTGAACCTCAGCAGGCATCTGCTGTCCTTCCGTCTCCGGGGCCGCCAACGGCTGGTGCACTACCATAGCAGCATCGACCGCACCGGCCGCCAAGGTGTCCGGCACCAAACTCTCCCCAACCTCTTCCATGAAAGTCGATCTGCAGCACGCACACGCAAATCGGCTTGGAATGAACACATTTACGGTCCAAATCCTTACAACGAAAGCAAGCAGACAGATTTACATACCCGCGTATAGGCTGCATAAGGAACTCCATCCTTGTCGCCGTCGCCGTCGCCGCCGCCGCCGCCGCTCACCACCAGGCCTTCGAAAGCTAGGTCACCTCTGACCTAGCCGAACCCACCAGACCGCAGACTTAGTTCGTGCGATGGGCCCAGCAAACGGGAAATCTCACAATCGGGGCCACGGACTAGACGGTAAAACACTGTTCTGATCCACGGCCCACATCGTCACCCACAAACGGACGTTCCTCCACCCGTCAGAACGCGGCCCACCTACCCCGCCTGCCATCTACGTATTTGGCCACAGCGACAATTTCTTGAGCCGCCCAGAACGCACGTATATAGAACTGGCACACATCCCCAGTCGTCAGCCAACGGCCTAGATAACGGGCTCATCTGAGCTCGCGCTTAGATACTCCACGTCCGACACGGTACCATCTCAATCTGCCCTCTTTCTCTCGGTTGGGTAAAGGGGGGTAAATAGGAGACAACAAGGTTCGTACCTTGGGGACAAGAACCAGGTGCTCCGCCTCTTTGGCCGCCGGTAGCCCGCCATAGCAGCCGCCTGCCCGCTCCTACGCTGCTCACCCGCCGTAGTAGCCTCCCGCCGCCCCGTTGCTTGCTCGCCAGAGCAGCCGCCCGTTGCCCGCCGCCCCGCTGCTGTGGTGCAGATCAGAGAGAGGGGGAGATGAAGGGGAGAAGCAGCGGAGATCAACGAGAGGGAGAGACGAGGAAGAGAAGCGGCGGAGAGGAGAGGCACCGAGGAGAGAGAGAGAGAGAGAGAGAGAGAGAGAGAGGCTCGGTTCCATGTGGTTCCACCGATTCGGCGGTACGAGCGAATTCCGGATATAGAGAGAATATTCGCTTTCTGGGAATGGATGGGTTCGGGTTCCAGGTGACAACTAAACACAAGAACGGGGGTCAGGAGCGGGTCGGACCCGTTCCATTCCGTCGAGTGACACGAAGCAAACACACCCTAATGCTCCCCTTTGATGCCCGCCGCATCTATGCGCACGCGGTGCACGCGCCGCCAGGGTCGGCGCATCATCAAATCTATGTTTCTGCCCTCGTGCCCGCTGAACGTAAAGTTATTACCTTCACTGTTGGCATGGAAACCCAGGACGACGCATGGAAACGACATGGCGCCTGGCAGCTACCCGTCGTTGGCCATGCCCACTATGACGACGTGCTGGATGCCTGGCTCGGTGTAAGAGAGGTGATGGTAGCTAGCTTGTATAGATCGATCTATCTCACGAGTAGCAATACAGAGTAGCGATTACAGAGGAATTACACGATGGAGGAGAAGAACAAAGGAAGCTTTCAACGAGGGGAAAGAAGAAGGTAGGAGAAAGGAGCCGCCGCCGGTTCGTCCGTGATCCACTGGATGGTTTGCTCCTTGCCTTCGATCCGGTACTTGTAGCTGCAGCAATGGGGTAGCGGGAGGGCCAGGTCCATGAGCGGCCCAATGGGCTAGCCCATGTGCATACATGCTAGGAGGGCTCCTAACATCCCCCCTCCTTAAAATTCGGCTTGCCCCCAAGCCGAAACCACCAAGAGCCGCCTGGATCCCACTGCACTCGATGTTCCTTGACTACCTTGAAGTAGTGGTGGTAGCTGAAATCGGGGTTGACTTGAATGACAGGGTTGTGGTGGCCGTGGCCGGTGGTGACCAAATCAAATAAGATGCCAAAGTTATCGTTGTCGAAGCCGGGGCAGTTGTGGTCGATGGAGCCTTGCAGGAAGCCGGCAGTGACAGTGATGACACCCCACCCTCCTGGAAGAATAGTTTGTCGAGCCCATTGCAATAACAGCCACAATGCAATTCGTCCAGGATCCCAAGGTGTTACCAGCTGGTAGATGCCCCAGTGAGGCCCCAACAACTCGATAGCATAAAAGAGATGATAATCTGAATGGAGCTCATAGGACTGATGTCCAGCTTGATACACATCAACTGTACTGGGCTCAACGCTTGTTCCCCTGCACCAATGAGTATCCAGATTCAAATATGCTAGGACAGAGCAAGCTTCCAAGTAATCCACCCAGGTAAGTAATAGGACGTTCTGAACAGAACAAATGTTGCTGCTATGTCTGACGGAAGAAGTGACAGTAACAACTGAATTGTTTGAACCATGTTTCTTCATCTTCCACAGCAGTGCAAACTTCTCCAAATAAATTTCACAGTGGGCAAGACCATAGGTAAGGTATTCAACACTTACTAGTTGCTGCACCATATAGGATATATAAGACTGTACGCTTTTGTAGGTCACCTGCACCCCATGTATTGCTTCTGAACACCTCAAAGTAATGTTGACAAGATTCAGATAGGCCATACAATCTGCATGTGTATGCAATGTGCCAATAGAAGATGTTTCCCGAGTCACTGTCCGGCTGCCACTATGACAAGCTTGAAAATGTAACTGGGACATATGTCGACTTCCGCTGGCAAAGTCTGTGAAATATAGTACCTTTGTGCATTTAAGCAAGGAAAAACTACCCAGCTGTGAATACAGAGGACAATGTGAAGAATCAGATAGTGCACCGCAGTTTCCTTGCAACGGGAGGTGTAGCATCTCAAACAGTGGCTTCAACGTGGTTAGCCCACAGCTTGGAGATGATGTTGTAGTGATAGTCTGCATTCTCATGAAAAGAAGGATGCACTTGTCATAATCTTCAGGAGGTTTGGCAGGTGGTCTAGGGACACAGAGCCTTCTTGTTGCCTGCGTTCCCACTCCTTTAGAAGTTGCTTGCACGGTGGGAATCGTTCTCTCCATAATTCCCTCTTCCCTCAAGTAAATAATTGCAGTATGGTGGTAGTCAGACCAAATTGAACATAGCTCCTCAAGATAGTCTGCTTCAGATCGAAACTTAATTTCCCTTCGACTCAAAAATGACCAATTCACTGACATTCTCCTGGTATGCATGGCCTTGTGCAATTTCTCATGCCATGGAATAATAGATACAACAACATGTTCGTCATAGTTAAATATCCATTGTTCCGATATGCTAGCTAGAGAAATCGGTGATAGTCTGCAGGAAGGCCATGGTTGCAAGTTGACTGAAGGGGCTAAAGAAATATGCAATACTCTGAACTTCACAACCACACCACAATTTTCAGTTTGATCTGGTCGGCGCCACAGCTCATAATCAATGTCAGCAGGGGATAGTAAAACCAAGCAGCGGGTCATCATTGCTCGACAATCGCAGGCAAAATATTGTAGCTTCAGCTGAACATTTTTTTGACTGAACCCAAGTTTCAATTGTACATCTTGAGCACAAAGTTCATTAGAGGATTGCACACAGAAGATGACGCAGCAGACTGAGAGTTTCCTTATGCATTTTCTCAGTAGACTGAACCATGCATCAACACTTAAACTTGCAGAGATATCCACATTGAGAAATGCCAATTCATTCGATGCTTTAGCATCAGGTGGTGCCTGATCCGGTGGACGCCTAGATTGCAACTGTGCAACTGACAAACAACTGGAATGCTCTTCCACATAATTCACCTCATAACAAGAAACCGGAGGGAAAACCATATCTCTCTATAGCCTCCTACCGAGTCCAAAACTGAATTCATGCAGATCACAATGTATACCTGGACATGGCTCCTCCAGCTGCTCGACTGCTTGGTGGATGGGGTCGACCGTTGGCTCGAGGTGGACAGCGGTGGCGGCATCATGGACCTCGTCGACGCTGTCGCTGGTGTCGACCTGGGTCGAGCACTCCGTCGAACAGGTGATGGGCACCATCACGACACAGACCGGGGCTGCATCATGGGCGACCACGGGGATCTCCTGGGCCTTGGTGGTGGAGCAGGAGACGTCGGGGATGGGCACCGACGCGTCGGTCGTGCTCTCCGGCGAAGTGGTCGGCGGTGGTGGATTGTGGACGACGGCGGGTGAAGTGGTGGCCCAACTGACGTCAAGGGCGTTCAGCTTCTCGGCGAGGGACTTGGTGGCGTTGGTGTAGGCGTCGAGCCTGGCGCTGAGCCGCTTGAGATACTCCTGGAGGAACGGATCCATGGTTGATTCCGTCGGATGGTGGTGGTGGAAAAAAAAATTGGGGGAAGAATTTGGGGAAGGGTGGTGCCTGGCTCTGTATACCAGATGTAAGAGAGGTGATGGTAGCTAGCTTGTATAGATCGATCTATCTCACGAGTAGCAATACAGAGTAGCGATTACAGAGGAATTACACGATGGAGGAGAAGAATAGAGGAAGCTTGCAACGAGGGGAAAGAAGAAGGTAGGAGAAAGGAGCCGCCGCCGGTTCGTCCGTGATCCACTGGATGGTTTGCTCCTTGCCTTCGATCCGGTACTTGTAGCTGCAGAAATGGGGTAGCGGGAGGGCCAGGTCCATGAGTGGCCCAATGGGCAAGCCCATGTGCATACATGCTAGGAGGGCTCCTAACATCCCCCCTCCTCAAAATTCGGCTTGCCCCTAAGCCGAAACCACCAAGAGCCGCCTGGATCCCACTGCACTCGATGTTCCTTGACTACCTTGAAGTAGTGGTGGTAGCTGAAATCGGGGTTGACTTGAATGACAGGGTTGTGGTGGCCGTGGCCGGTGGTGACCAAATCAAATAAGATGCCAAAGTTATCGTTGTCGAAGCCGGGGCAGTTGTGGTCGATGGAGCCTTGCAGGAAGCCGGCAGTGACAGCGATGACACCCCACCCTCCTGGAAGAATAGTTTGTCGAGCCCATTGCAATAACAGCCACAATGCAATTTGTCCAGGATCCCAAGGTGTTACCAGCTGGTAGATGCCCCAGTGAGGCCCCAACAACTCGATAGCATAAAAGAGATGATAATCTGAATGGAGCTCATAGGACTGATGTCCAGCTTGATACACATCAACTGTACTGGGCTCAACGCTTGTTCCCCTGCACCAATGAGTATCCAGATTCAAATATGCTAGGACAGAGCAAGCTTCCAAGTAATCCACCCAGGTAAGTAATAGGACGTTCTGAACAGAACAAATGTTGCTGCTATGTCTGACGGAAGAAGTGACAGTAACAACTGAATTGTTTGAACCATGTTTCTTCATCTTCCACAGCAGTGCAAACTTCTCCAAATAAATTTCACAGTGGGCAAGACCATAGGTAAGGTATTCAACACTTACTAGTTGCTGCACCATATAGGATATATAAGACTGTACGCTTTTGTAGGTCACCTGCACCCCATGTATTGCTTCTGAACACCTCAAAGTAATGTTGACAAGATTCAGATAGGCCATACAATCTGCATGTGTATGCAATGTGCCAATAGAAGATGTTTCCCGAGTCACTGTCCGGCTGCCACTATGACAAGCTTGAAAATGTAACTGGGACATATGTCGACTTCCGCTGGCAAAGTCTGTGAAATATAGTACCTTTGTGCATTTAAGCAAGGAAAAACTACCCAGCTGTGAATACAGAGGACAATGTGAAGAATCAGATAGTGCACCGCAGTTTCCTTGCAACGGGAGGTGTAGCATCTCAAACAGTGGCTTCAACGTGGTTAGCCCACAGCTTGGAGATGATGTTGTAGTGATAGTCTGCATTCTCATGAAAAGAAGGATGCACTTGTCATAATCTTCAGGAGGTTTGGCAGGTGGTCTAGGGACACAGAGCCTTCTTGTTGCCTGCGTTCCCACTCCTTTAGAAGTTGCTTGCACGGTGGGAATCGTTCTCTCCATAATTCCCTCTTTCCTCAAGTAAATAATTGCAGTATGGTGGCAGTCAGACCAAATTGAACATAGCTCCTCAAGATAGTCTGCTTCAGATCGAAACTTAATTTCCCTTCGACTCAAAAATGACAAATTCACTGACATTCTCCTGGTATGCATGGCCTTGTGCAATTTCTCATGCCATGGAATAATAGATACAACAACATGTTCGTCATAGTTAAATATCCATTGTTCCGATATGCTAGCTAGAGAAATCGGTGATAGTCTGCAGGAAGGCCATGGTTGCAAGTTGACTGAAGGGGCTAAAGAAATATGCAATACTCTGAACTTCACAACCACACCACAATTTTCAGTTTGATCTGGTCGACGCCACAGCTCATAATCAATGTCAGCAGGGGATAGTAAAACCAAGCAGCGGGTCATCATTGCTCGACAATTGCAGGCAAAATATTGTAGCTTCAGCTGAACATTTTTTTGACTGAACCCAAGTTTCAATTGTACATCTTGAGCACAAAGTTCATAAGAGGATTGCACACAGAAGATAACTCAGCAGACTGAGAGTTTCCTTATGCATTTTCTCAGTAGACTGAACCATGCATCAACACTTAAACTTGCAGAGAAATCCACATTGAGAAATGCCAATTCATTCGATGCTTTAGCATCAGGTGGTGCCTGATCCGGTGGACGCCTAGATTGCAACTGTGCAACTGACAAACAACTGGAATGCTCTTCCACAGAATTCACCTCATAACAAGAAACCGGAGGGAAAACCATATCTCTGTATAGCCTCCTACCGAGTCCAAAACTGAATTCATGCAGATCACAATGTATACCTGGACATGGCTCCTCCAGCTGCTCGACTGCTTGGTGGATGGGGTCGACCGTGGGCTCGAGGTGGACAGCGGTGGCGGCATCATGGACCTCATCGACGCTGTCGCTGGTGTCGACCTGGGTCGAGCACTCCGTCGAACAGGTGATGGGCACCATCACGACACAGACCGGGGCTGCATCATGGGCGACCATGGGGATCTCCTGGGCCTTGGTGGTGGAGCAGGAGACGTCGGGGATGGGCACCGACGCGTCGGTCGTGCTCTCCGGCGAAGTGGTCGGCGGTGGTGGATTGTGGACGACGGCGGGTGAAGTGGTGGCCCAACTGACGTCAAGGGCGTTCAGCTTCTCGGCGAGGGACTTGGTGGCGTTGGTGTAGGCGTCGAGCCTGGCGCCGAGCCGCTTGAGATACTCCTGGAGGAACGGATCCATGGTTGATTCCGTCGGATGGTGGTGGTGGAAAAAAAATTGGGGGAAGAATTTGGGGAAGGGTGGTGCCTGGCTCTGTATACCAGATGTAAGAGAGGTGATGGTAGCTAGCTTGTATAGATCGATCTATCTCACAAGTAGCAATACAGAGTAGCGATTACAGAGGAATTACACGATGGAGGAGAAGAACAGAGGAAGCTTGCAACGAGGGGAAAGAAGAAGGTAGGAGAAAGGAGCCGCCGCCGGTTCGTCCGTGATCCACTGGATGGTTTGCTCCTTGCCATCGATCCGGTACTTGTAGCTGCAGCAATGGGGTAGCGGGAGGGCCAGGTCCATGAGCGGCCCAATGGGCAAGCCCATGTGCATACATGCTAGGAGGGCTCCTAACATCCCCCCTCCTCAAAATTCGGCTTGCCCCCAAGCCGAAACCACCAAGAGCTGCCTGGATCCCACTGCACTCGATGTTCCTTGACTACCTTGAAGTAGTGGTGGTAGCTGAAATCGGGGTTGACTTGAATGACAGGGTTGTGGTGGCCGTGGCCGGTGGTGACCAAATCAAATAAGATGCCAAAGTTATCGTTGTCGAAGCCGGGGCAGTTGTGGTCGATGGAGCCTTGCAGGAAGCCGACAGTGACAGCGATGACACCCCACCTTCCTGGAAGAATAGTTTGTCGAGCCCATTGCAATAACAGCCACAATGCAATTCGTCCCGGATCCCAAGGTGTTACCAGCTGGTAGATGCCCCAGTGAGGCCCCAACAACTCGATAGCATAAAAGAGATGATAATCTGAATGGAGCTCATAGGACTGATGTCCAGCTTGATACACATCAACTGTACTGGGCTCAACGCTTGTTCCCCTGCACCAATGAGTATCCAGATTCAAATATGCTAGGACAGAGCAAGCTTCCAAGTAATCCACCCAGGTAAGTAATAGGACGTTCTGAACAGAACAAATGTTGCTGCTATGTCTGACGGAAGAAGTGACAGTAACAACTGAATTGTTTGAACCATGTTTCTTCATCTTCCACAGCAGTGCAAACTTCTCCAAATAAATTTCACAGTGGGCAAGACCATAGGTAAGGTATTCAACACTTACTAGTTGCTGCACCATATAGGATATATAAGACTGTACGCTTTTGTAGGTCACCTGCACCCCATGTATTGCTTCTGAACACCTCAAAGTAATGTTGACAAGATTCAGATAGGCCATACAATCTGCATGTGTATGCAATGTGCCAATAGAAGATGTTTCCCGAGTCACTGTCCGGCTGCCACTATGACAAGCTTGAAAATGTAACTGAGACATATGTCGACTTCCGCTGGCAAAGTCTGTGAAATATAGTACCTTTGTGCATTTAAGCAAGGAAAAACTACCTAGCTGTGAATACAGAGGACAATGTGAAGAATCAGATAGTGCATCGCAGTTTCCTTGCAACGGGAGGTGTAGCATCTCAAACAGTGGCTTCAACGTGGTTAGCCCACAGCTTGGAGATGATGTTGTAGTGATAGTCTGCATTCTCATGAAAAGAAGGATGCACTTGTCATAATCTTCAGGAGGTTTGGCAGGTGGTCTAGGGACACAGAGCCTTCTTGTTTCCTGCGTTCCCACTCCTTTAGAAGTTGCTTGCACGGTGGGAATCGTTCTCTCCATAATTCCCTCTTCCCTCAAGTAAATAATTGCAGTATGGTGGCAGTCAGACCAAATTGAACATAGCTCCTCAAGATAGTCTGCTTCAGATCGAAACTTAATTTCCCTTCGACTCAAAAATGACAAATTCACTGACATTCTCCTGGTATGCATGGCCTTGTGCAATTTCTCATGCCATGGAATAATAGATACAACAACATGTTCGTCATAGTTAAATATCCATTGTTCCGATATGCTAGCTAGAGAAATCGGTGATAGTCTGCAGGAAGGCCATGGTTGCAAGTTGACTGAAGGGGCTAAAGAAATATGCAATACTCTGAACTTCACAAGCACACCACAATTTTCAGTTTGATCTGGTCGACGCCACAGCTCATAATCAATGTCAGCAGGGGATAGTAAAACCAAGCAGCGGGTCATCATTGCTCGACAATTGCAGGCAAAATATTGTAGCTTCAGCTGAACATTTTTTTGACTGAACCCAAGTTTCAATTGTACATCTTGAGCACAAAGTTCATAAGAGGATTGCACACAGAAGATAACGCAGCAGACTGAGAGTTTCCTTATGCATTTTCTCAGTAGACTGAACCATGCATCAACACTTAAACTTGCAGAGATATCCACATTGAGAAATGCCAATTCATTCGATGCTTTAGCATCAGGTGGTGCCTGATCCGGTGGAAGCCTAGATTGCAACTGTGCAACTGACAAACAACTGGAATGGTCTTCCACAGAATTCACCTCATAACAAGAAACCGGAGGGAAAACCATATCTCTGTATAGCCTCCTACCGAGTCCAAAACTGAATTCATGCAGATCACAATGTATACCTGGACATGGCTCCTCCAGCTGCTCGACTGCTTGGTGGATGGGGTCGACCGTGGGCTCGAGGTGGACAGCGGTGGCGGCATCATGGACCTCATCGACGCTGTCGCTGGTGTCGACCTGGGTCGAGCACTCCGTCGAACAGGTGATGGGCACCATCACAACACAGACCGGGGCTGCATCATGGGCGACCATGGGGATCTCCTGGGCCTTGGTGGTGGAGCAGGAGACGTCGGGGATGGGCACCGACGCGTCGGTCGTGCTCTCCGGCGAAGTGGTCGGCGGTGGTGGATTGTGGACGACGGCGGGTGAAGTGGTGGCCCAACTGACGTCAAGGGCGTTCAGCTTCTCGGCGAGGGACTTGGTGGCGTTGGTGTAGGCGTCGAGCCTGGCGCCGAGCCGCTTGAGATACTCCTGGAGGAACGGATCCATGGTTGATTCCGTCGGATGGTGGTGGTGGAAAAAAAATTGGGGGAAGAATTTGGGGAAGGGTGGTGCCTGGCTCTGTATACCAGATGTAAGAGAGGTGATGGTAGCTAGCTTGTATAGATCGATCTATCTCACGAGTAGCAATACAGAGTAGCGATTACAGAGGAATTACACGATGGAGGAGAAGAACAGAGGAAGCTTGCAACGAGGGGAAAGAAGAAGGTAGGAGAAAGGAGCCGCCGCCGGTTCGTCCGTGATCCACTGGATGGTTTGCTCCTTGCCTTCGATCCGGTACTTGTAGCTGCAGCAATGGGGTAGCGGGAGGGCCAGGTCCATGAGCGGCCCAATGGGCAAGCCCATGTGCATACATGCTAGGAGGGCTCCTAACATCCCCCCTCCTCAAAATTCGGCTTGCCCCCAAGCCGAAACCACCAAGAGCTGCCTGGATCCCACTGCACTCGATGTTCCTTGACTACCTTGAAGTAGTGGTGGTAGCTGAAATCGGGGTTGACTTGAATGACAGGGTTGTGGTGGCCGTGGCCGGTGGTGACCAAATCAAATAAGATGCCAAAGTTATCGTTGTCGAAGCCGGGGCAGTTGTGGTCGATGGAGCCTTGCAGGAAGCCGACAGTGACAGCGATGACACCCCACCCTCCTGGAAGAATAGTTTGTCGAGCCCATTGCAATAACAGCCACAATGCAATTCGTCCAGGATCCCAAGGTGTTACCAGCTGGTAGATGCCCCAGTGAGGCCCCAACAACTCGATAGCATAAAAGAGATGATAATCTGAATGGAGCTCATAGGACTGATGTCCAGCTTGATACACATCAACTGTACTGGGCTCAACGCTTGTTCCCCTGCACCAATGAGTATCCAGATTCAAATATGCTAGGACAGAGCAAGCTTCCAAGTAATCCACCCAGGTAAGTAATAGGACGTTCTGAACAGAACAAATGTTGCTGCTATGTCTGACGGAAGAAGTGACAGTAACAACTGAATTGTTTGAACCATGTTTCTTCATCTTCCACAGCAGTGCAAACTTCTCCAAATAAATTTCACAGTGGACAAGACCATAGGTAAGGTATTCAACACTTACTAGTTGCTGCACCATATAGGATATATAAGACTGTACGCTTTTGTAGGTCACCTGCACCCCATGTATTGCTTCTGAACACCTCAAAGTAATGTTGACAAGATTCAGATAGGCCATACAATCTGCATGTGTATGCAATGTGCCAATAGAAGATGTTTCCCGAGTCACTGTCCGGCTGCCACTATGACAAGCTTGAAAATGTAACTGGGACATATGTCGACTTCCGCTGGCAAAGTCTCTGAAATATAGTACCTTTGTGCATTTAAGCAAGGAAAAACTACCCAGCTGTGAATACAGAGGACAATGTGAAGAATCAGATAGTGCACCGCAGTTTCCTTGCAACGGGAGGTGTAGCATCTCAAACAGTGGCTTCATCGTGGTTAGCCCACAGCTTGGAGATGATGTTGTAGTGATAGTCTGCATTCTCATGAAAAGAAGGATGCACTTGTCATAATCTTCAGGAGGTTTGGCAGGTGGTCTAGGGACACAGAGCCTTCTTGTTGCCTGCGTTCCCACTCCTTTAGAAGTTGCTTGCACGGTGGGAATCGTTCTCTCCATAATTCCCTCTTCCCTCAAGTAAATAATTGCAGTATGGTGGCAGTCAGACCAAATTGAACATAGCTCCTCAAGATAGTCTGCTTCAGATCGAAACTTAATTTCCCTTCGACTCAAAAATGACAAATTCACTGACATTCTCCTGGTATGCATGGCCTTGTGCAATTTCTCATGCCATGGAATAATAGATACAACAACATGTTCGTCATAGTTAAATATCCATTGTTCCGATATGCTAGCTAGAGAAATCGGTGATAGTCTGCAGGAAGGCCATGGTTGCAAGTTGACTGAAGGGGATAAAGAAATATGCAATACTCTGAACTTCACAAGCACACCACAATTTTCAGTTTGATCTGGTCGGCGCCACAGCTCATAATCAATGTCAGCAGGGGATAGTAAAACCAAGCAGCGGGTCATCATTGCTCGACAATCGCAGGCAAAATATTGTAGCTTCAGCTGAACATTTTTTTGACTGAACCCAAGTTTCAATTGTACATCTTGAGCACAAAGTTCATAAGAGGATTGCACACAGAAGATAACGCAGCAGACTGAGAGTTTCCTTATGCATTTTCTCAGTAGACTGAACCATGCATCAACACTTAAACTTGCAGAGATATCCACATTGAGAAATGCCAATTCATTCGATGCTTTAGCATCAGGTGGTGCCTGATCCGGTGGACGCCTAGATTGCAACTGTGCAACTGACAAACAACTGGAATGCTCTTCCACAGAATTCACCTCATAACAAGAAACCGGAGGGAAAACCATATCTCTGTATAGCCTCCTACCGAGTCCAAAACTGAATTCATGCAGATCACAATGTATACCTGGACATGGCTCCTCCAGCTGCTCGACTCCTTGGTGGATGGGGTCGACCGTGGGCTCGAGGTGGACAGCGGTGGCGGCATCATGGACCTCGTCGACGTTGTCGCTGGTGTCGACCTGGGTCGAGCACTCCGTCGAACAGGTGGTGGGCACCATCACGACACAGACCGGGGCTGCATCATGGGCGACCATGGGGATCTCCTGGGCCTTGGTGGTGGAGCAGGAGACGTCGGGGATGGGCACCGACGCGTCGGTCGTGATCTCCGGCGAAGTGGTCGGCGGTGGTGGATTGTGGACGACGGCGGGTGAAGTGGTGGCCCAACTGACGTCAAGGGCGTTCAGCTTCTCGGCGAGGGGCTTGGTGGCGTTGGTGTAGGCATCGAGCCTGGCGCCGAGCCGCTTGAGATATCCTGGAGGAACGGATCCATGGTTGATTCCGTCGGATGGTGGTGGTGGAAAAAAAATTGGGGGAAGAATTTGGGGAAGGGTGCTGCCTGGCTCTGTATACCAGATGTAAGAGAGGTGATGGTAGCTAGCTTGTATAGATCGATCTATCTCACGAGTAGCAATACAGAGTAGCGATTACAGAGGAATTACACGATGGAGGAGAAGAACAGAGGAAGCTTGCAACGAGGGGAAAGAAGAAGGTAGGAGAAAGGAGCCGCCGCCGGTTCGTCCGTGATCCACTGGATGGTTTGCTCCTTACCTTCGATCCGGTACTTGTAGCTGCAGCAATGGGGTAGCGGGAGGGCCAGGTCCATGAGCGGCCCAATGGGCAAGCCCATGTGCATACATGCTAGGAGGGCTCCTAACACTCGGGCTCCATGCCGGGAAGGACGGCGGTATGTATAAACCCAGTGTGATGGACGGACGCCTCTGCGCCGGCAACGTCACGTCCGCCCCGTCGGAGTGGAAGGTTAGCAGGGAGAAGCTTTTCCACCTCAACGACGACGTCGCGGCTGGCTGGACGCACTTGGGCGTCAAGCTCGTGCCCATGGAGCCAAGCGACGGCCGCAATGAGTACTGCCTCATGGAGCACCTGAGACCCACCAAGGAGTGGTGGATGGGAGACGGGGACAAGTGTCTGCTCCGACTGACCAGGTTCCGTGTGAAGCGTGGGGAGGACGGTCACCCCGTCGCCACGGCTCGTCGGCCGGCTCGTTCTTACAGAGTGTCCAGGTACAATGAGGATTTTGATGTTCAAGCGTTCTGGATGTAGTTCCCTAGGTGCGGTTTCATCTTAGGCTCGCGAATTAGAAGGTTGGTGCCAATAAAGTGTGTGTGTGTGTGTGTGACTTTTTCATGCTTAGATCACATATATCAGTATCAAAGAAAATGAAATAAATATATTTCAACTTTCTTATCGTTGGATCCACATAGTGATATATCCGTCCTGCTAGTAGTACCTAGTAGGGAGAGGATTTATGGCACACGGGTGCAGATCTTCTTTTGGCTTTCGGTTTCCAATCTTTCATATATTTTGAACAAAATATCCAAATTAAGTTCTGTTTTCATATTTTGTTTTTTCGTGATGAGCTCCCCGCCGCGCGTGTCGCCGGGTGGTAGCGTGCCTTTTGTGGATGCATGGATCGTTGATGGATGACCTTTCCCTTTTAATTTGTTCCCTTGTGTGGTACTCCCTGCTGGAATTTAGTCTATATTGGGCAGCCCAATAACTATTTCAGAAATTCCTAATAAATCCTAGAGGCCCACTTAGCCCATTTGTGCAAGGCAAGGGATACTACTAAAGTTTAGTCCCACATTGCTAGTTTAGAGGGAGTTGGACCTCCTTATAAGGGAGGCTCCTTCCCCACTTGTATGAGCATGAGAACAAGAGGGACATCCACGCGCGCTCCTCCTCCGCCGCGCTCTCAGAGAGACGCACCAGAACTTCCGAAACCGCACTCTTTGAGTCCTGTACGGGACTACTGGCTGCTTCATCACGGACGATCTGGTCGCCGACGACTTCTTCCATGACCTCCTCGACGACATGGCAGGCGAGGACACTGACCCCAAGTCCAGCGCTTCTGCTGCTGCTGTGCCGTACGTGTTCTTCTCCTTTCTGTTAGAAGTCCTACTACAGTTCTTGGCTCTAGTTTCTGTCCTACGTATGTTAGGTTCTATGTCGTATAAGCAACTTCATCTAGTGTCTGTTCTAGATGTGTTTACTTCAAACTCATATATGCACACGATGTTTACCTTCTCTCTTATGCATCTTGATCTACTGTCTGCTCTAGAGATGATCGGTTCTGGATTATATATGCAGATGTTATTTACCTTCTCTTTGTCAAATCGCATGACTTGTTTTATCACTGCTATACTAGTCATGCTTTATCTAGTATTTCTGTTAATAAAATTATTCGGTAAATTGCTCATATTTCCAACAATCCAAAAACCTTATTATAGGCAATTTACCTCGAATGGTTTTGCTGCTTCCATGAGACCTCCTATGTTTGAGGGTATCCACTATAAGAGGTGGCGCGTGAGAGCAGTCTTATGGTTTCAAACCATGAGTTGCTATGACGCCACTCTTGGCAAACCTGAAGGAGAGCAAGATGCCCAACAGGCACAAGCTTTTCAGAAAATGGATACCTTGTTTAAGGCTGCTCTCTTGAGTGTTCTTGGTGAGAACATAGTTGATGCTTATGCGTCAATTGACAATGGAAAAGATATGTGGGACGCACTCGAGGCCAAGTTTGGGGTCTCGGATGCCGGCACTGAGCTGTACATCATGGAGCAATTCTATGATTACAGGATGACTGAAGAGCGCTCCGTGGTTGAGCAGGCTCACGAGATACAGTCATTTGCTAGAGAACTTGAGCACTTCAATTGTATCCTACCGGACAAGTTTGTTGCCGGGGATATCATCACTAAGCTTCCTCCTTCGTGGAGGAACTTTGCTACCTTACTGAAGCATAAGAGACAGGAGTTTTCCGTTCCGGATCTCATTGGCACTCTTGATGTGGAAGAAAAGGCGAGAGCAAAGGACACACGTGCTCGAGGTATTGAGGGAGGATCTAGTGCCAATCTGGTACAGAAGAAAAACTTCCAGTCCCACAAGTTCAAGAACAAGGGCAAGTTTGATGGTAAAGGAAAGTTTGATGGGAAGGACAAGGCTGTGCAGCACACGAACTTCAAGAAGAAGAATGACAAGAAGAAAGGTGCTTGTCATGTGTGCGGAGATCCTGATCATTGGGCTCCTAGTTGCCCCAATCGCTATGACAAGCGTCATCCTGGGAAAGGCGGCAAGACCGCTAATGTTGTCATTGGAGACATTGACATGAAGGATGCTGGGTATGGTATATTTCCCACTATTCTTTCAGTATGTCATTCTCCTGATTGGTTAATTGACACGGGTGCTAATGTGCATGTATGCGGTGATATTTCCATGTTTTCGTCTTATCAGACCGCAGGGACTTCAACCGTGCTGATGGGCAATGGTTCAAGTGCTTCTGTTCGTGGTGTTGGCACGGTCGATCTGAAGTTTACTTCGGGGAAGATCGTGCGGCTGAAGAACGTGCATTTCCCCTCCGTCAATAAAAATCGTGTTAGCGGATCTCTTCTGTGTAGAGATGGCTACAAGCTTGTCTTTGAGTCAAATAAATTTGTAATATCCAAGTATGGAACCTTTGTCGGTAAAGGCTATGAGTCAGGAGGCCTGTTTCGTTTATCCTTATCAGACGTTTGCAATAAAGTTGTTAATCATATTTGCAACAATAGTGAATCAAATGTGTGGCATTCACGACTTTGTCATGTTAATTTTGGTTGCATGTCGCGACTAGCGAAGTTGAACTTAATCCCTAGTTTCACCACCGTTAAGGGATCTAAGTGTCAAGTGTGTGTGCAAGCTAAGCAACCTCGTAAATCTCACGTGACTGTGGAGACGAGAAATCTTGCACCACTAGAACTTATACATTCAGATCTATGTGAAATGAATGGTGTTTTGACAAAAGGTGGAAAGAAATATTTCATGATGTTAATTGACGACTCCACTAGATACTGCTGTGTGTATCTTCTGAAATCTAAGGATGAGGCTTTGAACTTTTTCAAGATCTATAAAGCTGAAGTGGAAAACCAACTTGATCGGAAAATCAAGAGGCTTAGGTCCGACCGTGGTGGAGAGTATTTTTCCAATGAGTTTGATGCTTTTTGTGCGGAACATGGTATAATCCATGAGAGGACGCCTCCCTACTCACCTCAGTCAAATGGGGTGGCCAAAAGAAAGAACCGTACTCTAACTGATTTGGTTAACGCCATGTTAGACACATCGGGTCTCTCCAAGGCATGGTGAGGGGAGGCGATATTGACAGCATGTCATGTCCTAAATCGAGTCCCCACAAAGAACAAAGAGATAACTCCATTCGAGGAATGGGAGAAGAAAAGGTTAAAACTCTCTTATCTGCGAACATGGGGTTGTTTGGCGAAAGTCAATGTTCCAATTCCAAAGAAGCGGAAGCTTGGACCAAAGACTGTGGATTGTGTTTTCCTGGGATATGCTTTTCATAGCAATGGCTATAGATTCTTGGTTGTAAAATTTGAGGTACCGGACATGCACGTTGGTACGATCATGGAGTCGAATGATGCGACTTTCTTTGAAGATATCTTTCCCATGAAGGATATGGCTACCTCATCTAATTAGGAGATGCCTAGTTAATCGAATCAGGAACCAGTTACAATTACTGAACCTGCCATTTCGATGGAACACTTTGAAAGTCCTGTGGAGGAGAACAATGAAGTTCCTACTAGGAGCAAGAGACAGAGGACTGCAAAGTCCTTTGGTGATGATTTTCTTGTGTATCTCATAGATGATACTCCCAGTTCTATTTCAGAGGCCTATGCATCTGAAGATGCTGACTACTGGAAGGAAGCAGTTCGTAGCGAGATGGATTCCATCTTGGCGAATGAAACTTGGGAGATAACTGATCGTCCTTATGGGTGCAAACCTATAGGATGCAAATGGGTATTCAAGAAGAAGCTTAGGCCTGATGGTACTATTGAAAAGTACAAGGCTCGGCTCGTGGCTAAGGGTTATACCCAAAAGGAAGGTGAAGACTTCTTTGATACTTACTCACCTGTGGCTCGACTGACCACTATTCGAGTTCTACTTTCACTAGCTGCCTCACATGGTCTTCTCGTTCATCAAATGGATGTTAAGACTGCTTTCCTAAATGGAGAGTTGGATGAGGAAATTTATATGGAACAACCAGATGGGTTTGTAATAGATGGTCAGGAAGGGAAAGTGTGCAAGTTGCTGAAGTCTTTGTATGGACTCAAGCAAGCACCCAAACAGTGGCATGAGAAGTTCGAAAGAACTTTAACAGCCGTAGGCTTTGTTGTGAACGAAGCTGACAAATGTGTGTACTATCGCCATGGTGGGGGCGAGGGAGTTATGCTTTGCTTGTATGTTGATGACATACTGATTTTCGGAACAAATCTGAATGTTATTAAGGAGGTCAAGGATTTCCTATCTCGTTGTTTTGAGATGAAGGATTTAGGAGTGGCTGATGTCATTCTGAACATCAAGTTGTTGAGAGATGATGATGGTGGGATTACATTGCTTCAATCTCACTATGTGGAAAAGATCTTGAGTCGCTTTGGCTATAGTGACTGCAAGCCCTCTCCAACACCATATGATGCTAGCGTGCTGCTTCGAAAGAATCGAAGAATTGCTAGAGATCAATTGAAGTATTCTCAGATTATTGGCTCGCTTATGTACTTAGCCAGTGCTACAAGACCTGACATCTCTTTTGCTGTTAGCAAGCTGAGCCGGTTTGTCTCAAAACCGGGAGATGTGCATTGGAAAGCTCTAGAGAGAGTTTTGCGTTATTTGAAAGGCACTGTAAATTATGGAATTCACTACACTGGGCACTCAAAGGTGCTTGAAGGGTATAGTGACTCAAACTGGATCTCAGATGCTGATGAGATAAAGGCCACGAGCGGATATGTGTTCACTCATGGAGGTGGCGCTGTTTCTTCGAAGTCTTGCAAGCAGACCATCTTAACGAGGTCAACTATGGAAGCAGAACTCACAGCACTAGATACAGCTACGGTTGAAGCAGATTGGCTTCGCCGGCTCTTGAATGACTTGCCGGTTGTTGAGAAACCTGTACCTGGTATCCTTATGAACTGCGACAATCAAACTATGATCACAAAAGTGAGCAGCTCAAAGGATAACATGAAGTCATCAAGACACGTTCAGAGAAGGTGAAAGTCTGTCAGGAAAATGAGAAACTCCGGAGTTATTGCATTGGATTATATCCAAACGTCTAAAAATCTGGCAGATCCTTTCACTAAGGGTCTATCACGTAATGTGATAGATAATGCATCGAGGGAGATGGGTATGAGACCCACAATATGAGTTGTTCACAGTGGTAACCTATTCTTTGTGATCGGAGATCCCGTGAATTAGATGTGGAAGACAAGCTGTTGGTCAACTAAGAGGAGAGTATCCTTACTATTCACAATACCACTCCATGAAGATGCAATACTCTCCCAATCTGCATGGCAGGTTGATGTATATCTTAATGTGTTCTAAGTGGCTTATTTAAGCAGAGATGTTATCCTGCAGAACATCTTTTGAAGAACACACCTATATGAGTCTGATTGTCAAACATCGCAATCTATGAGAGTAGGGTTCTCTCTTGTAAACTCATGAAAGGTCACGGAGTATGACGCATAAGCTCCACCCGCGGGGAAGACCCACGGTAGCCACGTATCGGTCAAGGCTTTATGTGAAGCTAGATTCGCAGAAAACTTGCAGTTCAAGGCCCAGTCCACTGTTCAAGTTGCTTACTAGTGTAGCATAGAGTTCTAGGTGGAAGTTCAACTTAACAGTCTCCACTGCAGTACTGGTATATAAAACAGTGTTTTGGAACCAAAGGCAAATTTCTGTGTGCCTCTGGGATCTGGTGGGGGATTGCTGGAATTTAGTCTATATTGGGCAGCCCAATAACTATTTCAGAAATTCCTAATAAATCCTAGAGGCCCACTTAGCCCATTTATGCAAGGCAAGGGATACTACTAAAGTTTAGTCCCACATTGCTAGTTTAGAGGGAGTTGGACCTCCTTATAAGGGAGGCTCCTTCCCCACTTGTATGAGCATGAGAACAAGAGGGACATCCACGCGCGCTCCTCCTCCGCCGCCCGCCTCGCCACGCCACGCCTCGTTACGATGCGCCGCGGGTTGCGGGAATGAGCCGAGCCGATGTCTAAATTTTTGCCACGCACTACGGGTATGCGAAAGGTCACTCGGAAGCTGAAACATTTTTTTTGTAGTGGACATTGAATCCGAACGGCGCGCCTCTTCGGCTGCTGTCTGTTCGTTTCGTCTCCCGCATTCCCTTCAGCTCCCAACGCAACCTCTCGCCTCCTTCTCTTGCGCCTATAAAAGGGAGGTCGCTCCTCTCAGAGAGACGCACCAGAACTTCTCCTTCCACTCGCCACCGGTTCCATTCCCTGAGCTATCGCTGTCTTCCTCATCCCGGCTTGCGGCGTGCACTGCAGGTCGGGACAGTAGGCCTCCGAAACCGCACTCTTTGAGTCCTGTACGGAAGAAGGGTGATAAGGTTTTTGGGGAGCGCTCTGCGCGACTACTGGCTGCTTCATCACGGACGATCCGGTCGCCGACGACTACTTCCCGGATGACGACTTCATCCCCGACGTCCACGACCTCCTCGACGACATGGCAGGTGAGGACACCGACCCCAAGTCCAGCGCTTCTGCTGCTGCTGTGCCGTACGTGTTCTTCTCCTTTCTGTTAGAAGTCCTACTACAGTTCTTGGCTCTAGTTTCTGTCCTACGTATGTTAGGTTCTATGTCGTATAAGCAACTTCATCTAGTGTCTGTTCTAGATGTGTTTACTTCAAACTCATATATGCACACGATGTTTACCTTCTCTCTTATGCATCTTGATCTACTGTCTGCTCTAGAGATGATCGGTTCTGGATTATATATGCAGATGTTATTTACCTTCTCTTTGTCAAATCGCATGACTTGTTTCATCACTGCTATACTAGTCATGCTTTATCTAGTATTTCTGTTAATAAAATTATTCGGTAAATTGCTCATATTTCCAACACTCCCTCCGTCCAGAAATACTTGTCGCAGAAATACATAAAAATGGATGTATCTAGAACTAAAATATGTCTAGATACATCCATTTCTCCGACAAGTATTTCCGGACGGAAAGAGTATTTGGGAACGGGAACTCGATCAATCTATATCTATATCTCAAACACAGGATCTGCAGGCAGTCGCCGACGTTGACCACCAGCGCCCCCGCCTCCGCTGGCACGTCCACCCACGCCGGCCGCCGCTCCTCGTCGTCCACGAGCACCTGGAGGCCGCCGACAGCGTCCTGGAGGAGCACGGTGAGAAAGCTGGTGTCTGAGTCCCTCGCGTTACCTAGCGTCCGGCGCAGCTCCGGGCATGCCGGGTAGTAGTGGCAGCCGACGCTCAGCCCCTCCAGGCACCCGGCCTCCTCCTCCAGGTACCCACGCCGGAGGCCCAGCGCCTCCGACAGCAGCCCGAAGAGGGTGCGGCCAAGCCGCCGCACCAGCCCCGCGTACTCCGGCACGACGGCCCGGCACGTCGGCGGGATCTGCTCGGGCTGCGGCGGCTCCAGGGCCATCTCCATGTAGAGCGTGTCACGCCAGCTGGCCGCCGACCGGAACAGGTTGAAGTTGCACTGGTACCGCGTGCCCCGGTTCGGGTCCCGGCTGTAGTACGGCGCCTTGGCCTCCGCCGGCTCCTCGTTGAAGCCCCGTATCGCCGCGAGGATCTCGGACATGCCGACTCCGGCACGCCGTGGTTCGTCAAACCCATGGTCGCTGCAGCCGCCTTCACCGCGCCGACCACAGAGGCTATCCCAGACATCGTCGAGAGGCCCGCGAGGTCGATGACCGGGATGGCAAACTGGTGGTGACCATGGTGATGATGGGGCGCGTCGGCTAGGGACTCCGGCGGGTGGTGGTGACACCAGCGTCGACGAGGCCCTTGACGCCGGCCTTGGTGTCGTCGAAGGCTTTGAGCGCGCGGAGGCACTCATGGTCAGAGGCCATGGATTATTGAAGCTAGCTCTCGTGCAGTACGTGTATGCATATGGATCCATTTACAAATTCACAGTGTGTGTTCGAGTGAGTGAAGTAGTCGTGGCGCTATACAAACCAGCCGTGTACACCACAACGTCTGATATCGATGACGAGGGCTTGGGGCCTGCATAAGGAGGCGCAGTTCAAGGTAACTAGGAGAAACCTGTTTGTGGTGTCGTTTGGGAGCGAGGGAGACTGGAAGCATGCACTGAATAATGGACCGTGGCGGTACGATTTTAATGTGCTGGTGTTAAAAGACTATGATGAAGCAACCAGACCCTCAGAGATGAGGTTTGAAGCGGTCGATCGTTTGCGTACGGGTTGAAGATCTCCCCCTGGATACACTAGTAGAAAACCATCCATTAGTCCCGGTTCGTAAGGGCCTTTAGTCCCGGTTCATGAACCGGGACTAATGGGTCGTTACTAATACCTCCACCCATTAGTCCCGATTCAAACACGAACCGGGACCAATGTGCCTCCACGTGGCCCTGTGCGCCGAGCCCAGTCAGGGGGCCTTTGGTCCCGGTTGGTGGCTCACACCGGGACCAAAAGTCAAATTTTTTTTACAAAAGTGGCTGCTTTAGGGGTTTTGGGAGGTTATTTTTAGGTTGTTATTATAGCTAGCTAATAGAGAGAAGTGTCCTCTCTTATATCTTCGTCCTTGGTTTATCAACGCTGCTGCTATGCTCATTGCACCCGCAGATATAACCTGCTCATGCATGCTTGCATCATACATCATCATATATATATAATAACAAGTCCTACTAATCATGCATCATCATACAACTTCTACTCGTTATTAATAATAAGTCATACGATCATCATCCTCATAGTCATCGAACCCAACCCTACATAATTGTTCTTAGCACATGATCATCAGTATCAGGTAGGACCTAAACACCCTTAAGGTAAAATAGCATAAAACAATATAGACCCTGACTCTCCATTATGAAGAATGGCGATCATCCTGTCTCCAATTCTTGCCCTTCGCTGCTTATTGCTTCCAAGAAGCTCCTTACGACTGTCCATACATTTTTTCCATTCTTTGATTGTTATGTCTCCACTTCTTTTAGAAACCCGGTATGGACAGTTGAGATTCGTAGGATGACCTGGTTGTATGTTCAAAACATGAAGGCTATCATGCGTATACATCAGATGAGGCACACAATCATTCGGGATTATCTGTTGAAAAACATAGTAATAACTTCGTAGTCAGCAATGATGTACTAGTTTTAGAAGTGTGAAAAAGATGCACGGATGTTGTAATAGTAAAAAATAATCTTACCAGGGTATCTCCATGGTAGTTACCGTAGTTCAACACGTGCACTAGTGGCACGTATTGACCATCATGTTGAGGAGTTTGATTGTAGATATTGTAATTCTCAAGATCAGTACAAAATGCGACCAGATGATTTTTCTCCTGATAAGTTAATTCGGAGCCTTCGGTGTAGTAGGTTCTGTCTACCATCTTCCGCACATTCTTTGAAGAATAAAAATAAGCTGTCAATGGAGATAAGTTGTCAACTATATATTTTGAAATAAACATTATAAATTACTTAATAACTATGTTAAGCTCGCATGGGGAAAGAATTGGAGGTGTATCCACAAGGACCCAAATCGAAGGTCTCTCTTGCTCGATTGTAAGATCACCAAGATCCATGGTGACAAGCATACCCTCATCAAGACCATACATCTTGCAAAGTGCTTCCCAATTTTTGTAACCAAAATGGGTTACACTCTGAGCATTGTACAGCTTTACTTGAAAATCCACACCATGATGGGTACTTAGGATAAATTTTTTGGTTTCGAAACTTTCATGGTCTTCAAAACCCATCCTCTCCAAGACATAGCGTCTTGGAAAGCATGGGATAAGCTAGTCGAATTGGAAAAGATGAAAAATACACGTTAAAATAGTTGAAGTCGTGCTTAATTACAAAAAAAACTGTAGTCGTCATTGCGTACCGTATGAACATCGCAGGTCTCCTCGAGCTTAATGCTGAAGTGCCGATCTTCGTCTAGCTCAATGAACCTGTCGTAGATACCTCGGTCGTCGTGACACCAGTCGCACTCCCCCGGGCGGTTTTCTTCGTCCGATGAGTACGACATTTCCGGCCTACGTTCATAATTCAAATATTAAACTAGATCATTATTATTAATCACGGGTTGACTATCGATGATCGATGTACGTAGGCCTCCTTTCATTCCCGAATGCATTATTATACCAAATTGTCTAGCACACGGGAATGAAGGAGAACTTATCAAATATGAGCATTCAATAAGCAAAACCAAATCATAAAATAAGCAAAACCAAATCATAAAATAAAGTATAGTATTCAAATTAGCATGCATTCAATAATTATAAGCAAAAGTACATCATCTCTTGGTGCCCGTACATCGTCGAATATTATCACTAATACAACTAGCACCGTAGCGCCCGACGGGTATCGACGTGGGCGGTGGACACCCAAAGATAAGGAACCATCACAGCATCATAGCTCCAGTGAGATCCCTGAAGAACCTGCCAGGTATTGTCGAACCTCCCCTCCAATGCAACCATGTAGCGACAGACGTGCTCGTCCTCCTCGCTGACACGGTGACGTACCACCTCCGCGGTGTCCGGATGCCTCACCACCATCACTGGCCCACGCGACCGCCACCAAACAAGGATCGGGTCAACAACGGGCTGCCTCCTCACCGACCTACGTCCCCCGGAAGGTAGCACCTCCCAATACCAGCCCGGCGGAGCCCAGTCCCGAACATGGCCCTGATCAAGCAGGCCTCCACCGCCGAGTCGATGACGACGAGGATGCGGGATAGGCATCGCCGACGTCGACGCGGGAACTACTTCTATATATAGTTAAATAAAAGTAGTTTTATTAATTAAATCAACTATCTAGTTCAACTACTAAGCACTTACTATAAATATAAATAAGTAGTACTTACTAAAAACAAACTACTTCTATATATAGAAAAATAAATTAGTTTATTAAATCAACTAGCTAGTTCAACTATATATAAACTACTTATTTTTTTCCTTTTTCTAAATACTATGAACACAAAAATCATTAAAATTCTATGAACAAAATTAATTACACAATCTAAATATCACCAAAAAAATCTATTAACAATAATATCACCAAACATGCATATTCAATAATAATATCACAAAAAAAAATCTATTAACAGAAAAAAAAATCTAACATAATATGAACAAATTAATTACTACACATCTAATCTAACAAAAAAAATCTAATTAATCTAACAAAAAATAACATAATATGAACAAATTAATTACTACACATGTAATCTAACAAAAAAAAATCTAATCTAACAAAAAAATCTATGAACTACATATCTAAATTACTACACATCAAAACTAACAAAAAAATCTATGAATTAAAAAAAATCTTAAAAAAATCTAACAAAAATAAAAAAATGCTCACATACGGCCGGCGACGGCGACGGCGAAGGCGACGGCGAGGTGCGGAGCGGGGCGGCGACGGCGTCGAGGCGGCGCGGGCCGGGGCGGCGACGTCGATCGGGGCGGCGCGGGCGGGCTGGGCGGGGCGCGCGGGCGGCGACGGCGCGCGGGGCGGGGCTGGGCGGGGCGGCGCGGGGCGACGACGGTGTCGGGGCGTGGTGGGGCGGGGCGGGGCGGCGACGGCGTCGGGGCGGGGCTGCGACGGCGAGGTGGAGGGAGACGCGCGGTGACGGGAGTGGAGCAGTAGAGATCGAAGTCGCGCTAAGTGCTGTATATATAGCAAAAGCTTTGGTCCCGGTTCGTGGCACAAACTGGGACAAATGCCCCCTTTAGTCCCAGTTGGTGCCACCAACCGGGACCAAACGCCTGTTTTCAGCAGCCCAAAGGGCGGGAAACGAAGACCTTTGGTCCCGGTTGGTGGCTCCAACCGGGACTAAAGAGCGGCATTCGTCCCGATTGGTGCCATGAACCAGGACCAAAGAGTGGCATTGGTACCGGTTGGTACCATGAACCGGTACCAATGGACCCGTCTAACTACTTTTTTATTTTCTGCAGCTGCTTTTTTGTTGATTCTTCCTGCAGCTATTTTTTTAGTCCCACCTCGCCAAGCGAGAGGCACTCGCAGCTGTTTATAAGCCCTGAGTGCAGAGACGATGACGAAGAGGCTCAATGCTCCTGCACGTTGGTTAGCTTCAAGCCTTGAGGAATACGGTAGACTGCACAGAGCTATCTGCAGTGCAGTTGAACCTATTCCGAAAGGCTTGAGGCAAATTAACGAGCATTGCGCCTCTTTATTATTTTTAATGACTTATTTTTAATAGTTGTGATTAACTATACTAAAAAAGGAGCATATATGCTTATTTTTAATGACTTATTACAACTCAGAAATAAAAATTAAAAAATAAATATAGGAGAAAAGAAAAAGAAAAAACTATATAAAAAACTACTCAGAAATGAATAGAAGAAAAAATAGTTGTGATTAACTTTACTAAAAAATGAGCATAGATGCTTATTTTTAACGACTTCTTACAACTCAGAAATAAAAAGAAAAAATAAATATAGCAGAATAGAAAAAAAAACTATATAGAAAACTACTCAGAAATGAATAAAAGCAAAAAATAGTTGTGATTAACTGTACTAAAAAATGAGCATAGCTGCTTATTTTTAATGACTTATTACAACTCAGAAATAAAAAGAAAAAAATAAATATAGCAGAAGAAAAAAAAACTATATAGAAAACTACTCAGAAATGAATAGAAGCAAAAAATAATTGTGATTAACTGTACTAAAAAAGGAGCATATATGCTTATTTTTAATGGCTTATTACAACTCAGAAATAAAAAGAAAAAATAAATATAGCAGAAAAGAAAAAAAAACTATATAAAAAACTACTCAGAAATGAATAGAAGAAAAAATAGTTGTGATTAACTGTACTAAAAAAGGAGCATAGATGCTTATTTTTAATGACTTATTACAACTCAGAAATAAAAAGAAAAAAAATAGTTGTGATTAACTTTACTAAAAAATGAGCATAGATGCTTATTTTTAATGACTTATTACAATCCAAAAATAAATAGAAGAAAAAAATAGTAATGATTAACTTTACTAAAAAATGAGCACAGATGCTTATTTTTAATGACTTATTACAACTCAGAAATAAAAAGAAAAAAAATAAATATAGCCGAAAAGAAAAAAAACTTATATAAAAAACTACTCAGAAATGAGCATAGATGCGCTTATAGAGGAAATTCAACTTAAATTCATAACAAATTTCAAGAGAAATTCGTATGAATTTAGGCTAAATTCCCTATATAAGGGCATCTATTTTCATTTTCAGAGGAGCTCAATAAGGCAGAGAGGGAGGGGCTTATAAACCGGTCTGATTCCCCTTCGGTTGGCGAGGTGGGACTAAACTCTGGCCGCGACGAGGACCAACCTTTTAGTCCCGGTTGGTGGCATGAACCGGGACTAAAGGGAAGCCTTTGGTCCCGGCTCGAGCCACAAACCGGGACCAATGGTGGTGGGCCAGGAGCGAGGGCCATTGGTCCCGGTTCGTCCCACCAACCGGGACCAATAGGTCCAGACGAACCGGGACCAATGGCCCACGTGGCCCGGCCGGCCCCTGGGGCTCACGAACCGGGTCCAATGCCCCCATTGGTCCCGGTTCTGGATTGAACCGGGACTAATGGGCTGGACCGGCCTGGACCATTGGCCCCTTTTCTACTAGTGATAGGAGATCGAAGGAATTTGGGGAAGCTCTAGGGAATTGGTTGGGAAAGATTGTGAGGGTCGATGTGGAGAAGGATGGGTTTGCAAAAGGGTTTGAACTGAGGTTTAGAGTGAAGCTACCAGTGCTAGAGCCGTTGGTGAGAGGGTTCTACCTGAAGAAATCTGAGGAGGATGCAGAGAAAACTTGGTTCGACTTTAAGTATGAGAAGATCCCACATTTTTGCTTCGACTGTGGAAGACTGGTGCACGGTGACACGGGCTGTGTGCCGGCGGAGGACCCTGATCACCAATGGGGAGAATGGCTCAGGGCATCACCAGGCCGGTCATGGGGAACGAAGGAAGCATCACACAGGGGGCCAGCGGGTAGTGCAAATAGCTATGGGAGTGTCAGGTCAAGTGAAGGAGATCAGAGGAGGAGGAAACCGGGTACTGTGCGCGATCTGCCTATGAAGAGGAACTTGCAGAAAGAGTTTGCTACCCCAGCCGCATCTCGCACTGGCGAGGTTGGCGAGCAGCAGCAGGAGGGTTTTGATGCCCACAATCAGCAAATGCAAGGGAGCTAGAGGATGCGTGAAAGGGATCTAAGGGATGAGATTGAGCAGAGAAGAGAAAGAGACATGAGGTCAGAGCTCCGTCAGAGGCAACAGGAGAGGCAAGCTGATCTGAGAAGCAGGTACAAGCAGTATGGCACATGGGACCGAGGGGAGGCTGGATCATCGAGCCAAGCTGGAGGGAGGGAGCGCAGGCAAGGATATTACGTCAGAAAGCCAAGGCCTGAACACTATGTGGAAAGGCGAGGCCCTAATAGCCCAAGATAGTTTGCTCAGATGGAGAGAAAAAGGAGGCCAAAACAACACTGGGTAGCAAAGGGTGATGTTGATAGACAGGTGGGAATTGACACCTTTGTTAGGGACACGAGGCAAAAAACAACGTCTGTGTTTGATCGTCTTGATGAGAACAATGTTGCATCGGCGGACCCTCCCAGGACGGAGGGCCGCCGGGAGCAATGAACATCCTAGCCTGGAACTGTCGGGGGTTGGGGTTGGACCCGACAGTGGGCGAGCTAAGGGACCTGGTTAGGTCATACAACCCAGCGGTGGTGTTCTTGTCTGAAACAAAAAAGACCTCATGTGCTATGGAGAGACTGAAGTGGAGCCTAGGGTTCAGACATGGGGTAGCAGTTAGTTGCAACGGCAAGAGTGGTGGTTTAGCGTTGTGGTGGAAGGAGTCGGTCGAGGTGGCAGTTAGGCCGTGGTGCCAATACTATGTTGATGCACAGATTGTGGCTGATGGGGTCACCTTTAGATTCACTGGAATCTATGGGGAACCGAGTGTGGAAAGAAGGATGAAGACGTGGGAGGTACTTCGCTATCTACGGTCCCAAGATAACCTCCCGTGGATCTGTGCCGGGGATTTCAATGAAGCTCTACTACAAAAAGAGCAAATGGGTGGCAATCTGAGAAGCTTGAGCCAAATGGCAAATTTTGCGGAATGCTTGTCTGACTGCGGACTCGCTGACCTTGGCTTTTCGGGATACCCTTTCACCTGGGACAATAAGAGGGAAGGCCTCGACAATATACAAGTGCGCTTGGACAGGGCTACATGCAATGCTGAGTTTGCTCACCTCTACCCGACGGTGGAAGTAATTCATGTTATGACGGAGGAGTCTGATCACCAGGCGTTGGTGGTCAAGGTGCAGGCGGCACTGGCTGCGGGGCACCAAGGAAGCCAACGACCTTTCATGTATGAAGAAGCAATGATTGCGTCTGCATGGGCTGATTCGCAGGCAACCAATCAGGGGAGTGGTGCACTTATGGCGGCATGCAGCCGGCTCAGGAGCACGTCAAGAGCAATGCAGGCTTGGAGCCGCCAAGTGTTCGGTTCAATCAAAAAAAAAACAAATAGCCCACTTGAAGGCTCAGCTGGTTGATGCCAAGGAACGGGCTGTCCGGGCGGGGTACGGGCAGGAAATCAAAGATATTGAGGATCAATTACATGAGTTATATGAGAGGGAGGAGGTTTATTACAAGCAGAGATCCAGAGTTGATTGGCTTACCTATGGAGACCAGAACACAAAGTATTTTCAGAACCGTGCATCTCACCGCAAGAGGAAAAACATTGTTAAGTCCCTCAGAAGGGAGGATGGCTCTAGATGTACTGATGACGAGGGAATGAGGGCGATGGCGGCGCAATTCTATGCGCAGCTCTTTGCATCAGAGGGATCGCGGGAGGGAGCTAGGGTCCTACAACACATTGAGAATGTGGTTACGGAGGAGATGAATGGTAAGTTGGACGCTCCTTTTACTGACAAAGAGATAGAGGATGCATTGTTCCAGATGGGAGCTACCAAGGCCCCGGGGCCGGATGGGCTCCCGGCCATGTTTTATCAGAAGCATTGGGAGCTTGTAAAAGATGATGTGTGCAATGCGATTCGTGAGTTTCTTGCTGGAACGGCGGCACCACCTGGTTTTAATGACACTGTTATCGTCATGATACCGAAGGTTAGCTCACCGGAGCTCCTCTCGCAGTTCAGACCCATTAGCCTATGCAATGTCCTCTACAAAATCGATGCGAAAGCATTGGCTAACCGGCTAAAGGGGGTATTGCCCTTCCTGATATCTGAAGAACAGAGCACTTCTGTTCCGGGGAGGCTGATAACAGATAGTGTGCTGGTGGCGTACGAGTGTGTACATGCAATTAGGAAGAGGAACAGGAGGAAACCCTTATGTGCGGTGAAGCTCGATATGATGAAAGCCTACGATAGAGTGGAATGGAACTTTCTTGAACAAGTTATGCTAAAGTTTGGCTTCTCCTGTCACTGGACGGAGATGGTTATGAGATGTGTCAAGTCGACTACTTTTGGTGTTAAACTGAATGGGGGGGTTTTTCTACCAGATTCATACCCTCGCGTGGACTTAGGCAGGGTGACCCTCTCTCACCATACCTATTCCTCTTCTGTGTAGAGGGGTTTTCTGCAATGTTGAAGAATGCACAACGGGAAGGGAGGATGAAAGGTGTATCTTTTGGGGCTCGGGGGCCTACGGTTACCCATCTTCTGTTCGCCGATGACAGTGTGGTTTTCTTGGAGGGATCCCGTGAAAGCTTTGAGGTTCTTCGAGAGATATTGCATGATTATGAGGTGGCCTCGGGTCAGACAGTTAATCTTCAAAAATCAGCAATCTTTTTTGGCAAAGACTGTTCTGACGAGGCAAAGGCAGAGGTGCAACAGATCAGCGGCATTGCAATGGAAGCACTTGGAGAACGGTACCTTGGG
Source organism: Triticum timopheevii (assembly GCA_963921465.1). Lineage (NCBI taxonomy): Eukaryota > Viridiplantae > Streptophyta > Magnoliopsida > Poales > Poaceae > Triticum > Triticum timopheevii. Next base: position 623,904,771 of record OY997270.1, on the reverse strand, counting down.
CTACCCACAGTGGTAGGAAAATCGAAGGACGCCACTTTTAAGTATGTAGAGGAAAGTGCGAGAGGGAAAGTGTCCGGTTGGAAAGGTCAAGGTTTGTCCAAGACGGCTCGAGAGGTGCTTGTAAAGTGTGGACTCCAGTCTACCCCAGCTTTTACCATGAGCTGCTTTCAACTCACAAAGAAAATGTGCGGGAAATTGTCATCTATCTCCTCGAACTTCTGGTGGGGTGAAGCGAATGGTCAAAAGAGGGTACACTGGATTGCGTGGGAAAAAATGTGCAAAAGGAAGCATGAAGGTGGGCTAGGGTTTCGGGATCCGGAGGCGTTCAACCAAGCCATGCTTGCTAGACAAGCGTGGAGAATACTCCAAGTCCCGGACTCATTATGTGCTCAAGTGCTAAAGGCTCCATATTTTGGGGAGGGGTCCATCTTAACTGCAACATGCCCGGAGGGGGGCTCCTTCACCTTCAGAAGCATTCTGTTCGAAAGGGATCTTTTGCTCGATGGTCTTATATGGAGAATAGGAGACGGGACAGCAATCAAGGTTCACCATGACAATTGGATTCCTAGGAAAGGAAGTCTAAGGCCACTGGGCCAAAGATACATACATGGAATAACGCGCGTGTGTGATCTGCTTAACGAGCAAAGGAGCGCCTGGGATCGAGACAAGGTGTATGCCATGTTCTCGCCTGATGAGGCGGAGGAAATCCTGCATATTCGGGTTGGTGGGCCAACAATGCAAGACTATCTAGCATGGAACTATACCAAAAAGGTGTGTTTTTAGTGCGATCGGTGTATCATCTGCGGATGAGGCAGAGAAGTCTAAAAGCGAGTCAGCCGGAATCGTCATCAACCATGGGTGATCACAAAGCGTGGCTTAGTTTGTGGGATACTGTGGCGCCGGGGAAAGTTAAAAGTCATATGTGGCGCTTGATCCGTAATGGGCTGGCAGTTGGTTCAGAGCTTAAAAGGAGGAAGATTAAGAAGGGAGTGTTCTGTGTGGCGTGTGGCAGGGAGGAAACGAACTACCACAGGTTTTGGGACTGCTTCCATTCAAGATTGTTTTGGAAAATAATGCGTTCGGAGTTGGGAGTGCCGCTGGCGACCCCACCGGAGTCGGTTAGTCCCCAGAATGCATTAGCGAGATGGCTACTGTCTTGGCTTGCGGACGCATCGGATGATGAACGGGCGGTCATGGCCCAAGGAATATATGCACTGTGGCTGGCTCGTAATAATGCCAGGGACGGGCATAAGATAGAAGATGCTGATGGCATTGCGAGAAGGGTTTTCGCACTTATGGACGAGTGGCAAGCTATCCATGGGAAGAGGAGCAAGCTCGTTAACCTAGCCCCGAAGGAGGAGTGGTGCCCGCCGGAGGACGAGTGGGTGAAAGCAAACGTGGATGGGGCGATGTCCAAGGTTGGCGACAGAGGTGGAGCAGCAGTAGTGCTCAGAAACCAGGAAGGGGCATTCTTGGGTGGAGCTTGTCAGGCGATCGGTCAATGCAAAGAATCGGCAATGGTCGAGCTGTTGGCCTGCAGGAGAGCTATACAACTAGCGCAGGAGCTGAATATCCAAAACCTCCATGTGGTGATGGATTGCAGGGAGGTTGTATGTAAACTGCAGAACAAAGAGAAGGATCTATCATCGCTAGGGCCAATTGTTGAGGAGGTCAAGCACATGCTGGAATCAAGGGGTAGATGGAAGATTACCTGGGTTCGAAGGTCGGCAAATAATGCTGCTCATCGGTTACCGAGAGTGTGTGTGTCGAATAATCTTTGTAAGGTGTGGATGCATGTTCCACCAGATTGTATCTTACAGGTTCTTTCGGACGAAATCCCTGGTTGGGAGATTAAAATAAAGTTTGAGCTGAGTTTAAAAAAAACGTATGATATCTAGTAGTATATCAATAAAATCATCAAACATAATCTGGAAAATAATAATAAAAAAAGATCTAAATAGTGAATCTGGAAAATTATAATTTAAAAAAAAATCTAAATAGTGGGAGTAAAAATAACTGCAGTTTAGGTAATGGTAAGTTACCTGATTTTTTGAATTTGGGCCGATTTGTGGGAGTAGGGGTGGGCATAAAAATCGACGAACCGAATACCAAAACCAAAAAAGAAAAAAAAATCAGTTTTTCTCGCAGCTACAGAAAAAATCGGTTCTCATTTGTATTTACCAAATTTAATTCATTCCGTTCGGTTTTAGGGCATGTATAATGATTGATAAGACAATCTTTTCTTAAGTCTTGCATGTAATTTAGATATGAAAAAAATATGTCTACAATAGATTATATCTTAGCTTTATCTTCAATAACTAGCTATTCCTAAAACATGGTGAGACATATTGAGCTAAGAGATCATCTCTTAAATAAGAGAAGACAAGTCTTTTCTTTTGAGTAGGGCGTTTTGGTGCCCGGACTCATGTGCACCTGGTTAGAAACAAATTCATAAAAAATCAAAAAAACTTCAAAAAAATCCAAAAAAATATATTATGCGCTAGACAATTTGATGCGTGAGACCCGCTCCAAATTTCAAGTCATTTGGACATCTGAGCAGCTCTCAGCAAAAAAGGCAAATCGGACCAAAAAATTACATGAACCGTAAACATTTTTACAGACCCCCAGTTTGTCTTTTTTGCTGAGAGCTCCTCGGATGTCCAAATGATGTAAAAACTGGAGCGGACCTCACGCATCAAATTGTCAACCGCATAAAACAAATTTGGATTTTTTTTTTGAATTTTTTTAGTATTTTTTTTGATTTGTTTAGTCAGCGCAGGTGCAGATGAGCTCGGGTGCAGAAATGGATTTTTGCTTTTCTTATGATTTCTCTCTTCTCCACCTGAACATTTATCCTATATGTCACTCCTAAAATAGCATCATTGTAAGGTAACCAAGAAAAGAACAATGTAATGTGAACCAGCAGCACAAATCTAGCTTCTCCAAGTTTCTTTTTGAGGGATAAATACACACTTGCTTTATTATCAAAAGGAACGTTTAAGACGAATCACAGTAGGGTGATATGGGTTTAAAAAACAAAACATGACTCCCTTGTGAAAGAGAAAGAGTGTGTTTAGCGAAAATATGCGTCTCTACATTAGATCAGCGCGCCCTTCATGAGAAAAAGAGCAATAGTTAAAAGCAAGTGCTCGATATTTTATCTCTTGAATGATTATTGAGCAAACCTTTGCAATAAGTTGTTACCTTCACCTGAGAAGCCTGCAGCATTGATTTATTAAGATCAACCGCGAAAAAGTTAATCTCTGGCGGCAGGCCATAGTTTCAAGAATTTCAGGATCTGAGAGGCCTCTGATCATCACAGCTGACGGGCCCATGTAACCCCCCTGAGAATTTTGAGCTAGTGCACTGAAAGATCCTTTAGTACCATCTCTTGAGACTGCTCCATCAATATTGACTTTATATGTTCTGGGTGGTATCCATATAGGAGTATTTGCTAGTAGTAATTTGGTGTTTCCGCCCTTGCGTTGTTGGTTTCTTTATCAACTTCAACTCATCAATAAATTTATTGTGCCCACGTCGCAAAGGACTAGATAGGTATTGAGGGGATTTGTTATTTGGCGACCTGTGAGCCAGAAAACGGGGAAACGCGCAACCCCGCCACCGCACATGCCCTTTTGGGGCGGCCCATATGTGCGGGGCGGGATAACCCTATTCTTTATTTTCTTTAAAATTTCTGAAACATTGAATTTTAAAAAAAATCTTCAAGAAATCATAAAATGTTTGTGATTTTGAAAAAAAAAATGCTCGGGAAAACAAAAAAAATCATGATTTAAAACAAGTTCGCGTATTCACAAATATGCATGAATTTTCAAAAAAAATGTTGGCAAAATCATAAGAAGTTTATGAATTTTTTGATAATCTTCACAAGATTCATAAATATTTGTGAATTTCAATAAATATTTCAATTTGTTTCAAAAATAATCAGTTAAAAATTTTTCATGAAGTGTTCATCGATTAAAAAAATGTTTACATGTTTCAAAAAACTGTTCACAATTTCAAAAAATGTACACAAATTTGAAAAATGTCCGTGATTTAAAAATTTGTTTGCGAAATTGTCAAAAATGTTCATGTATTCTCGCAGTGCAGAGATCAATATAGTTTTAGATATACATAACAAATACACCGGTCATAATTGTGACTCATGTTTTTTTTGAGCTAGAGTGCTAAAGAAATACACATCGGGACTTGGCTCAATGCGATGACTAAATCAGGACCATTTATTTTGTGCCTTGGGATAAGTATACCTAAAGCGCCCTTTTGACCACTAGTATTTATTTCGTATTTTTAAGTACTATCAACAATCCCCTAAAAAAAAGTACTTTCAATAGTAGGAGGGCCAACAAAGTTTGACGAACCGACCTAATTCACCAGCAAAACAAGCATATATGTGTTGCTGAATGATGACGCATGAGCATGAGTGGGCTTCATTCTGTTTTTCAATCAACCAGGCCTGGAGCCCAATGTTTGGTAATAATCGATATGGAAACTCGTTAGTCGTTGCTAGTCCTTCCCGGCAAAAAAACAAAAATAATGTCGTTACTAGTCCTTCTATTTTACACGAACCTGTCGGCTCGGTTGTTTTCACTGACTAGAGCATCAAACTGGTGCTGTTGTGCTGCTGCAGATATGTGTTCCTGCCTCGGCTTCTTCTGTACCCTACCAGCACCTCTGCCCTAGACTCCTTGAACGGCGAGGCGGCTTAGCTGACAGTGCGCGATAAGAATGCCTATGAGGCTATGACCAGAGTCTGAATGATCTGATTACCACCAGCACCTCTGCACTCCATATCTGTCTGATCGGGCGGATTGTTTTATCTTAACCACAATTTTTTAAAACAAAATTTCTGTTCAGTCAGTAGATCCTAAATAACTGAGCAGCACTGATGGCTACGACATCGGCGACGAGACCATCATGGTTAGTGGATGGTTAGCTCAGTCAGCAACTCAGAATGCATGATGATCATATATGTATCTGTAATGCTCTACAGTTCTGTCCTTGTTGCTGTTTGTTTTTGTAACTGTATACACTTGTCAGGGAATTTGAATCTGATCTGCATATGTCCAACGGACGGAATCCATAATTCCACCATTGGAAAGGTTGGAAGATGGCCCAGATTTTTTGGATCGGGATTGGACGCATGATACGAGATCCGCTCGGATCATGACTGCAAACCAGCCGCCAATGAAGGAAGGCTCCTCTAATTTCGGACCAAATTAACAAACAATCCGATTTGCGTGGAAACAAATCCTCTGATTTTCAGCTCCTTAATCTGGAAACGGTCCTCTATTTCCAACGTCTAGATTTTTTGTATTTTGTAGTTTATAAAATCCCGTCGACATCTTGGTCCAGGCCCAACGTTCCTTTCATTTTCGTTCTCCTCCTCCTCCTCCTCCCGTGTGTTGCTTGCAACTCAGCACCTCGATCGGATCCAGGCATCCGGCTAGCTATATCTCCAACCAGCCATCCATGGACGACATGGTGATCCTACTCCCATGGAAGGATCTCCAACCAGCAGCTACATCCTCCAACACTAGCTCGGATCCACGCACGTGCATCGACGTAAGTACCATTCATTTGATTTCACTGCTTAATCTCATCTGCTTCACCTGGTCCTTAATTATCTCGAGCCTTTGATTGTTTATGATTATGATCCTGCACAAAGAGGAGAAAAAGAAGATTTTTGTTTTTTGTTTTCATGTATTTTCAGTCTTGTCTTGAACTTGCATAACTAATGATGATTTCTCCACCTACGGACTAACCCTTGCAGTCTGCCATGAGCTATGATGATATCCCAATACTCTCTTCCCTTGACAATGGCAGCGTCACTACTGCTGATGGTGGTTTTGAGCCCATGGTCAGTAGTTAACCATCGGATCTCACATTCTCTGCATTTTAGATGACATGTGTTGTAGAATGCGCTATCAATTATTTTTTGAATCAAAGCTGTGGAAACCCACATGTGTGGTATAACCAACAACTTAAATTTGTGTCACGAGGACCTGAACCCATGGGTCCGGATTGTACATCCAACCCAAGATTGTTCTGATGCCACTTCTGTAGTCTTTTGTGCGACCAGTTTTGTAAACGTTACCCTTTTCTCTGTTGTTTCTGAATGTTCCGCCATGCTTACCTTGTCCAAGTGATAAAAAGCTATATGCTTGTATGTTTTTCATGGTAGTACCTAGCTACTTCCTCCGTAAAGAAATATAAGAGCGTTCAGATCATTAAACTAGCTATCTAAACGCTTTTATATTTCTTTACAGAGGGAGTATTAATTAGCACTCTAGTGCTACTACAAATACACAATGATACTGCATGTATCCTCCTGGTTATTAATAATTAGAGACTGCATTTATATATTGTAAATCTGTACTTCTTGTGATGTGCAAAATGAAAATTCGGTAATCACAGGATGAGGAGCTGCCTTTTGTTGTTCATCCAAACTCTGGCGCAATGAACGATTCCCATGATCTAGAGAGCAAGGTTGACTATGTTCCTCTCAGAGTAAGTGTCTAATCGTTTTACTTTCCTACATCAAGCAGAGCATGGTTGGTTCCATGCTGTGCATAACCACCTATGAAAGGAAACAGTATCTTCACATTGGTGCAATAGCTCCTCATTATTCTTCTCATATTGGTCATCATTCTATAAAGTATAAGCATGCAACTTTTTGATCTAACCTACGTATGGCAGATCGTCAGGCCAGAGAGCACCGAGATGGAGGGGAAAAGGCGCCCGGATGTTCGTTTTAAACCCACGGCTCGAAAAACTACCACTTTCAAAGTAAGATTATTTGTTATCTTTATTTTGCTTTAGAGATTTCGACTGATCGAAAAAATCTCACAACTCACACTAGTTGTTACCTTTAGTCACATTAATAAACAAATATTTAGCTACTCTGTGTTCATTGGTTGTGTTGCAGAAAAAGAGAGGATTTCCAGCATGTTTCAAGGTTGCCAAGATTGACAAGGATGATACTTTTGTGCCTACGGTAAGGTCCTGCAAGAAATGATTCCATATAGCTTCATCGATATATTTTTGCAACTAAAAAGTTTAAACAATCATACGTCCATAATCATGCTAAGTTTCACTGAAAACGGAAAATATGATAACATATTAAGTGTAGGGTTAGCTGTAAGCAGATCGGCGCATCGCAGACTCAGTATTGTGGATTGCTTAGTCAAGTTTCTTACCCTCGATGAACAGAATAATTATAAATAAGATAGTATTTCCTACAAAGACTAATTATGAAAAATGTGCTTTGGTTGTGTTACAGAGGAAGAGAGGCAGGCCAGCAGGTTCCAAACCTGCTAAGAGAAAGATGGAGCAGAAAATGGCACGGAAACCGGCATTGGTTGACGACATTCATAACTCGGATTTGAGAGACGATACAGAGACAAAGGTGAAATTGCCAGGGGAATAGCCCAGCTTCACCCAAGAGAAGTTTCTTACGTTGGAGGAATAGGCTAACTATAAATAAGCTAGTTTTTCTCCGACAAAGACTAATTATGAAAATGTGCTTCGGTTGTGTTACAGAGGAAGAGAGGCGGGCCAGCAGGTTCCAAACCTGCTAAGAGAAGGATGGAGCAGAAAATGGCACAGAAACCGGCAATTGTTAACGACATTCAGCACTCGGATTTGCCAAATAATACAAAGACAAAGGTGAAATTGCCAGGAGAATATCACAGCTTCACCAAGCGTATGTTAAAATCTCATGTAGTTCACGGCTTTTATCTGGTAAGTCTCTGTTCTTTAGGTGTCTGAATGAATGGATGAATGTATATTTGCTTACAAGCAACTTATTGCTTGCCTTTCTTTTTCTATTGGAAGATTAAACTAAAAGCAAAGTATAAAATACTGCCTTTTGTTCTCCTCTTGTAGGGTCTCCCGGGTAGCTTTTGCACAGAGCATCTTCCAAAGGAGAATAGTACAATCACATTAGAAGATGAGCATGGGGAGAGCTATGATACAAATTACCTACACGACAGGAAGGCGCTGAGCGGTGGGTGGGGAGAATTTGCGCGTAAGCATAGTATTAGGGTCGGCGACGATGTGGTCTTTCAACTCTACGGAACCAAAAAATTCAAGGCAAGTCCTTCCCAGATGTTTCATCGATTTCTCCATCATTCCTTTGTGGTATTTTTATCTTCCAAATGCAGGGTAGGATCACTACCTTACTGTAGCGGTCTAATTTCTTGGAGGCATATATTGTTTTTAGGTGCATATACTAAGAAATGGACCGCCCGGTTTGGACACATCCAAGAAGAATAACATGTGGAGTGAGTCGAAAGTTCCATCTTGTTGGTATTCTTGCGTCATTTATTAATTGCACACTGAAATAGCATACCTATCAAATCTGAATCTTCTGTATCATGTGTTGCACTCTTCACAATGCAGACGAGGCACAAGGTTCAGAACATGGTGTCAATTCTAAAGATCATCTAGAGGTTACCACTGGAGACAAGAGCTCAACATCCAGCATGACACGAACAACCCTTGCGAGGGAAAAAACAGTAGGCATCGATGTGAGATCTCCATATCCAGGTCTCGGCGACGTGGAGAAGTTCCAAGTCGTCCTCCATGGCTCGATCATCGACCTCCCGGACGGCCTGCGCAGGAGGTACTACGAGCTCTGCTGCGCCCGAAAGGCGGTCCTCCACAGGAACCTGCTCAAGACAAACCATATGCTGGCTGAAGGGGTGATCACGGAGATCAGCCACATCGCCGAGTGCGTCATGGCCCCCTTGCATACTGCTGCTGCTACTTCTACTCGCGAGGTTCTCTTGTTGTGGAAGAAGACGCTGGGGGCATTGGAGGTTTTTGGAATGGACGTGGCCTTCTTGCGCAGACGCATCGATGACCTTCTCGCCATCCACGCTGCTCGGGCATCGACGGTTCGAGTTTACAGCCGCCGCCGGTGGAGAAGACGATAGCTTTCGAAAGTCAAAAGATGGGGACTCTAAAGGATCTTCTGGAGGCAATGGATGTGGAGATGAAGGAGTTTGAATGAGAGTGTGAAAAGAATGCCCATGTATGATGCCGTATTTGGAGATGGAGGAGTTTGAATTAGGGAGAGCAACTGAATTTTTGTGCACGTCATCACTAACTTTCCGTTGTATGCATGATGCCGTATCAACTTCATCTTGTGCACAACAACGCTATTAAATACTGTAGTTACAAGGTGATGTAAGAGCTAGTATCTTTTGTATGTATCCATGCAGTATTCTTGTATGTGTAAAGTAGTTTGGAAAAGCGTAGAACCCTTTGTCTCGGGCCGCTGTATATATTGAGGCAATGCCTTGGCACATAAGTTACAGAGAGATCGATCGGTTAGAGGAGAGATCGATAGGAGGAGATCGTTACAGAAGATAAGGAGGGAGAAGAGATAGAATCCTATACAAGTTAAACACCTCCCTATACAATAGTTCTAACACTCCCCCTCAATCTAAACCTCAAGTCTTGCCAAGGTTGAGATTGTACTTGAACTCATCGAGTCTTCTCTCTGTCAAGGGTTTTGTAAACCCATCCGCGAGTTGATCCCCTGTAGGAATAAACCGGATCTCAAGTAGCTTTCGAGCTACTCTCTCTCTGACAAAATGGAAATCCACCTCAATATGTTTTGTTCGTGCATGAAAAATAGGATTTGCTGAAAGGTAAGTTGCACCAATATTGTCACACCACAGTCGTGCAGCTCTTGGAGCTTTAACCCCAAGTTCATAAAGTAATGTTTGAATCCACATCACTTCAGCTGTAGCATTTGCCAAGGATTTATATTCAGCTTCAGTACTGGATCTTGAAACAGTAGCCTGCTTTCTTGCACTCCATGACACAAGGTTAGATCCCAGAAACACAGCAAAACCACCAATAGATCTTCTATCATCAGCACACCCTGCCCAGTCTGCATCAGAATACGCAGTAACAAGCAAGGAAGGGGACTTAACAATCTGAAGTCCAAGTCCTTGAGTATACTGAAGATACCGCAAAATCCTTTTAACTGCTGTCCAATGAGTAGTTGTAGGAGCATGCAAATATTGACATACCTTGTTAACCGAATAATTAATATCAGGACGTGTAAGAGTCAAATATTGCAAGGCACCTACAATACTTCTATAATTTGTTGCATCCTCTGGACCAAGAGCTTCTCCACTGTCAATTGTAAGCTTCTCAGAGGTGGAGATTGGTGTACTAACTGGTTTACAATTCTCCAATCCCACTCTCTTTAAAACATCAGCTGTATATTTTTCTTGTGATAGAAGTATTCCATCTCTAATTTGCTTTACTTCTATGCCAAGAAAGTAGTGAAGATCACCTAGATCTTTGAGAGCAAACTCAAGTTTTAAATCCTTAAGCAAACAAGTAGTGGCCTCTTGACTTGAGCTGGCAACAATTATATCATCAACATAAACAAGGACAAAAATAGTAATATTGCCTTTGCTATAGAAGAACAAAGACGTATCTGCCTTAGATGGTGTGAAACCAAGACTTTGTAGCTGCATACTTAACCTGGAATACCAGGCTCTTGGGGCCTGCTTCAACCCATACAAGGCTTTATCCAACTTACATATATAATGTGGTGTACTGTGACTTTCATAACCTGGTGGTTGCCGCATGAACACTTCTTCCTCAAGAACACCATGAAGAAACGCGTTCTGAACATCTAGCTGTCTTAAACTCCAACCTCTGGAAACAGCAATGGACAAAACAAGACGAATAGTAGTTGCTTTAACCACAGGACTAAAGGTATCATCATAATCAATTCCAAACCTTTGCTTGAAGCCCTTTGCAACCAACCTTGCCTTGTATCTGTCTATACTGCCATCTGATTTTCTTTTAATCTTGTATACCCATTTGCAATCAATTACATTAGTGCCATGCTGTGGTGGTACTAAATGCCAAGTCTGATTTTTTATAAGTGCATTATATTCATTATCCATGGCTTCCTTCCAATCTCTATTAGCAAGAGCATCATGCAAATTAATAGGCTCACCAGACGTGGCAAGGAAAGCACGTTTGGTTGGATTGTACCTTATTGTGCCATCACTATATTGTTTTTCTTTAACAATACCTGACCGAGATCTGGTGTTTCGACGGAGAGGTGAAGGAGCCAGCGACTCGGTTTCTATTGGCTGTGGCGCAGGAGATCCTGGGACTTCGGTGTTGTGCACAGAAGATCCAGGCGGATCAGGCTCCTGATCCGAGGAGGATTGCGCCTCGTCTGACGCGCAGCCAGGGCCCGGGCCGACCGGCAAATCAGGCCTGCATGGCGGGTCCCGCAGAGCGGCAGAACCGGCCGAACCGGTCCGTGGTCCCAAAGGAGACGTGGCATCACGGGACTCGTTCGCCCCCGCGCCTCGCACGATGGGCGCGTCGGTACGCGCTGGTGGTTGAAGGCGTGGCGCGCAGGGACTGGGGCGACCCACCTGGTCGTCTGCGGCGCGGTCGGCCGCCAGGGGGCGCCGAGGCGAATCTGCCTCGGATCGCGCGCCCGCAGTCTGCCGCGAATCCGGCTCGGATCGCGCGCTGGCAGCAGGATCAGCATCAGTTTCCGTTCCTGTTTTGTCCTGTGTGCACATGAAATGATAAGTAGAATCTGCACAAGATGTGTTCGAAACACCATTTTCTTTGGATTTTTGCACATGGTCATGATCAGTTAATTCACCCCCGTGATCAGTATGTGTAGGGGAATCGGAGAGAAGTGCGATTTCGGCACGAAGCAGAGCACCCGCATTGGGATGAAGCTTTGAGAAAGGAAATAGTGTCTCATCAAATATAACATCTCGAGATATATAAATGCGTCCGGTGGATGGTTCAAGACACTTGTACCCCTTATGAAGATTACTATACCCAAGAAAAATACATTGTGTGGAACGAAGTTCAAGTTTGTGCCGATTGTATGGACGTAAATTGGGGTAACAAGCACACCCGAAAATCTTGAGGTAATTGTAATCTGGTTTTTGGTTATACAACCGTTCTAAAGGAGTAGAATTGCCAATGACCTTACTAGGAAGGCGATTTATGAGATATGTAGCTGTGATGAAAGCCTCATCCCAATATTTGAGGGGAATGGATGCATGAGCTAGTAGAGAGAGACCAACTTCGACAATATGACGGTGTTTGCGTTCAGCAGAACCGTTTTGCTGATGAGCATGGGGGCAAGATACATAATGAGTAATCCCAATGCTACGGAAGAAGGAGTTGAGTTTTTCATACTCCCCTCCCCAGTCACTTTGGACGGAAATAATTTTTCTATCGAAGTGGCGTTCAACTAGCTTCTGAAATTCTTGGAAGATAGGGAAAACTTCAGATTTATGTTTAAGCAAATAAATCCATGTGAACTTGCTATAATCATCAATGAAGCTAACATAATATTTTTTTCGACCGAAAGAATCTCGAGCATGACCCCATACATCACTGAAGATTAATTGCAATGGAGCATGAGAAACACTAGTAGACTTAGGATAAGGAAGCTGATGACTCTTGGCACATTGGCATGCTTCACACACAGACTCATTGTTTGAACTTGGTGACACAGAAAGTTTGTCTTTATTGACTACTTGCCTAACTATGACTGAGGATGGATGTCCTAATCTTTGATGCCACCTTTCTAATGATGGCTTGACGACAGAGTAAACATGGCGATGCTTGTTGCTAAAGGCTCCGGAGGAGATGGGGTAGAGGCCGCCGACGCATCTACCGTGATAGAGAGGTGCCCTCGTTGCCCGGTCCTTAATGAAAAAATAGCGAGAGTGAGTTTCAAAGAAAAAATCATTATCGGTGGCTAAACGAGACATGGAGGCAAGATTTTTGTCAGCTTGAGGGACATGAAGGACATCTTTAAGAACAAGATCACGTTGCAAACTGGGGGAATTAAGTGAAACTTGACCGATGTGACAAATTTCCATACCTTTACCGCTGGCCGTGTGGATTTGATCGTTGCCATGGTAGGTCTCCCGTAGAGCAAGTTGCTCTAGCTCGTTTGTGACGTGATCGGTAGCTCCGGAGTCAACATACCAGACACCCTCCCCGCCTTGCTCGCGCATAGCTGCTGCAACGAGCTTGGAGTCAGGAACAAAAGTGTCATCATACCGATGCCAGCAATCTATGACTTCATGGCCAGCTTTCTTGCAAAGCTGGCACCGAGGGCGGGGACGCGAGGGAGGGTTGCGGCGGCCAGTGTTGGAGTTGAAGCCGCCACCCCCGTGGTTGTTGTTGTAGGCAGCGTCGTAGTTGTTGCCGTAGCCGCCTCCAGAGCGGGCACCATCACCCGAGGAGGCACCACGACCGCGTCCGCCCCCACGGCTGGTGCCCTGGTGACCACGGCAACGGCCGCGTCCCCGGGAGGCAGAGTACACAGATGATTGCCGAAGGTTGCCGCCGTGGAGGAGGGAGAGGCGGGCGTCGAAGCTGAGCAGCTGGCTGTGCAGCTCTGGAACCGTGATCGGTTCCACTCGTGCCGCCAGCGCAGAAACTACAGGATTGTAGTCCATGTCGAGGCCGGCAAGAATCTTGGAGATGATCTCTGGATCGGAGAGGGCCGAGGCAGTGCAGGCGACTTCATCCGTGAGGGTTTTTATCTTGCCGAGGTACTCTGCCATGGTTAAGTTACCTTTTTTCAGGTTGGTGAGTTCGATGCGGGTATTGATCGCCTGCGCCTGACTCTGGGCGACGAACATGTCGTTGATGGCGCGCCATACCTCAGCCGGCGTCTGGAGCGTGGCCACCTGGGACAGAATCTCACGAGAAAGAGACCCCATCAAGAACCCCTGGAGTTGTTGTTGCTGAGCATACCAGAGGGTGCGGGCGAAGTTGGCGACTTGCTCTTCTTTGCCTGCCGTGGTGATGGTGAGGGTGGCCGGCGGCGGCGGGCTCGTGGCATCAAGGTGGTGCTCCATCTGGGCACCCTTGATCTGGGGAAGCACTATGGCTTTCCAGAGGAGGAAGTTCCCCCTCGTCAGCTTTTCCTGTGGTGGCGATCCGAGGAAGGTATTGGTAGTTGTGGATGATGAGGCAAAGGTGGAGGCGGAGGAGGTGGTGGTGATCGTGCCCATGGTGCTGGGGGACATGGCGGCGGAGGTAGTGGACATGGCTCGGTCGCGAACGGCAGCTAGATGCGATCTTCTCTCGATCTAATGAGGAAGAGGCTCTGTTACCATGTAAAGTAGTTTGGGAAAGTGTAGAACCCTTTGTCTCGGGCCGCTGTATATATTGAGGCAATGCCTTGGCACATAAGTTACAGAGAGATCGATCGGTTAGAGGAGAGATCGATAGGAGGAGATCGTTACAGAAGATAAGGAGGGAGAAGAGATAGAATCCTATACAAGTTAAACACCTCCCTATACAATAGTTCTAACAGTATGTACTGTAGTTGACATCCCTTTGGCAGATGCTGAAGGAAGTCATAAGCCATCCGTGTGTCTCCGGTTTCATCTGGAGGATCAGTTTCAGTTCCACTCACTGTCTTGCTTGTCGCTGTGAATAACTTCCCATTTGGCTGTATTGGATCAAGCAACGGCATTCAGTTCAGTTTGTCTATTTTGTTGTTTGACTCAGTTGATGTTGCTGTATGTTTTCCATAAGTCGATTAAATTCACAATTTCACCATTGGAAGGGTAGTACATAGGTTGCATGTATCATTTCAAGAGCTGGCCACCATGCTCTTGAAAATGTCGGTGTACATGAGCTGTAGGACAGGTATCGCCCATTTTCCACCAGCACCCCTGCCACCGCCGGCCGCAGCACATCCACCAACGTAAGCTTGTCAATCTCCGACATACTGCCAATCTCCGACAGAGTTTTACTAGGCTCATTTTCAGGGTAGTGGGCATCATATATTTTGTATTATGTTGTTGTGGACATGCTGGAAGTTGTATGGAGGAACAATTGCGTGCAATATTGGCTTGAAATTTGTTGATTGATTCACTTCTCTTCTCCTAATATGAACTCCAATCTCAACACCTAGCCCCTCTGTCTCTCTCTGCTCTTGGACACTCTTCTACTATAACAATTACATTGACAGGAATTTATAGGAATTTGACCGATGTGTATAGTTCATTGAAACTGCCCTGGGGTATGTGCAATTCTGTGAAATACAAATTAAATTGTGTAGCTCTCTGATAGTTAGATGAAACTGTCAGTTAAGCTTTACTCAAGTTGCTACTCACGTCACAGTGTCCATAATGCAGAACACATAATAAGTTAAACCTCTTATTAGAGACTGCAACTCAATATTCGGAAATACAGTATTGGCTAGATCAGCCTGAGCATGGGTAGCTGATGATCTGATCAGATTCAGAACAAGAGGCTATGGATACAGTCACATCCCTGAACCTGAAATACTGCTGGAAGACCACTGAATGTATCGTAGCATACAATGATCACATGCACAATTTATTGGCAACAAAATTTGTATTTCGCGAACCAGACTTAATTTGAAACCACACCTACGTACCTACCTGAAGAACTAGATCCAGAATGCTTGAGCGTCAAAGTACTGGTTGTATCTGGACATTTTGTAGCGGCGAGCCGGATGGCGAGCGGTGACTGTTGATTAAACCCAGTCTAAAGGGCAGTGCACAACTGCCATTGCTTGGAAAGTAGCAAATACTATGCTAGGCTTTCTCGGATCAAAAGACTGAGATGGAGAAGTAGCTAGATAGTACTAGGCTTTATCTAGTCAAAAGGCTGAGGTGGACAAGGACATGGTGGCGGTGCGCCGAGTAGTGGAGTCGGCACCGGCAGAGGCGGCGGTCGCACCCAGGGCGGAGCTGGACGAGGTGCCAGCAACGACGACCGGGACAAGTGCCGATATTGCAGCATCAAGGGCCACTGGGCCCATGAGTGCCGCAAGAGGATGGCTGATGAGGATGCCGCAGCCGCGGCAAATCTCATGCAGGCTAAAGAGGACGGTGGGCCAGCAATGATGATGGCTTGCGTCGAGACCATGCAGGAGGGCCCAGCGCCTCCGGCGACCATGGTCCCGACAAGCATAGAAGCCGTGCAGGAGGGCGCAGCACCTCCAGCGACCATGGTGCCGGCAATCGTTAAGTCCGTGCGGGAGGCACGGAGCTCTTCAACTAATCCCCTCCCCACATCGGTAGCGCTCTCCCCGACAATAACGTTCTCGGGAGACTACGATTGAGAGGAGATGAATACCCGGGTGTGGGGGAGCCACATCCCGGCAACCACGTCCCTTGTGATGCTGGTCAAGCCCGTGCAAGTTGGCACGGCAATCGTGGCCCCGACATCCTCGGGACCCGACAAGCCCGTGCAAGTTGGCACGGCAAAGGCGTCGCCGACATCCTCAGGACCCAACAAGCCCGTGCCAGGAGGCACGGCAACAACGCATGTGGTGGGCCACGTCCCAACCATGATGCTGGCGACCAGTGAGCCCGTGCAAGAGGCACGGTACTCTCAGGTCGGCCACACCCCAACAACCAGGTTCTCGGGGTTCTGCAAGCCCGTGTGGGCGACACGGCACACTTTGATAGGCCTCAACTGGGGGGCGATGAAGAGACGGTCATGGGGCGACAAGGCCTCGACCATGACTATGGCGGCTGTCGAGACCGTGCAGGAGCCACGGTGCTCTATGGTCGGCCACACCACTACCTCGACACGCTCGGGGTCCATTGAGTCCATGCAGGAGGCACGGCACTCTCTGGTCGGGCACGCACCGACCACGCCGGTGGCGACTGTCGAGACCGTGCAGGAGGCACAGTGCTCTATGGTCGGCCATGCCGCAGCCCCGACGCGCTCGGGGTCCATCGAGTCCGTGCGGGAGGCACGACTCATAGCTGTTGGGGGAGACCCGACAAGCAAGTCTGTTGGGAAGAGCGACAAGGAGTCTGCTACCTTGGGAGAAGCCACTCCTGGTAGTGCGGTGTCCGACAAGTCATCCCCGGGAAGGGAGTTCCCGGGTAGCATGATGTCTGACATGACGACCCCGGGAAGGGAGTTCCCGGGCAGTGTGACATCAGGAACTACGACCCCAGCAACACTGACGCACAAGAGCGAGGTGGTTCTTGGGCAGTTTTTGTCCCCGCCTACAGCGCGGTCGGACCTGTTCGACACCAACAACGTTGGCGATCCACACAGGTTGCGACGCCTAGGGGGGTCTTCTCGGCAAGCCTACGGGACGACCACAACACCTCGAGAAGACGGACAATCGGACCAAGGCACTTGGTCGTGTTCAATTCCAGGAGTTGTGCGACAAGGTCGGGATCGTCGACGTCAAGCCCTTTCGACAGGTTTAAGGGGGAGATTGTTGATTAAACCCAGTCTAAAGGGTAGTGCACAACTGCCATTGCTTGGAAAGTAGCAAATACTATGCTAGGCTTTCTCGGATCAAAAGACTGAGATGGAGAAGTAGCTAGATAGTACTAGGCTTTATCTAGTCAAAAGGCTGAGGTGGAGATGCAGGTAAGTATAGCATTAGGCTTTAGCTGTGGAAGCAATTACGTAGTAGTTTGTAGGAAATGGCTTTGCATGGCCATGGTAGTAGCCCCGTAATTTCTAGCATGTGTGTGTGAGCTGTGCACACCCGGGCCTATAAAAAGGACCCCAGGTCCTTCAGTTGTAACCAGGCACTCCAGTGCAATACAAGAAGCATTCATCCAGTACTAGTATCACTGTGTGTGTCTCCTCACTACTACTAAGTTTGTGTACGTGAGCCACCACCTCGACCACTCCATCCAGCGCCAAGAAGCAAGCTAGCTTCAGCTGTAGTATACTAGTTCATCTCTTGGTTGCTGTTCCTGCATCCGCTGTGTCCGATCCTAAAAAAGCCAGCTATATTGTAGTTTGGGCTAACAGTGACCACGGGCTCACCGTCGTGGCCACGTTCCACACGGAAAACGGTAAGCCGCAACAGCCACTTGTCACCGTCCCCCAAGCACTCTTGGTCGTCTCCCTCCTCTCGTAGGCGTCCTTCTGCTGCGGTGTCCTCCTCGTGGCAGAAGAGCCTATCCTCGCCAACCTCCCACTCCGTTGGGTCTGACGCGATGTCGCCGGCGCAGAGGTGTCCGTCTAGGAAGCGAGGACCATCGTAGCTTGCGCGGGCGTGGAGGCCGAGCCACGCATCCAGCTGGCTGTCATAGTGGGCGTGGCCGATGACTGGCAGCGGCCACGCGCCGCGCTGCGTCCACTCGCCGCTCGCTGTGCTGAAAGAGAAAGTATCGCCCGTGTCCCTCCCCAAACGGGTCGCGAACCGAGCGGACACGTAGATGTCATCGCGACCGACCATGGCGGTACGTGCACCGCGCACGCCGTGATATCACCGGCATAGAAAGGGATCCCGAGAAGACGGTCGTCCTCACGCCATTGCCAGAACTCGTTCCCCTCTCCAACGTCGGGATCCGCGGCGAGGCAATGCAGGCCCCCGGAGAATTCATCACTATTGTGGGAGGGAATACAACCACGAGCGGGACTCGAAGATGTACAGCCTCTGCCCGACGGCCATGGCTATCTGGTAGCCATACATGAGGCCTTGAGAGAGAGCTGATGCGAGACGACCATCTCTGCCGTCTTGGTGTCGTAGATGAGGACACGGCCTTCGTCAGGCCACAAATCTTCTGGGTTTGGCTTACTACCTATGGCGACGATGCTGCTGCCCGCCGCGGCGAAATTAGTGAATTCGCTGAACGTTGTGACTTGTGAGTGCCACGCTGAGGACCGGAAGAATTGGAAGGCGTCGCGGAGAGATTGCCTGGCCACCGTCCGGATCATCGTCGTTGTCGTCGTCCATGTCCAGTTTGTGGATGCCGTAGTTGTCCTTGTGGTCATCCAGCACCACGAATAGGTGCCGTTTGCTCGTCTCCAGCGCCGCCGGATGCTGCCGGCTAACCTCTGCGTGGGAATCGCCATTGGAGCTGGAGGCGTATCCTCGTGAGCTCATCAGGTTGCTACCGCCAAGAATGGCACCAAATTGGCTGGCATGGCGGTGGACAGGCCGGAGACGGGAGAGGAGGAGGTGGTGTGATCGACCAAGGAGCGATCGCCACGCCGACATCATTATATGCGCCGGCGGCCGGATGGGGTCTAGGGTTTGGGAAGATGGCTCGATCAATAATAAACCTTTTGAGCCCGGATATATCCACTCGGAAGGATCTTCATGGATGTCTGCAACCCATATCAATTCGTGCGGATGCGGATCCCATTCCCATCAATTATCGTCCATTACTTTGCTATATACGGATCTTCATATTGTTTAGAGAAAATCAAACTCAAGATGTTTTGGAATTTTTTACTGGTTTTAATCTAATTAAATCACTAGATATCGATTTGGTTTGTGTCCAAGGCTCCAGGCACAAGCATGAAGGCGAAGGTGAGCTTCCACCCGCGGTGATGTTGTCCTGTTGCCCATGCCCACCCGCGGTGATTTTTTTTTTGTACAATAGTTCCGTTTGACGACGTAATCGCATCTTCAAATCGGCGGCAATCCTATTGTCATGCTTCACAAGGTGCTGCATGAGGCTGATGTAGTTGATACTGCAGCTTGAAGATTGTACAAAAAAAATTGTATCTGAATAAGCGAATTTTCCTGTACACTAGGATGTACTGATTTTTTCCCTGTACTGGGAGGGGGACCGGAAACTCATTTAGATTTCAAATGTTTTGATTTTCAAAGCTGTTTGTGAGGGAAACCGGGTGTGCAGGATGGGTGGCGTTGGAAGACTAAAAGGACTACCGCCCGGCCAGCTGAACCTACTGAAGCGTACAAGATGGGTGTGGCCGTCAGGTCTCTGTCAGCATCCAAACGACGTCAAGGTGTCGTTGTCCAATCTGTTACATTATTATAATTGGTTATGTCCCATAACCCCTTGCTGTGTTAGATCTGCATGAACGGGAACGGTGAATGTTTCCATCACCACCGTCGCCATCTCTCTGCCGCCACCGGCCACTACTTCACCATGGCCGGCACCGGCTCGAGCTCTTCAACCTACGGAGAAGGTAGGACTACCGGATCGATCTGAGCTACCCGATCGATGAGGTCTATCAATTCCGTGACCACGTGAAGACGAGCACGACTACGAATTTTCGAGCTACTAGGGCAATACTCTTACTCGGACACCAACTCTAGTAGGAGTACTACTCGAATACGTGTACATGCATGAACCGGACACACACGTACGGGGATCTTGTCGTGTTTACAATACATACAACATCCACGTCACTGAAAACTTGAGAACCAAAGTAGCAAGCTAGGATTTACGTACATATCCTATCCTGTTAAAAAACACACGCGAAACATCACGATTAGCAAACCGCGAAGCGCGCGACCGATCGAGGCGCTCGGCGGCCATGGAAGACGAGGGCACCGGCGGTTGCGGATGACGCCCTCGTGGGCATCCTGCTGTGCGTCCCACCGATCTCCCGGCGCCGGCTCCGCCTCGTCTGCCGGCACTGGCGCGATCTCGTCGACGCGCGCGCGGCAGTGAATCAGCGGAGCCAAGGCCATGCCAAGACCTGGTGGTGACCGCGGTGACCGTGTACGTCTTGGACGAGCTGTCGATGGGGCTTCGCAGGAAGCTCTGGGCCAGCACGGACGGCAGCCTGTACGAAGGCATGAGCGTGGTTTTTTTAGAACGAAGGCTCAAGAAGAGCCCGGCTTTAAATTAACAAAGCCATCAACCGACCTGGATTACAAACTCGGAACGAGCACAAGAAAGAAAAGAAAACGGCAAGATACAAAGGCGCTGGAAAGCAGCTCACAAGCCTCCTACACACCAAGCTAAAAGATTAACAGGAGAAGCACTGCTCGGCGATGAAGAAGTCCTCAACGCGATCAGAACGCCGTGGAAGAAGTAGAATGCCCGCACTGCATCAACATGTCCAACGACTAAGCAGGGCACGCTATCACCTAATCGCCAGCAGCCCCGACCCAACACATCCGCCCAGCTCCAATGTCAAAGAAGGCCCCTGCCTCCTCGCCTGGCTCGAAAGGCGCCGCACCGTTGACAAGAGAGCAGTTCACCCAAGAACCTGGGAGGTACTCGCCGGCAGGCTGCATCTGGAAAGAAACCAAGCTCGCCCAACAAGTCACGAACAGATCACCAGGAGCAGGGCACCGCCAAAGCCCACGGATTGGTCACGAAAAAGGAAGAGCTGCCGGAACGGACGAAGACGAGCAGCAGCTATACCTCACAAGAAGGCAGTGAGAACCGAAGTGCGAGTACCGGAAAGCTCTCAAGGTGGGCTGAGAAGGGCCGCCGTAGGAGGGGAACCCGATCCCCTCTCGCCCAGGAGGCCAAGGCACCTCGCAGCAGACGAGAGAGCTCCCGATAGGCACTTAGGAAGACGCCGTCGTTGTGGGAGGTCAGCAACCGCCGCCGCTGCACACGGAACGTATCTCCAAGAAACCCCACGCCCACCTAGCTCCCAAAAGCGGCGCCTTCAGGAAGGGCGCGACGCCAAGGGCGCCGCCGCCGCCCATCAAAGATGAGGATTTCTCCCGGGAGGCTAGGAGGGGGAGGGGGCAGAGGAACATACCCTGGCGGCGCCTCCAAGTAGGGGAACGGCGCCCTCGGGCGTCGCCGCCGTCGAGACCAGCAAGGCCGGCCTGGGATTTCTCCCGGTCTTCACATCCCCGCCAACCACTCCCCAACGACACGAAAACCTGCGCCCCACGACGAAGCAGACCAGATCTGGCCGTGGCAAGGCTCATCTAGAGACAGGAGATGCAGGGGCGACCAGATCTGGCGCCGCTAACAGCCATGGATGCCGGCACGCCCTGGTTCGCGACCTCCGGTTCGCCCGCCGTCCACACGGCCGAGGTCGCTGTTGGAAATATGCCCTAGAGGCAATAATAAAAGTATTATTATATTTCCTTGTTCATGATAATTGTCTTTTATTCATGCTATAACTGTATTATCCGGAAATCGTAATACACGTGTGAATACATAGACCACAATATGTCCCTAGTGAGCCTCTAGTTGACTAGCTCGTTGTGATCAACAGATAGTCATGGTTTCCTGGCTATGGACATTGGATGTCGTTGATAACGGGATCACATCATTAGGAGAATGATGTGATGGACAAGACCCAATCCTAAGCATAGCACAAAGATCGTGTAGTTCATTTGCTAGAGCTTTTCTAATGTCAAGTATCTCTTCCTTAGACCATGAGATCGTGTAACTCCCGGATACCGTAGGAGTGCTTTGGGTGTATCAAACGTCACAACGTAACTGGGTGACTATAAAGGTGCATTACAGGTATCTCCGAAAGTGTCTGTTGGGTTGGCACGGATCGAGACTGGGATTTGTCACTCCGTGTAAACGGAGAGGTATCTCTGGGCCCACTCGGTAGGACATCATCATAATGTGCACAGTGTGACCAAGGGGTTGATCACGGGATGATGTGTTGCGGAACGAGTAAAGAGACTTGCCGGTAACGAGATTGAACAAGGTATCGGTATACCGACGATCGAATCTCGGGCAAGTAAAATACCGCTAGACAAAGGGAATTGTATACGGGATCGACTGAGTCCTTGACATCGTGGTTCATCCGATGAGATCATCGTGGAACATGTGGGAGCCAACATGGGTATCCAGATCCCGCTGTTGGTTATTGACCGGAGAACGTCTCGGTCATGTCTACATGTCTCCCAAACCCACTGAAGGAAATATGCCCTAGAGGCAATAATAAAGTTATTATTTATTTCCTTATTTCATGATAAATGTTTATCATTCATGCTAGAATTGTATTAACCGGAAACATGATACATGTGTGAATGCATAGACAAAACAATATGTCACTAGTATGCCTCTACTAGACTAGCTTGTTAATCAAAGATGGTTATGTTTCCTGACCATGAACAAAGAGTTGTTATTTGATTAACGAGGTCACATCATTAGTAGAATGATCTGATTGACATGACCCATTCCATTAGCTTAGCACACGATCGTTTAGTATGTTGCTACTGCTTTTATCCATGACTTATACATGTTCCTGTAACTATGAGATTATGCAACTCCCGTTTATCGGAGGAACACTTTGGGTGCTACCAAACGTCACAACGTAACTGGGTGATTATAAAGGAGTACTACAGGTGTCTCCAAAGGCAGATGTTGGGTTGGCGTATTTCGAGATTAGGTTTTGTCACTCCGATTGTCGGAGAGGTATCTCTGGGCCCTCTCGGTAATACACATCACTGAAGCCTTGCAAGCACTACAACTAATGAGTTAGTTGTGAGATGATGTATTACGGAACGAGTAAAGAGACTTGCCGGTAACGAGATTGAACTAGGTATTGGATACCGACGATCGAATCTCGGGCAAGTAACATACCGATGACAAAGGGAACAACGTATGTTGTTATGCGGTCTGACCGATAAAGATCTTCGTAGAATATGTAGGAACCAATATGGGCATCCAGGTCCCGCTATTGGTTATTGACCGGAGACGTGTTTCGGTCATGTCTACATTGTTCTCGAACCGTAGGGTCCGCACGCTTAAGGTTTCGATGACAGTTATTATGAGTTTATGTATTTTGATGTACCGAAGAAGTTCGGAGTCCCGGATGTGATCACGGACATGACGAGGAGTCTCGGAATGGTCGAGACATAAAGATTGATATATTGGAAGGCTATATTCGGACACCGGAAAGGTTCCGGAAGTTTCCGGAGAAAACCGGAGTGCCGGAGGGGTTACCGGAACCCCCCGGGGGAAGTTATGGGCCTTAGTGGGCCAAGAGGGGAGAGAGAGGGGCCGCACCAGGAGGTGGCGCGCCCCCCCTAGGGGAGTCCGAATAGGACAAGGAGGGGGGGGCGCGGCCCCCCTTTCCCTCTCCCTCTCCCTCTCTTTCCTTCCCCCTTCTCCCTTCCTAGTTGGACTAGGAAAGGGGAGTCCTACTCCAACTAGGAGGAGGACTCCCCCCTCCTTGGCGCGCCTATAGGGGCCGGCCGGCCTCACCCCTCCCTCCTTTATATACGGGGGCAGGGGGGCACCCTAGGACACACAAGTTTGATCTACGGATCGTTCCTTAGCCGTGTGCGGTGCCCCCCTCCACCATATTCCACCTCGGTCATACCGTCGCGAAGCTTAGGCGAAGCCCTGCGCCGGTGAAACATCAAGATCGTCACCACGCCGTCGTGCTGACGGAACTCTCCCTCGACACTCGGCTGGATCGGAGTACGAGGGATGTCATCGAGCTGTACGTGTGTCAAGAACTCGGGGGCGTCGGAGTAACGGCGCCGGGATCGGTCGGATCGCGAGGAGAACGTACGACTACTTCCTCTACGTTGTGATCGCTTCCGCTTCGGGTCTACAAGGGTATGTAGACAACACTCTCCCCTCTCGTTGCTATACATCACCATGATCTTGTGTGTGCGTAGGAAATTTTTTGAAATTACTACGTTCCCCAACAGTGGCATCCGAGCCTAGGTTTTTATGGTTTGATGTTTTGCACAAGTAGAACACAAGTGAGTTGTGGGCGATACAAGTCATACTACCTACCAGCATGTCATACTTTGGTTCAGCGGTATTGTGAGATGAAGCGGCCCAGACCGACATTACGCGTACGCTTACGCGAGACTGGTTTCACCGCTACGAGCACTCGTTGCTTAAAGGTGACTGGTGGGTGCCTGTCTCTCTCACTTTAGTTGAACCGAGTGTGGCTACGCCCGGTCCTTGAGAAGGTTAAAACGGAGTCTATTTGACGAAGTATCGTTGTGGTTTTGATGCGTAGGTGAGACTGGTTCTTGCTTAAGCCCGTAGCAGCCACGTAAAATTTGCAACAACAAAGTAGAGGACGTCTAACTTGTTTTTGCAGGGCATGTTGTGATGTGATATGGTCAAGACGTGATGCTATATTTTATTGTATGAGATGATCATGTTTTGTAACCGAAGTTATCGGCAACTGGCTGGAGCCATATGGTTGTCGCTTTATTGTATGCAATGCAATCGCCCTGTAATGCTTTACTTTATCACTAAGCGGTAGCGATAGTCGTAGAAGCATAAGTTTGGCGAGACGACAACGATGCTACGATGGAGATCAAGGTGTCGCGCCGGTGACGATGGTGATCATAGTGGTGCTGCGGAGATGAAGATCACGAAGCACAAGATGATGATGACCATATCATATCACTTATATTGATTTGCATGTGATGTTTATCCTTTATGCATCTTATCTTGCTTTGATTGACGGTAGCATTATAAGATGATCTCTCACTAAATTATCAAGAAGTGTTCTCCCTGAGTATGCACCGTTGCCAAAGTTCGTCGTGCCCAGACACCACGTGATGATCGGGTGTGATAAGCTCTACGTCCATCTACAACGGGTGCAAGCCAGTTTTGCACACGCAGAATACTCGGGTTATACTTGACGAGCCTAGCATATGCAGATATGGCCTCGGAACACGGAGACCGAAAGGTCGAGCGTGAATCATATAGTAGATATGATCAACATAAGATGTTCACCATTGAAAACTACTCCATTTCACGTGATGATCGGTTATGGTTTAGTTGATTTGGATCACGTGATCACTTAGATGACTAGAGAGATGTTTTTCTAAGTGGGAGTTCTTAAGTAATATGATTAATTGAACTTAAATTTATCATGAACTTAGTACCTGATAGTATCTTGCTTGTTTATGTTTGATTGTAGATAGATGGCTCGTGCTGTTGTTCCGTTGAATTTTAATGCGTTCCTTGAGAAAGCAAAGTTGAAAGATGATGGTAGCAATTACACGGACTGGGTCCGTAACTTGAGGATTATCCTCATTGCTGCACAGAAGAGTTACGTCCTGGATGCACCGCTGGGTGCCAGGCCTGCTGCTGATGCAACTGACGACGTTAAGAACGTCTGGCAGAGCAAAGCTGATGACTACTCTATAGTTCAGTGTGCCATGCTTTACGGCTTAGAACCGGGACTTCAACGACGTTTTGAACGTCATGGAGCATATGAGATGTTCCAGGAGTTGAAGTTGATATTCCAACAGAATGCCCGGATTGAGAGATATGAAGTCTCCAATAAGTTCTATAGCTGCAAGATGGAGGAGAACAGTTCTGTTAGTGAGCACATACTCAGAATGTCTGGGTACTACAATCACTTGACACAATTGGGAGTTAATCTTCCGGATGATTGTGTCATTGACAGAATTCTTCAATCACTGCCACCAAGCTACAAAGGCTTCGTGATGAACTATAATATGCAAGGGTTAGAAAAGACTATACCTGAGCTCTTCGCAATGCTAAAGGCTGCGGAGGTAGAAATCAAGAAGGAGCATCAAGTGTTGATGGTCAATAAGACCACTAGTTTCAAGAAGAAAGGCAAAGGGAAGAAGAAGGGGAACTTCAAGAAGAACAGCAAGCAAGTTGCTGCTCAGGAGAAGAAACCCAAGTCTGGACCTAAGCCTGAAACTGAGTGCTTCTACTGCAAGCAGACTGGTCACTGGAAGCGGAACTGCCCCAAGTATTTGGCGGATAAGAAGGATGGCAAGGTGAACAAAGGTATATGTGATATACATGTTATTGATGTGTACCTTACTAGAGCTCGCAGTAGCACCTGGGTATTTGATACTGGTTCTGTTGCTAATATTTGCAACTCGAAACAGGGACTACGGATTAAGCGAACACTGGCAAAGGACGAGGTGACGATGCGCGTGGGAAATGGTTCCAAAGTCGATGTGATCGCGGTCGGCACGCTACCTCTACATCTACCTTCGGGATTAGTTTTAGACCTAAATAATTGTTATTTGGTGCCTGCGTTGAGCATGAACATTATATCTGGATCTTGTTTGATGCGAGACGGTTATTCATTTAAATCAGAGAATAATGGTTGTTCTATTTATATGAGTAATATCTTTTATGGTCATGCACCCTTGAGGAGTGGTCTATTTTTGATGAATCTCGATAGTAGTGATACACATATTCATAATGTTGAAACCAAAAGATGCAGAGTTGATAATGATAGTGCAACTTATTTGTGGCACTGCCGGTTAGGTCATATCGGTGTAAAACGCATGAAGAAACTCCATACTGATGGACTTTTGGAGTCACTTGATTATGAATCACTTGGCACTTGCGAACCGTGCCTCATGGGCAAGATGACTAAGAACCCCGTTCTCCGGTACTATGGAGAGAGCAACAGATTTGTTGGAAATCATACATACAGATGTATGTGGTCCGATGAATGTTGAGGCTCGTGGCGGATATCGTTATTTTCTCACCTTCACAGATGACTTAAGCAGATATGGGTATATCTACTTAATGAAACATAAGTCTGAAACATTTGAAAAGTTCAAAGAATTTCAGAGTGAAGTTGAAAATCATCGTAACAAGAAAATTAAATTTCTACGATCTGATCGTGGAGGTGAATATTTGAGTTACGAGTTTGGTCTACATTTGAAACAATGTGGAATAGTTTCGCAACTTACGCCACCCGGAACACCACAGCGTAATGGTGTGTCCGAACGTCGTAATCGTACTTTACTAGATATGGTACGATCTATGATGTCTCTTACAGATTTACCGCTATCGTTTTGGGGTTATGCTCTAGAGACGGCCGCATTCACACTGAATAGAACACCGTCGAAATCCGTTGAGACGACACCTTATGAACTATGGTTTAGCAAGAAACCAAAGTTGTCGTTTCTTAAAGTTTGGGGATGCGATGCTTATGTGAAAAAGCTTCAACCTGATAAGCTCGAACCCAAATCGGAGAAATGTGTCTTCATAGGATACCCAAAGGAGACAGTTGGGTACACCTTCTATCACAGATCCGAAGGCAAGACATTCGTTGCTAAGAATGGATCCTTTCTAGAGAAGGAGTTTCTCTCGAAAGAAGTGAGTGGGAGGAAAGTGGAACTTGATGAGGTAATAGTACCTTCTCCCTTACTTGAAAGTAGTTCGTCGCAGAAACCGGTTTCTGAGACATCTACACCAAGTAGTGAGGAAGTTGATGATGTTGATCATGAAACTTCAGATCAAGTTACTGCAGAACCTCGTAGATCAACCAGAGTAAGATCCGCACCAGAGTGGTACGGTAATCCTGTTCTGGAAGTCATGCTACTAGATCATGATGAACCTACGAACTATGAAGAAGCGATGGTGAGCACAGATTCCGCAAAATGGCTTGAAGCCATGAAATCTGAGATGGGATCCATGTATGAAAACAAAGTATGGACTTTGGTTGACTTGCCCGAGGGTAGGCAAGCAATAGAAAACAAGTGGATCTTCAAGAAGAAGACTGACGCTGACGGTAATGTTACTGTCTATAAAGCTCGACTTGTCGCAAAAGGTTTTCGACAAGTTCAAGGGATTGACTACGATGAGACCTTCTCACCCGTAGCGATGCTTAAGTCCGTCCGAATCATGTTAGCAATTGCCGCATTTTATGATTATGAAATTTGGCAAATGGATGTAAAGACTGCATTCCTGAATGGATTTCTGGAAGAAGAGTTGTATATGATGCAACCAGAAGGTTTTATCGATCCAAAGGGAGCTAACAAAGTGTGCAAGCTCCAGCGATCCATCTATGGACTGGTGCAAGCATCTCGGAGTTGGAATAAATGCTTTGATAGTGTGATCAAAGCATTTGGGTTTGTACAGACTTTTGGAGAAGCCTGTATTTACAAGAAAGTGAGTGGGAGCTCTGTAGCATTTCTGATATTATATGTAGATGACATATTGCTGATCGGAAATGATATAGAATTTCTG
This sequence comes from Triticum timopheevii, assembly GCA_963921465.1. Classification (NCBI taxonomy): domain Eukaryota; kingdom Viridiplantae; phylum Streptophyta; class Magnoliopsida; order Poales; family Poaceae; genus Triticum; species Triticum timopheevii. Next base: position 623,876,101 of record OY997270.1, on the reverse strand, counting down.
GATAGCATAAAGGGATACTTGAATAAGAGTTTTTCAATGAAAGACCTCGGTGAGGCTGCTTACATATTGGGCATTAAGATCTATAGAGATAGATCAAGACGCTTAATTGGACTTTCACAAAGCACATACCTTGACAAAATTTTGAAGAAGTTCAAGATGGATCAAGCAAAGAAAGGGTTCTTGCCTGTGTTACAAGGTGTGAAGTTGAGTAAGACTCAATGCCCGACCACTGCAGAAGATAGAGAGAAAATGAAAGATGTTCCCTATGCTTCAGCCATAGGCTCTATCATGTATGCAATGCTGTGTACCAGACCTGATGTGTGCCTTGCTATAAGTTTAGCAGGGAGGTACCAAAGTAATCCAGGAGTGGATCACTGGACAGCGGTCAAGAACATCCTGAAGTACCTGAAAAGGACTAAGGATATGTTTCTCGTATATGGAGGTGACAAAGAGCTCATCGTAAACGGTTACGTTGATGCAAGCTTTGACACTGATCCGAACGATTCTAAATCGCAGACCGGATACGTATTTATACTAAACGGAGGAGCTGTCAGTTGGTGCAGTTCTAAACAAAGCGTCGTAGCGGGATCTACATGTGAAGCGGAGTACATAGCAGCTTCGGAAGCAGCTAATGAAGGAGTCTGGATGAAGGAGTTCATATCCGATCTAGGTGTCATACCTAGTGCATCGGGTCCAATGAAAATCTTCTGTGACAATACTGGAGCAATTGCCTTAGCGAAGGAATCCAGATTTCACAAGAGGACCAAGCACATCAAGAGACGCTTCAATTCCATCCGGGACTTAGTCCAGGTGGGAGACATAGAGATTTGCAAGATACATATGGATCTGAATGTTGCAGACCCGTTGACTAAGCCTCTTCCACGAGCAAAACATGATCAGCACCAAGACTCCATGGGTGTTAGAATCATTACTATGTAATCTAGATTATTGACTCTAGTGCAAGTGGGAGACTGAAGGAAATATGCCCTAGAGGCAATAATAAAGTTATTATTTATTTCCTTATTTCATGATAAATGTTTATCATTCATGCTAGAATTGTATTAACCGGAAACATGATACATGTGTGAATGCATAGACAAAACAATATGTCACTAGTATGCCTCTACTAGACTAGCTTGTTAATCAAAGATGGTTATGTTTCCTGACCATGAACAAAGAGTTGTTATTTGATTAACGAGGTCACATCATTAGTAGAATGATCTGATTGACATGACCCATTCCATTAGCTTAGCACACGATCGTTTAGTATGTTGCTACTGCTTTTATCCATGACTTATACATGTTCCTGTAACTATGAGATTATGCAACTCCCGTTTATCGGAGGAACACTTTGGGTGCTACCAAACGTCACAACGTAACTGGGTGATTATAAAGGAGTACTACAGGTGTCTCCAAAGGCAGATGTTGGGTTGGCGTATTTCGAGATTAGATTTTGTCACTCCGATTGTCGGAGAGGTATCTCTGGGCCCTCTCGGTAATACACATCACTGAAGCCTTGCAAGCACTACAACTAATGAGTTAGTTGTGAGATGATGTATTACGGAACGAGTAAAGAGACTTGCCGGTAACGAGATTGAACTAGGTATTGGATACCGACGATCGAATCTCGGGCAAGTAACATACCGATGACAAAGGGAACAACGTATGTTGTTATGCGGTCTGACCGATAAAGATCTTCGTAGAATATGTAGGAACCAATATGGGCATCCAGGTCCCGCTATTGGTTATTGACCGGAGACGTGTTTCGGTCATGTCTACATTGTTCTCGAACCGTAGGGTCCGCACGCTTAAGGTTTCGATGACAGTTATTATGAGTTTATGTATTTTGATGTACCGAAGAAGTTCGGAGTCCCGGATGTGATCACGGACATGACGAGGAGTCTCGGAATGGTCGAGACATAAAGATTGATATATTGGAAGGCTATATTCGGACACCGGAAAGGTTCCGGAAGTTTCCGGAGAAAACCGGAGTGCCGGAGGGGTTACCGGAACCCCCCGGGGGAAGTTATGGGCCTTAGTGGGCCAAGAGGGGAGAGAGAGGGGCCGCACCAGGAGGTGGCGCGCCCCCCCCCCCCCAGGGGAGTCCGAATAGGACAAGGAGGGGGGGCGCGGCCCCCCTTTCCCTCTCCCTCTCCCTCTCTTTCCTTCCCCCTTCTCCCTTCCTAGTTGGACTAGGAAAGGGGAGTCCTACTCCAACTAGGAGGAGGACTCCCCCCTCCTTGGCGCGCCTATAGGGGCCGGCCGGCCTCCCCCTCCCTCCTTTATATACGGGGGCAGGGGGGCACCCTAGGACACACAAGTTTGATCTACGGATCGTTCCTTAGCCGTGTGCGGTGCCCCCCTCCACCATATTCCACCTCGGTCATACCGTCGCGAAGCTTAGGCGAAGCCCTGCGCCGGTGAAACATCAAGATCGTCACCACGCCGTCGTGCTGACGGAACTCTCCCTCGACACTCGGCTGGATCGGAGTACGAGGGACGTCATCGAGCTGTACGTGTGTCAAGAACTCGGGGGCGTCGGAGTAACGGCGCCGGGATCGGTCGGATCGCGAGGAGAACGTACGACTACTTCCTCTACGTTGTGATCGCTTCCGCTTCGGGTCTACAAGGGTATGTAGACAACACTCTCCCCTCTCGTTGCTATACATCACCATGATCTTGTGTGTGCGTAGGAAATTTTTTGAAATTACTACGTTCCCCAACAGTAGGGTCTACACACTTAAGGTTCGATGATGCTAGGGTTATAAAGGAAGCTTGTATGTGGTTACCGAATGTTGTTCGGAGTCCCGGATGAGATCCCGGACGTCACGAGGAGTTCCGGAATGGTCCGGAGGTAAAGATTTATATATGGGAAGTCCTGTTTTGGTCACCGGAAAAGTTTCGGGTGATATCGGTGACGTACCGGGACCACCGGGAGGGTCCCGGGGGTCCACCAAGTGGGGCCACCTACCCGGAGGGCTGCATGGGCCATGTGTGGGAGGGAACCAGCCCCAGGTGGGCTGGTGCGCCCCCCACAAGGGGCCCAAGGCGCAGGAAGTGGGGAAGGGGGGCAAACCCTAGGGCAGATGGGCCCTAAGGCCCACCCTGGGTGCGCCTCCCCCTCTCTCCCCCTCTGGCCGCCACCCAGATGGGATCTGGGGGCTGGCCGCCGCCCCCTAGGGGTGGAAACCTAGGTGGGGGCGCAGCCCCCTCTCCCCCTATATATATGGAGGCATAGGAGCAGCCCAATACACGAGTTCCTCCTCCTGTTGGCGCAGCCATACCTCTCTCCCTTCTCCTCAGATCTCGCGGTGCTTGGCGAAGCCCTGCTGGACTACCACGCTCCTCCACCACCACCACGCCGTTGTGCTGCTGCTGGATGGAGTCTTCCTCAACCTCTCCCTCTCTCCTTGCTGGATCAAGGCGTGGGAGACGTCACCGGGCTGTACGTGTGTTGAACGCGGAGGTGCCGTCCGTTCGGCACTAGGATCTCCGGTGATTTGGATCACGATGAGTACGACTCCTTCAACCCCGTTCTCTTGAACGCTTCCGCTTAGCGATCTACAAGGGTATGTAGATGCACTCTCCTTCCCTTCGTTGATGGTTTCTCCATAGATAGATCTTGGTGACACGTAGGAAAATTTTGAATTTCTGCTACGTTCCCCAACAGTGGCATCATGAGCTAGGTCTATTGCATAGATTCTTTGCACGAGTAGAACACAAAGTAGTTGTGGGCGTTGATTTTGTTCAATATGCTTACCGTTACTAGTCCAATCTTGTTTCGACGGTATTGTGGGATGAAGCGGCCCGGACCGACCTTACACGTACACTTACGTGAGACAGGTTCCACCGATTGACATGCACTTGGTGCATAAGGTGGCTAGCGGGTGCCAGTCTCTCCCACTTTAGTCGGAACGGATTCGATGAAAAGGGTCCTTATGAAGGGTAAATAGCAATTGACATATCACTTTGTGGTTATGCGTAGGTAAGAAACGTTCTTGCTAGAAACCCGTAGCAGCCACGTAAAACATGCAACAACAATTAGAGGACGTCTAACTTGTTTTTGCAGGGTATGCTATGTGATGTGATATGGCCAAGAAGAATGTGATGAATGATATGTGATGTATGAGATTGATCATATTCTTGTAATAGGAATCACGACTTGCATGTCGATGAGTATGACAACCGGCAGGAGCCATAGGAGTTGTCTTAATTTATTGTATGACCTGCGTGTCATTTAATAACGCCATGTAATTACTTTACTTTATTGCTAACCGGTAGCCATAGTAGTAGAAGTAATAAGTTGGCGAGACAACTTCATGGAGACACGATGATGGAGATCATGATGATGGAGATCATGGTGTCATGCCGGTGACGATGATGATCATGGAGCCCCGAAGATGGAGATCAAAAGGAGCAAAATGATATTGGCCATATCATGTCACTATTTGATTGCATGTGATGTTTATCATGTTTATGCATCTTGTTTACTTAGGACGACGGTAGTAAATAAGATGATCCCTTACAAAATTTCAAGAAGTGTTCTCCCCTAACTGTGCACCGTTGCTACAGTTCGTCGCTTCTAAGCACCACGTGATGATCGGGTGTGATGGATTCTTACGTTCACATACAACGGGTGTAAGACAGTTTTACATAGCGAAAACACTTAGGGTTAACTTGACGAGCCTAGCATGTACAGACATGGCCTCGGAACACGGAGACCGAAAGGTCAAGCATGAGTCGTATGGAGGATACGATCAACATGAAGATGTTCACCGATGATGACTAGTCCGCCTCACGTGATGATCGGACACGGCCTAGTTGACTTGGATCATGTAATCACTTAGATGACCAGAGGGATGTCTATCTGAGTGGGAGTTCATAAGATGAACTTAATTATCCTGAACATAGTCAAAAGATCTTTGCAAATTATGTCGTAAGCTCGCGCTTTAGTTCCACTGTTTAGATATGTTCCTAGAGAAAATATAGTTGAAAGTTCATAGTAGCGATTATGCGGACAGTAGAAAGCTTATGTCCTTAATGCACCGCTCAGTGTGCTGAACCCCAAACGTCGTTTGTGGATGTTGCGAACATCAGACATACACGTTTTGATAACTACGTGATAGTTCAATTAAACGGTTTAGAGTTGAGGCACCAAAGACGTTTTTGAAACGTCGCGGAACATATGAGATGTTTCGAGGGCTGAAATTGAGATTTCAGGCTCGTGCCCACGTCAAGAGGTATGAGACCTCCGACGATTTTCTTAGCCTGCAAACTAAGGGAGAAAAGCTCAATCGTTGAGCTTGTGCTCAGATTGTCTGAGTGCAACAATCACTTGAATCGAGTGGAAGTCGATCTTCCAGATGAGATAGTGATGTTTCTCCAAAGTCATTACCACCAAGCTGCTAGAGCTTCGTGATGAACTATAACATATCAGGGATAGATATGATGATCCTTGAGGTATTTGTGGTGTTTGACACCGCGAAAGTAGAAATCAAGAAGGAGCATCAATTGTTGATGGTTGGTAAAACCACTAGTTTTTTTAAAAAAAAGGGCAAGGGCAAGAAGGGATACTTCATGAAACGGCAAATCAGCTGCTGCTCTAGTGAAGAAACCCAAGGTTGAACCCAAACCCGAGACTAAGTGCTTCTGTGATAAGGGGAATAGCCACTGGAGCGGAATTACCCTAGATACTTGGTAGATGAGAAGGCTGGCAAGGTCGATAGAATTATATTGGATATACATTATGTTAATGTGTACTTTACTAGTACTTCTAGTAGCACCAGGGTATTAGATACCAGTTCGGTTGCTAAGTGTTAGTAACTCGAAATAAAAGCTACGAAATAAACGGAGACTAGCTAAAGGTGAGCTGACGATATGTGTTGGAAGTGTTTCCAAGGTTGATGTGATCAAGCATCGCACGCTCCCTCTACCATCGAGATTTGGTGTTTGCGTTGAGCATAGACATGATTGGATTATGTCTATCGCAATACGGTTATTCATTTAAGGAGAATAATGGTTACTCTATTTATTTGCATAATACCTTCAATGGTCTTGCACCTAAAGGAATGGTTTATTGAATCACGATCGTAGTGATACACATTTTCATGCCAAAAAGGATATAAGATAGTAATGATAGTACCACTTACTTGTGGCACTGCCATGTAAGTCATATTGGTGTAAAACACATGAAGAAGCTCCATGTTGATGGATCTTTGGACTCACTCGTTTTGAAAAGTTTGAGACATCCGAACCATGTCTATTGGTGTATACGCATGAAGAAACTCCATGCAGATGGATCGTTTGGACTCACTTGATTTTGAATCACTTGAGATATGCAAATCATACCACATGGGCAAGATGACTAAAAAGCCTCGTTTTTCAGTAAAATGGAACAAGATAGCAACTTGTTGGAAGTAACACATTTTGATGTGTGCAGTCCAATGAGTGCTGAGGCATGCAGTGAATATCGTTATGTTCTTACTTCACAGATGATTCGAGTAGATATAGAGTATATTTACTTGATGATACACAAGTCTGAATTATTGAATGGTTCAAGTAATTTCAGAGTGAAGTTGAAGATCATCGTGACAAGAGGATGAAATGTCTATGATATGATCATAGAGATGAGTATCTGAGTTACGAGCTTTGGCACGCAATTAAGACATTGTGGAAATTGTTTCACAATTAATACCGCCTGGAACACCATAGTTTGATGGTGTGTCCGAACATCATAGTTGCACCCTATTGGATATGGTGCGTACCATGATGTCTCTTATCGAATTACCACTATCGTTTATGGTTTAGGCATTAGAGACAACCACATTCACTTTAAATAGGGCACCACGTAATTCCGTTGAGATGACACCGTATGAACTATGGTTTAGAGAAACCTAAGCTGTCATTTCTTAAAGGTTTGGGGCTGTGACGCTTATGTGAAAAAGTTTCAGGTTGATAAGCTCGAACCCAAAGCGGATAAAATGCATCTTCATAGGACACCCAAAACAGTTGGGTATACCTCCTAATTCAGATCCGAAAGCAATAGGGATTGTTTCTTGAATCGGGTCCTTTCTCGAGGAAAAGTTTGTCTCGAAAAGTTGAGTGGGAGGATGGTGGAGACTTGATATGGTTATTGAACCATTACTACAACTAGTGTGTAGCAGGGCACAGGAAGTTGTTCCTATGGCACCTACACCAATTAAAGTAGAAGCTTATGATAGTGATCATGAAACTTCGGATCAAGTCACTACCGTACCTCGTAGGGTGACAAGGATGCGTACTGCTTAAGAGTGGTACAGTAATCCTGTCTTGAAGGTCATGTTGCTAGACAACAGCAAACCTACGAGCTATGGAGAAGCAATGGTGGACCCAAATTCCGACAAATGGCTAGAAGCCATGAAATCCGAGGTAGGATCCATGTATCAGAACAAAGCATGGACTTTGGTGGACTTGCCCGATGATCGGCAAGCCATTAAGATAAATGGATCTTTAAGAAGAAGACGGACGTGGACGGTAATGTCACTGTCTATGAAGCTCGACTTGTGGCGAAGAGTTTTTCACAAGTTCAAGGAGCTGACTACGATGAGATTTTCTCATCCGTAGCGATGCTTAAGTCCGTCGGAATCATGTTAGCATAAGCTGCATTTATGAAATCTGGCAGATGGATGTCAAAACAAGTTTCCTTACTAGTCTTCGTAAGGAAAGGTTGTATGTGATACAATCCGAAAGTTTTTGTCGATCCTAAGGATGCTAAAAGGTATGCTAGCTCCAGCGATCCTTCTAAGGACTGGAGTAAGCATCTCGGAGTTGGAATATGTACTTTGATAAGATGATCAAAGACTTTGGGTTTATACAAATTTATGAGAAACTTGTATTTCCAAAGAAGTGAGTGGGAGCACTATAGAATTTCTGGTGAGTATATGTTATTGACATATTGTTGATCAGAAATGATGTAGAATTTCTGGAAAGCATATAGGGTTATTTGAAAAGTGTTTTTCAATGGAAAACCTGGATTAGGCTACTTGAACAATAAGCATCAAGATCTATAAGATAGATCAAAATGCTTAATAGTACTTTCAAATGAGCACGTACCTTGACATGATTTTGAAGGTGTTCAAGATGGATCAGTCAAAGAAGGAGTTCTTGCCTGAGATGTAAGGTATGAAGTTAAGACTTAAAAGCACGACCATGGCAGAATAGAGAGAAAGGACGAAGGTCGTCCCCTATACTTCAGATGTAGGCTCTATAGTATGCTATGCTGTGTACCGCACCAGAAGTGTGCCTTGCCATGAGTCAGTCAAGGGGTACAAGAATGATCCAGGAATGGATCATTGGACAGCGGTCAAAATTGTCCTTGGAGTAAATAAGGACATGTTTCTCGATTATGGAGGTGATAAAGAGTTCGGCGTAAAGGGTTACGTCGATGCAAGCTTTAACACCTATCCGAGTGACTCGGAGTAGCAAACCGGATACGTATAGTGGAGCAACCATTTGGAATAGAGCCAAGTGGAGCATGGAAGCTGCATTTACAATATGACCCAGAGATTTGCAAAGCACACACGGATCTGAAAGGTTCAGACCCGTTGACTAAAACCTCTCTCACAAGCAAAACATGATCAAACCCCAGAACTCATTTGATGATGTTGGTCACATGGCGATGTGACCTGTGAGTGTTGATCACATGGCGATGTGAACTAGATTATTGACTCTAGTGCAAGTGGGAGACTGTTGGAAATATGCCCTAGAGGCAATAATAAAAGTATTATTATATTTCCTTGTTCATGATAATTGTCTTTTATTCATGCTATAACTGTATTATCCGGAAATCGTAATACACGTGTGAATACATAGACCACAATATGTCCCTAGTGAGCCTCTAGTTGACTAGCTCGTTGTGATCAACAGATAGTCATGGTTTCCTGGCTATGGACATTGGATGTCGTTGATAACGGGATCACGTCATTAGGAGAATGATGTGATGGACAAGACCCAATCCTAAGCATAGCACAAAGATCATGTAGTTCGTTTGCTAGAGCTTTTCTAATGTCAAGTATCTCTTCCTTAGACCATGAGATCGTGTAACTCCCGGATACCGTAGGAGTGCTTTGGGTGTATCAAACGTCACAACGTAACTGGGTGACTATAAAGGTGCATTACAGGTATCTCCGAAAGTGTCTATTGGGTTGGCACGGATCGAGACTGGGATTTGTCACTCCGTGTAAACGGAGAGGTATCTCTGGGCCCACTCGGTAGGACATCATCATAATGTGCACAGTGTGACCAAGGGGTTGATCACGGGATGATGTGTTGCGGAACGAGTAAAGAGACTTGCCGGTAACGAGATTGAACAAGGTATCGGTATACCGACGATCGAATCTCGGGCAAGTAAAATACCGCTAGACAAAGAGAATTGTATACGGGATCGACTGAGTCCTTGACATCGTGGTTGATCCGATGAGATCATAGTGGAACATGTGGGAGCCAACATAGGTATCCAGATCCCGCTGTTGGCTATTGACCGGAGAACGTCTCGGTCATGTCTACATGTCTCCCGAACCCGTAGGGTCTACACACTTAAGGTTCGATGACGCTAGGGTTATAAAGGAAGCTTGTATGTGGTTACCGAATGTTGTTCGGAGTCCCGGATGAGATCCCGGACGTCACGAGGAGTTCCGGAATGGTCCGGAGGTAAAGATTTATATATGGGAAGTCCTGTTTTGGTCACCGGAAAAGTTTCGGGTGATATCGGTAACGTACCGGGACCACCGGGAGGGTCCCGGGGGTCCACCAAGTGGGGCCACCTACCCGGAGGGCTGCATGGGCCATGTGTGGGAGGGAACCAGCCCCAGGTGGGCTGGTGCGCCCCCCACAAGGGGCCCAAGGCGCAGGAAGTGGGGAAGGGGGGCAAACCCTAGGGCAGATGGGCCCTAAGGCCCACCCTGGGTGCGCCTCCCCCTCTCTCCCCCTCTGGCCGCCACCCAGATGGGATCTGGGGGCTGGTCGCCGCCCCCTAGGGGTGGAAACCTAGGTGGGGGCGCCGCCCCCTCTCCCCCTATATATATGGAGGCATAGGAGCAGCCCAATACACGAGTTCCTCCTCCTGTTGGCGCAGCCATACCTCTCTCCCTTCTCCTCAGATCTCGCGGTGCTTGGCGAAGCCCTGCTGGACTACCACGCTCCTCCACCACCACCACGCCGTTGTGCTGCTGCTGGATGGAGTCTTCCTCAACCTCTCCCTCTCTCCTTGCTGGATCAAGGCGTGGGAGACGTCACCGGGCTGTACGTGTGTTGAACGCGGAGGTGCCGTCCGTTCGGCACTAGGATCTCCGGTGATTTGGATCACGACGAGTACGACTCCTTCAACCCCGTTCTCTTGAACGCTTCCGCTTAGCGATCTACAAGGGTATGTAGATGCACTCTCCTTCCCTTCGTTGCTGGTTTCTCCATAGATAGATCTTGGTGACACGTAGGAAAATTTTGAATTTCTGCTACGTTCCCCAATAGTCGCCGGTCCACACCCGTGCCGCCGCCTGCCGAAGGCCGGTGACACCACTCCGACCAGGGCCACCGCCCCGGAGCACGCAGCCCCCTGCAGCAGAGCAGCGAAGGCCTCGCCGCCACCTTCCTTGGCGCCGCCCCGGGCTTGCCCGGCGGCAGCCTCAGGCAGCGGCGAGGGGGGAGGGAAGGGGAGGGCTAGGGTTTGGAGCCCCCGAGTCGCCCTGGAGGGGGCGACGCCAGGGGAAGGGAGGGGGATGGGATAGGGGAAGGGAGGTCAAGAAGTGAGTCGGAGGCATGAGCGTGGTCGGCACGTGCAGAAGCCTCATCTGCCTCTACGACGACCAGATCAAGCCTGCCGGCCGGCGCCATCATCCTAGCCAACCCTGTCACCGGCGAGATGCTGCTGCCTTACGCTGGCAGCAAGCAGGTGAGCTGGTACCGGCCGTACAGCTTCACGTACAACCCTGCGAGGGGCCAGTACAAGGTCGTGCACGTGTCGTACGACCGTGACCGGATCTGGGTGTTCACGCTCGGAGAGGCGGCGTGTCCCTGGCCCCGATCGACAACCTGACTATCGCAGCCAGCACAATCAAATTAAGGCCCCGCTTGGAATGTTTGTGAAATTTTACAACTGTAAACGATTACCCCCGGATATTACCGTACGCCAGTAAAATACAAACGGATAGATTACCCCTGTAATCTGGTGCCGCCGGCTCAGCCAGAGAATGATGGCAGCCCTGCACGTCCAATACCGATGCTGCACAATCCGCACTGGCACATCAGCTGGGAAAAAGCCCCGCTTAATGGTTGCCGGAATCCAGTTCGGCCGCCTCTGGACGACGAAGTCGCCAAATCTGCTGCCGTCCGCCACACACCAGAGACGAGGCAAATCCAGCGGCCATGACCGACCATGGCGGCCGTCTGAGATCCGCCATCTGAGATGCGTCAAGGCGGTGGTCGTATGATGCGAGTCGCTTCAACCATGACTGACCATGGCGCTGTTTCACGCAGTTGGAGTAGCTCTCTGTCTGGCCAGGACCTCAGGCCGTCTGCTCCTCGTCGTCTGAACCCGCCGGCCGACACGAACTCCTTCGTGCGGCGGCGCCCAAACAGGGAACCTGCTAGGCAGCTGCTCGCCGGGCTGGCGGTCCTCGGCCCGTCCCCTGTTGCTCCAGCCTTCCGACATAAGAGCATGTCCAACAGCCGTGCTAAACTAGCGCCGCGCCGCAAATTAGTCCGTTTTAGCGCGCGCGCAATGCGGCGGGACGCTCCAGCGGGTGCGCAAAAACGGCGGGCGCGCTATAACGAGTTGGGCATGCTGTCGGAAACACTATCCCGCGCGGTGTATTTCAGGCGCCCGCTACAGTGCGCGGCACACTCGAGCACTTGCTCTCGCACTTCCTCTCCCACTTCCACCCCCATCCGGCCGCGCCGCCGCCGCCGCCCGCGCCCCCCGGCGGCCGTTCAGGCGCTTCCCCGGCCTATCCCCGCGCCACCGCGCTTCCGCCCCATCCCCTCCTAGTCCCGCCGGTGCTCGCGCGCCTCCGTCGTCCGAGGAACAACGCCCGAGCGCTCGCTGCCGCGCCGCGCCCGCAAGGTGTTCGACAAAACGCCTACAAGGTATGTATTGCTCAAACTTCGTGAATTTGGTTGAATTGTAGTTTTTATAGTATAGTATTGAACATTGTAGATGAGTTCGTCGTATGATTCTTCCAAAGAAGAATTTGATATGGAAGAGGAGTAGGATCTTGCAATGATTCTAGCTATGCATATCAATAAAAAACCGAAACACGGTGGTTCGGTTATGGGTCGGGAGAAATTTTGGAGAGATAGGATTGATGCCCATAACAGATTGATGAAGAACTATTTCGTGGAGAATCCCACATACCCGGAGTCGTATTTTCGTCGCTGGTTTAGGATGAGAACCGACTTGTTTAGGCGCATTGCAGAGAAACTAGCGAGCCATGACCGGTTTTCCCAGCAAAGGAGGAATGCCGCCGGAGAGCTCGGGCATAGCACCTTTCTGAAGGTGACAGCCGCTTTGCGTATGTTGGCATACGGTATCCCGGCTGATCTAGTTGATAATCACTTGGCTATGGGTGAGAGCCAAGCCATCATGTGTGTCAAGCGCTTTGCAGTGGGAATTGTGCAAGTGTTTGGCGAGGAGTATTTGAGATCTCCCAGTGCTGAAGACGCCGCAAGGCTATTGGCGATGAACAAAGCGCGTGGCTTTCCTGGCATGCTTGGCTCAATAGATTGCATGCATTGGAGTTGGAAGAATTGTCCAAAGGCATGGCATGGGCAATTCCACGGCCAAAAAAAGGGTTCCACTATAATCCTTGAAGCGGTGGCCGATCAGGAGACTTGGATTTGGCATGCATTCTGTGGAATGCCTGGATCTTTGAATGACATCAATGTTGTCAACCGGTCACCACTGATGAATAAGATTGCAAACGGTGAGTTGCCACCAGTGCAGTTTGTAGCAAATGACCGTATGTACAACTATGGCTATTATCTAGCGGATGACATCTATCCAAAGTGGCAAACCTTCATGAAGCCGTTGAAAAAGCCGGAAGGTAAGAAAAATCTTGATTTCCACGATGCTCAGGCGGCGGCTAGAAAAGATGTGGAGAGGGCATTTGGGATTTTGCAAGTCCAATTTGCTATTGTGAGAGGACCGGCTAGATTTTGGGATCAAAAAATGCTTTGGTACATCATGCACGCTTGTGTGATCATGCACAACATGATCATCGAGAATGAGCGTGGCCAAGATTTAGACTACTCACAGTATGAGCTCTTGGGACATCCCGTGCGAGTGCGACGGAGGGCTGAAAGGGTAGCCCGTTTTATTGCCTCCTATCATGCCATTCGGCGTCCCGCAACGCACAATGAACTTCAGAATGATCTGATTGAAGAGTGGTGGGCATGACATGGACGACAAAGAGCATGACGATTTCTGCATTCGACATTGTATTGTTCATGAACTATATGTTGTGTTTATTGCATTATTTGTTGTACTGAACGATAAACTATTTGTTTGAGTTGTAATGATAACGAAATTGAACTATTTATTGTTAATTTATTTTGTTTGTCTGATCATTTTTGCTCCTCTTCTTTGAAATGTATATGTGGTTTGTGCGGCGCGCGCTGTATTTTTGTGCGCTGCTGGAGCGGCGCGCGCGCTGCATTATAGCGCGGCTGCTGGAGCCAGCGCTGACGGCCGCGCTAAACCAGCCGAAGTGCGCGCGGCAAACAGATTTTTTGCGCGCAGCGCTTATCGCGGCTGTTGAAGATGCTCTAAAGCAACTGTCAATCGAAAAGAGAGAGATACGGGGCAAAAACGACGGACCGAGGTGTGTTTCAGAAACCGGCGAAATACCGTTGTAACTTGGAAATAGGGTGTAAAGTTTACAGAAGACCACCCCGTTTTTTTATACGGATGTATGTTTTTCGGGTGTAAGTCGCTGGAAAACGATGATCCAAGCGGGGCCTAAATGGCACAATGTACTGGACCGTCAGGTGCGACGAGACAAGGCCACAAGGGTCATGTCTTTGGATCTCCACAACGAGCGCATCTCGCCCGTTGAGTCACTGCCGTCGGTGCTGTCCAGACCCGTACCCTCCATCTGGCTTCGCCTAATGGAGGTCCACGGGAGGCTCTGCATCGATCGCCATTAGCCACGTCTCGCAGGCGATGAACAAGGAGGATATGTGGGTCATGGAGAGGCATCAATGGAGGTGGAGCCGCTGGTACGTACAGCGTGCATAAGCACACGCCGCCGCCATGGTACGAGCGGCACTGGCAGTGGGACGCTGACCAGCAGGTCACATGGCCGCACTTCGCTCACGGCAGCGAGCAAGTCCTCACGCAAAGGGAAATTACGTGTTGTATGGACACAGGCCGAGCGACTCCACAAGGAAGACCAAGGGCGGCGTGGTGGAGATCAGATCAGTGGAAGGAGCCAAAGGACCGTACGTCGTCGTCCGTATAAATACCAACGTTGGTACTCCCTCCGTTCGGAATTACTCGTCTCGGAAATGAATGTTTCTAGATGTATTTTAGTTCTAGATACATCCATTTCCGAGACAAGTAATTCCGAACGGAGGGAGTACTACCTTCCGGACCTTCACCTACATCGAGACCACGGAACCGCTGAGTGTCTACAGGTGTTGGTGATGGCCTGCTCGTCCCCCCTTGGCTCCGTCACTGCCAGCACTCACGACCTCGTCGTCGTCTCGGACTTGAACACAAAGCAGCAGGGCGAGAAAAAAGGGCGACTACGGGAAATATCTCTGGTTCGTTGGAGATGTCGTCCGCGATATCTCTGGTACATTTTTATTGGTAAATAAGAAAAATAAGAAAAAATGTGAATATCGAGGGCGCTACACTTTCAAACCAAATTAATTCTAAAATGTGAATGCATTTTTATTGGTACCAATGGTGGCCTAGCCTATGACGGTCCCAGCGAAAAAAGGTACTTCGAAGACACCATTTTTTTTCCCGGTGCACAATTGTCCAACCTGGAGTTTTAGATAGTAGTTGGTTGCATTGCACTCGTAAATACTATGCCGCCCCATACCCGACACACACTCTTTTTTCTTTATCACAGCCTCTCATTTTGAGGATTCGCTCTGCTTTTAGTTTTTGAGAATTTTAAAATATTCCTTAGTTTCTTCTTTCGCAAGATAAGACAAAACTTAATTAGTGAAAACTGAACTTTATTGACTGTTGCTTGTTAATTATGCTTTATAACAATTAGCAAAACGGCCTGTGCGTTGCAACAGGAGAAAAAAAAATCTCCTATGGCCATGACCACATTTTGTTGCATCACCGAGATACATTATCACTCTCATGAGATTGTGAATACTTTCGCAATATCATGAACATTTTTTTAAATTCATAAACATATCTAAAATCATGAAGATTTTTCAAATTCATTAATATTTTTACAAATTTTCAAATATTTTCTAAAATCATGAACATTTTTGAATTCATTAACATTTAATACTATTTATTTTTTAAAAAACTATGACTTTTTTTAAAACATTGTTTCTTGAATAGGAGAGCATTTCTAGAATCGACCAACATTTCTTTAGGAAATTGTTCGGGGGAACAATTTTGGAAATTCACAATTTTTATTATTTAATGAACTTTTTTAAATGCATGATCATTTTTGGAAACATTTTATAAATCTATAAACATTTTATAAAAAAAAATTCATGGACAATTTTTGGATCGTTTGGATATTTTTCATGTCATGAGCATTTTTTGAATTGGCAGAATTTTGTTCAATTTCATAAATATTTTTTAATACATGATCTTTAAAAAAATCATGAACATTTGTTTTCAAATTTGTGTATATTTTGTCAATATGTCGACACTTTTTAAAAATCACGAACATTTTCTAAATCAACAAAACATGGACGTGGGCCGGCCCAAATGGGTCTGTTGTGTCTTACAGTCTCTCATTTTGAGGCTTCGTGCTGCTTTTAGTTTTCGAGAAATTTAGATTATTTCTTAGTTCATTTCTTCGAAAGATAAGAGATAACTTAATCAGTGAAATCTAAACTTTATTGACTATTGCTTGTTAATTATGCTTCATAATAATTTCAACTACATTGTTTTGATTTAAATCCAGTTAGGTTTTCTAAGGTCGAGGAAAGTGTTTACATATGAATTTTGCAACCCTAAAATATACATAATAACATTGAAGCTATGTTTGCTTTGCATTTAAATTTTGTGCTCTCCGGTATCTAGTGCAGGGGCAAACAAAAATATACATTTTTACCTTTCGACCCAGTTCTTTCTGAGCGAGAACCTAAAATATCAATCACTTTTAGCGAACACTTTTATCAAAAACAAATTGGCTATAAAGACATTATATATGTTTAGCATGGAGTTAAAATAATATAAAAAATTAATCACAATATAAAATATAAAAATGAAAAAAAGGAACAGTCCATTTCTTACATAAAATTGATTTTTTCTAAACATATATATATATACTAAACTTTTTTAAACCAGAGCAAAATTTAGTAAAAGCAGTAATTTTATAATTTTTGAAACATGAAATAAGTAATTTATGTTTTGGTCAAAATGGACATAAAGGAAAGTGTTGCATATAAGAAAAACATCATTATAGTTTATTAAAATGTCCTCAGTAATTTATACTGAACTTTCTTACTTCATGATAACTCATTTTGTTGCAAAATATATGTAGTTTCTCAGGATAATTTATTTCTCTCTATACATGTTATTTGATACACTACCATGTATAACATTTTCAGCTCAAACAAGCAGAATGAACAATCCAAACATGCCCATGTATATCAGTACATATTTTGTTTTGTACCCATCCAATATTTAATTTGAAAAGTATTTTATAGCACTAAACATTAATTTTATTTTAAAGCAAAAAGGTTTTTCACTTAAATTTTGATGTATTAAAAAATTCCATTGTTACAAGAGTGTACACAATAAATCATAATAAATAATACTATCACATCATGTGTTTCTATATCTCCTTTTCCATAGGATCAATGGATATCTACTAAACTTGGTAGATATTTTTAGAATGTATGTATCTTGCAAATAAATTGAAAGACGTTTCCAGAGTACAACACTAGCAAGCTTAGGTGGGAACAAAAGGGAAATAGATACTTCTGCAATACATCAAACGTCAACTACAAATTTTTGTTTAAATCCCATCTTCTTACCACTTCAGGAATGTCTACCCATGGCGAGCACAAAAAGTCCAGCAGTTGTTGGCGAGGATCTCAAGGCTGCCCGCCGCTGACCTCTCGCCACTGCTAGCATGACATCGGTGGCGAGCGCACTCCTGCGACTTGTAAAGACCTAGCAGTTGCGGGCTTTACCTAGCACCTGCAACCAGTATTAATCCCACTAACGGCACACACTACCAATGGCGGTCCTTATTCCCCGCCCGCCACTAGTAAGATTTTAGCAAAAAAGGAAGCACCTCCCGCCGGCGCGTCCCTGTCCTTGCTCGGGAGGCTGGCACACACGCATCATGTTGGCTAGCATCGCTGCCGCGCGTGGTCGATATGCCACCCTGTGCACGCATGATTCAGTGCCACTCGCTCGCCCGTAGGATCCGCCGCCGCCTGCACGCCTGATGGATTCACCGCGCGCTAGATTTGTTGGATCCATGCCCCGCTAGATCTGCTGCCGGACCTGATGGATCCGTCGTCGTGCTCGCTAGATCCGCCCTGCCTGCAGCTGGATCCATCGCCACGCTCACTAGTAGGGAGAACCTCCATGGGGGCTGGCATCAGAGCCATACTGTTGGTCGCCCCCGAGCTCGGTGTAACATCCCCGGGAGGACAATGGGAGGGTCTGCGAAAACCAGCCGGAGCTCGAGAAGATCGAGCCGAGAGAGAGAAGAGAGAGAGCAGATCAAACTGTTTGTGGATCTGGTGTGTGTGCTTCGTTGTGAGAGATAAGAGAAGGGGGAGGATTGGATCTGTATGCAGACGCTGGTTGTGGACATGTGGATGAGAGTCACCTCATCAATCCGCGGGAGGGTATGGAAGATGATTCAGAACGTGGTGTTTCGACCACGCAGGATTGACCCAAGTACATGTGGCGGGCACAAGAGTACACCCTCCACTGGTAATATAATTTACCAGTGGTGGGTTTTTTGTAATTCCTTCCACTGCTATGGCAATTAGTTACCACTTTCCATTATGCTATGGCAATTACTTACCACTTTTCATTATTGTCATTTAGTACATAGCAAAAATAAATCTACTATATGTAAATAGCTAGCCCCACTAACAGGAATTCTCTACTCTCTCCTTGAGCCACATCATGAAAATAAATATAGCCATTGGATGTACTAGATCAGTCTATTATAGCCACCTGATGTGGACGTTGAAAGCCCTACACTAAGATCCATGCAAGCATGCAAAAACTGACGGTTGCATGCATGCAAGTGTGTTTTAAATCCCATCAAGAATCATAATGTGCCTGATCTTATTTCCTTATGTGCTCTGATCCAGGGGCGGATCCAGTACAGGGCATGGGTGTACAGATGTACACCCAAAAATTTCTGCAAAAGAATTCATACATATAGGTATATACGTATATTGCAGATAGCCTAACCCACCAGGTTCTCAAAAAAAAAAAATCCTCTAGAGCTGGACGAGGCAGCCGGCATCTCCTATTTGGCGTTGCAGGCGCCGGTTTCTACTGCTTTTGCTAACCGGCGCCTGCAGCAGCTACTCGCGGGCCGGCCCATCTCAACTCCCTTTTTCTGCTGGAATAGAAAAAACAGTGCGGGTTAGCAAATCAAACCCGGGACCCCAGAGATCGAACTGGTTGAGTTGGTTAGGTGGACAGTGGTATCCCCAACCCACCAGAGTTCAAATCCTGGTGCTCGCATTATTCCTGGATTTATTTCAGGATTTCCGGCGATGCGCTTTCAGTGGGAGGAGACGTTCCCGTCGACGACGAGGCGCCTACGGTGACTTCGTAAATCTCAAGATGATATGCCGGCTCAGTCTCTCAGAGGTGCTCATAGGGGTAGGGTGTGTGTGTGCGTTCATAGGGATGAGTGTATGCGCGCGTATATGAGCGCTTGTGTCTGTACTGATGCTCAAAAAAAAGCAACAACCAACACGCCAACACGCCAGACGTGTTAACATTTTCTTCCGACTTTTCTTATTTCCTATTTCCTCTTTACTTTTTCCTTTTTTCATTTTTCGTTTTTTTATGTTTCTATTTTCCTGGTTTGGTGATTTCTTCAAATTCATCAACTTTTCTTAAAATGGATGATTTTATTCTCAAAACTGATTGTTTTTTTGTTCAATTCAATGAACTATTTTTCAAATTTGATGAAATTTTTCTAATTCTTTTTTTTTTTTGAAAATCCATGAACTCTTTTCAATTTCGATGAACTTTTTTGAAATTCGATGAACTTTTTTCTCAAAACTGATTATTTTTTCATTCAATTCAATGAACTTTTTTCCAAATTTGATGAACTTTTTTCATTTTTTTGAAAATCCATGAACTCTTTTCAATTTTGATGAACTTTTAAGAAATTCAATGAACTTTTAAATGGATGAACTTTTTATCATTTTTTGTGAACTTTGTCAAGTTTGATGAAAAAAAATTCAGAATCGATGAACTTTTTTCATATGTGATGAACTTTTTCTCGAATCCCATGAACTTTTTTCAAATCCGATGAATTTATTTTTCAAATTTGTGAACTTTTTTCAAACCCGATGAACTTTTTTTCAATAAAAATGAAAAAAGTTCATCGATATGAAAAGAGTTCACGAGTGTGGAAAAAAATCATCATATAAGGAAGAAAAAAAAGACAAATGAGAAAAAAAATTTGAAAAAAATGAAAAAGGAGAGAAAAACCTAAATAAGCAAATAAGTGATTTAACGTGCCAGATGTGCCGTTTGTGGCGGAGTGGTTAGCGAGTTGTAACACGAGACAGGAGGTTCGAGGATCGAGTCTTTTCGCTGCTCCAATTTTATCTTACTTTTCCTGTTGTGCGCGCTCCTTTTTTGGGCCGGCCCGCTTGCGAGCGCCAGAAGCGCCAACCGGCGCTTAAAGCGCGGATTAAGAGCTCCCGAGGCAGCCCTCTATGACACTTTGGCCAGCCTAAGGTGAATCCCCTTCCAATCTGCTATAGAAATCCCCAATCAATGTGTAGCTTCAGTATGAATTTAGAGAGAGATATAGTTCCTTAGCTGGAGTGGCTAATGTATGGACAAAGATTCGATTACATCATTATTTTCGTTGATTTCCAACTAAATGAGGCCACTTTTGTTATGGTGAATTTTTTTTGAACACACAAAGTTGAATTCCTGAATCCGCCACTGCTCTGATCTACGTATATTTTATCCACTTGCTTAATGGGAGCCTGATTGTAGGCGAACACATAATCAAACTTAAGGGACTCATTTAGCAAGATTGTTTTCTACACGTGGAAACCAAGTACCAGCTTTTCTTGGTTGCAAAAAAAAAACAGGAGCCTTTCTTTATGAGTGAGTCACGTACAGACTACAGGGAAAAAAGATAAATAATTATTTTCCGTGTCCTCTCTATGTAGAGTTGCGACGAGAGGAGCATAGACCCACCATCTAAATTTGCTTCATTTTATAGGATTTTCTACTAATTCTTTAAATAGCCGATGTGAATGCAATTCCGTAAAATTGGTGATTTTACACATAGAGATATACGGCTGTTCCGCAGCAACGCGCGGGGACTCATCTAGTTACTTATATGTTGCAGCCCCGTATCCCATAAGTCACTGACATTTATCCGCACTCCGGTTACCAAACGGTATTAAGGGTTTCCCCATGGAAGCAGCTAAGGCAGTCTTTGTTTGTCCCCTGTTGCAATGATCAGGGAAGGATGGAGGTAAAAGTTGTCACTCCCGATGCAAATTCACCATCATACTAATACTAATGACCTTTCGTCCATAGTAGGCATATGTTGGATTGTCGACTTCACCCAACATTTAGAAGATGATAAACATAAACATATAAGTCAAGTCCTATCAACATTCAATTCTAAACATACTAGGATTCTGCCATATCCCCAAAAACTAAAAAAATTACTCGCACAACGAGATCATAAGCATCGTGTACTGAATCATTGTAAACATGGATGAAGTACCAAAGTAATACAAAAATGGATCTACGGGGACTAATGTATTACAAGGAGGTGAAGATGGAATAATGATGATGTAGTCCGATGATGATGATGCCTTATATTAATGCGGTGATGTGGTGACAGAGTCCCTCTACCAATTCCCCATCCGAAATACATCCGGATGGGGTTCTTTGTTTTGAAGAGTTTCTGGTGGCTGAGGACGTATGATCCCGGTGCGATTGCATGGGGGTGATAACGTGCCAAAAAAGCTGTATATTTACAGAAAAAAGACTGGTGCACAGGTCGTGTTGATCGTAAATCATGAAATAAAATAATGTGACTAGTCTTCTAATTGCTCGTAGACATCCCACTTAGCTTGAGAACAAGTTTGCATCCAAGGTCCCTTTCGTGCCTGGGCATGTACCATATTAGCGCTCCCTGGAGGCCATGGCAATGGCGTTGGACGTCCCTCTCGTCCCTCTTGTCTTGGGAAGCAGGATGAGCGCAAGGACTGCACAGATGAAGGCGAAGGCGCAACCAATGCCGAATGCCGGTGTGTTGCCCTTTCCAAAGGCTTTGTCGATCGGGCCAGCGGTGAGCACTATGATCAGCTGAGCAAAGAGCAACAAGATAAACAACCAAGTCAAGACCAACGCAGTGGAAAGTAAACTAACACCCTGAGGTGCTGATTAGCAACTAGAACAGCCGATTTGTATTTTTATCACCTGTGGCACGACGATGGCAATGTTGAGGACACCAATGGCGAGGCCTTGGCCACCGTCGTCGGCAACCTTAGAAGCAACAGCCCACGGTACAGTGAACAACACGGCCTGTGGGATTCCGATGAGCGCGAAGAGGGAGAGCGCGATGACCCTGAGCTTGGGGTCAGGGCCGGTGAGGCCAGCCGTGAAAGACGCGTTGTACCCCTTGGTGGAGACCAAGCCAAGGATCACCATCGCCGTCATGATGCCAAATAGGATGAAGTTGCTTAAGGACCACACGACCCTTGACGTGAGCCTACCGCAAAGGTGGGGGGTGTTGAAGGCGGCGGCCAAGAGGCATATAGAAGAGAGCAGCAGGCCGACGGCGCCCTCGCGGACGCCGGCGTAGTAGACGGCCACCTTGGGCCCCTGCGGCTCACCGTGGTAGATCTCCCTGCCCATCCAGTCAGTGCCATACTGGATGAAGGGGAACCACGCCAGCTGAGAAAACATGTCAGAATAGTCAGTCAATCCTCGATGGGTGAGGTGCATGCATTGTTTTAAGAGGTTGTGGATGCACAAAACATTACCCAGGTTACAGCCGTGACGGCGAGCACTTTGAATATAGATGGGGGAAGGTTCTTCAAGCTCTTGTAGAAGTCGCCAAAGCCGCATATGCATCCACGGCGGCCAGAGGAGGCCTCCACGTCGGCATTGTCGAGCTGCTTCTCTTCAGCAATATACATGGTGATGGACGCACTGATGATAATGACGATCTGAATGAGACGAGCTGAATAAGCAGCCATTCATGAGATAAGTGGTTCTGAATTTCAGTTTAGAAAAATATTTCGACAATACTGGTATAAAATTTCGGTGATTTCGGTTTCCATTCGGCCAATTAATGGACCGAAATCTGTGACTTGAATTCGATAGAAATGCAACCAAATAGTTCGAAATTTTAAAAAATCATTTGAATTTGTGTATACTACCGTAATAACAGAAATATTTCTATGGAAAAGCAATCATTTCAGTAGCTATGGGAATGTCTGAAATCTTTGAAATCTCTATGACATTTTATATTGAAAGTGAAAACTATAAATGTTGCTCTGACGGTTTACCACAGCGGTGAGGAAGGCGCCCTTGAGATTTGCGCAGGCTTCACAGCACGCTGTAGTTTTGAGCCAAGGGAGCCACACGTGCCATTCACTGTCGGCACCAGCCATATAGCCCAGGACGTTGCCTATGGCCATCCACCCGCAGAAGATGGCCTGCCCGACGCTGGGCATATAGTTTCCCGCTGCTAGTCAAACAGCTAGTCAGTCGTTTTAATTCCCAAGTTTTGATGGATGGCATATGCATATTCTCACCAGAGAGGTCGGCCATCATCGCACGAGCTGGACCTTGGGCGGCATTGTTGGCGAAATTGAGGAACCAGAACCCGACGATATACACGGCCGTGGCGGCCCAGCGAGGGCCCTTGCTGGTGGTGCAATGCTCCTTGGTGTCCCCGAGTAGCCGCCCAATGTCTGCCGAGAAGCCGATGAGCATCACGGAGAGGCAGATGACAAGACATCCGGCAACGATGAAGGGTCTTCTCCGGCCCATCATTGCCGTGCACCGGTCGCTGTAGTAACCCACGATGGGTGGGACCTAGCCGGTGAATCATTTCATTCATGTTAATACTTCATCTGTTAGTACTCCCTTCTTCCCGGTTTATAGGTCCCACGCGTATCTCTAGGTTGTCCATTTTAGCTAATGTAATATGAATTTTGCACAACAAAAGTTATCATTACAAAATGGAACAATTGAAATTTTCTCATGGTATAATTTTTTCAATATATAACTCGTATTATTTTGGTTAAATCATCAATCTAGGAAAACAAGTGTGCCTGATAAACCGGAAAAGAGGTAATGCCACTTAATTATTTTGTCTTCCTTCCAGTGGAGATCATCCACAGGCTTGAAGAAAAAAGGGTGAGCGAGGATAAATGCATCCAGATATGACAAAGAGGATCTTCTCATGTTTACTACTCACATGGATTGGGGGAAATCATGTAAATATCTGCTTTTGGAAGAGAGAATTTTGGAAAGGGAAGGGAATGAATTAATGTGATGAGAAGAGATGGCACTCACAACAAACCCAGCGATAGGTCCGCAGATCCAAGTGAGGGAAACGTGGTGGTGTGGGATCCCAAGACTCTGCATGCAACCGCCCGAACGACCCAAGGATGAGATCATAGAACATCAAGAATTAAGCAGCCACGGAGAGGCACCAGACCAGACCTGAGAGTAGGGGGAGAGGAGGGAGAGCTGCAGCGCCCAGGCGTACTGGATGCCGCCGGCGACCATGCAGGCAAAGAACAGCCTCCCGAGGCTGCAGACCTGCTTCGCCGCGTACACAACATTGTTGGGAAAACTCAGGTCTCCCTCCCTATCCATCGTTTAGGCCGGCGGCGATGCAACGGAGAGACACGCACGGATGCGGTGGTTTTACAGATGAGAGATGGAGATGGAGATGGGAATGGTGGGATGGGCAAGTAAAACCCAAGGCTGAAGAAGGGGGGTTTAAAGAGGCCAATCACGGCTGGGCCACTGGCCCAACAGGTAGGCTTATCTACGTGGCCCTGTAATGTTAATTGGCTATATATTTTTGTTCCGTAATTACTGTTCCTAAGTTTTTTTTCTCTCTCCAAAATAACATTACTGTTCCTAAGATTCACGCCCAATATGAACTATTCATTCGTTCAAGAAAAATCCCATGTTTTTCAGAAGTTAATTTGGTAAGTGTTGATTTGTTTCCAACAAATGAATGTCGAAATTTATTGTGTTTTTTTCTAATAAATTATTGTAGAAGAAATTCTCAAAAAATCTTGTGTATAGGGTAGTGGATCAGAGAGAAGTATAATCCATTTTTCCATGCGAGAAAAAGCATGAATGGTCTTACTATAAGGTAACGACTCATCACATGGAACTCGATCATTCTTCGGTCGAAAGATAGCCTGAGGGGAGGGGTGCCAAAATGGAGTTCGTACGAGGGAGATAAGACCCTTTTGTTGAAAGGCCTTCATGTGCAACTAATGTTCTTTGGATTTTGATCTCTGTTCCAATCCGACCAATCACATTCCGTGTGAGCTGCAATTTTCCCGCCTGAAATCTCGTCTTGCGCCTGTTTTTCATCTTTGGATCCATACTTTATATATTTTCTTTTCTTTTCTTAGAGAGACGCCGTGCAATCATGAACAATAACATACTCTATTTTGACATGCCCCAGTTCCGGCCGAAAGCACGCGATTGAAATTTTCAAGCCCAAAATTGCAAGATAGTATGACGAGTGTCTCAAAAACGTTTCAGAACGTCTAAAATGGGTATAGGCACGGAACACCGGGTTTGGTTGAGCCCAATTCCGGGATGGTATCAAACAATAGGCAAAACAAAACAAAATAGACAAATCCAGATGTGAATAGTATCAATTTTGCTTTTGTCTTGATGTAAAACAATTCATGCATGGGCATCTAATCAAAAAGGAGAGGTGGAGAGGCGTACAGTCTGCATCGCTGAATATGAAACACTGATGAAATATATAGCACTGAATGTACGTATGCTGTAATAGACAGTCATCGCACGTTTTATTAGCACCAACTTAACATTTGAATCGGTGAAACTAAATTTGAAACCACACATAATTAAGAATTACATCCAGAATGCCTGAGCGTCAAAATACTTGTTGTATCTGGAAATTTTGTAGCAGCGAGCCGGGCGGCGAGCCGTGACGACGGGCTCGCCATCCGGACCACGCTCGACACGGAAAGTGGTAAGCCGCAGCCTCCACTTGTCGCCGTCCCCCAAGGTCTCCTTGACGTCTCCCTCTGGCCTCAGGCGCTCCATGAGACAGTACTCATTGCCCCCTAAGCCTAGCGCCATGGGCACGAGCTTTACGTCGAAGTGCCTCCAGCCTGCTGCCATGTCCTCCTCCCGGTGGAACAACTTCTCCGTACCAACCTTCCACTCCGGCGGGGCTGATGCGATGTTACCGGCGCAGAGGTATCCGTCAATCAAGCGAGGAGAATTGATGCTTCCCTCGCCGGCGTGGAGACCGAGCCACGCATCCAACTGGTCGTCATAGTGGGCGTGGCCGACGACGGGCAGCTGCCAGTAGCCGCGCCGTGTCCACTTGCCGCTCGCCGTGCTGAAAGAGAAAGTAACGCCCTTGGGCATGACTGTGTCGACCAGGGCGGACACATAGATGTCTTGATCCGCTGCCACTGACCCCGGTGGCGCGTGCACCGCGTGCGCGGTGATGGTATTGGCATGGAACGGGACGCCGAGAAGACGGTCGTCGGCACTCCAGGACCACAACTTGTTCCCGGAGCCTCCAACGTCGACGTCGGGATCAACGGCGAGGCAGTGCAAGGCCCCGTTGTACATATATTTGTACTCGCCCCCGGGGTGCACTTCATCACGATGAAGGGAGTGTAACCCCGAGACGGACTCGAGGAAGTACAGCCTTTGGCCGACGGCCATGGCCGCCTGGTAGCCGTACTCGAGGCCTTCAGGGAGCTGAGGCGAGACGACAATCTGCGCCGTCTTGGTGTTGTAGATCAAGACACGGCCGTCGTCTTCACTGAATCCTTCTGGTTTGCGACCTATGCCGACGATGCTGCTGCCCACGGCGGTGAACTTGGCCCATTCGCTCAACGTTGCGCGTGCCACGCTGAGGGCCGGGAGCACCGGAAAGCGTCGCGGAGAGCGAAGGTGGCCGCCCTCCTGATCATCGCCGTCCATGTCCAGCTTGTGGATGCCGTAGCTGTCCTTGTGGTCATCGAGCACCACGTATAGGTTCCGCTTACGCGTCTCCTGCGCCGCTGGATGCTGCCGGCTAGCCTCTGTGTGTGGATCGCCATTGGAGGCGTATCGTCGTGAGCTGATCAGGTGGCTGTTGCCACGGACGGAAGGAAGGTGGCTGGCATGGGTCCGTGCAGGCCGGAGACGGGAGAGGAGAGGGTGAGATCGTGAGAGGAAGGATCGCCACGCCGACATCGTGCCTTGCCGGCAGGCCGGAAGCTTAGGGTTTGGGAACACCGCAGATGGCAGATGGATATTGACGATGATGACTCGATCGAGTCCTTTTATTCATCTTTAAACGATCGATCGGTAATTTCGATCCTTAAAAAAAATCGTTGATCTCGATCTGTTGACGCCGAACCACATTAATCGTGGATTGGTCCCCACGCACATCGTGCTTGTTACCATGTTGTAAAGAGAAAATAAAAAGAATGTGCTATTCGCTACAAGTTACTTCACGATTCGTGGATAAACTTTTTTTTTTTTAGAAAAACTTTCAATCCATTCATTTTTGATCATGGCAGTACAACGAATACCAGAAATAAAAATTACATCCAGATTCGTAGACCACCTAGCGACGACTACAAGCACCGAAGCGAGCCGCCGTCATCGTCCTTCCATCGCGTAGTAGACAGCCGGGAAGTCGTCGTGCTAAGGCCCCATAGGACTAGCACCCCAGAACAACAACCGCCACCGATGAAAAATAACGTAGACCGGAAGGATCCAAACTGAAGACACACGAACGTAGACGAACAACGACGAGATCCGAGCAAATCCAGCAAAGATAGATCTGCGAGACACACCTCCAAACGCCCACCAATGATTCTAGACGCACCGACGAAAAGGGGGCTAGGCGAGGAGACCTTTATTCCATCTTTAGGGAGCCGTCGCGGTCTCGCCTTCGAAGTAGGACACAAACTCTAACAAGATTGAAAAAAAGATTAAAAACGGAGCCCTCCCGCCGGCCCTTGCCAGGATCCAACGCGCCTCCATGGCCCTAGGGCCACCGGAGACGAGACGGATCTGCGCCGGCACCGGCGAGAGGCACGAACCCTAACTTTCTTTCTTAGAGGAGGAGGAGGACACTAAGTTTAATTTGGCAAGTAAGTTTTTATCGTTACACACTAGTTTAAGTTTTGGACACTAAGTTTAATGGGGGCGGCTACGCGTCGGCCGGCGGATCTTTTTAAAAGATCCGCCAACTCGTCAGCGGCCGGATAGGAGAAAATCAAGCGGCTAAACATGTTCCTCTTCTTTGCAAGAAAACTCTTGTTGCGGAAACATTTATAGCAGAGATTGTGTAGTGGGGTTTTTTGAGCATAGGTTGTGTTGTAGGATTTTTTATGCAACATAGGCCGTTGTAGAAATTTTTTTGTCTTCATTTTTTTTTTGCAACAGAAGTACTGTTGCAGAAAAATATTGCAACTGAGGTGATGTTGCAGGATTTTTTTCCTCTTTGTCTTCTCCACCATATGATGTTACAAAATATTCGCAAAAAAGAATGGTGTTACAGAAGAAAGTTTTGCAACAAGACTGATGCTGCAAAAATCCTTTTGCAACAGATTGGATGTTGCAAAACAAAACACTGCCATCGTTTCGCCACGAGCCCGTTGGACGGTGGTGAGGGAGGAGAGCTGTGCCGCCCGTCCCCGCCATGGCGCTGCCGCCGGCGAGCGTCGGACCTCCGACCAGGTCGCCTCACCGGCAAGATGGCGCACCGCGCACGGCCGACCGTCATGGTGAGGTGGGCGACGAACGTGCGAGACCCCGGCTGCAACAGCGCACCAAAGTCACCCAGCACCTTGGAGCAGGAGGAACGGACTGACGGACACCATGGTGGATCACATTTGGAGGATGGGAGTTGGGACGGTGTTGGTTCTGCTCGAACAAAGCATGTTTTGAGGATAAGGCGGAGAAGAAGTTGCAACGTGCGTGGCCCACTGTCACGAGTTGTTTGTGAGAGGCGGCGGACAAAACCGCGTCATCGGCTGGATGAACAGGATGATTTCCCAAGTTTAATTTGCCAAATTACACTAAGTTCCTTTTTTCTTTCTGTCTCTTTTTCTTTCTTTCTTTTCATCATTATATATATTATTTCAAGTTTATTTTCATAAATTTATCTTTTCTATTTTCTTTTGGTTGTCAGTTTTTTGTTCATCACTTACTTAGAAATGTTCATAGTGTATTTTTTTTTTGAAAATGTTCACCATGATTTAAAATATACATCACGAATCATATATACCCAAGACCTTCACCCCCACTACCTTATTTATCTCAACATGCACACATGCCACATCATCACATATGCCACATCATCAACTCCACTACATTTATTTCTTTTAACATGCATGTATGAAAATGCTACCTATACTAATTTCCTCAACATGCACATATCGCACTTTATCAACTCCACCACTTCTATTTCTCTCAACATGCATGAGAGATACTACTTAATATTTATTTTCTAATTATGTATAATCAAGTACCAAAAAATTATATGTATTTTTAATCTTTAGTCTCATATTCAAATTCAAGACAACCAAATCTCATCAAAACAATATATCGCAACAAATTTCCCGCATGTTCCCGCGGCAATGTGCGGGGTGTCATCTAGATTTTTTTAGAAATGCTCACTGCATTTCAAAAGACGATCACTGTGTTTTAAACTATATTCACCGTGTTATATGAAATGTTTCTTTTTGCGTATTTTAAGAAAATTTAACGGTGTTATTCAAGTTTTTCACCATGAGTTTCAAACATGTTCGGTGCATTTGAAATTTTTATTGCATATTTAGAAAATGAGAATTTGTTATTGATAAAATATTCATCATTTTTTGTCAAAATAAATTCATCTCGTTCTAAAAAAAGTTCACCCGTATTTTTAAACCATTCATTTTTCTTTTTGTTATTTTAACTTTCTTAAATCAAATTGCATTTTTCTTTCATATTTTTCTTTGATTATTTTTTATTCGGATTCTCTTTTTTTTCATGGCTTTAACTTAAAATGTTTTATAGTGTATATTTTCAGTAATGTTCACCATGTGTTAGAAAATGTACATCACATATTTTCAGAAAAAAATCACCGTGTTTCAAAAGATGCTCACCTCGTTTGAAGAAATGTTCATTGTGTTTAATGAAATGTTGATCTCGATCTATTGACGCCGAACCATCAATCGTGGATTGTTCCCCACGCACATAGTGTTTGTTACCATGTTGTCAAGAGAAAATAAAACAATGTGCTAGTCGCTATAAGTTTTTCTTTTGAACACAACACGAGCGCTCATATATATGTGCATATACTCATCCCTATGAATGCACACCTTATCCATATGAACACCTCCAAGAGACTGAGACGACATAGCATCTTGAGATTTATGAAGTCATCATATGCGCCGCATAGTTGGCGGGGACGTTTCTTCACGCTGAACGCACATCGCCAGAAATTATAAAATAAATTAAAAAAATGCGAGCACCAGGACATAAACGCAGGTGGGTTGTGGATACCACTGCTCCCTGTGTTGGGGATACCACTGTCATCCTAACCATCCAATCATAGATTGGTTCGTTAGAGTCGCTATAAGTTATGTCATGGTTCTGGATACACTTTCGAAAATGTTTTAGTCGCCATCAAAATCACTAAAAGGATATCAAATTTTGGTTTATTTAAGTTCAAGACGATGAGATTTCCACTTTGATCTGACTAAAAGTTCGAGAATTTTTGGCAAAAGGAACAATTTGGCTTGAACTCATGCACCAGCAAAATAAAATGACTGGAAGACATACTATATTTTAGCACCTATTGAAATGATTAGAAATTGGAAGAACCAGAACTCATAAAATATTTCAAAATTCATCGAATCCCATAACCATATTATTTCTAGTTAATGGTCCAAGTGAATTTCTTAGAACTAACTCATTGGAAATGTATGTACCTTTGTTTTCAAGGCGTCCCTAAGGCGTCGCCTAGGCGACGCTTAGGCGTCAGGGCGCCCTGCGGGGGCGAGGCGTCCACCTCGCCTTAGATGGGTGTCTAAGGCGTCTGCCTTAAGCTATAAGGCGTCCGAGGCGTCGCCTTAGTCCATTTTGGACGCCTTAGCTTGCCAAGCAGGCAGGGGAGCTGTTTTAGGCGGGAAACAAAGTTTTGGCGGGAAACTGGAATGATGTTGGCGCCAACAGGCAAGAGGGGAGAAAGAGAGAGAGAGAGAGAGAGAGAGAGAGAGAAACAACCCCCAATCCACACACTCCTCCCCCTCCTTCTCTCCAGCGGCTCCTCTCCAGCAGATCTGGTTCCTCCTCCTCTCCAGCAGCTCCTCCCCCTCCTCTCCAACGACTCCTCCTCTCCAGCAGCTCCTCCTCCTCTTCCTCCTGTCCAGCAACTCCTCCTCCTGTCCAGCAGCTCCTCCTCCTCTCCAGTACATCAGCAACAAGCACGAGCAACAGTAAGGTATACCTCCCTCTCCCTTCTCCCACACCCTCCTCTGCTCTCTTTCTTCTTTGCTGGACTATTTTGTGCTAGCTGGTTGGTGGTTGCTCACTTGTCTCTTATAGTGGTTAGTGCCTTAGTGGCCAGGCATATGTTAGTGATTAGTTTAATGATAGTGGGGTTAGTGCCTTAGTGGATGCTCCTTGGTTGAATAAAATAATGCATGTTGTTGGCCTGTTGGGTGGATTAGAATAAAGGCTAGTTGAATACTGATGCATGATGTGTTGTGCTCAACAATGGATTAGTTTAATGACCAGTTGAATGCTGATTAGTTTAATGGCTAGTTGATTGTGTTTGCTACATCTGCATGAGTAGAGTAGTTTAGTTGCTGCGACAACAGCCTTTTCATATGTCTGGTACCCTTTTGTCTATCTAGTAAGTACTTTATTGTTTGTTGCCTTGTTGCCATGGCAGCCCTTTTATCAGTTATGCTAATATTCCTTTGTGTTTGGTTGTTTGCTGCAGGTAGTAGAAGTGCAGCACCATGGATGGAAATGCAGCAGCTGATGGGGGTGAGCCCACCTATGATCCAATGAAAGATCCAACAAGGAAGCCACAATGGTCAAATGATCCGGGATGGAACTATGGATATTGGTCTGAGCCTCCAAATCGGGATCTTGTTGTGTGTGCTCTTTGTGAAAAGATAATTTCTGGAGGGATCAAGAGGCATAAAGAGCATCTTGCAAGCGTCGGGGGAGATGCAATTGGTTGTCCTAAGGCCACCACACAATTGAGGAGAGAAATGGGAACATATTTGGAAAAAAATAGGAGGATCAAGGAAGTACTAGATGTAGATGATGTTCAGGAGGTTGTGGAGGTGAGTTCAGTTGGAGCAAACATCGCCTCTAAAAGGCCAAGCTCAGGGACGGCAGCCAAACAGAATAAGAAAGCGTTTATCACCAACATGCAAGGTAAAAAGAAGTCTGTTGCGTCTGCCGCCAATAGTTCCAAGCCAATTGTTGCCATGCTACGAAGAACACCTGAGGATCTTGTAGATGAAAGATGCTCTGGGTGTTCTCAAAGCACCATGGAGTCCAACACAAAGACTCCGGAAGAGAGGCAGTGTGTCAATATGCAGTGGGCATTGTTCTTTTACGAGTGTGGCATTCCATTCAATGCTGCAAGTAGTAGGCAGTTTGAGGTTGCAATTGAAGCCTCTTGTCAATATGGTTCAGGTTACAAGCCTCCTAGTGCACATGAGCTGAGAGAGAAATTGCTTAATGATTGTGTGAAGGAAACATGACTTTTGAGGAGGCAACACGAGGCAACATGGAAAAAATATGGATGCACACTCATGTCGGATGGCTGGTCGGATAAAAGAGGACGCCATTTGATTAATTTCCTTGTTAATAGTCCAGAGGGCACTTTCTTCTTGGAGTCGGTTGATGCCTCAAGTGTATGTCATGACGGTGATATGATAGCTGATTTGCTTGAGAAGAGAATTCTGGATGTTGGAAAAGAGAATGTGGTACAAGTTATCACCGATAATGGTGCTAATTACAAGAAATCTGGCCACCTTCTAATGGAGAGGATGCCTACTCTATATTGGAGCCCGTGTGCATGTCATTGCTTGGAACTAATGTTGGAAGATATAGGAAAGTTTAAGGCATTTAAGAAGCCTATTGCAGGGGCTAGACGTGTCACAACTTTCATCTATAGACATGGAAGACTTCTTAGTCTAATGAGGAAGGCCACGGGTGGGGATCTTGTGAGACCAGCAGCCACTTGTTTTGCCACAGCCATCCTCACACTTGGGAGTTTGGTCAAGAACAAGGTTGCATTAAGGAGTTTATTTACATTTGAAGAATGGGTTGGAAACAAGTTAGCAAAAACACAAGTTGGCTTGAATGTGCAAGAAATTATACTTTCAACGGAGTGGTGGAGCGCAATTGAGGACTGCCTTAGAGCTTCAACTCCACTTCTTAGAGTTCTTAGAGTAGCGGATGGTGATGAGAAACCTGCGATGCCAGAGATTAAAGCACTTATGATTTATGCAAAGGAGAGGATCAATCTAGGTTTCCCTCAACAAAACAAGCAACCATTGCTCAAGAAGATCTTGGCCATTGTTGATAAGCGTTGGGAGAATCAAATGGATCATCCATTGCATGGGGCTGCTCTATTTTTGAACCCAGGAAAGTTCTTTCCTATTGCAAGCAGAAATGATGATGCCTTAGTTGGGGAGCTTAGGAGCTGCTTTAATGATGTGCTTGCAAAAATGGTACCGGATGCCAATGTTCGAAAAAAGAT
Source organism: Triticum timopheevii (assembly GCA_963921465.1). NCBI lineage: Eukaryota > Viridiplantae > Streptophyta > Magnoliopsida > Poales > Poaceae > Triticum > Triticum timopheevii. The sequence continues at coordinate 623,842,700 of OY997270.1, read as the reverse complement.
TGATCAACAATCTGTGCTCTATGAGCGCCAGCGAGAAGGCTTTTCTAATCCATTGGCACTCGAGACCATGAGCATAAGAAACCCTTGTAAGTCATATAAAATGCATCATGTTAATTTCAGCATGTTAATTCCAGTTCCAGCAATGTAATTTCTGTACAAACTCTTAATATGTGTCATTTTTTTATCATTTTAGTTGATTGGTGGAGTTCATTTGGTGGTCGGGCCATTGACCTACAAAGATTTGCAAAGCGCATTGTTAGTCTTTGTGCTTCATCATCTGGTTGTGAGAGGAATTGGAGCACGTTTGAATTTGTAAGTCAACTAGTAAAGCAGTATTTGTGTTTGTTTAATGATGATTTCAGCAATTTATTTACTTATTTCACTTGTTGTTTCTACTTTGTAGATCCATACGAAGAAAAGGAACAGATTACAATGGAAAAGGTTGAATGATCTTGTCTTCGTTTCATACAACCGGAAGAATATGCAATGGTTTCAAAAGAGGCGTGAGAAGGTGGGCAAGAATAGCTTTGAGGCTTTGGTCATTGAGGATTTTGATTGGGGCAATGAGTGGGTGGACCCATCACTATCACAACCTCAAGGTGCTCGAGGTTGTCCTGAAGACAATCAAGACATTACATGGGAGGATGTTGATGTGGCTATTGGTCCATCTTCAAACCTTCGAGGCCGCAATCTGCATAGGACAGCAACTACACTTCGTAGGGTCCAGACAAATGTCCGTCTGCAACACTACGCACGCAAGAGACCTACTACAACACGACCTACAATTCCTGAAGAAGATGAGGCAGAGGAGGACTTGGAGCAAGAGCAACACTCAAGTATGCCCAATGCAGAGGGGGAGGTTTCAGACTACGTTGAGGATGATGATGATGTGAGCAATGACGATCAAGAGCCAACTAATGTTGACCAAGCCGGTGAAGACAGCACCAATGCCAATGAGTTTGATGATGATGACTTTTGATTGAGACTTTGAGAGTGGAGAGACATGAGAGAGCTGAGCTGGCCACCTTTATCCCTTTTGCTATGATGGAATTATCTATTATTCTGTTTGTCTTATGTGGACCTTTGTTATGTGGACTACTGGACTTGTGTCATTCGAATTGGTTAATGGTTATGTAATATGCCATGCATTGCAGATTGCAGTTGCACTCATACATGCTATCTTTCTTTCCACTTTTGCTCACTGCCTCACTTTTATTTCTATTTTTTGTGGAATGTGCACTGGTAAGTGATACATTATTCTAACATATTTGTTCATGAACATGTTGATGTAGAATTCTGCTGGAGAGAAAAGCAAGTGCAAAGAGGATGGGGGCTCTACAACAATCAGTTGCAAGGTGTGTATGGCTGTATGCCTAGTTGCTTAATGCCTACCAAATTCTACTTAATTATGTTGCTTACAAGTCTCTAAGGCATCGCCTCGCCTTATGCCTCAGCGCTTAGGCAGTGAGGCGCCCCCCAGCGCCTCGCCTCGCCTTACCGCCTTAAAAACATAGGTATGTACTACAATTCATGTAGTCCAAACTGCAATTCAATATTCAAATATCAATGTCTGGTTAAGTCACAGGGATTATTTCATTAGCCCCGTGTCGCTCCGCGAGCGACCCACGCACCCTCCTTGAGCTGCCTCTAGTTGCATTACCCCTCCCCTTCCTCTTCTTGTTGGTGCCGGTGAAGGCTTCCTCCTCCCAATCGCGCAGCTTGGGTGGTGTAGGGCGCTACTCCCTTTTGGCGCACAAAGGCGGCGGGGTTTCTGGCCTTTTCATGGTGGCGGGCAGCGCATGGTTGTGTTGGTTGTGGTGGTTCACAGAGGAGATGCCATCTGGGCGCTGACGACGTTGTTATCGTGAATGCTGGCCAAAAGTAAGTAAAGAAAGAAAGGTATTGTTTCCTTCGACTGGTCAACCAGCATGCTCTACGTATGGCACCCTAGCTCCGTGGGCGTGCTGTTGACTAGAGGGCCGAGGACCCTTCTTCCCTGTTCACATCTCATCAGCATCGGCACACAATACTGGACCATAACTCGAGGCTCGTTCTGCTCAGGTATGGGGCGGCCTCGGTGGCATCCTATCTTTTACATGTGATGTTGTTATCACTACTCAGGGTTTTAGTTATCCGCAAGAAGGAGCAGTGCTCTATGGCCTGGAGCGAGAGGGCAAGCGTCCCTCTCTAGTGACAGCTTGGTGTGTGTTGGATCGATATCTGGTGGTTTCTCAAGGAGGCACAGTTTCACTTCTAGTCGGTAATTGAGTGCTTCTTGGTGAGGTGTGGCTACTATGTAATCTTGTTTTATCTGTGATCTGCTTTGTAAGAGGGTTTCCTCATCACCAAATTAGCTTGCATGTGGTTCTCTTTATATATATACAGGCGGGCGAAAACTTGTTTCGAGAATGTGTGAGTAGGTCCAATATCAGAACTAAGGCACTATGAAATACAAACTCCACTTGTGATGACTTTTAGAAGTACAAGATCACCATTTGGCGAAATGAATTGGGCTAATTTTAGCATGGTCCCTCTTACCTCCCCTTTTCACATGAGAGGTCAGAGTACATAATAGATCTGAGCCATTGATTAGACTAAATAGTGGACTAATTTACTCTTACCTTCTTACCTCCCATGTGAAAAGAGGGGGTAAGAGGGGGCATGTTAAAATTACTCAGTTGGTTGGGAGAGTGTCCAAATTGTAATTATAAACTATATGAACATTACCTGAAACAAGATGTTACAAGTACACATTTTCTTTTATATTTGTATAGCTAATCTTGTTTCACAATTTAAATTTGGTGAAATTAGTTGTTGCGGTCAATTAGCATGAATAAGCAGTCATCTTCTAAGTGATAAACACACCAATGCTAACTCCACTCGTGACTTCACATTCTTCATCATATTTTTCTGGACAAATTTTGTGCCATAATTGTCATCTTCCTGGTCTACTAATCACTTTGGGCATGAGAATCACCACATGAAAAATTACTGAAGATCCAATGTCCTCGACCAAAATCGGAGAAAATTTATGTTGAGTAAACTTGTCATATTTGGCAAAAACACCAACTGTCAAAGCATCATAGGAAAAAAAATACGGGAAAATGCACAACAAATCCCCAACATTGGAATGCCCGACCCTAAATTTCAAGTCTGCAATAATTTAAACCAGCATGTGCGACCACAAAAGTTACATCCAGAACACTTGAACATCAAAATATTCATTGTACCTAGACACTTTGTAAGAGCGAGCCGGCCGACGAGCCGAAGCCATGGGCTCACCGTCCTCCACATGCTCGACACGAAAACAGGTTAGTCGGAGCAAGGCACTTATCTTCAGCACTGGTCTACTCCTCCTTGTCGTCCCCATCGTGTCGCAGGTGCTGCATGAGGTTGCATTCGGTATTGCCTTTGCCCGATGCCATGGGCAAGAGCTTAGCTTTCACGGGGCTCCATGCATCCGCAGTGTCCTTGTCAAGGCAAAACAAATGCATCATGAGGACGTGATGTTGCTAGCAAAAAGGTGCCCGTTCGTCATCCGGGGACCATACGTATTCCCATCACTCACGTGAAAATGAACGAAACTGACCTTTCTTCAAAACTTTAACACGAAATGACTCCAATCTAAAAATATTTCACAAAACTGACCTTTTACATGACGCCGGGGGCTAGAGCGCCATGCTAGAAAGCATGACGCCCCAGGCTAGGACGCCATGCTATTTTACATGATGCCCGACCGAACGCCATGCTACATGTGGCTACCATAACGCTCTAGCCCGGAGCGTCATGCTATCTTGTATGGCGCCTCGGCACCGTGTGTCATGCAAAAAGGGGCTAGTTTGGAAATTTTTCTTAGATTAGGGTCATTTTGTGTTGAAGTTTTTAAAATGAGCTAGTTTCGCGAAAACTCAAAATGGTGCCCGGACTCATCTGCTCCCTCTCAGCAAAAAATTCAAAAATAATACTAGAAAAATTCAGAAAATTCCAAATTTTTATGTGGTGGTAGATAATTTGACGCGTGAGATGCGCCCCAAAATTCAACTTATTTGGACATCTGAGCAGCTCTCGGCAAAAAAGACAAATCGGGTCAAAACAGTGCGTGAACAGTAAACATTTTTACAGACCCTGATTTTGTCTTTTTTGCCGAGAGCTGCTCAGATGCTCAAATGAGTTGAATTTTAGGGCGCACCTCACGCGTCAAATTATCTACCACCACAAAAAAAATTGGAATTTTTGGAATTTTTCTAGTTTTTTTTTTGAAATTTTTTCTAAGCGTGGATGCAGCTGAGCCCGGGTGCAGATTAGCCGCACTCCTAGTTTCGTCCATTTTCACATCGCTGACGGTGTGGAGAGCGACTCACAAGTCTACATGGTCGGCATAGTGCACGTGACCAATGAACGGCAGGTGCCACTCTCCGCATGAGGTCCACATGCCGGTCGCCATGTTGAAAGAGAAGGTAGCACCCAGCTCGCTGGTCTGTGTGAGCCTCGTCGACACCAAGATCTCGTGATGCGCCACCCCCGGTGGTGCGTGGGACGTGTGCGCCATGATGTATTCCGCTAAGAGCATCTCAACAGGCGCACAACACGCGGCGCCCAAAAAACGTCTTTACAGCGCCGGAATAGCCAGTTTTCGCGCGCAGCTGAGCGCTGGCTGCAGCGGCCGCTGCAAAATTCTCTAGTAGAAAAGGGGGCAAAGGTCCAGGCCGAGTCAGCCCATTAGTCCCGGTTCAGTCCAGAACCGGGACCCATGGAGGCATTGGATCCGGTTCGTGAGCCCCCGGGGCCGGCCGGGCCACGTGGGCCATTGGTCCCGGTTCGTCTGGACCTTTTGGTCCCGGTTGGTGGGACGAACCGGGACCAATGGGCCTCGCTCCTGGCCCATCATCATTGGTCCCGGTTGGTGGCTTGAACCGGGACCAAAGGCTGCCCTTTACTCCCGGTTCATGGCACCAACCGGAACCATTGAGGTGCCTATATATACCCACTCGCGTAAGAGCAGAGCACACTGCTCTGTTTTTTCTGGCCGCCGAGGAGAGAGGGCTTGGTAGTGCTCTAGCTCACCTCCTATGCACACAGGGTGTTCGATGGAATGCCCGAGCCACACTACTTAAGCTTTCTCCTCTCCAAGCTCCATTTCCTCAATATTTGTCTAGATTTAGAGGTCCGTCACGCCCCATCCCCGTCTTCACCGCCGTCGATCACCCGCGCCGATCTCATCGCCGGCACCACCGTGGTGAGCCTCTTGTTCTTATCTTTTTTCTGGAAGGAAAAATATTCTTACTTGTATGTTTAGATAGATATTTGTATTATTTTCTTACTTTTATTATTGCATCTTATATAGTGCGATGGTTTTGGTATCCGCCCCCGTCGGCTCTCGTCCTGTCTATGATTCGGATGTGGTATATATTTTCTTTGTAACTATTGATTCATTTATTGTTTATGAAAATTATGCCGACCAACGTGACATAGATTTTATTTATCTAGAAGGTATGTGAACCGGAAATTCCAACCGACCCTATTGTTGAGAGGTTAAATTTAGTTGAAGAAGAAAACAATTTCTTGAAGGAAAAAGTAAAAAAATTGAGGAGGAGAAGATGATATTGGAGTTGCATGTTGCGGATGTCGTCGATGATCACAAGATCAAGATGAATGCAATGCGCTTGAAGATTAGAATGATTAGAAAATATGCCATTCATACCGAGGCTTGGTATCATTATGCCGTTGGATCAATTATTACCTTGGTTGCGATTATGACTGCATTTATTTTCACATTGAAATGTTTTACATAGTTTCAATGTATGGTTTAATTAATTAGATGCTCTGGAGAGCTATATGTTGTTAGATGAGAACTATGTATGTACTTTGGTTTTAATATGATGATGAACTTCTATTAATTTGGTCACTTATTTATCTATTCATGATGTTCTGTAATGGTTTTTGACACACTTAATTATATATAATGCACGCAGATGAACCGGCAATGGATGTACGGTGACAGACACACCTCCGAGGTCATTAAGGGCGTGCATGAGTTTCTCGAAGTGGCTGAGGCAAACAAGCAGAATGGTTTTATGTGTTGTCCATGCATTAAATGTGGGAATACTATGTCTTACTCTAGCCGGAAAATCCTTCACACCCACCTGCTTTACAAGGGTTTCATGCCACACTATAATATTTGGACAAGGCACGGAGAAATAGGGGTTATGATGGAAGACGGCGAAGAAGAAGAGTACGATCAAGAGGAACCAGACGATGTGCCCAATGATGCTGCAACGGGTGAAGCTGCTGACGATCAAGAGGAACCAGACGATGTGCCCGATGATGATGATCTCCGCCGGCTCATTGTCGATGCAAGGACGCAATACGAAAGTCAAAAGGAGAAGCTGAAATTCGATCGCATGTTAGAGGATCACAAAAAAGGGTTGTACTCCAATTGCGAAGATGGAAACGCAAAGCTCGGCACCGTACTGAAATTGCTGCAGTGGAAGGCAGAGAATGCTGTGCCTGACAAAGGATTTAAGAAGCTACTGAAAATATTGAAGAAGAAGCTTCCAAAGGATAACGAATTGCCAGACAGTACATACGCAGCAAAGAAGGTCGTATGCCCTCTAGGATTGGAGGTGCAGAAGATACATGCATGCCCTATGATTGCATCCTCTACCTGGTGCATACAAGGATCTGAACGCATGCCCGGTATGCGGTGCATTGCGGTATAAGATCAGACGAGATGACCCTGGTGATGTTGACGGTGAGCCCCCCAGGAAAAGGCTTCCTGCGAAGGTGTTGTGGTATGCTCCTATAATACCACGGTTGAAATGTCTGTTCAGAAACGGAGAACATGCCAAGTTGATGCGATGGCACAGTGAGGACCGTAAGAAAGACGGGAAGTTGAGAGCACCCGCTGATGGGTCGCAGTGGAGAAAAATCGAGAGAAAGTACTGGGATGAGTTTGCAAAGGACCCAAGGAACGTATGGTTTGCTATAAGCGCGGATGGCATTAGTCCTTTCGGGGAGCAGAGCAGCAACCATAGCACCTGGCCCATGACTCTATGTATGTATAACCTTCCTCCCTGGATGTGCATGAAGCGGAAGTTCATTATGATGCCAGTTCTCATCCAAGGCCCTAAGCAACCCGGCAACAACATTGATGTGTACCTAAGGCCATTAGTTGAAGAACTTTTACAGCTGTGGAATGGAAACGGTGTACGTTCGTGGGATGAGCACAGATAGGAGAAATTTAACCTAAAGGCGTTACTGTTCGTGACCATCAACGATTGGCCCACTCTCAGTAACCTTTCAGGACAGACAAGCAAGGGATACCACGCATGCACACACTGTTTAGATGACACTGAAAGTATATACCTGGACAAATGCAGGAAGAATGTGTACCTGGGCCATCGTTGATTTCTTCCGACCAACCATCAATGTCGAAAGAAAGGCAAGCATTTCAAAGGCGAGGCAGATCACCGGAAGAAGCCCACCATGTGTACCGGTGATCACGTACTTGCTATGGTCAATGATTTACAGGTAATCTTTGGAAAGGGTCCCGGCGGACTAGCTGTTCCGAATGACGCTGAGAAACACGCACCCATGTGAAAGAAGAAATCTATATTTTGGGACCTACCCTACTGGAAAGACCTAGAGGTCCACTCTTCGATCGACGTCATGCACGTGACGAAGAACCTTTGCGTGAACCTGCTAGGCTTCTTAGGCATGTATGGGAAGACAAAAGATACACCTGAGGCACGGGAGGACTTGCAACGCTTGCACGAAAAAGACGGCATGCCTCCGAAGCACTATGAAGGTCCTGCCAGCTACGCTCTTACGAAAGAAGAGAAAGAAATCTTCTTTGAATGCCTGCTCAGTATGAAGGTCCCGACTGGCTTCTCGTCGAATATAAAGGGAATAATAAATATGCTAGAGAAAAAGTTGCAGAACCTAAAGTCTCATGACTGCCACGTGATTATGATGCAACTGCTTCTGGTTGCATTGAGGGGGCTTGTCGGTGTCAAAACCGGCGGATCTCGGGTAGGGAGTCCCGAACTGCGCGTCTAGGCGGATGGTAACAGGAGACAAGGGACACGATGTTTTTACCCAGGTTCGGGCCCTCTCAATGGAGGTAAAACCCTACTCCCGCTTGATTAATATTGGTGATATGGGTAGTACAAGAGTAGATCTACCACGAGATCAGAGAGGCTAAACCCTAGAAGCTAGCCTATGGTATGATTGTTGTTCGTCCTACGGACTAAAACCCTCCAGTTTATATAGGCACCGAAGAGGGTTAGGGTTACACAGAGTCGGTTACAATGGTAGGAGATCTACATATCCGTATCGCCAAGCTTGCCTTCCACGCGAAGGAAAGTCCCATCCGGACACGGGACGAAGTCTTCAATCTTGTATATTCATAGTCCAGGAGTCCGGCCAAAGGCTATAGTCCGGCCATCCGGACACCCCCTAATCCAGGACTCCCTCAGTAGCCCCTGAACCAGGCTTCAATGACGACGAGTCCGGCGTGCATATTGTCTTCGGCATTGCAAGGCGGGTTCCTCCTCCGAATACTTCATAGAAGAATTTGACACAAGGATAGTGTCCCGCTCTGCAAAATAAGTTCCACATACCACCGTAGAGAGAATTATATTTACACAAATTCAATCTGCTAACGTATTCCGTGGCGTGACATCACACCACGGCCAAGCCTTTATTCGAATCGTTTTTACTGTCCCACCTCAGCGTGTTTAGCGAGGCGGTTTCCTTGGCACGTCTTGTCAAAGCAGAGATTGTGTCCCCTTATTCTGGGATTCTCATCAATACGGGCGTGGGTAAACCAACCGCGCCATTGATTACAGTGCTTGGGAGATAAACGAGTTTTACCAGGCTGGTGGGGACGCATAGTTTCGTCCGTTCATATAAGGGGATAAGGATGCACCTTTTTACCTACGCCTTCTTCCTTCTTTGCTCATCCATTTCCGCGCACTCGAGCTCCAGCGCCCAAGTCCGCACACCTCGCCTCAACCTTCCCCAGCCATGTCCGGAGCGGGAGACAAGTGGATGGCCTCCTCTGTCACGGAGGGGCACATCAAGAAGCTGCAGAAGGCCGGATACTTGTCCAGCGACATCGCGCATCGGCTCCCCGACAAGGGGCAGCTTATCCCCACCCCCAGGCCCCACGAGAGGGTGGTGTTCCTCACCCACTTCCTCCGCGTACTAGGTTTTCCACTTCACCCATTTGTCCGGGGGCTCATGTTCTACTACGACCTGGATTTCCACGATCTGGCCCTGAATTTCATCCTCAAAATCTCGGCGTTCATCGTCGTGTGCGAGGCCTTCCTCTGCATCCAGCCCCACTTCGGCTTATGGCTGAAGACCTTCAATGTCAAGCCGAAGGTAGTGGGCGGCCGCCAAGCGGAGTGCGGAGGTGCCATGGTGGGCAAGATGGCCAACGTCCTATGGCTCGAGGGCTCCTTCGTGGAGACCATAAAGGGGTGGCAATCGGGGTGGTTCTACATCACCGAGCCGCGTGACCCTAAATGGGCAGCGGCCCCCGAATTCCGATCTGGCTTCCCTACACGGCTCACCTCTTGGAAAGAGACGGGCCTGACATGGGGTAATTCGGAAGTGCTGACCGGACTCCAAACCTTCGTCCAAAACCTGGTGAACAAGAAGCTCAAGCTTGTCAACGTAGTTCAGGTCATGCTCATCCGCCGGATCCTCCCGTGCCAACAACGGGCCTTAAGCTTGTGGGAGTTTGATCCGGCACAGCACCGAACCTTGAGCGGGCTCTTCGACACTACGTACGAAAATGCCTGGAAGGTGCTGTTCAAGGGCGCCGAGGCTCCCGCATCCGCTACCGAAGATCGCGGATTCAGCTCGCAGCGTCAAGCTGGCGAGGTAAGCTACTTTACCCTTTACGGGACTCTTGTTTTCCATAGTTTGACTCTATGCGGGATCTAAACTCCCTTGCCTTTGACAGGATTGGCAGAAGACGTCCAGGCAGGTTAACTGCCCGGCTCCCTTGCCAGAAGACCCAGCGGACGCCCGATTGACGGGGCTGCTGGTTCCGACACCTCACGCGGTGCCGAAGAAGAAGGCCAAGAAGAAGGCCACGGGAACTCGAAGGAGTTCTCGGCGCCAGGTGTTGTCGGACTCATCGTCCGATGACTCCTAGGCGGACTCCTCCCGCGAAGACGAGGAGGAGGAAAAAGAGGCCTCTCCCCCAGCGAGGGGAGAGAAGAAAAGGAAGGCCGCCCAAACTGGGGAGGCCGGAGGGTCCAAGAAGGGAAGGACCCTTCCTCCGGACTACTCCACCAACGCCGACGACGGCGAATAGGAGTGGCCACCGAGGGCTAAGCCCCTGGCGACATCGTAAGTGTCCGGATACCAGAATAACTCATGGCGTTTCGTTTGTCGTACAGAATCTCCTAACGTCGAATATAACCCTGCAGCCCGCCCAAAGACGGGCTCGATGCTTCAACGAGCGGCTCCCTGGATTCGTCAGACGTGAATAGCACTTCACTTCCGGCTGCCTCCTCTCCTTGCGCTGCAGATGATGTCGAGGTGGGATCCCAAAAGGGGCCCAGCCAGGAGGAGGTGGTCTAGGAGGCGCCACAAGGCAACCTCCCGGACTCCAGGCGCAAGGGGGATAAAACCCGAAAGGGCTCTAAGTCCGGCCCTGGGCCGGACTCCGCACCGGAACCTTCAGTGGTTCCGGAGTCCGGCAGGCAGCCCCTTCGTAAGAAGGGCGAGACTGCGGCACCGGTGACCTCCGTCCAACCGGAGGCACCGGATAATTTGCTGGAGGTGCTTAACGGCACCTCCATCGACGAGGAGCACCGCACTGTTATGAGTGTGGTAATCCAGTAAGTTCAGTCCGCCAAGAGCGGGCTGACTGAAGCCTGTGCCAGCCTTCTAACAGGCTTTGAAGTATGTATTTAAGATATGTAAAAATATTACTGCATAGACAGTAGCCCCTGATGCTCAGTTTGGTGTTCGAAAAGAAAAGCCGAACTGAGGATATAAAAAGATGTACGCAGGAGTCTAACATAAGTATGTCAATATGGGGAATGCAGGCTGCACTGCTGACCTCTGCCGCACTGACTGCGGAGGTCAATGCATTGAAGCAGAGCCTCGAGCGGTCCGAGAACGAGCTCGGCCTTGCCAAAAAGCAGCACGAGGACAAGGAAGGTAGGTAATACCTTATGGAAGTATATAAAAGATGTGGTTGCAAAAAAGACAGGAATAACGTGAGTATTGCAGGGGCCATGAACAAGGTGGCGACCCTGAAGGAAGCGGTGTCCAAGGCCGAAAGCAATGCGGCCACGGAGCGCACCGAGCGAGAGAAGTAGGAGGCGCGGGTGGCGGAGGTGCGGCAAGAGCTCCAGGCTCTCGTGGAAAAACACGAGAGTTTGGAGCGTGACTCAAAGACTCGAGAGTCCGAGCTCGCCTCGGCCCTTGAGAGTGCCAAAGCCGCTAAGGCCGAAGCCCAAAAAGCCCTCCAGGAAATTGAAGCGATGAATAAGATAGCGGCGGGTAAGGCATTCTTTATGCAAAGCAAGCACGTGAAAGTGAATTACTTGTTACTTACCCGAATCTGGAGCTCTCCAGGAGCGTTCGCAGATCTGCCCTGCAGTGTGTCCGACGCTGCCGCATTCTACCGGGCCGAGGAGGGGAGCTCGACGGAGAAGGTGTTTTGGTCTCAGTATGCTGAGGCCGGACACCCGGTGCCCAGCTGAAGCAGTTGGTCGAGCTCCATAAGGTGGCCGAACAGGCCATGAAGGGCCTCATAGTTCGGCTGTGGCCCAAGGAAGCCATGCCTGGGAGCTACTTCGGGCTGGTGAGGCGGCTGGTGGACGCCTGTCCATGGATCGAAGTCGTCAAGCGCTCCGTCTGCATCGAAGGTGCCCGTAGGGCCCTTGCCCGTGCTAAAGTGCACTGGGGCAAGATGAACGCTGAGAAGCTTGTGACGGACAGACCACCGCCGGGCAGGGAGTATCGCAAGCCCGAGATGTATTATGAGGGCGTCCTGAAGGGTGCCCGCCTTATAGCGGGTGAATGCTCCAAAGATGTAATTTTTGAGTAAACTCGCATTTGTTATCCTGTATGCTGAAAACTTGTTCATATGCGCTAAGCAACACTTGTGAAGTTAAAATATTACCTTCTGTGCGGCCGTTTATTAAATTTGAGAGATGGTGAGTCGTCGGCTTCTGCCCCCATGCCACGAGTGCTGGGGTGTTCGGGATAAACTTGAGCGCTCTTTTTCCCATTCTTGGGTCCTTCGAGGGAGGCGCTCAACGCAACGAACAAGGCAACCGGACTATAATGCTTCAACACTCTCACTTAGCCACAGAATTCTATAATTTTAAATTTTGGCGAAGCACCTAGTATTCGGAAGATCGAGTTCGGGGCGCTATCCACGCCTAGGCCGGACAAAGCCGACTCCTGCTCTAAGCGGCATAAGTCTTTAGGGACTCGAAAACCTCTCGAACAGTGACCGGCTCTCGCCCTATCATGACGGTCAGTTTTAGCTTTCTCCACTGAGGTGCTTAACCCAGCTCAACCGGGGCACAATCGTAGTGGTTCTCCCAGCGCTACCTTAGCCGATATAACGGAACGTAAGGTACCAAAACATGGGAGCTGGGCAAACCCAACTATTGACCCAAGACATGATTCGGAGCCGATGCATATAATGCTATAAGTTCGGGGTGCCGCACTTGTGAAAGTGTTCAGACTTATCATACCATATTTTTGGGTACTTAAGCCCCTGGTGTATTTGGCTGTACCAAAGTGTACGGATGCAACATGTCATAAGTGAACATATATAAATAAAAAAAGGAATGCAATAATAGGCAGAAGCTATGTATTGTTTATTCAAAAAGGCTGCGGTAAAAGTAGAACAAAACAAATAGTGCGATAAGTAATGGACGGGACTATTTGACATGTCCCCCTCCAGGGGCGAGCTGCGGGATGATATGTGAAACAAGTATACTGCTCGTTATAGAGACCACCTGAACACTCGAGTAGCTTTCTGCTTCCCTGGCTGTTGCATCGTGTGTTCGGCGATTCTACTGCCGGACAGGGCTTCTTGAGAACGGAGTCCTGAAAGTAAGAAAAAAAATGACACAATCGGGAGCCCCTGGTGCGGTTGAGCCGCATTCTGGGCCTGCCGTGGTCGTGCCCCTCCCCCTATGCCCATGGTATTTCCAGAGCGTAATTATGTACGCGTAGTACTGGTTTCGCAATTTCGCGAGGACTGGGGTTGGGGCCGCATTGCTACGCGTGCTCGGAACGTGCCAGGCGGTCTTGTTGTAGGTTACTCCGGGAGCGCTTGACGGTGTCCGGACGTTGAATAGCCGGACTTGAGAATTGCCTTGAGAGGTTGCTTTTTACTTCCGCCGCAAGGGCCGCCGTATGCTCCTCCGTTCGGAGAGAGCGTTCGGGTAATGACTCCTCGAGGGCCTTGCATCTTGAGCTTGAGGTATGCGTAGTGCGGCACCGCATTGAACTTTGCAAATGCGGTTCGTCCGAGCAGTGCGTGATAGCCGCTGCGGAACGGGACTATGTCGAAGATTAATTCCTTGCTTCGGAAGTTATCCGGGGATCCGAAGACCACTTCAAGTTTAACTGAGCCTGTGCAGTTGGCCTCTACACCTGGTATGACGCCTTTAAAGGTCGTTTTTGTGGGTTTAATCCTTGAGGGGTCTATGCCCATTTTGCGCACTGTATCCTGATAAAGCAGGTTCAGGCTGCTGCCACCGTCCATCAGGACTCTGGTGAGGTGAAATCTGTCAATGATTGGATCTAGAACCAATATGGCAAATCTGCCATGGCGGATGCTAGTGGGGTGGTCCCTTCGATCAAAAGTGATCGGGCAGGAGGACCACGGATTGAACTTTGGGGCGACTGGCTCCATCGCATATACGTCCCTTAGTGCATGCTTCCGCTCCCTTTTGGGTATGTGGGTTGCGTATATCATGTTCACCATCCGCACTTGTGGGGGAAGCCCTTCTGTCCTCTGTTGTTCGGCGGCCGGGGCTTCTCCTCGTCATCGCTATGCAGCCCCTTGTCATTGTCTTCGGCATTTAACTTGCCTACCTGCTTGAACACCCAACAATCCCTGTTGGTGTGGTTGGCTGGTTTTTCGGGGGTGCCGTGTATCTGGCACGAGCGATCGAGTATTTGGTCCAAATTGGATGGGCCCGGATTATTCCTTTTGAATGGATTTTTCCGCTGACCGGGTTTAGAGCCTCTGAATCCGGCATTGACTGCCGTATCCTTAGCATTATTGCCATTAATGCGGCGCTTGTGCTTGTTGCGACGCGACCTGCTGTTGTTGTCCTTCGTATCCGAATTACCAGGGCTCTTGGTCATGTTGTTACTACGAGTTAGCCAGCTGTCCTCTCCCGCGCAAAAGCGGGTCATGAGTGTTGTGAGGGATGCCATGGATTTCGGCTTCTCCTGTCCTAGGTGCCGGGCAAGCCACTCGTCGCGGACGTTATGTTTGAAGGCTGCAAGGGCCTCTGCATCCGGACAGTCCACGATTTGATTTTTCTTGGTTAGGAACCGTGTCCAGAATTGTCTGGACGATTCCTCTGGCTGCTGAATTATGTGGCTTAGGTCATCGGCGTCTGGTGGTCGCACATAGGTGCCCTGGAAGTTGTCGAGGAATGCGGCTTCCAGGTCTTCCCAACAACCAATTGACTCCGCTGGCAAGATGTTAAGCCAATGCTGAGCTGGTCCTTTAAGCTTGAGTGAGAGGTATTTGATGGCGTGTAGATCATCACCGAGGGCCATGTGGATATGAAGGAGATAGTCCTTGATCCAGACCGCAGGATCTGTTGCGCCATCGTATGATTCAGTGTCTACGAGTTTAAAACCCTCAGGGATTTGATGATCCATCACTTCGTCTGTGAAGCATAGTGGGTGTGCGGCGCCTCTGTATTGGGCTATATCACGACGAAGCTCAAATGAGCTTTGTCTACTGTGTTCGGCCCGGCCGGAATTGCCATATCCGGCATGACGGTTATCATTATATATAAATTGCCTTTGTAACAGCCTTAGAACTGGTACTAAAGGAATCAACTAAAAAGCTTTTATAAACCTCTACTATTATTGAAACTAAAATTATATAGATTTTGTTACAAACTTTAATAGCAAAAAGAATTATCATAAAAGAAAATAAATAGGTAATTAGAATTTTGTTCAAAACATTAAAAGCAAAAAGAATTATCATAAAAGAAAATAAATAAGTAATTGAAATTTTGTTACAAACTTTAATAGCAAAAAGAATTATCGTAAAAGAAAATAAATAAGTAATTAGAAACAAAAAAGAAAGCAAAAAAACTGGGAAAAATAAAAAAATGCCACCTACAGGGCCACCACGGCCTGCATACGACTAGAAACCCATTACTAGGGCCAGGATGTAGGGCCGCAGTAGGCCCAATAGGCCCACAAGCACAGGAGTGATTTTAGGCCCGTAAGCCTGCAGTAGAGAGGAGCTCGAAGTGGTTGGTTCGGCAGGGCTTATAAAAGAATGGATAGTCCAATAGCGGCTTCAGCAGCCGCAAGGGCTATAACAAAAATTGCGAAAATATCTCCTTTTAATTGGCGACTATCAAATAGATCAGAAAATGTTACGAGATTTAGATTAATTGAATTCAGTATAAACCACTCCGAGTCCCTCTCGGCTAGCGAGGTGGGACTAAATATAGCACCGCACCGTGCCAGTTCCAGCACAAGGCCTTTGGTCCCGGTTGGTGGCACCAATCGGGACTGAAGGGGGCATTGGAACCGGTTCATGTGCCAAGAATCGGGACCAATGCTCTGCCTATATAAGCGGCACTCGTAAAAATTTGGTTCAGTTCGTTCTTCCCCGCCGCCCGACGCCGCCAGGCTTCCCGTCTGTGTCCACCTCACCGTCGATGTTGTCGCCCCGCGCCGTCCCGCGTCGCCCCGACGCCGCCCCGCGCCGCCCCGATCGACGCCGTCGCCGCCCCCTGCCCCGCGCCACGTGCCCCGCGACGCCGCCGGCCCCAGCCCGTCGCTGCGCCGCCCCGGCCCGCGCCGCAACGCCTCACCGTCGACCGTCGCCGCGCCACCCCGCCCCACGCCGCACCTCGCCGTCGCCGTCGCCGTCCCCGACACCTTCGCCGTGAGCAGTTCATAGATTTTTTTGTTAGATGTGTAGTTCATAGATTTTTCTGTTAGATTTTTTTCATATTGTGTAATTAATTTGTTTATATTGTGTTAGATTTTTTTTCTGTTAATAGATTTTTTTCATATTGTGTAATTAATTTGTTTATATTGTATGTTCATATTATATGCAAAGATCGAATATGTCAAATTTTTATGATTTTTTCTGTTCATAGAATTTTTATGATTTTTTTCTGTTGTAATTTTGTTCATAGAATTTTAATGATTTTTTGTTCATAGTATTTTCTTTGTCAATTTATTGTGTACGCATAGGAAAATTATGAATGATAGAAGTCATTTATGAATATGTTCATATTTAGAATAGAGAAAAAAGGAAAAAATAAAAAGAGAAAGTGTTTAATATAATTAGTTAGAAAAATAATAGAACTATAGTTAAACTAGTTTATTTTTAGTAAGTACTACTTTATTTTATTTATAGTAAGTGTTTCATATATAGTTGAACTAGCTAGTTGATTTAATAAACTACTTTATTTTACTATATATAGAAGTAGTTTGTTTTTAGTAAGTACTACTTTATTTATTTATAGTAAGTGCTTAGTAGTTGAACTAGTTGATTTAATTAATAAACTACTTTATTTAACTATATATAGAAGTAGTTCCCGCATCGACGTCGGCGATGCCTATCCCGCATCCTCATCGTCGTCGACACGGCGGTGAAGGCCTGCTTGATCAGGGCCATGTTCGGGACTGGGCTCCGCCGGGCTGGTATTGGGAGGTGGTACCTTCCGGGGGACGTAGGTTGGTGAGGAGGCAACCCGTTGTTGACCCGATCCTTCTTTGGTGGCGGTCGCGTGGGTCAGTGACGGTGCCGAGGCTTCCGGACACCGCGGAGGTGGTATGCCATCAGTCAGCGAGGAGGACGAGCACATCCGTCGCTACATGGTTGTCTTGGAGGGTAGGTTCGACAAAACCTGGCAGGTTCTTCAGAGATCTTGCTGGAGCTATGATCCTGTGATGGTTCCTTATCTTTGGGTGTCCACCGCCCGCGACGATACCTGTCGGGCGCTACGGTTCTAGCTGTATTAGTGATGCTATATGTATGATAGTATTCGAGGAGTATTAGTGATAATATTCGACGATCTACGGACACAAGAGATGATGTACTTTTGCTCATAATTGAATGCATGCTAATTTGAATACTACTTTATTTTATGATTTCGTTTTGCTTATTGAATGCTCATATTGGAAAAGTACTACTACTTTGAATGCAAAAATTGGAGAGCACTATGCAGAATCTAGGAGCCCCCTCCATCATCCACACCGTCGTGAGGGTAGCTTCTCCTTCATTCCCGTGTGCTAGACAATTTGGTGTAATAATGCACTCGGGAATGAAAGGAGGAGCTACGTACCATCACCGATAGTCAACCCGTGATTAATAATAATGATCTAATTTAGGTTTTTAGTACATATATTTAATTGTACAAGTTTAATATTTGAATTATGAACATAGCCCGGAAATGTCGTACTCGGATGACGAAAACCGCCCGGGGGAGTGCGACTGGTGCCACGACGACCGAGGTATGTGCGACAGGTTCATTGAGCTAGACGAAGATCCGCGCTTCAGCATTAAGCTCGAGAAGACCTTCGATGCTCATACGGTATGCAACGACGATAATATTTTTTTCGTAATTATGCACGACTTCAACTATTTTAACGTGTATTTTTCATCTTTTCCAATTCGACTAGCTTATCCCATGCTATGCAAGACGCTATGTCTTGGAGAGGATGGGTTTTGAAGACCATGAAAGTATGGAAACCAAAAAAATTCTCCTAAGGACCCATCATGGTGTGGATTTTAAAGTAAAGCTGTACAATGCTGAGAGTGTAACCCATTTTGGTTGCAAAAATTGGGAAGCACTTTACAAGATGTATGGTTTTGATGAGGGTATGCTTGTCACCATGGATCTTGGTGATCCTACAATCGAGCAAGACAATATGGAGATTTGGGTCCTTGTGGATACACCTCCAATTCTTCCCCCATGTGAGCTTAATATAGTTATTAAGTAATTTATATTGTTTATTTCAAAATAGTTGACAGCTTATTTCCATTGACAGCTTATTTTCATTCTTCAAAGAATGTGCAGAAGATGGTAGACAAAACCCACTACACCGATGGCTCCGAATTAACTTATAAGGAGAAAAATCATCTAATCGCATTTTGTACTTTTCTTGAAAATTACAATGTCTACAATCGAACTCCTCAACATTATGGTCAATACGTGCCACTATTGCACGTGTTGAACTACGGTAACTACCATGGACATACCCTGGTAAGATTTTTTACTATTACGACATCCGTGCATGTTTTTGCATACTTCTAAAACTAGTACAACATTGCTAACTACGAAGTTATTACTATGTTTTTCAACAGATAATCCTGAATGATTGTGTGCCTCATCTGATGTATACGCACGGTAGCCTTCATGTTTTGAACATACAACCAGGTCGTCCTACGAATCTCAACTGTCCATACCGGATTTCTAAAAGAAATGGAGACATGACAATCAAAGAATGGAAAAAATGTATGGATAGTCGTAAGGAGCTTCTTGTAAGCAAAAGGAAACGAATTGCAAGAATTTGAGACAGGATGATCTCCATTCTTCATAATGGAGAGTCAGGGTCTATATTGTTTTATGCTATTTTACCGTAAGGGTGTTTAGGTCCTACCTGATACTGATGATCATGTGCTAAGAACAATTATGTAGGGTTGGGTTCGATGACTATGAGGATGATGATCGTATGACTTATTATTAATAACGGGTAGAAATTGTATGATGATGCATGATTAGTAGGACTTGTTATTATATATGATGATGTATGATGCGAGCATGCATGAGTTCTTATATATCAGCGGGTGAAATGAACATAGCAGTAGCGTTGGTAAACCAAGGATGAAGATATAAGAGAGGACACTTCTCTCTATTAGCTAGCTAATAACAACCTAAAAATAACCCCCAAAACCCCTAAACCAGCCACTTTTTTTTTAAAAAAAAAAAGAAAAACCTCAGCTCCAGCCAGCTGCTGACGCGTGGAAGCCTTTTGGTCCCAGTTTATGTCACCAACCGGGACCAAAGGTGAAGGAAATATGCCCTAGAGGCAATAATAAAGTTATTATTTATTTCCTTATATCATGATAAATGTTTATTATTCATGCTAGAATTGTATTAACCGGAAACATAATACATGTGTGAATATATAGACAAACAGAGTGTCACTAGTATGCCTCTACTTGACTAGCTTGTTAATCAAAGATGGTTATGTTTCCTAACCATGGACAAAGAGTTGTTATTTGATTAACGGGATCACATCATTAGTTGAATGATATGATTGACATGACCCATTCCGTTAGCTTACCACCCGATCGTTTAGTATGTTGCTATTGCTTCCTTCATGACTTATACATGTTCCTATGACTACGAGATTATGCAACTCCCGTTTACCGGAGGAACACTTTGTGTGCTACCAAACGTCACAACGTAATTGGGTGATTATAAAGGTGCTCTACAGGTGTCTCCAAAGGTACTTGTTGGGTTGGCGTATTTCGAGATTAGGATTTGTCACTCCGAATGCCGGAGAGGTATCTCTGGGCCCTCTCGGTAATACTCATCACCTAAGCCTTGCAAGCATGTAACTAATGAGTTAGTTATGAGATGACGTATTACGGAACGAGTAAAGAGACTTGCCGGTAACGAGATTGAACTAGGTATTGGATACCGACGATCAAATCTCGGGCAAGTAACATACTGATGACAAAGGAAACAAAGTATGTTGTTATGCGGTTTGACCGATAAAGATCTTCGTAGAATATGTAGGAACCAATATGGGCATCCAGGTCCCGCTATTGGTTATTGACCGAGAATGGTTTTAGGTCATGTCTACATAGTTCTCGAACCCGTAGGGTTCGCACGCTTAACATTTCGATGACAGTTTTATTATGAGTTTATAAGTTTGTTCGGAGTCCTGGATGTGATCACGGACATGACGAGGAGTCTCGGAATGGTCGAGACATAAAGATTGATATATTGGATGACTCTATTCGGACACCGGAAAGGTTCCGGGAGTTTTCGGAGAAAACCGGAGTACCGAAGGGTTACCGGACCCCCCCCCCCCCCCCCCCCCGGGAAGTAATGGGCCCTATTGGAGAAAGAGAGGGGCCGACCAGGGCAAGTGGCGCGCCCCCTCCCCTTGAGTCCGAATAGGACAAGGATGGGGGGGGGGGGCGGCGCCCCCCTTGCCTTCCCCGTCTCCTACTCCTTCCTTCCCCCTCCTTCTTGGATTAGGAAAGGAGGGGGGAAACCTACTTGGAGTAGGTTTCCCCCTCCTAGGGCGCGCCTCCCCTTAGGCCGGCCCCCTCCTCCCTCCCTCCTTTATATACGGGGGCGGGGGGCACCCCATAGACACACAAGTTGATCTACGGATCGTTCCTTAGCCGTGTGTGGTGCCCCCTTCCACCATATTCCACCTCGGTCATATCGTCGCAGAGTTTAGGCGAAGCCCTGCGCCGGTAGAACATCATCATCGTCACCACGCCGTCGTGCTGACGGAACTCATCTCCGGAGCTCGGCTGGATCGGAGGGCCGGAGATCGTCATCGAGCTGTACGTGTGCTGAACTCGGAGGCTCCGTACGTTCGGTGCTTGGATCGGTCGGATCGTGAAGACGGACGACTACATCAACCGCGTTGTGCTAAGGCTACCGCTTACGGTCTACGATGGTACGTGGACGAACACTCTCCCCTCTCGTTGCTATGCCATCACCATGATCTTGCGTGTGCGTAGGAATTTTTTTGAAATTACTACGTTCCCCAACAGTGGTATCAGAGCCTAGGTTTTTATGGTTTGATGTTATATGCACGAGTAGAACACAAGTGAGTTGTGGACGATATAAGTCATACTGCCTACCAGCATGTCATACTTTGGTTCGGCGGTATTGTTGGATGAAGCGGCCCGGACCGACATTACGCATACGCTTACGCGAGACTGGTTCTACCGACGTGCTTTGCACACAGGTGGCTGGCGGGTGTCAGTTACTCCAACTTTAGTTGAACCGAGTGTGGCTACGCCCGGTCCTTGCGAAGGTTAAAACGGAGTCTATTTGACAAACTATCGTTGTGGTTTTGATGCGTAGGTGAGATTGGTTCTTTCTAAGCCCGTAGCAGCCACGTAAAACTTGCAACAACAAAGTAGAGGACGTCTAACTTGTTTTTGTAGGGCATGTTGTGATGTGATATGGTCAAGATATGATGAGATATAATTTGTTGTATGAGATGATCATGTTTTGTTGAAGTTATCGGCAACTGGCAGAAGCCCTATGGTTGTTTCTTTGGTGCATAAGATGCAAGCGCCAAATAATTGCTTTACATTATCGCTATGTGATAGCAATAGTTGCAAGAGCAATAGTTGGTGAGACGACCACGTGACGACACATTGATATAGATCAAGATGATGGAGATCATGGTGTCATGCTGGTGACGATGGAGATCATGACGATGCTTTGGAGATGGAGATCAAAGGCACAAGATGATGATGGCCATATCATGTCACATATTTTTGATTGCATATGATGTTTATCTTTTATACATCTTATTTTGTTTTGATTGACGGTAGCATTATAAGATGATCTCTCACTAATTATCAAGAAGTGTTCTCCCTGAGTATGCACCGTTGCTTAAGTTCGTCGTGCCCAGACACCACGTGATGATCAGGTGTGATAAGCTCTACGTCCATCTACAACGGGTGCAAGCCAGTTTTGCACACGCGGAATACTCAGGTTAAACTTGACGAGCCTAGCATATGTAGATATGGCCTCGGAGCACGGAGACCGAAAGGTCGAGCGTGAATCATATAGTAGATATGATCAACATAGCGATGTTCACCATTGAAAACTACTCCATCTCACGTGATGATCGGTTATGGTTTAGTTGATTTGGATCACGTGATCACTTAGATGACTAGAGAGATGTCTGTCTAAGTGGTAGTTCTTAAGTAATATGATTAATTGAACTTAAATTTATCATGAACTTAGTCCTGGTAGTATTTTGCAAATTATGTTGTAGATCAATAGCTCGCGTTGTTGTTTTCATATGTTTATTTTGATATGTTCCTAGAGAAAATTGTGTTGAAAGATGTTAGTAGCAATGATGCGGATTGGATCCGTGATCTGAGGTTTATCCTCATTGCTGCACAGAAGAATTATATCCTTAATGCACCGCTAGGTGACAAACCTATTGCAGGAGCAGATGCAGGCGTTATGAACGTTTGGCTAGCTCAAAAGGATGACTACTTGATAGTTTAGTGCACCATGCTTAAACGGCTTAGAATCGGGACTTCAAAGATGTTTTGAACATCATGGACCATATGAGATGTTCCAAGAATTGAAGTTAATATTTCAAGCAAATACCCGAGTTGAGAGATATGAAGTCTCCAACAAGTTCTATAGCTAAAAGATGGAAGACAATCGCTCAACTAGTGAGCATGTGCTCAGATTGTCTGGATACTACAATCGCTTGAATCAAGTGGGCGTTAATCTTCCAGATAAGATAGTGATTGACAGAATTCTCTAGTCACCGTCACCAAGTTAGTAGAACTCGTGATGAACTATAATATGCAAGGGATGATGAAAATGATTCCCGAGTTTTTTCATGATGATGAAATCGATGAAGGTAGAAATCAAGAAAGAAAATCAAGTGTTGATGGTTAACAAGACCACTAGTTTCAAGAGAAGGGCAAAGGGAAAGAAAGGGAACTTCAAGTGGAGAGACAAGCAAGTTGTCACTCCTGCGAAGAAGCCCAAAGCTGGACCATAGCCTGAAACTGAGTGTTTACACTGCAAAGGAAATGGTCACTGGAAGCGGAAATGCCCTGAATATTTGGTGGATAAGAAGGATGGCAAAGTGAACAAGGGTATATTTGATATACAGATTATTGATGTGTGCCTTACTAGTGTTTATAGTAGCCCCTGAGTATTTGATACTTGTTCGGTTGCTAAGATTAGTAACTCGAAACAGGAGTTACAGAATAAACAGAGACTAGTTGAAGGGAAAGTGACGATGAGTGTTGGAAGTAGTTCCAAGATTGATATGATCATCATCGCACACTCCCTATACTTTCGGGATTAGTGTTAAACCTAAATAAATGTTATTTGGCGTTTGCGTTAAGCATGAATATGATTTGATCATGTTTATTGCAATACGGTTGTTCATTTAAAATCAGAGAATAATTGTTGTTCTGTTTACATGAATAAAACCTTCAATGGTTATACACCCAATGAAAATAGTTTGTTGGATCTCGATCGTAGTGATACACATATTCATAATATTGAGGCCAAAAGATGCAAAGTTAATAATGATAGTGCAACTTATTTGTGGCACTGCCGTTTGGGTCATATCGGTGTAAAGCGCATGAAGAAACTCCATAAAGATGGATTTTCGGAATCACTGGGTTATGAATCATTTGATGCTTGCGAACCATGCCTTTTAGGCAAGATGACTAAGACTCCATTCTCCGGAACAGTGGAGCGAGCAACTGACTTATTGGAAATAATACATACTGATGTATGCGATCCGATGAGTGTTAAGGCTCACGGCGGGTATCGTTATTTTCCGACCTTCACAGATGATTTGAGTAGATATGGGTATATCTACTTGATGAAACATAAGTCTGAAATAGTTGAAAGGTTCAAAGAATTTCAGAGTGAAGTGGAAAAATCATCGTAACAAGAAAAAAAAAGTTTCTACGATCTGATCGCGGAGACAAATATTTGAGTTACGAGTTTGGTCTTCAATTAAAACAATGTGGAATAGTTTCACAGCTCACGCCACCTGGAACACCACAACGTTATGGTGTGTCTGAATGTCGTAACCGCACTTTATTGGATATGGTGCGATCTATGATGTCTCTTACTGATTTACCAATATTGTTTTGGGGTTATGCATTAGAGACAGCTGCATTCACATTAAAAGGGCACCATCTAAATCCGTTGAGACGACAACATATGAACTGTGGTTTAGCAAGAAACCCAAGGTGTCGTTTCTTAAAGTTTGGGGCTGCGATGCTTATGTGAAAAAGTTTCATCCTGATAAGCTCGAACCCAAATCGGAGAAGTGCGTCTTCATAGAATACCCAAAGGAAATAGTTGGGTACACCTTCTATCACAGATCCGAAGGCAAGATATTCGTTGCTAAAAATGGATCCTTCCTAGAGAAGGAGTTTCTCTTGAAAGAAGTGAGTGGGAGGAAAGTAGAACTTGATGAGGTAATTGTACCTGTTCCCTTATTGGAAAGTAGTTCATCTCAGAAATCAGTTCCTGTGACAAATACACAAATTAGTGAGGAAGCTAATGATATTAATCATGAAACTTCAGATCAAGTTATTACAGAACCTCGTAGGTCTTCTAGAGTAAGATCCGCACCAGAGTGGTGTAGTAATCATGTTCTGGAAGTCATGTTACTAGACCATGATGAACCTACGAACTATGAGGAAGCGATGATGAGCCCAGATTCCGCGAAATGGCTCGAGGCCATAAAATCTGAGATATGATCCATGTATGAGAACAAAGTATGGACTTTGATTGACTTGCTCAATGATCAGCAAGCCATGTTAAATGAATGGATCTTCAAGAGGAAGACGGACACTGATAGTAGTATTACTATCTACCAAGCTCGACTTGTTGCGAAAGGTTTTCAACAAGTTCAAGGTGTTGAATACGATGAGATTTTCTCACTCGTATCGATGCTTAAGTCTGTCTAAATCATGTTAGCAATTGCCACATTTTATGAAATCTGGCAAATGGATGTCAAAACTGCATTCCTTAATGGATTTATTAAAGAAGAGTTGTATATGATGCAACCAGAAGGTTTTGTCAATCCTAAAGGTGCTAACAAAATGTGCAAGCTCCAACGATCCATCTATGGACTGGTGCAAGCATCTCGAAGTTGGAATATACGCTTTGATAAGTTGATCAAAGCATATAGTTTTATATGGACTTATGATGAAGCCTGTATTTACAATAAAGTGAGTGGGAGCACTACAGCCTTTCTGATTAGTATATGTGAGTGACATATTGTTGATCAGAAATGATGTAGAATTTTTCTGCAAAGCATAAAGGAGTGTTTTAAAGGAGTTCTTTAAAAAGAAAAGACCTCAGTAAAAGCTACTTACATATTGAGCATCAAGATCTATTGAGATAGATCAAGACGCTTGATAAGATTTTCAATGAGTACATACCTTGGCAAGATTTTGAAATAGTTCAAAATGGAACAGTCAAAGAAAGAGTTCTTGCCTGTGTTGCAAAGGTATGAAATTGAGTAAGACTCAAATCCCGACCACAGCAGAAAATAGAAAGAGAATGAAAAGTCATTCCCTATGCCTCAGTCATAGGTTCTTTAAAGTATGCTATGCTATGTACCATACCTATTGTATACCTTGCTCTGAATTTGGCAAGGGAGTACAATAGTGATCTAGGAGTAGATCACTGGACATTGGTCAAGAATATCCTTAGTAAGGACTAAGGAGATGTTTCTCGATTATGGAGGTGATAAAAGAGTTTGTTGTAAAAGTTACATCAGTGCAAACTTTTACACTGATCCAGATGACTCTAAGTCTCAACCTGGATACATATTGAAAGTGGGAGCAATTAGCTAGAGTAGCTCCGTGCAGAGCATTGTGGACATAACATATTTGCAAAATACATACGGATCTGAATGTGAAAGACCCGTTGACTAAGATTCTCTCACAAGCAAAACATGATCACACCTAAGTACTCTTTGGGTGTTAATCACATAGCGATGTGAACTAGATTACTGAATCTAGTAAACCCTTTGGATGTTGTTCACATGGCGATGTGAACTATGGGTGTTAATCACATGATGATGTAAACTATCGATGTGAATCACATGGTGATGTGATCTAGATTATTGACTCTAGTGCAAGTGGGAGACTGAAGGAAATATGCCCTAGAGGAAATAATAAAGTTATTATTTATTTCCTTATATCATGATAAATGTTTATTATTCATGCTAGAATTGTATTAACCGGAAACATAATACATGTGTGAATATATAGACAAACAGAGTGTCACTAGTATGCCTCTACTTGACTAGCTTGTTAATCAAATATGGTTATGTTTCCTAACCATGGACAAAGAGTTGTTATTTGATTAACGGGATCACATCATTAGTTGAATGATCTGATTGACATGACCCATTCCGTTAGCTTACCACCCGATCGTTTAGTATGTCGCTATTGCTTCCTTCATGACTTATACATGTTCCTATGACTATGAGATTATGCAACTCCCGTTTACCGGAGGAACACTTTGTGTGCTACCAAACGTCACAATGTAACTGGGTGATTATAAAGGTGCTCTACAGGTGTCTCCAAAGGTACTTGTTGGGTTGGCGTATTTCGAGATTAGGATTTGTCACTCCGAATGTCGGAGAGGTATCTCTGGGCCCTCTCGGTAATACTCATCACCTAAGCCTTGCAAGCATGTAACTAATGAGTTAGTTATGAGATGACGTATTACGGAACGAGTAAAGAGACTTGCCGGTAACGAGATTGAACTAGGTATTGGATACCGACGATCAAATCTCGGGCAAGTAACATACTGATGACAAAGGGAACAAAGTATGTTGTTATGCGGTTTGACCGATAAAGATCTTCGTAGAATATGTAGGAACCAATATGGGCATCCAGGTCCCGCTATTGGTTATTGACCGAGAATGGTTTTAGGTCATGTCTACATAGTTCTCGAACCCGTAGGGTCCGCACGCTTAACGTTTCGATGACAGTTTTATTATGAGTTTATAAGTTTTGATGTACCGAAGTTTGTTCGGAGTCCCGGATGTGATCACGGACATGACGCGGAGTCTCGGAATGGTCGAGACATAAAGATTCCGGCAGTTTTCGGAGAAAACCGGAGTACCGGAGGGTTACCGGAACCCCCCCCCCCCCCCCCCCCGGGAAGTAATGGGCCTTGATGGGCCCTATTGGAGAAAGAGAGGGGCCGGCCAGGGCAAGTGGCGCCCCCCCTCCCCTTGAGTCCGAATAGGACAAGGAAGGGGGGGGGGGCGGCGCCCCCCTTGCCTTCCCCCTCTCCTAGTCCTTCCTTCCCCCTCCTTCTTGGATTAGGAAAGGAGGGGGGAAACCTACTTGGAGTAGGTTTCCCCCTCCTAGGGCGCGCCTCCCCTTAGGCCGGCCCCTCCTCCCTCCCTCCTTTATATACGGGGCCGGGGGGCACCCCATAGACACACAATTTGATCTACGGATCGTTCCTTAGCCGTGTGCGGTGCCCCCTTCCACCATATTCCACCTCGGTCATATCGTCGCGGAGTTTAGGCGAAGCCCTGCGCCGGTAGAACATCATCATCGTCACCACGCCGTCGTGCTGACGGAACTCATCTCCGGAGCTTGGCTGGATCGGAGGGCCGGAGATCGTCATCGAGCTGAACGTGTGCTGAACTCGGAGGCTCCGTACGTTCGGTGCTTGGATCGGTCGGATCGTGAAGACGTACGACTACATCAACCGCGTTGTGCTAAGGCTTCCGCTTACGGTCTACGAGGGTACGTGGACGAACACTCTCCCCTCTCGTTGCTATGCCATCACCATGATCTTGCGTGTGCGTAGGAATTTTTTTGAAATTACTACGTTCCCCAACAAAAGGCCCCCCTGCCTGGGCTGCCCGCAGCGGCCACGTGGATGCCAATCTGTCCCGGTTCGTGTAAGAACCGGGACTAAAGGGTGCATGCATTAGTAACGACCTATTAGTCCCGGTTCAAGAACCGGGACTAAAGGCCCTTATGAACCGGGACAAATGCCCTGTTTTCTACTAGTGATATAGCGCGCGCGAACCGCTCCAGCATGCGCTGCAAAAAAAAGGCGCGCGCGCTCAGCACAAACAACATATGCACTCCAAACAAAACCACAAAGATAAAAAATCAACAATAAATAGTTCAATTTTATGACAACTCAAACAAATAGTCTATCGAGTCAAGCGTACTTAGAACCTGCGAGTTTTGTTCATCCCCAAAAGCCTTGCGGCGTCTTCAGCATTGGGGGATCTCAAATACTCCGGGCCAAACACTTACACCATTCCGACTGCAAAGCGCTTGACACGCATGATGGCTTGACTCTCACCCATGGCCAAGTGGTCATCAACTAGATCAGCCGGAATACCGTATGCCAACATACGGAAAGCGGCTGTCACCTTCTGAATGGTGCTATGCCCGAGTTCTCCGGCGGCATTCCTCCTTTGCTGAAAAAGTCGATGATGACTCGCCAGTTTCTTTGCAATGCGCCTGAACAACACGGTGCTCATCCTAAACCGGCGCCGGAAGTATGACTCGGGGTACACGGGATTATCCACAAAATAGTGCCGCATCAATCTGTCGGCATCGATCTTATCCCTCCAAATTTTTATGCAGATCCATAACCGAACCACCGTGCTTCGGTTTTTTTTATGTGCATGGCGAGGATCATTGCAATGTCCTCCTCCTCTTCAATATCAAATTCTTCTTCGAAAGAATCATATGACGAACTCATCTACAATGTTGAATTTAAACTAATCTATAAAACTACAAACAACATGCACCAAATTCATGTAAAAAAAATTGGAGTTAAAGTAATACATACCTTGCAAGCATTTTGTCAAACACCTCGCAGCCGGGCACTGTTCGTCGGAGGAATAGTGCGCGCGAGGGGCGGCGGTGACTAGAGGGAGACGGAGGAAGCAGCGGTGGCACGGGGATACGCCGGGAAGCGCCGTCGGGTCGCCGGAGCAAATGGGGTGGTGCGGGCGGCGACGCCAGCGCCTGGATTGGGGGTAGGAGGAAGTCGCGGGGCAGGACTCGAGCGTGCAGTGCGCGGGAGCGGGCGCACGATGCAGTTTCGTCCCACGCGCTGAACCACCTATGCCGCACGCGCGTTTTTTGCGCCTCCGCTGGATCGCCCGGAGCGGCTGCGCGTGTGCAAAAAGCAGAATTTTTCTAGCGCGACGCTTATATCGCACGACTGTTGGATATGCTTTAAGAATGGGAGCGCCAGAGGTCTGTCAAAGTAGCCTGAACACCAGCATGAGGAAGGGATCAATGGATGCCAATCCCAAACCTTGTCTCCGTTGGTGCTGCCCAGATCTTCAATTAGGTAGAGCAAGCTCCCACTATCGCCCCACCATGTATTGGGGTTGATCATGTGCATCTTGTTTTCGACGACCATTGCTGCTTTGTTGCCAAAAATAGGCCATCGTGGCTGTGAGACATGGCGGTGATCTTTACCGTCTTTGTGTCATTGATGAGAATGCCGACAATGTTCTCAAGTACTCCCTTCATAAAGATGTAAACACTTTTTTATTTCTTTATGAAGGGAGTAGCAAATAGCTTGGGATGAAGGGGCTGATGGCGGGACTACATAGAGCGACGATGCTACTGCCCTAGGAGGCAAATTGCGTTCGCCGACGGTTGAAAGCGGCATGCGGAGAACCGGCGTATTCAGGATGCACTCCACACATCCATCTAGACCATTGTCCGGCGACCGAGGTCCAACTTTTGGATGTCATACCCATGCTTGTGGTCTTCGAGCACCACATATAGGTGATGCTTTGTCATCGCGTCCTGGCGGTATACCTTGTCGTGCGTCTCACAAATGGAGTTTGAGACGCATCCTGACGGTGGACCTCGTTGTGCGTCTCACAATTGGAGTTTGAGACGGAAGATCCGATTGATCATGTGGCTTTCAGGCAGTATGCAAGAGACGAGGGACTGAAGTAGACCAGGGAACGATCTCCACGCCCACATCATACGCCCTCGGCCGGCCGATGTCCAGGGTTTCGGAGGATTGACCCACTCTGTAATGAATGGTTGATCGATCCCAACCCTCTCAGCAAATATGCACGATTCATGGTTCACACTAGTGTGACTTTTTCTTTCACCATTTCATTTGACTTGACACGATTCATATAAATTTTAGGTATATGAAAATACGGAAATCTCCCCTTCAACCGTCTAAAAATAATGCACATATCTCTCAGCTCATCTGCTTGGCACGTGCCCAGTGAGGGCCTACACACATCACTATGGCCGCAACTCTTCCCGACTTCTAGCCCATTCCTCCCCATAGCCAGGAAATCGTCTCAATCTTTAACCGAAGATCTCGCCCGGGATGGCCGAAGGATGGTTCATGTTGCAATGGATGACCGCAACATGTTTATTCTTGGACTTTTCGGTTGTTGTATTTGAGGGTAGAATCGTGCAAAACTATTGGCCGTTTACATATGAATACTAGCAGTTGTGAGCACTCAACGCTGAGTACTATTCATGTGGACTGTACAAAACCTCCCCAAGCTTGAGGTAAAGCCTCATGTTTGGATTGATAAAATTTAGGGAAACGTTTTCAGACGGCAGGCCGGCGGAACGCTCCGCCGATCCAACACGCGTCACTCGATCTTTAGATCGTATGCCTCATGTCTCACGTCCCTCGCGTAGAAACCACGCTTTTTGGTGGCCCCACGTCCCCGCAGCCTGCCTTATCTACTTTGACTTGTCCTCCTCCACACATCTTCTTCCTCAAAACACATCTCTTCTTCTCTCTCTCAAACAAGCCACAGTTCATGGCGATGCACGGTCCAGGAAGGAGGCTGCAACCAGTGCTGGAGGAGGCTGCGACCGACCATGAGACCGCAGGACAGCGAGGATGGGGCAACGCTCCTCCGCTCCTCCGAGGAAAACTGATGTCGCAGTTTTTGCTACATGCTTCAACCAGCGTTGGAATTTGCTACAAATGGCATCGCATACTGCTGCCACCGGTGTCATGTTTTGCTACAATGCACATGTGGCGTCGTGTTTTTGTTACAACCAGTTTCGCATTTTGCTACAACTGGTTTCATTTTTTGCTACATATGTCCACGGTTCAGTTGTGATTTTGCGACGGTGGCAATGGCTTTTTTGCTGCAACCGTAATAGATTTTTGCTACGTCTGGCAACAATTTTTGCTACATCCTGCAACGGCAAGCTACAACCGCTAGCGGTGATGACAACTTTTTTGCTGCAACCATTGTCTCCGTTTGCTACGACCGATAACGAAATTTGCTACCAATGAAGGCGAGCAAGATTTGCGACCAGCGAGTGCGCCGACGAGGGGTTCTGGCGAGCGCACCGATTAGCAGCTCCGGAGGCGAGCGAGATTTTCGACCGGCGAGCGCGCCGACGAGCGGCTCCGACGAGTGCGCCGACAAGCAGCTCCGGAGGCGAGCAAGATTTCCGACCGGCGAGTGCGTCGACGAGCGGCTCCGGCGAGTGCGCCGACGAGTGGCTCCAGCGAGCGCTAGCGGGAGGAGGTGAGAGGTCATGGAGGTGTACGCAAGCGAGGAGGGGATTTTCCTTTTTTTTTTCTTCTTCCCTAAATCTGATGGTTACAAGTGCCTGTATTCGACGCTAGGGCGCTGACCGGCCGGCGCCTAGCAGTGGCCTAAAATTTATGGATGTCTCTAATGACAACATGAAATTCGTGTAGTGGCATATATTTTTTTTCCATGAAAGCAAAATGGCAATCCCTTCGTTTCTTTTTAGTATGCACATATATTTTGTCTGACGTCAAGGTCCTCGCAACTTTCTGAGAAAAATATCAACATCCACAATATGAAATCATTATCATTTGAGTCATCATGAAATTAATGTTCATACTATATAACTTTTGTATTGGAGATTTCAATATTTTTAAATATAAATTTGGTCAAACTTTGTGTAGTTTGACTTCAAACAAATCTTATATACTGAGTAAAATTAAACAAAGGGAGTACTTATATGGGGGAATTTATTGAACCAAGTTCTAACATCTCCTCCAAGTGAAAAAGGGAATAACTTAAGTATAAAGTGTGGAATGTCAATACCTTTTTTCATAAATAGTTTAGCAAGATATTCAACTTTATGGATATGATCAAAACATTTGCATGCTCTCATCCTTGAAAGCTAAGAGATACATTAATTTGAATAACTTCAGCCTCCACAGGAAAATTGTAAGCATGACATTTAACATAAATGAGAGAGTCTCAAAATTCATCATCGGGTAAAAACATGTCGCCTAAATAACTTTTTCTAACAATCTTATCAAATCATCTGGATCATTACCAGTGTCATATTCTCTCCTTACCAATCGTGCCGCGTGTGGACTTTGGTACGTGCTGACAATAGTATTTTTGTTATATCTTGGAAAACAAGGTATTTCTCTTTGTCATGTGTCTTATTGTTTCTTCCTAAGCAGGGGTGGTGGAGAATCCTAAAAACTGTCAAGAATTGAGCTATTATGTGCCCGTGGCAATTAAAAACAAGGCAGATCATCTTTGCTCACATTTGTGATTGGTATTGAAGACACCTCTGGTTATTAGAAGTGGCTGAAGGCAAATCCCCTCTCCCGGCCTATATGGCTGTTTGTACACACAAGGGTCCACCATGCCTCTCTGGTGGCATCCTACAGGCCCTCAAGATCTCAGATGATGGAGATCCACCCCCTCCGCCCAGAAGCGAGCCTTCGTGAGTCCGTCTTCAAGAAGGCCAAAATGGCTCCATCTGCTGCATGCCTTGTATTGCTCTGAAAAATCTTGTGCTACCCTGTTATCCTCCTACCCTGAGCTTGTATGT
Source organism: Triticum timopheevii (assembly GCA_963921465.1). Taxonomy (NCBI): domain Eukaryota; kingdom Viridiplantae; phylum Streptophyta; class Magnoliopsida; order Poales; family Poaceae; genus Triticum; species Triticum timopheevii. The sequence continues at coordinate 623,809,864 of OY997270.1, read as the reverse complement.
TTGTTAGCTTTGTTTCCCTGATGGCCTCATCTTAAAAAAATGATACAAATTAAGTATGAAAAGACTCTATTTTTTGAGTGGGAGTAGAAAAGACTCTTGTCAAAATTTTACACAACGTGCACATCCCAAACCGCAACACCATAACTACTAAATTATCCAACATCCATAGAATTTTAAAAGTAGCGCAATAGGGGCCTTCAGTACTGTATTTGCAAAAAACGACAACAATTCTAATGCATTGAAAACACCCGCCAAAAAAAATGTAATGCATTAAAAAACAAAATCAGAGTGTGATGACATGCTTCAACTATAATTAAGATGTTATAATACGCGGGGGGTCAAAGGGATGTCTAGGAAATATCTTAGGCATAGAACTATGAATTGGATTGAATATTAATGTTAGCTTAAGTCGAATATATAACATCCTGCTAACTTCTATACTTCTATAGTAATTTTACTTCATAATTTCAATTTTGTGAAATTAGTTGTTGGAGTCCATTGGAATGGACATCTTCCAAGTGAAAAACACAACAACATTATTCCTACCGTTAACTCCACCAGTGACTATAGATTATTCTTGATCTTTTTTGTCCAGCAAATTTTGTGCCATAATTGTTACTTTTATCTTCTACAAAACCACATGGAAAATCTACCAGAAGTCGGAAAAAAATTATATTGACTAAAATAGTGATATTTGGGAATTAACATATTGCTCCAATTGTCCAAGAATCAAAAGGAAAAATTAGAAGAAATGCAAAAAACAAAAACCAACATCGAAATTCCATATCCTGAATTTCAATCAAGACCTTGATTCTGCAGTAATATAATTCAAACAAGGTTGGGCGACTATGCAAACTACATCCAGAACACTTGAGCATCAAAATCATTATTGTACCTAGGAACATCATAAGTGCAAGCCGGCTGATGAGCCATGGCCACTGGCTCACCGTCCTTCCCACGCTCGACATGGAAACTGGTAAGCCGCAGCAGCCACTCGTCGCCCTCGTAGAAGCTCCCCTTGGGCCGCAGGTGCTCCATGAGGCAGTATTCAGTGCAGCCTTTGCCCGACACCATGGGTACGATCTTAGCCTCGACGTGGTCGAAGCCAGCCGCAGCCTCCTCTTCGAAGCGAAAGAGCTTCTTCTTACCGATGATCCAATTCTCTGGGGCTGACATGACATTGCCAGCGCACAGGTGCCCGTCCGCCACGAGAGGACCATACATATCCCCATCAACACTGACGGCATGGAGGCCGACCCATGCGCCCAGATGGTCATCGTAGTGGGCTTGGCCTACAATCGGCAGGTGGCTCTTGCGGCGCTGTGTCCACCTGTTTCTCGTCCTGCTAAAAGAGAAGATAGCACCCATCACGCTCGTTTTCGTCGTCCTCACAGACACCACCATCTCATACTGTGCGTGGGCCGCCCATGCCGTGATGTATTCCGTCGAGAACGGGATCGCCGGAGGATAATGATCGCCGGAGGATAATGATAAAACTACAAACAACATGCACCAAATTCATGTAAAAAATATGAAGTTAAAGCAATACATACCTTGCAAGCGTTTTGTTAAACACCTTGTGGGAGCCGAGCGGCAGTGGGCGGCCGGGCGCTGATCGTCGGAGGAATGGCGCGCGCGAGGCGCGGCGGTGACTAGAGGGAGATGGAGGAAGCAGCGGTGGCGCGCGGATAGGCCGGGGAAGCGCCGTCGGGTCGCCGGAGCAAATGGGGTGGTGTGGGCGGTGACGCCGGCGCTTGGATTGGGGGTAGGTGGAAGTCGCGGCGCGGGACTCGAGTGTGCAGCGCGCGGGAGCGGGCGCACGAAATAAACAGCGCGCGATGCCGTTTTGCCTCGCATGCTAAACCTCTTATGCCGCGTGCATTTTTTTTGCGCCTCCGCTGGAGCGCCAAGAGCGGCTGCGCACGCGCAAAAAGCAAATCTTTTCTAGCGCGTCGCTTATATCACACGACTGTTGGAGATGCTCTAAGAGTGGGAGCGCCATAGGTCTGTCAAAGTAGCCTGCACACCAGCAACCATCTTTCGTGAGTCTTCCATTCACTTTTCATTTGCATCTTTCTACCTCACATTTCACGGTGTATCGCTTGTTGCAGTCCGAGTGAACAACTATGAAAGGCCAATGCCGTCATGTATTCCGTCGAGAACGGGATCGCCGGAGGATAATGATACCTGCTCCAGTACCAATGGGAGGAAGGGGACAATGCACGCCAATCCCAGAACTCGTCTCCGGCAGTGCCTTCAAAATCCGGATCTGTAGTCAGGCAGTGCAAGCTGCCGGTGCCGTCCTCTTCACGCTTGTGCCAGTCCCACCTCGGCTTGGAGTCCAGCATGTACAACCTTTCTCCGACGGCCATTGCTGCTTTATACCCGTACTGGAGGCCCCTTGGGAGGTGAGGCGCGACGGTGGTGACCGCCGTCTTCGTGTCGTAGATGAGGACGCCGCCGATATCGTCAGCTAGCCAACGACCATCCAACACGGGGCTGATAGGGGTATCGGTACCGATAGCGACGATGCTGCTGCCCATGGCGGCGAATTGCACGCCCTCACCGAGGGTTGTACGCGCCACACGGAGGAGCGGCGGCTCGGGGAGGTGGTGCGCGACGTCGTGCAGAAGTTCGTGGTGCTCTCCGAGGTCGAGCTTGTGGATGCCGAAGCCGTCCTCGTGGTCGTCGAGCACCACGTATAGGCGCCGCTTCCCCGTAGCGTCCTGCCGGTTGGCCTCATCGAGCGATTGCGAATCGCCATCAGAGTTGCCGGCGTATCCTCGCGAGCCGATCAGGTTGCTGTTGCCAAGAACGGCGGTCAGCTGCCTGGCATGGCGGCGCCCAGGCCGGAGACGGGTAAGGAGGAGGGGTGAGGTCGACCGAGGAACAAACGATCGCCACGCCCACATTTTACGCGGAAGGGGCCCGGCTAGGGTTTAGGAATACCGACCTATGACTATGAGGATCAATCCCAGCCCTTCTCGTTCGTTAGATTGTGCTAGCACTTGCGTGACTATAGATTTTGGGTACGTGCATATTTGCCACCAGAATTTTACCATGTCATTTTTTTCCATGAGATAATTTTACCGTGTCATTACTAGATCGGTTTGTCAAAAGAAAAATGACGTTACTAGATCGAGCTGTGCTAAATTTCATTTATTATGGAATGTTTCGGGCACCGATGCAACAAGCAGAAATTTCCAGAAATATCCGTTTTAATTCATAACAGACCAATAGAAAATTCCTCCCCGACATCATTTTTCAAAATTTAGCATTACATATCTGAATAGTTACATTTAAAATTTTCTACCTTTCAAGGGTTGAGTAGTTATTTTTAAATTTACAACTTTTCATTAAAAAATATATAGAAAAAAATGCTAATTTGTGGATGGGAGGATATCCAAATGAGGACATATACAGAGAGAAAATAATTGCCTGGTGGTTGATCACAAATTACGGCATAGCGAAAGATACTTAGTGCGTGCATGATTTTATTTTTCCAGTTTGATAGTACATATTGTCATGCAATTTTTTGACTAAGTAAAATTTTGAAGTAGACGTGCTTCACTAAGACGTGACAAATTGACTAATCCACCTCCAATTCCCAAAATAAATAAAAATCGACTAATCCATCATCAACACAAGTTTTTTTATGGTACTACACGTCTCATTTATATCATAAGGATCACGTAGATACCAACCTGGTAAAACGGAGAAGATAGTAGAATGCTAGTCTTAGCACAAAGGAACATAAGATAAGTAATAAAATTACAAACAAGGCTAAAGAATCCTCTGAGCTTGACACCGACGCCCGTCGCCTGCCTCTAGCGCCACCACAACATCCACCAAAGAAAAAAAAATGACTGATCACCTCCACACCTGAGCTCAACGCGGCTCTATTGCTGATATTGCAGCTTTGCGGAACTCCAAGGTGGCTCGCCAAAGACGAAACAATTACCGTTGAACGAATCAGACCGGGGTGTCACCCCGGACATGTCATCGAACCTTAGATCTCGCACCTCCACATGACTAACATGTCGGAGGAGAAAACAATATTTGTCGCCCACGAATCACGAACCCAGCACACGATCCATCATCTTCTAGATGTCGTTGATGTAAACAACAATCTGCATCTGCTCCCGGACTACCTCCCAAGCTCTGCACCGACGCTGGAGCAAACACCGTCGCAATGGAAGAGCCTGAGGACACAGATCCACAACGAGGATGTCGTTGCCGCCATGCCATCCTTGCTTGAATAGACTAATTTCCAAATCTGGTGCAATCCTAAGACCGTTCGCCTCATGGAGTAGGATCTGAAGAATCTTCATTCAGCCCGTCATTGCTGCCGCTAAAGTCACGACGATGAACACTCTAAAATTCTACACTACCGGAGTCGAAAATCGACACTCGGCATGGATCCGGCGACCTCACTGGCCACCAATGACCGAGGTCACCGGCGGAGGGCAGCGACGGAGGGAGACTCCTGGTGGTGGCGGGGAGTCGCCTTTTCTTTCCTTCGAACAATCTCATCCCTGAGAAGGTGAGAGCATCACCAACACATGTGAACACCGAGAGGTTCCATGGTCTCCATGTAGGTGCACGTACTAGTACCATTTGTATTGATACTGGCGACTACGGTCCCTTGGCTCGTCCCACTAATCTCCACAACGCCAACACGGAGTTTCCCTTCGTGTGTGACTGCCAGTGCTGCTGGTACCACGGCGGTGAATTGTGCTTCTGCACGTTGTACACCAGCAGCTCCATCTCTGTTGGAGTCAATTGGCATGGACATCTTTCCAAGTGAAAAACAGAACCACCGTTAACTCCGCCCGTGACTTTGGACTATTCTATAGATCTTTTCTCCAGCTAATTTTGTGCGAGGATTGTCATTTTCCTCTTCTAGAAATCATTTTGGGCATGCGAATCACCACATGGAAAATCGGCCCAAAGCTAGAAAAAATTATATTGACTAAAATGGTGATATTTGGCAATGAACGTAATATTTGCGAAAAAAGGAAAACATTGAAATTTCAGATCCTAAATTTCGATCAAGACCTCGATTCTGCAGTAATATAAATTGAACAAGCTTCTGCGACTATGCAGATTACATCCAGAACACTTGAGCAACAAAATCCTTATTGTACCTAGACACTTTGTAAGAGCGAGCCGGCCGAGGAGCCATGGTCACGGGCTCACCGTCCTCTCCACGCTCGACATGGAAACTGGTAAGCCGCAGCAGCCACTCGCCGCCCTCACTCAAGCACTCCTCGTGGTTCCCCTTGGGTCGCAGGTGCTCCATGAGGCAGTATTGTGTGCAGCCTTTGCCCGACACCATGGGCACAAGCTTGGCCTGGACGTGGCTCCAGCCAGCTGCGGCGTCCTCGTCAAAGCGAAAAAGCTTCACCTTACCGGCTTTCCACTCCTTGGGGGGCGACATGACATTGCCGGTGCAGAGGTGCCCGTCCGCCACCAGAGGAGCATCCATATCCTCGCCATTACTAATGGCGTGGAGGCCGACCCACGCGCCCAGATGGCCATCATAGTGTGCTTGGCCCACAATCGGCAGGTGCCAGTTCCGACGATGTGTCCACCTGCTTCTCATCCTGCTGAAAGTGAAGATAGCACCCGTGACGGTCGTCTTCGTGGGCTTCACAGACACCAGAATCTCGTAACGTTCGTGGGACGCATATGCCGTGATGTGTTTGGCCAAGAACGGCTGCACAGGAAGATCATCATACTCGTAGTCGCTCCAGAAGGACCAGCACCAGCGCGAGGAACGGGACAATCGCCGCCAACTCCAGAACTCGTGCCCACCCGAACACGGATCTGTGGTGAGGCAGTGCAACCCACCGCCTTTCCAGTGACCCACGGAGTCGAGCATGTACAACCTGTCCCCGACGGCCAGTGCTGCTTTGTAGCCGACGCCATCCGTTAGGCTGTCTGGGAGGTGAGCCGCGACGGTGATGGCTGCCGTCTTGGTGTCGTAAATGAGGACGCCGCCTATCTCGCTAGGTATGTAAGTAAGTATCATGTAGCACAGGGCTGATAGGCGTTCTGTTACCTATGGCGACGATGCTGCTGCCGACGGCGGCGAATTGCACGCGCTCGCCAAGGGTTGTATGAGTCACCCGGAGGACCGGCGGCTCGGGAAGGCGGTGTGCGACGTCGTGCAGAAGATCGTGGTGCTCTCCGAGTCCGAGGTCGAGCTTGTGGATGCCGAAGCCGTCCTCGTGGTCGTCGAGCACCACGTACAGGTGCCGTTTCCCCGTAGCATCCTGCCTGTTGGCCTCATCGCGCCATTGCGAATCGCCGTCCGGGTTGCCGGCATATCCTCGCGAGCCGATCAGGTTGCTGGTGCCAAGAACAGCGGTCAGCTGGCTGGCATGGGGGCGCCCAGGCCGGAGACGGGATAGGAGAAGGGGCTGAGGTCGGCTGAGGAGCAATCTCCAGGACCACATTGTAGGCCGGCGGCTGGAAGGGACGATAGGGTTTGAGAATACCGACCTAGCTACGATGAGTTAGGCCCTGTTTGTTTCATAAGTCCTAGGACTTTTTTAAGTCCCAACTTATAAGTCATAAGTCCCTACTTGTTTGTTTACAGGGACTTATAAGTCCCGAGTCCCTACCTATTTGTTTACAGAGACTTATAAGTCCATGTTGCACCACTGCAACGAGGCTCAGGAGAGGGCCTGTCCGGAGATTGGAGGCACCGCTGCAACGAACCGAGTCGGGGCGGCGACGGGGCGGCGACGGGGCGAGAAGCGGGGCGGCGACGGGGCGAGAGGCGGGGCGGCGACGGGGCGGCGACGGGGCGAGAGGCGGGGCGGCGACGGGGCGAGAGGCGGGGGCGGCGACGGGGCGAGAGGCGGGGCGGCGACGGGCCGGCGACGGGGCGAGAGGCAGGGCGGCGGCGTGCGGGGAACGAGCCTGGAACGAGCCCGGGATAAGTCCCAATAAGCTCCTCCATGAGAGTCTTATTTGATAAGTCCCAAATCACCACAATAAGTCCCAATAAGTCCCTCATGTTTGGTTTAGATGGGACTTATAGGGACTTTTTGAAGTCCCTAAACCAATAAGTCCCTGGAAACAAACACCCTCTTAATAGTCGTTGATCTTGATCGCTTGCAACCGATGGTCCATCGATCTCAGCCCTCATTTCGGTCTTGCAGATGCAGAATATTTGTCACGGCGTTTGTTGTATTGTTCTGGCACTTGCGTGACTATATACTTCCATTAAGGCCCGTTTTAGGCGCCGGCCGGCCGCCGCAAACGCCAGGCCGGTCGCAGCACAACCAGTGGATCTAGTCGAGGCGCACCGTTAGATGCGTCTCTTCCGAATCGTCTCCTTCCTTGACTTAGTCACATGGTGGGCTGTGACACATACGCCCACCCTTCTCGATGGACTCTTTTATGAGTGTGCCGGGAGGCGAGTAGTATTATATATCACTTGTATCAAGCATTTGCTAGTACTCGACGGCACAACACTTAAGTAGGGCCCAATAAGCACAGCCGATGGGTAGATTTTCTTTCCGGTTCATGCAACAGGCAGCTCTCTTCTTGGTTTTCCTCCATGAGTTTTTGCTACTGTTTTTGTGTTACTTGCTTTCAGCGATGTTTTTGTGTCAGGTTTCTTCTGGTTTTTTTGCATTTCCGTTTTTTTGCTTGATTTATTATTATTATTATTGCCCGTTTGTTTATTACCCATTTTCTTTTCTTGTTCTTCTTTCTATGCCTTCTCTCTTCCTTTCATTTCTTTTAAATTTATCTCCTTATTTGTAAAATGATCATTGGACATGAATTTTAAATCACAGAATGTACATTTCATAAATACACGATGACTATTTTATAAAAACACAATAAACTCCTTTTTGATATATGATGATTATTTTCTTAAATACAAGATAATATTTTCAAGTTAATTTTTGTTACGTGATACATTGTGTATTTAACATCTAAATTACTCTACCTGCTAGCTTGCATCAAAATACGCTGATGTCATTATCCAATTTCTAGTTCGTCAAGTATTTATTCCATTCTTAAGAATAGAGGGATTGAATCAATAGCCATTGCTAGCTAAATAAACTAGCAGCAGATCCATGTTTTTAGGCGAAGGTTGGCCAATAACTAACTTTTTATATGATTTTTAGGCCAAATATGTCTTTCTTTAACATTTTTTTAATCAGTAGCCAAATGCTATATTGCTTGTACCGATCAATAGCTAGCACACACCTGTAGAACAACTGAGAGCTACTATGACCCGATAAGCACAGCAGGCGAACTGGTTACTTTCTGGTTCATGCAACACTAGATTTCTTGTTCCCTTTCCTCCCTGATTTTTTGTTTATAATTGCATAAAGTTCCTTGTTTTTAGCGGGTTTTTTTGTGTCTGGTTTCTTCTGTTTTTTGCATGCCATTTTTTTCTTGATTTATTTTTATTAGTTTTGCATTTTCTTTATTTCCCATTTTTTTCTTATTTTCCTTTTTTTACTATTTCCTCGTCCTTTATTTTTTATTTTCACTTATTTCTCTTTTTCATTTCGAAAATAAACATTACACATGAAATTTGTATCACATAATTTATGTATTTTAAACACATGATGAATACTTTTTAACACACAATGAATATTTTTGATACTTGACGGCTATTTTCATAAATACGGTTAATATTTTCAAGTGTAGTTTATTGCATATATGTTTTTTTTGAAAATTATGCGAATATCTGCTTAAAATCATGGTCACTTCAATAATATATGGACATTCCCTAAAATACATCAACACTATTTGTAAATTCGTGAAATTTCTTTTCTAAATAAATGATTTTTTAAGAAACTAAATGAATATTTTTCTAAATAGGTCAATCGGTTTTGACAGTACAACAACACTTTATTTAGAATAGTAAAAAACCTTTTCAGTTGTATTAGATATTCTCGAATGAGTAAGCAATTTTTCTTTTATACAAACTATTTTGTAAAATGCGCAAAAAGAAAATTTGAACAGAAATATTTTGTATATATTGTGATAAAATAAATATAAGAGGAGAAAAAGGAAAACAACCAAGTAAAAATATATACAAAGGACAGATAAGGGCAAAAACACCGTAAAATCACAACAAAGATTGTGTCAACCAGGATAACCGACCGTGAAGGGGTTGTGGGTGAAAGGTGAGCATTCGGTGAGGGACATGAGGGATTGTAGTGGCGAGATGGGCATAGCTGGGAACGGTAGTGACTGTGTTGCTTGCTATAGGTGATGCATAGCACCGTCTAGGTCGAGTACCATCTAACTAACATTATTAACTCCAGAAAAATCTAATCAAGATTATTTGCAACATGGACATATATGCATGGGCAATCAGATGAGAAGAAAATGCTACACATGAGCAAGCGTAGATCGGACTTATTTTTCATGTGCTAGCGGAGTCGGAACCTGCTTGGATGGACCTTCATGAAGGAGCCATACTATTTAACTAAATACCTAAATATTGCTTCGTTTTCCATGCATGTTAAATGGTATAAACATCCCTCATTAATATCAAGCATGTTTTTCCATCTTGGATGTTGCACATGTGCATGTCTTGTACATCTAGCAGTGGGATCACGAAATTGAATTGCTGCTAGATTTGTTTGAACTGAAGGGTTCATGTCGAACATGAACATGCACAGCATCAGGTTTACTTGACAAGGCTATCAAATCAGCTTTGGACCTTGTGGCAAAGGAGGTCGGGAGCCAGGTATAAGATACCTGGTCGTATGGTGATTTCATTAGTAAGGGGTTGTTTACCGGCTAGGCAAGTCGACTAGCAGTGATGCTAAATCTTACTAGTTAGTCTACGTCAGGTGGATCCTGGATCAATTGCAGATGGACGCCGACCACATTGGAAGTATTTCTTTTTAGGCTTGATTTAGTCCACATAAACGCATTGCTTAGCGTTTGCATATTTTGTTTTGTAGACGGTACCTTCTGGTCCAGTTTTGAACTTAGCTTTGAAATCTATCCTGAATCAAGCAAACCTTATGACCTGGTATAAAAAAAATTGAGAACTGTTCTCAAGAACGATCTAGATGATCCACTTCCAGAGGAATGTGCAAAATAAATGCGCTACAAGTGGGGTGAATGATATATATTGTTTTACCGAGCATTAGCTAGCGCTCACTAGCAGAACACCTTAGAAGGGTCATGACCAGATAAGCGCAAACTATTGGGCGGTTTCCTTTCCAGTTAATGCAACTGGCGTCTCTTTTCTTGGTTACCCCCTCCCCCACCCCCCCCCCCCCTGTTTTTTAGCTGCTGGTTTTATCTTTTCTAGGTTTTTGCGAGGTTTTTTGTGTCTCATTTCTTCTATTGTTTCTCATTCTCTTCTTGATTTATTTCTATTATTTTGTCCTTTCCCTATTTCCCCTTTTCTTTTTCCTTTTCATATTTCACTTTATTCTCTTTCTTTTTTTTCCATTAGATTTTTCTTTATTTTATTTTTTATTTAAAAAAGAACATTACCCATGACATGTTCAATTGCAAAATGTACATTATTTAATATACGATGACCATTTTTAACAAACAATGGACTTTTTGGATATATTAAAGATATTTTCTTGAATACATGATAACATTTATTAGGAGTATTTTCGTTTTACTTGCTATATGATTTTCTTAAAAATTCCATGAATATTTTTTTACATCCCTGAACACTTTAATAATTACTTGCAATTTTTACAAACTACATAAAAAATCTTTTCGAATAAATGAAAATTTCATTTTCTAAATGTATGAATATTTTTAAGAAAGCAAATGAGTATTTTTCTAAATAGGTCATGAATCATTTTCGAAAGTGAAGAACATTTTATTTAAAATAGACATACATGTTTTAAATTTATTACAGATATTTAAATGAGTGAGCACTTCTTTTTTACCTGAACTAATTTTTTTCAAATGTGCAAAATGAAAATTTGAACCAGAATAGTTTAGATCTTTTATATATAAAATAAACACACAAGAAGAACTGTAAAACAACAAGTAAAAATGAATAAAAAGAACAAATAAAGTAGCAAAATCACTGCAAAATCAGAAGAAAAAAATTGCGCCAACTAGGGTGACCCACGGTGGAGGCATTGCGGGTGAATGGTGACCATTCGGCTATGGTCATGAGGGATGCTAGTGGACATATGGGTGTAGCTAGGAAAGTTAGTGGCCGTATCGCTTGATATAGCAACATCATATTCTACTCACGACCTCAAATTAGCTTGGGATGAACTGTAAATTCGAAAATAATAATATGAAAACATATTAAAAAAATTCTGAAATTGTTTGGTGGCAAACATTGACAAATTTTCTAGATGCTTGCAAGATTTCATCATGATAGAATATTCATGGAAGTTATGGCAACAATAACAAAATTAGCACTCCAAAAAGCTTTTGAAAATAGCACTTTTGGAGCATTGATTTTTTTCCACGACTTCCACGATCTTTTATGATGAAATTTTACAAGCACCCAGAAAATTTGTCAATGTTTTTCAAAAGCAAAATATTTTTTTCTTCAATTTTTCCATAATTTACTGTTCACCCGAGCTACAATAATAATAATGATACAATCTCTATCTCTACTACTTAAAAAGAATGTAAGGTTTCCATTTCACCTCTCTTTCCTATCCTTCCTTATATATATCCCACTCTTTCCTTCTCCTCTTTGATTTTTTCTCTCATCTCTAATTTTTCTCCCATCCATTCTCCCTAAAATAGAATCTATTGTCTCATGTTTTATTAACTTACCAAAAAACACATCTTGTTTGGTAAGTAATTAAATTCTTACCAAATAAGTGCCTAACAATAAAATGGCATGTAAATCATGGCGATTGCATACAAAAACTTGCTAAATGTGATATGGAGCCAATGAGATGCTGACAAGGCTGCTGCCAAATGGGTCCAGACGTGGGTAATGTGGCTTCTTACATGTGGGTCCAATGCCATACGCCGGTGATGGCATGCATAACTATCACAATTTGTAGATATTGTGAATTTGTTATATATTGTAATTGGCGGGCATATTTGAATTTTTTCCATTTTGACAATTTTTATATGAATTTGTGTGAAAATTCAATTTCAATGCCAATTCAGCTATCTTTACTGCGATTAAATGGCAGACGATTATCACACAGACTTTTCTGAGCCATCACAATAACAAACCATGGGACAGAGCCGCACAATAAAATTAGGCATATGACATAGTTTCATGACCATAAACATTGCATTAATTAGTATGATGGGGTTTGTTTGCTCAGCTATAGACATGGGTCCTGCCGATGCAATCGTGGCGATGTACTTAAGTATTCCATCAAGATCATTAAGCCTCATTCCATAGCTAAAGTTTTCTCTTCCTTGGCATTCTTGACGAATTCAAGTTCTTCTTGCTAGTCTACAAGGGAAGTGTTGATAGATTCAAGATGATTATGCAGATCTAACAGGGCCATTATCAAGGATTCAGTTTCATCTTGATGCTCTGGTACAGCCTTCTTTTTTGCGAGAAAACTTCAGATCTATTCATATTCAATCTTGGCAGTACAACGAACAACGAACACCAGCTCCATGTCCGTCGCCGGCCCACCGCCCACGCGGCCAGGCACGGTGCCCGTCCGCATCCACAACGGCCACCCACCGCAGGGTAGCCGTTGTGCTTCCAGGATGTGGCCGCCGACACAGATCTGGCACACCACGCCGCGAGCACCAGCGCCCGCCGCACGTGCGAGAGGGACGACCACCATAGGCCCTTCACACCACCGCCAGGCACTGGCCCCGCCGCCTGCCGCCGCGCCCACTGCCAGCGCCACACCTCCGCTCGACCTCGCCAGCCCACGCCAGCCATCGTCGGAGCAGGGGAAGACATGCCTCGCCGCCGCCGACGCAGACAGGGCTTCGCCCTTCCGCGCGAGCCGGCGGCGGCGAGGGGAGAGGTGGGCGGGGGGGGGGGGGGCAGGGGTTGGTGGCTAGGGTTTCCCCTCCGCGTCGCTCGTGGGAGCGACCGGAAGGGGGAGGGGGGGTCTAATTATCTGTATCATCAAGATTACTTTCAACATGGACACATATGCATGGGTAATCAGATGTGAAGAAGGTGATGCACATATGGTATTCTTAATATACTAAACCTAGCTAGGTTTGATTTACCAGGGTTTTTTTGACTTTTTCCTATCAGTAAAAACCGGCCAATGGGAGTCCGCCACGTCATTTATTTGGGGAGCTGACGGGGTGCACTTTGGGGTGTGATTAGCGATAATGCATTAGATATTGTTTTGAGTGAAAAGTAAAGAACGAGAGAGTTTGAATGAAAAATGATCCATCAGTCTTTATTGATGATAGAAGTGGGGTATTTATACCTAGGCAGAAGTACACATGGTGCTTGGCGGTCAAGTAAATACATAGTTACTTGAGAGCCAAGGAATTCATAGTTGCCATGAGAGCCATGGAAGTACATGGTTTCTTGAGAACCAAGTAACCTATCTAACCTTTAACTTAATCCTAATTAGCTTAATTAATAAGCAACTATTCTATTCTTAACACTCCCCCTTGTACAACGCCTTGTCTTTGGGACATCCATCATCTTGACAAATTCTTTGAATAATCTTGAATGTCTCCTCCAAAAACCCTGTGGGAAAAATATGAGGAGAATAGTGCAGATATGTTGCTAAAACTCCTTTAAACCCAATGGGACAAATAATAAGGAGAAACTGATGCAACATATAATGATTATTGTCTCTTAATAACTCATATGAGAAAAACCTTTGAAGAAGGAGAAAAATCATCGATGAGTTTAGAGAACAATTAATATGTCTTGAGTACTGTCGGTGTCAAAACCGGCGGATCTCGGGTAGGGGGTCCCGAACTGTGCGTCTATGCGGATGGTAACAGGAGACAAGGGACACGATGTTTTACCCAGGTTCGGGCCCTCTTGATGGAGGTAAAACCCTACGTCCTGCTTGATTAATATTGATGATATGGGTAGTACAAGAGTAGATCTACCACGAGATCAAGGAGGCTAAACCCTAAAGCTAGCCTATGGTATGATTGTTGTAATGTATGTTGTGTCCTACGGACTAAAGCCCTTCGGTTTATATAGACACTGGAGAATGCTAGGGTTACACAGAGTCGGTTACAATGGTAGGAGATCTACATATCCGTATCGCCGAGCTTGCCTTCCACGCCAAGGAAAGTCCCATCCGGACACGGGACGGAGTCTTCAATCTTGTATCTTCGTAGTCTTGGAGTCCGGCGGACGATGATAGTCCGGCTATCCGGACACCCCCTAGTCCAGGACTCCCTCAGTAGCCCCTGAACCAGGCTTCAATGACGATAAGTCCGGCGCGCATAATGTTCGGCATTGCAAGGCGGGTTCCTCCCTTGAATAATCCAGAGAAGATCATGAACACCAGGATAGTGTCCGGCTCTGCAAAATAAATTCCACATTCCACCGTAGAGAGAATAAAATGTACACAAGTCCAATCTGCTAACGTATTATGCGGCATGACATCACACCGCTACCAAGCCTCTATTTGAATCGTTTTTTATTATACCACCTCGCCACGTTTAGCGAAGCGGTTTCCTTGGCATATCCTGTCGAAGCAGAGATCGTGTTCCCCTTATTCCGGGATTCTCATCAGTACGGACGTGGGTAACCCAACCGCGCCATTGATGGTGGCGCTTGGGAGATAAGCGAGTTTTACCAGGCTGGTGGGGAGCGCATAGTTTTCGCCCTGCCTATATAAGGGATAAGGATTCACCTTTTCACCCACGCCTTCTTCCTCCTTTGCTCATCCACCTCCGCGCACTCAAGCTCCAACGCCCAAGTTCATGCATCTCGTCTTAACCTTCCCCGACCATGTCCGGAGGGGGAGGCAAGTGGTTGGCTTCCACCGTCAAGGAGGAGCACATCACCAAGCTGCGCAACGCCGGATACCTTTCCAGCGATATTGCGCACCGGCTGCCCGATGAGGGGCAGCTCACCCCTACCCCTGGGCCCCATGAGCGGGTCGTCTTCCTTCCCCACTTCCTCCGCGGACTAGGCTTTCCACTACACCCTTTCGTCCGGGGGCTCATGTTCTATTACGGCCTGGATTTCCACGATCTGGCGCCGAGCTTCATCCTCAACATCTCGGCGTTTATCGTCGTGTGCGAGGCCTTCCTCTGCATCCAGCCCCACTTCGGCCTGTGGCTCAAGACCTTCAATGTCAAGACGAAGGTTGTGAAGGGCACGCAAGCGGAATGCGGAGGCGCCATGTTGGGCAAGTTGCCCAACGTCTGTTGGGGAACGTTGCAGAAAACAAAAATTTTCCTACGGTTTCACCAAGATCCATCTATGAGTTCATCTAGCAACGAGTCATTAGATGCATCTACATACCTTGTAGATCGCGAGCGGAAGCGTTCAAAGAACGGGGATGATGTATTCGAACATGATGTGATCCAAATCACCGGAGATCCTAGCACCGAACGGACGGCACCTCCGCGTTCAACACACGTACGGAACAGCCACGTCTCCTCCTTCTTGATCTAGCAAGGGAGGGAGGAGAGGTTGAGGGAGATGGCACCAGCAGCAGCACGACGGCGTGGTGTTGATGGAGCTGCAGTACTCCGGCAGAGCTTCGCTAAGCACTATGGAGGAGGAGGAGGTGTTGGAGAGGGAGAAGGAGGCAACCAAAGGCCAAGGTATGAAGTCCCTCCTCTCCCCACTATATATAGGAGGGCCAAGAGGGGGTGGCCGGCCCTAGGAGATCCAATCTCCTAGGGGGGCGGCGGCCAAGGGGGGTTTCCCTCCCCCCCAAGGCACCTAGGAGGTGCCTTCCCCTCCTAGGACTCTTCCCCCCTCAAACCCTAGGCGCATGGGCCTATGTGGGGCTGGTGCCCTTGGCCCATGTAGGCCAAGGCGCACCCCCTACAGCCCATGTGGCCCCCCGGGACAGGTGGACCCACCCGGTGGACCCCCGGGACCCTTCTGGTGGCCCCGGTACAATACCGATAACCCCGAAACTTGTCCCGATGCCCGAAACAGGACTTCCCATATAAAAATCTTTACCTCCGGACCATTCCGGAACTCCTCGTGACGTCCAGGATCTCATCCGGGACTCCGAACAACATTCGGGTTACTGCATATACATATCCCTACAACCCTAGCGTCACTGAACCTTAAGTGTGTAGACCCTATGGGTTCGGGAGACATGTAGACATGACCGAGATCGCTCTCCGGTCAATAACCAACAGCGGGATCTGGATACCCATGTTGGCTCCCACATGCTCCATGATGATCTCATCGGATGAACCACGATGTCGAGGATTTAATCAACCCCATATGCAATTCCCTTTGTCAATCGATATGTTACTTGCCCGAGATCCGATCGTCGGTATCCCAATACCTCGTTCAATCTCGTTACCGGCAAGTCACTTTACTCGTACCGTAATGCATGATCCCGTGACCAGACACTTGGTCACTTTGAGCTCATTATGATGATGCATTACCGAGTGGGCCCAATGATATCTCTCCGTCATACGGAGTGACAAATCCCAGTCTCGATCCGTGTCAACCCAACAGACACTTTCGGAGATACCTGTAATGCACCTTTATAGTCACCCAGTTACGTTGTGACGTTTGATACACCCAAAGCACTCCTACAGTATCCGGGAGTTACACGATCTCATGGTCAAAGGAAAAGATACTTGACATTAGAAAAGCTCTAGCAAACGAACTACACGATCTCACGCTATGCTTAGGATTGGGTCTTGTCCATCACATCATTATCCTAATGATGTGATCCCGTTATCAATGACATCCAATGTCCATAGCCAGGAAACCATGACTATCTATTGATCAACGAGCTAGTCAACTAGAGGCTTACTAGGGACATGTTGGTGTCTGTTATTCACACATGTATTACGATTTCCGGATAATACAATTATAGCATGAATAAAGACAATTATCATGAACAAAGAAATATAATAATAATGCTTTTATTATTGCCTCTAGGGCATATTTCCAACAGTCTCCCACTTGCACTAGAGTCAATAATCTAGTTACATTGTGATGAATCGAACACCCATGGAATTCTGGTGTTGATCATGTTTTGCTCTAGGGAGAGGTTTAGTCAACGGATCCGCTACATTCAGGTCCGTATGTATTTTACAAATCTCTATGTCTCCATCTTGAACATTTTCATGAATGGAGTTGAAGCGACGCTTGATGTGCCTTGTCTTCTTGTGAAACCTGGGCTCCTTGGCAAGTGTAATAGCTCCAGTGTTGTCACAGAAGAGCTTGATCGGCCCCGACGCATTGGGTATGACTCCTAGGTCGGTGATGAACTCCTTCACCCATATTGCTTCATGTGCTGCCTCCGAGGCTGCCATGTACCCCGCTTCACATGTAGATCCCGCCACGAGCTCTGCTTGCAACTGCACCAGCTTACTGCCCCACCATTCAAAATATACACGTATCCGGTCTGTGACTTAGAGTCATCCAGATCTGTGTCGAAGCTAGCGTCGACGTAACCCTTTACGATGAGCTCTTCGTCACCTCCATAAACGAGAAACATTTCCTTAGTCCTTTTCAGGTACTTCAGGATATTCTTGACCGCTGTCCAGTGCTCCTTGCCGGGATTACTTTGGTACCTTCCTACCAAACTAACGGCAAGGTTTACATCAGGTCTGGTACACAGCATGGCATACATAATAGAACCTATGGCTGAGGCATAGGGGATGACACTCATCTCTTCTATATCTTATGCCGTGGTCGGACATTGAGCTGAGCTCAATTTCACACCTTGTAACACAGGTAAGAACCCCTTCTTAGACTGATCCATTTTGAACTTCTTCAAAATCTTATCAAGATATGTGCTTTGTGAAAGACCTATGAGGCGTCTCGATCTATCCCTATAGATCTTGATGCCTAATATATAAGCAGCTTCTCCAAGGTCCTTCATTGAAAAACTCTTATTCAAGTAGGCCTTAATGCTGTCCAAGAGTTCTATATCATTTCCCGTCAAAAGTATGTCATCTATATATAAAATGAGAAATGCTACAGAGCTCCCACTCACTTTCTTGTAAACACAGGCTTCTCCATAAGTCTGTGTAAACCCAAACGCTTTGATCATCTCATCAAAATGAATGTTCCAACTCCGAGATGCTTGCACCAGCCCATAAATCGAGCGTTGGAGCTTGCACACCTTGTCAGCATTCTTAGGATCGACAAAACCTTCCGGCTGCATCATATACAATTCTTCCTTAAGGAAACCATTAAGGAATGCCGTTTTGATGTCCATTTGCCAAATTTCATAATCATAAAATGCGGCAATTGCTAACATGATTCGGACGGACTTCAGCTTCGCTACCGGTGAGAAATCTCATCGTAGTCAACCCCTTGAACTTGTCGATAACCCTTAGCGACATGCCGAGCTTTATAGATGGTCACATTACCATCCGCGTTTGTCTTCTTCTTAAAGATCCATTTATTTTCTATGGCTCGCCGTTCTACGGGCAAGTTAGTCAAAGTCCATACTTCGTTTTCATACATGGATCCTATCTCGGATTTCATGGCTTCTAGCCATTTGTCGGAATCCGGGCCCGCCATTGCTTCTTCATAGTTCGAAGGTTCACTGTTGTCTAACAACATGATTTCCAAGATAGGGTTGCCGTACCACTCTGGTGCGGAACGTGTCCTTGTGGACCTTCGAATTTTAGTAGGAGCTTGATCAGAAGTATCTTGATCATCATCATTAACTTCCTCTCTAGTCGGTGCAGGCACCTCAGGAACATTTTCTTGAGTTGCGCCATTTTCCGGTTCAAGAGGTAATACTTCATCAAGCTCTAATTTCCTCCCACTTACTTCTTTCGAGAGAAACTCTTTCTCCAGAAAGGACCCATTCTTGGCAACAAAGATCTTGCCTTCGGATCTGAGGTAGAAGATATACCCAACAGTTTCTTTAGGGTATCCTATGAAGACGCATTTTTCCGATTTGGGTTCGAGCTTTTCAGGTTGAAGTTTCCTGACATAAGCATCGCATCCCCAAACTTTTAGAAACGACAGCTTAGGTTTCTTCCCAAACCACAATTCATATGGTGTCGTCTCAACGGATTTCGACGGTGCCCTATTTAAAGTGAATGCGGCAGTCTCTAAAGCATAGCCCCAAAAAGATAGTGGTAAATCGGCAAGAGACATCATAGATCGCACCATATCTAATAGAGTGCGATTACGATGTTCGGACACACCATTACGCTGAGGTGTTCCAGGCGGCGTGAGTTGTGAAACTATTTCACATTTTCTTAAGTGTGTACCAAACTCGTGACTCAAGTATTCTCCTCCACGATCTGATCGTAGAAACTTGATTTTCCTGTCACGTTGATTCTCAACTTCACTCTGAAATTCCTTGAACTTTTCAAAGGTCTCATACTTGTGTTTCATTAAGTAGACATACCCATATCTACTCAAGTCATCAGTGAGGGTGAGAACATAACGATAGCCACCGCGAGCCTCAACACTCATTGGACCGCACACATCAGTATGTATGATTTCCAATAAGTTGGTTGCTCGCTCCATTGTTCCTGAGAATGGAGTCTTGGTCATTTTACCCATGAGGCATGGTTCGCATGTGTCAAATGATTCGTAATCAAGAGACTCTAAAAGTCCATCAGCATGGAGCTTCTTCATGCGTTTGACACCTATGTGACCAAGGCGGCAGTGCCACAAGTATGTGGGACTATCACTATCAATCTTACATCTTTTGGTACTTACACTATGAATATGTGTAGCATTATGCTCGAGATTCATAAAGAATAAACCATTCACCATCGGAGCATGACCATAAAACATATCTCTCATATAAATAGAACAACCATTATTCTCGGATTTAAATGAGTAGCCATCTCGAATTAAACGAGATCCTGATACAATGTTCATGCTCAAACTTGGCACAAAATAACAATTATTGAGGTTCAAAACTAATCCCGTAGGTAAATGTAGAGGTAGCGTGCCGACGGCGATCACATCGACCTTGGAACCATTCCCGACGCACATCGTCACCTCGTCCTTCGCCAGTCTCCGTTTATTCCGCAGCTCCTGCTGTCTGTTACAAATATGAGTAATGGCACCGGTATCAAATACCCAGGAGTCACTACGATTACTGGTAAGGTACACATCAATTACATGTATATCAAATATACCTTTGGTTTTGTCGGCCTTCTTGTCCGCTAAGTATTTGGGGCAGTTCCGCTTCCAGTGAACACTTTCCTTGCAATAAAAGCACTCAGTCTCGGGCTTGGGTCCATTCTTTAGCTTCTTCCCGGCAGCTTGCTTGCTGGGCGCGGCAACTACCTTGTCGTCCTTCTTGAAGTTCTTTTTACCCTTGCCCTTCTTGAACTTAGTGGTTTTATTGACCATCAACACTTGATGTTCCTTCTTGACTTCTACCTCTGCTGATTTCAGCATAGCAAATACTTCAGGAATGGTCTTTTCCATCCCCTGCATATTGAAGTTCATCATAAAGCTCTTGTAGCTTGGTGGAAGCGACTGGAGGATTCTGTCAATGACCGCATCATCCGGGAGATTAACTCCCTGCTGAGTCAAGCGGTTATGCAACCCAGACATAGTGAGTATGTGCTCACTGACAGAACTGTTTTCCTCCATCTTACAGCTGAAGAACTTGTCCGAGACTTGATATCTCTCGACCCGGGCATGAGCTTGGAAAACCATTTTCAGCTCTTCGAACATCTCATATGCTCCATGTCTCTCAAAACGCTTTTGGAGCCCCGGCTCTAAGCTGTAAAGCATGCCGCACTGAACGAGGGAGTAGTCATCGGAACGTGCCTGCCAAGCGTTCATAACGTCTTGTTCTGCAGGGAGAACAGGTGCATCACCAAGCGGTGCTTGTAGGACATAATCTTTCTTGGCAGCTATGAGGATGATCCTCAGGTTCCGGACCCAGTCCGTATAGTTGCTGCCATCGTCTTTCAGCTTGGTTTTCTCTAGGAACGCGTTGAAGTTGAGGACTACGTTGGCCATTTGATCTACAAGACATATTGTAAAACATTTAGACTAAGTTCATGATAATTAAGTTCATCTAATCAAATTATAATGAACTCCCACTCAGATTTGACATCCCTTTGGTCATCTAAGTGTTACACGATCCAAGTCGACTAGGCCGTGTCCGATCATCACGTGAGACGGACTAGTCATCATCGGTGAACATTCTCATGTTGATCGTATCTCCCATACGACTCGTGTTCGACCTTTCGGTCTCCGTGTTCTGAGGCCATGTCTGTACATGCTAGGCTCATTAAGTTAAACCTAAGTGTTTTCGCTGTGTAAAACTGTCTTACACCCGTTGTATGTGAACGTAAGAATCTATCACACCCGATCATCACGTGGTGCTTCGAAACGATGAACTGTAGCAACGGTGCACAGTTAGGGGAGAACACTTCTTGAAATTTTGTAAGGGATCATCTTATTTACTACCGTCGTCCTAAGTAAACAAGATGCATAAAACATAATAAACATCACATGCAATTATATAAAGTAGTGACATGATATGGCCAATATCATATAGCTCCTTTGATCTTCATCTTCGGGGCTCCATGATCATCTTGTCACCGGCATGACACCATGATCTCCATCATCATGATCTCCATCATCGTGTCTTCATGAAGTTGTCACGCCAACGACTACTTCTACTTCTATGACTAACGCGTTTAGTAATAAAGTAAAGTAGTTTACATGGCGTTCTTCAATGACACGCAGGTCATACAAAAATAAAGACAACTCCTATGGCTCCTGCCGGTTGTCAAACTCATCGACATGCAAGTCGTGATTCCTATTACAATAGCATGAACATCTCATACATAACATATAGATCATTCATCATTCATCACAACTTTGGCCATATCATATCACAAAGCACTTGCTGCAAAAACAAGTTAGACGTCCTCTAATTGTTGTTTGCAAGTTTTACGTGGCTGAAGTAGGGTTCTAGCAAGAACGTTTTCTTACCTACGTGAAAGCCACAACGTGATTTGTCAACTTCTATTTACCCTTCATAAGGACCCTTTTCATCGAATCCGCTTCAACTAAAGTAGGAGGGACAGACACCCGCCAGCCACCTTATGCAACTTGTGCATGTTAGTCGGTGGAACCGGTCTCACGTAAGCGTACGTGTAAGGTTGGTCTGGGCCGCTTCATCCAACAATACCGCTGAAGCAAGATAAGACTAGTAGGGGCAAGAAAGTTGACAAATCTACGCCCACAACAAATTGTGTTCTACTCGTGCAAGAGAACTACGCATAGACCTAGCTCATGATGCCACTGTTGGGGAACGTTGCAGAAAACAAAAATTTTCCTACGGTTTCACCAAGATCCATCTATGAGTTCATCTAGCAACGAGTCATTAGATGCATCTACGTACCTTGTAGACCGCGAGCTGAAGCGTTCAAAGAACGGGGATGATGTAGTCGAACACGACGTGATCCAAATCACCGGAGATCCTAGCACCGAACGGACGGCACCTCCGCGTTCAACACACGTACGGAACAGCCACGTCTCCTCCTTCTTGATCCAGCAAGGGAGGGAGGAGAGGTTGAGGGAGATGGCACCAGCAGCAGCACGACGGTGTGGTGTTGATGGAGCTGCAGTACTCCGGCAGAGCTTCGCTAAGCACTATGGAGGAGGAGGAGGTGTTGGAGAGGGAGAAGGAGGCAACCAAAGGCCAAGGTATGAAGTCCCTCCTCTCCCCACTATATATAGGAGGGCCAAGGGGGGGGTGGCCGGCCCTAGGAGATCCAATCTCCTAGGGGGGCGGCGGCCAAGGGGGGTTTCCCTCCCCCCCAAGGCACCTAGGAGGTGCCTTCCCCTCCTAGGACTCTTCCCCCCTCAAACCCTAGGCGCATGGGCCTATGTGGGGCTGGTGCCCTTGGCCCATGTAGGCCAAGGTGCACCCCCTACAGCCCATGTGGCCCCCCGGGACAGGTGGACCCACCCGGTGGACCCCCGGGACCCTTCTGGTGGCCCCGGTACAATACCGATAAACCCAAAACTTGTCCCGATGCCCGAAACAGGACTTCCCATATATAAATCTTTACCTCCGGACCATTCCGGAACTCCTCGTGACGTCCGGGATCTCATCCGGGACTCCGAACAACATTCGGGTTACTGCATATACATATCCCTACAACCCTAGCGTCACTGAACCTTAAGTGTGTAGACCCTATGGGTTCGGGAGACATGTAGACATGACCGAGATCGCTCTCCGGTCAATAACCAACAGCGGGATCTGGATACCCATGTTGGCTCCCACATGCTCCATGATGATCTCATCGGATGAACCACGATGTCGAGGATTTAATCAACCCCATATGCAATTCCCTTTGTCAATCGATATGTTACTTGCCCGAGATCCGATCGTCGGTATCCCAATACCTCGTTCAATCTCGTTACTGGCAAGTCACTTTACTCGTACCGTAATGCATGATCCCGTGACCAGACACTTGGTCACTTTGAGCTCATTATGATGATGCATTACCGAGTGGGCCCAGTGATATCTCTCCGTCATACGGAGTGACAAATCCCAGTCTCGATCCGTGTCAACCCAACAGACACTTTCGGAGATACCTGTAATGCACCTTTATAGTCACCCAGTTACGTTGTGACGTTTGATACACCCAAAGCACTCCTACGGTATCCGGGAGTTACACGATCTCATGGTCAAAGGAAAAGGTACTTGACATTAGAAAAGCTCTAGCAAACGAACTACACGATCTCACGCTATGCTTAGGATTGGGTCTTGTCCATCACATCATTATCCTAATGATGTGATCCCGTTATCAATGACATCCAATGTCCATAGCCAGGAAACCATGACTATCTATTGATCAACGAGCTAGTCAACTAGAGGCTTACTAGGGACATGTTGGTGTCTGTTGTTCACACATGTATTACGATTTCCGGATAATACAATTATAGCATGAATAAAGACAATTATCATGAACAAAGAAATATAATAATAATGCTTTTATTATTGCCTCTAGGGCATATTTCCAACAACGTCCTTTGGCTCGAAGGGGCCTTCGTGGACTCCGCTAAGGGGTGGCAATCGGGGTGGTTCTACATCACTGAGCCGCGCGAACCTACATGGGCGGCGGCCCCCGAGTTCAGATCTGGCATCCCCACGCAGCTCACCTCCTGGAAAGAGAAGGGCTTGTTGTGGGGTAATCCGAAGAAGCTGACGGGACTCCGAGCCTGTATCCAGAAGCTGGTGAACAATAAGCTCAGGCTCGTTGACGTGGTCCAAGTCATGCTCATCCGCTGGATTCTCCCATGCCAAGAATGGGCATTCAATGTGTGGGAGTTCAATCCGGAACAGCACCAGGCGCTAAGCGGGCTCTTCGACACGACGTACGAAGGCGCCTGGAGGGTGCTGTTTAAGGGCGCAAAGCCCCCGCATCCGCGACGGAAGATCGCGGATTTCGCTTGCAGCATCCAGCTGACGAGGTAAGTGATTCAACCCCTTTATGGGACACTTGTGGTAAACAGATTGATTCTAAGAGGGTTTCAATCTCTCTTTTCCTTTGGCAGGAATGGATGGAGAAGGCCGAGCAGCTCATCTGTCTCGCTCCCATGCCAGAAGACCCAGTGAACGCCCGTCTAGCAGGGCTGCTGGTTCCGGCACCGCACGTGGTGCCGGAGAAGAAGGCCAAGAAGGTGGCCACGGGGACTCGAAAGAGTTCCCGCAATCAAGCGTCCGATGACGAGGCGGACTCCTCCCCCGAAGACGACGAGGAGGAAGAAGACTCTCTCCCGGAGGAGGGAGAGAGGAAGAGGAAGGCTTCCCCAATAGGGGAGGCCGAAGGGTCCAAGAGGGGGAGAACTATTCCCCCGGACAGTTCCGCCAACACCATCGTTGGCGAGGAGGAGTGGCCTTCAAGGACCAGGCCTCCGGCGAGATCGTAAGTATCCGGATCCCTGATATGCAATTTCTTTCGCGTCACCTAGTGTCCTACTAATGCCGCATACTGTCCGCAGTCCGGCCGATGATGATCTCCCCGCTTCATCGAGCGGGTCGTTGGCCCCGTCGGATGTGGATTCACTTCCGACTGCCTCTACTCCCCGCGCCGATGAGGACGCCGAGGTGGGATCCCAGAGAGGGACCCATCAGGAGGAGGCTCCGGAGGCGCCGCCAGGCAGCCTCCCGGACTTTGCGCCGGACTCTACATCGGAACCTGCAGCGGTTCCAGAGTCCGGCAGGCGGCCCCTTCGAAAGAAGGGCAAGACTGTGACACCGGCGGCCTCCGTCCAACCGGAGGCGCTGGACAACTTGTTGGAGGCGCTTAAAGGCGCTTCCATCGAGGAAGAACACCGCACTATCATGAGTGTGGTGATTCAGAAGGTTCAGCTCGCCAAGAGCGGGCTGACCGAAGCCTGCAGCAGCCTTCTAACAGGCTTTGAGGTAAGAAGTTATAATTATGTAATGTAATACCGCATAGACAGTAGCCCCTGATGCTCAGTTCGGTGTTCAGAAAGAAAAGCCGGACTGAGGATCTAAGAAGATATACGCAGGGTTGCTTAAAATATGTCAATATGGGTTTGCAGGCTGCGCTGCTGACCTCTACCGCACTGACTGCGGAGGTCGGTGCGTTGAAGCAGGATCTCGAGCGGTCCGAGCAAGAGCTCGGCCATGCCAAGAAGCAGCTCGAGGACAAAGAAGGTGAGTAACACCACTTTGAATAGTTACCTTACAGAAAAGGATTTTGGTTGCAATAAAATTAACAAGGATAATATGGGTATTGCAGGGGCCATGAACGAGGTGGCAGCCCTGAAGGAGGCTGTGTCCGCGGCCGAACGCAGTGCGGCCGCTGAACGGGCAGAGCGAGAAAAGCAGGAGGCACAGGTGGCGGAAGTACGGCAAGAGCTCCAGGCTCTCATGGAGAAGCATGAGAGCTTGGAGTGTGACTCCAAGACTCGAGAGTCTGACCTTGCCACGGCTCTCGAAAGTGCCAAGTCTGCCAAGGCCGAGGCCCGTAAGGCCCTTCAGGAGGTTGAAGATGTAAAGAAGATAGCGGCGGGTAAGGAATTTTTCATGCAAAGCAAGCATGTTAATGTAAACTACCTGACACTTACCCGCATTCAGAGCTCTCCAGGGGCGTTTGCAGATCTGCCGTGTAGTGTGTCCGATGCCGCCGCATTCTATCGTGGCGAGGAGGGGAGCTCGACGGAGAAGGTCTTCTGGTCTCAGTACGCTGAGGCCGGCCATCTGGTGTCCCCAAGCGACCAGCTGAAGCAGCTGATCGAACTCCACAAGGTAGCTGAGGAGGCCATGAAGGGCCTTATAGTCCGGCTGTGGCCTGGACAGGCCATGCCTGGGAGCTACTTCGGCCTCGTGCGGCAGCTAGTGGATGTGTGCCCCTGGGTGGAGGTCATCAAGCGCTCCGCCTGTATTGAAGGTGCTCGTCGGGCCCTTGCCTGCACAAAGATGCACTGGGGCAGGCTGGATGCGGAGAAGCTTCTCACTGACCCGCCGCCACCGGGCAAGGAGTATCGTACGCCCGAAATGTATTATAAAACTGTCCTGAAGGGAGCCCGCGATATTGTGGATGAATGCCCCAGAGATGTAATTTTTGAGTAAACTCGCTATGTATTATCCTGTGCGCTGAAAACTTTGTTCATATGCGCATTAAGCAACGCTTGTTTAATTTAAAATATTACCTTCTGTGCGACCCTTT
Organism: Triticum timopheevii; assembly: GCA_963921465.1. Lineage (NCBI taxonomy): Eukaryota > Viridiplantae > Streptophyta > Magnoliopsida > Poales > Poaceae > Triticum > Triticum timopheevii. The sequence goes on along the minus strand of OY997270.1, from coordinate 623,783,137 downwards.
ATAAAATTTGAGAGATGGCAAGTCGTTGGCTTCAGCCCCCGAGCTGCGAGTGCTGGGGTGTTCGGGATAAACTTGAGCACTCTCGTTCCCATTTTTGGGTCCATCTAGGGAGGCGCTCAACACAACGAACAAGGGAACCGGACTTATAATGCATGAACACTCTCACTTAGCCATAGAATTCTATAATTTTAAATTTCGGCGAAGCCCCTGGTATTCGGAAGACCGAATCCGGGGCGCTATCCACGCCTTCGTCGGACATTTATCCGGAACTTCGCTCGAAGCGGCGTGAGTCTATAAGGACTCGAAAAGACCTCTCGAACAGCGACCAGTCTCTCGCCTTATCATGCCGGTCAGTTTTAGCTTTCTCCACTGAGGCGCTCGCCCGGCTCAACCGGGGCGCAATTGCAGTGGTTCTCCCAGTGCCACCTTAGCCGACAGAACGGAACGTAAGGCACCAAAACATGGGAGCCGGGCAAACCCAACTATTGACCCAAGACATGATTCGGAGCCGATTCATATAATGCTATAAGTTCGGGGTGCCGCACTTATGAAAGTGTTCGGACTTATCACACCATAATGTGGGGAACATAAGCCCCTGGTGTATTAGACCGTACCAAAATATACGGGTGCAAGATGTCCTGTAATGAACATATATATATAAAAAGTAATGTAATTGCAGTCGAAAAGTGCTGCATTATTTATTAAAGGAAGTCTGCTATGAGTGCGGACTGATACAAATAGTGCGGTAAGCAAGGGATTTGGACTAATTAAACATGTCCCCCTCCAGGGATGAGCTGCGGACTTGGTGTATATAATCAAATTTAATGCTCGTAATTGAGACCACCTGAGTGTTCGTCGCAGCCTTCTTTCTTCCCTGGCTGTTGCATCGTGAGTTCGGCAGGTTCACCGCCAGACAGGGCCTCTGGTTAACGGAGTCCTGTGTATACAAAGAAGGAAAATAATAATAAAAAAGGGTGGCGCACTTGCGAGCCCCTGGTGTGGTCGAGCCGCACTCTGGGTCCATTGTGATCGTGCCCCTTCCCCTGCGCCCATAGTATCTCCAAAGCGTAATGATGTACGCGAAGGGTTGTTCTTGCAATCATGCGAGGGCGGGGGTTAGGGCCGCATTGCTACGCGTGCTCTGATCGTGCCAGGTTGTCTTGGTTGGTATTGCTTCGGGCGCATTTTGCTGTATCCGGCCGTTGAACGGCCGGACTCGAAAATTGCCTTGAAAGGCTGCTCTGTACTTCTGCCGCGAGAGCCGCTGTATGTTCCTCCGTTCGGAGGGAGCGTTCCGTATTTTCATTGACCGTGATGACTCCACGAGGGCCTGGCATCTTGAGCTTGAGGTATGCATAATGCGGCACCGCGTTGAACTTTGCAAACGCGGTTCGTCCGAGCAGAGCGTGATAGCCGCTGCGATATGGGACTATGTCGAAGATTAACTCTTCGCTCCGGAAATTATCCAGGGATCCGAAGACCACTTCCAGTGTGACTGAGCCCTTACAATTGGCTTCCACACCTGGTATGACACCTTTAAAGGTTGTCTTTGTAGGTTTAATCCTTGAGGGTCTATGCCCATCTTGCGCATTGTATCCTGATAAAGCAGGTTCAGGCTACTACCGCCGTCCATCAGGACTCTCGTGAGGTGAAATCCATCGACGATTGGGTCTAAAACCAATGCGGCGAATCCGCCATGGCGTATGCTGGTCGGATGGTCTCTTCGATCGAAAGTGATCGGACAAGAGGACCATGGATTGAACTTCGGGGCGACTGGCTCCATCGCATAGACGTCCCTTAGTGCGCGCTTCCTCTCCCTCTTAGGAATATGGGTTGCGTAAATCATGTTCACCGTCCGCACTTGTGGGGGGAAACCCTTCTGTCCTCTATTGTTCGGCGGTCGGGTCTCCTCCTCGTTGTCGCTGTTTAGCCCCTTGTCATTGTTTTCGGCAATTAACTTCCCTGCCTGCTTGAACACCCAGCAATCTCTGTTGGTGTGATTGGCTGGCTTTTCGGGGGTGCCATGTATCTGGCATAAGCGGTCGAGTATTCGGTCCAAGTTGGACGGACCCGGAGTGGTTCTTTTGAATGGCTTCTTCCGCTGACCGGGTTTAGAGCCTCGGAATCCGGCGTTGACTGCCCTATCCTCCTTATCGTCGCCGTTAATGCGGCGTTTGTTTTTTTTTCGACGTCACCTGCCGTTGTGGTCCTTAGTATCCGGACTGCCAGAATTTTTATTGAGGTTGTTGCTGCGAGCTAGCCAGCTATCCTCTCCCGCGCAAAAGCGGGTCATTAATGATGTGAGTGCTGCCATGGATTTCGGCTTTTCCTGTCCCAGGTGCCGGGCTAGCCACTCGTCGCGGATGTTATGTTTGAAGGCTGCGAGGGCCTCTGCATCCGGACAGTCGACGATTTGGTTTTTCTTTGTCAAGAACCGTGTCCAGAATTGTCTGGCCGATTCCTCTGGCTGCTGAATTATGTGGCTTAGGTCATCGGCGTCTGGTGGCCGCACATACGTGCCCTGGAAATTGTCGAGGAATGCGGCTTCCAGGTCTTCCCAACACCCAATTGACTCTGCGGGCAAGCTGTTAAGCCAATGCCGAGCTGGTCCTTTAAGCTTGAGTGGGAGGTACTTCATTGCATGGAGATCGTCGCCGCGGGCCATATGGATGTGAAGGAGATAATCTTCAATCCAAACTGCGGGGTCTATTGTGCCGTCGTAGGATTCGATGTTTACGGGTTTAAACCCTTCAGGTATTTGATGATCTATTACTTCGTCAGTGAAGCATAGCGGGTGTGCGGCGCCTCTATATTGAGCAATATCACGACGCAGCTCGAGACAGCGTTTTCTGTTGTGTTCGGCCCGGCCGGGGTTATTGTATCCGGCGCGACGGTACTCGTCGTGGGTCGTGGGGCACCCTCATGATCCATAGATGGATCTGGATTGCCTTGCTTTGTCATCCAATACGTCTCGCAAGTCCGGCGCGTTCCCTCTTGGCTTCGTACTTTTGGAGCGATGCCGGGGTACGGTCTTTGTGGAGGGTCTGGATGCCTCTCTGTCGCGACCACGGGGTGGTTGGTCGGCCGTATCGTGCGCTGGTGATGAAGGTATGTATGCTTCCTCCTCTAATCGGGGGAGCAACTTGCGTTTGGGTAGCTTTTGGAGGGGCGTTCGAGTTTAAACTCTTCGGCCGCGAGGACCTCGGTCCATCGATGGGACAGCAGGTCCTGATCAGCTTGAAGCTGCTGCTGCTTTTTCTTTAGGCTATTTGCCGTGGCGATAAGCCTGCGTTTAAAACACTCTTGTTCGACAGGATCCTCGGGCACGACGAATTCGTCGTCGTTGAGGCTTGCCTCGTCTTCGGAGGGAGGTATATAGTTATAATCCTCGACCTCTTCGTCTGCCGCCCTCTCGTGGGGGCTTGCTTCTGCGTCCTCCTGCACTGAGTCTTGCTGGAGGGGATTATCTTCGGCACTCTCTGGGGTATTATTATCTCCTGTGCCGGAATCTCCATTCTTGTTGTGGCGAGATTTAGAGCGGCGCCGCTGACGGCGGCGCTTGGGCTGTTTCTTTAAGGAATCTGCCTCCGCTACTTCTTCGCCGTCCCCGTCCTTTGGGGTGTCCACCATGTATATGTCGTATGACGAGGTGGTCTTCCAGTGCCCTGTAGGCGCTGGTTCCTGTTCGTCTCCGGCATCGTCGTCCATAGCGTCGATGTCTTCAGAGTCGTAGTCTAGCATGTCGGTAAGATCGTCGACAGTGGCTACAAAGTGGGTGGTGGGTGGGCTCTGAATTTCTTCGTCGTCCTTATCCCAACCATCCTGGCCATAGTCTGGCCAGGACTCTCCCGATAGCGAGAGATGCTTTAGCAAATTTAGGATGTCGCCAAAGGGTGAGTATTGGAAGATGTCCGCGGCGGTGAATTCCATAACCGGCGCCCAATCCGATTCGATTGGTATGGGCGTGGGAGGTCCTGAGTCCGGCAAGGAGTCCGGCACCTCAGAATCACGAGTTTCGCGAGGGACAAGGTTAGTGCTCGGCTCCATCGCCGTGGAAGTTGAAGCCCCCGAGGTGGTGTCCATCCACCGGTCCTCGATCTGGGCGATCGGCTCCGGACTAAGGGCCAAAGCGGATTCGTGTGCGGCCACCAAGGCACCGTTCGGCGGCAGAGCTAGATCATGCCCATCGCAACATTGCGGCGCGCTTGGCTTTGGCTCGAGCCCGTCGAAGATCAAGTCCCCGCGGATGTCGGCTGTGAAGTTTAGGCTTCCGAATCTGACCTGATGGCCAGGGGCGTAGCTTTCGGTCTGCTCCAGATGGCCAAGTGAATTAGCCCGCAGTGCGAAGCCGCCGAATACGAAGATCTGTCCGGGGAGAAAAGTCTCACCCTGGACAGCGTTGTTGATTGAAGATGCCATCGAGCCTATTGGTGACGACACAGAGGAACTCTCAATGAAAGCACCAATGTCGGTGTCAAAACCGGCGGATCTCGGGTAGGGGGTCCCGAACTGTGCGTCTATGCGGATGGTAACAGGAGACAAGGGACACGATGTTTTACCCAGGTTCGGGCCCTCTTGATGGAGGTAAAACCCTACGTCCTGCTTGATTAATATTGATGATATGGGTAGTACAAGAGTGGATCTACCACGAGATCAAGGAGGCTAAACCCTAAAGCTAGCCTATGGTATGATTGTTGTAATGTATGTTGTGTCCTACGGACTAAAGCCCTTCGGTTTATATAGACACCGGAGAAGGCTAGGGTTACACAGAGTCGGTTACAATGGTAGGAGATCTACATATCCGTATCGCCGAGCTTGCCTTCCACGCCAAGGAAAGTCCCATCCGGACACGGGACGGAGTCTTCAATCTTGTATCTTCGTAGTCTTGGAGTCCGGCGGACGATGATAGTCCGGCTATCCGGACACCCCCTAGTCCAGGACTCCCTCAGTAGCCCCTGAACCAGGCTTCAATGACGATAAGTCCGGCGCGCATAATGTTCGGCATTGCAAGGCGGGTTCCTCCCTTGAATAATCCAGAGAAGAATGATACAATAATAATAATGATACAATCTCTATCTCTACTACTTAAAAAGAATGTAAGGTTTCCATTTCACCTCTCTTTCCTATCCTTCCTTATATATATCCCACTCTTTCCTTCTCCTCTTTGATTTTTTCTCTCATCTCTAATTTTTCTCCCATCCATTCTCCCTAAAATAGAATCTATTGTCTCATGTTTTATTAACTTACCAAAAAACACATCTTGTTTGGTAAGTAATTAAATTCTTACCAAATAAGTGCCTAACAATAAAATGGCATGTAAATCATGGCGATTGCATACAAAAACTTTCTAAATGTGATATGGAGCCAATGAGATGCTGACAAGGCTGCTGCCAAATGGGTCCAGACGTGGGTAATGTGGCTTCTTACATGTGGGTCCAATGCCATACGCCGGTGATGGCATGCATAACTATCACAATTTGTAGATATTGTGAATTTGTTATATATTGTAATTGGCGGGCATATTTGAATTTTTTCCATTTTGACAATTTTTATATGAATTTGTGTGAAAATTCAATTTCAATGCCAATTCAGCTATCTTTACTGCGATTAAATGGCAGACGATTATCACACAGACTTTTCTGAGCCATCACAATAACAAACCATGGGACAGAGCCGCACAATAAAATTAGGCATATGACATAGTTTCATGACCATAAACATTGCATTAATTAGTATGATGGGGTTTGTTTGCTCAGCTATAGACATGGGTCCTGCCGATGCAATCGTGGCGATGTACTTAAGTATTCCATCAAGATCATTAAGCCTCATTCCATAGCTAAAGTTTTCTCTTCCTTGGCATTCTTGACGAATTCAAGTTCTTCTTGCTAGTCTACAAGGGAAGTGTTGATAGATTCAAGATGATTATGCAGATCTAACAGGGCCATTATCAAGGATTCAGTTTCATCTTGATGCTCTGGTACAGCCTTCTTTTTTGCGAGAAAACTTCAGATCTATTCATATTCAATCTTGGCAGTACAACGAAGAACGAACACCAGCTCCATGTCCGGCGCCGGCCCACCGCCCACGCGGCCAGGCACGGTGCCCGTCCGCATCCACAACGGCCACCCACCGCAGGGTAGCCGTTGTGCTTCCAGGATGTGGCCACCGACACAGATCTGGCACACCACGCCGCGAGCACTAGCGCCCGCCGCACGCGCGAGAGGGACGACCACCATAGGCCCTTCACACCACCGCCAGGCACCGGCCCCGCCGCCTGCCGCCGCGCCCACTGCCAGCGCCACGCCTCCGCTCGACCTCGCCAGCCCACGCCAGCCATCGTCGGAGCAGGGGAAGACAGGCCTCGCCGCCGCCGACGCAGACAGGGCTTCGCCCTTCCGCGCGAGCCGGCGGCGGCGAGGGGAGAGGTGGGCGGGGGGGGGGGGGGGGGGGTTGGTGGCTAGGGTTTCCCCTCCGCGTCGCTCGTGGGAGCGACCGGAAGGGGGAGGGGGGGTCTAATTATCTGTATCATCAAGATTACTTTCAACATGGACACATATGCATGGGTAATCAGATGTGAAGAAGGTGATGCACATATGGTATTCTTAATATACTAAACCTAGCTAGGTTTGATTTACCAGGGTTTTTTTGACTTTTTCCTATCAGTAAAAACCGGCCAATGGGAGTCCGCCACGTCATTTATTTGGGGAGCTGACGGGGTGCACTTTGGGGTGTGATTAGAGATAATGCATTAGATATTGTTTTGAGTGAAAAGTAAAGAACGAGAGAGTTTGAATGAAAAATGATCCATCAGTCTTTATTGATGATAGAAGTGGGGTATTTATACCTAGGCGGAAGTACACATGGTGCTTGGCGGTCAAGTAAATACATAGTTACTTGAGAGCCAAGGAATTCATAGTTGCCATGAGAGCCAAGGAAGTACATGGTTGCTTGAGAACCAAGTAACCTATCTAACCTTTAACTTAATCCTAATTAGCTTAATTAATAAGCAACTATTCTATTCTTAACACTCCCCCTTGTACAACGCCTTGTCTTTGGGACATCCATCATCTTGACAAATTCTTTGAATAATCTTGAATGTCTCCTCCAAAAACCCTGTGGGAAAAATATGAGGAGAATAGTGCAGATATGTTGCTAAAACTCCTTTAAACCCAATGGGAAAAATAATAAGGAGAAACTGATGCAACATATAATGATTATTGTCTCTTAATAACTCATATGAGAAAAACCTTTGAAGAAGGAGAAAAATCATCGATGAGTTTAGAGAACAATTAATATGTCTTGAGTACTGTCGGTGTCAAAACCGGCGGATCTCGGGTAGGGGGTCCCGAACTGTGCGTCTATGCGGATGGTAACAGGAGACAAGGGACACGATGTTTTACCCAGGTTCGGGCCCTCTTGATGGAGGTAAAACCCTACGTCCTGCTTGATTAATATTGATGATATGGGTAGTACAAGAGTGGATCTACCACGAGATCAAGGAGGCTAAACCCTAAAGCTAGCCTATGGTATGATTGTTGTAATGTATGTTGTGTCCTACGGACTAAAGCCCTTCGGTTTATATAGACACCGGAGAAGGCTAGGGTTACACAGAGTCGGTTACAATGGTAGGAGATCTACATATCCGTATCGCCGAGCTTGCCTTCCACGCCAAGGAAAGTCCCATCCGGACACGGGACGGAGTCTTCAATCTTGTATCTTCGTAGTCTTGGAGTCCGGCGGACGATGATAGTCCGGCTATCCGGACACCCCCTAGTCCAGGACTCCCTCAGTAGCCCCTGAACCAGGCTTCAATGATGATAAGTCCGGCGCGCATAATGTTCGGCATTGCTAGGCGGGTTCCTCCCTTGAATAATCCAGAGAAGAATGATACAATAATAATAATGATACAATCTCTATCTCTACTACTTAAAAAGAATGTAAGGTTTCCATTTCACCTCTCTTTCCTATCCTTCCTTATATATATCCCACTCTTTCCTTCTCCTCTTTGATTTTTTCTCTCATCTCTAATTTTTCTCCCATCCATTCTCCCTAAAATAGAATCTATTGTCTCATGTTTTATTAACTTACCAAAAAACACATCTTGTTTGGTAAGTAATTAAATTCTTACCAAATAAGTGCCTAACAATAAAATGGCATGTAAATCATGGCGATTGCATACAAAAACTTGCTAAATGTGATATGGAGCCAATGAGATGCTGACAAGGCTGCTGCCAAATGGGTCCAGACGTGGGTAATGTGGCTTCTTACATGTGGGTCCAATGCCATACGCCGGTGATGGCATGCATAACTATCACAATTTGTAGATATTGTGAATTTGTTATATATTGTAATTGGCGGGCATATTTGAATTTTTTCCATTTTGACAATTTTTATATGAATTTGTGTGAAAATTCAATTTCAATGCCAATTCAGCTATCTTTACTGCGATTAAATGGCAGACGATTATCACACAGACTTTTCTGAGCCATCACAATAACAAACCATGGGACAGAGCCGCACAATAAAATTAGGCATATGACATAGTTTCATGACCATAAACATTGCATTAATTAGTATGATGGGGTTTGTTTGCTCAGCTATAGACATGGGTCCTGCCGATGCAATCGTGGCGATGTACTTAAGTATTCCATCAAGATCATTAAGCCTCATTCCATAGCTAAAGTTTTCTCTTCCTTGGCATTCTTGACGAATTCAAGTTCTTCTTGCTAGTCTACAAGGGAAGTGTTGATAGATTCAAGATGATTATGCAGATCTAACAGGGCCATTATCAAGGATTCAGTTTCATCTTGATGCTCTGGTACAGCCTTCTTTTTTGCGAGAAAACTTCAGATCTATTCATATTCAATATTGGCAGTACAACGAACAACGAACACCAGCTCCATGTCCGTCGCCGGCCCACCGCCCACGCGGCCAGGCACGGTGCCCGTCCGCATCCACAACGGCCACCCACCGCAGGGTAGCCGTTGTGCTTCCAGGATGTGGCCACCGACACAGATCTGGCACACCACGCCGCGAGCACCAGCGCCCGCCGCACGCGCGAGAGGGACGACCACCATAGGCCCTTCACACCACCGCCAGGCACCGGCCCCGCCGCCTGCCGCCGCGCCCACTGCCAGTGCCACGCCTCCGCTCGACCTCGCCAGCCCACGCCAGCCATCGTCGGAGCAGGGGAAGACAGGCCTCGCCGCCGCCGACGCAGACAGGGCTTCGCCCTTCCGCGCGAGCCGGCGGCGGCGAGGGGAGAGGTGGGCAGGGGGGGGGCGGGGGTTGGTGGCTAGGGTTTCCCCTCCGCGTCGCTCGTGGGAGCGACCGGAAGGGGGAGGGGGGGTCTAATTATCTGTATCATCAAGATTACTTTCAACATGGACACATATGCATGGGTAATCAGATGTGAAGAAGGTGATGCACATATGGTATTCTTAATATACTAAACCTAGCTAGGTTTGATTTACCAGGGTTTTTTTGACTTTTTCCTATCAGTAAAAACCGGCCAATGGGAGTCCACCACGTCATTTATTTGGGGAGCTGACGGGGTGCACTTTGGGGTGTGATTAGCGATAATGCATTAGATATTGTTTTGAGTGAAAAGTAAAGAACGAGAGAGTTTGAATGAAAAATGATCCATCAGTCTTTATTGATGATAGAAGTGGGGTATTTATACCTAGGCGGAAGTACACATGGTGCTTGGCGGTCAAGTAAATACATAGTTACTTGAGAGCCAAGGAATTCATAGTTGCCATGAGAGCCAAGGAAGTACATGGTTGCTTGAGAACCAAGTAACCTATCTAACCTTTAACTTAATCCTAATTAGCTTAATTAATAAGCAACTATTCTATTCTTAACACTCCCCCTTGTACAACGCCTTGTCTTTGGGACATCCATCATCTTGACAAATTCTTTGAATAATCTTGAATGTCTCCTCCAAAAACCCTGTGGGAAAAATATGAGGAGAATAGTGCAGATATGTTGCTAAAACTCCTTTAAACCCAATGGGAAAAATAATAAGGAGAAACTGATGCAACATATAATGATTATTGTCTCTTAATAACTCATATGAGAAAAACCTTTGAAGAAGGAGAAAAATCATCGATGAGTTTAGAGAACAATTAATATGTCTTGAGTACTGTCGGTGTCAAAACCGGCGGATCTCGGGTAGGGGGTCCCGAACTGTGCGTCTATGCGGATGGTAACAGGAGACAAGGGACACGATGTTTTACCCAGGTTCGGGCCCTCTTGATGGAGGTAAAACCCTACGTCCTGCTTGATTAATATTGATGATATGGGTAGTACAAGAGTGGATCTACCACGAGATCAAGGAGGCTAAACCCTAAAGCTAGCCTATGGTATGATTGTTGTAATGTATGTTGTGTCCTACGGACCAAAGCCCTTCGGTTTATATAGACACCGGAGAAGGCTAGGGTTACACAGAGTCGGTTACAATGGTAGGAGATCTACATATCCGTATCGCCGAGCTTGCCTTCCACGCCAAGGAAAGTCCCATCCGGACACGGGACGGAGTCTTCAATCTTGTATCTTCGTAGTCTTGGAGTCCGGCGGACGATGATAGTCCGGCTATCCGGACACCCCCTAGTCCAGGACTCCCTCAAGTACTTTCTTTAAAAAACCTCGATAGGGAAAATAGAAAGTATACGTATGATCTTTGATAAGATATTGCCTCATTAAAAACCATTATGAGAAACTTTGATAGAAAACTCATAAGGGAAAAGAGTGCGATATGATATGCCATTGAAAACTCCTTCAAAACCCAGTGGGGAAAATATAAGGAGAAAGTGTATGACATATACGGGCACTTGTTTTTATATTATCTCGTTAAAAAACCTTTATGAGAAACCATTAGGGAGAACTCATGAAGGGAAAAAGAGTACAATATATGCAATCTTAGGATTGTTAATAGGTTATAGATTTGGGAAATTACTCCCCCTGAACTTTGCAATCCTGGAGAATGTGTAATACAAATTCCATTGATATGATCATGGCATTATGAATAATCCGTAGGATTTTCAAAGTATGTTGTTTGCATATTGTTTCCTCAATTTCTATAATTCGTGAGGATAAGTAATTTTTGAGCAATGTACTTTATGATATTGCTCTTCATATAACCTGTAGTTTTTGAGTAACACAAGTGGTAGCGTCTTCATAAATCAAGTTATGTGATTCTGCTGAATCTCAACCATATGATTTTGAGTGTGGCTAATCATTCTGCTAAGCCATGCATATTTTGCAATGCTTTTAGGTAGAGCAATTATGTTAGAGTGATTAGTGGAAGTAGTCATTAAAGTCTATTTAGCTGACTTCCATGAGAAGACTATTCCAGTGAATTCAGTCACTGATATGGCATTGTTGGGATCAAATAAAGAGCCAATATCATTTCATCACATCATGGACATATCTTTGATTTTCCTGATGGAATTGCCCAAGATTTATTGTGGGCTTGAGATATAAGTTAATATTTCTTATATTGACCATGTACCTTTTGTTGGTATGATATATCCACATTGAACTTCTCATATATGTTTCGGATATATGTAGACTGATATGTATTCTTGAGAGAATGCTCAAGTTGTAAGCTTAAGCTAAATTTGGTTGAATCCAAATTTTCCGTCTCGAGATGATATTATGTCTTTTTAGGTCCTTTAGAGACATTGATGATGAGGTCATCAATATACACTGAGGTGATGAAAAAAAATCCAATATGAGATTCTTTTATTAAACATGTAACTAATCATCATTATTGAGTAATCCCTTTGAAGAAGGAACTCATTTAGTCCGTAGTGCCATATGATTTCGGACTATTTCAAGTCATAGAGTGACTTATGAAGGTTTACACAAAAGTTGTTGCGATTTGCTTTTGGATTCGGAAGTATAAGCCCTTCAGGGACTTCAATAGAGATTTCCGAAATGAGTGACTCATATGAGTATGTAGACACTTCATCCATCAACTGCATGGATAATATTATTATTTTTATTGCCAATGATATTTAGTATCGAAACATAATTCCATTCATACCAAGAGGTATGTTACATCGTAATCGATGTCGGGTCTCTGCGTGAACCCTTTTTGCTACAAGCCTCGCTTTCTCACCACCTCATTGACTTTGTCTATGAATGAGAAGTTTTTAGTATTCCATATGGAAGATAGTTATGAGTAGTAGGTATTACTGCGGTAAATACCACTCATTTGCAGAGCGATTGCTATTCTTCATTACTTGCTTCCTTTTATGTGAACCAATATGAGTGCAAGAGGCACTCTACCATGGATTTTGGTTCAGGGCCCAAAAGGTTTTAGCAATTTGAGAAGAAATATATGTCGACAAATGTTGTCTTTAGTTTAAATGATTCTAATGGAATCATTGAAGTTTGTGGATAATATATTTATTCCTTTTTAACTCCTTGTGATTTCCTACAACATATGGAGTTAAGGTGTTTCAATGTCCCGGCACCGAAACATTTGTGCACATTTATGCCGGGCTTTGGATTATGAGCATCCAGTGAGGTGTCTTTCAACTTGATGTTGAACTATATTTACTGGATAAGGATTTGATTTCCTCTGTTTCCGCGGAACCATATGAGAAGCTATATCTGTTTTGTCAGATTTTCTCCCCCTCTTGTTCTCGTTTGGGGAGAAGAGTGGTTTATCGGGTACCTCCACTCTTGCTGACACTTTATTGCAGGAATATAGAATTTAGTGACACCTTGTGATCAGTAAATGTATGTGGCAGATTTGCAATGTGTTGCAAATATATGATTCTCTAAACTTCTAGTTCAGATTCTTTGAGTACGTGGATATAAGGATTGAATGTCAATAACATTTCTAATTTATTTCTCGGCATTCTTTGTGGTACTCATCTCCCCCTAATGCCGAAAAATATCCTTATTGCTGATGCAATCAGCATACGGGCTATGAATAATTTTGATTGACGGATAAATTTTATTCCTCACATAGATCCCTAATTTTCTGTGAGTGCCTGTTGATGTATGCTGGAGTGGTGATATCGGTATGTAACCGAATTATCGCAGATGGGAAATACGTTGTTGATTTCCACGTAGTTACTACAAGGGGAAAGTAGTATGATATGTAGTTGGTATGATTTAGATCATACTTACGGTGTGTAAGGCCGTATGTGTCCAGCAAGAGGCTGGAAAATCTACAATTCTTTAAAAATGGTCATGTAATTCATTTGACTATCTTTGATAAGAAATTTAGTTAAACCATTATGAGTATGTACATAGGGTACTGAATGTAATCAGAAAGTTCTCGTGAAATAAGTTCAACGACATTGTCCATTCGAATGGGTTAATCCTTTGTTCAGGAGAATTTGCTCCTACTTTGATAAGTTAAGCAATTTATTGGGTAAGATCATGGTTGTGATAAGTGACACACTTAAAAACATTTTATGAATGTGTATATGTGTGTACCATGAAGTTTCTAAATTACCCCAGATAATGGTTCAACATTCCACATATATCTTTTGAATGTGTTTAAGAAAGAATAAGTGGCTCATTTAGAATTTTTAAGGTGAGAGTGCCTTAAAACTGATTTCCCTATGACACATCTGGTGCACATAAAATCTGATGATTTGGGAACATTTGTAACTTGATAAGTTGTGACCAACAGAATTGTCAATAATTCTCTAATTATCCCCAAACCAAGATGACTAATGTTATGCAACCAAATATTTCATTTATTAAGATTTAGAAAATTATTGTGTACGCAACAATATTGAGTATGAATTGAACCATACATTCAAATTTATTAAATATCATGTCCGAAAAATACGATACCGGACATCGCACTACATGTAGTAGCACAAGTATAGGCTAAAGATATTTTGGGAATAACTACAAGATTACATGAGGTTTCCAACATTACTGAAAATTTAATTACGCAAACATATCATTGGTGCAAAGGAATTCACCTTCCTTTTAATACACTAGATTTTTGGTTCTCCTTCAGATGAAGATCTGAGAACAATCATTTACCAGAATATTTTCTGGTTGTACGTTTGCAAATTTTTGAATTATCCCAATGAACTCATTTGCCTTTTTAATAATTATGTGGTGTGGTTTGACCATATGTTTGAGGGTTTGGTAATCATAGGGACAATATTTATATAACCACACATTTGACAAACTTGGGAGTTGTCTTTTGATCATTTGATTGTCTATTAGCCTCTACTTTACTTCGAATTCCTCATTGTTCTATTTTGTGACCACTAACTTGCGTAGTATTCTCGGTACTAGCTAAAATTTCGAATAATGGGATAGCACCCTTTGGGTGAATTTCATGATTTTAAGAAATTCCATGTTTCTTGATCATAAAAATGGTAGTACCATCATAAGAGGATGTAAAGTGTATTAAGGACATATGAAAATATTTGATCACGAGACCTCAACTTGAAGTTGATTAAGTGACAGAATTGTGAGCTGCGATAGACTTGAGGTCTTGAAAAACGAATGGGTAATCATTCGTGATGTGCTCAAGGCATCATGTTTATATTAAGGGAAATATTCAGCGTGAATAAAATTCATCCATTATGTACTTAGTTTGAGAACTAAGTGAAGTTGGGACACATAAAATGCATATGAGCATTGCAACTTTAGAGTCACTGCCAAAAACATAGGCGTTGCATGTTTGACATTGGTTAGTCACTGTGAAAGTATAACCACAAAGTGATGTGGACATTGCAAAAGTGTTGATACACTCAATCGTTGCCATAATTATGGAATCCATCTTGATGGATGGACAACACAAAAATTATAAATAGTGACATAGGCTTCACTGCCATGTATTTTACCAATGTAATAGAAGGTAATCACCAGGCTATGCAAATATTTGCATAATTTTCTATGACATTTTCAAGCAAAGTGGGGCTTGGATTAGCACAAGATTACCATTTCGGCATATAATGACTGCACATGAATAATATTTACTATGAGAGTAAATCATTTTAGTGAACAACAACGAATGCTTCAGAGGAGCATTTTTTAGTATAGCTGATGCTTTATATCCATATGTGTAGACCTCAATTTATATAGGATAACACTTTGAAGATAATCACCAATATTGTGTAGATCTCACAGTAATAGAAAACATAGTCTGATTTTTGTCAGTAGATGTTCATATCTCTATTACCTTATGTTATGCTATATTTAAGAAAAATCACTTTGAAGGTAATCATCTGTCGAAGTGACATGATGTAGACCTTGCAGTAATAGTGGATAGTCTGCAAAATTTTGCAGTAGATGCCAGTATTACCTTATGAAATCTTGAGGTAGTCACATCTAATATTAATATTTGGAAGAGCACATTGAAAGTAGTCATCTTGTTAAAATGACAAGATGTAGTGGTAGATAATCTGCAAATGGTGCAGTAGATGCCACCAATACCTTGTGATTCACAAATAAAATTTGGGCATGTCATATGAAGTATGACAATTTATAATTCTTATTTGAATTTCATTAAGATTTGCAAGAAAAATTGTTTTCGACTGCAAAAGTATAGTTGTCCTAAAATCACATGTCATATAAAATGTTTGCGGTAAAGACATAATTTATGTCTTAAATTCCAGAGAAATAGGATCTGGAATATAAGCAATACATTCTTTTGCAAAGGTATTGCCATTAAAATAATTGTGTATAATCATTTTATGTAATTTAGGATGAACTGAGGTTCTCCCACATATGTTTTCTAAAAACGAGGGCTTATAAAATACAAATAGTAATAACCTGATGGTTAAAGTGCTAAAACAGAGGGTTGTACCACAAATCGCAGGAGTATAGACAACTTGAGAGTTGAAGTTGAGGGCTATACTGCATGATGAATTAAGCCTGAGGGCTTAACAGAAATTACAAAGACCTTTCTGTAGATAACAGGAACTTAAATGCTTGAACTAAAAGATAGCCTAGAGGATAGATACCCCCAATTTCTCCCGTGCGGCTAAGGATTAACATCCACCGCCGCGCCGTTGGGAAGCCTTGCATTGGTTGGCCCACCTTGTGCCAGAGGAAGCCGCGTTGGAGGGCGCATTGCGCCGCGCACTGGCCCAAATCGAGGAGGCAGGCCATGACTGAGAGGGAGCGCGGGAATGGAAGGTGATGTACGGGTGGAGGCGGCGTGGCTTTGGTACACGTGCGGCCGGAGTCGAGGCGATGCCGCCGCATGCCGGAGGGCTTCGCCGCGTGTTGTTACCCGCCAGTCCGGGTCGCTCCATGGAAGGCTGCGCACCGGAGGGTAGCGCCGAGCGCCGCTACATGAAGTGGGATGCTGATCGGTCCAGTTCCTGAGTGCCTTCAACAAGAGTTGTTGTGGCGTGGCCGGTGCCAATGGCGCTGATTTCTGGTTGAACATGTTTATGTACTATGAATAAAATTGGGAAAATAGCACCTGATAGGTATTGCGATCAAGTACTTTGATCGTAAGCTTCATGTGAGAAGTAGTCCAGGACGTAGACTTATTCATGTATGTGGACCCTTTTGCCTTGGAGTTCTTTTTTTTTATTCTGGTCCTGTTTGCTGAACTGATCGCCTTGGTTTGGAAAAAGGGGTAAATGTGACGCCTAGTTCTTGCATGCGCGGCGCGCTGGTCGAGAAGTGCGGCGTTCATGCACTGGTCTGGACTCTGGAGTGCTGCGCCGTGAAGGCCATTGGACTGTCTTGTCGTACCCAGGGCGGCAATTCCTGGTAGTCAAGAACAAAGATTAGGTAAATCTCACTAGCATATGATGTATCATAGCAATTAGATTAAAATCGCCTTTGGTTGTATTGGTGCGATTCTTCCGTGCTGCTCCAAGGTGTTGATTTCGAAAGAATCGCTAATTTGCTATTTATCCGTTCTTCTAGACCCTGACTGTGAGGCGATCCCTCTTGTGTAATCTCTTTCCTTGTGTGTGGCTAAATCGCTCGATCGGAGAGCAAAGTGCATGATAACGTGTTTTGAGTGAAAAGTAAAGAACGAGAAAGTTTGAATGAAAAATGATCCATCAGTCTTTATTGATGATAGAAGTGGGGTATTTATACCCAGGCGGAAGTACACATGGTGCTTGGCGGTCAAGTAAATACATAGTTACTTGAGAGCCAAGGAATTCATAGTTGCCTTGAGAGCCAAGGAATTCATAGTTGCCTTGAGAGCCAAGGAAGTACATGGTTGCTTGAGAACCAAGTAACATATCTAACATTTAACTTAATCCTAATTAGCTTAATTAATAAGCAACTATTCTATTCTTAACAGATATGAGACATTCTTTGTGTCCCGGCATGTGCCCTGCATGGCCGCTTTTTGGTTTGTCTGTTTCTGACCACGTGCATGCATGCATGTATGAGATCCGAAGCCAATTGAATTCGTTGTCCCAGCTTTTCTTTCGTTGAGACGGTTGTATAGATATTTTTTTGCTACGTCTTGCCGATTCAAACGTTGATATGTGAAGTGGCCTCTCCTACCTGCATGGACGGTGCCATCTCATCGTAAGTTCTGGACGCCGCTTCATTCGGTGTTTCTGGTCACCGTTCCATGGTTCTGGCGGCTTGGGTTCCTATAAATAAGGAGCTTTGCTACACTTACGAAAGTTTTTTACAAAGAGTTACGTAAAGGGTGACCTGGCTTTATTTAGTTGGATAGCACCCCCCACACCCTGAAAATCAGGGAGGGGGGGGGGGGGGGAGGGGGGGGGGATTGGTTAGGATTAGGAAAGGAGATAACGTTTAACGTTTTTACGTAAGTTTACGTAGTATTTTTCGTAGGTGTAGCATTTTTGATAAATAAGAGGCCGGGCTTCACATCACTGGCCAGCGCGCTACGGGACTTGCGCCCCGCAGCATTTGACAGCCCCGCGTTCCTGCCCTATGCAGCGCCTCGCAACGACCGTTCATGGCGAGGCAGACGACGCAGCCGTCGTTGAGCATGATCTCCCGATTCGAGTCGGGGAGGGGGAGGATCTAGAGAGGAATGGAAGGGGAGGGGAATGGACTCACCATGGCTACAGAGGGTCTCGCCCGCGTGGATCGGCCAAGGGGGGGAGAAGGGATCTGGTAGATCCGCAGGGCGGGGTGGCCGCCGGTTGCCGCAGTTCGTGGGGGAGAGAGAGGGGAAGGCGCCAGCGTCGGAGGCGACTGGCTGGTGGAGGTATGCTTCGGTACTGTTTGTGGGCCTGGGCCGTGTCCACTGTACAGGCTGGTGTAGCATGTTACGCATGCTCTGGTGTGCTCAGAGACGAGAAGCCACAAATCAGGAGCACTCTTTGTAAAGATCACTCGGATTCTAAAAAATTAAAATAAAATGCAAATGTCATCCCACCTTCTTAGGTAGGTTTTGAAAAGTGACATGCGTCCAAATCTTGGACCGTTTTCATTGTTAGATTCCTCGTGTCGAAATCTTTAAAACTAGATTTCATGTTGATAGATTTTGACGAACTTTTTCTTTCACAAAAAGAAACCAGATGAAAAACCAGACGAAAAAAACTGAACCGAAAGCACATTTCTTTTCTTTACGAAAGAGGCACGACTGTGCCTCTCGCGGAAGTAAATCCGTGCTTCCACGAGAACTAAATATGTGCCTCTCATAGAATGGAAAAAAAGAAAACAATTTCTTTTGGTTTCGAGAGAGACTACCATGTCTCTCGCGGAAGCAAATTCACACCTCTCGCGTAACGAAAAAGGAGATATTTTTTCTGGTTTCAAGAGGCATGACTGTGCCTCTCAAGGTCGTTTTCCCTAGTTTTCAAGAGGCACTGTGCCTCTCATGAAAGCAAATCCGTGTTCTTCGCGATATTTTTTTCTGTTTTCAAGAGGCACGAATGTGCCTATCATGAAAGGAAAAAAGAGAAAGAAAAACCAGAGGAAAACCGAAAAGCAAAAAATCATCTAAAAAGCAAAAAAGATGAGGGTAGCGGCCAGAGAGCGACATGTGACGACAGCTGAGAGCACGCTACTTGGCGCACTCTCAGCCCATCCCAGGTGACCCTTGTGGGGCTCCCGAAGGAGTACTTCGCTAGTTGCTCGCGGCGAGAAGGCGAAAAGGGCGCACCTATATCTTGCCTTTGGGAGCTCCTATTTGGCGCGTGAGGCGTTGGCGTACATGCCAGCGCACCACCTCTCGTCCCGCTTGCCCCTATTAGACCAGCCCATGAGCGGGGCTGTACGCCCCAGTTTTTCTATTTCATTTTTTAGCTTTTAGCCTTTTCTGTTTTTAATTTTTGTTCTTTAAAATAATTCAAATTTGAAACAATTCCGTATTTTTAAAAAGTGAATTTTCGAAAAATGTTCCAGAAATAATAAGATGTTCTAGTTTGAAAAATGTTCATGATTTTGCAAAAACATGTTCGTGTATTGAAAAAAATCGTGAATTCAAAAAAATATTCATTGATTCAAAAAATGTTCACCGATTCAAAAGGTGATTTCAAAAATCATCGCGTTGATGAAAAAAAAATTAAATTCAATGAACATTTTTTAATCTGATGAACAAATTTGAACTCGAGAACATTATTAGAATTCAATGAACAAATCTGAATTTTATTTATTTGAATATGTTGAACATATTATAAAAGTTTCATGAACATTTTTAAAATATGATGGCCAAATATTAATTGCGATAAACAAAAATCGAATGTTTTCCTAAAACCGGAAAGGAGCAAATATGGGTCGGCCCACTTGTTCACACGGGGGAGCATCGGGCGTGCACATGTCCCCCCCCCCCCCCCCCCCCCCCCCCCCCCCCGCGCGCGACCTACGTGCTGAATAGGAGAACCCATCAGCGAGTCGATCTTCCGACCCGCTGAAAGGGTGAGCGAGAAGGGCCAGCCCACGCGCGCTGCGGGCCGAACCTTTTTTGTTTTTGTTTTAATTTTGTATTTTTGTTTGTAATTTAAAATACTCTCTCTCTCTCTCTCCCTATATATATATATATATATATATATATATATATATATATATATATATATATATATATATATATACAAAAAACACTCAACAAAAAGCATTTGAAAATTATTGAACAAGTATTTAAAAATGTTGATGAAGCATTCAGAAAAATGTTGAAAGTGTGTAGAAAAATTGTTGATCATGCATTAAAAATGAATTCTTTACCATGTATATAGAAAAAAAAATGCTAATCATGCATTTGAATAAAATGTTGAATAAGTATTTGAAAAATGATAATCAAGCATTTGGAAAATGTTATATGTGTCTGGCTCCGGGTACATGCGCAACAGTCGCAAACTCCGGCTCCTGCGGCTCCTCCGCATCGGCCTCCGCCTCCACGTCAAGTTCGGCGAAAAGCGTGCCGGTCGCCGCCCGTTCCTATCGAATGAACTATCGGTATGCCTCGACATAGGCCTCATCCTGGATGGACTCCAGTATTGCTTGCTGCTGTGCCATCTCTGCTGCTCGGGCGCCCGCAAACTCTGCCATGGCGTCCTCCTCAAGATCATGCATGGCAACAATACTGAGTAAAGTGCGAATAGAGCTATGCTTCACAACAGGAGAAAAGACTTCGTTATAGTCAATACCTGGAATCTGGACATAACCTTTAGCAACTAACCTTGCTTATATCTTGTCTCATCATTAGGAGAAACACCTTCTTTCCTCTTGAAAACCCACTTGCAACGAATAGGTTTCTTCTCTCTAGGCAATTTTACTAAATCCCAAGTGCCATTCTTTTCAAGTGATTCCATCTCATCATGCATAGCGGTCATCCACTTATTACTATCACCAGAAATAATAGCCTCAGAATATGAAGAAGGCTCAGCATTACCTTCAATTTCTTCTGCAACAGATAAAGCAAAAGAAACAATATTGCACTCTTCAATTAACCTGTCAGGTTTATTAATACCCCGCCAAACTCTGTCACGTGCAAGATTCCAACTGGGTGGAATAATAGGCTAATTTGAAGTGGGAGTGACATGTTCATCGTCAACGACGGGTTCATCATGTGCATCAACAATTTCATTACCAGATGTATCACCTGTTTCAATAACATGCTCCACCTGAATAGTAGGCTGCTAAATAGTAGGCTGCTGTTCACTCTCAACAGGAACGTTAGTGGATGGAACATCACGTAACATAGCAGATTCATTGAAAATAATATTTCTGCTAATAACAACCTTCTAGGTTTTAGGATTCCACAATTTATAACCTTTAACACCAGACTTATAACCAAGAAAGATGCACTTAACAGCCCTAGGCTCCAACTTTCCATTATCAACATGAGCATAAGCAGTGCAACCAAAAACTCTCAACTGTGAATAATCAGCAGGTGAACCAGACCATACCTCAATTGAAGTTTTCTTATTAAGAGCAATAGATGGTGAACGATTAATGAGATAAAAAGCAGTGGAAGCGGCCTCAGCCCAAAAACGCCTATGCAAACCTGCATTGGACAACATGCAACGGGCTCTGGAAATAATGGTCCTGTTCATACACTCAGCAACACCATTTTTTTGAGGAGTATAAGGAACGGTGTAATGTCTGACAATGCCTTCAGACTTGCAATAATTCTTAAATTGCTTAGAACAGAATTCTATACCATTATCAGTGCGAAGTATCTTTACCTTCCTTTCAGTTTGTCTTTCAATCATAATCTTCCACTGCTTAAAAGTTGAGAATGGTTCATATTTATGCTTCAAGAAATAAGGCCAAACTTTTCTCGAATAATCATCAATAATAGTCAGCATGTAACTAGCACCACCTAGTGACTTCTTGCGAGATGGTCCCCATAAATCAGAATGAACATATTCAAGAATACCTTCAGTTGTATGGGTCGAAGTATTGAACTTCACCCTCTTGTGCTTGCCGAAGATACAATGCTCACAAAATTTCAATTTACCAGGTTCATATCCATCAAGAAGACCTCTCTTGTTTAACTCTGCTAAACCAAGTTCACTCATATGTCCAAAACGCATATGCCAAAGGTTAGCAGCATCACAATCAGAGTTCTTTGAAATAACTGGAGTAGCGTTACCTGAAACGATAGAACCTCGATGGTAATAAAGACCATTGGTCGAACTTAAGTCACCTTTCATCACAAGAAGGGAACCTTTGGTGACTTTCAAAACACTATCTCCACCTAAATACTTGTACCCCTTTGCATCAAGGGCACTCATAGAAATAAGATTTCTCTTCATCTTCGGAATATACCGAACATCTGTCAAAGTTCTGATTATGCCATCAAACATCTTGATTCGAATAGAACCTATGCCTTCAATCTTGCATGGTGAATTATCAAAACCCAAAACGGAACTAGCAGAAGTAGTGGAATCAAAAGTAGTAAACCAATCTCTATGTGGACACATATGAAAAGTGCATGTAGTGTCATGTACCCACTCATCATTGGTCTCAGCACATCCAGCAATAACGACAAGAGCATCATCGGAACTATCATCACGAGCAACGTTAGCAGAATTTTCACCTTGTTTGTTACCTTTCCTCTTTTCTTTATTCTGCAACTTGAAACACTCTGAGATGTCATGCCCGTCTCTCTTGCAATATCTGCAATACTTCTTGTCTCTGGATTGCGACCGGCCCATGTAGCCGTTTTTACTTTTGCCTCTGTTTTCATTATTGAAGTTCTTCTCCTTTGTCCTGCCACAAACAGATAATCCCTCGGCTTGGGATGAACTCGAACCATCATGAGGCACCATTAATTTCATCTTCTCCTTGGAGTTCAAAGCTTCATAAACTTCATCAAGCGTGAGAGTATCACGACTGTATAATGTGGTGTCTCTAAAATTGGTATAAGAACTTGGCATTGAACAAAGTAACATTAAAGCAGTATCTTCCTCTTCATACTTAACTTCCATTGCAGCTAGATCAGATATGATCTCTTTAAATTCTGAAATATGATTCAAAACATTACCTTCCTCGGGTAACCTGTGCAGGAATAATTTTTGCTTCAGATGCATCTTGCTGGTGAGATCCTTGGTCATGCAAATCCCTTCTAGCTTTAACCATAGAGTGGCGGCAGTTTTCTCGCTCAAAACTTCCTGCAAAATATTATTATGCAAATGGAGTTGAATTTGTGACAAAGCCTTACAATCAATTCTTTTCTCCTCATCAGTCCAATCTTGAATTCGGTTCTTCCCAAAACTATCCAGTGCTACATTATAGTCGGCCTGCGCCAACAACGCCCGCATCTTGACTTGCCATAGGGTAAACCTTGTGTCACGGTCCAGCAGCAGAAAATCGTACTTCATGATAGCCATGAGTAGATAAATCTGTGTACACAAAATAGTACAAGCCCGTAGAAAAATCCTTGAAGAATTTAATATGCGGAGCAAAAAACTGAAACAATAGCACCTGGTAGTAGCGGACCAACGGAGAATAGAAAAACTGAACTAGTAGTACTAGCCTCACGTAGAGTAGTACTAATAGCAGACTGGATCAGATCAAAACTAGAGCTCACGTACTATAAATAGTACTAGTTGCAGTGGCCGATCGATTGAAAAACCTCGTGAGTAGTAGCAGCAGCAACGTGATCCACTTCACGCCAAGAAAAAAACTCTAGCGGCTGGCCTCCTCGGGATTTGATGCCAGCGAAACAGCCCACGGCTCGGCGGATCGTACGTTGACGAGAAAAATCGATCTGGCTGCTGCGGCAGGTACGGATGATGATAAGTCTGCCGCATGAACCAGCGTCACGCAAACTTGCTGTCGGTCTCGACTTCTTAGGGCGGCGCAGCGGAAACCGATCCGGCTTTGATGGATCACGTCGCGAGCAGTGCACAGACGGAACCTTAACTCTGGTCTCAAATCTCGTATTTGTAACCTCAGCTCTGTATACCACTTGTTAGATAATAACGAGAAATAAACGAGACAAAGAGACACGGATTTTTACGTGGAAACCCTTGCAGGAGAAAACCACGGACGCACGAAGGCGCAATCACTATGATGGAGGAGTATTAGAAGCACGAGACGACAGGCCGTATGAGGTGCGACTACATGGGGTATATAAGAGGGCAATACATGAGAATCCTTGGAGGAAAAGTAGACGAGTTGTACTTGTACGCGTCGATGTCAACGCAAAGAGCCCACACCGGTTGTACTACGTCTAGTCCAACATATTATAATTTGGATCACAATTTAACAGGACCAAATCCCTGTTTTCTACTAGCGTCATCATCACAATACAATTAGCAAGACACCTGTATGCCATGACAATGACATACATCAAAGCTAGACTAGTACATCATCTCTTGGATCATCTCATGGATGCAGGTTTCGGAGTTCTTCATCACGCACTCGGCCCTCAAGTGGTGGAACGATCCACTCTCACAGGAGACGACCATTGACGCTGGCGTAGGGCATGCCACAGCTGTGTCGTCGCAGAAGCCGAGCAGCTCGTCCAACGTATTCGGATAGGAGTGTGTACATTACTTTGGGCTATATGGAACCATAGGAATGACATGGTTAACAGACAAACTCGTATGAATTTTTTGCACGTTATCTAAGGGCCGCTGCTTGGATCCGTATCTGGTCGTTACTCACTCCTGTGGAAGCCTGGGAGCCTTTGATTACTGGGTCTGTCCGATGGGAGATGGTAGCTCGGGATATCTACAACCAGTTTGGATGATGGTCCAGTAATAGGATAGATATTTAGTCATCTCGTTCTATTTTCGCAGGTTGTGGCATATTATACTTTTTTTCTTTAGCTTTTAGCAAGCTTATTCTGGAACACAGTCTTTTCGGTTACTTTGCTTAATAAAGAAGCTGCATGCATCACTCTGATACAGGAGGTAATCTTCTTTTTAAAAAACATAATTAATCAAACAAACAATGTTTATACATTTCGAGACTATGCACATACAGAGAAACTGGCAAAAACTGCTTAGTAGAAAATTATCATGTGCTGATGGACGAGAGTATATGCATACGGTTAACTCATACGGTTAACTAGTCAAGATTTCAAGCTTAAGAACAGAGAAAGTCAACATATTACAAATGAATAATCAATTAATCTGCGGCACATGAATTGCTGCCTTGTTCATCACAATACAATCAACAATATCTTGCTTGTTCACGACTTACATCAAAGCTACACTAGCTAGCTAAGTATAGCATTGAGCTACACTATCTTCTATATATATCCTGCATCATCTACTGGCTGAAGAGTTCGCAGTCTTCCAAGGTACATTCGGCCCTCACGTGGTGGAACGATCCACTCTCAGAGGAGACAATCGTTGGCGCTGGCGTAGGGCATGCCACAGCCGTGTCGTCGCAGAGGCTGAGCAGCTCATCCAACGTGCACCGGAAGGCGTCGTCTTCATCCTCTGCAGCGCCAGTGCCTTCTTGGACTTTGCCGTCGAGGTTGCCGGGGAAGAACCCATGCGCCACCACAGCGTCGTGGAGCTCGGGAAAATCTTGAAGCATGTCGTCGGTGAAGAACCCGCCTGGATCCACGCTGCCGTCGTCCACTGCTCCGGGCGGCAACATCGTCTCGCCTTCGTCAGACATTAACCAACGCCCATACTCGTGAAGCATCCCGGGTTGTTGGACGATCGGCGGTTCCTGGCGGCGTGGGGTTTGGGGACGTGGAGCATCCGGGTGCTGGACGTCGGTGGCCTTCCTTTTCTTGGAACCAGGAGCATTGATTACCTCGTCGTATGTGGTCTCGCTCCTGTGACGAGACACGCAGACCTTGCAGAGCACCAGGTCGTCTTGCTTGTCATCGCTGTACTCGTTCATGCACCAGCCGATCCTGATCCTCTCTTTCTCTCCCGGCAATTTCTTGACGTAGCTGAGGTTTCGTCTATGGCCTACGAGTTTACCTTGGTTGTCTAGCACGGGGATCCCGCCCTTCTCCGAGTGCCAGTAGTAACCCTCGCCGGCGGCGGCCACGGCGCGCTGCCGCCTCCCGCCGCTGCGGCCGCATTTGGTCTTGTGACGACTGGCCGGGGTGAAGAAGTACCAGACGCCCCCTTTCCCGTCGCCCTTGTCCGTTCCTTGCGCGTGTTGATACATCTCGACGAGGTCGCCGGGGGCGGCGGAGTAGGCGTCGAACTCGTGGATGAGGCGTCTGGCGAAGAAGGCGTCCGGTCCGGCGGCGATCCGTGGGCGGAGGAACTTGGTGATCAGCTCGTGCTCGGCTGGGTCGAAGGCGTAGCCGGCGGGAGGATCCAGCTTGCCGTCGGCCATCGCAGAGCTAGCTACGCACGTACAGTACGAGATGGATCAAGTAGCTAGGTATATATGTACGTGTAACCCTGAACTCGCTAGCTGCTTGCCTTCTGGGTACGTAGCTTATATAGATGGATCGACAGCGAGCCCGCCCGGGATTCAGTTTCCTTGACCGGTCATAGCGTACGTGTCCTAAGCAATCCGTACATAAAATGGATTAGTACAGCAATCAGTACATAAAATGGATTCGCTGCACCGACGTTGCTCCATTGCAGCTCGCGTCGCTGCACCTTGCCGCTCGGTAATACTCCGTCGCAGCACCGACGGCCACGACGTTGCTCCATTGCTGCACCACGCCACCTGGTGATGCTCCATCACAGCAGCACTGAAGGCCACGGACAGTGCTACGACGCCATACGACAGTCTCTGCGACATCCGACTGCTTCAACGACCGCGGCGATGTTACGAGGCATGTTGTGATGGCCGCGATGATAACGCGACCACATGCTTCGAGCGCCTATGGTGTACTTTGATGAACGTGGCGATGCTGCGACGGCATCCCAACTGCTTCGACAATGCTACAACGGGTGCGACACAGGCACGACAACATGCTTGAATACCAATGGACATGATTCAACAACATGCTTCGACGGACATGATGATGCTACGAGGCGTGCTACATCGACCGCCGCGATGGCACAACGTCATCCGGGCTGCTTTGACGAAGCTGCGACAGCTGCAACGTTGACACGTCGACATGCTTCAAACACCCATGGTGTGCTTTGACTGCCACGACAATGCTTCAACGGCAGACTTCGACGGTCGCGGTGATGCTGCGGGACGTGCTTTGACGACCATGGCAATGGTGCGGCAACATGCTTCTAACGTCGGTGTTGTACTTTGATGGCAGTGATGATGTTGTGACGACATGGTTGGACAGCCACGACGTCCTGCTTTGACAACCACGATGATGTTGTGGCAACATGATCCACAGGCGCGAAAGTGTTGCAATGATGGGCATGGCTACACCAACGATAATGCAACGATAAGTCGATTTGTACACTGTCCGATGCGAGGTTTCACAGTCGCTGGACTGTTTCGCACACGCTTCGCATGATCCCTCGACCCTTTCTCTCCCCGCTCGCAACTACTGGCAGCTGTTGCATCCAATAGACCTGACGGGCATTCGTCAGAGCTCAAGACAGCCCAGCGATGCTTCATTACAGCTCCACACCAGTGCGCCTTTCTCGGCGATGCACCATAGAGCTCCATCACGGCACCGCACGCCCCTGATGCTCCGTCGCTGCACCGACGTTGCTCCATTGCATCTCGCGTCGCTGCACCTTGCCACTCGGGAATACTCCGTCCCAGCACCGATGACCCCGACGTTACTCCATTGCTGCACCAGCCTACCACAGGTCACGAACTT
The DNA here is from genome assembly GCA_963921465.1 of Triticum timopheevii. Taxonomy (NCBI): domain Eukaryota; kingdom Viridiplantae; phylum Streptophyta; class Magnoliopsida; order Poales; family Poaceae; genus Triticum; species Triticum timopheevii. The sequence continues at coordinate 623,755,566 of OY997270.1, read as the reverse complement.
TGGCTACCTTCGCGTGTGGGAGACAGAGCGCTCACTACTTTCCCATGTGGGAGATACTGCTCGCGCCACTCGGTCGTGTGGGATCGGACGGCTCCGGACGAGGTTGATAAGGACAAGAAATCATCCAACTTATTCAAAACGTTTTCCCTCACCGAATGCACACCTTTTACCCGCAACGGCCACTATGGGTTAGCCTGGTTGACACACTTTTGTTTGTTTGTGATTTTGCGGTGTTTTTGCTACTTTATTTGTTCTGTTTATATATTTTTACCGGCCTTTGTTATTTTTATCAACTTATGATTATTTTACTATATTATAAAAAATATGTCTGTTTTATTCCAGGTAATACTTTTTATATGCACTTTTGACAGAAATATTTCGTATTAAAAAGGTGCTTACTCATTTCAAAATATCTAATACATTTGAAATTGTTTGAATCTTATATATAAAATGTTCTTCTACTTTTGAATAGGATTTACCTATTTTGAAAAATATTCACCTAGTTCGTAAAAAAATCTTGTATTCAAAAAGAAATTTCTTGTATTTACAAAGAGTATTCACGTATTTCAAAAAATGTCCTTGTAATTATTAAAGTATTCTCACATTTCGAAATATATTCACATAATTTTGGAAAATATTCATTTATTACGTAAAACTGAAAACACAATTTATTTTTATCGATTGAAGAAAGTACTCGTCATATATTAACTAAAGTTCAATGTTTTAAACAATATTCATCATTTATTTAAAATATGTACATTGTGTGTTTCAGAAGGAATGTGTAAATTTATTTTCTAATTGAGTAAGTAAAATAAGTAAGATGAAAATCGCAGAAAATAAAAAAGAGAAAAATGTGGAAAAAGAACCACAACAAAGAGGGGAATAAACAAAGAGGCAAAGATAATAAAAATAAATTGAGAAAAAATGGAAGGCAAACAAAAACCCCACAAGAAACCAGTCGAACAAAATAAAAGATAATATCATGAACAAAAATCAGGGAGAAACACGAAGAAGAGAACCATGTGTTCAACGAACCTAAAAGTAACCAGCACATTGCATGGGCTTAGCGGGCCATGGCCCTTCTTAGGTGTTCTGTAGGTGAACCCTAGCTAATGCTCGGTACGAGCGATATATATATCATTTGCCGCCCTAAAACACGTCTGGTAAAAGAGTTTCTCAAGAAGGTTGGACGAATGTGTCACACCGCACCCTAAGATCTCCCAACTGTATATATATATTACTAGCAAATATGGCCGTGCGTTGCAACGGGAGAAAAAAATCAGATTATATAGATACGATAGAGATAAAAAATCTGAATCAAATGCCAGGATGAGATAAGGATTTTCAATATGTCATTTCACAAACTATGTCTGAGTGACGTTATGATGAGAAGGGACTTTAAAAAGTCATTTCAAAAACTGAAAATGTGATGGTCTCATCATAACTTAATTTCCTAAGGTGCCACAACGAAAAATATTTTTTTGGTTGAGCAAACTACATTGTTGGACCGCTGCCTGAGCTAGACTGATGCATGATGTGTCTCACATTGACCTAGCGTAGCGATGTTTTTCAGAACCAGTAGAACTTTGGTACGAGAATAGTTTTGTACGGAGGTAAAACAGACATTTAGTCATTTCCATATAGTTTGCAAAAACTAACCATAGCAAGATGTGTCAACTTTTTTGGCTCAGCGCCGTAGAGAACACGAGAATCTTTTTTTACCCGATGCGCGAGGGATTAAATAAAATCATAAAACAACCTCTACAGATCCCCTAATAAAACCTCTACCTAAGCGATGGTCTGTTCTGTTCGTTGCTTAAGAACCCTTTTTAATTTTTGTGAACATTTTCTAAAATTTTGTGGACATTGTTTTCAAATTCTCGAATATGTGTTGAATACACGGTCATATTTTACAAATCAAGAATTTCTATTTTATTGTTTTTTAAATCATGCATTTTTTAAATATGCGAACAGTTTTGTTTTTAAATCAAAAACTTTTTATGATTTCTCAAATGTTTTTTGAATTCGCAAACATTTTATGATGTATCTATATATTTTCTCAGTACTGGCAACTTTTTTAAAATTTGTTTTTTTGGCACTCCTAGAGTAATTTAAAGAAAGAAAAACAGAAAAATGAGAAAGGAAAACAGAAGAAAAACAGGGGCGTCACTACGGGCCGGCTCATTACCGTCTGGTATATATATATTGCAGAACCCGTGCAAACGGCTTTGGCCTTAGCCACTGCGCTGGCTTCCTGCATGTGTTATACAATTGTATTGGCGATCCTATACAAACCAAATTTGACGGCAATTTTTTTTAAACGAATCGTTTTCTTTACTTACCGGTGGCATGGTGGGTAAATAGGGACAACTTCAGAGGCAATTTATATGACGGGCGATCAGAAACCCAATTCTCTTTATTATTAGGTAAAGATAAAGAGGTAAACATAGAGAGAAAAACAAAAAGTAAAAAATACATGTTTGACCCAAAATTCATACGAAAAGATAGTTATTGGCCAAACTTGGCCTAAAAACGTGGATCTGCCACTGGTTTATTAAGCTAGCAATGCCTACTGTGGCAGTCTGTCTACAAGGTAGAGTAATTTAAAAGTTATATACACCTGATATCAAGTAACCTATGCCGCTAGACTCGTATATAATATTTGATTCCTTCTTGAGTAAATGGGGGCCCCTTCACGATAGGAGGTGCCCCAACTATTCCTTCTAATATCTCGTGAGTATTCATCTCCACATACATCAAAGCTAGACTAGCAAGTAGACCATTGAGCTACACTAGCTTCTATATCCTGAAACATCTCCTGGCTGCAGATGTCGCGGTCTTCCATGGTAGGGCATGCGACAGCCGTGTCGTCGCAGAAGCTGAGCAGCTCATCCAACGTGCACCGGAAGGCGTCGTCTTCATCCTCTGCAGCGCCAGTGCCTTCTTGGACTTTGCCGTCGAGGTTGCCGCGCAAGAACCCCTGCGCCACCACAGCGTCGTGGAGCTCGGGAAAATCTTGAAGCATGTCGGCGGTGAAGAACCCGCCTGGATCCATGCTGCCGTCGTCCACTGCTCCGGGCGGCAACATCGTCTCGCCTTCGTCGGACATTAACCAGCGCCCATACTCGTGAAGCATCCCGGGTTGTTGGACGATCGGCGGTTCCTGGCGGCGTGGGGTTTGGGGACGTGGAGCATCCGGGTGCTGGACGTCGGCGGCCTTCCTTTTCTTGGAACCAGGAGCATTGATTACCTCGTCGTATGTGGTCTCGCTCCTGTGACGAGACACGCAGACCTTGCAGAGCACCAGGTCGTCTTGCTTGTCGTCGGCGTGGAGGCTGTACTCGGCCATGCACCAGCCGATCCTGATCTTCTCTTTCTCTCCCGGCACCCTCTTCATGTAGCTGAGGTTTCGTCTATGGCCTACGAGGTTACCTTGGCTGTCTAGCACGGGGATCCCGCCCTTCTCCGAGTGCCAATAGTAACCCTCGCCGGCGGCGGCCACGGCGCGCTGCCGCCTCCCTTTCCCGTCTCCCTTGTCCGTTCCTTTCGCGTGTTGATACATCTGGACGAGGTCGCCGGGGGCGGCGGAGTAGGCGTCGGCCTCGTGGATGAGGCTGCTGGCGAAGAAGCCGTTCGGTCCGGCGGCGATCCGTGGGCCAAGGTACTCCGTGATGAGCTGGTGTTCTGCTGGGTCGAAGGCGTAGCCGGCGGGAGGAAGGAGCTTGCCGTCGGCCATAGCAGAGCTAGCTCGGTACGCAGTAGCTAGGGCACGAGATGGATGGATCGTGCGTGTAACCCTGGCTTGCTAGCTGCTTGCCTTGCCTAGCTGGGTACGTAGCTAGCTTAGGGCGTAGCTTATATGGATAGGAGTTGTATGTATGACCGGCCCTACGTACTATCGAGTACGACCCGAAGATGGAACGCAGCAATCCGAACGTAAAATGGAATGCATGTGCGCGTCTGTTAGATCGTGCGTGTAACCCTAGCTGGCCTGGCTAGCTAGCTGCTTGCCTTGCCTGGGTATGTAGCTACTCCCTCCTTTCGGAAAAGGAGGGACGTTGGAGGGTGAGGCTCTGAGCATGCCGAGGACTCGGATAGGAGTTGTATTTTTTATTTATTTTTTGCGCGGGGGTAAAGGATTGTATTACTTAAGAGCACACGAATTCATTCCTACACGGACTAAGGACATTAGCAGGTCAAGAGTGGAGCCAGACCACAGTACTGTTCTCTGTTTGACCCAAGTTTTCTAACACATGACTAACATTATTTTGCTCTCTAGAGATGTGAGTAACACAACACTCTCTTGTACCCATAAGACTCTTTACTTCTGAGACCACCATCGCATGCTGGGAACGATCCGGTCCTTTTGCCTTGATCATCTGCACGGCCTGCATACTGTCACACTCCAGGATAATCGGCAACTCCGTCCACTGCAAAGCTAGGCCGAGTCCCTCCATGCACCCGGCCAACTCAGCACGCAATGGGTCCAGGCATGACAGAAGCGAACGGCATGCAGGGGAAATGATGGCGCCGTCGTGCCCGCGCAAGATCATGTCGGCACCGGCGCTTCCATCCTTGTGTGAGAATGACCCATCCACGTTGAGCTTCGCCCAACCTCGGATAGGAGTTGTATATATGACCGGCTGTACGTATGACCCAAAGAAAGAAGGATTAACCCATGTCTGATCATCACATGAGATGGGGCAGTCCTCAATGATGAACATCTTTATGTTGATCATATCTACTATATGATTCACGTTCGACCTTTCGATCTTCAGTATTCCGAGACCACATCTGTACATGCTAGGCCCGTCAAGTTTAACCCAAGTATTCCGCGTGTGTAAATTTGGCTTACACCCGTTGTATGTGAACGTAGAGTCTATCACACCCGATCATCAGGTGGTGTCTCAACATGACAAACTGTAGCAATGGTGCATACTCAGCGAGAACACTTTTACATTGAAATTTAGTGAAGGGATCATCTTATAATGCTACCTCCGTACTAAGAAAAATAAGATGCATAAGGGATAAACATCACATGCAATCAAAAATATGTGACATGATATGGCCATCATCATCTTGTGCTTTTGATCTCCATCTCCAAAGCATCGTCATGATCTCCATCGTCACCGGCTCGACACCTTGATCTCCATTGTTGCATCGTGGTCATCTCGCAAACTATTGCTTCTACGACTACTGCTAACTCATAGCGATAAAGTAAAGCAATTACATGGTGTTTGCATTTCATACAATAAAGAGACAACCATATGGCTCTTGCTGGTTGCCAATAGATTACAAAACGTGATCATCTCATACAATAACATATATCACATCACGTCTTGACCATATTACATCACAACATTCCCTGCAAAAACAAGTTAGACGTCCTCTACTTTGTTGTTGCAAGTTTTACGTGGCTGCTATGGGCTTCTAGCAAGAAGCGTTCTTACCTACGGCAGAAAACCACAACGGTGATTTATCAAGTTTGCTGACCTTCAACAAGGACCGACCGCAGTCAAATTCGATTCAACTAAAGCAGGAGAAACAGACACCTGCCAGCCACCTTTACGCAAAACTAGTTGCATGTCTGTCAGTGGAACCGCTAGATCTCTTGTTCCTTTTCCTCCTAGATTTTTTGTTTATGATTTCATAATTTTCCTTGTTTTCGGCGGTTTTTTTTTGTATGGTTTCTTCTATTTTTTTCATTCATTTTTTCTTGATTTTATTTTTTTAGTTTTGCATTTTCTTTTTCCTCCTTTTCTTGTTTTCCTTTTTTTACATTTTTTCGTACCTTATTTTTCTTTTCATTTATTTTCCTTTTTCATTTAGAAAATATACATTACACATGACTTTTTTATAACATAATTTACATATGTTGAACTCATGATGAATGCTTTATAACACAAAATAAATATTTCTTTTACATATGATGGCTATTTTCTTAAATGCAGATAATATTTTCAAGTGTATTTTCTGTTTTACTTCATATATGATTTTTTTCAAAATTATGTGGATATCTTTTTTAAATCATGGTCACTTTAATAATTATATGAACATTTCCTAAATATACGAACACTATTTGTAAATTCATTAAATTTCTTTTCTAAATAAATTATTTTTTAGAAAATAATATTTTCTAAATACTTTAATCGTTTTTAATAGTACAAAAACATTTTATTTAGAATAGTCAAATGCTTTTTTAGTTGTATTAGATATTCTCAAATGAGTTAGCAATTTTCTATTACGACAAACTATTTTGTCGAATGTGCAAAAATAAAAATTGAACAAAATTATTTAGAAATATTTTACATATATTATGATAAAATAAAAATAAGAGGAGAAAAAGGAAAACAACCAAGTAAAAATATATAAAAAGAACAAAAAAGGGCAAAAGTCACAACAAAATTTGCCAGGATAACCCACTGTGGAGATCTCCCCGCTGTGTGGGTGTTGTGGGTGAAAGGTGAGCGTTCGGTGAGGGACATGAGGCATGGTAGCAGAGGGATGGGCGTAGCTAGGAAAGGTAGTGACTGTGTTGCATGCCATACGTGATGGATGGCACCGTCCAGGTCGAGAACCCTCTAACTAAGATTATTAACTCTAGGAAAAATCTAATCAAGATTATTTGCAACATGGACATATATGCACGGGCAATCAGATGAAAGGAAAATGTGGCACATTAGCCAGCGTAGATCCGACTTATTTTTCACGGTCTAGCGGAGTCAGAACCGGCTTGGAAAGGCCTTCATGAAGTAGCCATACTATTTTAATGAAATAACTAATTGATATTGCTTCTTTTTTTGATGCATTTTAAATGGTATAACTAATTAATATCAAGCATGTTTTCCATCCTGGATGTTGCACATGTGCATGTCTTGTACATCTAGCAGTGGGCTCATGAAATTGTGTTGCTGCTAGATTTCTTTGAACTGAAGGGTTCGTGTCGAACACGAACATGCACATCAAGAGGTTTCCTTGACAAGGCTATCAAATCGGTTTTGGAACTTGTGGCAAATTGAGGAGGTCAGGAGCCGGTTATAAGATACCTCCCCGAAGATGGCGGTCGTACGGTGATTTCATTAGTAAGGGGTTGCTTGCCGGCTGGGCAAGTCGGCTAGCTGTGATGCTAAATCTCACTAGTCAGCCTACGTTAGCTAGATCCTGGATCAATTGCAGAGGCACAACGACCTCATTGGGAGTATTTCTTGTTAGGCTTGATTTACTCCACATAAACGCATTGTTTAGTGTTTTCATATTTTATTTTGTAGACGGCACCTTCTCGTCCAGTTTTGAACTTAGCTTTGAAATCAATCCTGAATGAAGCAAACTTTATTATCTGGTATAAAAAATTAAGAATTCTTCTCAGGAACAATAAAAGAACATGTTCTATAGGATCCACTTCCAGAGGAACATACAAAATAAATGCGCTACAGTTGGGCGATTGATATATATCATTTGTACTGAGCGTTAGCTAGCGCTCGCGAGTAGAACACCTTAGAAGGGTCATGACCTGTAAGCGCACACGATGGGGTGGTTTCCTTTCCAGTTAATGCAACATGTGTCTCTTTTCTTGGTTTTACCCCTTTTTTTTGCTGCTGGTTTTATCTTTTCTTGTTTTGTGAGGTTTTTCTGTCTTATTTCTTTTGTTTTCTATTTCATTTTTTACTTGATTTATTTCTCTTATTTTCTCCTTTTTCCTATTTCCCCTATTTCTTGTTTTTTTCACTTATTCTCTTTCTCTGTTTTTCTTTTGATTTTACTTTATTTTCTTTTCTGATTTAGAAATCAACACTACACATGAAATTTTAAATTGCAAGATATTTAATATATGATGACCATTTTTAACACACAATTTACTTTTTTTATAAATTAAATATATGTTATTAACTATGAGATAAAAAAATTAGGCATATTTTTATTTTATGTGATACATGATTTTTATTTTCTTAATACAAGAATATATTTTTAAAATTAAATGAATATTTTTCTAAATAGGTCATGAATCATTTTTGAATGTAAATGAACATTTTATTCAGAATAGTCCAACACTTTTTAAATTTTTTTACATACTATATTGAAATGAGTGAGCACTTTTTTTTACCAGAGGTACATTTTTTCAAATGAGCCAAATGAAACTGTGATCCAGAATAGTTTAGATTTTCTTATATAAAAAAAACACGAGAGGATAAAAATAAAACAATCAAGTAAAAATGAATAAAAATAACAAAAAAGCAGGAAAAGCACTGCAAAATCAGAAGAAAAAAATTGCGTGAACTAGCATGACCCACAGTGGAGGCATTGCGGGTGAATGGTGAGCATTCGGCAAGGGTCAAGAGAGATGATAGAGAAGATATGGGTGTACGTAGGAAATGTAGTGGCCGTATCGCTTGCTATAGCAAAGTCCTATTCTACTCGCGAGCTCAAATGAGCTCCAGATGAACTGTATATTTGAAAAGAAATATAAGAACATATTCAAAAAAATTGAAATTTTTTTGTGGGAAACATTGGCAAAATTTCTAGATGCCTGCAAATTTTCGTCATGATAGAACATCGTGGAAGTCGTGGCGAAAATAACAAAATTCGCACTACAAAATGCTTTTTGAAATATCACTTTTGGAGCATTGATTCTTTTTCGTGACTTCCACAAATGTTCTTTCATGATGACATTTTACAAGCATCAAGAATTTGTTAATTTTTTCAATTTTTTTAAGAATTTACTGTTCATCTAAGCTTTGAGCTCGGGCTGAGAACCATTACGTCCTTGCTATAGGTGACACATAGCACCATCCATACCAAGAACTATCTAATTAAGGTTATTAACTATAGAAAAGTTCTAATCAAGATAATTTTCAACATGGACATATATTCATTGGCAATCACATATAAATCAGGACCATAGAAATTGAAACACTACTCATCCCTCATGACACATGTGTTGAGATTCGTATTGACACATGTCACGCGCTCGCTGTAATCTCACGTTTGCCTGCGTGCGACCCGGCCGTACCAATTTTTTTTTTCCGAACAAGAGGTGCTGCAAGAGGCAGCGTCAACAATGTACAATTCAGACTCGATTTATGAACTCAGTACAACCGTAGACTATCAATTACTGTTTTCCCTACTTTACATACTTTTTAGCTCCCACGCAGTGCATGTGAGTATCACGATGTGATTTTTAAACTATGCTAACAAGAAGTCAAAAAAAACTGGTATTTAATAATTCTTGGAAGGTGCAGTCCATGCGGGTGTAGAAACAAATTGTGTTCCTAGCCAGAGAAGACCTTTTCTCCCACGAACAAATGAAGTGGATGGTTAGTGGGAGAAGTGAACAGGTTGTGGATGCAAATGTGATGCAACGCTAGGCATAGATAGGAGCATGTGTTGAGTAAAGGGTTGCAAGGTGGAGTCGACGACAACGCAATGCAAAGCCGGATAGGGAAAGAAGCAAGTGATGAGTTATGAGATGTGAGGCAATTTCTGACACTATATGCGAGAATACAAACATATTTTACCGGGGTTAGGGATTGTATTTTGTGTTTGTTCAAGTAAGAAAAATGTTGGTATTGTTTAAATGATGTCATCGCATGGATATTAAAAGTTCAAATGGTTCATAAACCAGACATCTTAGTCAAAAGGTTTAAGGATTTACCGAATTAGAAGGTAAGGATTAAATGCATAAATAATGTACAAGAGAGAATGGTGGAGGGAAAAAGATCTTTTACTTACTCTCTCAAGAAAAATACTACTTCTCTCTTCCATCCATATCAGAAGGGCATGAATAACTCTGAAAGCATCTTATAGACTAGTGATCCCCCTTACAAACGCAAACACCAAACATAAACTCACACTAGTCTGACGCCGCTGCTTACATATGGTACCAGACATCATTTTTTCTATGACGGTGACGGTCACTAACAATTACGATGATGCATTTGACCGATCAACGATTCTGACATATGGACCCAAATGAAATGCTGACATGGCTACTGCCAAGTGGGTCCAAACTTGGGTGATGTGTCTTCTTACATGTCGGTACAATGCCATACACCGGTGACGGCATGCAAAACTATCACAATTTGGAGATGCAACCAATTTGTTACATATTGCAATTGGCGGGCATATTTGAAAAAAATCATCATTTTAACAATTTTTATATGAACTAGTGCGAAATTTCAATTTCAATGCCAATTCTGCTATTGCAACCACGATTAAATGGCAGACAATTATCACACAGACTTTCCGAAACATCTATACCACTATAAAAAGACCCAAAAGGGCATATCCAATTAATCTCGGCCATCAAATCATGTCAATCCAATGACCTAGACTGCTCGAACACTCAACACGTTTAGCGTGCAGTTAATTTCATGTCAAATATAGTGCTAATCACAAAAGAACACACAAGCAATATCCTACTTAATATGCGCATGCATTTAATTCTAAATATACTAAACCTAGCTAGGTTTGATTTATCTGGTTTTTTTGACTTTTTCTATCTGTCAAAAACCAGCCAATGGAAGGTCGCCACGCTAATTATTGGGGGATCTGGCGGGGTACGTTTCGAGTGGTCTAGCGATTTTTGTGGTGATTGGCGACATTCTCTTTGTCCTGCCGTCATGTTGTGCATGTGCAGGTTGACCAGTTCTATTGCCGTGTGGGAAATTTTTTTTTCAAAAGGAGGATGACCCCCGGCCTCTGCATCTGAGCGATGCATACGGCCATTTTATTGATTATTCTCAAGGACCTTACAAAGTATAACAACAATATGCCTGAATTCGCCATCTTGGCAGCATCTGCCACTACTCCTATCCAAATGATGAAGGGGTGCAAGCTGGGCCACACACCCATACCTCTCACCTAAGCCTAACATCTAAAGCCGGAGGCCCCGACCGAGCCATCTGCCGGGTCCGGGGCTCAAATCGGTCTGACGCACTCACATGTGTCGTCGCCGCCATCTTCTCCATCTTCAGAGCAGACTGGGGTGACAACCTTGGCAGGTCCTCCACAATCGACGCCACCACAACGCCAAACGACGACCTCCACATACGCGAGCCTTGGCAGGTCCTCCGCCATTGACGCCACCACGACGCCAGCCGACGACCTCTACCTACGCAAGTCCATCTCCAAGCAAAGGTCGTAAATCCATGCTAGGAAAGAGCCGCACCACTGCCGCCGCCCACCACCCACAAGCGCCACCCAACCCCAAGGTTTCCAAAGCGGCGCCTTAAGAAGGGAACGGCGCCGTGAACGCAGCCGCCGCCCAACAGAGTTCGGGCTTTCGCCCGGGAGACCTAGGGGAAGGTGAAGTGAGGAGATCAGTCCATACCGACGCCTTCAAGGAGGAAAACTGCGCCCTCAGGCGTCGCTGTCGGCGCGGCCGGTCATGGTCGGCTAGGGATTTCGCCCGAACTAGATCTCCGCCACCAGCAGCACCTCCTGTACAGGACCGGCGACCGAGAGGAAGCGCGGCCCGACCAGGCTAGCCCGCACACCGAATAAGGGAGGAAGGGAGGCCCCAGTTAATTTCATGCCAAATTTAGTGCTAATCACAGAAAACACGCAAATAATATCCTACTTAATATCCACATGCATTTAATTCTAAATATACTAAACCTAGCTAGGTTTGATTTATCTGGTTTTTTCGACTTTTTTTATCAGTCAAAAACCAGCCAATGGAAGGCCGCCACGCTAATTATTGAGGCATCTGGTGGGGTACATTTCGGGTGGTCAAGCGATTTTTGTGGTGATGGGCGACATTCTCTTTGTCCTGCCGTCATGTTGTGCATGTGCAGGTTGACCAGTTTTTGCCGTGTGGGAATTGGATGGACGTTTCCGGAGATTTCCTGCTATGCATGCGTTTGCCATGGGCCTCCTTGTGTTGTCCAATTCTACCGTTGCCACGTTGATGTTTGGGTTTTTGTGCTCACGGAAGATGGGCACGTACGCATGTTCCAGAAACTACGGCGGCGTCGTTGTTCCCGCATTTTCTGGAGGCGCTGGTGATGAGCAGTGTATTCTCCAATAAAACCTTCCCTCCGCATGCATCTCCTGATCTAGGCTGCGAGCCTGCGATCGCGCCCGTCCTCCCCGCAAAAGAATCGATGCCTGCCACCGCAATCGGCCATCAGGACGCTGGCAGCTACATCCTCGCCGCCCTCTACCGCTCGCGCCACGGGCGTCGATCCAGCTAGGGCGCAGTCGCGGCTGATGTCGCCATCATCGACTGGCGGGACCATCCCCGAGCGCCTCCTATCGAAGGATCCGGTGTCCCTGTCTGGTGTCGGGGGGCCCGCCATGGCGGCCTCGAGTGCTTGGTGCCGGTGGTGTCGTCGAGCCAAGTGTGTCGGAGCGCGGCAACGATGGCGCGGTGGTGCTCGGCGGAGTTGAGGGCGAGCTAGCGCGCGAGCAGCTCCTCGAGGCCCCGTGATCATCTCGGCCATGCTCTCCCGGAACCGGAAGTCCTCCTTCGAGTCCCTCACCTCCTTCACCACCACGAGGCTCTCCTGCAGCCAGCGCCGCCGCCTCGCGGATCGCCTCTACCACATGGTGGTCACCACCGGGGCCTTCTCGTCCGCTGGCCTTCTCCCCTTCAGCCCGCCGCTCGGCTTCACGTGAGGTCCGTCGTCGCTACCGCACCCTGGCCATCGGTTGCTGCCTGAGGTCCTCCTCCCCGTCGACCTTCTTTGCGGCACCTGGCACTTGGGGATCAGTTCTGTGGTGCTCGCTCAGGAGCCCGACGGTTGCATCGTACAACACTGCAGCGAGAGGGTGTCACACTTCTTACTCTAGCTAGATCTCCTTTCTCTGATTGTGTTGCACTTGCTGTACAGTAGGGAGCGTGGCTGGGGGAGAATGTGGAGTGAGTTGCTGTGCCATGCCTGCACGTGCACTTTTAGTGCGGAAGTTTGCCGCAGGTAGCAGTCGACACAAGCAGCAGTGAAGAAGCGCAAGCGGCGTCGCGGCCCACCAAGACTGAGGCATGCCGAACACTGTCGAGCACAAGATGAACATGTACAGCTGTGAATTATTTTGCTACATTGACCATTGTTTTGTTGCGGCTATAAATTGGAGTTCAGACGATATCTTTCTCTTCTTCATGTTTCTTTTTTTACGTTGCTACTTCTATGTCTCCACCTAGAGTACAAGCACAATACACATTTGCACAGTAGAACTTCTGCTTTCATCTCAAATTTTAGCTGTTTATCACCATAAATCATTGATAGAGCACCCTTTTGCACTAGAAAACACGGCAATCTCTTGCAAAATTGATGAACCGTATACATAAAAATACTATTCCTTATTTCTAGGGTCACTACCTGCACCGGATGTGTTGCTCACTCTTCTGCTACCGTCATAATAGTTGAATAATCCCCAGATAACCTTCATGGGATGTTAGTTTTGCTTATTTCAGTCCAAAGTATTGGTGAAAACTGTCATATGTGGTCCAGAGGTATAATTGTATATTTCCTATTTGGTACTCCCCCCGTTCCTAAAATGTAGAGTCTTTTTAGAGATTTCAATATGGACTACTAGATTTTAGAGTGTAGATTCACTCATGTAGTCCATACTGAAATATCTAAAAAGAAATATTTAGGAATGGAGGGAGGAGTATAGCATGTTGGCATAGCCAGCCAAATGATCATCAAATACAAGTTGTTTAAGGTCACAACAATTATTTGGGGTCATTAAAGAGGTAGTAGTAGATCTGCCATCGTGGAATTTTGTAGTAAAATGCTTTTTAATGAGAAATGTAGCTATAATAGAATTGTTATCCAATGTATTGATTTTTCCACATTCTGGATTACAATGTCGAATTATAAGCTAGCTAGAGTTATGACACATTGAGGAGCCTACTCTGGGGTGTAGAAGTCTAAAAGACCTAAAAGATGGGTCTCTCTTGGTATTCTTCTGAAAGTAATTCCAACATGAGATTTTTTTTAATTGTCTTGCAAACCAAAAGAAGCTGATATTTTCTAGCAGTATTTTGAAGAAGTGGTGTGAACTGTGAAGTCTTAAGCAAACATGAATGTAGTTGTTAAGTAGGGTTGGTACCTTGAAAATCTTTGAAGGAGATTAGGAGAGTCTGAATCATGGGTGATGTAGTAGGTTTCCCTAGCAGCAGTTACCTGGTATCTTGAACAGAAGAATGAACCAGAGGTACACGTTAAGAGTTGTTTCACTTCAGCTTTTCTATAATTGTATAGTTGATAGTTTTCTTTAGGCTACATGGCATTTTTTTTGTGCTTCTAAGGCATCAAAAGACTGAGATCTAATTATAGGAACCGGCAATGCTGTGCACCACTTTGTCTCCTGGAACAGCCCATTTTCTACCACCCTTGCCAATATGGCTGATGCACATACTCACCGCTGCTTCCCCGTTCCTCGCAGGCCGTCGGAAAAATCACGTGTCTTCCTGGTCCTTTGCTCGCAGGCCATTTAGCACTTCATCATCGACACCAGCCCTACAGGGAGCTCCACAAGAATGAAGTACACTAGAAGTGAATGTACCGTGTTTAATTTTATTAAAAATGTATCAACATGTGCTTAGTATTCCCTAATATGTACTCCCTCCGTTCCAAATTACTCGTAGTGAACTAAAACAACGACGAGTAATTTGAAACGGAGGGAGTATCACACATAGTGAAGATAAATGTCTCCTTTTCGGTTTGCTTCTAATTAAGTATGACTTCTTCTATTGTGATTACAACCTTCTTCACGTTTTCAAAAAACAACCTTATTCACGTAGTTAATTATTTCACTTTAAAATGAAATTCACTATATACAACAAATGCATCATGTGTAAACACAACGTATTGATAGGGCGCGTAGATATAATTCTATGTAAACTAATATCTTGTCACAAAATAATAAACAATTATTTCAATATAAAAAAATACAAATGTGCCTTATCGACAGCCCCGGCGTGCCGCCGCGTGGGGAAGGCTAGTATACTTCCAAATTAACATGCATCGCACGTACACATTGACTAGTTATAATAATAAACCATGGGAATGAGGCACACAATAAATTAGGCACATGGCCCAGTTTCATGACCATCAAACAATGCACTAGTATGATGGGGTTTGTTTGCTCAGCTGTAGACATGGGATTCTGGCAGCGCAATCGTGGCGATGTACTTAAGCATTCCATCAAGATCATTAAGCCTCTTTCCATTGCTAAAGTTTCTCTTCCTTGACAATCTTGATGACTTCAATTTTTTCCTGCTGGTCTACAGGGAAGTGTTGATAGATTCAAGATGATTATGCAGATCTAACGGGGCCATTTTCAGGCATTTAATTTCATCCGGCTGCTCTGGCAGAGCCTTCTTGACACCTTCAAGTATGTTTTTGCTGGTGTACAAGGGTACGTAATCTTCACAGGTTGAAGTTCATGCTACGCAATTACGCATATGGCAGGACATGCTTCACGTTCTTGCTACTGCTCTGCCAGGTCCATCTTGACAACTTCAAGTTCTAGTTGTTGCTCTGCCAGGGCCTTCTTAACAGCTCCAAGTTCTATTTTCTGCTCTGCTAGGGCCTTCTTCATAGCATCAAGTTCCTACTGCTGCATTGCCAGGGTGTGCTCGACTGCTTCTGTTGCTTCATGATGCACCACCAGGACATTGTTGATAGCTTCAGGCTGTTGTTTGTGGACCCCGATACTTGCAAGAAGGTCATCATTTGAGAAACCTTACTTTCCCTACAAAATAATATATACGGAGGTTACAAGATATGGATGAATTCTAAAATATATATGCACATGCTGAAATACACAGTGGTAGGGTAAAAAAAGATAATTACATGCAAATTTTACAAAATAAGTGAACATGTTTTTTATAAATAAATGAGTATTTTTATAAATAAAATGGATATTTTTCTAGATAGTTCATGAATCATTTTTGAAAGTACAACAATATTCTATTTGGAATAGTCAAACACTTTTAAAATTTTATTACATATTTTTAAATGAGTGGGCAATCCTTTTTTACCTGAACTGTTTTTTTTCAAATGTGCAAAATGATAATTTGATGCAGAATAGTTTAGATTTTTTATATATATTAAATAAACACATGAGGAGGAAAAGAAAACAACAAAGTAAAAATGAATAAAAAGAACAAATAAAGCAGCAAAAAATGAATATATGGAGAAAAATGAAGAAATTAATCAATTAAGCAGCTGCACACTAATTAATTGCTTGTTCACACTAGTAGAAAACGACCCATTTGTCCCGGTTCCAGAGGCCCTTTAGCCCCGGTTCTGGAACCGGGACAAAAGGGTTGAGACTAAAGCCCGACCCCTTTAGTCCCGGTTCACTTACGAACCCGGACAGAAGGGGCTTCACGTGGCCGCTGCGGGGCGCCCAGGCAGGAGAACCTTTAGTCCCAGTTGGTAATACCAACCGGGACCAAAAGGCCTCCACGCGTCAGTAGCTGACAGGAGCTGGTAATTTTTTGAAATGGGGGGGGGGGGGGTTAGGGGTTTTGGAGGGTTAATTTAGGGGTTTCATATTGTGTTAGCTAGCTAATAGAGAGATGTGTCCTCTCTTATCTTCGTGCTTGGTCCACGCTAACTACTATACATATAGAGAGAAGTGTCCTCTCTTATGCTACTATAATTTTGTGGAATGCAACAGAGATGAAAACATTTCTACTTAATTAAACATCTCATTGCATAACAGCTTCACTTATAGTACATAACAACTTGACATTGCTTAAACAACTGCAGTACATAACAGGTTCAGCATACTAAACATAAACACTGACACTTATCTAACTGACACTCAACGCATTTCTTCATTTTTGCATCTCCTTCCTCTTCTTTATGCGGTCAGAGTGGCGAATGCCGATGCGGATGTAGGTCTCCGCCTCAATTGGCATGCTCATGTCACCGAGCTACGTGATCCCTGGTGCTACCATGTACAGGTCGTCGTCGGCAGGCAGCTGCAGCTGCTGCGCCACCTCCCCCTCGCTGTCGTCCTCCACCTCCACCACTAGCTGCTCCTGCTCGCTGTCGTCCTCCACCTCCACCACCACGTCCGCACCTGGCTCCACACCCCCCTCGCTGGATCTTCCTCCTCCTCCTTCTCCTCCTCCTCCTCCTCATCTTCACTGCTCTCTCCCTCGCTGTCAAAGTGGATAATCACCTACTTCACTGCAACTGGTACAGCGAACACGACGTCGACGAGACCTTCCACTGGAGCTGGAGGGGCGCGACGGCAGGAGCGGTACACGTACCACCTAGCACACTGACGCAGATCTGGTGAGTTTTCCGCTTCATTCATAGCCCAAAGGAAAACATCGACAAGAGGAATTCCACGGCTGCCGGGGAACATCGTCTTCTTCTCAGCATCCGTAGCCACAGCGATGAGGCCCCTAGCATGGTCAAAGCACATCTGCAAGCTGGGAAACCTATTGCATATCTCCTCTATGTCCACCCTTTTCTCTGAATCTCCCTTGCAGAATTTGCTGACAGTCTCCTCCCATCGATCTTGAGCACTGCGAAAAGCTCTTGCAGAAGGCCTCTTCTTAGACGCCATGGCCAGCGTCGAGAAGCGATGGGAGTGGCCGGATGAGTTGCTTATCCCCTGAATCAAGCCCAATTGATCAAAATGGTATTTAATCTTATGTAGAACAATAAAAGCACAAAGAATTATTGGGTAACAAATGAATTGTGACAAATGATTATAAACAACGTTAGTCAGAAATATAACACGAGCCACGTGATACTGACAAACTTGCCACTTAAGTGAAGTGTGACATATGATTATAAGTGACATTGGTCAAATATATAATCAACACATCACGTGCCAACTTACTTAGTAGCCATGGTTGTTGGTATTTTTGACTTTGTAGAGCATGTAACATCACAAGGTATCAACTCCATTTTTCTTGTTACATTCACAGCAACCATTTAAATGTCACACACACGTACATCTTTTTCATCTCACACACGTGCACCTTTTCCATTGCACAACTGTAAAAGTTCTTCAACTAATAGCCTTAGATACACATCAATGTCGTTGCCGGGTTGCTTAGGGCCTTGGATGAGCACTGGCATCATAATGAACTTCTGCTTCATGCACAGCCAAGGAGGAAGGTTATACATATATAGAGTCACGGGCCAGGTACTATGATTGCTACTCTGCTCCCCAAAAGTTTTAATGCCATCCGTGCTTAAACCAAACCATACGTTCCTTGCGTCACCTGCAAAGTTTCTCCACTATGACCCATCAGCGGGTGCTCTCAACTTCCCGTCTTTCCTACGGTCCTCTTTGTGCCATCGCATCCACTTGGCATGCTCTTTGTTTCTGAACAGACATTTCAACCGTGGTATTATAGGAGCATACCGCATCACCTTGGTAGGAACCCTCTTCCTGGGGCGCTCACCGTCAACATCAACAGGGTCATCTCGTCTGATCTTATACCGCAATGCACCGCATACCGGGCATGTGTTCAAATCCTCGTACGCACCGCGGTAGAGCATGCAGTTATTAGGGCATGCATGTATGTTCTGCACCTCTAGTCCTAGAGGGCATACAACCTTCTTTGCTCTGTACGTACTGTCGGGCAATTCGTTATCCTTTGGAAGCTTCTTTTCAATATTTTCAGTAGCTTCTCAAATCCGTTGTCAGATACACCATTGTCTACCTTCCATTGCAGCAATTCCAGTGTGGTACCGAGCTTTTTGTTGCCATCTTCGTGGGGTACAACCCTTTTTTGTGATCCTCTAACATGCAATCGAACTTCAACTTCTCCTTTTCACTTTCGCATTGTCTTTTGTCATCAACAATGACCTGGTGAAGATCATCACCGGGCACATCGTCTGGTTCCTCCTCATCTTTAGCTTCCCCCGTTGCAGCATCACCGTATTCATGGGGCACATAGTTGTCATCATCCTCTTCTTCTTCTTGTCTTCCATCATAACCTCTCTTTCTCCGTGCTTGGTCCAAACATTATAGTGTGGCATGAAACCCTTCTCAAGCATGTGGATGTGAAGGGTTTTCCAATTAGAATAAGACTTCGTATTCTCACAAATAGGGCATGGACAACACATAAAACCATTCTGCTTGTTTGCCTCAACCACTTCGAGAAAATAATGCACACCCTTAATGTACTCGAAGGTGCATCTGTCACCGTACATCCATTGCCGGTTCATTTGCGTGCATTATATAAAGTTAAGTGTGGTATAAACCATTACAGAACATCATGAATAGAGAAGTGACCAAATTAATAGAAGTTCATCATCAAACTAAAACCAAATTAATAGAACATCATTTTTTCTTTTAGAAAGAAGATAACAACAAGAGGCTCACCACGGTGGTGCCGGCGATGAGATCGGCGCGGGCAATCGACGGCGGTGAGGATGGCGATGGGACAGGATGGACCGCCAAACCTAGACAAATCTTGAGGAAAATGGAGTTTCGACACGGAGCTTCGGGAGTAGAAAGCTTAGGCGTGGCTCGGGCATTTTATCGAACACCTCATGTGCATAGGAGGTGAGCTAGAGCACCACAAAGCTCTCCCACGGCCGACCAAAAGAAATAGAGCAGTGCACTGCTCTGCTCGCGGGCGGGGGTATATATAGTCCTCTCTTTAGTCCCGGTTTGTGACTAAAACCGGGACTAAAGGACCACATTTGGTCCCGGTTCCAGTCACAAACCGGGACTAAAGGTTGTGGGCCGGGAGCGAGGCTCATTGGTCCATTTCGTGTCTGGTGGAACCGGGACCAAAGGGGTCAGACGAACCGGGATCAATGGCCCGCGAGGCCCGGCCGGCCGCCTGGCCTCACGAACCGGGACTAATGCGGCCATTGGTCCCGGTTCGTAGGAGAACTGGGATTAATGCCCTCTTTAGGCCTGGACCTGTTAGATAATAACGAGAAATAAATAAGACAAAGAGACACAGATTTTTACGTGGAAACCCTTGCGGGAGAAAATCACGGACGCACGAAGGCGCAATCACTATGATGGAGGAGTATTACAAGCACGAGACGACAGGCCGTCTGAGGTGCGACTACATGGGGTATATAAGAGGGCAATACATGAGAGTCCTTGGAGGACAAGTAAACGAGTTGTACTCGTACACCTCGACGTCAACGCAAAGGCCTACACCGGTTGTACTACGTCTAGTCCAACATATTATAATTTGGATCACAATTTAACAATCTCCACCTTGATCCAAATTCCCTCAAGTAGTCGAAGAAAGTAGATAACTCCATCCAAATCAGCATAAACACCTTGTGCGTCAAAGTCCATAGGACTAACGAGAAATACCAACTAAGCCTGAGCAAAGCTCAAACTTATTGGTCGGAACTGGCTTTGTCATCATATCAGCAGGATTATCATGAGTACTTATCTTTCATACCTTCAAATCACCTTCAGCAACAACATCTCGAATATAGTGATATCTGACATCAATGTGCTTTGTTCTCTCATGGTACATTGGATTTTTGGTAAGATATATAGCACTTTGACTGTCACTAAATATGGTAGGGCAAGATGAATCTCCACAAAGCTCAGTGTACAAACCTTTCAACTAGATAGCTTCTTTGCATGCCTCGGAAATAGCCATGTACTCGGCATCAGTAGTGGAACAAGCCACAATAGACTGCAAAGTTGCTCTCCAACTCACAGCACAACCACCAATGG
Organism: Triticum timopheevii; assembly: GCA_963921465.1. NCBI lineage: Eukaryota > Viridiplantae > Streptophyta > Magnoliopsida > Poales > Poaceae > Triticum > Triticum timopheevii. The sequence goes on along the minus strand of OY997270.1, from coordinate 623,734,920 downwards.
TGAAAACATAAACTGTGAGCGATCTTCTCTTATCCAAATCACCAGCAAAATCAGAATCAACAAAACCAACAAGTCCATCTCCAGTTTTCCCAAACCTTAAGTAAGCATTAGAAGTACCACACAGGTATCTGAAAATCCACTGAACTGCTTTCCAATGCTCTTTTCCAGGATTAGCCATGTATCTACTGACAACACTCAATGCATATGATAAATCCGGATGAGAACAAACCATGGCATACATAAGTGAACCAACTGCACTCGAATAGGGAACTCTAGACATGTACTCAGTATCTGCATCTGACTTAGGACATAAAGCTGATGATAATTTGAAGTGTGCAGCTAATGGTGTACTCACCGGCTTGGCATTATGCATATTAAAACGACGAAGAACTTTATCAATATATCCCTTCTGACTTAGATATACTTTTCCAGACGGTCTATCCCTGGATATTTCCATGCCAAGAATTTTCTTTGCTGCACCCAAATCCTTCATCTCAAATTCATTACTCAATTGCTTCTTTAGTTCATCAATCTCTGACATACTCTTTGCAGCAATAAGCATATCATCAACATAAAGGAGCAAATAAATAGTTGAACCATTGACAGTTTTCAAATAAACACAACTATCATAATTAGACCTTTTGAAACCTTGATAGAGCATAAAGGTGTCAAATCTCTTGTACCACTGTCTAGGGGATTGCTTCAATCCATAAAGAGATTTCTTTAACTTACATACAAGCTTTTCTTTTCCAGGAATAACAAAACCTTCAGGTTGTTCCATATAAATATCCTCTTCTAATTCTCCATGTAAAAATGCAGTTTTAACATCCAATTGTTCAAGCTCAAGATCATGCATGGCAACAATACTGAGTAAAGTGCGAATAGAGCTATGCTTCACAACAGGAGAAAAGACTTCGTTATAGTCAATACCTGGAATCTGGACATAACCTTTAGCAACTAACCTTGCTTATATCTTGTCTCATCATTAGGAGAAACACCTTCTTTCCTCTTGAAAACCCACTTGCAACGAATAGGTTTCTTCTCTCTAGGCAATTTTACTAAATCCCAAGTGCCATTCTTTTCAAGTGATTCCATCTCATCATGCATAGCGGTCATCCACTTATTACTATCACCAGAAATAATAACCTCAGAATATGAAGAAGGCTCAGCATTACCTTCAATTTCTTCTGCAACAGATAAAGAAAAAGAAACAATATTGCACTCTTCAATTAACCTGTCAGGTTTATTAATACCCCGCCAAACTCTGTCACGTGCAAGATTCCAACTGGGTGGAATAATAGGCTGATTTGGAGTGGGAGTGACATGTTCATCGTCAACGACGGGTTCATCATGTGCATCAACAATTTCATTACCAGATGTATCACCTGTTTCAATAACATGCTCCACCTGAATAGTAGGCTGCTAAATAGTAGGCTGCTGTTCACTCTCAACAGGAACGTTAGTGGATGGAACATCACGTAACATAGCAGATTCATTGAAAATAACATTTCTGCTAATAACAACCTTCTAGGTTTTAGGATTCCACAATTTATAACCTTTAACACCAGACTTATAACCAAGAAAGATGCACTTAACAGCCCTAGGCTCCAACTTTCCATTATCAACATGAGCATAAGCAGTGCAACCAAAAACTCTCAACTGTGAATAATCAGCAGGTGAACCAGACCATACCTCAATTGAAGTTTTCTTATTAAGAGCAATAGATGGTGAACGATTAATGAGATAAAAAGCAGTGGAAGCGGCCTCAGCCCAAAAACGCCTATGCAAACCTGCATTGGACAACATGCAACGGGCTCTGGAAATAATGGTCCTGTTCATACACTCAGCAACACCATTTTTTTGAGGAGTATAAGGAACGGTGTAATGTCTGACAATGCCTTCAGACTTGCAATAATTCTTAAATTGCTTAGAACAGAATTCTATACCATTATCAGTGGGAAGTATCTTTACCTTCCTTTCAGTTTGTCTTTCAATCATAATCTTCCACTGCTTAAAAGTTGAGAATGCTTCATATTTATGCTTCAAGAAATAAGGCCAAACTTTTCTCGAATAATCATCAATAATAGTCAGCATGTAACTAGCACCACCTAGTGACTTCTTGCGAGATGGTCCCCATAAATCAGAATGAACATAATCAAGAATACCTTCAGTTGTATGGGTCGAAGTATTGAACTTCACCCTCTTGTGCTTGCCGAAGATACAATGCTCACAAAATTTCAATTTACCAGGTTCATATCCATCAAGAAGACCTCTCTTATTTAACTCTGCTAAACCAAGTTCACTCATATGTCCAAAATGCATATGCCAAAGGTTAGCAGCATCACAATCAGAATTCTTTGAAATAACTGGAGTAGCATTACCTGAAACGATAGAACCTCGATGGTAATAAAGACCATTGGTCGAACTTAAGTCACCTTTCATCACAAGAAGGGAACCTTTGGTGACTTTCAAAACACTATCTCCACCTGAATACTTGTACCCCTTTGCATCAAGGGCACTCATAGAAATAAGATTTCTCTTCATTCTTCGGAATATACCGAACATCTGTCAAAGTTCTGATTATGCCATCAAACATCTTGATTCGAATAGAACCTATGCCTTCAATCTTGCATGGTGAATTATCAAAACCCAAAACGGAACTAGCAGAAGTAGTGGAATCAAAAGTAGTAAACCAATCTCTATGTGGACACATATGAAAAGTGCATGTAGTGTCAAGTACCCACTCATCATTGGTCTCAGCACATCCAGCAATAACGACAATAGCATCATCGGAACTATCATCACGAGCAACGTTAGCAGAATTTTCACCTTGTTTGTTACCTTTCCTCTTTTCTTTATTCTGCAACTTGAAACACTCTGAGATGTCATGCCCGTCTCTCTTGCAATATCTGCAATACTTCTTGTCTCTGGATTGCGACCGGCCCATGTAGCCGTTTTTACTTTTGCCTCTGTTTCCATTATTGAAGTTCTTCTCCTTTGTCCTGCCACAAACAGATAATCCCTCGGCTTGGGATGAACTCGAACCATCATGAGGCACCATTAATTTCATCTTCTCCTTGGAGTTCAAAGCTTCATAAACTTCATCAAGCGTGAGAGTATCACGACTGTATAATGTGGTGTCTCTAAAATTGGTATAAGAACTTGGCATTGAACAAAGTAACATTAAAGCAGTATCTTCCTCTTCATACTTAACTTCCATTGCAGCTAGATCAGATATGATCTCTTTAAATTCTGAAATATGATTCAAAACATTACCTTCCTCGGGTAACCTATGCAGGAATAATTTTTGCTTCAGATGCATCTTGCTGGTGAGATCCTTGGTCATGCAAATCCCTTCTAGCTTTAACCATAGAGCGGCGGCAGTTTTCTCGCTCAAAACTTCCTGCAAAATATTATTATGCAAATGGAGTTGAATTTGTGACAAAGCCTTACAATCAATTCTTTTCTCCTCATCAGTCCAATCTTGAATTCGGTTCTTCCCAAAACTATCCAGTGCTACATTATAGTCGGCCTGCGCCAACAACGCCCGCATCTTGACTTGCCATAGGGTAAACCTTGTGTCACGGTCCAGCAGCAGAAAATCGTACTTCATGATAGCCATGAGTAGATAAATCTGTGTACACAAAATAGTACAAGCCCGTAGAAAAATCCTTGATGAATTTAATATGCGGAGCAAAAAACTGAAACAATAGCACCTGGTAGTAGCAGACCAACGGAGAATAGAAAAACTGAACTAGTAGTACTAGCCTCACGTAGAGTAGTACTAGTAGCAGATTGGATCAGATCAAAACTAGAGCTCACGTACTATAAGTAGTACTAGTTGCAGTGGCCGATCGATTGAAAAACCTCGTGAGTAGTAGCAGCAGCAACGTGATCCACTTCACGCAAAGAAAAAAACTCTAGCGGCTGGCCTCCTCGGGATTTGATGCCAGCGAAACAGCCCACGGCTCGGCGGATCGTACGTTGACGAGAAAAATCGATCTGGCTGCTGCGGCAGGTACGGATGATGATAAGTCTGCCGCATGAACCAGCGTCACGCAAACTTGCTGTCGGTCTCGACTTCTTAGGGCGGCGCAGCGGAAACCGATCCGGCTTCGATGGATCACGTCGCGAGCAGTGCACAGACGGAACCTTAACTCTGGTCTCAAATCTCATATTTATAACCTCAGCTCTGTATACCACTTGTTAAATAATAACGAAAAATAAACGAGACAAAGAGACACGGATTTTTACGTGGAAACCCTTGCAGGAGAAAACCACAGACGCACGAAGGCGCAATCACTATGATGGAGGAGTATTAGAAGCACGAGACGACAGGCCGTATGAGGTGCGACTACATGGGGTATATAAGAGGGCAATACATGAGAGTCCTTGGAGGAAAAGTAGACGAGTTGTACTTGTACGCGTCGATGTCAACGCAAAGAGCCCACACCGGTTGTACTACGTCTAGTCCAACATATTATAATTTGGATCACAATTTAACAGGACCAAATCCCTGTTTTCTACTAGCGTCATCATCACAATACAATTAGCAAGACACCTGTATGCCATGACAATGACATACATCAAAGCTAGACTAGTACATCATCTCTTGGATCATCTCATGGATGCAGGTTTCGGAGTTCTTCATCACGCACTCGGCCCTCAAGTGGTGGAACGATCCACTCTCACAGGAGAAGACCATTGACGCTGGCGTAGGGCATGCCACAGCTGTGTCGTCGCAGAAGCCGAGCAGCTCGTCCAACGTATTCGGATAGGAGTGTGTATATTACTTTGGGCTATATGGAACCATAGGAATGACATGGTTAACAGACAAACTCGTATGAATTTTTTGCACGTTATCTAAGGGCCGCTGCTTGGATCCGTATCTGGTCGTTACTCACTCCTGTGGAAGCCTGGGAGCCTTTGATTACTGGGTCTGTCCGATGGGAGATGGTAGCTCGGGATATCTACAACCAGTTTGGATGATGGTCCAGTAATAGGATAGATATTTAGTCATCTCGTTCTATTTTCGCAGGTTGTGGCATATTATACTTTTTTTCTTTAGCTTTTAGCAAGCTTATTCTGGAACACAGTCTTTTCGGTCACTTTGCTTAATAAAGAAGCTGCATGCATCACTCTGATACAGGAGGTAATCCTCTTTTTAAAAAACATAATTAATCAAACAAACAATGTTTATACATTTCGAGACTATGCACATACAGAGAAACTGGCAAAAACTGCTTAGTAGAAAATTATCATGTGCTGATGGACGAGAGTATATGCATACGGTTAACTCATACGGTTAACTAGTCAAGATTTCAAGCTTAAGAACAGAGAAAGTCAACATATTACAAATGAATAATCAATTAATCTGCGGCACATGAATTGCTGCCTTGTTCATCACAATACAATCAACAATATCTTGCTTGTTCACGACTTACATCAAAGCTACACTAGCTAGCTAAGTATAGCATTGAGCTACACTATCTTCTATATATATCCTGCATCATCTACTGGCTGAAGAGTTCGCAGTCTTCCAAGGTACATTCGGCCCTCACGTGGTGGAACGATCCACTCTCAGAGGAGACAATCGTTGGCGCTGGCGTAGGGCATGCCACAGCCGTGTCGTCGCAGAAGCTGAGCAGCTCATCCAACGTGCACCAGAAGGCGTCGTCTTCATCCTCTGCAGCGCCAGTGCCTTCTTGGACTTTGCCGTCGAGGTTGCCGGGGAAGAACCCATGCGCCACCACAGCGTCGTGGAGCTCGGGAAAATCTTGAAGCATGTCGTCGGTGAAGAACCCGCCTGGATCCACGCTGCCGTCGTCCACTGCTCCGGGCGGCAACATCGTCTCGCCTTCGTCGGACATTAACCAACGCCCATACTCGTGAAGCATCCCGGGTTGTTGGACGATCGGCGGTTCCTGGCGGACGTGGAGCATCCGGGTGCTGGACGTCGGCGGCCTTCCTTTTCTTGGAACCAGGAGCATTGATTACCTCGTCGTATGTGGTCTCGCTCCTGTGACGAGACACGCAGACCTTGCAGAGCACCAGGTCGTCTTGCTTGTCATCGCTGTACTCGTTCATGCACCAGCCGATCCTGATCCTCTCTTTCTCTCCCGGCAACTTCTTGACGTAGCTGAGGTTTCGTCTATGGCCTACGAGTTTACCTTGGTTGTCTAGCACGGGGATCCCGCCCTTCTCCGAGTGCCAGTAGTAACCCTCGCCGGCGGCGGCCACGGCGCGCTGCCGCCTCCCGCCGCTGCGGCCGCATTTGGTCTTGTGACGACTGGCCGGGGTGAAGAAGTACCAGACGCCCCCTTTCCCGTCGCCCTTGTCCGTTCCTTGCGCGTGTTGATACATCTCGACGAGGTCGCCGGGGGCGGCGGAGTAGGCGTCGAACTCGTGGATGAGGCGTCTGGCGAAGAAGGCGTCCGGTCCGGCGGCGATCCGTGGGCGGAGGAACTTGGTGATCAGCTCGTGCTCGGCTGGGTCGAAGGCGTAGCCGGCGGGAGGATCCAGCTTGCCGTCGGCCATCGCAGAGCTAGCTACGCACGTACAGTACGAGATGGATCAAGTAGCTAGGTATATATGTACGTGTAACCCTGAACTCGCTAGCTGCTTGCCTTCTGGGTACGTAGCTTATATAGATGGATCGACAGCGAGCCCGCCCGGGATTCAGTTTCCTTGACCGGTCATAGCGTACGTGTCCTAAGCAATCCGTACATAAAATGGATTAGTACAGCAATCAGTACATAAAATGGATTCGCTGCACCGACGTTGCTCCATTGCAGCTCGCGTCGCTGCACCTTGCCGCTCGGTAATACTCCGTCGCAGCACCGATGGCCACGACGTTGCTCCATTGCTGCACCACGCCACCTGGTGATGCTCCATCGCAGCAACACTGAAGGCCACGGACAGTGCTACGACGCCATACGACAGTCTCTGCGACATCCGACTGCTTCAACGACCGCGGCGATGTTACGAGGCATGTTGTGATGGCCGCGATGATAACGCGACCACATGCTTCGAGCGCCTATGGTGTACTTTGATGAACGTGGCGATGCTGCGACGGCATCCCAACTGCTTCGACAATGCTACAACGGATGCGACACAGGCACGACAACATGCTTGAATACCAATGGACATGATTCAACAACATGCTTCGACGGACATGGTGATGCTACGAGGCGTGCTACATCGACCGCCGCGATGGCACAACGTCATCCGGGCTGCTTTGACGAAGCTGCGACAGCTGCAACGTTGACACGTCGACATGCTACAAACACCCATGGTGTGCTTTGACTGCCACGACAATGCTTCAACGGCAGACTTCGACGGTCGCGGTGATGCTGCGGGACGTGCTTTGACGACCATGGCAATGGTGCGGCAACATGCTTCTAACATCGGTGTTGTACTTTGATGGCAGTGATGATGTTGTGACGACATGGTTGGACAGCCACGACGTCCTGCTTTGACAACCACGATGATGTTGTGGCAACGTGATCCACAGGCGCGAAAGTGTTGCAATGATGGGCATGGCTACACCAACGATAATGCAACGATAAGTCGATTTGTACACTGTCCGATGCGAGGTTTCACAGTCGCTGGACTGTTTCGCACACGCTTCGCATGATCCCTCGACCCTTTCTCTCCCCGCTCGCAACTACTGGCAGCTGTTGCATCCAATAGACCTGACGGGCATTCGTCAGAGCTCAAGACAGCCCAGCGATGCTTCATTACAGCTCCACACCAGTGCGCCTTTGTCGGCGATGCACCATAGAGCTCCATCACGGCACCGCACGCCCCTGATGCTCCGTCGCTGCACCGACGTTGCTCCATTGCATCTCGCGTCGCTGCACCTTGCCACTCGGGAATACTCCGTCCCAGCACCGATGACCCCGACGTTACTCCATTGCTGCACCAGCCTACCACAGGTCACGAACTTTGGCTACCTTCGCGTGTGGGAGACAGAGCGCTCACTACTTTCCCATGTGGGAGATACTGCTCGCGCCACTCGGTCGTGTGGGATCGGACGGCTCCGGACGAGGTTGATAAGGACAAGAAATCATCCAACTTATTCAAAACGTTTTCCCTCACCGAATGCACACCTTTTACCCGCAACGGCCACTATGGGTTAGCCTGGTTGACACACTTTTGTTTGTTTGTGATTTTGCGGTGTTTTTGCTACTTTATTTGTTCTTTTTATCAACTTATGATTATTTTACTATATTATAAAAAATATGTCTGTTTTATTCCAGGTAATACTTTTTATTTGCACTTTTGACAGAAATATTTCGTATTAAAACGGTGCTTACTCATTTCAAAATATCTAATACATTTGAAATTGTTTGAATATTATATATAAAATGTTCTTCTACTTTTGAATAGGATTTACCTATTTTGAAAAATATTCACCTAGTTCGTAAAAAAATCTTGTATTCAAAAAGAAATTTCTTGTATTTACAAAGAGTATTCACGTATTTCAAAAAATGTCCTTGTAATTATTAAAGTATTCTCACATTTCGAAATATATTCACATAATTTTGGAAAATATTCATTTATTACGTAAAACTGAAAACACAATTTATTTTTATCGATTGAAGAAAGTACTCGTCATATATTAACTAAAGTTCAATGTTTTAAACAATATTCATCATTTATTTAAAATATGTACATTGTGTGTTTCAGAAGGAATGTGTAAATTTATTTTCTAATTGAGTAAGTAAAATAAGTAAGATGAAAATCGCAGAAAATAAAAAAGAGAAAAATGTGGAAAAAGAACCACAACAAAGAGGGGAATAAACAAAGAGGCAAAGATAATAAAAATAAATTGAGAAAAAATGGAAGGCAAACAAAAACCCCACAAGAAACCAGTCGAACAAAATAAAAGATAATATCATGAACAAAAATCAGGGAGAAACACGAAGAAGAGAACCATGTGTTCAACGAACCTAAAAGTAACCAGCACATTGCATGGGCTTAGCGGGCCATGGCCCTTCTTAGGTGTTCTGTAGGTGAACCCTAGCTAATGCTCGGTACGAGCGATATATATATCATTTGCCGCCCTAAAACACGTCTGGTAAAAGAGTTTCTCAAGAAGGTTGGACGAATGTGTCACACCGCACCCTAAGATCTCCCAACTGTATATATATATTACTAGCAAATATGGCCGTGCGTTGCAACGGGAGAAAAAAAAATCAGATTATATAGATAAGATAGGGATAAAAAAAATCTGAATCAAATGCCAGGATGAGATAAGGATTTTCAATATGTCATTTCACAAACTATGTCTGAGTGATGTTATGATGAGAAGGGACTTTAAAAAGTCATTTCAAAAACTGAAAATGTGATGGTCTCATCATAACTTAATTTCCTAAGGTGCCACAACGAAAAATATTTTTTTGGTTGAGCAAACTACATTGTTGGACCGCTGCCTGAGCTAGACTGATGCATGATGTGTCTCACATTGACCTAGCGTAGCGATGTTTTTCAGAACCAGTAGAACTTTGGTACGAGAATAGTTTTGTACGGAGGTAAAACAGACATTTAGTCATTTCCATATAGTTTGCAAAAACTAACCATAGCAAGATGTGTCAATTTTTTTGGCTCAGCGCCGTAGAGAACACGAAAATCCTTTTTTACCCGATGCGCGAGGGACTAAATAAAATCATAAAACAACCTCTACAGATCCCCTAATAAAACCTCTACCTAAGCGATGGTTCGTTCTGTTCGTTGCTTAAGAACCCTTTTTAATTTTTGTGAACATTTTCTAAAATTTTGTGGACATTGTTTTCAAATTCTCGAATATGTGTTGAATACACGGTCATATTTTACAAATCAAGGATTTCTATTTTATTGTTTTTTAAATCATGCATTTTTTAAATATGCGAACAGTTTTGTTTTTAAATCACGAACTTTTTATGATTTCTCAAATGTTTTTTGAATTCACAAACATTTTATGATGTATCTATATATTTTCTCAGTACTGGCAACTTTTTTAAAATTTGTTTTTTTGGCACTCCCAGAGTAATTTAAAGAAAGAAAAACAGAAAAATGAGAAAGGAAAACAGAAGAAAAGCAGGGGCGTCACTACGGGCCGGCTCATTACCGTCTGGTATATATATATTGCAGAACCCGTGCAAACGGCTTTGGCCTTAGCCACTGCGCTGGCTTCCTGCATGTGTTATACAATTGTATTGGCGATCCTATACAAACCAAATTTGACGGCAATTTTTTTTAAACGAATCGTTTTCTTTACTTACCGGTGGCATGGTGGGTAAATAGGGACAACTTCAGAGGCAATTTATATGACGGGCGATCAGAAACTCAATTCTCTTTATTATTAGGTAAAGATAAAGAGGTAAACATAGAGAGAAAAACAAAAAGTAAAAAATACATGTTTGACTCAAAATTCATACGAAAAGATAGTTATTGGCCAGACTTGGCATAAAAACGTGGATCTGCCACTGGTTTATTAACCTAGCAATGCCTACCGTGGCAGTCTGTCTACAAGGTAGAGTAATTTAAAAGTTATATACGCCTGATATCAAGTAACCTATGCCGCTAGACTCGTATATAATATTTGATTCCTTCTTGAGTAAATGGGGGCCCCTTCACGATAGGAGGTGCCCCAACTATTCCTTCTAATATCTCGTGAGTATTCATCTCCACATACATCAAAGCTAGACTAGCAAGTAGACCATTGAGCTACACTAGCTTCTATATCCTGAAACATCTCCTGGCTGCAGATGTCGCGGTCTTCCATGGTAGGGCATGCGACAGCCGTGTCGTCGCAGAAGCTGAGCAGCTCATCCAAAGTGCACCGGAAGGCGTCGTCTTCATCCTCTGCAGCGCCAGTGCCTTCTTGGACTTTGCCGTCGAGGTTGCCGGGCAAGAACCCCTGCACCACCACAGCGTCGTGGAGCTCGGGAAAATCTTGAAGCATGTCGGCGGTGAAGAACCCGCCTGGATCCATGCTGCCGTCGTCCACTGCTCCGGGCGGCAACATCGTCTCGCCTTCGTCTGACATTAACCAGCGCCCATACTCGCGAAGCATCCCGGGTTGTTGGACGATCGGCGGTTCCTGGCGGCGTGGGGTTTGGGGACGTGGAGCATCCGGGTGCTGGACGTCGGCGGCCTTCCTTTTCTTGGAACCAGGAGCATTGATTACCTCGTCGTATGTGGTCTCGCTCCTGTGACGAGACACGCAGACCTTGCAGAGCACCAGGTCGTCTTGCTTGTCGTCGGCGTGGAGGCTGTACTCGGCCATGCACCAGCCGATCCTGATCTTCTCTTTCTCTCCCGGCACCCTCTTCATGTAGCTGAGGTTTCGTCTATGGCCTACGTGGTTACCTTGGCTGTCTAGCACGGGGATCCCGCCCTTCTCCGAGTGCCAATAGTAACCCTCGCCGGCGGCGGCCACGGCGCGCTGCCGCCTCCCGCGGCCGCGGCCGCATTTGGTCTTGTGACGACTGGCCGGGGTGAAGAAGTACCACACGCCCCCTTTCCCGTCTCCCTTGTCCGTTCCTTTCGCGTGTTGATACATCTGGACGAGGTCGCCGGGGGCGGCGGAGTAGGCGTCGGCCTCGTGGATGAGGCTGCTGGCGAAGAAGCCGTTCGGTCCGGCGGCGATCCGTGGGCCAAGGTACTCCGTGATGAGCTGGTGTTCTGCTGGGTCGAAGGCGTAGCCGGCGGGAGGAAGGAGCTTGTCGTCGGCCATAGCAGAGCTTGCTAGCTGCTTGCCTTGCCTAGCTGCTTGCCTTGCCTAGCTGGGTACGTAGCTAGCTTAGGGCGTAGCTTATATGGATAGGAGTTGTATGTATGACCGGCCCTACGTACTATCGAGTACGACCCGAAGATGGAACGCAGCAATCCGAACGTAAAATGGAATGCATGTGCGCGTCTGTTAGATCGTGCGTGTAACCCTAGCTGGCCTGGCTAGCTAGCTGCTTGCCTTGCCTGGGTATGTAGCTACTCCCTCCTTTCGGAAAAGGAGGGACGTTGGAGGGTGAGGCTCTGAGCCCGCCGAGGACTCGGATATGAGTTGTATTTTTTATTTATTTTTTGCGCGGGGGTAAAAGGATTGTATTACTTAAGAGCACACAAATTCATTCCTACACGGACTAAGGACATTAGCAGGTCAAGAGTGGAGCCAGACCATAGTACTGTTCTCCGTTTGACCCAAGTTTTCTAACACATGACTAACATTATTTTGCTCGTTAGAGATGTGAGTAACACAACACTCTCTTGTACCCATAAGACTCTTTACTTCTGAGACCACCATCGCATGCTGGGAACGATCCGGTCCTTTTGCCTTGATCATCTGCACGGTCTGCATACTGTCACACTCCAAGATAATCGGCAACTCTGTCCACTGCAAAGCTAGGCCGAGTCCCTCCATGCACCCGGCCAACTCAGCGCGCAATGGGTCCAGGCATGACAGAAGCGAACGGCATGCAGGGAAACTGATGGCGCCGTCGTGCCCGCGCAAGATCATGTCGGCACCGGCGCTTCCATCCTCGTGTGAGAATGACCCATCCACGTTGAGCTTCGCCCAACCTCGAATAGGAGTTGTATATATGACCGGCCGTACGTATGACCCAAAGAAAGAAGGATTAACCCATGTCTGATCATCACATGAGATGGGGCAGTCATCAATGATGAACATCTTTATGTTGATCATATCTACTATATGATTCACGTTCGACCTTTCGATCTTCAGTATTCCGAGACCACATCTGTACATGCTAGGCTCGTCAAGTTTAACCCAAGTATTCCACGTGTGTAAATTTGGCTTACACCCGTTGTGTGTGAACGTAGTCTATCACACCCGATCATCAGGTGGTGTCTCAACATGACAAACTGTAGCAATGGTGCATACTCAGCGAGAACACTTTTACCTTGAAATTTAGTGAAGGGATCATCTTATAATGCTACCGCCGTACTAAGAAAAATAAGATGCATAAGGGATAAACATCACATGCAATCAAAAATATGTGACATGATATGGCCATCATCATCTTGTGCTTTTGATCTCCATCTCCAAAGCATCGTCATGATCTCCATCGTCACCGGCTCGACACCTTGATCTCCATTGTTGCATCATGGTCATCTCGCCAACTATTGCTTCTACGACTACTGCTAACTCATAGCGATAAAGTAAAGCAATTACATGGTGTTTGCATTTCATACAATAAAGAGACAACCATAAGGCTCTTGCCGGTTGCCAATAGATTACAAAACGTGATCATCTCATACAATAACATATATCACATCACGTCTTGACCATATTACATCACAACATTCCCTGCAAAAACAAGTTAGACGTCCTCTACTTTGTTGTTGCAAGTTTTACGTGGCTGCTATGGGCTTCTAGCAAGAAGCGTTCTTACCTACAGCAGAAAACCACAACGGTGATTTATCAAGTTTGCTGACCTTCAACAAGGACCGACCGCAGTCAAATTCGATTCAACTAAAGCAGGAGAAACAGACACCTGCCAGCCACCTTTATGCAAAACTAGTTGCATGTCTGTCAGTGGAACCGCTAGATCTCTTGTTCCTTTTCCTCCCAGATTTTTTCTTTATGATTTCATAATTTTCCTTGTTTTCGGCGGGGTTTTTTTGTCTGGTTTCTTCTATTTTTTTCATTCATTTTTTCTTGATTTTATTTTTTTAGTTTTGCGTTTTCTTTTTCCTCCTTTTCTTGTTTTCCTTTTTTTTACATTTTTTCGTACCTTATTTTTCTTTTCATTTATTTTCCTTTTTCATTTAGAAAATAAACATTACACATGACTTTTTTATAACATAATTTACATATGTTGAACTCATGATGAATGCTTTATAGCACAAAATAAATATTTCTTTTACATATGATGGCTATTTTATTAAATGCAGATAATATTTTCAAGTGTATTTTCTGTTTTACTTCATATATGATTTTTTTCAAAATTATGTGGATATCTTTTTTAAATCATGGTCACTTTAATAATTATATGAACATTTCCTAAATATATGAACACTATTTGTAAATTCATTAAATTTCTTTTCTAAATAAATTATTTTTTAGAAAATAATATTTTCTAAATAGTTTAATTGTTTTTAATAGTACAAAAACATTTTATTTAGAAAATTCAAATGCTTTTTCAGTTGTATTAGATATTCTCAAATGAGTTAGCAATTTTCTATTACGACAAACTATTTTGTCGAATGTGCAAAAATAAAAATTGAACAAAATTATTTAGAAATATTTTACATATATTATGATAAAATAAAAATAAGAGGAGAAAAAGGAAAACAACCAAGTAAAAATATATAAAAAGAACAAAAAAGGGCAAAAACACCATAAAGTCACAACAAAATTTGCCAGGATAACCCACTGTGGAGATCTCCCCGCTGTGTGGGTGTTGTGGGTGAAAGGTGAGCGTTCGGTGAGGGACATGAGGCATGGTAGCAGAGGGATGGGCGTAGCTAGGAAAGGTAGTGACTGTGTTGCATGCCATACGTGATGGATGGCACCGTCCAGGTCGAGAACCCTCTAACTAAGATTATTAACTCTAGAAAAAATCTAATCAAGATTATTTGCAACATGGACATATATGCACGGGCAATCAGATGAAAGGAAAATGTGGCACATTAGCCAGCGTAGATCCGACTTATTTTTCACGGTCTAGCGGAGTCAGAACCGGCTTGGAAAGGCCTTCATGAAGTAGCCATACTATTTTAATGAAATAACTAATTGATATTGCTTCTTTTTTTGATGCATTTTAAATGTTATAACTAATTAATATCAAGCATGTTTTCCATCCCGGATGTTGCACATGTGCATGTCTTGTACATCTAGCAGTGGGCTCATGAAATTGTGTTGCTGCTAGATTTCTTTGAACTGAAGGGTTCGTGTCGAACACGAACATGCACATCAAGAGGTTTCCTTGACAAGGCTATCAAATCGGTTTTGGAACTTGTGGCAAATTAAGGAGGTCAGGAGCCGGTTATAAGATACCTCCCCGAAGATGGCGGTCGTACGGTGATTTCATTAGTAAGGGGTTGCTTGCCGGCTGGGCAAGTCGGCTAGCAGTGATGCTAAATCTCACTAGTCAGCCTACGTTAGCTAGATCCTGGATCAATTGCAGAGGCACAACGACCTCATTGGGAGTATTTCTTGTTAGGCTTGATTTACTCCACATAAACGCATTGTTTAGTGTTTTCATATTTTATTTTGTAGACGGCACCTTCTCGTCCAATTTTGAACTTAGCTTTGAAATCAATCCTGAATGAAGCAAACTTTATTATCTGGTATAAAAAATTAAGAATTCTTCTCAGGAACAATAAAAGAACATGTTCTAGAGGATCCACTTCCAGAGGAACATACAAAATAAATGCGCTACAGTTGGGCGATTGATATATATCATTTGTACTGAGCGTTAGCTAGCGCTCGCGAGTAGAACACCTTAGAAGGGTCATGACCTGTAAGCGCACACGATGGGGTGGTTTCCTTTCCAGTTAATGCAACATGTGTCTCTTTTCTTGGTTTTACCCCTTTTTTTTGCTGCTGGTTTTATCTTTTCTTGTTTTGTGAGGTTTTTCTGTCTTATTTCTTTTGTTTTCTATTTCATTTTTTACTTGATTTATTTCTCTTATTTTCTCCTTTTTCCTATTTCCCCTATTTCTTGTTTTTTTCACTTATTCTCTTTCTCTGTTTTTCTTTTGATTTTACTTTATTTTCTTTTCTGATTTAGAAATCAACACTACACATGAAATTTTAAATTGCAAGATATTTAATATATGATGACCATTGTTAACACACAATTTACTTTTTTTATAAATTAAATATATTTTATTAACTATGAGATAAAAAAATTAGGCATATTTTTATTTTATGTGATACATGATTTTTATTTTCTTAATACAAGAATATATTTTTAAAATTAAATGAATATTTTTCTAAATAGGTCATGAATCATTTTTGAATGTAAATGAACATTTTATTCAGAATAGTCCAACACTTTTTAAATTTTTTTACATACTATATTGAAATGAGTGAGCACTTTTTTTTACCAGAGGTACTTTTTTTCAAATGAGCCAAATGAAACTGTGATCCAGAATAGTTTAGATTTTCTTATATAAAAAAACACGAGAGGATAAAAATAAAACAATCGAGTAAAAATGAATAAAAAGAACAAAAAAGCAGGAAAAGCACTGCAAAATCAGAAGAAAAAAATTGCGTGAACTAGCATGACCCACAGTGGAGGCATTGCGGGTGAATGGTGAGCATTCGGCAAGGGTCAAGAGAGATGATAGCGAAGATATGGGTGTACGTAGGAAATGTAGTGGCCGTATCGCTTGCTATAGCAAAGTCCTATTCTACTCGCGAGCTCAAATGAGCTCCAGATGAACTGTATATTTGAAAAGAAATATAAGAACATATTCAAAAAAATTGAAATTGTTTTGTGGGAAACATTGGCAAAATTTCTAGATGCCTGCAAATTTTCGTCATGATAGAACATTGTGGAAGTCGTGGCGAAAATAACAAAATTCGCACTACAAAATGCTTTTTGAAATATCACTTTTGGAGCATTGATTTTTTTTCGTGACTTCCACAAATGTTCTTTCATGATGAAATTTTACAAGCATCAAGAATTTATTAATTTTTTCAATTTTTTTAAGAATTTACTGTTCATCTAAGCTTTGAGCTCGGGCTGAGAACCATTACGTCCTTGCTATAGGTGACACATAGCACCATCCATACCAAGAACTATCTAATTAAGGTTATTAACTATAGAAAAGTTCTAATCAAGATAATTTTCAACATGGACATATATTCATTGGCAATCAGATATAAATCAGGATCATAGAAATTGAAACACTACTCATCCCTCATGACACATGTGTTGAGATTCGTACTGACACATGTCACGCGCTCGCTGTAGTCTCATGTTTGCCTGCGTGCGACCCGGCCGTACCAATTTTTTTTCCGAACAAGAGGTGCGGCAAGAGGCAGCGTCAACAATGTACAATTCAGACTCGATTTATGAACTCAGTACAACCGTAGACTATCAATTACTGTTTTCCCTACTTTACATACTTTTTAGCTCCCACGCAGTGCATGTGAGTATCACGATGTGATTTTTAAACTATGCTAACAAGAAGTCAAAAAAAACTGGTATTTAATAATTCTTGGAAGGTGCAATCCATGCGGGTGTAGAAACAAATTGTGTTCCTAGCCAGAGAAGACCTTTGCTCCCACGAACAAATGAAGTGGATGGTTAGTGGGAGAAGTGAACAGGTTGTGGATGCAAATGTGATGCAACGCTAGGCATAGATAGGAGCATGTGTTGAGTAAAGGGTTGCAAGGTGGAGTCGACGACAACGCAATGCAAAGCCGGATAGGGAAAGAAGCAAGTGATGAGTTATGAGATGTGAGGCAATTTCTGACACTATATGCGAGAATACAAACATATTTTACCGGGGTTAGGGATTGTATTTTGTGTTTTTTCAAGTAAGAAAAATGTTGGTATTGTTTAAATGATGTCATAGCATGGATATTAAAAATTCAAATGGTTCATAAACCAGACATCTTAGTCAAAAGGTTTAAGGATTTACCGAATTAGAAGGTAAGGATTAAATGCATAAATAATGTACAAGAGAGAATGGTGGAGGGAAAAAGATCTTTTACTTACTCTCTCAAGAAAAATACTACTTCTCTCTTCCATCCATATCAGAAGGGCATGAATAACTCTGAAAGCATCTTATAGACTAGTGATCCCCCTTACAAACGCAAACACCAAACATAAACTCACACTAGTCTGACGCCGCTGCTTACATGTGGTACCAGACATCATTTTTTCTATGACGGTGACGGTCACTAACAATTACGATGATGCATTTGACCGATCAACGATTCTGACATATGGACCCAAATGAAATGCTGACATGGCTACTGCCAAGTGGGTCCAAACTTGGGTGATGTGTCTTCTTACATGTCGGTACAATGCCATACACCGGTGACGGCATGCAAAACTCTGACAATTTGGAGATGCAACCAATTTGTTACATATTGCAATTGGCGGGCATATTTGAAAAAATCATCATTTTAACAATTTTTATATGAACTAGTGCGAAATTTCAATTTCAATGCCAATTCTGCTATTGCAACCATGATTAAATGGCAAACAATTATCACACAGACTTTCCGAAACATCTATACCACTATAAAAAGACACAAAAGGGCATATCCAATTAATCTCGGCCATCAAATCATGTCAATCCAATGACCTAGACTGCTTCAATGTCGAACACTCAACACGTTTAGCGTGCAGTTAATTTCATGTCAAATATAGTGCTAATCACAAAAGAACAGACAAACAATATCCTACTTAATATGCGCATGCATTTAATTCTAAATATACTAAACCTAGCTAGGTTTGATTTATCTGTTTTTTGACTTTTTCTATCTGTCAAAAACCAGCCAATGGAAGGCCGCCACGCTAATTATTGGGGTATCTGGCGGGGTACGTTTCGAGTGGTCTAGCGATTTTTGTGGTGATTGGCGACATTCTCTTTGTCCTGCCGTCATGTTGTGCATGTGCAGGTTGACCAGTTCTATTGCCGTGTGCGAATTTTTTCTTTTTGAAAAGGAGGATGGCCCCCGACCTATGCATCTGAGCGATGCATACGGCCATTTTATTGATTATTCTCGAGGACCTTACAAAGTATAACAACAATATGCCTGAATTCGCCATCTTGGCAGCATCTGCCACTACTCCTATCCAAATGATGAAGGGGTGCAAGCTGGGCCACACACCCATACCTCTCACCTAAGCCTAACATCTAAAGCCGGAGGCCCTGACCGAGCCATCTGCCGGGTCCGGGGCTCAAATCGGTCTGACGCACTCACATGTGTCGTCGCCGCCATCTTCTCCATCTTCAGAGCAGACTGGGGTGACAACCTTGGCAGGTCCTCCACAATTGACGCCACCACGACGCCAAACGACGACCTCCACCTACGCGAGCCTTGGCAGGTCCTCCGCCATTGACGCCACCACGACGCCAGCCGACGACCTCTACCTACGCAAGTCCATCTCCAAGCAAAGGTCGTAAATCCATGCTAGGAAAGAGCCGCACCACTGCCGCCGCCCACCACCCACAAGCGCCACCCAACCCCAAGGTTTCCAAAGCGGCGCCTTCAAGAAGGGAACGGCGCCGTGAACGCAGCCGCCGCCCAATAGAGTTCGGGCTTTCGCCCGGGAGACCTAGGGGAAGGTGAAGTGAGGAGATCAGTCCATACCGACGCCTTCAAGGAGGAAAACTGCGCCCTCAGGCGTCGCTGTCGGCGCGGCCGGTCATGGTCGGCTAGGGATTTCGCCCGAACTAGATCTCCGCCACCAGCAGCACCTCCTGTACAGGACCGGCGACCGAGAGGAAGCGCGGCCCGACCAGACTGGCCCGCACACCGAACAAGGAAGGAAGGGAGGCCCCAGTTAATTTCATGCCAAATATAGTGCTAATCACAAAAAACACGCAAATAATATCCTACTTAATATCCACATGCATTTAGTTCTAAATATACTAAACCTAGCTAGGTTTGATTTATCTGGTTTTTTCGACTTTTTTTATCAGTCAAAAACCAGCCAATGGAAGGCCGCCACGCTAATTATTGAGGCATCTGGTGGGGTACGTTTCGGGTTGTCAAGTGATTTTTGTGGTGATGGGCGACATTCTCTTTGTCCTGCCGTCATGTTGTGCATGTGCAGGTTGACCAGTTTTTGCCGTGTGGGAATTGGATGGACGTTTCCGGAGATTTCCTGCTATGCATGCGTTTGCCATGGGCCTCCTTGTGTTGTCCAATTCTACCGTTGCCACGTTGATGTTTGGGTTCTTGTGCTCACGGAAGATGGGCACGTACGCATGTTCCAGAAACTACGGCGGCGTCGTTGTTCCCGCATTTTCTGGAGGCGCCGGTGATGCGCAGTGTATTCTCCAATAAAACCTTCCCTCCGCATGCATCTCCTGATCGGACGAGACTTTCCTGCTCCCCTCCCGTGTGCCCATCCGTGCTCCCGCATACGTGGCTTGATTTGATTGGAATAAAATAAGACCCGGCCCCACCCCTTAAAATCAGGGGGGGAGATGATTAGATGAGAAAAAAAAGACAGCCGTTGGATGAGGTGGGAGCACGGATGGGAGCACGAAAAGGGAGCAGGCAAGCCGGATCCCTCCTGATCCAGGCTGCGAGCCTGCGATCGCGCCCGTCCTCCCCGCAAAAGAATCGATGCCTGCCACCGCAATCGGCCATCAGGACGCTGGCAGCTACATCCTCGCTGCCCTCTACCGCTCGCGCCATGGGCGTCGATCCAGCTAGGGCGCAGTCGCGGCTGATGTCGCCATCACCGACTGGCGGGACCATCCCCGAGCGCCTCCTATCGAAGGATCCGGTGTCCCTGTCTGGTGTCGGGGGGGCCGCCATGGCGGCCTCGAGTGCTTGGTGCCGGTGGTGTCGTCGAGCCAAGTGTGTCGGAGCGCGGCAACGATGGCGCGGTGGTGCTCGGCGGAGTTGAGGGCGAGCTAGCGCGCGAGCAGCTCCTCGAGGCCCCGTGATCATCTCGGCCATGCTCTCCCGGAACCGGAAGTCCTCCTTCGAGTCCCTCACCTCCTTCACCACCACGAGGCTCTCCTGCAGCCAGCGCCGCCGCCTCGCGGATCGCCTCTACCGCATGGTGGTCACCACCGGGGCCTTCTCGTCCGCTGGCCTTCTCCCCTTCAGCCCGCCGCTCGGCTTCACGTGTGGTCCGCCGTCGCTACCGCACCCTGGCCATCGGTTGCTGCCTGAGGTCCTCCTCCCCGTCGACCTTCTTTGCGGCACCTGGCACTTGGGGATCAGTTCTGTGGTGCTCGCTCAGGAGCCCGACGGTTGCATCGTACAACACTGCAGCGAGAGGGTGTCACACTTCTTACTCTAGCTAGATCTCCTTTCTCTGATTGTGTTGCACTTGCTGTACAGTAGGGAGCGTGGCTGGGGGAGAATGTGGAGTGAGTTGCTGTGCCATGCCTGCACGTGCACTTTTAGTGCGGAAGTTTGCCGCAGGTAGCAGTCGACACAAGCAGCAGTGAAGAAGAGCAAGCAGCGTCGCGGCCCACCAAGACAGAGGCATGCCGAACACTGTCGAGCACAAGATGAACATGTACAGCTGTGAATTATTTTGCTACATTGACCATTGTTTTGTTGCGGCTATAAATTGGAGTTCAGACGATATCTTTCTCTTCTTCATGTTTCTTTTTTTTACGTTGCTACTTCTATGTCTCCACCTAGAGTACAAGCACAATACACATTTGCAGAGTAGAACTTCTGCTTTCATCTCAAATTTTAGCTGTTTATCACCATAAATCATTGATAGAGCACCCTTTTGCACTAGAAAACACGGCAATCTCTTGCAAAATTGATGAACCGTATACATGAAAATACTATTCCTTATTTCTAGGGTCACTACCTGCACCGGATGTGTTGCTCACTCTTCTGCTACCGTCATAATAGTTGAATAATCCCCAGATAACCTTCATGGGATGTTAGTTTTGCTTATTTCAGTCCAAAGTATTGGTGAAAACTGTCATATGTGGTCCAGAGGTATAATTGTATATTTCCTATTTGGTACTCCCCCCGTTCCTAAAATGTAGAGTCTTTTTAGAGATTTCAATATGGACTACTAGATTTTAGAGTGTAGATTCACTCATGTAGTCCATACTGAAATATCTAAAAAGAAATATTTAGGAACGGAGGGAGGAGTATAGCATGTTGGCATAGCCAGCCAAATGATCATCAAATACAAGTTGTTTAAGGTCACAACAGTTATTTGGGGTCATTAAAGAGGTAGTAGTAGATCTGCCATCGTGGAATTTTGTAGTAAAATGCTTTTTAATGAGAAATGTAGCTATAATAGAATTGTTATCCAATGTATTGATTTTTCCACATTCTGGATTACAATGTCGAATTATAAGCTAGCTAGAGTTATGACACATTGAGGAGCCTACTCTGGGGTGTAGAAGTCTAAAAGACCTAAAAGATGGGTCTCTCTTTGTATTTTTCTGAAAGTAATTCCAACATGAGATTTTTTTAATTGTCTTGCAAACCAAAAGAAGCTGATATTTTCTAGCAGTATTTTGAAGAAGTGGTGTGAACTGTGAAGTCTAAAGCAAACATGAATGTAGTTGTTAAGTAGGGTTGGTACCTTGAAAATCTTTGAAGGAGATTAGGAGAGTCTGAATCATGGGTGATGTAGTAGGTTTCCCTAGCAGCAGTTACCTGGTATCTTGAACAGAAGAATGAACCAGAGGTACACGTTAAGAGTTGTTTCACTTCAGCTTTTCTATAATTGTATAGTTGATAGTTTTCTTTAGGCTACATGGCATTTTTTTTGTGCTTCTAAGGCATCAAAAGACTGAGATCTAATTATCGGAACCGGCAATGCTGTGCACCACTTTGTCTCCTGGAACAGCCCATTTTCTACCACCATTGCCAATATGGCTGATGCACATACTCACCGCTGCTTCCCCGTTCCTCGCAGGCCGTCGGAAAAATCACGTGTCTTCCTGGTCCTTTGCTCGCAGGCCATTTAGCACTTCATCATCGACACCAGCCCTACAGGGAGCTCCACAAGAGTGAAGTACACTAGAAGTGAATGTACCGTGTTTAATTTTATTAAAAATGTATCAACATGTGCTTAGTATTCCCTAATATGTACTCCCTCCGTTCCAAATTACTCGTAGTGAACTAAAACAACGACGAGTAATTTGAAACGGAGGGAGTATCACACATAGTGAAGATAAATGTCTCCTTTTCGGTTTGCTTCTAATTAAGTATGACTTCTTCTATTGTGATTACAACCTTCTTCACGTTTTCAAAAAACAACCTTATTCACGTAGTTAATTATTTCACTTTAAAATGAAATTCACTATATACAACAAATGCATCATGTGTAAACACAACGTATTGATAGGGCGCGTAGATATAATTCTATGTAAACTAATATCTTGTCACAAAATAATAAACAATTATTTCAATATAAAAAAATACAAATGTGCCTTATCGACAGCCCCGGCGTGCCGCCGCGTGGGGAAGGCTAGTATACTTCCAAATTAACATGCATCGCACGTACACATTGACTAGTTATAATAATAAACCATGGGAATGAGGCACACAATAAATTAGGCACATGGCCGAGTTTCATGACCATCAAACAATGCACTAGTATGATGGGGTTTGTTTGCTCAGCTGTAGACATGGGATTCTGGCAGCGCAATCGTGGCGATGTACTTAAGCATTCCATCAAGATCATTAAGCCTCTTTCCATTGCTAAAGTTTCTCTTCCTTGACAATCTTGATGACTTCAATTTTTTCCTGCTGGTCTACAGGGAAGTGTTGATAGATTCAAGATGATTATGCAGATCTAATGGGGCCATTTTCAGGCATTTAATTTCATCCGGCTGCTCTGGCAGAGCCTTCTTGACACCTTCTAGTATGTTTTTGCTGGTGTACAAGGGTACGTAATCTTCACAGGTTGAAGTTCATGCTACGCAATTACGCATATGGCAGGACATGCTTCACGTTCTTGCTACTGCTCTGCCAGGTCCATCTTGACAACTTCAAGTTCTAGTTGTTGCTCTGCCAGGGCCTTCTTAACAGCTCCAAGTTCTATTTTCTGCTCTGCTAGGGCCTTCTTCATAGCATCAAGTTCCTACTGCTGCATTGCCAGGGTGTGCTCGACTGCTTCTGTTGCTTCATGATGCACCGCTAGGACATTGTTGATAGCTTCAGGCTGTTGTTTGTGCACCCCGATACTTGCAAGAAGGTCATCATTTGAGAAACCTTACTTTCCCTACAAAATAATATATACGGAGGTTACAAGATATGGATGAATTCTAAAATATATATGCACATGCTGAAATACACAGTGGTAGGGTAAAAAAAGATAATTACATGTAAATTTTACAAAATAAGTGAACATGTTTTTTTATAAATAAATGAGTATTTTTATAAATAAAATGGATATTTTTCTAGATAGTTCATGAATCATTTTTGAAAGTACAACAATATTCTATTTGGAATAGTCAAACACTTTTAAAAGTTTATTACATATTTTTAAATGAGTGGGCAATCCTTTTTTACCTGAACTGTTTTTTTTCAAATGTGCAAAATGATAATTTGATGCAGAATAGTTTAGATTTTTTATATATATTAAATAAACACATGAGGAGGAAAAGAAAACAACAAAGTAAAAATGAATAAAAAGAACAAATAAAGCAGCAAAAAATGAATATATGGAGAAAAATGAAGAAATTAATCAATTAAGCAGCTGCACACTAATTAATTGCTTGTTCACACTAGTAGAAAACGACCCATTTGTCCCGGTTCCAGAGGCCCTTTAGCCCCGGTTCTGGAACCGGGACAAAAGGGTTGAGACTAAAGCCCGACCCCTTTAGTCCCGGTTCACTTACGAACCCGGACAGAAGGGGCTTCACGTGGCCGCTGCGGGGCGCCCAGGCAGGAGAACCTTTAGTCCCAGTTGGTAATACCAACCGGGACCAAAAGGCCTCCACGCGTCAGTAGCTGACAGGAGCTGGTAATTTTTTGAAATGGGGGGGGGGGGGTTAGGGGTTTTGGAGGGTTAATTTAGGGGTTTCATATTGTGTTAGCTAGCTAATAGAGAGATGTGTCCTCTCTTATCTTCGTGCTTGGTCTACGCTAACTACTATACATATAGAGAGAAGTGTCCTCTCTTATGCTACTATAATTTTGTGGAATGCAACAGAGATGAAAACATTTCTACTTAATTAAACATCTCATTGCATAACAGCTTCACTTATAGTACATAACAACTTGACATTGCTTAAACAACTGCAGTACATAACAGGTTCAGCATACTAAACATAAACACTGACACTTATCTAACTGACACTCAACGCATTTCTTCATTTTTGCATCTCCTTCCTCTTCTTGATGCGGTCAGAGTGGCGAATGCCGATGCGGATGTAGGTCTCCGCCTCAATTGGCATGCTCATGTCACCGAGCTACGTGATCCCTGGTGCTACCATGTACAGGTCGTCGTCGGCAGGCAGCTGCAGCTGCTGCGCCACCTCCCCCTCGCTGTCGTCCTCCACCTCCACCACTAGCTGCTCCTGCTCGCTGTCGTCCTCCACCTCCACCACCACGTCCGCACCTGGCTCCACACCCCCCTCGCTGGATCTTCCTCCTCCTCCTTCTCCTCCTCCTCCTCCTCATCTTCACTGCTCTCTCCCTCGCTGTCAAAGTGGATAATCACCTACTTCACTGCAACTGGTACAGCGAACACGACGTCGACGAGACCTTCCACTGGAGCTGGAGGGGCGCGACGGCAGGAGCGGTACACGTACCACCTAGCACACTGACGCAGATCTGGTGAGTTTTCCGCTTCATTCATAGCCCAAAGGAAAACATCGACAAGAGGAATTCCACGGCTGCCGGGGAACATCGTCTTCTTCTCAGCATCCGTAGCCACAGCGATGAGGCCCCTAGCATGGTCAAAGCACATCTGCAAGCTGGGAAACCTATTGCATATCTCCTCTATGTCCACCCTTTTCTCTGAATCTCCCTTGCAGAATTTGCTGACAGTCTCCTCCCATCGATCTTGAGCACTGCGAAAAGCTCTTGCAGAAGGCCTCTTCTTAGACGCCATGGCCAGCGTCGAGAAGCGATGGGAGTGGCCGGATGAGTTGCTTATCCCCTGAATCAAGCCCAATTGATCAAAATGGTATTTAATCTTATGTAGAACAATAAAAGCACAAAGAATTATTGGGTAACAAATGAATTGTGACAAATGATTATAAACAACGTTAGTCAGAAATATAACACGAGCCACGTGATACTGACAAACTTGCCACTTAAGTGAAGTGTGACATATGATTATAAGTGACATTGGTCAAATATATAATCAACACATCACGTGCCAACTTACTTAGTAGCCATGGTTGTTGGTATTTTTGACTTTGTAGAGCATGTAACATCACAAGGTATCAACTCCATTTTTCTTGTTACATTCACAGCAACCATTTAAATGTCACACACACGTACATCTTTTTCATCTCACACACGTGCACCTTTTCCATTGCACAACTGTAAAAGTTCTTCAACTAATAGCCTTAGATACACATCAATGTCGTTGCCGGGTTGCTTAGGGCCTTGGATGAGCACTGGCATCATAATGAACTTCTGCTTCATGCACAGCCAAGGAGGAAGGTTATACATATATAGAGTCACGGGCCAGGTACTATGATTGCTACTCTGCTCCCCAAAAGTTTTAATGCCATCCGTGCTTAAACCAAACCATACGTTCCTTGCGTCACCTGCAAAGTTTCTCCACTATGACCCATCAGCGGGTGCTCTCAACTTCCCGTCTTTCCTACGGTCCTCTTTGTGCCATCGCATCCACTTGGCATGCTCTTTGTTTCTGAACAGACATTTCAACCGTGGTATTATAGGAGCATACCGCATCACCTTGGTAGGAACCCTCTTCCTGGGGCGCTCACCGTCAACATCAACAGGGTCATCTCGTCTGATCTTATACCACAATGCACCGCATACCGGGCATGTGTTCAAATCCTCGTACGCACCGCGGTAGAGCATGCAGTTATTAGGGCATGCATGTATCTTCTGCACCTCTAGTCCTAGAGGGCATACAACCTTCTTTGCTCTGTACGTACTGTCGGGCAATTCGTTATCCTTTGGAAGCTTCTTTTCAATATTTTCAGTAGCTTCTCAAATCCGTTGTCAGATACACCATTGTCTACCTTCCATTGCAGCAATTCCAGTGTGGTACCGAGCTTTTTGTTGCCATCTTCGTGGGGTACAACCCTTTTTTGTGATCCTCTAACATGCAATCGAACTTCAACTTCTCCTTTTCACTTTCGCATTGTCTTTTGTCATCAACAATGACCCGGTGAAGATCATCACCGGGCACATCGTCTGGTTCCTCCTCATCTTTAGCTTCCCCCGTTGCAGCATCACCGTATTCATGGGGCACATAGTTGTCATCATCCTCTTCTTCTTCTTGTCTTCCATCATAACCTCTCTTTCTCCGTGCTTGGTCCAAACATTATAGTGTGGCATGAAACCCTTCTCAAGCATGTGGATGTGAAGGGTTTTCCAATTAGAATAAGACTTCGTATTCTCACAAATAGGGCATGGACAACACATAAAACCATTCTGCTTGTTTGCCTCAACCACTTCGAGAAAATAATGCACACCCTTAATGTACTCGAAGGTGCATCTGTCACCGTACATCCATTGCCGGTTCATTTGCGTGCATTATATAAAGTTAAGTGTGGCAAAAACCATTACAGAACATCATGAATAGAGAAGTGACCAAATTAATAGAAGTTCATCATCAAACTAAAACCAAATTAATAGAACATCATTTTTTCTTTTAGAAAGAAGATAACAACAAGAGGCTCACCACGGTGGTGCCGGCGATGAGATCGGCGCGGGCAATCGACGGCGGTGAGGATGGCGATGGGACAGGATGGACCGCCAAACCTAGACAAATCTTGAGGAAAATGGAGTTTCGACACGGAGCTTCGGGAGTAGAAAGCTTAGGCGTGGCTCGGGCATTTTATCGAACACCTCATGTGCATAGGAGGTGAGCTAGAGCACCACAAAGCTCTCCCACGGCCGACCAAAAGAAATAGAGCAGTGCACTGCTCTGCTCGCGGGCGGGGGTATATATAGTCCTCTCTTTAGTCCCGGTTTGTGACTAAAACCGGGACTAAAGGACCACATTTGGTCCCGGTTCCAGTCACAAACCGGGACTAAAGGTTGTGGGCCGGGAGCGAGGCTCATTGGTCCATTTCGTGTCTGGTGGAACCGGGACCAAAGGGGTCAGACGAACCGGGATCAATGGCCCGCGAGGCCCGGCCGGCCGCCTGGCCTCACGAACCGGGACTAATGCGGCCATTGGTCCCAGTTCGTAGGAGAACTGGGATTAATGCCCTCTTTAGGCCTGGACCTGTTAGATAATAACGAGAAATAAATAAGACAAAGAGACACAGATTTTTACGTGGAAACCCTTGCGGGAGAAAATCACGGACGCACGAAGGCGCAATCACTATGATGGAGGAGTATTACAAGCACGAGACGACAGGCCGTCTGAGGTGCGACTACATGGGGTATATAAGAGGGCAATACATGAGAGTCCTTGGAGGACAAGTAAACGAGTTGTACTCGTACACCTCGACGTCAACGCAAAGGCCTACACCGGTTGTACTACGTCTAGTCCAACATATTATAATTTGGATCACAATTTAACAATCTCCACCTTGATCCAAATTCCCTCAAGTAGTCGAAGAAAGTAGATAACTCCATCCAAATCAGCATAAACACCTTGTGCGTCAAAGTCCATAGGACTAACGAGAAATACCAACTAAGCCTGAGCAAAGCTCAAACTTATTGGTCGGAACTGGCTTTGTCATCATATCAGCAGGATTATCATGAGTACTTATCTTTCATACCTTCAAATCACCTTCAGCAACAACATCTCGAATATAGTGATATCTGACATCAATGTGCTTTGTTCTCTCATGGTACATTGGATTTTTGGTAAGATATATAGCACTTTGACTGTCACTAAATATGGTAGGGCAAGATGAATCTCCACAAAGCTCAGTGTACAAACCTTTCAACTAGATAGCTTCTTTGCATGCCTCGGAAATAGCCATGTACTCGGCATCAGTAGTGGAACAAGCCACAATAGACTGCAAAGTTGCTCTCCAACTCACAGCACAACCACCAATGGTGAAAACATAAACTGTGAGCGATCTTCTCTTATCCAAATCACCAGCAAAATCAGAATCAACAAAACCAACAAGTCCATCTCCAGTTTTCCCAAACCTTAAGTAAGCATTAGAAGTACCACGCAGGTATCTGAAAATCCACTGAACTGCTTTCCAATGCTCTTTTCCAGGATTAGCCATGTATCTACTGACAACACTCAATGCATATGATAAATCCGGATGAGAACAAACCATGGCATACATAAGTGAACCAACTGCACTCGAATAGGGAACTCTAGACATGTACTCAGTATCTGCATCTGACTTAGGACATAAAGCTGATGATAATTTGAAGTGTGCAGCTAATGGTGTACTCACCGGCTTGGCATTATGCATATTAAAACGACGAAGAACTTTATCAATATATCCCTTCTGACTTAGATATACTTTTCCAGACGGTCTATCCCTGGATATTTCCATGCCAAGAATTTTCTTTGCTGCACCCAAATCCTTCATCTCAAATTCATTACTCAATTGCTTCTTTAGTTCATCAATCTCTGACATACTCTTTGCAGCAATAAGCATATCATCAACATAAAGGAGCAAATAAATAGTTGAACCATTGACAGTTTTCAAATAAACACAACTATCATAATTAGACCTTTTGAAACCTTGATAGAGCATAAAGGTGTCAAATCTCTTGTACCACTGTCTAGGGGATTGCTTCAATCCATAAAGAGATTTCTTTAACTTACATACAAGCTTTTCTTTTCCAGGAATAACAAAACCTTCAGGTTGTTCCATATAAATATCCTCTTCTAATTCTCCATGTAAAAATGCAGTTTTAACATCCAATTGTTCAAGCTCAAGATCATGCATGGCAACAATACTGAGTAAAGTGCGAATAGAGCTATGCTTCACAACAGGAGAAAAGACTTCGTTATAGTCAATACCTGGAATCTGGACATAACCTTTAGCAACTAACCTTGCTTATATCTTGTCTCATCATTAGGAGAAACACCTTCTTTCCTCTTGAAAACCCACTTGCAACGAATAGGTTTCTTCTCTCTAGGCAATTTTACTAAATCCCAAGTGCCATTCTTTTCAAGTGATTCCATCTCATCATGCATAGCGGTCATCCACTTATTACTATCACCAGAAATAATAACCTCAGAATATGAAGAAGGCTCAGCATTACCTTCAATTTCTTCTGCAACAGATAAAGAAAAAGAAACAATATTGCACTCTTCAATTAACCTGTCAGGTTTATTAATACCCCGCCAAACTCTGTCACGTGCAAGATTCCAACTGGGTGGAATAATAGGCTGATTTGGAGTGGGAGTGACATGTTCATCGTCAACGACGGGTTCATCATGTGCATCAACAATTTCATTACCAGATGTATCACCTGTTTCAATAACATGCTCCACCTGAATAGTAGGCTGCTAAATAGTAGGCTGCTGTTCACTCTCAACAGGAACGTTAGTGGATGGAACATCACGTAACATAGCAGATTCATTGAAAATAACATTTCTGCTAATAACAACCTTCTAGGTTTTAGGATTCCACAATTTATAACCTTTAACACCAGACTTATAACCAAGAAAGATGCACTTAACAGCCCTAGGCTCCAACTTTCCATTATCAACATGAGCATAAGCAGTGCAACCAAAAACTCTCAACTGTGAATAATCAGCAGGTGAACCAGACCATACCTCAATTGAAGTTTTCTTATTAAGAGCAATAGATGGTGAACGATTAATGAGATAAAAAGCAGTGGAAGCGGCCTCAGCCCAAAAACGCCTATGCAAACCTGCATTGGACAACATGCAACGGGCTCTGGAAATAATGGTCCTGTTCATACACTCAGCAACACCATTTTTTTGAGGAGTATAAGGAACGGTGTAATGTCTGACAATGCCTTCAGACTTGCAATAATTCTTAAGTTGCTTAGAACAGAATTCTATACCATTATCAGTGGGAAGTATCTTTACCTTCCTTTCAGTTTGTCTTTCAATCATAATCTTCCACTGCTTAAAAGTTGAGAATGCTTCATATTTATGCTTCAAGAAATAAGGCCAAACTTTTCTCGAATAATCATCAATAATAGTCAGCATGTAACTAGCACCACCTAGTGACTTCTTGCGAGATGGTCCCCATAAATCAGAATGAACATAATCAAGAATACCTTCAGTTGTATGGGTCGAAGTATTGAACTTCACCCTCTTGTGCTTGCCGAAGATACAATGCTCACAAAATTTCAATTTACCAGGTTCATATCCATCAAGAAGACCTCTCTTATTTAACTCTGCTAAACCAAGTTCACTCATATGTCCAAAATGCATATGCCAAAGGTTAGCAGCATCACAATCAGAATTCTTTGAAATAACTGGAGTAGCATTACCTGAAACGATAGAACCTCGATGGTAATAAAGACCATTGGTCGAACTTAAGTCACCTTTCATCACAAGAAGGGAACCTTTGGTGACTTTCAAAACACTATCTCCACCTGAATACTTGTACCCCTTTGCATCAAGGGCACTCATAGAAATAAGATTTCTCTTCATTCTTCGGAATATACCGAACATCTGTCAAAGTTCTGATTATGCCATCAAACATCTTGATTCGAATAGAACCTATGCCTTCAATCTTGCATGGTGAATTATCAAAACCCAAAACGGAACTAGCAGAAGTAGTGGAATCAAAAGTAGTAAACCAATCTCTATGTGGACACATATGAAAAGTGCATGTAGTGTCAAGTACCCACTCATCATTGGTCTCAGCACATCCAGCAATAACGACAATAGCATCATCGGAACTATCATCACGAGCAACGTTAGCAGAATTTTCACCTTGTTTGTTACCTTTCCTCTTTTCTTTATTCTGCAACTTGAAACACTCTGAGATGTCATGCCCGTCTCTCTTGCAATATCTGCAATACTTCTTGTCTCTGGATTGCGACCGGCCCATGTAGCCGTTTTTACTTTTGCCTCTGTTTCCATTATTGAAGTTCTTCTCCTTTGTCCTGCCACAAACAGATAATCCCTCGGCTTGGGATGAACTCGAACCATCATGAGGCACCATTAATTTCATCTTCTCCTTGGAGTTCAAAGCTTCATAAACTTCATCAAGCGTGAGAGTATCACGACTGTATAATGTGGTGTCTCTAAAATTGGTATAAGAACTTGGCATTGAACAAAGTAACATTAAAGCAGTATCTTCCTCTTCATACTTAACTTCCATTGCAGCTAGATCAGATATGATCTCTTTAAATTCTGAAATATGATTCAAAACATTACCTTCCTCGGGTAACCTATGCAGGAATAATTTTTGCTTCAGATGCATCTTGCTGGTGAGATCCTTGGTCATGCAAATCCCTTCTAGCTTTAACCATAGAGCGGCGGCAGTTTTCTCGCTCAAAACTTCCTGCAAAATATTATTATGCAAATGGAGTTGAATTTGTGACAAAGCCTTACAATCAATTCTTTTCTCCTCATCAGTCCAATCTTGAATTCGGTTCTTCCCAAAACTATCCAGTGCTACATTATAGTCGGCCTGCGCCAACAACGCCCGCATCTTGACTTGCCATAGGGTAAACCTTGTGTCACGGTCCAGCAGCAGAAAATCGTACTTCATGATAGCCATGAGTAGATAAATCTGTGTACACAAAATAGTACAAGCCCGTAGAAAAATCCTTGATGAATTTAATATGCGGAGCAAAAAACTGAAACAATAGCACCTGGTAGTAGCAGACCAACGGAGAATAGAAAAACTGAACTAGTAGTACTAGCCTCACGTAGAGTAGTACTAGTAGCAGATTGGATCAGATCAAAACTAGAGCTCACGTACTATAAGTAGTACTAGTTGCAGTGGCCGATCGATTGAAAAACCTCGTGAGTAGTAGCAGCAGCAACGTGATCCACTTCACGCAAAGAAAAAAACTCTAGCGGCTGGCCTCCTCGGGATTTGATGCCAGCGAAACAGCCCACGGCTCGGCGGATCGTACGTTGACGAGAAAAATCGATCTGGCTGCTGCGGCAGGTACGGATGATGATAAGTCTGCCGCATGAACCAGCGTCACGCAAACTTGCTGTCGGTCTCGACTTCTTAGGGCGGCGCAGCGGAAACCGATCCGGCTTCGATGGATCACGTCGCGAGCAGTGCACAGACGGAACCTTAACTCTGGTCTCAAATCTCATATTTATAACCTCAGCTCTGTATACCACTTGTTAAATAATAACGAAAAATAAACGAGACAAAGAGACACGGATTTTTACGTGGAAACCCTTGCAGGAGAAAACCACAGACGCACGAAGGCGCAATCACTATGATGGAGGAGTATTAGAAGCACGAGACGACAGGCCGTATGAGGTGCGACTACATGGGGTATATAAGAGGGCAATACATGAGAGTCCTTGGAGGAAAAGTAGACGAGTTGTACTTGTACGCGTCGATGTCAACGCAAAGAGCCCACACCGGTTGTACTACGTCTAGTCCAACATATTATAATTTGGATCACAATTTAACAGGACCAAATCCCTGTTTTCTACTAGCGTCATCATCACAATACAATTAGCAAGACACCTGTATGCCATGACAATGACATACATCAAAGCTAGACTAGTACATCATCTCTTGGATCATCTCATGGATGCAGGTTTCGGAGTTCTTCATCACGCACTCGGCCCTCAAGTGGTGGAACGATCCACTCTCACAGGAGAAGACCATTGACGCTGGCGTAGGGCATGCCACAGCTGTGTCGTCGCAGAAGCCGAGCAGCTCGTCCAACGTATTCGGATAGGAGTGTGTATATTACTTTGGGCTATATGGAACCATAGGAATGACATGGTTAACAGACAAACTCGTATGAATTTTTTGCACGTTATCTAAGGGCCGCTGCTTGGATCCGTATCTGGTCGTTACTCACTCCTGTGGAAGCCTGGGAGCCTTTGATTACTGGGTCTGTCCGATGGGAGATGGTAGCTCGGGATATCTACAACCAGTTTGGATGATGGTCCAGTAATAGGATAGATATTTAGTCATCTCGTTCTATTTTCGCAGGTTGTGGCATATTATACTTTTTTTCTTTAGCTTTTAGCAAGCTTATTCTGGAACACAGTCTTTTCGGTCACTTTGCTTAATAAAGAAGCTGCATGCATCACTCTGATACAGGAGGTAATCCTCTTTTTAAAAAACATAATTAATCAAACAAACAATGTTTATACATTTCGAGACTATGCACATACAGAGAAACTGGCAAAAACTGCTTAGTAGAAAATTATCATGTGCTGATGGACGAGAGTATATGCATACGGTTAACTCATACGGTTAACTAGTCAAGATTTCAAGCTTAAGAACAGAGAAAGTCAACATATTACAAATGAATAATCAATTAATCTGCGGCACATGAATTGCTGCCTTGTTCATCACAATACAATCAACAATATCTTGCTTGTTCACGACTTACATCAAAGCTACACTAGCTAGCTAAGTATAGCATTGAGCTACACTATCTTCTATATATATCCTGCATCATCTACTGGCTGAAGAGTTCGCAGTCTTCCAAGGTACATTCGGCCCTCACGTGGTGGAACGATCCACTCTCAGAGGAGACAATCGTTGGCGCTGGCGTAGGGCATGCCACAGCCGTGTCGTCGCAGAAGCTGAGCAGCTCATCCAACGTGCACCAGAAGGCGTCGTCTTCATCCTCTGCAGCGCCAGTGCCTTCTTGGACTTTGCCGTCGAGGTTGCCGGGGAAGAACCCATGCGCCACCACAGCGTCGTGGAGCTCGGGAAAATCTTGAAGCATGTCGTCGGTGAAGAACCCGCCTGGATCCACGCTGCCGTCGTCCACTGCTCCGGGCGGCAACATCGTCTCGCCTTCGTCGGACATTAACCAACGCCCATACTCGTGAAGCATCCCGGGTTGTTGGACGATCGGCGGTTCCTGGCGGACGTGGAGCATCCGGGTGCTGGACGTCGGCGGCCTTCCTTTTCTTGGAACCAGGAGCATTGATTACCTCGTCGTATGTGGTCTCGCTCCTGTGACGAGACACGCAGACCTTGCAGAGCACCAGGTCGTCTTGCTTGTCATCGCTGTACTCGTTCATGCACCAGCCGATCCTGATCCTCTCTTTCTCTCCCGGCAACTTCTTGACGTAGCTGAGGTTTCGTCTATGGCCTACGAGTTTACCTTGGTTGTCTAGCACGGGGATCCCGCCCTTCTCCGAGTGCCAGTAGTAACCCTCGCCGGCGGCGGCCACGGCGCGCTGCCGCCTCCCGCCGCTGCGGCCGCATTTGGTCTTGTGACGACTGGCCGGGGTGAAGAAGTACCAGACGCCCCCTTTCCCGTCGCCCTTGTCCGTTCCTTGCGCGTGTTGATACATCTCGACGAGGTCGCCGGGGGCGGCGGAGTAGGCGTCGAACTCGTGGATGAGGCGTCTGGCGAAGAAGGCGTCCGGTCCGGCGGCGATCCGTGGGCGGAGGAACTTGGTGATCAGCTCGTGCTCGGCTGGGTCGAAGGCGTAGCCGGCGGGAGGATCCAGCTTGCCGTCGGCCATCGCAGAGCTAGCTACGCACGTACAGTACGAGATGGATCAAGTAGCTAGGTATATATGTACGTGTAACCCTGAACTCGCTAGCTGCTTGCCTTCTGGGTACGTAGCTTATATAGATGGATCGACAGCGAGCCCGCCCGGGATTCAGTTTCCTTGACCGGTCATAGCGTACGTGTCCTAAGCAATCCGTACATAAAATGGATTAGTACAGCAATCAGTACATAAAATGGATTCGCTGCACCGACGTTGCTCCATTGCAGCTCGCGTCGCTGCACCTTGCCGCTCGGTAATACTCCGTCGCAGCACCGATGGCCACGACGTTGCTCCATTGCTGCACCACGCCACCTGGTGATGCTCCATCGCAGCAACACTGAAGGCCACGGACAGTGCTACGACGCCATACGACAGTCTCTGCGACATCCGACTGCTTCAACGACCGCGGCGATGTTACGAGGCATGTTGTGATGGCCGCGATGATAACGCGACCACATGCTTCGAGCGCCTATGGTGTACTTTGATGAACGTGGCGATGCTGCGACGGCATCCCAACTGCTTCGACAATGCTACAACGGATGCGACACAGGCACGACAACATGCTTGAATACCAATGGACATGATTCAACAACATGCTTCGACGGACATGGTGATGCTACGAGGCGTGCTACATCGACCGCCGCGATGGCACAACGTCATCCGGGCTGCTTTGACGAAGCTGCGACAGCTGCAACGTTGACACGTCGACATGCTACAAACACCCATGGTGTGCTTTGACTGCCACGACAATGCTTCAACGGCAGACTTCGACGGTCGCGGTGATGCTGCGGGACGTGCTTTGACGACCATGGCAATGGTGCGGCAACATGCTTCTAACATCGGTGTTGTACTTTGATGGCAGTGATGATGTTGTGACGACATGGTTGGACAGCCACGACGTCCTGCTTTGACAACCACGATGATGTTGTGGCAACGTGATCCACAGGCGCGAAAGTGTTGCAATGATGGGCATGGCTACACCAACGATAATGCAACGATAAGTCGATTTGTACACTGTCCGATGCGAGGTTTCACAGTCGCTGGACTGTTTCGCACACGCTTCGCATGATCCCTCGACCCTTTCTCTCCCCGCTCGCAACTACTGGCAGCTGTTGCATCCAATAGACCTGACGGGCATTCGTCAGAGCTCAAGACAGCCCAGCGATGCTTCATTACAGCTCCACACCAGTGCGCCTTTGTCGGCGATGCACCATAGAGCTCCATCACGGCACCGCACGCCCCTGATGCTCCGTCGCTGCACCGACGTTGCTCCATTGCATCTCGCGTCGCTGCACCTTGCCACTCGGGAATACTCCGTCCCAGCACCGATGACCCCGACGTTACTCCATTGCTGCACCAGCCTACCACAGGTCACGAACTTTGGCTACCTTCGCGTGTGGGAGACAGAGCGCTCACTACTTTCCCATGTGGGAGATACTGCTCGCGCCACTCGGTCGTGTGGGATCGGACGGCTCCGGACGAGGTTGATAAGGACAAGAAATCATCCAACTTATTCAAAACGTTTTCCCTCACCGAATGCACACCTTTTACCCGCAACGGCCACTATGGGTTAGCCTGGTTGACACACTTTTGTTTGTTTGTGATTTTGCGGTGTTTTTGCTACTTTATTTGTTCTTTTTATCAACTTATGATTATTTTACTATATTATAAAAAATATGTCTGTTTTATTCCAGGTAATACTTTTTATTTGCACTTTTGACAGAAATATTTCGTATTAAAACGGTGCTTACTCATTTCAAAATATCTAATACATTTGAAATTGTTTGAATATTATATATAAAATGTTCTTCTACTTTTGAATAGGATTTACCTATTTTGAAAAATATTCACCTAGTTCGTAAAAAAATCTTGTATTCAAAAAGAAATTTCTTGTATTTACAAAGAGTATTCACGTATTTCAAAAAATGTCCTTGTAATTATTAAAGTATTCTCACATTTCGAAATATATTCACATAATTTTGGAAAATATTCATTTATTACGTAAAACTGAAAACACAATTTATTTTTATCGATTGAAGAAAGTACTCGTCATATATTAACTAAAGTTCAATGTTTTAAACAATATTCATCATTTATTTAAAATATGTACATTGTGTGTTTCAGAAGGAATGTGTAAATTTATTTTCTAATTGAGTAAGTAAAATAAGTAAGATGAAAATCGCAGAAAATAAAAAAGAGAAAAATGTGGAAAAAGAACCACAACAAAGAGGGGAATAAACAAAGAGGCAAAGATAATAAAAATAAATTGAGAAAAAATGGAAGGCAAACAAAAACCCCACAAGAAACCAGTCGAACAAAATAAAAGATAATATCATGAACAAAAATCAGGGAGAAACACGAAGAAGAGAACCATGTGTTCAACGAACCTAAAAGTAACCAGCACATTGCATGGGCTTAGCGGGCCATGGCCCTTCTTAGGTGTTCTGTAGGTGAACCCTAGCTAATGCTCGGTACGAGCGATATATATATCATTTGCCGCCCTAAAACACGTCTGGTAAAAGAGTTTCTCAAGAAGGTTGGACGAATGTGTCACACCGCACCCTAAGATCTCCCAACTGTATATATATATTACTAGCAAATATGGCCGTGCGTTGCAACGGGAGAAAAAAAAATCAGATTATATAGATAAGATAGAGATAAAAAAAATCTGAATCAAATGCCAGGATGAGATAAGGATTTTCAATATGTCATTTCACAAACTATGTCTGAGTGATGTTATGATGAGAAGGGACTTTAAAAAGTCATTTCAAAAACTGAAAATGTGATGGTCTCATCATAACTTAATTTCCTAAGGTGCCACAACGAAAAATATTTTTTTGGTTGAGCAAACTACATTGTTGGACCGCTGCCTGAGCTAGACTGATGCATGATGTGTCTCACATTGACCTAGCGTAGCGATGTTTTTCAGAACCAGTAGAACTTTGGTACGAGAATAGTTTTGTACGGAGGTAAAACAGACATTTAGTCATTTCCATATAGTTTGCAAAAACTAACCATAGCAAGATGTGTCAATTTTTTTGGCTCAGCGCCGTAGAGAACACGAAAATCCTTTTTTACCCGATGCGCGAGGGACTAAATAAAATCATAAAACAACCTCTACAGATCCCCTAATAAAACCTCTACCTAAGCGATGGTTCGTTCTGTTCGTTGCTTAAGAACCCTTTTTAATTTTTGTGAACATTTTCTAAAATTTTGTGGACATTGTTTTCAAATTCTCGAATATGTGTTGAATACACGGTCATATTTTACAAATCAAGAATTTCTATTTTATTGTTTTTTAAATCATGCATTTTTTAAATATGCGAACAGTTTTGTTTTTAAATCACGAACTTTTTATGATTTCTCAAATGTTTTTTGAATTCACAAACATTTTATGATGTATCTATATATTTTCTCAGTACTGGCAACTTTTTTAAAATTTGTTTTTTTGGCACTCCCAGAGTAATTTAAAGAAAGAAAAACAGAAAAATGAGAAAGGAAAACAGAAGAAAAGCAGGGGCGTCACTACGGGCCGGCTCATTACCGTCTGGTATATATATATTGCAGAACCCGTGCAAACGGCTTTGGCCTTAGCCACTACGCTGGCTTCCTGCATGTGTTATACAATTGTATTGGCGATCCTATACAAACCAAATTTGACGGCAATTTTTTTTAAACGAATCGTTTTCTTTACTTACCGGTGGCATGGTGGGTAAATAGGGACAACTTCAGAGGCAATTTATATGACGGGCGATCAGAAACTCAATTCTCTTTATTATTAGGTAAAGATAAAGAGGTAAACATAGAGAGAAAAACAAAAAGTAAAAAATACATGTTTGACCCAAAATTCATACGAAAAGATAGTTATTGGCCAGACTTGGCATAAAAACGTGGATCTGCCACTGGTTTATTAACCTAGCAATGCCTACCGTGGCAGTCTGTCTACAAGGTAGAGTAATTTAAAAGTTATATACACCTGATATCAAGTAACCTATGCCGCTAGACTCGTATATAATATTTGATTCCTTCTTGAGTAAATGGGGGCCCCTTCACGATAGGAGGTGCCCCAACTATTCCTTCTAATATCTCGTGAGTATTCATCTCCACATACATCAAAGCTAGACTAGCAAGTAGACCATTGAGCTACACTAGCTTCTATATCCTGAAACATCTCCTGGCTGCAGATGTCGCGGTCTTCCATGGTAGGGCATGCGACAGCCGTGTCGTCGCAGAAGCTGAGCAGCTCATCCAAAGTGCACCGGAAGGCGTCGTCTTCATCCTCTGCAGCGCCAGTGCCTTCTTGGACTTTGCCGTCGAGGTTGCCGGGCAAGAACCCCTGCACCACCACAGCGTCGTGGAGCTCGGGAAAATCTTGAAGCATGTCGGCGGTGAAGAACCCGCCTGGATCCATGCTGCCGTCGTCCACTGCTCCGGGCGGCAACATCGTCTCGCCTTCGTCTGACATTAACCAGCGCCCATACTCGCGAAGCATCCCGGGTTGTTGGACGATCGGCGGTTCCTGGCGGCGTGGGGTTTGGGGACGTGGAGCATCCGGGTGCTGGACGTCGGCGGCCTTCCTTTTCTTGGAACCAGGAGCATTGATTACCTCGTCGTATGTGGTCTCGCTCCTGTGACGAGACACGCAGACCTTGCAGAGCACCAGGTCGTCTTGCTTGTCGTCGGCGTGGAGGCTGTACTCGGCCATGCACCAGCCGATCCTGATCTTCTCTTTCTCTCCCGGCACCCTCTTCATGTAGCTGAGGTTTCGTCTATGGCCTACGTGGTTACCTTGGCTGTCTAGCACGGGGATCCCGCCCTTCTCCGAGTGCCAATAGTAACCCTCGCCGGCGGCGGCCACGGCGCGCTGCCGCCTCCCGCGGCCGCGGCCGCATTTGGTCTTGTGACGACTGGCCGGGGTGAAGAAGTACCACACGCCCCCTTTCCCGTCTCCCTTGTCCGTTCCTTTCGCGTGTTGATACATCTGGACGAGGTCGCCGGGGGCGGCGGAGTAGGCGTCGGCCTCGTGGATGAGGCTGCTGGCGAAGAAGCCGTTCGGTCCGGCGGCGATCCGTGGGCCAAGGTACTCCGTGATGAGCTGGTGTTCTGCTGGGTCGAAGGCGTAGCCGGCGGGAGGAAGGAGCTTGTCGTCGGCCATAGCAGAGCTTGCTAGCTGCTTGCCTTGCCTAGCTGCTTGCCTTGCCTAGCTGGGTACGTAGCTAGCTTAGGGCGTAGCTTATATGGATAGGAGTTGTATGTATGACCGGCCCTACGTACTATCGAGTACGACCCGAAGATGGAACGCAGCAATCCGAACGTAAAATGGAATGCATGTGCGCGTCTGTTAGATCGTGCGTGTAACCCTAGCTGGCCTGGCTAGCTAGCTGCTTGCCTTGCCTGGGTATGTAGCTACTCCCTCCTTTCGGAAAAGGAGGGACGTTGGAGGGTGAGGCTCTGAGCCCGCCGAGGACTCGGATAGGAGTTGTATTTTTTATTTATTTTTTGCGCGGGGGTAAAAGGATTGTATTACTTAAGAGCACACAAATTCATTCCTACACGGACTAAGGACATTAGCAGGTCAAGAGTGGAGCCAGACCATAGTACTGTTCTCCGTTTGACCCAAGTTTTCTAACACATGACTAACATTATTTTGCTCTCTAGAGATGTGAGTAACACAACACTCTCTTGTACCCATAAGACTCTTTACTTCTGAGACCACCATCGCATGCTGGGAACGATCCGGTCCTTTTGCCTTGATCATCTGCACGGTCTGCATACTGTCACACTCCAAGATAATCGGCAACTCTGTCCACTGCAAAGCTAGGCCGAGTCCCTCCATGCACCCGGCCAACTCAGCGCGCAATGGGTCCAGGCATGACAGAAGCGAACGGCATGCAGGGAAACTGATGGCGCCGTCGTGCCCGCGCAAGATCATGTCGGCACCGGCGCTTCCATCCTCGTGTGAGAATGACCCATCCACGTTGAGCTTCGCCCA
This sequence comes from Triticum timopheevii, assembly GCA_963921465.1. Classification (NCBI taxonomy): domain Eukaryota; kingdom Viridiplantae; phylum Streptophyta; class Magnoliopsida; order Poales; family Poaceae; genus Triticum; species Triticum timopheevii. Next base: position 623,693,547 of record OY997270.1, on the reverse strand, counting down.
ACCTCGAATAGGAGTTGTATATATGACCGGCCGTACGTATGACCCAAAGAAAGAAGGATTAACCCATGTCTGATCATCACATGAGATGGGGCAGTCATCAATGATGAACATCTTTATGTTGATCATATCTACTATATGATTCACGTTCGACCTTTCGATCTTCAGTATTCCGAGACCACATCTGTACATGCTAGGCTCGTCAAGTTTAACCCAAGTATTCCACGTGTGTAAATTTGGCTTACACCCGTTGTGTGTGAACGTAGTCTATCACACCCGATCATCAGGTGGTGTCTCAACATGACAAACTGTAGCAATGGTGCATACTCAGCGAGAACACTTTTACCTTGAAATTTAGTGAAGGGATCATCTTATAATGCTACCGCCGTACTAAGAAAAATAAGATGCATAAGGGATAAACATCACATGCAATCAAAAATATGTGACATGATATGGCCATCATCATCTTGTGCTTTTGATCTCCATCTCCAAAGCATCGTCATGATCTCCATCGTCACCGGCTCGACACCTTGATCTCCATTGTTGCATCATGGTCATCTCGCCAACTATTGCTTCTACGACTACTGCTAACTCATAGCGATAAAGTAAAGCAATTACATGGTGTTTGCATTTCATACAATAAAGAGACAACCATAAGGCTCTTGCCGGTTGCCAATAGATTACAAAACGTGATCATCTCATACAATAACATATATCACATCACGTCTTGACCATATTACATCACAACATTCCCTGCAAAAACAAGTTAGACGTCCTCTACTTTGTTGTTGCAAGTTTTACGTGGCTGCTATGGGCTTCTAGCAAGAAGCGTTCTTACCTACAGCAGAAAACCACAACGGTGATTTATCAAGTTTGCTGACCTTCAACAAGGACCGACCGCAGTCAAATTCGATTCAACTAAAGCAGGAGAAACAGACACCTGCCAGCCACCTTTATGCAAAACTAGTTGCATGTCTGTCAGTGGAACCGCTAGATCTCTTGTTCCTTTTCCTCCCAGATTTTTTCTTTATGATTTCATAATTTTCCTTGTTTTCGGCGGGGTTTTTTTGTCTGGTTTCTTCTATTTTTTTCATTCATTTTTTCTTGATTTTATTTTTTTAGTTTTGCGTTTTCTTTTTCCTCCTTTTCTTGTTTTCCTTTTTTTTACATTTTTTCGTACCTTATTTTTCTTTTCATTTATTTTCCTTTTTCATTTAGAAAATAAACATTACACATGACTTTTTTATAACATAATTTACATATGTTGAACTCATGATGAATGCTTTATAACACAAAATAAATATTTCTTTTACATATGATGGCTATTTTATTAAATGCAGATAATATTTTCAAGTGTATTTTCTGTTTTACTTCATATATGATTTTTTTCAAAATTATGTGGATATCTTTTTTAAATCATGGTCACTTTAATAATTATATGAACATTTCCTAAATATATGAACACTATTTGTAAATTCATTAAATTTCTTTTCTAAATAAATTATTTTTTAGAAAATAATATTTTCTAAATAGTTTAATTGTTTTTAATAGTACAAAAACATTTTATTTAGAAAATTCAAATGCTTTTTCAGTTGTATTAGATATTCTCAAATGAGTTAGCAATTTTCTATTACGACAAACTATTTTGTCGAATGTGCAAAAATAAAAATTGAACAAAATTATTTAGAAATATTTTACATATATTATGATAAAATAAAAATAAGAGGAGAAAAAGGAAAACAACCAAGTAAAAATATATAAAAAGAACAAAAAAGGGCAAAAACACCATAAAGTCACAACAAAATTTGCCAGGATAACCCACTGTGGAGATCTCCCCGCTGTGTGGGTGTTGTGGGTGAAAGGTGAGCGTTCGGTGAGGGACATGAGGCATGGTAGCAGAGGGATGGGCGTAGCTAGGAAAGGTAGTGACTGTGTTGCATGCCATACGTGATGGATGGCACCGTCCAGGTCGAGAACCCTCTAACTAAGATTATTAACTCTAGAAAAAATCTAATCAAGATTATTTGCAACATGGACATATATGCACGGGCAATCAGATGAAAGGAAAATGTGGCACATTAGCCAGCGTAGATCCGACTTATTTTTCACGGTCTAGCGGAGTCAGAACCGGCTTGGAAAGGCCTTCATGAAGTAGCCATACTATTTTAATGAAATAACTAATTGATATTGCTTCTTTTTTTGATGCATTTTAAATGTTATAACTAATTAATATCAAGCATGTTTTCCATCCCGGATGTTGCACATGTGCATGTCTTGTACATCTAGCAGTGGGCTCATGAAATTGTGTTGCTGCTAGATTTCTTTGAACTGAAGGGTTCGTGTCGAACACGAACATGCACATCAAGAGGTTTCCTTGACAAGGCTATCAAATCGGTTTTGGAACTTGTGGCAAATTAAGGAGGTCAGGAGCCGGTTATAAGATACCTCCCCGAAGATGGCGGTCGTACGGTGATTTCATTAGTAAGGGGTTGCTTGCCGGCTGGGCAAGTCGGCTAGCAGTGATGCTAAATCTCACTAGTCAGCCTACGTTAGCTAGATCCTGGATCAATTGCAGAGGCACAACGACCTCATTGGGAGTATTTCTTGTTAGGCTTGATTTACTCCACATAAACGCATTGTTTAGTGTTTTCATATTTTATTTTGTAGACGGCACCTTCTCGTCCAATTTTGAACTTAGCTTTGAAATCAATCCTGAATGAAGCAAACTTTATTATCTGGTATAAAAAATTAAGAATTCTTCTCAGGAACAATAAAAGAACATGTTCTAGAGGATCCACTTCCAGAGGAACATACAAAATAAATGCGCTACAGTTGGGCGATTGATATATATCATTTGTACTGAGCGTTAGCTAGCGCTCGCGAGTAGAACACCTTAGAAGGGTCATGACCTGTAAGCGCACACGATGGGGTGGTTTCCTTTCCAGTTAATGCAACATGTGTCTCTTTTCTTGGTTTTACCCCTTTTTTTTGCTGCTGGTTTTATCTTTTCTTGTTTTGTGAGGTTTTTCTGTCTTATTTCTTTTGTTTTCTATTTCATTTTTTACTTGATTTATTTCTCTTATTTTCTCCTTTTTCCTATTTCCCCTATTTCTTGTTTTTTTCACTTATTCTCTTTCTCTGTTTTTCTTTTGATTTTACTTTATTTTCTTTTCTGATTTAGAAATCAACACTACACATGAAATTTTAAATTGCAAGATATTTAATATATGATGACCATTGTTAACACACAATTTACTTTTTTTATAAATTAAATATATTTTATTAACTATGAGATAAAAAAATTAGGCATATTTTTATTTTATGTGATACATGATTTTTATTTTCTTAATACAAGAATATATTTTTAAAATTAAATGAATATTTTTCTAAATAGGTCATGAATCATTTTTGAATGTAAATGAACATTTTATTCAGAATAGTCCAACACTTTTTAAATTTTTTTACATACTATATTGAAATGAGTGAGCACTTTTTTTTACCAGAGGTACTTTTTTTCAAATGAGCCAAATGAAACTGTGATCCAGAATAGTTTAGATTTTCTTATATAAAAAAACACGAGAGGATAAAAATAAAACAATCGAGTAAAAATGAATAAAAAGAACAAAAAAGCAGGAAAAGCACTGCAAAATCAGAAGAAAAAAATTGCGTGAACTAGCATGACCCACAGTGGAGGCATTGCGGGTGAATGGTGAGCATTCGGCAAGGGTCAAGAGAGATGATAGCGAAGATATGGGTGTACGTAGGAAATGTAGTGGCCGTATCGCTTGCTATAGCAAAGTCCTATTCTACTCGCGAGCTCAAATGAGCTCCAGATGAACTGTATATTTGAAAAGAAATATAAGAACATATTCAAAAAAATTGAAATTGTTTTGTGGGAAACATTGGCAAAATTTCTAGATGCCTGCAAATTTTCGTCATGATAGAACATTGTGGAAGTCGTGGCGAAAATAACAAAATTCGCACTACAAAATGCTTTTTGAAATATCACTTTTGGAGCATTGATTTTTTTTCGTGACTTCCACAAATGTTCTTTCATGATGAAATTTTACAAGCATCAAGAATTTATTAATTTTTTCAATTTTTTTAAGAATTTACTGTTCATCTAAGCTTTGAGCTCGGGCTGAGAACCATTACGTCCTTGCTATAGGTGACACATAGCACCATCCATACCAAGAACTATCTAATTAAGGTTATTAACTATAGAAAAGTTCTAATCAAGATAATTTTCAACATGGACATATATTCATTGGCAATCAGATATAAATCAGGATCATAGAAATTGAAACACTACTCATCCCTCATGACACATGTGTTGAGATTCGTACTGACACATGTCACGCGCTCGCTGTAGTCTCATGTTTGCCTGCGTGCGACCCGGCCGTACCAATTTTTTTTCCGAACAAGAGGTGCGGCAAGAGGCAGCGTCAACAATGTACAATTCAGACTCGATTTATGAACTCAGTACAACCGTAGACTATCAATTACTGTTTTCCCTACTTTACATACTTTTTAGCTCCCACGCAGTGCATGTGAGTATCACGATGTGATTTTTAAACTATGCTAACAAGAAGTCAAAAAAAACTGGTATTTAATAATTCTTGGAAGGTGCAATCCATGCGGGTGTAGAAACAAATTGTGTTCCTAGCCAGAGAAGACCTTTGCTCCCACGAACAAATGAAGTGGATGGTTAGTGGGAGAAGTGAACAGGTTGTGGATGCAAATGTGATGCAACGCTAGGCATAGATAGGAGCATGTGTTGAGTAAAGGGTTGCAAGGTGGAGTCGACGACAACGCAATGCAAAGCCGGATAGGGAAAGAAGCAAGTGATGAGTTATGAGATGTGAGGCAATTTCTGACACTATATGCGAGAATACAAACATATTTTACCGGGGTTAGGGATTGTATTTTGTGTTTTTTCAAGTAAGAAAAATGTTGGTATTGTTTAAATGATGTCATAGCATGGATATTAAAAATTCAAATGGTTCATAAACCAGACATCTTAGTCAAAAGGTTTAAGGATTTACCGAATTAGAAGGTAAGGATTAAATGCATAAATAATGTACAAGAGAGAATGGTGGAGGGAAAAAGATCTTTTACTTACTCTCTCAAGAAAAATACTACTTCTCTCTTCCATCCATATCAGAAGGGCATGAATAACTCTGAAAGCATCTTATAGACTAGTGATCCCCCTTACAAACGCAAACACCAAACATAAACTCACACTAGTCTGACGCCGCTGCTTACATGTGGTACCAGACATCATTTTTTCTATGACGGTGACGGTCACTAACAATTACGATGATGCATTTGACCGATCAACGATTCTGACATATGGACCCAAATGAAATGCTGACATGGCTACTGCCAAGTGGGTCCAAACTTGGGTGATGTGTCTTCTTACATGTCGGTACAATGCCATACACCGGTGACGGCATGCAAAACTCTGACAATTTGGAGATGCAACCAATTTGTTACATATTGCAATTGGCGGGCATATTTGAAAAAATCATCATTTTAACAATTTTTATATGAACTAGTGCGAAATTTCAATTTCAATGCCAATTCTGCTATTGCAACCATGATTAAATGGCAAACAATTATCACACAGACTTTCCGAAACATCTATACCACTATAAAAAGACACAAAAGGGCATATCCAATTAATCTCGGCCATCAAATCATGTCAATCCAATGACCTAGACTGCTTCAATGTCGAACACTCAACACGTTTAGCGTGCAGTTAATTTCATGTCAAATATAGTGCTAATCACAAAAGAACAGACAAACAATATCCTACTTAATATGCGCATGCATTTAATTCTAAATATACTAAACCTAGCTAGGTTTGATTTATCTGTTTTTTGACTTTTTCTATCTGTCAAAAACCAGCCAATGGAAGGCCGCCACGCTAATTATTGGGGTATCTGGCGGGGTACGTTTCGAGTGGTCTAGCGATTTTTGTGGTGATTGGCGACATTCTCTTTGTCCTGCCGTCATGTTGTGCATGTGCAGGTTGACCAGTTCTATTGCCGTGTGCGAATTTTTTCTTTTTGAAAAGGAGGATGGCCCCCGACCTATGCATCTGAGCGATGCATACGGCCATTTTATTGATTATTCTCGAGGACCTTACAAAGTATAACAACAATATGCCTGAATTCGCCATCTTGGCAGCATCTGCCACTACTCCTATCCAAATGATGAAGGGGTGCAAGCTGGGCCACACACCCATACCTCTCACCTAAGCCTAACATCTAAAGCCGGAGGCCCTGACCGAGCCATCTGCCGGGTCCGGGGCTCAAATCGGTCTGACGCACTCACATGTGTCGTCGCCGCCATCTTCTCCATCTTCAGAGCAGACTGGGGTGACAACCTTGGCAGGTCCTCCACAATTGACGCCACCACGACGCCAAACGACGACCTCCACCTACGCGAGCCTTGGCAGGTCCTCCGCCATTGACGCCACCACGACGCCAGCCGACGACCTCTACCTACGCAAGTCCATCTCCAAGCAAAGGTCGTAAATCCATGCTAGGAAAGAGCCGCACCACTGCCGCCGCCCACCACCCACAAGCGCCACCCAACCCCAAGGTTTCCAAAGCGGCGCCTTCAAGAAGGGAACGGCGCCGTGAACGCAGCCGCCGCCCAATAGAGTTCGGGCTTTCGCCCGGGAGACCTAGGGGAAGGTGAAGTGAGGAGATCAGTCCATACCGACGCCTTCAAGGAGGAAAACTGCGCCCTCAGGCGTCGCTGTCGGCGCGGCCGGTCATGGTCGGCTAGGGATTTCGCCCGAACTAGATCTCCGCCACCAGCAGCACCTCCTGTACAGGACCGGCGACCGAGAGGAAGCGCGGCCCGACCAGACTGGCCCGCACACCGAACAAGGAAGGAAGGGAGGCCCCAGTTAATTTCATGCCAAATATAGTGCTAATCACAAAAAACACGCAAATAATATCCTACTTAATATCCACATGCATTTAGTTCTAAATATACTAAACCTAGCTAGGTTTGATTTATCTGGTTTTTTCGACTTTTTTTATCAGTCAAAAACCAGCCAATGGAAGGCCGCCACGCTAATTATTGAGGCATCTGGTGGGGTACGTTTCGGGTGGTCAAGTGATTTTTGTGGTGATGGGCGACATTCTCTTTGTCCTGCCGTCATGTTGTGCATGTGCAGGTTGACCAGTTTTTGCCGTGTGGGAATTGGATGGACGTTTCCGGAGATTTCCTGCTATGCATGCGTTTGCCATGGGCCTCCTTGTGTTGTCCAATTCTACCGTTGCCACGTTGATGTTTGGGTTCTTGTGCTCACGGAAGATGGGCACGTACGCATGTTCCAGAAACTACGGCGGCGTCGTTGTTCCCGCATTTTCTGGAGGCGCCGGTGATGCGCAGTGTATTCTCCAATAAAACCTTCCCTCCGCATGCATCTCCTGATCGGACGAGACTTTCCTGCTCCCCTCCCGTGTGCCCATCCGTGCTCCCGCATACGTGGCTTGATTTGATTGGAATAAAATAAGACCCGGCCCCACCCCTTAAAATCAGGGGGGGAGATGATTAGATGAGAAAAAAAAGACAGCCGTTGGATGAGGTGGGAGCACGGATGGGAGCACGAAAAGGGAGCAGGCAAGCCGGATCCCTCCTGATCCAGGCTGCGAGCCTGCGATCGCGCCCGTCCTCCCCGCAAAAGAATCGATGCCTGCCACCGCAATCGGCCATCAGGACGCTGGCAGCTACATCCTCGCTGCCCTCTACCGCTCGCGCCATGGGCGTCGATCCAGCTAGGGCGCAGTCGCGGCTGATGTCGCCATCACCGACTGGCAGGACCATCCCCGAGCGCCTCCTATCGAAGGATCCGGTGTCCCTGTCTGGTGTCGGGGGGGCCGCCATGGCGGCCTCGAGTGCTTGGTGCCGGTGGTGTCGTCGAGCCAAGTGTGTCGGAGCGCGGCAACGATGGCGCGGTGGTGCTCGGCGGAGTTGAGGGCGAGCTAGCGCGCGAGCAGCTCCTCGAGGCCCCGTGATCATCTCGGCCATGCTCTCCCGGAACCGGAAGTCCTCCTTCGAGTCCCTCACCTCCTTCACCACCACGAGGCTCTCCTGCAGCCAGCGCCGCCGCCTCGCGGATCGCCTCTACCGCATGGTGGTCACCACCGGGGCCTTCTCGTCCGCTGGCCTTCTCCCCTTCAGCCCGCCGCTCGGCTTCACGTGTGGTCCGCCGTCGCTACCGCACCCTGGCCATCGGTTGCTGCCTGAGGTCCTCCTCCCCGTCGACCTTCTTTGCGGCACCTGGCACTTGGGGATCAGTTCTGTGGTGCTCGCTCAGGAGCCCGACGGTTGCATCGTACAACACTGCAGCGAGAGGGTGTCACACTTCTTACTCTAGCTAGATCTCCTTTCTCTGATTGTGTTGCACTTGCTGTACAGTAGGGAGCGTGGCTGGGGGAGAATGTGGAGTGAGTTGCTGTGCCATGCCTGCACGTGCACTTTTAGTGCGGAAGTTTGCCGCAGGTAGCAGTCGACACAAGCAGCAGTGAAGAAGAGCAAGCAGCGTCGCGGCCCACCAAGACAGAGGCATGCCGAACACTGTCGAGCACAAGATGAACATGTACAGCTGTGAATTATTTTGCTACATTGACCATTGTTTTGTTGCGGCTATAAATTGGAGTTCAGACGATATCTTTCTCTTCTTCATGTTTCTTTTTTTACGTTGCTACTTCTATGTCTCCACCTAGAGTACAAGCACAATACACATTTGCAGAGTAGAACTTCTGCTTTCATCTCAAATTTTAGCTGTTTATCACCATAAATCATTGATAGAGCACCCTTTTGCACTAGAAAACACGGCAATCTCTTGCAAAATTGATGAACCGTATACATGAAAATACTATTCCTTATTTCTAGGGTCACTACCTGCACCGGATGTGTTGCTCACTCTTCTGCTACCGTCATAATAGTTGAATAATCCCCAGATAACCTTCATGGGATGTTAGTTTTGCTTATTTCAGTCCAAAGTATTGGTGAAAACTGTCATATGTGGTCCAGAGGTATAATTGTATATTTCCTATTTGGTACTCCCCCCGTTCCTAAAATGTAGAGTCTTTTTAGAGATTTCAATATGGACTACTAGATTTTAGAGTGTAGATTCACTCATGTAGTCCATACTGAAATATCTAAAAAGAAATATTTAGGAACGGAGGGAGGAGTATAGCATGTTGGCATAGCCAGCCAAATGATCATCAAATACAAGTTGTTTAAGGTCACAACAGTTATTTGGGGTCATTAAAGAGGTAGTAGTAGATCTGCCATCGTGGAATTTTGTAGTAAAATGCTTTTTAATGAGAAATGTAGCTATAATAGAATTGTTATCCAATGTATTGATTTTTCCACATTCTGGATTACAATGTCGAATTATAAGCTAGCTAGAGTTATGACACATTGAGGAGCCTACTCTGGGGTGTAGAAGTCTAAAAGACCTAAAAGATGGGTCTCTCTTTGTATTTTTCTGAAAGTAATTCCAACATGAGATTTTTTTAATTGTCTTGCAAACCAAAAGAAGCTGATATTTTCTAGCAGTATTTTGAAGAAGTGGTGTGAACTGTGAAGTCTAAAGCAAACATGAATGTAGTTGTTAAGTAGGGTTGGTACCTTGAAAATCTTTGAAGGAGATTAGGAGAGTCTGAATCATGGGTGATGTAGTAGGTTTCCCTAGCAGCAGTTACCTGGTATCTTGAACAGAAGAATGAACCAGAGGTACACGTTAAGAGTTGTTTCACTTCAGCTTTTCTATAATTGTATAGTTGATAGTTTTCTTTAGGCTACATGGCATTTTTTTTGTGCTTCTAAGGCATCAAAAGACTGAGATCTAATTATCGGAACCGGCAATGCTGTGCACCACTTTGTCTCCTGGAACAGCCCATTTTCTACCACCATTGCCAATATGGCTGATGCACATACTCACCGCTGCTTCCCCGTTCCTCGCAGGCCGTCGGAAAAATCACGTGTCTTCCTGGTCCTTTGCTCGCAGGCCATTTAGCACTTCATCATCGACACCAGCCCTACAGGGAGCTCCACAAGAGTGAAGTACACTAGAAGTGAATGTACCGTGTTTAATTTTATTAAAAATGTATCAACATGTGCTTAGTATTCCCTAATATGTACTCCCTCCGTTCCAAATTACTCGTAGTGAACTAAAACAACGACGAGTAATTTGAAACGGAGGGAGTATCACACATAGTGAAGATAAATGTCTCCTTTTCGGTTTGCTTCTAATTAAGTATGACTTCTTCTATTGTGATTACAACCTTCTTCACGTTTTCAAAAAACAACCTTATTCACGTAGTTAATTATTTCACTTTAAAATGAAATTCACTATATACAACAAATGCATCATGTGTAAACACAACGTATTGATAGGGCGCGTAGATATAATTCTATGTAAACTAATATCTTGTCACAAAATAATAAACAATTATTTCAATATAAAAAAATACAAATGTGCCTTATCGACAGCCCCGGCGTGCCGCCGCGTGGGGAAGGCTAGTATACTTCCAAATTAACATGCATCGCACGTACACATTGACTAGTTATAATAATAAACCATGGGAATGAGGCACACAATAAATTAGGCACATGGCCGAGTTTCATGACCATCAAACAATGCACTAGTATGATGGGGTTTGTTTGCTCAGCTGTAGACATGGGATTCTGGCAGCGCAATCGTGGCGATGTACTTAAGCATTCCATCAAGATCATTAAGCCTCTTTCCATTGCTAAAGTTTCTCTTCCTTGACAATCTTGATGACTTCAATTTTTTCCTGCTGGTCTACAGGGAAGTGTTGATAGATTCAAGATGATTATGCAGATCTAATGGGGCCATTTTCAGGCATTTAATTTCATCCGGCTGCTCTGGCAGAGCCTTCTTGACACCTTCTAGTATGTTTTTGCTGGTGTACAAGGGTACGTAATCTTCACAGGTTGAAGTTCATGCTACGCAATTACGCATATGGCAGGACATGCTTCACGTTCTTGCTACTGCTCTGCCAGGTCCATCTTGACAACTTCAAGTTCTAGTTGTTGCTCTGCCAGGGCCTTCTTAACAGCTCCAAGTTCTATTTTCTGCTCTGCTAGGGCCTTCTTCATAGCATCAAGTTCCTACTGCTGCATTGCCAGGGTGTGCTCGACTGCTTCTGTTGCTTCATGATGCACCGCTAGGACATTGTTGATAGCTTCAGGCTGTTGTTTGTGCACCCCGATACTTGCAAGAAGGTCATCATTTGAGAAACCTTACTTTCCCTACAAAATAATATATACGGAGGTTACAAGATATGGATGAATTCTAAAATATATATGCACATGCTGAAATACACAGTGGTAGGGTAAAAAAAGATAATTACATGTAAATTTTACAAAATAAGTGAACATGTTTTTTATAAATAAATGAGTATTTTTATAAATAAAATGGATATTTTTCTAGATAGTTCATGAATCATTTTTGAAAGTACAACAATATTCTATTTGGAATAGTCAAACACTTTTAAAAGTTTATTACATATTTTTAAATGAGTGGGCAATCCTTTTTTACCTGAACTGTTTTTTTTCAAATGTGCAAAATGATAATTTGATGCAGAATAGTTTAGATTTTTTATATATATTAAATAAACACATGAGGAGGAAAAGAAAACAACAAAGTAAAAATGAATAAAAAGAACAAATAAAGCAGCAAAAAATGAATATATGGAGAAAAATGAAGAAATTAATCAATTAAGCAGCTGCACACTAATTAATTGCTTGTTCACACTAGTAGAAAACGACCCATTTGTCCCGGTTCCAGAGGCCCTTTAGCCCCGGTTCTGGAACCGGGACAAAAGGGTTGAGACTAAAGCCCGACCCCTTTAGTCCCGGTTCACTTACGAACCCGGACAGAAGGGGCTTCACGTGGCCGCTGCGGGGCGCCCAGGCAGGAGAACCTTTAGTCCCAGTTGGTAATACCAACCGGGACCAAAAGGCCTCCACGCGTCAGTAGCTGACAGGAGCTGGTAATTTTTTGAAATGGGGGGGGGGGGGGGGGGTTAGGGGTTTTGGAGGGTTAATTTAGGGGTTTCATATTGTGTTAGCTAGCTAATAGAGAGATGTGTCCTCTCTTATCTTCGTGCTTGGTCTACGCTAACTACTATACATATAGAGAGAAGTGTCCTCTCTTATGCTACTATAATTTTGTGGAATGCAACAGAGATGAAAACATTTCTACTTAATTAAACATCTCATTGCATAACAGCTTCACTTATAGTACATAACAACTTGACATTGCTTAAACAACTGCAGTACATAACAGGTTCAGCATACTAAACATAAACACTGACACTTATCTAACTGACACTCAACGCATTTCTTCATTTTTGCATCTCCTTCCTCTTCTTGATGCGGTCAGAGTGGCGAATGCCGATGCGGATGTAGGTCTCCGCCTCAATTGGCATGCTCATGTCACCGAGCTACGTGATCCCTGGTGCTACCATGTACAGGTCGTCGTCGGCAGGCAGCTGCAGCTGCTGCGCCACCTCCCCCTCGCTGTCGTCCTCCACCTCCACCACTAGCTGCTCCTGCTCGCTGTCGTCCTCCACCTCCACCACCACGTCCGCACCTGGCTCCACACCCCCCTCGCTGGATCTTCCTCCTCCTCCTTCTCCTCCTCCTCCTCCTCATCTTCACTGCTCTCTCCCTCGCTGTCAAAGTGGATAATCACCTACTTCACTGCAACTGGTACAGCGAACACGACGTCGACGAGACCTTCCACTGGAGCTGGAGGGGCGCGACGGCAGGAGCGGTACACGTACCACCTAGCACACTGACGCAGATCTGGTGAGTTTTCCGCTTCATTCATAGCCCAAAGGAAAACATCGACAAGAGGAATTCCACGGCTGCCGGGGAACATCGTCTTCTTCTCAGCATCCGTAGCCACAGCGATGAGGCCCCTAGCATGGTCAAAGCACATCTGCAAGCTGGGAAACCTATTGCATATCTCCTCTATGTCCACCCTTTTCTCTGAATCTCCCTTGCAGAATTTGCTGACAGTCTCCTCCCATCGATCTTGAGCACTGCGAAAAGCTCTTGCAGAAGGCCTCTTCTTAGACGCCATGGCCAGCGTCGAGAAGCGATGGGAGTGGCCGGATGAGTTGCTTATCCCCTGAATCAAGCCCAATTGATCAAAATGGTATTTAATCTTATGTAGAACAATAAAAGCACAAAGAATTATTGGGTAACAAATGAATTGTGACAAATGATTATAAACAACGTTAGTCAGAAATATAACACGAGCCACGTGATACTGACAAACTTGCCACTTAAGTGAAGTGTGACATATGATTATAAGTGACATTGGTCAAATATATAATCAACACATCACGTGCCAACTTACTTAGTAGCCATGGTTGTTGGTATTTTTGACTTTGTAGAGCATGTAACATCACAAGGTATCAACTCCATTTTTCTTGTTACATTCACAGCAACCATTTAAATGTCACACACACGTACATCTTTTTCATCTCACACACGTGCACCTTTTCCATTGCACAACTGTAAAAGTTCTTCAACTAATAGCCTTAGATACACATCAATGTCGTTGCCGGGTTGCTTAGGGCCTTGGATGAGCACTGGCATCATAATGAACTTCTGCTTCATGCACAGCCAAGGAGGAAGGTTATACATATATAGAGTCACGGGCCAGGTACTATGATTGCTACTCTGCTCCCCAAAAGTTTTAATGCCATCCGTGCTTAAACCAAACCATACGTTCCTTGCGTCACCTGCAAAGTTTCTCCACTATGACCCATCAGCGGGTGCTCTCAACTTCCCGTCTTTCCTACGGTCCTCTTTGTGCCATCGCATCCACTTGGCATGCTCTTTGTTTCTGAACAGACATTTCAACCGTGGTATTATAGGAGCATACCGCATCACCTTGGTAGGAACCCTCTTCCTGGGGCGCTCACCGTCAACATCAACAGGGTCATCTCGTCTGATCTTATACCACAATGCACCGCATACCGGGCATGTGTTCAAATCCTCGTACGCACCGCGGTAGAGCATGCAGTTATTAGGGCATGCATGTATCTTCTGCACCTCTAGTCCTAGAGGGCATACAACCTTCTTTGCTCTGTACGTACTGTCGGGCAATTCGTTATCCTTTGGAAGCTTCTTTTCAATATTTTCAGTAGCTTCTCAAATCCGTTGTCAGATACACCATTGTCTACCTTCCATTGCAGCAATTCCAGTGTGGTACCGAGCTTTTTGTTGCCATCTTCGTGGGGTACAACCCTTTTTTGTGATCCTCTAACATGCAATCGAACTTCAACTTCTCCTTTTCACTTTCGCATTGTCTTTTGTCATCAACAATGACCCGGTGAAGATCATCACCGGGCACATCGTCTGGTTCCTCCTCATCTTTAGCTTCCCCCGTTGCAGCATCACCGTATTCATGGGGCACATAGTTGTCATCATCCTCTTCTTCTTCTTGTCTTCCATCATAACCTCTCTTTCTCCGTGCTTGGTCCAAACATTATAGTGTGGCATGAAACCCTTCTCAAGCATGTGGATGTGAAGGGTTTTCCAATTAGAATAAGACTTCGTATTCTCACAAATAGGGCATGGACAACACATAAAACCATTCTGCTTGTTTGCCTCAACCACTTCGAGAAAATAATGCACACCCTTAATGTACTCGAAGGTGCATCTGTCACCGTACATCCATTGCCGGTTCATTTGCGTGCATTATATAAAGTTAAGTGTGGCAAAAACCATTACAGAACATCATGAATAGAGAAGTGACCAAATTAATAGAAGTTCATCATCAAACTAAAACCAAATTAATAGAACATCATTTTTTCTTTTAGAAAGAAGATAACAACAAGAGGCTCACCACGGTGGTGCCGGCGATGAGATCGGCGCGGGCAATCGACGGCGGTGAGGATGGCGATGGGACAGGATGGACCGCCAAACCTAGACAAATCTTGAGGAAAATGGAGTTTCGACACGGAGCTTCGGGAGTAGAAAGCTTAGGCGTGGCTCGGGCATTTTATCGAACACCTCATGTGCATAGGAGGTGAGCTAGAGCACCACAAAGCTCTCCCACGGCCGACCAAAAGAAATAGAGCAGTGCACTGCTCTGCTCGCGGGCGGGGGTATATATAGTCCTCTCTTTAGTCCCGGTTTGTGACTAAAACCGGGACTAAAGGACCACATTTGGTCCCGGTTCCAGTCACAAACCGGGACTAAAGGTTGTGGGCCGGGAGCGAGGCTCATTGGTCCATTTCGTGTCTGGTGGAACCGGGACCAAAGGGGTCAGACGAACCGGGATCAATGGCCCGCGAGGCCCGGCCGGCCGCCTGGCCTCACGAACCGGGACTAATGCGGCCATTGGTCCCAGTTCGTAGGAGAACTGGGATTAATGCCCTCTTTAGGCCTGGACCTGTTAGATAATAACGAGAAATAAATAAGACAAAGAGACACAGATTTTTACGTGGAAACCCTTGCGGGAGAAAATCACGGACGCACGAAGGCGCAATCACTATGATGGAGGAGTATTACAAGCACGAGACGACAGGCCGTCTGAGGTGCGACTACATGGGGTATATAAGAGGGCAATACATGAGAGTCCTTGGAGGACAAGTAAACGAGTTGTACTCGTACACCTCGACGTCAACGCAAAGGCCTACACCGGTTGTACTACGTCTAGTCCAACATATTATAATTTGGATCACAATTTAACAATCTCCACCTTGATCCAAATTCCCTCAAGTAGTCGAAGAAAGTAGATAACTCCATCCAAATCAGCATAAACACCTTGTGCGTCAAAGTCCATAGGACTAACGAGAAATACCAACTAAGCCTGAGCAAAGCTCAAACTTATTGGTCGGAACTGGCTTTGTCATCATATCAGCAGGATTATCATGAGTACTTATCTTTCATACCTTCAAATCACCTTCAGCAACAACATCTCGAATATAGTGATATCTGACATCAATGTGCTTTGTTCTCTCATGGTACATTGGATTTTTGGTAAGATATATAGCACTTTGACTGTCACTAAATATGGTAGGGCAAGATGAATCTCCACAAAGCTCAGTGTACAAACCTTTCAACTAGATAGCTTCTTTGCATGCCTCGGAAATAGCCATGTACTCGGCATCAGTAGTGGAACAAGCCACAATAGACTGCAAAGTTGCTCTCCAACTCACAGCACAACCACCAATGGTGAAAACATAAACTGTGAGCGATCTTCTCTTATCCAAATCACCAGCAAAATCAGAATCAACAAAACCAACAAGTCCATCTCCAGTTTTCCCAAACCTTAAGTAAGCATTAGAAGTACCACGCAGGTATCTGAAAATCCACTGAACTGCTTTCCAATGCTCTTTTCCAGGATTAGCCATGTATCTACTGACAACACTCAATGCACATGATAAATCCGGATGAGAACAAACCATGGCATACATAAGTGAACCAACTGCACTCGAATAGGGAACTCTAGACATGTACTCAGTATCTGCATCTGACTTAGGACATAAAGCTGATGATAATTTGAAGTGTGCAGCTAATGGTGTACTCACCGGCTTGGCATTATGCATATTAAAACGACGAAGAACTTTATCAATATATCCCTTCTGACTTAGATATACTTTTCCAGACGGTCTATCCCTGGATATTTCCATGCCAAGAATTTTCTTTGCTGCACCCAAATCCTTCATCTCAAATTCATTACTCAATTGCTTCTTTAGTTCATCAATCTCTGACATACTCTTTGCAGCAATAAGCATATCATCAACATAAAGGAGCAAATAAATAGTTGAACCATTGACAGTTTTCAAATAAACACAACTATCATAATTAGACCTTTTGAAACCTTGATAGAGCATAAAGGTGTCAAATCTCTTGTACCACTGTCTAGGGGATTGCTTCAATCCATAAAGAGATTTCTTTAACTTACATACAAGCTTTTCTTTTCCAGGAATAACAAAACCTTCAGGTTGTTCCATATAAATATCCTCTTCTAATTCTCCATGTAAAAATGCAGTTTTAACATCCAATTGTTCAAGCTCAAGATCATGCATGGCAACAATACTGAGTAAAGTGCGAATAGAGCTATGCTTCACAACAGGAGAAAAGACTTCGTTATAGTCAATACCTGGAATCTGGACATAACCTTTAGCAACTAACCTTGCTTATATCTTGTCTCATCATTAGGAGAAACACCTTCTTTCCTCTTGAAAACCCACTTGCAACGAATAGGTTTCTTCTCTCTAGGCAATTTTACTAAATCCCAAGTGCCATTCTTTTCAAGTGATTCCATCTCATCATGCATAGCGGTCATCCACTTATTACTATCACCAGAAATAATAACCTCAGAATATGAAGAAGGCTCAGCATTACCTTCAATTTCTTCTGCAACAGATAAAGAAAAAGAAACAATATTGCACTCTTCAATTAACCTGTCAGGTTTATTAATACCCCGCCAAACTCTGTCACGTGCAAGATTCCAACTGGGTGGAATAATAGGCTGATTTGGAGTGGGAGTGACATGTTCATCGTCAACGACGGGTTCATCATGTGCATCAACAATTTCATTACCAGATGTATCACCTGTTTCAATAACATGCTCCACCTGAATAGTAGGCTGCTAAATAGTAGGCTGCTGTTCACTCTCAACAGGAACGTTAGTGGATGGAACATCACGTAACATAGCAGATTCATTGAAAATAACATTTCTGCTAATAACAACCTTCTAGGTTTTAGGATTCCACAATTTATAACCTTTAACACCAGACTTATAACCAAGAAAGATGCACTTAACAGCCCTAGGCTCCAACTTTCCATTATCAACATGAGCATAAGCAGTGCAACCAAAAACTCTCAACTGTGAATAATCAGCAGGTGAACCAGACCATACCTCAATTGAAGTTTTCTTATTAAGAGCAATAGATGGTGAACGATTAATGAGATAAAAAGCAGTGGAAGCGGCCTCAGCCCAAAAACGCCTATGCAAACCTGCATTGGACAACATGCAACGGGCTCTGGAAATAATGGTCCTGTTCATACACTCAGCAACACCATTTTTTTGAGGAGTATAAGGAACGGTGTAATGTCTGACAATGCCTTCAGACTTGCAATAATTCTTAAGTTGCTTAGAACAGAATTCTATACCATTATCAGTGGGAAGTATCTTTACCTTCCTTTCAGTTTGTCTTTCAATCATAATCTTCCACTGCTTAAAAGTTGAGAATGCTTCATATTTATGCTTCAAGAAATAAGGCCAAACTTTTCTCGAATAATCATCAATAATAGTCAGCATGTAACTAGCACCACCTAGTGACTTCTTGCGAGATGGTCCCCATAAATCAGAATGAACATAATCAAGAATACCTTCAGTTGTATGGGTCGAAGTATTGAACTTCACCCTCTTGTGCTTGCCGAAGATACAATGCTCACAAAATTTCAATTTACCAGGTTCATATCCATCAAGAAGACCTCTCTTATTTAACTCTGCTAAACCAAGTTCACTCATATGTCCAAAATGCATATGCCAAAGGTTAGCAGCATCACAATCAGAATTCTTTGAAATAACTGGAGTAGCATTACCTGAAACGATAGAACCTCGATGGTAATAAAGACCATTGGTCGAACTTAAGTCACCTTTCATCACAAGAAGGGAACCTTTGGTGACTTTCAAAACACTATCTCCACCTAAATACTTGTACCCCTTTGCATCAAGGGCACTCATAGAAATAAGATTTCTCTTCATTCTTCGGAATATACCGAACATCTGTCAAAGTTCTGATTATGCCATCAAACATCTTGATTCGAATAGAACCTATGCCTTCAATCTTGCATGGTGAATTATCAAAACCCAAAACGGAACTAGCAGAAGTAGTGGAATCAAAAGTAGTAAACCAATCTCTATGTGGACACATATGAAAAGTGCATGTAGTGTCAAGTACCCACTCATCATTGGTCTCAGCACATCCAGCAATAACGACAATAGCATCATCGGAACTATCATCACGAGCAACGTTAGCAGAATTTTCACCTTGTTTGTTACCTTTCCTCTTTTCTTTATTCTGCAACTTGAAACACTCTGAGATGTCATGCCCGTCTCTCTTGCAATATCTGCAATACTTCTTGTCTCTGGATTGCGACCGGCCCATGTAGCCGTTTTTACTTTTGCCTCTGTTTCCATTATTGAAGTTCTTCTCCTTTGTCCTGCCACAAACAGATAATCCCTCGGCTTGGGATGAACTCGAACCATCATGAGGCACCATTAATTTCATCTTCTCCTTGGAGTTCAAAGCTTCATAAACTTCATCAAGCGTGAGAGTATCACGACTGTATAATGTGGTGTCTCTAAAATTGGTATAAGAACTTGGCATTGAACAAAGTAACATTAAAGCAGTATCTTCCTCTTCATACTTAACTTCCATTGCAGCTAGATCAGATATGATCTCTTTAAATTCTGAAATATGATTCAAAACATTACCTTCCTCGGGTAACCTATGCAGGAATAATTTTTGCTTCAGATGCATCTTGCTGGTGAGATCCTTGGTCATGCAAATCCCTTCTAGCTTTAACCATAGAGCGGCGGCAGTTTTCTCGCTCAAAACTTCCTGCAAAATATTATTATGCAAATGGAGTTGAATTTGTGACAAAGCCTTACAATCAATTCTTTTCTCCTCATCAGTCCAATCTTGAATTCGGTTCTTCCCAAAACTATCCAGTGCTACATTATAGTCGGCCTGCGCCAACAACGCCCGCATCTTGACTTGCCATAGGGTAAACCTTGTGTCACGGTCCAGCAGCAGAAAATCGTACTTCATGATAGCCATGAGTAGATAAATCTGTGTACACAAAATAGTACAAGCCCGTAGAAAAATCCTTGATGAATTTAATATGCGGAGCAAAAAACTGAAACAATAGCACCTGGTAGTAGCAGACCAACGGAGAATAGAAAAACTGAACTAGTAGTACTAGCCTCACGTAGAGTAGTACTAGTAGCAGATTGGATCAGATCAAAACTAGAGCTCACGTACTATAAGTAGTACTAGTTGCAGTGGCCGATCGATTGAAAAACCTCGTGAGTAGTAGCAGCAGCAACGTGATCCACTTCACGCAAAGAAAAAAACTCTAGCGGCTGGCCTCCTCGGGATTTGATGCCAGCGAAACAGCCCACGGCTCGGCGGATCGTACGTTGACGAGAAAAATCGATCTGGCTGCTGCGGCAGGTACGGATGATGATAAGTCTGCCGCATGAACCAGCGTCACGCAAACTTGCTGTCGGTCTCGACTTCTTAGGGCGGCGCAGCGGAAACCGATCCGGCTTCGATGGATCACGTCGCGAGCAGTGCACAGACGGAACCTTAACTCTGGTCTCAAATCTCATATTTATAACCTCAGCTCTGTATACCACTTGTTAAATAATAACGAAAAATAAACGAGACAAAGAGACACGGATTTTTACGTGGAAACCCTTGCAGGAGAAAACCACAGACGCACGAAGGCGCAATCACTATGATGGAGGAGTATTAGAAGCACGAGACGACAGGCCGTATGAGGTGCGACTACATGGGGTATATAAGAGGGCAATACATGAGAGTCCTTGGAGGAAAAGTAGACGAGTTGTACTTGTACGCGTCGATGTCAACGCAAAGAGCCCACACCGGTTGTACTACGTCTAGTCCAACATATTATAATTTGGATCACAATTTAACAGGACCAAATCCCTGTTTTCTACTAGCGTCATCATCACAATACAATTAGCAAGACACCTGTATGCCATGACAATGACATACATCAAAGCTAGACTAGTACATCATCTCTTGGATCATCTCATGGATGCAGGTTTCGGAGTTCTTCATCACGCACTCGGCCCTCAAGTGGTGGAACGATCCACTCTCACAGGAGAAGACCATTGACGCTGGCGTAGGGCATGCCACAGCTGTGTCGTCGCAGAAGCCGAGCAGCTCGTCCAACGTATTCGGATAGGAGTGTGTACATTACTTTGGGCTATATGGAACCATAGGAATGACATGGTTAACAGACAAACTCGTATGAATTTTTTGCACGTTATCTAAGGGCCGCTGCTTGGATCCGTATCTGGTCGTTACTCACTCCTGTGGAAGCCTGGGAGCCTTTGATTACTGGGTCTGTCCGATGGGAGATGGTAGCTCGGGATATCTACAACCAGTTTGGATGATGGTCCAGTAATAGGATAGATATTTAGTCATCTCGTTCTATTTTCGCAGGTTGTGGCATATTATACTTTTTTTCTTTAGCTTTTAGCAAGCTTATTCTGGAACACAGTCTTTTCGGTCACTTTGCTTAATAAAGAAGCTGCATGCATCACTCTGATACAGGAGGTAATCCTCTTTTTAAAAAACATAATTAATCAAACAAACAATGTTTATACATTTCGAGACTATGCACATACAGAGAAACTGGCAAAAACTGCTTAGTAGAAAATTATCATGTGCTGATGGACGAGAGTATATGCATACGGTTAACTCATACGGTTAACTAGTCAAGATTTCAAGCTTAAGAACAGAGAAAGTCAACATATTACAAATGAATAATCAATTAATCTGCGGCACATGAATTGCTGCCTTGTTCATCACAATACAATCAACAATATCTTGCTTGTTCACGACTTACATCAAAGCTACACTAGCTAGCTAAGTATAGCATTGAGCTACACTATCTTCTATATATATCCTGCATCATCTACTGGCTGAAGAGTTCGCAGTCTTCCAAGGTACATTCGGCCCTCACGTGGTGGAACGATCCACTCTCAGAGGAGACAATCGTTGGCGCTGGCGTAGGGCATGCCACAGCCGTGTCGTCGCAGAAGCTGAGCAGCTCATCCAACGTGCACCGGAAGGCGTCGTCTTCATCCTCTGCAGCGCCAGTGCCTTCTTGGACTTTGCCGTCGAGGTTGCCGGGGAAGAACCCATGCGCCACCACAGCGTCGTGGAGCTCGGGAAAATCTTGAAGCATGTCGTCGGTGAAGAACCCGCCTGGATCCACGCTGCCGTCGTCCACTGCTCCGGGCGGCAACATCGTCTCGCCTTCGTCGGACATTAACCAACGCCCATACTCGTGAAGCATCCCGGGTTGTTGGACGATCGGCGGTTCCTGGCGGACGTGGAGCATCCGGGTGCTGGACGTCGGCGGCCTTCCTTTTCTTGGAACCAGGAGCATTGATTACCTCGTCGTATGTGGTCTCGCTCCTGTGACGAGACACGCAGACCTTGCAGAGCACCAGGTCGTCTTGCTTGTCATCGCTGTACTCGTTCATGCACCAGCCGATCCTGATCCTCTCTTTCTCTCCCGGCAACTTCTTGACGTAGCTGAGGTTTCGTCTATGGCCTACGAGTTTACCTTGGTTGTCTAGCACGGGGATCCCGCCCTTCTCCGAGTGCCAGTAGTAACCCTCGCCGGCGGCGGCCACGGCGCGCTGCCGCCTCCCGCCGCTGCGGCCGCATTTGGTCTTGTGACGACTGGCCGGGGTGAAGAAGTACCAGACGCCCCCTTTCCCGTCGCCCTTGTCCGTTCCTTGCGCGTGTTGATACATCTCGACGAGGTCGCCGGGGGCGGCGGAGTAGGCGTCGAACTCGTGGATGAGGCGTCTGGCGAAGAAGGCGTCCGGTCCGGCGGCGATCCGTGGGCGGAGGAACTTGGTGATCAGCTCGTGCTCGGCTGGGTCGAAGGCGTAGCCGGCGGGAGGATCCAGCTTGCCGTCGGCCATCGCAGAGCTAGCTACGCACGTACAGTACGAGATGGATCAAGTAGCTAGGTATATATGTACGTGTAACCCTGAACTCGCTAGCTGCTTGCCTTCTGGGTACGTAGCTTATATAGATGGATCGACAGCGAGCCCGCCCGGGATTCAGTTTCCTTGACCGGTCATAGCGTACGTATCCTAAGCAATCCGTACATAAAATGGATTAGTACAGCAATCAGTACATAAAATGGATTCGCTGCACCGACGTTGCTCCATTGCAGCTCGCGTCGCTGCACCTTGCCGCTCGGTAATACTCCGTCGCAGCACCGATGGCCACGACGTTGCTCCATTGCTGCACCACGCCACCTGGTGATGCTCCATCGCAGCAGCACTGAAGGCCACGGACAGTGCTACGACGCCATACGACAGTCTCTGCGACATCCGACTGCTTCAACGACCGCGGCGATGTTACGAGGCATGTTGTGATGGCTGCGATGATAACGCGACCACATGCTTCGAGCGCCTATGGTGTACTTTGATGAACGTGGCGATGCTGCGACGGCATCCCAACTGCTTCGACAATGCTACAACGGATGCGACACAGGCACGACAACATGCTTGAATACCAATGGACATGATTCAACAACATGCTTCGACGGACATGGTGATGCTACGAGGCGTGCTACATCGACCGCCGCGATGGCACAACGTCATCCGGGCTGCTTTGACGAAGCTGCGACAGCTGCAACGTTGACACGTCGACATGCTACAAACACCCATGGTGTGCTTTGACTGCCACGACAATGCTTCAACGGCAGACTTCGACGGTCGCGGTGATGCTGCGGGACGTGCTTTGACGACCATGGCAATGGTGCGGCAACATGCTTCTAACATCGGTGTTGTACTTTGATGGCAGTGATGATGTTGTGACGACATGGTTGGACAGCCACGACGTCCTGCTTTGACAACCACGATGATGTTGTGGCAACGTGATCCACAGGCGCGAAAGTGTTGCAATGATGGGCATGGCTACACCAACGATAATGCAACGATAAGTCGATTTGTACACTGTCCGATGCGAGGTTTCACAGTCGCTGGACTGTTTCGCACACGCTTCGCATGATCCCTCGACCCTTTCTCTCCCCGCTCGCAACTACTGGCAGCTGTTGCATCCAATAGACCTGACGGGCATTCGTCAGAGCTCAAGACAGCCCAGCGATGCTTCATTACAGCTCCACACCAGTGCGCCTTTGTCGGCGATGCACCATAGAGCTCCATCACGGCACCGCACGCCCCTGATGCTCCGTCGCTGCACCGACGTTGCTCCATTGCATCTCGCGTCGCTGCACCTTGCCACTCGGGAATACTCCGTCCCAGCACCGATGACCCCGACGTTACTCCATTGCTGCACCAGCCTACCACAGGTCACGAACTTTGGCTACCTTCGCGTGTGGGAGACAGCGCTCACTACTTTCCCATGTGGGAGATACTGCTCGCGCCACTCGGTCGTGTGGGATCGGACGGCTCCGGACGAGGTTGATAAGGACAAGAAATCATCCAACTTATTCAAAACGTTTTCCCTCACCGAATGCACACCTTTTACCCGCAACGGCCACTATGGGTTAGCCTGGTTGACACACTTTTGTTTGTTTGTGATTTTGCGGTGTTTTTGCTACTTTATTTGTTCTTTTTATCAACTTATGATTATTTTACTATATTATAAAAAATATGTCTGTTTTATTCCAGGTAATACTTTTTATTTGCACTTTTGACAGAAATATTTCGTATTAAAACGGTGCTTACTCATTTCAAAATATCTAATACATTTGAAATTGTTTGAATATTATATATAAAATGTTCTTCTACTTTTGAATAGGATTTACCTATTTTGAAAAATATTCACCTAGTTCGTAAAAAAATCTTGTATTCAAAAAGAAATTTCTTGTATTTACAAAGAGTATTCACGTATTTCAAAAAATGTCCTTGTAATTATTAAAGTATTCTCACATTTCGAAATATATTCACATAATTTTGGAAAATATTCATTTATTACGTAAAACTGAAAATACAATTTATTTTTATCGATTGAAGAAAGTACTCGTCATATATTAACTAAAGTTCAATGTTTTAAACAATATTCATCATTTATTTAAAATATGTACATTGTGTGTTTCAGAAGGAATGTGTAAATTTATTTTCTAATTGAGTAAGTAAAATAAGTAAGATGAAAATCGCAGAAAATAAAAAAGAGAAAAATGTGGAAAAAGAACCACAACAAAGAGGGGAATAAACAAAGAGGCAAAGATAATAAAAATAAATTGAGAAAAAATGGAAGGCAAACAAAAACCCCACAAGAAACCAGTCGAACAAAATAAAAGATAATATCATGAACAAAAATCAGGGAGAAACACGAAGAAGAGAACCATGTGTTCAACGAACCTAAAAGTAACCAGCACATTGCATGGGCTTAGCGGGCCATGGCCCTTCTTAGGTGTTCTGTAGGTGAACCCTAGCTAATGCTCGGTACGAGCGATATATATATCATTTGCCGCCCTAAAACACGTCTGGTAAAAGAGTTTCTCAAGAAGGTTGGACGAATGTGTCACACCGCACCCTAAGATCTCCCAACTGTATATATATATTACTAGCAAATATGGCCGTGCGTTGCAACGGGAGAAAAAAAATCAGATTATATAGATAAGATAGAGATAAAAAAATCTGAATCAAATGCCAGGATGAGATAAGGATTTTCAATATGTCATTTCACAAACTATGTCTGAGTGATGTTATGATGAGAAGGGACTTTAAAAAGTCATTTCAAAAACTGAAAATGTGATGGTCTCATCATAACTTAATTTCCTAAGGTGCCACAACGAAAAATATTTTTTTGGTTGAGCAAACTACATTGTTGGACCGCTGCCTGAGCTAGACTGATGCATGATGTGTCTCACATTGACCTAGCGTAGCGATGTTTTTCAGAACCAGTAGAACTTTGGTACGAGAATAGTTTTGTACGGAGGTAAAACAGACATTTAGTCATTTCCATATAGTTTGCAAAAACTAACCATAGCAAGATGTGTCAATTTTTTTGGCTCAGCGCCGTAGAGAACACGAAAATCCTTTTTTACCCGATGCGCGAGGGACTAAATAAAATCATAAAACAACCTCTACAGATCCCCTAATAAAACCTCTACCTAAGCGATGGTTCGTTCTGTTCGTTGCTTAAGAACCCTTTTTAATTTTTGTGAACATTTTCTAAAATTTTGTGGACATTGTTTTCAAATTCTCGAATATGTGTTGAATACACGGTCATATTTTACAAATCAAGAATTTCTATTTTATTGTTTTTTAAATCATGCATTTTTTAAATATGCGAACAGTTTTGTTTTTAAATCACGAACTTTTTATGATTTCTCAAATGTTTTTTGAATTCACAAACATTTTATGATGTATCTATATATTTTCTCAGTACTGGCAACTTTTTTAAAATTTGTTTTTTTGGCACTCCCAGAGTAATTTAAAGAAAGAAAAACAGAAAAATGAGAAAGGAAAACAGAAGAAAAGCAGGGGCGTCACTACGGGCCGGCTCATTACCGTCTGGTATATATATATTGCAGAACCCGTGCAAACGGCTTTGGCCTTAGCCACTGCGCTGGCTTCCTGCATGTGTTATACAATTGTATTGGCGATCCTATACAAACCAAATTTGACGGCAATTTTTTTTAAACGAATCGTTTTCTTTACTTACCGGTGGCATGGTGGGTAAATAGGGACAACTTCAGAGGCAATTTATATGACGGGCGATCAGAAACTCAATTCTCTTTATTATTAGGTAAAGATAAAGAGGTAAACATAGAGAGAAAAACAAAAAGTAAAAAATACATGTTTGACCCAAAATTCATACGAAAAGATAGTTATTGGCCAGACTTGGCATAAAAACGTGGATCTGCCACTGGTTTATTAACCTAGCAATGCCTACCGTGGCAGTCTGTCTACAAGGTAGAGTAATTTAAAAGTTATATACGCCTGATATCAAGTAACCTATGCCGCTAGACTCGTATATAATATTTGATTCCTTCTTGAGTAAATGGGGGCCCCTTCACGATAGGAGGTGCCCCAACTATTCCTTCTAATATCTCGTGAGTATTCATCTCCACATACATCAAAGCTAGACTAGCAAGTAGACCATTGAGCTACACTAGCTTCTATATCCTGAAACATCTCCTGGCTGCAGATGTCGCGGTCTTCCATGGTAGGGCATGCGACAGCCGTGTCGTCGCAGAAGCTGAGCAGCTCATCCAAAGTGCACCGGAAGGCGTCGTCTTCATCCTCTGCAGCGCCAGTGCCTTCTTGGACTTTGCCGTCGAGGTTGCCGGGCAAGAACCCCTGCGCCACCACAGCGTCGTGGAGCTCGGGAAAATCTTGAAGCATGTCGGCGGTGAAGAACCCGCCTGGATCCATGCTGCCGTCGTCCACTGCTCCGGGCGGCAACATCGTCTCGCCTTCGTCTGACATTAACCAGCGCCCATACTCGCGAAGCATCCCGGGTTGTTGGACGATCGGCGGTTCCTGGCGGCGTGGGGTTTGGGGACGTGGAGCATCCGGGTGCTGGACGTCGGCGGCCTTCCTTTTCTTGGAACCAGGAGCATTGATTACCTCGTCGTATGTGGTCTCGCTCCTGTGACGAGACACGCAGACCTTGCAGAGCACCAGGTCGTCTTGCTTGTCGTCGGCGTGGAGGCTGTACTCGGCCATGCACCAGCCGATCCTGATCTTCTCTTTCTCTCCCGGCACCCTCTTCATGTAGCTGAGGTTTCGTCTATGGCCTACGTGGTTACCTTGGCTGTCTAGCACGGGGATCCCGCCCTTCTCCGAGTGCCAATAGTAACCCTCGCCGGCGGCGGCCACGGCGCGCTGCCGCCTCCCGCGGCCGCGGCCGCATTTGGTCTTGTGACGACTGGCCGGGGTGAAGAAGTACCACACGCCCCCTTTCCCGTCTCCCTTGTCCGTTCCTTTCGCGTGTTGATACATCTGGACGAGGTCGCCGGGGGCGGCGGAGTAGGCGTCGGCCTCGTGGATGAGGCTGCTGGCGAAGAAGCCGTTCGGTCCGGCGGCGATCCGTGGGCCAAGGTACTCCGTGATGAGCTGGTGTTCTGCTGGGTCGAAGGCGTAGCCGGCGGGAGGAAGGAGCTTGCCGTCGGCCATAGCAGAGCTTGCTAGCTGCTTGCCTTGCCTAGCTGCTTGCCTTGCCTAGCTGGGTACGTAGCTAGCTTAGGGCGTAGCTTATATGGATAGGAGTTGTATGTATGACCGGCCCTACGTACTATCGAGTACGACCCGAAGATGGAACGCAGCAATCCGAACGTAAAATGGAATGCATGTGCGCGTCTGTTAGATCGTGCGTGTAACCCTAGCTGGCCTGGCTAGCTAGCTGCTTGCCTTGCCTGGGTATGTAGCTACTCCCTCCTTTCGGAAAAGGAGGGACGTTGGAGGGTGAGGCTCTGAGCCCGCCGAGTACTCGGATAGGAGTTGTATTTTTTATTTATTTTTTGCGCGGGGTAAAAGGATTGTATTACTTAAGAGCACACAAATTCATTCCTACACGGACTAACGACATTAGCAGGTCAAGAGTGGAGCCAGACCATAGTACTGTTCTCCGTTTGACCCAAGTTTTCTAACACATGACTAACATTATTTTGCTCTCTAGAGATGTGAGTAACACAACACTTTCTTGTACCCATAAGACTCTTTACTTCTGAGACCACCATCGCATGCTGGGAACGATCCGGTCCTTTTGCCTTGATCATCTGCACGGTCTGCATACTGTCACACTCCAAGATAATCGGCAACTCTGTCCACTGCAAAGCTAGGCCGAGTCCCTCCATGCACCCGGCCAACTCAGCGCGCAATGGGTCCAGGCATGACAGAAGCGAACGGCATGCAGGGAAACTGATGGCGCCGTCGTGCCCGCGCAAGATCATGTCGGCACCGGCGCTTCCATCCTCGTGTGAGAATGACCCATCCACGTTGAGCTTCGCCCAACCTCGAATAGGAGTTGTATATATGACCGGCCGTACGTATGACCCAAAGAAAGAAGGATTAACCCATGTCTGATCATCACATGAGATGGGGCAGTCATCAATGATGAACATCTTTATGTTGATCATATCTACTATATGATTCACGTTCGACCTTTCGATCTTCAGTATTCCGAGACCACATCTGTAGATGCTAGGCTCGTCAAGTTTAACCCAAGTATTCCACGTGTGTAAATTTGGCTTACACCCGTTGTGTGTGAACGTAGAGTCTATCACACCCGATCATCAGGTGGTGTCTCAACATGACAAACTGTAGCAATGGTGCATACTCAGCGAGAACACTTTTACCTTGAAATTTAGTGAAGGGATCATCTTA
Source organism: Triticum timopheevii (assembly GCA_963921465.1). Classification (NCBI taxonomy): domain Eukaryota; kingdom Viridiplantae; phylum Streptophyta; class Magnoliopsida; order Poales; family Poaceae; genus Triticum; species Triticum timopheevii. Next base: position 623,664,362 of record OY997270.1, on the reverse strand, counting down.
TAATGCTACCGCCGTACTAAGAAAAATAAGATGCATAAGGGATAAACATCACATGCAATCAAAAATATGTGACATGATATGGCCATCATCATCTTGTGCTTTTGATCTCCATCTCCAAAGCATCGTCATGATCTCCATCGTCACCGGCTCGACACCTTGATCTCCATTGTTGCATCATGGTCATCTCGCCAACTATTGCTTCTACGACTACTGCTAACTCATAGCGATAAAGTAAAGCAATTACATGGTGTTTGCATTTCATACAATAAAGAGACAACCATAAGGCTCTTGCCGGTTGCCAATAGATTACAAAACGTGATCATCTCATACAATAACATATATCACATCACGTCTTGACCATATTACATCACAACATTCCCTGCAAAAACAAGTTAGACGTCCTCTACTTTGTTGTTGCAAGTTTTACGTGGCTGCTATGGGCTTCTAGCAAGAAGCGTTCTTACCTACAGCAGAAAACCACAACGGTGATTTATCAAGTTTGCTGACCTTCAACAAGGACCGACCGCAGTCAAATTCGATTCAACTAAAGCAGGAGAAACAGACACCTGCCAGCCACCTTTATGCAAAACTAGTTGCATGTCTGTCAGTGGAACCGCTAGATCTCTTGTTCCTTTTCCTCCCAGATTTTTTCTTTATGATTTCATAATTTTCCTTGTTTTCGGCGGGGTTTTTTTGTCTGGTTTCTTCTATTTTTTCATTCATTTTTTCTTGATTTTATTTTTTTAGTTTTGCGTTTTCTTTTTCCTCCTTTTCTTGTTTTCCTTTTTTTTACATTTTTTCGTACCTTATTTTTCTTTTCATTTATTTTCCTTTTTCATTTAGAAAATAAACATTACACATGACTTTTTTATAACATAATTTACATATGTTGAACTCATGATGAATGCTTTATAACACAAAATAAATATTTCTTTTACATATGATGGCTATTTTCTTAAATGCAGATAATATTTTCAAGTGTATTTTCTGTTTTACTTCATATATGATTTTTTTCAAAATTATGTGGATATCTTTTTTAAATCATGGTCACTTTAATAATTATATGAACATTTCCTAAATATATGAACACTATTTGTAAATTCATTAAATTTCTTTTCTAAATAAATTATTTTTTAGAAAATAATATTTTCTAAATAGTTTAATTGTTTTTAATAGTACAAAAACATTTTATTTAGAAAATTCAAATGCTTTTTCAGTTGTATTAGATATTCTCAAATGAGTTAGCAATTTTCTATTACGACAAACTATTTTGTCGAATGTGCAAAAATAAAAATTGAACAAAATTATTTAGAAATATTTTACATATATTATGATAAAATAAAAATAAGAGGAGAAAAAGGAAAACAACCAAGGAAAAATATATAAAAAGAACAAAAAAGGGCAAAAGTCACAACAAAATTTGCCAGGATAACCCACTGTGGAGATCTCCCCGCTGTGTGGGTGTTGTGGGTGAAAGGTGAGCGTTCGGTGAGGGACATGAGGCATGGTAGCAGAGGGATGGGCGTAGCTAGGAAAGGTAGTGACTGTGTAGCATGCCATACGTGATGGATGGCACCGTCCAGGTCGAGAACCCTCTAACTAAGATTATTAACTCTAGAAAAAATCTAATCAAGATTATTTGCAACATGGACATATATGCACGGGCAATCAGATGAAAGGAAAATGTGGCACATTAGCCAGCGTAGATCCGACTTATTTTTCACGGTCTAGCGGAGTCAGAACCGGCTTGGAAAGGCCTTCATGAAGTAGCCATACTATTTTAATGAAATAACTAATTGATATTGCTTCTTTTTTTGATGCATTTTAAATGTTATAACTAATTAATATCAAGCATGTTTTCCATCCCGGATGTTGCACATGTGCATGTCTTGTACATCTAGCAGTGGGCTCATGAAATTGTGTTGCTGCTAGATTTCTTTGAACTGAAGGGTTCGTGTCGAACACGAACATGCACATCAAGAGGTTTCCTTGACAAGGCTATCAAATCGGTTTTGGAACTTGTGGCAAATTAAGGAGGTCAGGAGCCGGTTATAAGATACCTCCCCGAAGATGGCGGTCGTACGGTGATTTCATTAGTAAGGGGTTGCTTGCCGGCTGGGCAAGTCGGCTAGCAGTGATGCTAAATCTCACTAGTCAGCCTACGTTAGCTAGATCCTGGATCAATTGCAGAGGCACAACGACCTCATTGGGAGTATTTCTTGTTAGGCTTGATTTACTCCACATAAACGCATTGTTTAGTGTTTTCATATTTTATTTTGTAGACGGCACCTTCTCGTCCAATTTTGAACTTAGCTTTGAAATCAATCCTGAATGAAGCAAACTTTATTATCTGGTATAAAAAATTAAGAATTCTTCTCAGGAACAATAAAAGAACATGTTCTAGAGGATCCACTTCCAGAGGAACATACAAAATAAATGCGCTACAGTTGGGCGATTGATATATATCATTTGTACTGAGCGTTAGCTAGCGCTCGCGAGTAGAACACCTTAGAAGGGTCATGACCTGTAAGCGCACACGATGGGGTGGTTTCCTTTCCAGTTAATGCAACATGTGTCTCTTTTCTTGGTTTTACCCCTTTTTTTTGCTGCTGGTTTTATCTTTTCTTGTTTTGTGAGGTTTTTCTGTCTTATTTCTTTTGTTTTCTATTTCATTTTTTACTTGATTTATTTCTCTTATTTTCTCCTTTTTCCTATTTCCCCTATTTCTTGTTTTTTTCACTTATTCTCTTTCTCTGTTTTTCTTTTGATTTTACTTTATTTTCTTTTCTGATTTAGAAATCAACACTACACATGAAATTTTAAATTGCAAGATATTTAATATATGATGACCATTGTTAACACACAATTTACTTTTTTTATAAATTAAATATATTTTATTAACTATGAGATAAAAAAATTAGGCATATTTTTATTTTATGTGATACATGATTTTTATTTTCTTAATACAAGAATATATTTTTAAAATTAAATGAATATTTTTCTAAATAGGTCATGAATCATTTTTGAATGTAAATGAACATTTTATTCAGAATAGTCCAACACTTTTTAAATTTTTTTACATACTATATTGAAATGAGTGAGCACTTTTTTTTACCAGAGGTACTTTTTTTCAAATGAGCCAAATGAAACTGTGATCCAGAATAGTTTAGATTTTCTTATATAAAAAAACACGAGAGGATAAAAATAAAACAATCGAGTAAAAATGAATAAAAAGAACAAAAAAGCAGGAAAAGCACTGCAAAATCAGAAGAAAAAAATTGCGTGAACTAGCATGACCCACAGTGGAGGCATTGCGGGTGAATGGTGAGCATTCGGCAAGGGTCAAGAGAGATGATAGCGAAGATATGGGTGTACGTAGGAAATGTAGTGGCCGTATCGCTTGCTATAGCAAAGTCCTATTCTACTCGCGAGCTCAAATGAGCTCCAGATGAACTGTATATTTGAAAAGAAATATAAGAACATATTCAAAAAAATTGAAATTGTTTTGTGGGAAACATTGGCAAAATTTCTAGATGCCTGCAAATTTTCGTCATGATAGAACATTGTGGAAGTCGTGGCGAAAATAACAAAATTCGCACTACAAAATGCTTTTTGAAATATCACTTTTGGAGCATTGATTTTTTTTCGTGACTTCCACAAATGTTCTTTCATGATGAAATTTTACAAGCATCAAGAATTTATTAATTTTTTCAATTTTTTTAAGAATTTACTGTTCATCTAAGCTTTGAGCTCGGGCTGAGAACCATTACGTCCTTGCTATAGGTGACACATAGCACCATCCATACCAAGAACTATCTAATTAAGGTTATTAACTATAGAAAAGTTCTAATCAAGATAATTTTCAACATGGACATATATTCATTGGCAATCAGATATAAATCAGGATCATAGAAATTGAAACACTACTCATCCCTCATGACACATGTGTTGAGATTCGTACTGACACATGTCACGCGCTCGCTGTAGTCTCATGTTTGCCTGCGTGCGACCCGGCCGTACCAATTTTTTTTCCGAACAAGAGGTGCGGCAAGAGGCAGCGTCAACAATGTACAATTCAGACTCGATTTATGAACTCAGTACAACCGTAGACTATCAATTACTGTTTTCCCTACTTTACATACTTTTTAGCTCCCACGCAGTGCATGTGAGTATCACGATGTGATTTTTAAACTATGCTAACAAGAAGTCAAAAAAAAACTGGTATTTAATAATTCTTGGAAGGTGCAATCCATGCGGGTGTAGAAACAAATTGTGTTCCTAGCCAGAGAAGACCTTTGCTCCCACGAACAAATGAAGTGGATGGTTAGTGGGAGAAGTGAACAGGTTGTGGATGCAAATGTGATGCAACGCTAGGCATAGATAGGAGCATGTGTTGAGTAAAGGGTTGCAAGGTGGAGTCGACGACAACGCAATGCAAAGCCGGATAGGGAAAGAAGCAAGTGATGAGTTATGAGATGTGAGGCAATTTCTGACACTATATGCGAGAATACAAACATATTTTACCGGGGTTAGGGATTGTATTTTGTGTTTTTTCAAGTAAGAAAAATGTTGGTATTGTTTAAATGATGTCATAGCATGGATATTAAAAATTCAAATGGTTCATAAACCAGACATCTTAGTCAAAAGGTTTAAGGATTTACCGAATTAGAAGGTAAGGATTAAATGCATAAATAATGTACAAGAGAGAATGGTGGAGGGAAAAAGATCTTTTACTTACTCTCTCAAGAAAAATACTACTTCTCTCTTCCATCCATATCAGAAGGGCATGAATAACTCTGAAAGCATCTTATAGACTAGTGATCCCCCTTACAAACGCAAACACCAAACATAAACTCACACTAGTCTGACGCCGCTGCTTACATGTGGTACCAGACATCATTTTTTCTATGACGGTGACGGTCACTAACAATTACGATGATGCATTTGACCGATCAACGATTCTGACATATGGACCCAAATGAAATGCTGACATGGCTACTGCCAAGTGGGTCCAAACTTGGGTGATGTGTCTTCTTACATGTCGGTACAATGCCATACACCGGTGACGGCATGCAAAACTCTGACAATTTGGAGATGCAACCAATTTGTTACATATTGCAATTGGCGGGCATATTTGAAAAAATCATCATTTTAACAATTTTTATATGAACTAGTGCGAAATTTCAATTTCAATGCCAATTCTGCTATTGCAACCATGATTAAATGGCAAACAATTATCACACAGACTTTCCGAAACATCTATACCACTATAAAAAGACACAAAAGGGCATATCCAATTAATCTCGGCCATCAAATCATGTCAATCCAATGACCTAGACTGCTTCAATGTCGAACACTCAACACGTTTAGCGTGCAGTTAATTTCATGTCAAATATAGTGCTAATCACAAAAGAACAGACAAACAATATCCTACTTAATATGCGCATGCATTTAATTCTAAATATACTAAACCTAGCTAGGTTTGATTTATCTGTTTTTTGACTTTTTCTATCTGTCAAAAACCAGCCAATGGAAGGCCGCCACGCTAATTATTGGGGTATCTGGCGGGGTACGTTTCGAGTGGTCTAGCGATTTTTGTGGTGATTGGCGACATTCTCTTTGTCCTGCCGTCATGTTGTGCATGTGCAGGTTGACCAGTTCTATTGCCGTGTGCGAATTTTTTCTTTTTGAAAAGGAGGATGGCCCCCGACCTATGCATCTGAGCGATGCATACGGCCATTTTATTGATTATTCTCGAGGACCTTACAAAGTATAACAACAATATGCCTGAATTCGCCATCTTGGCAGCATCTGCCACTACTCCTATCCAAATGATGAAGGGGTGCAAGCTGGGCCACACACCCATACCTCTCACCTAAGCCTAACATCTAAAGCCGGAGGCCCTGACCGAGCCATCTGCCGGGTCCGGGGCTCAAATCGGTCTGACGCACTCACATGTGTCGTCGCCGCCATCTTCTCCATCTTCAGAGCAGACTGGGGTGACAACCTTGGCAGGTCCTCCACAATTGACGCCACCACGACGCCAAACGACGACCTCCACCTACGCGAGCCTTGGCAGGTCCTCCGCCATTGACGCCACCACGACGCCAGCCGACGACCTCTACCTACGCAAGTCCATCTCCAAGCAAAGGTCGTAAATCCATGCTAGGAAAGAGCCGCACCACTGCCGCCGCCCACCACCCACAAGCGCCACCCAACCCCAAGGTTTCCAAAGCGGCGCCTTCAAGAAGGGAACGGCGCCGTGAACGCAGCCGCCGCCCAATAGAGTTCGGGCTTTCGCCCGGGAGACCTAGGGGAAGGTGAAGTGAGGAGATCAGTCCATACCGACGCCTTCAAGGAGGAAAACTGCGCCCTCAGGCGTCGCTGTCGGCGCGGCCGGTCATGGTCGGCTAGGGATTTCGCCCGAACTAGATCTCCGCCACCAGCAGCACCTCCTGTACAGGACCGGCGACCGAGAGGAAGCGCGGCCCGACCAGACTGGCCCGCACACCGAACAAGGAAGGAAGGGAGGCCCCAGTTAATTTCATGCCAAATATAGTGCTAATCACAAAAAACACGCAAATAATATCCTACTTAATATCCACATGCATTTAGTTCTAAATATACTAAACCTAGCTAGGTTTGATTTATCTGGTTTTTTCGACTTTTTTTATCAGTCAAAAACCAGCCAATGGAAGGCCGCCACGCTAATTATTGAGGCATCTGGTGGGGTACGTTTCGGGTGGTCAAGTGATTTTTGTGGTGATGGGCGACATTCTCTTTGTCCTGCCGTCATGTTGTGCATGTGCAGGTTGACCAGTTTTTGCCGTGTGGGAATTGGATGGACGTTTCCGGAGATTTCCTGCTATGCATGCGTTTGCCATGGGCCTCCTTGTGTTGTCCAATTCTACCGTTGCCACGTTGATGTTTGGGTTCTTGTGCTCACGGAAGATGGGCACGTACGCATGTTCCAGAAACTACGGCGGCGTCGTTGTTCCCGCATTTTCTGGAGGCGCCGGTGATGCGCAGTGTATTCTCCAATAAAACCTTCCCTCCGCATGCATCTCCTGATCGGACGAGACTTTCCTGCTCCCCTCCCGTGTGCCCATCCGTGCTCCCGCATACGTGGCTTGATTTGATTGGAATAAAATAAGACCCGGCCCCACCCCTTAAAATCAGGGGGGGAGATGATTAGATGAGAAAAAAAAGACAGCCGTTGGATGAGGTGGGAGCACGGATGGGAGCACGAAAAGGGAGCAGGCAAGCCGGATCCCTCCTGATCCAGGCTGCGAGCCTGCGATCGCGCCCGTCCTCCCCGCAAAAGAATCGATGCCTGCCACCGCAATCGGCCATCAGGACGCTGGCAGCTACATCCTCGCTGCCCTCTACCGCTCGCGCCATGGGCGTCGATCCAGCTAGGGCGCAGTCGCGGCTGATGTCGCCATCACCGACTGGCGGGACCATCCCCGAGCGCCTCCTATCGAAGGATCCGGTGTCCCTGTCTGGTGTCGGGGGGGCCGCCATGGCGGCCTCGAGTGCTTGGTGCCGGTGGTGTCGTCGAGCCAAGTGTGTCGGAGCGCGGCAACGATGGCGCGGTGGTGCTCGGCGGAGTTGAGGGCGAGCTAGCGCGCGAGCAGCTCCTCGAGGCCCCGTGATCATCTCGGCCATGCTCTCCCGGAACCGGAAGTCCTCCTTCGAGTCCCTCACCTCCTTCACCACCACGAGGCTCTCCTGCAGCCAGCGCCGCCGCCTCGCGGATCGCCTCTACCGCATGGTGGTCACCACCGGGGCCTTCTCGTCCGCTGGCCTTCTCCCCTTCAGCCCGCCGCTCGGCTTCACGTGTGGTCCGCCGTCGCTACCGCACCCTGGCCATCGGTTGCTGCCTGAGGTCCTCCTCCCCGTCGACCTTCTTTGCGGCACCTGGCACTTGGGGATCAGTTCTGTGGTGCTCGCTCAGGAGCCCGACGGTTGCATCGTACAACACTGCAGCGAGAGGGTGTCACACTTCTTACTCTAGCTAGATCTCCTTTCTCTGATTGTGTTGCACTTGCTGTACAGTAGGGAGCGTGGCTGGGGGAGAATGTGGAGTGAGTTGCTGTGCCATGCCTGCACGTGCACTTTTAGTGCGGAAGTTTGCCGCAGGTAGCAGTCGACACAAGCAGCAGTGAAGAAGAGCAAGCAGCGTCGCGGCCCACCAAGACAGAGGCATGCCGAACACTGTCGAGCACAAGATGAACATGTACAGCTGTGAATTATTTTGCTACATTGACCATTGTTTTGTTGCGGCTATAAATTGGAGTTCAGACGATATCTTTCTCTTCTTCATGTTTCTTTTTTTACGTTGCTACTTCTATGTCTCCACCTAGAGTACAAGCACAATACACATTTGCAGAGTAGAACTTCTGCTTTCATCTCAAATTTTAGCTGTTTATCACCATAAATCATTGATAGAGCACCCTTTTGCACTAGAAAACACGGCAATCTCTTGCAAAATTGATGAACCGTATACATGAAAATACTATTCCTTATTTCTAGGGTCACTACCTGCACCGGATGTTAGTTTTGCTTATTTCAGTCCAAAGTATTGGTGAAAACTGTCATATGTGGTCCAGAGGTATAATTGTATATTTCCTATTTGGTACTCCCCCCGTTCCTAAAATGTAGAGTCTTTTTAGAGATTTCAATATGGACTACTAGATTTTAGAGTGTAGATTCACTCATGTAGTCCATACTGAAATATCTAAAAAGAAATATTTAGGAACGGAGGGAGGAGTATAGCATGTTGGCATAGCCAGCCAAATGATCATCAAATACAAGTTGTTTAAGGTCACAACAGTTATTTGGGGTCATTAAAGAGGTAGTAGTAGATCTGCCATCGTGGAATTTTGTAGTAAAATGCTTTTTAATGAGAAATGTAGCTATAATAGAATTGTTATCCAATGTATTGATTTTTCCACATTCTGGATTACAATGTCGAATTATAAGCTAGCTAGAGTTATGACACATTGAGGAGCCTACTCTGGGGTGTAGAAGTCTAAAAGACCTAAAAGATGGGTCTCTCTTTGTATTTTTCTGAAAGTAATTCCAACATGAGATTTTTTTAATTGTCTTGCAAACCAAAAGAAGCTGATATTTTCTAGCAGTATTTTGAAGAAGTGGTGTGAACTGTGAAGTCTAAAGCAAACATGAATGTAGTTGTTAAGTAGGGTTGGTACCTTGAAAATCTTTGAAGGAGATTAGGAGAGTCTGAATCATGGGTGATGTAGTAGGTTTCCCTAGCAGCAGTTACCTGGTATCTTGAACAGAAGAATGAACCAGAGGTACACGTTAAGAGTTGTTTCACTTCAGCTTTTCTATAATGGTATAGTTGATAGTTTTCTTTAGGCTACATGGCATTTTTTTTGTGCTTCTAAGGCATCAAAAGACTGAGATCTAATTATCGGAACCGGCAATGCTGTGCACCACTTTGTCTCCTGGAACAGCCCATTTTCTACCACCATTGCCAATATGGCTGATGCACATACTCACCGCTGCTTCCCCGTTCCTCGCAGGCCGTCGGAAAAATCACGTGTCTTCCTGGTCCTTTGCTCGCAGGCCATTTAGCACTTCATCATCGACACCAGCCCTACAGGGAGCTCCACAAGAGTGAAGTACACTAGAAGTGAATGTACCGTGTTTAATTTTATTAAAAATGTATCAACATGTGCTTAGTATTCCCTAATATGTACTCCCTCCGTTCCAAATTACTCGTAGTGAACTAAAACAACGACGAGTAATTTGAAACGGAGGGAGTATCACACATAGTGAAGATAAATGTCTCCTTTTCGGTTTGCTTCTAATTAAGTATGACTTCTTCTATTGTGATTACAACCTTCTTCACGTTTTCAAAAAACAACCTTATTCACGTAGTTAATTATTTCACTTTAAAATGAAATTCACTATATACAACAAATGCATCATGTGTAAACACAACGTATTGATAGGGCGCGTAGATATAATTCTATGTAAACTAATATCTTGTCACAAAATAATAAACAATTATTTCAATATAAAAAAATACAAATGTGCCTTATCGACAGCCCCGGCGTGCCGCCGCGTGGGGAAGGCTAGTATACTTCCAAATTAACATGCATCGCACGTACACATTGACTAGTTATAATAATAAACCATGGGAATGAGGCACACAATAAATTAGGCACATGGCCGAGTTTCATGACCATCAAACAATGCACTAGTATGATGGGGTTTGTTTGCTCAGCTGTAGACATGGGATTCTGGCAGCGCAATCGTGGCGATGTACTTAAGCATTCCATCAAGATCATTAAGCCTCTTTCCATTGCTAAAGTTTCTCTTCCTTGACAATCTTGATGACTTCAATTTTTTCCTGCTGGTCTACAGGGAAGTGTTGATAGATTCAAGATGATTATGCAGATCTAATGGGGCCATTTTCAGGCATTTAATTTCATCCGGCTGCTCTGGCAGAGCCTTCTTGACACCTTCTAGTATGTTTTTGCTGGTGTACAAGGGTACGTAATCTTCACAGGTTGAAGTTCATGCTACGCAATTACGCATATGGCAGGACATGCTTCACGTTCTTGCTACTGCTCTGCCAGGTCCATCTTGACAACTTCAAGTTCTAGTTGTTGCTCTGCCAGGGCCTTCTTAACAGCTCCAAGTTCTATTTTCTGCTCTGCTAGGGCCTTCTTCATAGCATCAAGTTCCTACTGCTGCATTGCCAGGGTGTGCTCGACTGCTTCTGTTGCTTCATGATGCACCGCTAGGACATTGTTGATAGCTTCAGGCTGTTGTTTGTGCACCCCGATACTTGCAAGAAGGTCATCATTTGAGAAACCTTACTTTCCCTACAAAATAATATATACGGAGGTTACAAGATATGGATGAATTCTAAAATATATATGCACATGCTGAAATACACAGTGGTAGGGTAAAAAAAGATAATTACATGTAAATTTTACAAAATAAGTGAACATGTTTTTTATAAATAAATGAGTATTTTTATAAATAAAATGGATATTTTTCTAGATAGTTCATGAATCATTTTTGAAAGTACAACAATATTCTATTTGGAATAGTCAAACACTTTTAAAAGTTTATTACATATTTTTAAATGAGTGGGCAATCCTTTTTTACCTGAACTGTTTTTTTTCAAATGTGCAAAATGATAATTTGATGCAGAATAGTTTAGATTTTTTATATATATTAAATAAACACATGAGGAGGAAAAGAAAACAACAAAGTAAAAATGAATAAAAAGAACAAATAAAGCAGCAAAAAATGAATATATGGAGAAAAATGAAGAAATTAATCAATTAAGCAGCTGCACACTAATTAATTGCTTGTTCACACTAGTAGAAAACGACCCATTTGTCCCGGTTCCAGAGGCCCTTTAGCCCCGGTTCTGGAACCGGGACAAAAGGGTTGAGACTAAAGCCCGACCCCTTTAGTCCCGGTTCACTTACGAACCCGGACAGAAGGGGCTTCACGTGGCCGCTGCGGGGCGCCCAGGCAGGAGAACCTTTAGTCCCAGTTGGTAATACCAACCGGGACCAAAAGGCCTCCACGCGTCAGTAGCTGACAGGAGCTGGTAATTTTTTGAAATGGGGGGGGGGGGGGGGGGGTTAGGGGTTTTGGAGGGTTAATTTAGGGGTTTCATATTGTGTTAGCTAGCTAATAGAGAGATGTGTCCTCTCTTATCTTCGTGCTTGGTCTACGCTAACTACTATACATATAGAGAGAAGTGTCCTCTCTTATGCTACTATAATTTTGTGGAATGCAACAGAGATGAAAACATTTCTACTTAATTAAACATCTCATTGCATAACAGCTTCACTTATAGTACATAACAACTTGACATTGCTTAAACAACTGCAGTACATAACAGGTTCAGCATACTAAACATAAACACTGACACTTATCTAACTGACACTCAACGCATTTCTTCATTTTTGCATCTCCTTCCTCTTCTTGATGCGGTCAGAGTGGCGAATGCCGATGCGGATGTAGGTCTCCGCCTCAATTGGCATGCTCATGTCACCGAGCTACGTGATCCCTGGTGCTACCATGTACAGGTCGTCGTCGGCAGGCAGCTGCAGCTGCTGCGCCACCTCCCCCTCGCTGTCGTCCTCCACCTCCACCACTAGCTGCTCCTGCTCGCTGTCGTCCTCCACCTCCACCACCACGTCCGCACCTGGCTCCACACCCCCCTCGCTGGATCTTCCTCCTCCTCCTTCTCCTCCTCCTCCTCCTCATCTTCACTGCTCTCTCCCTCGCTGTCAAAGTGGATAATCACCTACTTCACTGCAACTGGTACAGCGAACACGACGTCGACGAGACCTTCCACTGGAGCTGGAGGGGCGCGACGGCAGGAGCGGTACACGTACCACCTAGCACACTGACGCAGATCTGGTGAGTTTTCCGCTTCATTCATAGCCCAAAGGAAAACATCGACAAGAGGAATTCCACGGCTGCCGGGGAACATCGTCTTCTTCTCAGCATCCGTAGCCACAGCGATGAGGCCCCTAGCATGGTCAAAGCACATCTGCAAGCTGGGAAACCTATTGCATATCTCCTCTATGTCCACCCTTTTCTCTGAATCTCCCTTGCAGAATTTGCTGACAGTCTCCTCCCATCGATCTTGAGCACTGCGAAAAGCTCTTGCAGAAGGCCTCTTCTTAGACGCCATGGCCAGCGTCGAGAAGCGATGGGAGTGCCCGGATGAGTTGCTTATCCCCTGAATCAAGCCCAATTGATCAAAATGTTATTTAATCTTATGTAGAACAATAAAAGCACAAAGAATTATTGGGTAACAAATGAATTATGACAAATGATTATAAACAACGTTAGTCAGAAATATAACACGAGCCACGTGATACTGACAAACTTGCCACTTAAGTGAAGTGTGACATATGATTATAAGTGACATTGGTCAAATATATAATCAACACATCATGTGCCAACTTACTTAGTAGCCATGGTTGTTGGTATTTTTGACTTTGTAGAGCATCTAACATCACAAGGTATCAACTCCATTTTTCTTGTTACATTCACAGCAACCATTTAAATGTCACACACACGTACATCTTTTTCATCTCACACACGTGCACCTTTTCCATTGCACAACTGTAAAAGTTCTTCAACTAATAGCCTTAGATACACATCAATGTCGTTGCCAGGTTGCTTAGGGCCTTGGATGAGCACTGGCATCATAATGAACTTCTACTTCATGCACAGCCAAGGAGGAAGGTTATACATATATAGAGTCACGGGCCAGGTACTATGATTGCTACTCTGCTCCCCAAAAGTTTTAATGTCATCCGTGCTTAAACCAAACCATACGTTCCTTGCGTCACCTGCAAAGTTTCTCCACTATGACCCATCAGCGGGTGCTCTCAACTTCCCGTCTTTCCTACGGTCCTCTTTGTGCCATCGCATCCACTTGGCATGCTCTTTGTTTCTGAACAGACATTTCAACCGTGGTATTATAGGAGCATACCGCATCACCTTGGTAGGAACCCTCTTCCTGGGGCGCTCGCCGTCAACATCAACAGGGTCATCTCGTCTGATCTTATACCGCAATGCACCGCATACCGGGCATGTGTTCAAATCCTCGTACGCACCGCGGTAGAGCATGCGGTTATTAGGGCATGCATGTATCTTCTGCACCTCTAGTCCTAGAGGGCATACAACCTTCTTTGCTCTGTACGTACTGTCGGGCAATTCGTTATCCTTTGGAAGCTTCTTTTCAATATTTTCAGTAGCTTCTCAAATCCGTTGTCAGATACACCATTGTCTACCTTCCATTGCAGCAATTCCAGTGTGGTACCGAGCTTTTTGTTGCCATCTTCGTGGGGTACAACCCTTTTTTGTGATCCTCTAACATGCAATCAAACTTCAACTTCTCCTTTTCACTTTCGCATTGTCTTTTGTCATCAACAATGACCCGGTGAAGATCATCACCGGGCACATCGTCTGGTTCCTCCTCATCTTTAGCTTCCCCCGTTGCAGCATCACCGTATTCATGGGGCACATAGTTGTCATCATCCTCTTCTTCTTCTTGTCTTCCGTCATAACCTCTCTTTCTCCGTGCTTGGTCCAAACATTATAGTGTGGCATGAAACCCTTCTCAAGCATGTGGATGTGAAGGGTTTTCCAGTTAGAATAAGACTTCGTATTCTCACAAATAGGGCATGGACAACACGTAAAACCATTCTGCTTGTTTGCCTCAACCACTTCGAGAAAATAATGCACACCCTTAATGTACTCGAAGGTGCATCTGTCACCGTACATCCATTGCCGGTTCATTTGCGTGCATTATATAAAGTTAAGTGTGGCAAAAACCATTACAGAACATCATGAATAGAGAAGTGACCAAATTAATAGAAGTTCATCATCAAACTAAATCCAAATTAATAGAACATCATTTTTTTCTTTTAGAAAGAAGATAACAACAAGAGGCTCACCACGGTGGTGCCGGCGATGAGATCGGCGCGGGCAATCGACGGCGGTGAGGATGGCGATGGGACAGGATGGACCGCCAAACCTAGACAAATCTTGAGGAAAATGGAGTTTCGACACGGAGCTTCGGGAGTAGAAAGCTTAGGCGTGGCTCGGGCATTTTATCGAACACCTCATGTGCATAGGAGGTGAGCTAGAGCACCACAAAGCTCTCCCACGGCCGACCAAAAGAAATAGAGCAGTGCACTGCTCTGCTCGCGGGCGGGGGTATATATAGTCCTCTCTTTAGTCCCGGTTTGTGACTAAAACCGGGACTAAAGGACCACATTTGGTCCCGGTTCCAGTCACAAACCGGGACTAAAGGTTGTGGGCCAGGAGCGAGGCTCATTGGTCCATTTCGTGTCTGGTGGAACCGGGACCAAAGGGGTCAGACGAACCGGGATCAATGGCCCGCGAGGCCCGGCCGGCCGCCTGGCCTCACGAACCGGGACTAATGCGGCCATTGGTCCCGGTTCGTAGGAGAACTGGGATTAATGCCCTCTTTAGGCCTGGACCTGTTAGATAATAACGAGAAATAAATAAGACAAAGAGACACAGATTTTTACGTGGAAACCCTTGCGGGAGAAAATCACGGACGCACGAAGGCGCAATCACTATGATGGAGGAGTATTACAAGCACGAGACGACAGGCCGTCTGAGGTGCGACTACATGGGGTATATAAGAGGGCAATACATGAGAGTCCTTGGAGGACAAGTAAACGAGTTGTACTCGTACACCTCGACGTCAACGCAAAGGCCTACACCGGTTGTACTACGTCTAGTCCAACATATTATAATTTGGATCACAATTTAACAATCTCCACCTTGATCCAAATTCCCTCAAGTAGTCGAAGAAAGTAGATAACTCCATCCAAATCAGCATAAACACCTTGTGCGTCAAAGTCCATAGGACTAATGAGAAATACCAGCTAAGCCTGAGCAAAGCTCAAACTTATTGGTCGGAACTGGCTTTGTCATCATATCAGCAGGATTATCATGAGTACTTATCTTTCATACCTTCAAATCACCTTCAGCAACAACATCTCGAATATAGTGATATCTGACATCAATGTGCTTTGTTCTCTCATGGTACATTGGATTTTTGGTAAGATATATAGCACTTTGACTGTCACTAAATATGGTAGGGCAAGATGAATCTCCACAAAGCTCAGTGTACAAACCTTTCAACTAGATAGCTTCTTTGAATGCCTCGGAAATAGCCATGTACTCGGCATCAGTAGTGGAACAAGCCACAATAGACTGCAAAGTTGCTCTCCAACTCACAGCACAACCACCAATGGTGAAAACATAAACTGTGAGCGATCTTCTCTTATCCAAATCACCAGCAAAATCAGAATCAACAAAGCCCAACAAGTCCATCTCCAGTTTTCCCAAACCTTAAGTAAGCATTAGAAGTACCACGCAGGTATCTGAAAATCCACTGAACTGCTTTCCAATGCTCTTTTCCAGGATTAGCCATGTATCTACTGACAACACTCAATGCATATGATAAATCCGGACGAGAACAAACCATGGCATACATAAGTGAACCAACTGCACTCAAATAGGGAACTCTAGACATGTACTCAGTATCTGCATCTGACTTAGGACATAAAGCTGATGATAATTTGAAGTGTGCAGCTAATGGTGTACTCACCGGCTTGGCATTATGCATATTAAAACGACGAAGAACTTTATCAATATATCCCTTCTGACTTAGATATACTTTTCCAGACGGTCTATCCCTGGATATTTCCATGCCAAGAATTTTCTTTGCTGCACCCAAATCCTTCATCTCAAATTCATTACTCAATTGCTTCTTTAGTTCATCAATCTCTGACATACTCTTTGCAGCAATAAGCATATCATCAACATAAAGGAGCAAATAAATAGTTGAACCATTGACAGTTTTCAAATAAACACAACTATCATAATTAGACCTTTTGAAACCTTGATAGAGCATAAAGGTGTCAAATCTCTTGTACCACTGTCTAGGGGATTGCTTCAATCCATAAAGAGATTTCTTTAACTTACATACAAGCTTTTCTTTTCCAGGAATAACAAAACCTTCAGGTTGTTCCATATAAATATCCTCTTCTAATTCTCCATGTAAAAATGCAGTTTTAACATCCAATTGTTCAAGCTCAAGATCATGCATGGCAACAATACTGAGTAAAGTGCGAATAGAGCTATGCTTCACAACAGGAGAAAAGACTTCGTTATAGTCAATACCTGGAATCTGGACATAACCTTTAGCAACTAACCTTGCTTATATCTTGTCTCATCATTAGGAGAAACACCTTCTTTCCTCTTGAAAACCCACTTGCAACGAATAGGTTTCTTCTCTCTAGGCAATTTTACTAAATCTCAAGTGCCATTCTTTTCAAGTGATTCCATCTCATCATGCATAGCGGTCATCCACTTATTACTATCACCAGAAATAATAACCTCAGAATATGAAGAAGGCTCAGCATTACCTTCAATTTCTTCTGCAACAGATAAAGCAAAAGAAACAATATTGCACTCTTCAATTAACCTGTCAGGTTTATTAATACCCCGCCAAACTCTGTCACATGCAAGATTCCAACTGGGTGGAATAATAGGCTGATTTGGAGTGGGAGTGACATGTTCATCGTCAACGACGGGTTCATCATGTGCATCAACAATTTCATTACCAGATGTATCACCTGTTTCAATAACATGCTCCACCT
The DNA here is from genome assembly GCA_963921465.1 of Triticum timopheevii. Lineage (NCBI taxonomy): Eukaryota > Viridiplantae > Streptophyta > Magnoliopsida > Poales > Poaceae > Triticum > Triticum timopheevii. Next base: position 623,647,137 of record OY997270.1, on the reverse strand, counting down.
GAATAGTAGGCTGCTAAATAGTAGGCTGCTGTTCACTCTCAACAGGAACGTTAGTGGATGGAACATCACATAACATAGAAGATTCATTGAAAATAACATTTCTGCTAATAACAACCTTCTAGGTTTTAGGATTCCACAATTTATAACCTTTAACACCAGACTTATAACCAAGAAAGATGCACTTAACAGCCCTAGGCTCCAACTTTCCATTATCAACATGAGCATAAGCAGTGCAACCAAAAACTCTCAACTGTGAATAATCAGCAGGTGAACCAGACCATACCTCAATTGAAGTTTTCTTATTAAGAGCAATAGATGGTGAACGATTAATGAGATAAAAAGCAGTGGAAGCGGCCTCAGCCCAAAAACGCCTATGCAAACCTGCATTGGACAACATGCAACGGGCTCTGGAAATAATGGTCCTGTTCATACACTCAGCAACACCATTTTTTTGAGGAGTATAAGGAATGGTGTAATGTCTGACAATGCCTTCAGACTTGCAATAATTCTTAAATTGCTTAGAACAGAATTCTATACCATTATCAGTGCGAAGTATCTTTACCTTCCTTTCAGTTTGTCTTTCAATCATAATCTTCCACTGCTTAAAAGTTGAGAATGCTTCATATTTATGCTTCAAGAAATAAGGCCAAACTTTTCTCGAATAATCATCAATAATAGTCAGCATGTAACTAGCACCACCTAGTGACTTCTTGCGAGATGGTCCCCATAAATCAGAATGAACATAATCAAGAATACCTTCAGTTGTATGGGTCGAAGTATTGAACTTCACCCTCTTGTGCTTGCCGAAGATACAATGCTCACAAAATTTCAATTTACCAGGTTCATATCCATCAAGAAGACCTCTCTTATTTAACTCTGCTAAACCAAGTTCACTCATATGTCCAAAACGCATATGCCAAAGGTTAGCAGCATCACAATCAGAATTATTTGAAATAACTGGAGTAGCGTTACCTGAAACGATAGAACCTCGATGGTAATAAAGACCATTGGTCGAACTTAAGTCACCTTTCATCACAAGAAGGGAACCTTTGGTGACTTTCAAAACACTATCTCCACCTGAATACTTGTACCCCTTTGCATCAAGGGCACTCATAGAAATAAGATTTCTCTTCATCTTCGGAATATACCGAACATCTGTCAAAGTTCTGATTATGCCATCAAACATCTTGATTCGAATAGAACCTATGCCTTCAATCTTGCATGGTGAATTATCAAAACCCAAAACGGAACTAGCAGAAGTAGTGGAATCAAAAGTAGTAAACCAATCTCTATGTGGACACATATGAAAAGTGCATGTAGTGTCAAGTACCCACTCATCATTGGTCTCAGCACATCCAGCAATAACGACAAGAGCATCATCGGAACTATCATCACGAGCAACGTTAGCAGAATTTTCACCTTGTTTGTTACCTTTCCTCTTTTCTTTATTCTGCAACTTGAAACACTCTGAAATGTCATGCCCGTCTCTCTTGCAATATCTGCAATACTTCTTGTCTCTGGATTGCGACCGGCCCATGTAGCCGTTTTTACTTTTGCCTCTGTTTCCATTATTGAAGTTCTTCTCCTTTGTCCTGCCACAAACAGATAATCCCTCGGCTTGGGATGAACTCGAACCATCATGAGGCACCATTAATTTCATCTTCTCCTTGGAGTTCAAAGCTTCATAAACTTCATCAAGCGTGAGAGTATCACAACTGTATAATGTGGTGTCTCTAAAATTGGTATAAGAACTTGGCATTGAACAAAGTAACATTAAAGCAGTATCTTCCTCTTCATACTTAACTTCCATTGCAGCTAGATCAGATATGATCTCTTTAAATTCTGAAATATGATTCAAAACATTACCTTCCTCGGGTAACCTGTGCAGGAATAATTTTTTGCTTCAGATGCATCTTGCTGGTGAGATCCTTGGTCATGCAAATCCCTTCTAGCTTTAACCATAGAGCGGCGGCAGTTTTCTCGCTCAAAACTTCCTGCAAAATATTATTATGCAAATGGAGTTGAATTTGTGACAAAGCCTTACAATCAATTCTTTTCTCCTCATCAGTCCAATCTTGAATTCGGTTCTTCCCAAAACTATCCAGTGCTACATTATAGTCGGCCTGCGCCAACAACGCCCGCATCTTGACTTGCCATAGGGTAAACCTTGTGTCACGGTCCAGCAGCGGAAAATCGTACTTCATGATAGCCATGAGTAGATAAATCTGTGTACACAAAATAGTACAAGCCCGTAGAAAAATCCTTGATGAATTTAATATGCGGAGCAAAAAACTGAAACAATAGCACCTGGTAGTAGCAGACCAACGGAGAATAGAAAAACTGAACTAGTAGTACTAGCCTCACGTAGAGTAGTACTAGTAGCAGATTGGATCAGATCAAAACTAGAGCTCACGTACTATAAGTAGTACTAGTTGCAGTGGCCGATCGATTGAAAAACCTCGTGAGTAGTAGCAGCAGCAACGTGATCCACTTCACGCCAAGAAAAAAACTCTAGCGGCTGGCCTCCTCGGGATTTGATGCCAGCGAAACAGCCCACGGCTCGGCGGATCGTACGTTGACGAGAAAAATCGATCTGGCTGCTGCGGCAGGTACGGATGATGATAAGTCTGCCGCATGAACCAGCGTCACGCAAACTTGCTGTCGGTCTCGACTTCTTAGGGCGGCGCAGCGGAAACCGATCCGGCTTCGATGGATCACGTCGCGAGCAGTGCACAGACGGAACCTTAACTCTGGTCTCAAATCTCGTATTTATAACCTCAGCTCTGTATACCACTTGTTAGATAATAACGAGAAATAAATGAGACAAAGAGACACGGATTTTTACGTGAAAACCCTTGCAGAAGAAAACCACGGACGCACGAAGGCGCAATCACTATGATGGAGGAGTATTAGAAGCACGAGACGACAGGCCGTATGAGGTGCGACTACATGGGGTATATAAGAGGGCAATACATGAGAGTCCTTGGAGGAAAAGTAGACGAGTTGTACTTGTACGCGTCGATGTCAACGCAAAGAGCCCACACCGGTTGTACTACGTCTAGTCCAACATATTATAATTTGGATCACAATGTAACAGGACCAAATTCCTGTTTTCTACTAGCGTCATCATCACAATACAATTAGCAAGACACCTGTATGCCATGACAATGACATACATCAAAGCTAGACTAGTACATCATCTCTTGGATCATCTCATGGATGCAGATTTCGGAGTTCTTCATCACGCACTCGGCCCTCAAGTGGTGGAACGATCCACTCTCACAGGAGAAGACCATTGACGCTGGCGTAGGGCATGCCACAGCTGTGTCGTCGCAGAAGCCGAGCAGCTCGTCCAACGTATTCGGATAGGAGTGTGTACATTACTTTGGGCTATATGGAACCATAGGAATGACATGGTTAACAGACAAACTCGTATGAATTTTTTGCACGTTATCTAAGGGCCGCTGCTTGGATCCGTATCTGGTCGTTACTCACTCCTGTGGAAGCCTGGGAGCCTTTGATTACTGGGTCTGTCCGATGGAAGATGGTAGCTCGGGATATCTACAACCAGTTTGGATGATGGTCCAGTAATAGGATAGATATTTAGTCATCTCGTTCTATTTTCGCAGGTTGTGGCATATTATACTTTTTTTCTTTAGCTTTTAGCAAGCTTATTCTGGAACACAGTCTTTTCGGTCACTTTGCTTAATAAAGAAGCTGCATGCATCACTCTGATACAGAGGCCGGAGGTAATCCTCTTTTTAAAAACATAATTAATCAAACAAACAATGTTTATACATTTCGAGACTATGCACATACAGAGAAACTGGCAAAAACTGCTTAGTAGAAAATTATCATGTGCTGATGGACGAGAGTATATGCATACGGTTAACTCACAAAATGGAAAAGCAAAACACTATAGAAGCATCATGCTAGCTACATCGTCTTACATCTACCATGCATGATGGAGCATCAAAGTGCGCTGATCTAATCATCCATGCTTTATTAACTAGTCAAGATTTCAAGCTTAAGAACAGAGAAAGTCAACATATTACAAATGAATAATCAATTAATCTGCGGCACATGAATTGCTGCGTTGTTCATCACAATACAATCAACAATATCTTGCTTGTTCACGACTTACATCAAAGCTACACTAGCTAGCTAAGTATAGCATTGAGCTACACTATCTTCTATATATATCCTGCATCATCTACTGGCTGAAGAGTTCGCAGTCTTCCAAGGTACATTCGGCCCTCACGTGGTGGAACGATCCACTCTCAGAGGAGACAATCGTTGGCGCTGGCGTAGGGCATGCCACAGCCGTGTCGTCGCAGAAGCTGAGCAGCTCATCCAACGTGCACCGGAAGGCGTCGTCTTCATCCTCTGCAGCGCCAGTGCCTTCTTGGACTTTGCCGTCGAGGTTGCCGGGGAAGAACCCATGCGCCACCACAGCGTCGTGGAGCTCGGGAAAATCTTGAAGCATGTCGTCGGTGAAGAACCCGCCTGGATCCACGCTGCCGTCGTCCACTGCTCCGGGCGGCAACATCGTCTCGCCTTCGTCGGACATTAACCAACGCCCATACTCGTGAAGCATCCCGGGTTGTTGGACGATCGGCGGTTCCTGGCGGCGTGGGGTTTGGGGACGTGGAGCATCCGGGTGCTGGACCTCGGCGGCCTTCCTTTTCTTGGAACCAGGAGCATTGATTACCTCGTCGTATGTGGTCTCGCTCCTGTGACGAGACACGCAGACCTTGCAGAGCACCAGGTCGTCTTGCTTGTCATCGCTGTACTCGTTCATGCACCAGCCGATCCTGATCCTCTCTTTCTCTCCCGGCAACTTCTTGACGTAGCTGAGGTTTCGTCTATGGCCTACGAGTTTACCTTGGTTGTCTAGCACGGGGATCCCGCCCTTCTCCGAGTGCCAGTAGTAACCCTCGCCGGCGGCGGCCACGGCGCGCTGCCGCCTCCCGCCGCTGCGGCCGCATTTGGTCTTGTGACGACTGGCCGGGGTGAAGAAGTACCAGACGCCCCCTTTCCCGTCGCCCTTGTCCGTTCCTTGCGCGTGTTGATACATCTCGACGAGGTCGCCGGGGGCGGCGGAGTAGGCGTCGAACTCGTGGATGAGGCGTCTGGCGAAGAAGGCGTCCGGTCCGGCGGCGATCCGTAGGCGGAGGAACTTGGTGATCAGCTCGTGCTCGGCTGGGTCGAAGGCGTAGCCGGCGGGAGGATCCAGCTTGCCGTCGGCCATCGCAGAGCTAGCTACGCACGTACAGTACGAGATGGATCAAGTAGCTAGGTATATATGCACGTGTAACCCTGAACTCGCTAGCTGCTTGCCTTCTGGGTACGTAGCTTATATAGATGGATCGACAGCGAGCCCGCCCGGGATTCAGTTTCCTTGACCGGTCATAGCGTACGTGTCCTAAGCAATCCGTACATAAAATGGATTAGTACAGCAATCAGTACATAAAATGGATTCGCTGCACCGACGTTGCTCCATTGCAGCTCGCGTCGCTGCACCTTGCCGCTCGGTAATACTCCGTCGCAGCACCGACGGCCACGACATTGCTCCATTGCTGCACCACGCCACCTGGTGATGCTCCATCGCAGCAGCACTGAAGGCCACGGACAGTGCTACGACGCCATACGACAGTCTCTGCGACATCCGACTGCTTCAACGACCGCGGCGATGTTACGAGGCATGTTGTGATGGCCGCGATGATAATGCGACCACATGCTTCGAGCGCCTATGGTGTACTTTGATGAACGTGGCGATGCTGCGACGGCATCCCAACTGCTTCGACAATGCTACAACGGGTGCGACACAGGCACGACAACATGCTTGAATACCAATGGACATGATTCAACAACATGCTTCGACGGACATGGTGATGCTACGAGGCGTGCTACATCGACCGCCGCGATGGCACAACGTCATCCGGGCTGCTTTGACGAAGCTGCGACAGCTGCAACGTTGACACGTCGACATGCTTCAAACACCCATGGTGTGCTTTGACTGCCACGACAATGCTTCAACGGCAGACTTCGACGGTCACGGTGATGCTGCGGGACGTGCTTTGACGACCATGGCAATGGTGCGGCAACATGCTTCTAACGTCGGTGTTGTACTTTGATGGCAGTGATGATGTTGTGACGACATGGTTGGACAGCCACGACGTCCTGCTTTGACAACCACGATGATGTTGTGGCAACATGATCCACAGGCGCGAAAGTGTTGCAATGATGGGCATGGCTACACCAACGATAATGCAACGATAAGTCGATTTGTACACTGTCCGATGCGAGGTTTCACAGTCGCTGGACTGTTTCGCACACGCTTCGCATGATCCCTCGACCCTTTCTCTCCCCGCTCGCAACTACTGGCAGCTGTTGCATCCAATAGACCTGACGGGCATTCGTCAGAGCTCAAGACAGCCCAGCGATGCTTCATTACAGCTCCACACCAGTGCGCCTTTCTCGGCGATGCACCATAGAGCTCCATCACGGCACCGCACGCCCCTGATGCTCCGTCGCTGTACCGACGTTGCTCCATTGCATCTCGCGTCGCTGCACCTTGCCACTCGGGAATACTCCGTCCCAGCACCGATGACCCCGACGTTACTCCATTGCTGCACCAGCCTACCACAGGTCACGAACTTTGGCTACCTTCGCGCGTGGGAGACAGAGCGCTCACTACTTTCCCATGTGGGAGATACTGCTCGCGCCACTCGGTCGTGTGGGATCGGACGGCTCCGGACGAGGTTGATAAGGACAAGAAATCATCCAACTTATTCAAAACGTTTTCCCTCACCGAATGCACACCTTTTACCCGCAACGGCCACTATGGGTTAGCCTGGTTGACACACTTTTGTTTGTTTGTGATTTTGCGGTGTTTTTGCTACTTTATTTGTTCTGTTTATATATTTTTACCGGCCTTTGTTATTTTTATCAACTTATGATTATTTTACTATATTATAAAAAATATGTCTGTTTTATTCCAGGTAATACTTTTTATATGCACTTTTGACAGAAATATTTCGTATTAAAAAGGTGCTTACTCATTTCAAAATATCTAATACATTTGAAATTGTTTGAATCTTATATATAAAATGTTCTTCTACTTTTGAATAGGATTTACCTATTTTGAAAAATATTCACCTAGTTCGTAAAAAAATCTTGTATTCAAAAAGAAATTTCTTGTATTTACAAAGAGTATTCACGTATTTCAAAAAATGTCCTTGTAATTATTAAAGTATTCTCACATTTCGAAATATATTCACATAATTTTGGAAAATATTCATTTATTACGTAAAACTGAAAATACAATTTATTTTTATCGATTGAAGAAAGTACTCGTCATATATTAACTAAAGTTCAATGTGTTAAACAATATTCATCATTTATTTAAAATATGTACATTGTGTGTTTCAGAAGGAATGTGTAAATTTATTTTCTAATTGAGTAAGTAAAATAAGTAAGATGAAAATCGCAGAAAATAAAGAAAGAGAAAAATGTGGAAAAAGAACCACAACAAAGAGGGGAATAAACAAAGAGGCAAAGATAATAAAAATAAATTGAGAAAAAATGGAAGGCAAACAAAAACCCCACAAGAAACCAGTCGAACAAAATAAAAGATAATATCATGAACAAAAATCAGGGAGAAACACGAAGAAGAGAACCATGTGTTCAACGAACCTAAAAGTAACCAGCACATTGCATGGGCTTAGCGGGCCATGGCCCTTCTTAGGTGTTCTGTAGGTGAACCCTAGCTAATGCTCGGTACAAGCGATATATATATCATTTGCCGCCCGTAAACACGTCTGGTAAAAGAGTTTCTCAAGAAGGTTGGACGAATGTGTCACACCGCACCCTGAGATCTCCCAACTGTCTATATATATTACTAGCAAATATGCCCGTGCGTTGCAACGGGAGAAAAAAAATCAGATTATATAGATACGATAGAGATAAAAAATCTGAATCAAATGCCAGGATGAGATAAGGATTTTCAATATGTCATTTCACAAACTATGTCTGAGTGACGTTATGATGAGAAGGGACTTTAAAAAGTCATTTCAAAAACTGAAAATGTGATGGTCTCATCATAACTTAATTTCCTAAGGTGCCACAACGAAAAATATTTTTTTGGTTGAGCAAACTACATTGTTGGACCGCTGCCTGAGCTAGACTGATGCATGATGTGTCTCACATTGACCTAGCGTAGCGATGTTTTTCAGAACCAGTAGAACTTTGGTACGAGAATAGTTTTGTACGGAGGTAAAACAGACATTTAGTCATTTCCATATAGTTTGCAAAAACTAACCATAGCAAGATGTGTCAACTTTTTTGGCTCAGCGCCGTAGAGAACACGAGAATCTTTTTTTACCCGATGCGCGAGGGATTAAATAAAATCATAAAACAACCTCTACAGATCCCCTAATAAAACCTCTACCTAAGCGATGGTCTGTTCTGTTCGTTGCTTAAGAACCCTTTTTAATTTTTGTGAACATTTTCTAAAATTTTGTGGACATTGTTTTCAAATTCTCGAATATGTGTTGAATACACGGTCATATTTTACAAATCAAGAATTTCTATTTTATTGTTTTTTAAATCATGCATTTTTTAAATATGCGAACAGTTTTGTTTTTAAATCAAAAACTTTTTATGATTTCTCAAATGTTTTTTGAATTCACAAACATTTTATGATGTATCTATATATTTTCTCAGTACTGGCAACTTTTTTAAAATTTGTTTTTTTGGCACTCCTAGAGTAATTTAAAGAAAGAAAAACAGAAAAATGAGAAAGGAAAACAGAAGAAAAACAGGGGCGTCACTACGGGCCGGCTCATTACCGTCTGGTATATATATATTGCAGAACCCGTGCAAACGGCTTTGGCCTTAGCCACTGCGCTGGCTTCCTGCATGTGTTATACAATTGTATTGGCGATCCTATACAAACCAAATTTGACGGCAATTTTTTTTAAACGAATCGTTTTCTTTACTTACCGGTGGCATGGTGGGTAAATAGGGACAACTTCAGAGGCAATTTATATGACGGGCGATCAGAAACCCAATTCTCTTTATTATTAGGTAAAGATAAAGAGGTAAACATAGAGAGAAAAATAAAAAGTAAAAAATACATGTTTGACCCAAAATTCATACGAAAAGATAGTTATTGGCCAAACTTGGCCTAAAAACGTGGATCTGCCACTGGTTTATTAAGCTAGCAATGCCTACTGTGGCAGTCTGTCTACAAGGTAGAGTAATTTAAAAGTTATATACACCTGATATCAAGTAACCTATGCCGCTAGACTCGTATATAATATTTGATTCCTTCTTGAGTAAATGGGGGCCCCTTCACGATAGGAGGTGCCCCAACTATTCCTTCTAATATCTCGTGAGTATTCATCTCCACATACATCAAAGCTAGACTAGCAAGTAGACCATTGAGCTACACTAGCTTCTATATCCTGAAACATCTCCTGGCTGCAGATGTCGCGGTCTTCCATGGTAGGGCATGCGACAGCCGTGTCGTCGCAGAAGCTGAGCAGCTCATCCAACGTGCACCGGAAGGCGTCGTCTTCATCCTCTGCAGCGCCAGTGCCTTCTTGGACTTTGCCGTCGAGGTTGCCGCGCAAGAACCCCTGCGCCACCACAGCGTCGTGGAGCTCGGGAAAATCTTGAAGCATGTCGGCGGTGAAGAACCCGCCTGGATCCATGCTGCCGTCGTCCACTGCTCCGGGCGGCAACATCGTCTCGCCTTCGTCGGACATTAACCAGCGCCCATACTCGTGAAGCATCCCGGGTTGTTGGACGATCGGCGGTTCCTGGCGGCGTGGGGTTTGGGGACGTGGAGCATCCGGGTGCTGGACGTCGGCGGCCTTCCTTTTCTTGGAACCAGGAGCATTGATTACCTCGTCGTATGTGGTCTCGCTCCTGTGACGAGACACGCAGACCTTGCAGAGCACCAGGTCGTCTTGCTTGTCGTCGGCGTGGAGGCTGTACTCGGCCATGCACCAGCCGATCCTGATCTTCTCTTTCTCTCCCGGCACCCTCTTCATGTAGCTGAGGTTTCGTCTATGGCCTACGAGGTTACCTTGGCTGTCTAGCACGGGGATCCCGCCCTTCTCCGAGTGCCAATAGTAACCCTCGCCGGCGGCGGCCACGGCGCGCTGCCGCCTCCCGCGGCCGCGGCCGCATTTGGTCTTGTGACGACTGGCCGGGGTGAAGAAGTACCACACGCCCCCTTTCCCGTCTCCCTTGTCCGTTCCTTTCGCGTGTTGATACATCTGGACGAGGTCGCCGGGGGCGGCGGAGTAGGCGTCGGCCTCGTGGATGAGGCTGCTGGCGAAGAAGCCGTTCGGTCCGGCGGCGATCCGTGGGCCAAGGTACTCCGTGATGAGCTGGTGTTCTGCTGGGTCGAAGGCGTAGCCGGCGGGAGGAAGGAGCTTGCCGTCGGCCATAGCAGAGCTTGCTAGCTGCTTGCCTTGCCTAGCTGGGTACGTAGCTAGCTTAGGGCGTAGCTTATATGGATAGGAGTTGTATGTATGACCGGCCCTACGTACTATCGAGTACGACCCGAAGATGGAACGCAGCAATCCGAACGTAAAATGGAATGCATGTGAGCGTCTGTTAGATCGTGCGTGTAACCCTAGCTGGCCTGGCTAGCTAGCTGCTTGCCTTGCCTGGGTATGTAGCTACTCCCTCCTTTCGGAAAAGGAGGGACGTTGGAGGGTGAGGCTCTGAGCCCGCCGAGGACTCGGATAGGAGTTGTATTTTTTATTTATTTTTTGCGCGGGGGTAAAAGGATTGTATTACTTAAGAGCACACGAATTCATTCCTACACGGACTAAGGACATTAGCAGGTCAAGAGTGGAGCCAGACCATAGTACTGTTCTCCGTTTGACCCAAGTTTTCTAACACATGACTAACATTATTTTGCTCTCTAGAGATGTGAGTAACACAACACTCTCTTGTACCCATAAGACTCTTTACTTCTGAGACCACCATCGCATGCTGGGAACGATCCGGTCCTTTTGCCTTGATCATCTGCACGGTCTGCATACTATCACACTCCAAGATAATCGGCAACTCCGTCCACTGCAAAGCTAGGCCGAGTCCCTCCATGCACCCGGCCAACTCAGCGCGCAATGGGTCCAGGCATGACAGAAGCGAACGGCATGCAGGGAAACTGATGGCGCCGTCGTGCCCGCGCAAGATCATGTCGGCACCGGCGCTTCCATCCTCGTGTGAGAATGACCCATCCACGTTGAGCTTCGCCCAACCTCGAATAGGAGTTGTATATATGACCGGCCGTACGTATGACCCAAAGAAAGAAGGATTAACCCATGTCTGATCATCACATGAGATGGGGCAGTCATCAATGATGAACATCTTTATGTTGATCATATCTATTATATGATTCACGTTCGACCTTTCGATCTTCAGTATTCCGAGACCACATCTGTACATGCTAGGCTCGTCAAGTTTAACCCAAGTATTCCACGTGTGTAAATTTGGCTTACACCCGTTGTGTGTGAACGTAGAGTCTATCACACCCGATCATCAGGTGGTGTCTCAACATGACAAACTGTAGCAATGGTGCATACTCAGCGAGAACACTTTTACCTTGAAATTTAGTGAAGGGATCATCTTATAATGCTACCGCCGTACTAAGAAAAATAAGATGCATAAGGGATAAACATCACATGCAATCAAAAATATGTGACATGATATGGCCATCATCATCTTGTGCTTTTGATCTCCATCTCCAAAGCATCGTCATGATCTCCATCGTCACCGGCTCGACACCTTGATCTCCATTGTTGCATCATGGTCATCTCGCCAACTATTGCTTCTACGACTACTGCTAACTCATAGCGATAAAGTAAAGCAATTACATGGTGTTTGCATTTCATACAATAAAGAGACAACCATAAGGCTCTTGCCGGTTGCCAATAGATTACAAAACGTGATCATCTCATACAATAACATATATCACATCACGTCTTGACCATATTACATCACAACATTCCCTGCAAAAACAAGTTAGACGTCCTCTACTTTGTTGTTGCAAGTTTTACGTGGCTGCTATGGGCTTCTAGCAAGAAGCGTTCTTACCTACAGCAGAAAACCACAACGGTGATTTATCAAGTTTGCTGACCTTCAACAAGGACCGACCGCAGTCAAATTCGATTCAACTAAAGCAGGAGAAACAGACACCTGCCAGCCACCTTTATGCAAAACTAGTTGCATGTCTGTCAGTGGAACCGCTAGATCTCTTGTTCCTTTTCCTCCCAGATTTTTTCTTTATGATTACATAATTTTCCTTGTTTTCGGCGGGGTTTTTTTGTCTGGTTTCTTCTATTTTTTTCATTCATTTTTTCTTGATTTTATTTTTTTAGTTTTGCGTTTTCTTTTTCCTCCTTTTCTTGTTTTCCTTTTTTTTACATTTTTTCGTACCTTATTTTTCTTTTCATTTATTTTCCTTTTTCATTTAGAAAATAAACATTACACATGACTTTTTTATAACATAATTTACATATGTTGAACTCATGATGAATGCTTTATAACACAAAATAAATATTTCTTTTACATATGATGGCTATTTTCTTAAATGCAGATAATATTTTCAAGTGTATTTTCTGTTTTACTTCATATATGATTTTTTTCAAAATTATGTGGATATCTTTTTTAAATCATGGTCACTTTAATAATTATATGAACATTTCCTAAATATATGAACACTATTTGTAAATTCATTAAATTTCTTTTCTAAATAAATTATTTTTTAGAAAATAATATTTTCTAAATAGTTTAATTGTTTTTAATAGTACAAAAACATTTTATTTAGAAAATTCAAATGCTTTTTCAGTTGTATTAGATATTCTCAAATGAGTTAGCAATTTTCTATTACGACAAACTATTTTGTCGAATGTGCAAAAATAAAAATTGAACAAAATTATTTAGAAATATTTTACATATATTATGATAAAATAAAAATAAGAGGAGAAAAAGGAAAACAACCAAGTAAAAATATATAAAAAGAACAAAAAAGGGCAAAAACACCATAAAGTCACAACAAAATTTGCCAGGATAACCCACTGTGGAGATCTCCCCGCTGTGTGGGTGTTGTGGGTGAAAGGTGAGCGTTCGGTGAGGGACATGAGGCATGGTAGCAGAGGGATGGGCGTAGCTAGGAAAGGTAGTGACTGTGTTGCATGCCATACGTGATGGATGGCACTGTCCAGGTCGAGAACCCTCTAACTAAGATTATTAACTCTAGAAAAAATCTAATCAAGATTATTTGCAACATGGACATATATGCACGGGCAATCAGATGAAAGGAAAATGTGGCACATTAGCCAGCGTAGATCCGACTTATTTTTCACGGGCTAGCGGAGTCAGAACCGGCTTGGAAAGGCCTTCATGAAGTAGCCATACTATTTTAATGAAATAACTAATTGATATTGCTTCTTTTTTTGATGCATTTTAAATGGTATAACTAATTAATATCAAGCATGTTTTCCATCCCGGATGTTGCACATGTGCATGTCTTGTACATCTAGCAGTGGGCTCATGAAATTGTGTTGCTGCTAGATTTCTTTGAACTGAAGGGTTCGTGTCGAACACGAACATGCACATCAAGAGGTTTCCTTGACAAGGCTATCAAATCGGTTTTGGAACTTGTGGCAAATTAAGGAGGTCAGGAGCCGGTTATAAGATACCTCCCCGAAGATGGCGGTCGTACGGTGATTTCATTAGTAAGGGGTTGCTTGCCGGCTGGGCAAGTCGGCTAGCAGTGATGCTAAATCTCACTAGTCAGCCTACGTTAGCTAGATCCTGGATCAATTGCAGAGGCACAACGACCTCATTGGGAGTATTTCTTGTTAGGCTTGATTTACTCCACATAAACGCATTGTTTAGTGTTTTCATATTTTATTTTGTAGACGGCACCTTCTCGTCCAGTTTTGAACTTAGCTTTGAAATCAATCCTGAATGAAGCAAACTTTATTATCTGGTATAAAAAATTAAGAATTCTTCTCAGGAACAATAAAAGAACATGTTCTAGAGGATCCACTTCCAGAGGAACATACAAAATAAATGCGCTACAGTTGGGCGATTGATATATATCATTTGTACTGAGCGTTAGCTAGCGCTCGCGAGTAGAACACCTTAGAAGGGTCATGACCTGTAAGCGCACACGATGGGGTGGTTTCCTTTCCAGTTAATGCAACATGTGTCTCTTTTCTTGGTTTTACCCCTTTTTTTTGCTGCTGGTTTTATCTTTTCTTGTTTTGTGAGGTTTTTCTGTCTTATTTCTTTTGTTTTCTATTTCATTTTTTACTTGATTTATTTCTCTTATTTTCTCCTTTTTCCTATTTCCCCTATTTCTTGTTTTTTTCACTTATTCTCTTTCTCTGTTTTTCTTTTGATTTTACTTTATTTTCTTTTCTGATTTAGAAATCAACACTACACATGAAATTTTAAATTGCAAGATATTTAATATATGATGACCATTTTTAACACACAATTTACTTTTTTTATAAATTAAATATATTTTATTAACTATGAGATAAAAAAATTAGGCATATTTTTATTTTATGTGATACATGATTTTTATTTTCTTAATACAAGAATATATTTTTAAAATTAAATGAATATTTTCCTAAATAGGTCATGAATCATTTTTGAATGTAAATGAACATTTTATTCAGAATAGTCCAACACTTTTTAAATTTTTTTACATACTATATTGAAATGAGTGAGCACTTTTTTTTACCAGAGGTACTTTTTTTCAAATGAGCCAAATGAAACTGTGATCCAGAATAGTTTAGATTTTCTTATATAAAAAAACACGAGAGGATAAAAATAAAACAATCGAGTAAAAATGAATAAAAAGAACAAAAAAGCAGGAAAAGCACTGCAAAATCAGAAGAAAAAAATTGCGTGAACTAGCATGACCCACAGTGGAGGCATTGCGGGTGAATGGTGAGCATTCGGCAAGGGTCAAGAGAGATGATAGCGAAGATATGGGTGTACGTAGGAAATGTAGTGGCCGTATCGCTTGCTATAGCAAAGTCCTATTCTACTCGCGAGCTCAAATGAGCTCCAGATGAACTGTATATTTGAAAAGAAATATAAGAACATATTCAAAAAAATTGAAATTGTTTTGTGGGAAACATTGGCAAAATTTCTAGATGCCTGCAAATTTTCGTCATGATAGAACATTGTGGAAGTCGTGGCGAAAATAACAAAATTCGCACTACAAAATGCTTTTTGAAATATCACTTTTGGAGCATTGATTTTTTTTCGTGACTTCCACAAATGTTCTTTCATGATGAAATTTTACAAGCATCAAGAATTTATTAATTTTTTCAATTTTTTTAAGAATTTACTGTTCATCTAAGCTTTGAGCTCGGGCTGAGAACCATTACGTCCTTGCTATAGGTGACACATAGCACCATCCATACCAAGAACTATCTAATTAAGGTTATTAACTATAGAAAAGTTCTAATCAAGATAATTTTCAACATGGACATATATTCATTGGCAATCAGATATAAATCAGGACCATAGAAATTGAAACACTACTCATCCCTCATGACACATGTGTTGAGATTCGTATTGACACATGTCACGCGCTCGCTGTAGTCTCATGTTTGCCTGCGTGCGACCCGGCCGTACCAATTTTTTTTCCGAACAAGAGGTGCGGCAAGAGGCAGCGTCAACAATGTACAATTCAGACTCGATTTATGAACTCAGTACAACCGTAGACTATCAATTACTGTTTTCCCTACTTTACATACTTTTTAGCTCCCACGCAGTGCATGTGAGTATCACGATGTGATTTTTAAACTATGCTAACAAGAAGTCAAAAAAAACTGGTATTTAATAATTCTTGGAAGGTGCAATCCATGCGGGTGTAGAAACAAATTGTGTTCCTAGCCAGAGAAGACCTTTGCTCCCACGAACAAATGAAGTGGATGGTTAGTGGGAGAAGTGAACAGGTTGTGGATGCAAATGTGATGCAACGCTAGGCATAGATAGGAGCATGTGTTGAGTAAAGGGTTGCAAGGTGGAGTCGACGACAACGCAATGCAAAGCCGGATAGGGAAAGAAGCAAGTGATGAGTTATGAGATGTGAGGCAATTTCTGACACTATATGCGAGAATACAAACATATTTTACCGGGGTTAGGGATTGTATTTTGTGTTTTTTCAAGTAAGAAAAATGTTGGTATTGTTTAAATGATGTCATAGCATGGATATTAAAAATTCAAATGGTTCATAAACCAGACATCTTAGTCAAAAGGTTTAAGGATTTACCGAATTAGAAGGTAAGGATTAAATGCATAAATAATGTACAAGAGAGAATGGTGGAGGGAAAAAGATCTTTTACTTACTCTCTCAAGAAAAATACTACTTCTCTCTTCCATCCATATCAGAAGGGCATGAATAACTCTGAAAGCATCTTATAGACTAGTGATCCCCCTTACAAACGCAAACACCAAACATAAACTCACACTAGTCTGACGCCGCTGCTTACATGTGGTACCAGACATCATTTTTTCTATGACGGTGACGGTCACTAACAATTACGATGATGCATTTGACCGATCAACGATTCTGACATATGGACCCAAATGAAATGCTGACATGGCTACTGCCAAGTGGGTCCAAACTTGGGTGATGTGTCTTCTTACATGTCGGTACAATGCCATACACCGGTGACGGCATGCAAAACTCTCACAATTTGGAGATGCAACCAATTTGTTACATATTGCAATTGGCGGGCATATTTGAAAAAATCATCATTTTAACAATTTTTATATGAACTAGTGCGAAATTTCAATTTCAATGCCAATTCTGCTATTGCAACCATGATTAAATGGCAAACAATTATCACATAGACTTTCCGAAACATCTATACCACTATAAAAAGACACAAAAGGGCATATCCAATTAATCTCGGCCATCAAATCATGTCAATCCAATGACCTAGACTGCTTCAATGTCGAACACTCAACACGTTTAGCGTGCAGTTAATTTCATGTCAAATATAGTGCTAATCACAAAAGAACAGACAAACAATATCCTACTTAATATGCGCATGCATTTAATTCTAAATATACTAAACCTAGCTAGGTTTGATTTATCTGGTTTTTTGACTTTTTCTATCTGTCAAAAACCAGCCAATGGAAGGCCGCCACGCTAATTATTGGGGTATCTGGCGGGGTACGTTTCGAGTGGTCTAGCGATTTTTGTGGTGATTGGCGACATTCTCTTTGTCCTGCCGTCATGTTGTGCATGTGCAGGTTGACCAGTTCTATTGCCGTGTGCGAATTTTTTCTTTTTGAAAAGGAGGATGACCCCCGACCTATGCATCTGAGCGATGCATACGGCCATTTTATTGATTATTCTCGAGGACCTTACAAAGTATAACAACAATATGCCTGAATTCGCCATCTTGGCAGCATCTGCCACTACTCCTATCCAAATGATGAAGGGGTGCAAGCTGGGCCACACACCCATACCTCTCACCTAAGCCTAACATCTAAAGCCGGAGGCCCTGACCGAGCCATCTGCCGGGTCCGGGGCTCAAATCGGTCTGACGCACTCACATGTGTCGTCGCCGCCATCTTCTCCATCTTCAGAGCAGACTGGGGTGACAACCTTGGCAGGTCCTCCACAATTGACGCCACCACGACGCCAAACGACGACCTCCACCTACGCGAGCCTTGGCAGGTCCTCCGCCATTGACGCCACCACGACGCCAGCCGACGACCTCTACCTACGCAAGTCCATCTCCAAGCAAAGGTCATAAATCCATGCTAGGAAAGAGCCGCACCACTGCCGCCGCCCACCACCCACAAGCGCCACCCAACCCCAAGGTTTCCAAAGCGGCGCCTTCAAGAAGGGAACGGCGCCGTGAACGCAGCCGCCGCCCAATAGAGTTCGGGCTTTCGCCCGGGAGACCTAGGGGAAGGTGAAGTGAGGAGATCAGTCCATACCGACGCCTTCAAGGAGGAAAACTGCGCCCTCAGGCGTCGCTGTCGGCGCGGCCGGTCATGGTCGGCTAGGGATTTCGCCCGAACTAGATCTCCGCCACCAGCAGCACCTCCTGTACAGGACCGGCGACCGAGAGGAAGCGCGGCCCGACCAGACTGGCCCGCACACCGAACAAGGAAGGAAGGGAGGCCCCAGTTAATTTCATGCCAAATATAGTGCTAATCACAAAAAACACGCAAATAATATCCTACTTAATATCCACATGCATTTAGTTCTAAATATACTAAACCTAGGTAGGTTTGATTTATCTGGTTTTTTCGACTTTTTTTATCAGTCAAAAACCAGCCAATGGAAGGCCGCCACACTAATTATTGAGGCATCTGGTGGGGTACGTTTCGGGTGGTCAAGTGATTTTTGTGGTGATGGGCGACATTCTCTTTGTCCTGCCGTCATGTTGTGCATGTGCAGGTTGACCAGTTTTTGCCGTGTGGGAATTGGATGGACGTTTCCGGAGATTTCCTGCTATGCATGCGTTTGCCATGGGCCTCCTTGTGTTTTCCAATTCTACCGTTGCCACGTTGATGTTTGGGTTCTTGTGCTCACGGAAGATGGGCACGTACGCATGTTCCAGAAACTACGGCGGCGTCGTTGTTCCCGCATTTTCTGGAGGCGCCGGTGATGCGCAGTGTATTCTCCAATAAAACCTTCCCTCCGCATGCATCTCCTGATCGGACGAGACTTTCCTGCTCCCCTCCCGTGTGCCCATCCGTGCTCCCGCATACGTGGCTTGATTTGATTGGAATAAAATAAGACCCGGCCCCACCCCTTAAAATCAGGGGGGGAGATGATTAGATGAGAAAAAAAAAGACAGCCGTTGGATGAGGTGGGAGCACGGATGGGAGCACGAAAAGGGAGCAGGCAAGCCGGATCCCTCCTGATCCAGGCTGCGAGCCTGCGATCGCGCCCGTCCTCCCCGCAAAAGAATCGATGCCTGCCACCGCAATCGGCCATCAGGACGCTGGCAGCTACATCCTTGCTGCCCTCTACCGCTCGCGCCATGGGCGTCGATCCAGCTAGGGCGCAGTCGCGGCTGATGTCGCCATCACCGACTGGCGGGACCATCCCCGAGCGCCTCCTATCGAAGGATCCGGTGTCCCTGTCTGGTGTCGGGGGGGCCGCCATGGCGGCCTCGAGTGCTTGGTGCCGGTGGTGTCGTCGAGCCAAGTGTGTCGGAGCGCGGCAACGATGGCGCGGTGGTGCTCGGCGGAGTTGAGGGCGAGCTAGCGCGCGAGCAGCTCCTCGAGGCCCCGTGATCATCTCGGCCATGCTCTCCCGGAACCGGAAGTCCTCCTTCGAGTCCCTCACCTCCTTCACCACCACGAGGCTCTCCTGCAGCCAGCGCCGCCGCCTCGCGGATCGCCTCTACCGCATGGTGGTCACCACCGGGGCCTTCTCGTCCGCTGGCCTTCTCCCCTTCAGCCCGCCGCTCGGCTTCACGTGTGGTCCGCCGTCGCTACCGCACCCTGGCCATCGGTTGCTGCCTGAGGTCCTCCTCCCCGTCGACCTTCTTTGCGGCACCTGGCACTTGGGGATCAGTTCTGTGGTGCTCGCTCAGGAGCCCGACGGTTGCATCGTACAACACTGCAGCGAGAGGGTGTCACACTTCTTACTCTAGCTAGATCTCCTTTCTCTGATTGTGTTGCACTTGCTGTACAGTAGGGAGCGTGGCTGGGGGAGAATGTGGAGTGAGTTGCTGTGCCATGCCTGCACGTGCACTTTTAGTGCGGAAGTTTGCCGCAGGTAGCAGTCGACACAAGCAGCAGTTAAGAAGAGCAAGCGGCGTCGCGGCCCACCAAGACAGAGGCATGCCGAACACTGTCGAGCACAAGATGAACATGTACAGCTGTGAATTATTTTGCTACATTGACCATTGTTTTGTTGCGGCTATAAATTGGAGTTCAGACGATATCTTTCTCTTCTTCATGTTTCTTTTTTTACGTTGCTACTTCTATGTCTCCACCTAGAGTACAAGCACAATACACATTTGCAGAGTAGAACTTCTGCTTTCATCTCAAATTTTAGCTGTTTATCACCATAAATCATTGATAGAGCACCCTTTTGCACTAGAAAACACGGCAATCTCTTGCAAAATTGATGAACCGTATACATGAAAATACTATTCCTTATTTCTAGGGTCACTACCTGCACCGGATGTGTTGCTCACTCTTCTGCTACCGTCATAATAGTTGAATAATCCCCAGATAACCTTCATGGGATGTTAGTTTTGCTTATTTCAGTCCAAAGTATTGGTGAAAACTGTCATATGTGGTCCAGAGGTATAATTGTATATTTCCTATTTGGTACTCCCCCCGTTCCTAAAATGTAGAGTCTTTTTAGAGATTTCAATATGGACTACTAGATTTTAGAGTGTAGATTCACTCATGTAGTCCATACTGAAATATCTAAAAAGAAATATTTAGGAACGGAGGGAGGAGTATAGCATGTTGGCATAGCCAGCCAAATGATCATCAAATACAAGTTGTTTAAGGTCACAACAGTTATTTGGGGTCATTAAAGAGGTAGTAGTAGATCTTCCATCGTGGAATTTTGTAGTAAAATGCTTTTTAATGAGAAATGTAGCTATAATAGAATTGTTATCCAATGTATTGATTTTTCCACATTCTGGATTACAATGTGGAATTATAAGCTAGCTAGAGTTATGACACATTGAGGAGCCTACTCTGGGGTGTAGAAGTCTAAAAGACCTAAAAGATGGGTCTCTCTTTGTATTTTTCTGAAAGTAATTCCAACATGAGATTTTTTTTTAATTGTCTTGCAAACCAAAAGAAGCTGATATTTTCTAGCAGTATTTTGAAGAAGTGGTGTGAACTGTGAAGTCTAAAGCAAACATGAATGTAGTTGTTAAGTAGGGTTGGTACCTTGAAAATCTTTGAAGGAGATTAGGAGAGTCTGAATCATGGGTGATGTAGTAGGTTTCCCTAGCAGCAGTTACCTGGTATCTTGAACAGAAGAATGAACCAGAGGTACACGTTAAGAGTTGTTTCACTTCAGCTTTTCTATAATTGTATAGTTGATAGTTTTCTTTAGGCTACATGGCATATTTTTTGTGCTTCTAAGGCATCAAAAGACTGAGATCTAATTATCGGAACCGGCAATGCTGTGCACCACTTTGTCTCCTGGAACAGCCCATTTTCTACCACCATTGCCAATATGGCTGATGCACATACTCACCGCTGCTTCCCCGTTCCTCGCAGGCCGTCGGAAAAATCACGTGTCTTCCTGGTCCTTTGCTCGCAGGCCATTTAGCACTTCATCATCGACACCAGCCCTACAGGGAGCTCCACAAGAGTGAAGTACACTAGAAGTGAATGTACCGTGTTTAATTTTATTAAAAATGTATCAACATGTGCTTAGTATTCCCTAATATGTACTCCCTCCGTTCCAAATTACTCGTAGTGAACTAAAACAACGACGAGTAATTTGAAACGGAGGGAGTATCACACATAGTGAAGATAAATGTCTCCTTTTCGGTTTGCTTCTAATTAAGTATGACTTCTTCTATTGTGATTACAACCTTCTTCACGTTTTCAAAAAAACAACCTTATTCACGTAGTTAATTATTTCACTTTAAAATGAAATTCACTATATACAACAAATGCATCATGTGTAAACACAACGTATTGATAGGGCGCGTAGATATAATTCTATGTAAACTAATATCTTGTCACAAAATAATAAACAATTATTTCAATATAAAAAAATACAAATGTGCCTTATCGACAGCCCCGGCGTGCCGCCGCGTGGGGAAGGCTAGTATACTTCCAAATTAACATGCATCGCACGTACACATTGACTAGTTATAATAATAAACCATGGGAATGAGGCACACAATAAATTAGGCACATGGCCGAGTTTCATGACCATCAAACAATGCACTAGTATGATGGGGTTTGTTTGCTCAGCTGTAGACATGGGATTCTGGCAGCGCAATCGTGGCGATGTACTTAAGCATTCCATCAAGATCATTAAGCCTCTTTCCATTGCTAAAGTTTCTCTTCCTTGACAATCTTGATGACTTCAATTTTTTCCTGCTGGTCTACAGGGAAGTGTTGATAGATTCAAGATGATTATGCAGATCTAATGGGGCCATTTTCAGGCATTTAATTTCATCCGGCTGCTCTGGCAGAGCCTTCTTGACACCTTCTAGTATGTTTTTGCTGGTGTACAAGGGTACGTAATCTTCACAGGTTGAAGTTCATGCTACGCAATTACGCATATGGCAGGACATGCTTCACGTTCTTGCTACTGCTCTGCCAGGTCCATCTTGACAACTTCAAGTTCTAGTTGTTGCTCTGCCAGGGCCTTCTTAACAGCTCCAAGTTCTATTTTCTGCTCTGCTAGGGCCTTCTTCATAGCATCAAGTTCCTACTGCTGCATTGCCAGGGTGTGCTCGACTGCTTCTGTTGCTTCATGATGCACCGCTAGGACATTGTTGATAGCTTCAGGCTGTTGTTTGTGCACCCCGATACTTGCAAGAAGGTCATCATTTGAGAAACCTTACTTTCCCTACAAAATAATATATACGGAGGTTACAAGATATGGATGAATTCTAAAATATATATGCACATGCTGAAATACACAGTGGTAGGGTAAAAAAAGATAATTACATGTAAATTTTACAAAATAAGTGAACATGTTTTTTATAAATAAATGAGTATTTTTATAAATAAAATGGATATTTTTCTAGATAGTTCATGAATCATTTTTGAAAGTACAACAATATTCTATTTGGAATAGTCAAACACTTTTAAAAGTTTATTACATATTTTTAAATGAGTGGGCAATCCTTTTTTACCTGAACTGTTTTTTTTCAAATGTGCAAAATGATAATTTGATGCAGAATAGTTTAGATTTTTTATATATATTAAATAAACACATGAGGAGGAAAAGAAAACAACAAAGTAAAAATGAATAAAAAGAACAAATAAAGCAGCAAAAAATGAATATATGGAGAAAAATGAAGAAATTAATCAATTAAGCAGCTGCACACTAATTAATTGCTTGTTCACACTAGTAGAAAACGACCCATTTGTCCCGGTTCCAGAGGCCCTTTAGCCCCGGTTCTGGAACCGGGACAAAAGGGTTGAGACTAAAGCCCGACCCCTTTAGTCCCGGTTCACTTACGAACCCGGACAGAAGGGGCTTCACGTGGCCGCTGCGGGGCGCCCAGGCAGGAGAACCTTTAGTCCCAGTTGGTAATACCAACCGGGACCAAAAGGTCTCCACGCGTCAGTAGCTGACAGGAGCTGGTAATTTTTTGAAATGGGGGGGGGGGGTTAGGGGTTTTGGAGGGTTAATTTAGGGGTTTCATATTGTGTTAGCTAGCTAATAGAGAGATGTGTCCTCTCTTATCTTCGTGCTTGGTCCACGCTAACTACTATACATATAGAGAGAAGTGTCCTCTCTTATGCTACTATAATTTTGTGGAATGCAACAGAGATGAAAACATTTCTACTTAATTAAACATCTCATTGCATAACAGCTTCACTTATAGTACATAACAACTTGACATTGCTTAAACAACTGCAGTACATAACAGGTTCAGCATACTAAACATAAACACTGACACTTATCTAACTGACACTCAACACATTTCTTCATTTTTGCATCTCCTTCCTCTTCTTGATGCGGTCAGAGTGGCGAATGCCGATGCGGATGTAGGTCTCCGCCTCAATTGGCATGCTCATGTCACCGAGCTACGTGATCCCTGGTGCTACCATGTACAGGTCGTCGTCGGCAGGCAGCTGCAGCTGCTGCGCCACCTCCCCCTCGCTGTCGTCCTCCACCTCCACCACTAGCTGCTCCTGCTCGCTGTCGTCCTCCACCTCCACCACCACGTCTGCACCTGGCTCCACACCCCCCTCGCTGGATCTTCCTCCTCCTCCTTCTCCTCCTCCTCCTCCTCATCTTCACTGCTCTCTCCCTCGCTGTCAAAGTGGATAATCACCTACTTCACTGCAACTGGTACAGCGAACACGACGTCGACGAGACCTTCCACTGGAGCTGGAGGGGCGCGACGGCAGGAGCGGTACACGTACCACCTAGCACACTGACGCAGATCTGGTGAGTTTTCCGCTTCATTCATAGCCCAAAGGAAAACATCGACAAGAGGAATTCCACGGCTGCCGGGGAACATCGTCTTCTTCTCAGCATCCGTAGCCACAGCGATGAGGCCCCTAGCATGGTCAAAGCACATCTGCAAGCTGGGAAACCTATTGCATATCTCCTCTATGTCCACCCTTTTCTCTGAATCTCCCTTGCAGAATTTGCTGACAGTCTCCTCCCATCGATCTTGAGCACTGCGAAAAGCTCTTGCAGAAGGCCTCTTCTTAGACGCCATGGCCAGCGTCGAGAAGCGATGGGAGTGGCCGGATGAGTTGCTTATCCCCTGAATCAAGCCCAATTGATCAAAATGGTATTTAATCTTATGTAGAACAATAAAAGCACAAAGAATTATTGGGTAACAAATGAATTGTGACAAATGATTATAAACAACGTTAGTCAGAAATATAACACGAGCCACGTGATACTGACAAACTTGCCACTTAAGTGAAGTGTGACATATGATTATAAGTGACATTGGTCAAATATATAATCAACACATCACGTGCCAACTTACTTAGTAGCCATGGTTGTTGGTATTTTTGACTTTGTAGAGCATGTAACATCACAAGGTATCAACTCCATTTTTCTTGTTACATTCACAGCAACCATTTAAATGTCACACACACGTACATCTTTTTCATCTCACACACGTGCACCTTTTCCATTGCACAACTGTAAAAGTTCTTCAACTAATAGCCTTAGATACACATCAATGTCGTTGTCGGGTTGCTTAGGGCCTTGGATGAGCACTGGCATCATAATGAACTTCTGCTTCATGCACAGCCAAGGAGGAAGGTTATACATATATAGAGTCACGGGCCAGGTACTATGATTGCTACTCTGCTCCCCAAAAGTTTTAATGCCATCCGTGCTTAAACCAAACCATACGTTCCTTGCGTCACCTGCAAAGTTTCTCCACTATGACCCATCAGCGGGTGCTCTCAACTTCCCGTCTTTCCTACGGTCCTCTTTGTGCCATCGCATCCACTTGGCATGCTCTTTGTTTCTGAACAGACATTTCAACCGTGGTATTATAGGAGCATACCGCATCACCTTGGTAGGAACCCTCTTCCTGGGGCGCTCGCCGTCAACATCAACAGGGTCATCTCGTCTGATCTTATACCGCAATGCACCGCATACCGGGCATGTGTTCAAATCCTCGTACGCACCGCGGTAGAGCATGCGGTTATTAGGGCATGCATGTATCTTCTGCACCTCTAGTCCTAGAGGGCATACAACCTTCTTTGCTCTGTACGTACTGTCGGGCAATTCGTTATCCTTTGGAAGCTTCTTTGCAATATTTTCAGTAGCTTCTCAAATCCGTTGTCAGATACACCATTGTCTACCTTCCATTGCAGCAATTCCAGTGTGGTACCGAGCTTTTTGTTGCCATCTTCGTGGGGTACAACCCTTTTTTGTGATCCTCTAACATGCAATCAAACTTCAACTTCTCCTTTTCACTTTCGCATTGTCTTTTGTCATCAACAATGACCCGGTGAAGATCATCACCGGGCACATCGTCTGGTTCCTCCTCGTCTTTAGCTTCCCCCGTTGCAGCATCACCGTATTCATGGGGCACATAGTTGTCATCATCCTCTTCTTCTTCTTGTCTTCCGTCATAACCTCTCTTTCTCCGTGCTTGGTCCAAACATTATAGTGTGGCATGAAACCCTTCTCAAGCATGTGGATGTGAAGGGTTTTCCAGTTAGAATAAGACTTCGTATTCTCACAAATAGGGCATGGACAACACATAAAACCATTCTGCTTGTTTGCCTCAACCACTTCGAGAAAATAATGCACACCCTTAATGTACTCGAAGGTGCATCTGTCACCGTACATCCATTGCCGGTTCATTTGCGTGCATTATATAAAGTTAAGTGTGGCAAAAACCATTACAGAACAACATGAATAGAGAAGTGACCAAATTAATAGAAGTTCATCATCAAACTAAAACCAAATTAATAGAACATCATTTTTTTCTTTTAGAAAGAAGATAACAACAAGAGGCTCACCACGGTGGTGCCGGCGATGAGATCGGCGCGGGTAATCGACGGCGGTGAGGATGGCGATGGGACAGGATGGACCGCCAAACCTAGACAAATCTTGAGGAAAATGGAGTTTCGACACGGAGCTTCGGGAGTAGAAAGCTTAGGCGTGGCTCGGGCATTTTATCGAACACCTCATGTGCATAGGAGGTGAGCTAGAGCACCACAAAGCTCTCCCACGGCCGACCAAAAGAAATAGAGCAGTGCACTGCTCTGCTCGCGGGCGGGGGTATATATAGTCCTCTCTTTAGTCCCGGTTTGTGACTAAAACCGGGACTAAAGGACCACATTTGGTCCCGGTTCCAGTCACAAACCGGGACTAAAGGTTGTGGGCCGGGAGCGAGGCTCATTGGTCCATTTCGTGTCTGGTGGAACCGGGACCAAAGGGGTCAGACGAACCGGGATCAATGGCCCGCGAGGCCCGGCCGGCCGCCTGGCCTCACGAACCGGGACTAATGCGGCCATTGGTCCCGGTTCGTAGGAGAACTAGGATTAATGCCCTCTTTAGGCCTGGACCTGTTAGATAATAACGAGAAATAAATAAGACAAACAGACACAGATTTTTACGTGGAAACCCTTGCGGGAGAAAATCACGGACGCACGAAGGCGCAATCACTATGATGGAGGAGTATTACAAGCACGAGACGACAGGCCGTCTGAGGCGCGACTACATGGGGTATATAAGAGGGCAATACATGAGAGTCCTTGGAGGACAAGTAAACGAGTTGTACTCGTACACCTCGACGTCAACGCAAAGGCCTACACCGGTTGTACTACGTCTAGTCCAACATATTATAATTTGGATCACAATTTAACAATCTCCACCTTGATCCAAATTCCCTCAAGTAGTCGAAGAAAGTAGATAACTCCATCCAAATCAGCATAAACACCTTGTGCGTCAAAGTCCATAGGACTAACGAGAAATACCAACTGAGCCTGAGCAAAGCTCAAACTTATTGGTCGGAACTGGCTTTGTCATCATATCAGCAGGATTATCATGAGTACTTATCTTTCATACCTTCAAATCACCTTCAGCAACAACATCTCGAATATAGTGATATCTGACATCAATGTGCTTTGTTCTCTCATGGTACATTGGATTTTTGGTAAGATATATAGCACTTTGACTGTCACTAAATATGGTAGGGCAAGATGAATCTCCACAAAGCTCAGTGTACAAACCTTTCAACTAGATAGCTTCTTTGCATGCCTCGGAAATAGCCATGTACTCGGCATCAGTAGTGGAACAAGCCACAATAGACTGCAAAGTTGCTCTCCAACTCACAGCACAACCACCAATGGTGAAAACATAAACTGTGAGCGATCTTCTCTTATCCAAATCACCAGCAAAATCAGAATCAACAAAACCAACAAGTCCATCTCCAGTTTTCCCAAACCTTAAGTAAGCATTAGAAGTACCACGCAGGTATCTGAAAATCCACTGAACTGCTTTCCAATGCTCTTTTCCAGGATTAGCCATGTATCTACTGACAACACTCAATGCATATGATAAATCCGGACGAGAACAAACCATGGCATACATAAGTGAACCAACTGCACTCGAATAGGGAACTCTAGACATGTACTCAGTATCTGCATCTGACTTAGGACATAAAGCTGATGATAATTTGAAGTGTGCAGCTAATGGTGTACTCACCGGCTTGGCATTATGCATATTAAAACGACGAAGAACTTTATCAATATATCCCTTCTGACTTAGATATACTTTTCCAGACGGTCTATCCCTGGATATTTCCATGCCAAGAATTTTCTTTGCTGCACCCAAATCCTTCATCTCAAATTCATTACTCAATTGCTTCTTTAGTTCATCAATCTTTGACATACTCTTTGCAGCAATAAGCATATCATCAACATAAAGGAGCAAATAAATAGTTGAACCATTGACAGTTTTCAAATAAACACAACTATCATAATTAGACCTTTTGAAACCTTGATAGAGCATAAAGGTGTCAAATCTCTTGTACCACTGTCTAGGGGATTGCTTCAATCCATAAAGCGATTTCTTTAACTTACATACAAGATTTTCTTTTCCAGGAATAACAAAACCTTTAGGTTGTTCCATATAAATATCCTCTTCTAATTCTCCATGTAAAAATGCAGTTTTAACATCCAATTGTTCAAGCTCAAGATCATGCATGGCAACAATACTGAGTAAAGTGCGAATAGAGCTATGCTTCACAACAGGAGAAAAGACTTCGTTATAGTCAATACCTGGAATCTGGACATAACCTTTAGCAACTAACCTTGCTTATATCTTGTCTCATCATTAGGAGAAACACCTTCTTTCCTCTTGAAAACCCACTTGCAACGAATAGGTTTCTTCTCTCTAGGCAATTTTACTAAATCCCAAGTGCCATTCTTTTCAAGTGATTCCATCTCATCATGCATAGCGGTCATCCACTTATTACTATCACCAGAAATAATAACCTCAGAATATGAAGAAGGCTCAGCATTACCTTCAATTTCTTCTGCAACAGATAAAGCAAAAGAAACAATATTGCACTCTTCAATTAACCTGTCAGGTTTATTAATACCCCGCCAAACTCTGTCACGTGCAAGATTCCAACTGGGTGGAATAATAGGCTGATTTGGAGTGGGAGTGACATGTTCATCGTCAACGACGGGTTCATCATGTGCATCAACAATTTCATTACCAGATGTATCACCTGTTTCAATAACATGCTCCACCTGAATAGTAGGCTGCTAAATAGTAGGCTGCTGTTCACTCTCAACAGGAACGTTAGTGGATGGAACATCGCATAACATAGCAGATTCATTGAAAATAACATTTCTGCTAATAACAACCTTCTAGGTTTTAGGATTCCACAATTTATAACCTTTAACACCAGACTTATAACCAAGAAAGATGCACTTAACAGCCCTAGGCTCCAACTTTCCATTATCAACATGAGCATAAGCAGTGCAACCAAAAACTCTCAACTGTGAATAATCAGCAGGTGAACCAGACCATACCTCAATTGAAGTTTTCTTATTAAGAGCAATAGATGGTGAACGATTAATGAGATAAAAAGCAGTGGAAGCGGCCTCAGCCCAAAAACGCCTATGCAAACCTGCATTGGACAACATGCAACGGGCTCTGGAAATAATGGTCCTGTTCATACACTCAGCAACACCATTTTTTTGAGGAGTATAAGGAATGGTGTAATGTCTAACAATGCCTTCAGACTTGCAATAATTCTTAAATTGCTTAGAACAGAATTCTATACCATTATCAGAACGAAGTATCTTTACCTTCCTTTCAGTTTGTCTTTCAATCATAATCTTCCACTGCTTAAAAGTTGAGAATGCTTCATATTTATGCTTCAAGAAATAAGGCCAAACTTTTCTCGAATAATCATCAATAATAGTCAGCATGTAACTAGCACCACCTAGTGACTTCTTGCGAGATGGTCCCCATAAATCAGAATGAACATAATCAAGAATACCTTCAGTTGTATGGGTCGAAGTATTGAACTTCACCCTCTTGTGCTTGCCGAAGATACAATGCTCACAAAATTTCAATTTACCAGGTTCATATCCATCAAGAAGACATCTCTTATTTAACTCTGCTAAACCAAGTTCACTCATATGTCCAAAATGCATATGCCAAAGGTTAGCAGCATCACAATCAGAATTCTTTGAAATAACTGGAGTAGCGTTACCTGAAACGATAGAACCTCGATGGTAATAAAGACCATTGGTCGAACTTAAGTCACCTTTCATCACAAGAAGGGAACCTTTGGTGACTTTCAAAACACTATCTCCACCTGAATACTTGTACCCCTTTGCATCAAGGGCACTCATAGAAATAAGATTTCTCTTCATTCTTCGGAATATACCGAACATCTGTCAAAGTTCTGATTATGCCATCAAACATCTTGATTCGAATAGAACCTATGCCTTCAATCTTGCATGGTGAATTATCAAAACCCAAAACGGAACTAGAAGAAGTAGTGGAATCAAAAGTAGTAAACCAATCTCTATGTGGACACATATGAAAAGTGCATGTAGTGTCAAGTACCCACTCATCATTGGTCTCAGCACATCCAGCAATAACGACAAGAGCATCATCGGAACTATCATCACGAGCAACGTTAGCAGAATTTTCACCTTGTTTGTTACCTTTCCTCTTTTCTTTATTCTGCAACTTGAAACACTCTGAAATGCCATGCCCGTCTCTCTTGCAATATCTGCAATACTTCTTGTCTCTGGATTGCGACCGGCCCATGTAGCCGTTTTTACTTTTGCCTCTGTTTCCATTATTGAAGTTCTTCTCCTTTGTCCTGCCACAAACAGATAATCCCTCGGCTTGGGATGAACTCGAACCATCATGAGGCACCATTAATTTCATCTTCTCCTTGGAGTTCAAAGCTTCATAAACTTCATCAAGCGTGAGAGTATCACAACTGTATAATGTGGTGTCTCTAAAATTGGTATAAGAACTTGGCATTGAACAAAGTAACATTAAAGCAGTATCTTCCTCTTCATACTTAACTTCCATTGCAGCTAGATCAGATATGATCTCTTTAAATTCTGAAATATGATTCAAAACATTACCTTCCTCGGGTAACCTGTGCAGGAATAATTTTTGCTTCAGATGCATCTTGCTGGTGAGATCCTTGGTCATGCAAATCCCTTCTAGCTTTAACCATAGAGCGGCGGCAGTTTTCTCGCTCAAAACTTCCTGCAAAATATTATTATGCAAATGGAGTTGAATTTGTGACAAAGCCTTACAATCAATTCTTTTCTCCTCATCAGTCCAATCTTGAATTCAGTTCTTCCCAAAACTATCCAGTGCTACATTATAGTCGGCCTGCGCCAACAACGCCCGCATCTTGACTTGCCATAGGGTAAACCTTGTGTCACGGTCCAGCAGCGGAAAATCGTACTTCATGATAGCCATGAGTAGATAAATCTGTGTACACAAAATAGTACAAGCCCGTAGAAAAATCCTTGATGAATTTAATATGCGGAGCAAAAAACTGAAACAATAGCACCTGGTAGTAGCAGACCAACGGAGAATAGAAAAACTGAACTAGTAGTACTAGCCTCACGTAGAGTAGTACTAGTAGCAGATTGGATCAGATCAAAACTAGAGCTCACGTACTATAAGTAGTACTAGTTGCAGTGGCCGATCGATTGAAAAACCTCGTGAGTAGTAGCAGCAGCAACGTGATCCACTTCACGCCAAGAAAAAAACTCTAGCGGCTGGCCTCCTCGGGATTTGATGCCAGCGAAACAGCCCACGGCTCGGCGGATCGTACGTTGACGAGAAAAATTGATCTGGCTGCTGCGGCAGGTACGGATGATGATAAGTCTCCCGCATGAACCAGCGTCACGCAAACTTGCTGTCGGTCTCGACTTCTTAGGGCGGCGCAGCGGAAACCGATCCGGCTTCGATGGATCACGTCGCGAGCAGTGCACAGACGGAACCTTAACTCTGGTCTCAAATCTCGTATTTATAACCTCAGCTCTATATACCACTTGTTAGATAATAACGAGAAATAAACGAGACAAAGAGACACGGATTTTTACGTGAAAACCCTTGCAGAAGAAAACCACGGACGCACGAAGGCGCAATCACTATGATGGAGGAGTATTAGAAGCACGAGACGACAGGCCGTATGAGGTGCGACTACATGGGGTATATAAGAGGGCAATACATGAGAGTCCTTGGAGGAAAAGTAGACGAGTTGTACTTGTACGCGTCGATGTCAACGCAAAGAGCCCACACCGGTTGTACTACGTCTAGTCCAACATATTATAATTTGGATCACAATTTAACAGGACCAAATCCCTGTTTTCTACTAGCGTCATCATCACAATACAATTAGCAAGACACCTGTATGCCATGACAATGACATACATCAAAGCTAGACTAGTACATCATCTCTTGGATCATCTCATGGATGCAGGTTTCGGAGTTCTTCATCACGCACTCGGCCCTCAAGTGGTGGAACGATCCACTCTCACAGGAGAAGACCATTGACGCTGGCGTAGGGCATGCCACAGCTGTGTCGTCGCAGAAGCCGAGCAGCTCGTCCAACGTATTCGGATAGGAGTGTGTACATTACTTTGGGCTATATGGAACCATAGGAATGACATGGTTAACAGACAAACTCGTATGAATTTTTTGCACGTTATCTAAGGGCCGCTGCTTGGATCCGTATCTGGTCGTTACTCACTCCTGTGGAAGCCTGGGAGCCTTTGATTACTGGGTCTGTCCGATGGGAGATGGTAGCTCGGGATATCTACAACCAGTTTGGATGATGGTCCAGTAATAGGATAGATATTTAGTCATCTCGTTCTATTTTCGCAGGTTGTGGCATATTATACTTTTTTTCTTTAGCTTTTAGCAAGCTTATTCTGGAACACAGTCTTTTCGGTCACTTTGCTTAATAAAGAAGCTGCATGCATCACTCTGATACAGGAGGTAATCCTCTTTTTAAAAAACATAATTAATCAAACAAACAATGTTTATACATTTCGAGACTATGCACATACAGAGAAACTGGCAAAAACTGCTTAGTAGAAAATTATCATGTGCTGATGGACGAGAGTATATGCATACGGTTAACTCATACGGTTAACTAGTCAAGATTTCAAGCTTAAGAACAGAGAAAGTCAACATATTACAAATGAATAATCAATTAATCTGCGGCACATGAATTGCTGCGTTGTTCATCACAATACAATCAACAATATCTTGCTTGTTCACGACTTACATCAAAGCTACACTAGCTAGCTAAGTATAGCATTGAGCTACACTATCTTCTATATATATCCTGCATCATCTACTGGCTGAAGAGTTCGCAGTCTTCCAAGGTACATTCGGCCCTCACGTGGTGGAACGATCCACTCTCAGAGGAGACAATCGTTGGCGCTGGCGTAGGGCATGCCACAGCCGTGTCGTCGCAGAAGCTGAGCAGCTCATCCAACGTGCACCGGAAGGCGTCGTCTTCATCCTCTGCAGCGCCAGTGCCTTCTTGGACTTTGCCGTCGAGGTTGCCGGGGAAGAACCCATGCGCCACCACAGCGTCGTGGAGCTCGGGAAAATCTTGAAGCATGTCGTCGGTGAAGAACCCGCCTGGATCCACGCTGCCGTCGTCCACTGCTCCGGGCGGCAACATCGTCTCGCCTTCGTCGGACATTAACCAACGCCCATACTCGTGAAGCATCCCGGGTTGTTGGACGATCGGCGGTTCCTGGCGGCGTGGGGTTTGGGGACGTGGAGCATCCGGGTGCTGGACGTCGGTGGCCTTCCTTTTCTTGGAACCAGGAGCATTGATTACCTCGTCGTATGTGGTCTCGCTCCTGTGACGAGACACGCAGACCTTGCAGAGCACCAGGTCGTCTTGCTTGTCATCGCTGTACTCGTTCATGCACCAGCCGATCCTGATCCTCTCTTTCTCTCCCGGCAACTTCTTGACGTAGCTGAGGTTTCGTCTATGGCCTACGAGTTTACCTTGGTTGTCTAGCACGGGGATCCCGCCCTTCTCCGAGTGCCAGTAGTAACCCTCGCCGGCGGCGGCCACGGCGCGCTGCCGCCTCCCGCCGCTGCGGCCGCATTTGGTCTTGTGACGACTGGCCGGGGTGAAGAAGTACCAGACGCCCCCTTTCCCGTCGCCCTTGTCCGTTCCTTGCGCGTGTTGATACATCTCGACGAGGTCGCCGGGGGCGGCGGAGTAGGCGTCGAACTCGTGGATGAGGCGTCTGGCGAAGAAGGCGTCCGGTCCGGCGGCGATCCGTGGGCGGAGGAACTTGGTGATCAGCTCGTGCTCGGCTGGGTCGAAGGCGTAGCCGGCGGGAGGATCCAGCTTGCCGTCGGCCATCGCAGAGCTAGCTACGCACGTACAGTACCAGATGGATCAAGTAGCTAGGTATATATGTACGTGTAACCCTGAACTCGCTAGCTGCTTGCCTTCTGGGTACGTAGCTTATATAGATGGATCGACAGCGAGCCCGCCCGGGATTCAGTTTCCTTGACCGGTCATAGCGTACGTGTCCTAAGCAATCCGTACATAAAATGGATTAGTACAGCAATCAGTACATAAAATGGATTCGCTGCACCGACGTTGCTCCATTGCAGCTCGCGTCGCTGCACCTTGCCGCTCGGTAATACTCCGTCGCAGCACCGACGGCCACGACGTTGCTCCATTGCTGCACCACGCCACCTGGTGATGCTCCATCGCAGCAGCACTGAAGGCCACGGACAGTGCTACGACGCCATACGACAGTCTCTGCGACATCCGACTGCTTCAACGACCGCGGCGATGTTACGAGGCATGTTGTGATGGCCGCGATGATAACGCGACCACATGCTTCGAGCGCCTATGGTGTACTTTGATGAACGTGGCGATGCTGCGACGGCATCCCAACTGCTTCGACAATGCTACAACGGGTGCGACACAGGCACGACAACATGCTTGAATACCAATGGACATGATTCAACAACATGCTTCGACGGACATGGTGATGCTACGAGGCGTGCTACATCGACCGCCGCGATGGCACAACGTCATCCGGGCTGCTTTGACGAAGCTGCGACAGCTGCAACGTTGACACGTCGACATGCTACAAACACCCATGGTGTGCTTTGACTGCCACGACAATGCTTCAACGGCAGACTTCGACGGTCGCGGTGATGCTGCGGGACGTGCTTTGACGACCATGGCAATGGTGCGGCAACATGCTTCTAACGTCGGTGTTGTACTTTGATGGCAGTGATGATGTTGTGACGACATGGTTGGACAGCCACGACGTCCTGCTTTGACAACCACGATGATGTTGTGGCAACATGATCCACAGGCGCGAAAGTGTTGCAATGATGGGCATGGCTACACCAACGATAATGCAACGATAAGTCGATTTGTACACTGTCCGATGCGAGGTTTCACAGTCGCTGGACTGTTTCGCACACGCTTCGCATGATCCCTCGACCCTTTCTCTCCCCGCTCGCAACTACTGGCAGCTGTTGCATCCAATAGACCTGACGGGCATTCGTCAGAGCTCAAGACAGCCCAGCGATGCTTCATTACAGCTCCACACCAGTGCGCCTTTGTCGGCGATGCACCATAGAGCTCCATCACGGCACCGCACGCCCCTGATGCTCCGTCGCTGCACCGACGTTGCTCCATTGCATCTCGCGTCGCTGCACCTTGCCACTCGGGAATACTCCGTCCCAGCACCGATGACCCCGACGTTACTCCATTGCTGCACCAGCCTACCACAGGTCACGAACTTTGGCTACCTTCGCGTGTGGGAGACAGAGCGCTCACTACTTTCCCATGTGGGAGATACTGCTCGCGCCACTCGGTCGTGTGGGATCGGACGGCTCCGGACGAGGTTGATAAGGACAAGAAATTATCCAACTTATTCAAAACGTTTTCCCTCACCGAATGCACACCTTTTACCCGCAACGGCCACTATGGGTTAGCCTGGTCGACACACTTTTGTTTGTTTGTGATTTTGCGGTGTTTTTGCTACTTTATTTGTTCTTTTTATCAACTTATGATTATTTTACTATATTATAAAAAATATGTCTGTTTTATTCCAGGTAATACTTTTTATTTGCACTTTTGACAGAAATATTTCGTATTAAAACGGTGCTTACTCATTTCAAAATATCTAATACATTTGAAATTGTTTGAATATTATATATAAAATGTTCTTCTACTTTTGAATAGGATTTACCTATTTTGAAAAATATTCACCTAGTTCGTAAAAAAATCTTGTATTCAAAAAGAAATTTCTTGTATTTACAAAGAGTATTCACGTATTTCAAAAAATGTCCTTGTAATTATTAAAGTATTCTCACATTTCGAAATATATTCACATAATTTTGGAAAATATTCATTTATTACGTAAAACTGAAAATACAATTTATTTTTATCGATTGAAGAAAGTACTCGTCATATATTAACTAAAGTTCAATGTTTTAAACAATATTCATCATTTATTTAAAATATGTACATTGTGTGTTTCAGAAGGAATGTGTAAATTTATTTTCTAATTGAGTAAGTAAAATAAGTAAGATGAAAATCGCAGAAAATAAAAAAGAGAAAAATGTGGAAAAAGAACCACAACAAAGAGGGGAATAAACAAAGAGGCGAAGATAATAAAAATAAATTGAGAAAAAATGGAAGGCAAACAAAAACCCCACAAGAAACCAGTCGAACAAAATAAAAGATAATATCATGAACAAAAATCAGGGAGAAACACGAAGAAGAGAACCATGTGTTCAACGAACCTAAAAGTAACCAGCACATTGCATGGGCTTAGCGGGCCATGGCCCTTCTTAGGTGTTCTGTAGGTGAACCCTAGCTAATGCTCGGTACGAGCGATATATATATCATTTGCCGCCCTAAAACACGTCTGGTAAAAGAGTTTCTCAAGAAGGTTGGACGAATGTGTCACACCGCACCCTAAGATCTCCCAACTGTATATATATATTACTAGCAAATATGGCCGTGCGTTGCAACGGGAGAAAAAAAATCAGATTATATAGATAAGATAGAGATAAAAAAATCTGAATCAAATGCCAGGATGAGATAAGGATTTTCAATATGTCATTTCACAAACTATGTCTGAGTGATGTTATGATGAGAAGGGACTTTAAAAAGTCATTTCAAAAACTGAAAATGTGATGGTCTCATCATAACTTAATTTCCTAAGGTGCCACAACGAAAAATATTTTTTGGGTTGAGCAAACTACATTGTTGGACCGCTGCCTGAGCTAGACTGATGCATGATGTGTCTCACATTGACCTAGCGTAGCGATGTTTTTCAGAACCAGTAGAACTTTGGTACGAGAATAGTTTTGTACGGAGGTAAAACAGACATTTAGTCATTTCCATATAGTTTGCAAAAACTAACCATAGCAAGATGTGTCAATTTTTTGGGCTCAGCGCCGTAGAGAACACGAAAATCCTTTTTTACCCGATGCGCGAGGGACTAAATAAAATCATAAAACAACCTCTACAGATCCCCTAATAAAACCTCTACCTAAGCGATGGTTCATTCTGTTCATTGCTTAAGAACCCTTTTTAATTTTTGTGAACATTTTCTAAAATTTTGTGGACATTGTTTTCAAATTCTCGAATATGTGTTGAATACACGGTCATATTTTACAAATCAAGAATTTCTATTTTATTGTTTTTTAAATCATGCATTTTTTAAATATGCGAACAGTTTTGTTTTTAAATCACGAACTTTTTATGATTTCTCAAATGTTTTTTGAATTCACAAACATTTTATGATGTATCTATATATTTTCTCAGTACTGGCAACTTTTTTAAAATTTGTTTTTTTGGCACTCCCAGAGTAATTTAAAGAAAGAAAAACAGAAAAATGAGAAAGGAAAACAGAAGAAAAGCAGGGGCGTCACTACGGGCCGGCTCATTACCGTCTGGTATATATATATTGCAGAACCCGTGCAAACGGCTTTGGCCTTAGCCACTGCGCTGGCTTCCTGCATGTGTTATACAATTGTATTGGCGATCCTATACAAACCAAATTTGACGGCAATTTTTTTTAAACGAATCGTTTTCTTTACTTAACGGTGGCATGGTGGGTAAATAGGGACAACTTCAGAGGCAATTTATATGACGGGCGATCAGAAACTCAATTCTCTTTATTATTAGGTAAAGATAAAGAGGTAAACATAGAGAGAAAAACAAAAAGTAAAAAATACATGTTTGACCCAAAATTCATACGAAAAGATAGTTATTGGCCAAACTTGGCATAAAAACGTGGATCTGCCACTGGTTTATTAACCTAGCAATGCCTACCGTGGCAGTCTGTCTACAAGGTAGAGTAATTTAAAAGTTATATACACCTGATATCAAGTAACCTATGCCGCTAGACTCGTATATAATATTTGATTCCTTCTTGAGTAAATGGGGGCCCCTTCACGATAGGAGGTGCCCCAACTATTCCTTCTAATATCTCGCGAGTATTCATCTCCACATACATCAACGCTAGACTAGCAAGTAGACCATTGAGCTACACTAGCTTCTATATCCTGAAACATCTCCTGGCTGCAGATGTCGCGGTCTTCCATGGTAGGGCATGCGACAGCCGTGTCGTCGCAGAAGCTGAGCAGCTCATCCAATGTGCACCGGAAGGCGTCGTCTTCATCCTCTGCAGCGCCAGTGCCTTCTTGGACTTTGCCGTCGAGGTTGCCGGGCAAGAACCCCTGCGCCACCACAGCGTCGTGGAGCTCGGGAAAATCTTGAAGCATGTCGGCGGTGAAGAACCCGCCTGGATCCATGCTGCCGTCGTCCACTGCTCCGGGCGGCAACATCGTCTCGCCTTCGTCTGACATTAACCAGCGCCCATACTCGTGAAGCATCCCGGGTTGTTGGACGATCGGCGGTTCCTGGCGGCGTGGGGTTTGGGGACGTGGAGCATCCGGGTGCTGGACGTCGGCGGCCTTCCTTTTCTTGGAACCAGGAGCATTGATTACCTCGTCGTATGTGGTCTCGCTCCTGTGACGAGACACGCAGACCTTGCAGAGCACCAGGTCGTCTTGCTTGTCGTCGGCGTGGAGGCTGTACTCGGCCATGCACCAGCCGATCCTGATCTTCTCTTTCTCTCCCGGCACCCTCTTCATGTAGCTGAGGTTTCGTCTATGGCCTACGAGGTTACCTTGGCTGTCTAGCACGGGGATCCCGCCCTTCTCCGAGTGCCAATAGTAACCCTCGCCGGCGGCGGCCACGGCGCGCTGCCGCCTCCCGCGGCCGCGGCCGCATTTGGTCTTGTGACGACTGGCCGGGGTGAAGAAGTACCACACGCCCCCTTTCCCGTCTCCCTTGTCCGTTCCTTTCGCGTGTTGATACATCTGGACGAGGTCGCCGGGGGCGGCGGAGTAGGCGTCGGCCTCGTGGATGAGGCTGCTG
This sequence comes from Triticum timopheevii, assembly GCA_963921465.1. Taxonomy (NCBI): domain Eukaryota; kingdom Viridiplantae; phylum Streptophyta; class Magnoliopsida; order Poales; family Poaceae; genus Triticum; species Triticum timopheevii. The sequence goes on along the minus strand of OY997270.1, from coordinate 623,607,976 downwards.
GCGAAGAAGCCGTTCGGTCCGGCGGCGATCCGTGGGCCAAGGTACTCCGTGATGAGCTGGTGTTCTGCTGGGTCGAAGGCGTAGCCGGCGGGAGGAAGGAGCTTGCCGTCGGCCATAGCAGAGCCTGCTAGCTGCTTGCCTTGCCTAGCTGCTTGCCTTGCCTAGCTGGGTACGTAGCTAGCTTAGGGCGTAGCTTATATGGATAGGAGTTGTATGTATGACCGGCCCTACGTACTATCGAGTACGACCCGAAGATGGAACGCAGCAATCCGAACGTAAAATGGAATGCATGTGCGCGTCTGTTAGATCGTGCGTGTAACCCTAGCTGGCCTGGCTAGCTAGCTGCTTGCCTTGCCTGGGTATGTAGCTACTCCCTCCTTTCGGAAAAGGAGGGACGTTGGAGGGTGAGGCTCTGAGCCCGCCGAGGACTCGGATAGGAGTTGTATTTTTTATTTATTTTTTGCGCGGGGATAAAAGGATTGTATTACTTAAGAGCACACGAATTCATTCCTACACGGACTAAGGACATTAGCAGGTCAAGAGTGGAGCCAGACCATAGTACTGTTCTCCGTTTGACCCAAGTTTTCTAACACATGACTAACATTATTTTGCTCTCTAGAGATGTGAGTAACACAACACTCTCTTGTACCCATAAGACTCTTTACTTCTGAGACCACCATCGCATGCTGGGAACGATCCGGTCCTTTTGCCTTGATCATCTGCACGGTCTGCATACAGTCACACTCCAAGATAATCGGCAACTCCGTCCACTGCAAAGCTAGGCCGAGTCCCTCCATGCACCCGGCCAACTCAGCGCGCAATGGGTCCAGGCATGACAGAAGCGAACGGCATGCAGGGAAACTGATGGCGCCGTCGTGCCCGCGCAAGATCATGTCGGCACCGGCGCTTCCATCCTCGTGTGAGAATGACCCATCCACGTTGAGCTTCGCCCAACCTCGAATAGGAGTTGTATATATGACCGGCCGTACGTATGACCCAAAGAAAGAAGGATTAACCCATGTCTGATCATCACATGAGATGGGGCAGTCATCAATGATGAACATCTTTATGTTGATCATATCTACTATATGATTCACGTTCGACCTTTCGATCTTCAGTATTCCGAGACCACATCTGTACATGCTAGGCTCGTCAAGTTTAACCCAAGTATTCCACGTGTGTAAATTTGGCTTACACCCGTTGTGTGTGAACATAGAGTCTATCACACCCGATCATCAGGTGGTGTCTCAACATGACAAACTGTAGCAATGGTGCATACTCAGCGAGAACACTTTTACCTTGAAATTTAGTGAACGGATCATCTTATAATGCTACCGCCGTACTAAGAAAAATAAGATGCATAAGGGATAAACATCACATGCAATCAAAAATATGTGACATGATATGGCCATCATCATCTTGTGCTTTTGATCTCCATCTCCAAAGCATCGTCATGATCTCCATCGTCACCGGCTCGACACCTTGATCTCCATTGTTGCATCGTGGTCATCTCGCCAACTATTGCTTCTACGACTACTGCTAACTCATAGCGATAAAGTAAAGCAATTACATGGTGTTTGCATTTCATACAATAAAGAGACAACCATAAGGCTCTTGCCGGTTGCCAATAGATTACAAAACGTGATCATCTCATACAATAACATATATCACATCACGTCTTGACCATATTACATCACAACATTCCCTGCAAAAACAAGTTAGACGTCCTCTACTTTGTTGTTGCAAGTTTTACGTGGCTGCTATGGGCTTCTAGCAAGAAGCGTTCTTACCTACAGCAGAAAACCACAACGGTGATTTATCAAGTTTGCTGACCTTCAACAAGGACCGACCGCAGTCAAATTCGATTCAACTAAAGCAGGAGAAACAGACACCTGCCAGCCACCTTTATGCAAAACTAGTTGCATGTCTGTCAGTGGAACCGCTAGATCTCTTGTTCCTTTTCCTCCCAGATTTTTTCTTTATGATTTCATAATTTTCCTTGTTTTCGGCGGGGTTTTTTTTGTCTGGTTTCTTCTATTTTTTTCATTCATTTTTTCTTGATTTTATTTTTTTAGTTTTGCGTTTTCTTTTTCCTCCTTTTCTTGTTTTCCTTTTTTTTACATTTTTTCGTACCTTATTTTTCTTTTCATTTATTTTCCTTTTTCATTTAGAAAATAAACATTACACATGACTTTTTTATAACATAATTTACATATGTTGAACTCATGATGAATGCTTTATAACACAAAATAAATATTTCTTTTACATATGATGGCTATTTTCTTAAATGCAGATAATATTTTCAAGTGTATTTTCTGTTTTACTTCATATATGATTTTTTTCAAAATTATGTGGTTATCTTTTTTAAATCATGGTCACTTTAATAATTATATGAACATTTCCTAAATATATGAACACTATTTGTAAATTCATTAAATTTCTTTTCTAAATAAATTATTTTTTAGAAAATAATATTTTCTAAATAGTTTAATAGTTTTTAATAGTACAAAAACATTTTATTTAGAATAGTCAAATGCTTTTTCAGTTGTATTAGATATTCTCAAATGAGTTAGCAATTTTCTATTACGACAAACTATTTTGTCGAATGTGCAAAAATAAAAATTGAACAAAATTATTTAGAAATATTTTACATATATTATGATAAAATAAAAATAAGAGGAGAAAAAGGAAAACAACCAAGTAAAAATATATAAAAAGAACAAAAAAGGGCAAAAACACCATAAAGTCACAACAAAATTTGCCAGGATAACCCACTGTGGAGATCTCCCCGCTGTGTGGGTGTTGTGGGTGAAAGGTGAGCGTTCGGTGAGGGACATGAGGCATGGTAGCAGAGGGATGGGCGTAGCTAGGAAAGGTAGTGACTGTGTTGCATGCCATACGTGATGGATGGCACCGTCCAGGTCGAGAACCCTCTAACTAAGATTATTAACTCTAGAAAAAATATAATCAAGATTATTTGCAACATGGACATATATGCACGGGCAATCAGATGGAAGGAAAATGTGGCACATTAGCCAACGTAGATCCGACTTATTTTTCACGGGCTAGCGGAGTCAGAACCGGCTTGGAAAGGCCTTCATGAAGTAGCCATACTATTTTAATGAAATAACTAATTGATATTGCTTCTTTTTTTGATGCATTTTAAATGGTATAACTAATTAATATCAAGCATGTTTTCCATCCCGGATGTTGCACATGTGCATGTCTTGTACATCTAGCAGTGGGCTCATGAAATTGTGTTGCTGCTAGATTTCTTTGAACTGAAGGGTTCGTGTCGAACACGAACATGCACATCAAGAGGTTTCCTTGACAAGGCTATCAAATCGGTTTTGGAACTTGTGGCAAATTAAGGAGGTCAGGAGCCGGTTATAAGATACCTCCCCGAAGATGGCGGTCGTACGGTGATTTCATTAGTAAGGGGTTGCTTGCCGGCTGGGCAAGTCGGCTAGCAGTGATGCTAAATCTCACTAGTCAGCCTACGTTAGCTAGATCCTGGATCAATTGCAGAGGCACAACGACCTCATTGGGAGTATTTCTTGTTAGGCTTGATTTACTCCACATAAACGCATTGTTTAGTGTTTTCATATTTTATTTTGTAGACGGCACCTTCTCGTCCAGTTTTGAACTTAGCTTTGAAATCAATCCTGAATGAAGCAAACTTTATTATCTGGTATAAAAAATTAAGAATTCTTCTCAGGAACAATAAAAGAACATGTTCTAGAGGATCCACTTCCAGAGGAACATACAAAATAAATGCGCTACAGTTGGGCGATTGATATATATCATTTGTACTGAGCGTTAGCTAGCGCTCGCGAGTAGAACACCTTAGAAGGGTCATGACCTGTAAGCGCACACGATGGGGTGGTTTCCTTTCCAGTTAATGCAACATGTGTCTCTTTTCTTGGTTTTACCCCTTTTTTTTGCTGCTGGTTTTATCTTTTCTTGTTTTGTGAGGTTTTTCTGTCTTATTTCTTTTGTTTTCTATTTCATTTTTTACTTGATTTATTTCTCTTATTTTCTCCTTTTTCCTATTTCCCCTATTTCTTGTTTTTTTCACTTATTCTCTTTCTCTGTTTTTCTTTTGATTTTACTTTATTTTCTTTTCTGATTTAGAAATCAACACTACACATGAAATTTTAAATTGCAAGATATTTAATATATGATGACCATTTTTAACACACAATTTACTTTTTTTATAAATTAAATATATTTTATTAACTATGAGATAAAAAAATTAGGCATATTTTTATTTTATGTGATACATGATTTTTATTTTCTTAATACAAGAATATATTTTTAAAATTAAATGAATATTTTCCTAAATAGGTCATGAATCATTTTTGAATGTAAATGAACATTTTATTCAGAATAGTCCAACACTTTTTAAATTTTTTTACATACTATATTGAAATGAGTGAGCACTTTTTTTTACCAGAGGTACTTTTTTTCAAATGAGCCAAATGAAACTGTGATCCAGAATAGTTTAGATTTTCTTATATAAAAAAACACGAGAGGATAAAAATAAAACAATCGAGTAAAAATGAATAAAAAGAACAAAAAAGCAGGAAAAGCACTGCAAAATCAGAAGAAAAAAATTGCGTGAACTAGCATGACCCACAGTGGAGGCATTGCGGGTGAATGGTGAGCATTCGGCAAGGGTCAAGAGAGATGATAGCGAAGATATGGGTGTACGTAGGAAATGTAGTGGCCGTATCGCTTGCTATAGCAAAGTCCTATTCTACTCGCGAGCTCAAATGAGCTCCAGATGAACTGTATATTTGAAAAGAAATATAAGAACATATTCAAAAAAATTGAAATTGTTTTGTGGGAAACATTGGCAAAATTTCTAGATGCCTGCAAATTTTCGTCATGATAGAACATTGTGGAAGTCGTGGCGAAAATAACAAAATTCGCACTACAAAATGCTTTTTGAAATATCACTTTTGAAGCATTGATTTTTTTTCGTGACTTCCACAAATGTTCTTTCATGATGAAATTTTACAAGCATCAAGAATTTATTAATTTTTTCAATTTTTTTAAGAATTTACTGTTCATCTAAGCTTTGAGCTCGGGCTGAGAACCATTACGTCCTTGCTATAGGTGACACATAGCACCATCCATACCAAGAACTATCTAATTAAGGTTATTAACTATAGAAAAGTTCTAATCAAGATAATTTTCAACATGGACATATATTCATTGGCAATCAGATATAAATCAGGACCATAGAAATTGAAACACTACTCATCCCTCATGACACATGTGTTGAGATTCGTACTGACACATGTCACGCGCTCGCTGTAGTCTCACGTTTGCCTGCGTGCGACCCGGCCGTACCAATTTTTTTTCCGAACAAGAGGTGCGGCAAGAGGCAGCGTCAACAATGTACAATTCAGACTCGATTTATGAACTCAGTACAACCGTAGACTATCAATTACTGTTTTCCCTACTTTACATACTTTTTAGCTCCCACGCAGTGCATGTGAGTATCACGATGTGATTTTTAAACTATGCTAACAAGAAGTCAAAAAAAACTGGTATTTAATAATTCTTGGAAGGTGCAATCCATGCGGGTGTAGAAACAAATTGTGTTCCTAGCCAGAGAAGACCTTTGCTCCCACGAACAAATGAAGTGGATGGTTAGTGGGAGAAGTGAACAGGTTGTGGATGCAAATGTGATGCAACGCTAGGCATAGATAGGAGCATGTGTTGAGTAAAGGGTTGCAAGGTGGAGTCGACGACAACGCAATGCAAAGCCGGATAGGGAAAGAAGCAAGTGATGAGTTATGAGATGTGAGGCAATTTCTGACACTATATGCGAGAATACAAACATATTTTACCGGGGTTAGGGATTGTATTTTGTGTTTTTTCAAGTAAGAAAAATGTTGGTATTGTTTAAATGATGTCATAGCATGGATATTAAAAATTCAAATGGTTCATAAACCAGACATCTTAGTCAAAAGGTTTAAGGATTTACCGAATTAGAAGGTAAGGATTAAATGCATAAATAATGTACAAGAGAGAATGGTGGAGGGAAAAAGATCTTTTACTTACTCTCTCAAGAAAAATACTACTTCTCTCTTCCATCCATATCAGAAGGGCATGAATAACTCTGAAAGCATCTTATAGACTAGTGATCCCCCTTACAAACGCAAACACCAAACATAAACTCACACTAGTCTGACGCCGCTGCTTACATGCGGTACCAGACATCATTTTTTCTATGACGGTGACGGTCACTAACAATTACGATGATGCATTTGACCGATCAACGATTCTGACATATGGACCCAAATGAAATGCTGACATGGCTACTGCCAAGTGGGTCCAAACTTGGGTGATGTGTCTTCTTACATGTCGGTACAATGCCATACACCGGTGACGGCATGCAAAACTCTCACAATTTGGAGATGCAACCAATTTGTTACATATTGCAATTGGCGGGCATATTTGAAAAAATCATCATTTTAACAATTTTTATATGAACTAGTGCGAAATTTCAATTTCAATGCCAATTCTGCTATTGCAACCATGATTAAATGGCAAACAATTATCACACAGACTTTCCGAAACATCTATACCACTATAAAAAGACACAAAAGGGCATATCCAATTAATCTCGGCCATCAAATCATGTCAATCCAATGACCTAGACTGCTTCAATGTCGAACACTCAACACGTTTAGCGTGCAGTTAATTTCATGTCAAATATAGTGCTAATCACAAAAGAACAGACAAACAATATCCTACTTAATATGCGCATGCATTTAATTCTAAATATACTAAACCTAGCTAGGTTTGATTTATCTGGTTTTTTGACTTTTTCTATCTGTCAAAAACCAGCCAATGGAAGGCCGCCACGCTAATTATTGGGGTATCTGGCGGGGTACGTTTCGAGTGGTCTAGCGATTTTTGTGGTGATTGGCGACATTCTCTTTGTCCTGCCGTCATGTTGTGCATGTGCAGGTTGACCAGTTCTATTGCCGTGTGCGAATTTTTTCTTTTTGAAAAGGAGGATGACCCCCGACCTATGCATCTGAGCGATGCATACGGCCATTTTATTGATTATTCTCGAGGACCTTACAAAGTATAACAACAATATGCCTGAATTCGCCATCTTGGCAGCATCTGCCACTACTCCTATCCAAATGATGAAGGGGTGCAAGCTGGGCCACACACCCATACCTCTCACCTAAGCCTAACATCTAAAGCCGGAGGCCCTGACCGAGCCATCTGCCGGGTCCGGGGCTCAAATCGGTCTGACGCACTCACATGTGTCGTCGCCGCCATCTTCTCCATCTTCAGAGCAGACTGGGGTGACAACCTTGGCAGGTCCTCCACAATTGACGCCACCACGACGCCAAACGACGACCTCCACCTACGCGAGCCTTGGCAGGTCCTCCGCCATTGACGCCACCACGATGCCAGCCGACGACCTCTACCTACGCAAGTCCATCTCCAAGCAAAGGTCGTAAATCCATGCTAGGAAAGAGCCGCACCACTGCCGCCGCCCACCACCCACAAGCGCCACCCAACCCCAAGGTTTCCAAAGCGGCGCCTACAAGAAGGGAACGGCGCCGTGAACGCAGCTGCCGCCCAATAGAGTTCGGGCTTTCGCCCGGGAGACCTAGGGGAAGGTGAAGTGAGGAGATCAGTCCATACCGACGCCTTCAAGGAGGAAAACTGCGCCCTCAGGCGTCGCTGTCGGCGCGGCCGGTCATGGTCGGCTAGGGATTTCGCCCGAACCAGATCTCCGCCACCAGCAGCACCTCCTGTACAGGACCGGCGACCGAGAGGAAGCGCGGCCCGACCAGACTGGCCCGCACACCGAACAAGGAAGGAAGGGAGGCCCCAGTTAATTTCATGCCAAATATAGTGCTAATCACAAAAAACACGCAAATAATATCCTACTTAATATCCACATGCATTTAGTTCTAAATATACTAAACCTAGCTCGGTTTGATTTATCTGGTTTTTTCGACTTTTTTTATCAGTCAAAAACCAGCCAATGGAAGGCCGCCACGCTAATTATTGAGGCATCTGGTGGGGTACGTTTCGGGTGGTCAAGTGATTTTTGTGGTGATGGGCGACATTCTCTTTGTCCTGCCGTCATGTTGTGCATGTGCAGGTTGACCAGTTTTTGCCGTGTGGGAATTGGATGGACGTTTCCGGAGATTTCCTGCTATGCATGCGTTTGCCATGGGCCTCCTTGTGTTGTCCAATTCTACCGTTGCCACGTTGATGTTTGGGTTCTTGTGCTCACGGAAGATGGGCACGTACGCATGTTCCAGAAACTACGGCGGCGTCGTTGTTCCCGCATTTTCTGGAGGCGCGGGTGATGCGCAGTGTATTCTCCAATAAAACCTTCCCTCCGCATGCATCTCCTGATCGGACGAGACTTTCCTGCTCCCCTCCCGTGTGCCCATCCGTGCTCCCGCATATGTGGCTTGATTTGATTGGAATAAAATAAGACCCGGCCCCACCCCTTAAAATCAGGGGGGGAGATGATTAGATGAGAAAAAAAAAAGACAGCCGTTGGATGAGGTGGGAGCACGGATGGGAGCACGAAAAGGGAGCAGGCAAGCCGGATCCCTCCTGATCCAGGCTGCGAGCCTGCGATCGCGCCCGTCCTCCCCGCAAAAGAATCGATGCCTGCCACCGCAATCGGCCATCAGGACGCTGGCAGCTACATCCTCGCCGCCCTCTACCGCTCGCGCCATGGGCGTCGATCCAGCTAGGGCGCAGTCGCGGCTGATGTCGCCATCACCAACTGGCGGGACCATCCCCGAGCGCCTCCTATCGAAGGATCCGGTGTCCCTGTCTGGTGTCGGGGGGGCCGCCATGGCGGCCTCGAGTGCTTGGTGCCGGTGGTGTCGTCGAGCCAAGTGTGTCGGAGCGCGGCAACGATGGCGCGGTGGTGCTCGGCGGAGTTGAGGGCGAGCTAGCGCGCGAGCAGCTCCTCGAGGCCCCGTGATCATCTCGGCCATGCTCTCCCGGAACCGGAAGTCCTCCTTCGAGTCCCTCACCTCCTTCACCACCACGAGGCTCTCCTGCAGCCAGCGCCGCCGCCTTGCGGATCGCCTCTACCGCATGGTGGTCACCACCGGGGCCTTCTCGTCCGCTGGCCTTCTCCCCTTCAGCCCGCCGCTCGGCTTCACGTGTGGTCCGCCGTCGCTACCGCACCCTGCCATCGGTTGCTGCCTGAGGTCCTCCTCCCCGTCGACCTTCTTTGCGGCACCTGGCACTTGGGGATCAGTTCTGTGGTGCTCGCTCAGGAGCCCGACGGTTGCATCGTACAACACTGCAGCGAGAGGGTGTCACACTTCTTACTCTAGCTAGATCTCCTTTCTCTGATTGTGTTGCACTTGCTGTATAGTAGGGAGCGTGGCTGGGGGAGAATGTGGAGTGAGTTGCTGTGCCATGCCTGCACGTGCACTTTTAGTGCGGAAGTTTGCCGCAGGTAGCAGTCGACACAAGCAGCAGTGAAGAAGAGCAAGCGGCGTCGCGGCCCACCAAGACAGAGGCATGCCGAACACTGTCGAGCACAAGATGAACATGTACAGCTGTGAATTATTTTGCTACATTGACCATTGTTTTGTTGCGGCTATAAATTGGAGTTCAGACGATATCTTTCTCTTCTTCATGTTTCTTTTTTTACGTTGCTACTTCTATGTCTCCACCTAGAGTACAAGCACAATACACATTTGCAGAGTAGAACTTCTGCTTTCATCTCAAATTTTAGCTGTTTATCACCATAAATCATTGATAGAGCACCCTTTTGCACTAGAAAACACGGCAATCTCTTGCAAAATTGATGAACCGTATACATGAAAATACTATTCCTTATTTCTAGGGTCACTACCTGCACCGGATGTGTTGCTCACTCTTCTGCTACCGTCATAATAGTTGAATAATCCCCAGATAACCTTCATGGGATGTTAGTTTTGCTTATTTCAGTCCAAAGTATTGGTGAAAACTGTCATATGTGGTCCAGAGGTATAATTGTATATTTCCTATTTGGTACTCCCCCCGTTCCTAAAATGTAGAGTCTTTTTAGAGATTTCAATATGGACTACTAGATTTTAGAGTGTAGATTCACTCATGTAGTCCATACTGAAATATCTAAAAAGAAATATTTAGGAACGGAGGGAGGAGTATAGCATGTTGGCATAGCCAGCCAAATGATCATCAAATACAAGTTGTTTAAGGTCACAACAGTTATTTGGGGTCATTAAAGAGGTAGTAGTAGATCTGCCATCGTGGAATTTTGTAGTAAAATGCTTTTTAATGAGAAATGTAGCTATAATAGAATTGTTATCCAATGTATTGATTTTTCCACATTCTGGATTACAATGTCGAATTATAAGCTAGCTAGAGTTATGACACATTGAGGAGCCTACTCTGGGGTGTAGAAGTCTAAAAGACCTAAAAGATGGGTCTCTCTTTGTATTTTTCTGAAAGTAATTCCAACATGAGATTTTTTTTAATTGTCTTGCAAACCAAAAGAAGCTGATATTTTCTAGCAGTATTTTGAAGAAGTGGTGTGAACTGTGAAGTCTAAAGCAAACATGAATGTAGTTGTTAAGTAGGGTTGGTACCTTGAAAATCTTTGAAGGAGATTAGGAGAGTCTGAATCATGGGTGATGTAGTAGGTTTCCCTAGCAGCAGTTACCTGGTATCTTGAACAGAAGAATGAACCAGAGGTACACGTTAAGAGTTGTTTCACTTCAGCTTTTCTATAATTGTATAGTTGATAGTTTTCTTTAGGCTACATGGCATTTTTTTTGTGCTTCTAAGGCATCAAAAGACTGAGATCTAATTATCGGAACCGGCAATGCTGTGCACCACTTTGTCTCCTGGAACAGCCCATTTTCTACCACCATTGCCAATATGGCTGATGCACATACTCACCGCTGCTTCCCCGTTCCTCGCAGGCCGTCGGAAAAATCACGTGTCTTCCTGGTCCTTTGCTCGCAGGCCATTTAGCACTTCATCATCGACACCAGCCCTACAGGGAGCTCCACAAGAGTGAAGTACACTAGAAGTGAATGTACCGTGTTTAATTTTATTAAAAATGTATCAACATGTGCTTAGTATTCCCTAATATGTACTCCCTCCGTTCCAAATTACTCGTAGTGAACTAAAACAACGACGAGTAATTTGAAACGGAGGGAGTATCACACATAGTGAAGATAAATGTCTCCTTTTCGGTTTGCTTCTAATTAAGTATGACTTCTTCTATTGTGATTACAACCTTCTTCACGTTTTCAAAAAACAACCTTATTCATGTAGTTAATTATTTCACTTTAAAATGAAATTCACTATATACAACAAATGCATCATGTGTAAACACAACGTATTGATAGGGCGCGTAGATATAATTCTATGTAAACTAATATCTTGTCACAAAATAATAAACAATTATTTCAATATAAAAAAATACAAATGTGCCTTATCGACAGCCCCGGCGTGCCGCCGCGTGGGGAAGGCTAGTATACTTCCAAATTAACATGCATCGCACGTACACATTGACTAGTTATAATAATAAACCATGGGAATGAGGCACACAATAAATTAGGCACATGGCCGAGTTTCATGACCATCAAACAATGCACTGCACTAGTATGATGGGGTTTGTTTGCTCAGCTGTAGACATGGGATTCTGGCAGCGCAATCGTGGCGATGTACTTAAGCATTCCATCAAGATCATTAAGCCTCTTTCCATTGCTAAAGTTTCTCTTCCTTGACAATCTTGATGACTTCAATTTTTTCCTGCTGGTCTACAGGGAAGTGTTGATAGATTCAAGATGATTATGCAGATCTAATGGGGCCATTTTCAGGCATTTAATTTCATCCGGCTGCTCTGGCAGAGCCTTCTTGACACCTTCTAGTATGTTTTTGCTGGTGTACAAGGGTACGTAATCTTCACAGGTTGAAGTTCATGCTACGCAATTACGCATATGGCAGGACATGCTTCACGTTCTTGCTACTGCTCTGCCAGGTCCATCTTGACAACTTCAAGTTCTAGTTGTTGCTCTGCCAGGGCCTTCTTAACAGCTCCAAGTTCTATTTTCTGCTCTGCTAGGGCCTTCTTCATAGCATCAAGTTCCTACTGCTGCATTGCCAGGGTGTGCTCGACTGCTTCTGTTGCTTCATGATGCACCGCCAGGACATTGTTGATAGCTTCAGGCTGTTGTTTGTGCACCCCGATACTTGCAAGAAGGTCATCATTTGAGAAACCTTACTTTCCCTACAAAATAATATATACGGAGGTTACAAGATATGGATGAATTCTAAAATATATATGCACATGCTGAAATACACAGTGGTAGGGTAAAAAAAGATAATTACATGTAAATTTTACAAAATAAGTGAACATGTTTTTTATAAATAAATGAGTATTTTTATAAATAAAATGGATATTTTTCTAGATAGTTCATGAATCATTTTTGAAAGTACAACAATATTCTATTTGGAATAGTCAAACACTTTTAAAAGTTTATTACATATTTTTAAATGAGTGGGCAATCCTTTTTTACCTGAACTGTTTTTTTTCAAATGTGCAAAATGATAATTTGATGCAGAATAGTTTAGATTTTTTATATATATTAAATAAACACATGAGGAGGAAAAGAAAACAACAAAGTAAAAATGAATAAAAAGAACAAATAAAGCAGCAAAAAATGAATATATGGAGAAAAATGAAGAAATTAATCAATTAAGCAGCTGCACACTAATTAATTGCTTGTTCACACTAGTAGAAAACGACCCATTTGTCCCGGTTCCAGAGGCCCTTTAGCCCCGGTTCTGGAACCGGGACAAAAGGGTTGAGACTAAAGCCCGACCCCTTTAGTCCCGGTTCACTTACGAACCCGGACAGAAGGGGCTTCACGTGGCCGCTGCGGGGCGCCCAGGCAGGAGAACCTTTAGTCCCAGTTGGTAATACCAACCGGGACCAAAAGGCCTCCACGCGTCAGTAGCTGACAGGAGCTGGTAATTTTTTGAAATGGGGGGGGGGGGGTTAGGGGTTTTGGAGGGTTAATTTAGGGGTTTCATATTGTGTTAGCTAGCTAATAGAGAGATGTGTCCTCTCTTATCTTCGTGCTTGGTCCACGCTAACTACTATACATATAGAGAGAAGTGTCCTCTCTTATGCTACTATAATTTTGTGAAATGCAACAGAGATGAAAACATTTCTACTTAATTAAACATCTCATTGCATAACAACTTCACTTATAGTACATAACAACTTGACATTGCTTAAACAACTGCAGTACGTAACAGGTTCAGCATACTAAACATAAACACTGACACTTATCTAACTGACACTCAACACATTTCTTCATTTTTGCATCTCCTTCCTCTTCTTGATGCGGTCAGAGTGGCGAATGCCGATGCGGATGTAGGTCTCCGCCTCAATTGGCATGCTCATGTCACCGAGCTACGTGATCCCTGGTGCTACCATGTACAGGTCGTCGTCGGCAGGCAGCTGCAGCTGCTGCGCCACCTCCCCCTCGCTGTCGTCCTCCACCTCCAACACTAGCTGCTCCTGCTCGCTGTCGTCCTCCACCTCCACCACCACGTCCGCACCTGGCTCCACACCCCCCTCGCTGGATCTTCCTCCTCCTCCTTCTCCTCCTCCTCCTCCTCATCTTCACTGCTCTCTCCCTCGCTGTCAAAGTGGATAATCACCTACTTCACTGCAACTGGTACAGCGAACACGACGTCGACGAGACCTTCCACTGGAGCTGGAGGGGCGCGACGGCAGGAGCGGTACACGTACCACCTAGCACACTGACGCAGATCTGGTGAGTTTTCCGCTTCATTCATAGCCCAAAGGAAAACATCGACAAGAGGAATTCCACGGCTGCCGGGGAACATCGTCTTCTTCTCAGCATCCGTAGCCACAACGATGAGGCCCCTAGCATGGTCAAAGCACATCTGCAAGCTGGGAAACCTATTGCATATCTCCTCTATGTCCACCCTTTTCTCTGAATCTCCCTTGCAGAATTTGCTGACAGTCTCCTCCCATCGATCTTGAGCACTGCGAAAAGCTCTTGCAGAAGGCCTCTTCTTAGACGCCATGGCCAGCGTCGAGAAGCGATGGGAGTGGCCGGATGAGTTGCTTATCCCCTGAATCAAGCCCAATTGATCAAAATGTTATTTAATCTTATGTAGAACAATAAAAGCACAAAGAATTATTGGGTAACAAATGAATTATGACAAATGATTATAAACAACGTTAGTCAGAAATATAACACGAGCCACGTGATACTGACAAACTTGCCACTTAAGTGAAGTGTGACATATGATTATAAGTGACATTGGTCAAATATATAATCAACACATCACGTGCCAACTTACTTAGTAGCCATGGTTGTTGGTATTTTTGACTTTGTAGAGCATGTAACATCACAAGGTATCAACTCCATTTTTCTTGTTACATTCACAGCAACCATTTAAATGTCACACACACGTACATCTTTTTCATCTCACACACGTGCACCTTTTCCATTGCACAACTGTAAAAGTTCTTCAACTAATAGCCTTAGATACACATCAATGTCGTTGCCAGGTTGCTTAGGGCCTTGGATGAGCACTGGCATCATAATGAACTTCTACTTCATGCACAGCCAAGGAGGAAGGTTATACATATATAGAGTCACGGGCCAGGTACTATGATTGCTACTCTGCTCCCCAAAAGTTTTAATGCCATCCGTGCTTAAACCAAACCATACGTTCCTTGCGTCACCTGCAAAGTTTCTCCACTATGACCCATCAGCGGGTGCTCTCAACTTCCCGTCTTTCCTACGGTCCTCTTTGTACCATCGCATCCACTTGGCATGCTCTTTGTTTCTGAACAGACATTTCAACCGTGGTATTATAGGAGCATACCGCATCACCTTGGTAGGAACCCTCTTCCTGGGGCGCTCGCCGTCAACATCAACAGGGTCATCTCGTCTGATCTTATACCGCAATGCACCGCATACCGGGCATGTGTTCAAATCCTCGTACGCACCGCGGTAGAGCATGCGGTTATTAGGGCATGCATGTATCTTCTGCACCTCTAGTCCTAGAGGGCATACAACCTTCTTTGCTCTGTACGTACTGTCGGGCAATTCGTTATCCTTTGGAAGCTTCTTTTCAATATTTTCAGTAGCTTCTCAAATCCGTTGTCAGATACACCATTGTCTACCTTCCATTGCAGCAATTCCAGTGTGGTACCGAGCTTTTTGTTGCCATCTTCGTGGGGTACAACCCTTTTTTGTGATCCTCTAACATGCAATCAAACTTCAACTTCTCCTTTTCACTTTCGCATTGTCTTTTGTCATCAACAATGACCCGGTGAAGATCATCACCGGGCACATCGTCTGGTTCCTCCTCATCTTTAGCTTCCCCCGTTGCAGCATCACCGTATTCATGGGGCACATAGTTGTCATCATCCTCTTCTTCTTCTTGTCTTCCGTCATAACCTCTCTTTCTCCGTACTTGGTCCAAACATTATAGTGTGGCATGAAACCCTTCTCAAGCATGTGGATGTGAAGGGTTTTCCAGTTAGAATAAGACTTCGTATTCTCACAAATAGGGCATGGACAACACATAAAACCATTCTGCTTGTTTGCCTCAACCACTTCGAGAAAATAATGCACACCCTTAATGTACTCGAAGGTGCATCTGTCACCGTACATCCATTGCCGGTTCATTTGCGTGCATTATATAAAGTTAAGTGTGGCAAAAACCATTACAGAACATCATGAATAGAGAAGTGACCAAATTAATAGAAGTTCATCATCAAACTAAATCCAAATTAATAGAACATCATTTTTTTTCTTTTAGAAAGAAGATAACAACAAGAGGCTCACCACGGTGGTGCCGGCGATGAGATCGGCGCGGGCAATCGACGGCGGTGAGGATGGCGATGGGACAGGATGGACCGCCAAACCTAGACAAATCTTGAGGAAAATGGAGTTTCGACACGGAGCTTCGGGAGTAGAAAGCTTAGGCGTGGCTCGGGCATTTTATCGAACACCTCATGTGCATAGGAGGTGAGCTAGAGCACCACAAAGCTCTCCCACGGCCGACCAAAAGAAATAGAGCAGTGCACTGCTCTGCTCGCGGGCGGGGGTATATATAGTCCTCTCTTTAGTCCCGGTTTGTGACTAAAACCGGGACTAAAGGACCACATTTGGTCCCGGTTCCAGTCACAAACCGGGACTAAAGGTTGTGGGCCAGGAGCGAGGCTCATTGGTCCATTTCGTGTCTGGTGGAACCGGGACCAAAGGGGTCAGACGAACCGGGATCAATGGCCCGCGAGGCCCGGCCGGCCGCCTGGCCTCACGAACCGGGACTAATGCGGCCATTGGTCCCGGTTCGTAGGAGAACTGGGATTAATGCCCTCTTTAGGCCTGGACCTGTTAGATAATAACGAGAAATAAATAAGACAAAGAGACACAGATTTTTACATGGAAACCCTTGCGGGAGAAAATCACGGACGCACGAAGGCGCAATCACTATGATGGAGGAGTATTACAAGCACGAGACGACAGGCCGTCTGAGGTGCGACTACATGAGGTATATAAGAGGGCAATACATGAGAGTCCTTGGAGGACAAGTAAACGAGTTGTACTCGTACACCTCGACGTCAACGCAAAGGCCTACACCGGTTGTACTACGTCTAGTCCAACATATTATAATTTGGATCACAATTTAACAATCTCCACCTTGATCCAAATTCCCTCAAGTAGTCGAAGAAAGTAGATAACTCTATCCAAATCAGCATAAACACCTTGTGCGTCAAAGTCCATAGGACTAATGAGAAATACCAACTAAGCCAGAGCAAAGCTCAAACTTATTGGTCGGAACTGGCTTTGTCATCATATCAGCAGGATTATCATGAGTACTTATCTTTCATACCTTCAAATCACCTTCAGCAACAACATCTCGAATATAGTGATATCTGACATCAATGTGCTTTGTTCTCTCATGGTACATTGGATTTTTGGTAAGATATATAGCACTTTGACTGTCACTAAATATGGTAGGGCAAGATGAATCTCCACAAAGCTCAGTGTACAAACCTTTCAACTAGATAGCTTCTTTGCATGCCTCGGAAATAGCCATGTACTCGGCATCAGTAGTGGAACAAGCCACAATAGACTGCAAAGTTGCTCTCCAACTCACAGCACAACCACCAATGGTGAAAACATAAACTGTGAGCGATCTTCTCTTATCCAAATCACCAGCAAAATCAGAATCAACAAAACCAACAAGTCCATCTCCAGTTTTCCCAAACCTTAAGTAAGCATTAGAAGTACCACGCAGGTATCTGAAAATCCACTGAACTGCTTTCCAATGCTCTTTTCCAGGATTAGCCATGTATCTACTGACAACACTCAATGCATATGATAAATCCGGACGAGAACAAACCATGGCATACATAAGTGAACCAACTGCACTCGAATAGGGAACTCTAGACAAGTACTCAGTATCTGCATCTGACTTAGGACATAAAGCTGATGATAATTTGAAGTGTGCAGCTAATGGTGTACTCACCGGCTTGGCATTATGCATATTAAAACGACGAAGAACTTTATCAATATATCCCTTCTGACTTAGATATACTTTTCCAGACGGTCTATCCCTGGATATTTCCATGCCAAGAATTTTCTTTGCTGCACCCAAATCCTTCATCTCAAATTCATTACTCAATTGCTTCTTTAGTTCATCAATCTCTGACATACTCTTTGCAGCAATAAGCATATCATCAACATAAAGGAGCAAATAAATAGTTGAACCATTGACAGTTTTCAAATAAACACAACTATCATAATTAGACCTTTTGAAACCTTGATAGAGCATAAAGGTGTCAAATCTCTTGTACCACTGTCTAGGGGATTGCTTCAATCCATAAAGAGATTTCTTTAACTTACATACAAGCTTTTCTTTTCCAGGAATAACAAAACCTTCAGGTTGTTCCATATAAATATCCTCTTCTAATTCATGTAAAAATGCAGTTTTAACATCCAATTGTTCAAGCTCAAGATCATGCATGGCAACAATACTGAGTAAAGTGCGAATAGAGCTATGCTTCACAACAGGAGAAAAGACTTCGTTATAGTCAATACCTGGAATCTGGACATAACCTTTAGCAACTAACCTTGCTTATATCTTGTCTCATCATTAGGAGAAACACCTTCTTTCCTCTTGAAAACCCACTTGCAACGAATAGGTTTCTTCTCTCTAGGCAATTTTACTAAATCTCAAGTGCCATTCTTTTCAAGTGATTCCATCTCATCATGCATAGCGGTCATCCACTTATTACTATCACCAGAAATAATAACCTCAGAATATGAAGAAGGCTCAGCATTACCTTCAATTTCTTCTGCAACAGGTAAAGCAAAAGAAACAATATTGCACTCTTCAATTAACCTGTCAGGTTTATTAATACCCCGCCAAACTCTG
Organism: Triticum timopheevii; assembly: GCA_963921465.1. Lineage (NCBI taxonomy): Eukaryota > Viridiplantae > Streptophyta > Magnoliopsida > Poales > Poaceae > Triticum > Triticum timopheevii. Next base: position 623,589,493 of record OY997270.1, on the reverse strand, counting down.
TCACGTGCAAGATTCCAACTGGGTGGAATAATAGGCTGATTTGGAGTGGGAGTGACATGTTCATCGTCAACGACGGGTTCATCATGTGCATCAACAATTTCATTACCAGATGTATCACCTGTTTCAATAACATGCTCCACCTGAATAGTAGGCTGCTAAATAGTAGGCTGCTGTTCACTCTCAACAGGAACGTTAGTGGATGGAACATCACATAACATAGAAGATTCATTGAAAATAACATTTCTGCTAATAACAACCTTCTAGGTTTTAGGATTCCACAATTTATAACCTTTAACACCAGACTTATAACCAAGAAAGATGCACTTAACAGCCCTAGGCTCCAACTTTCCATTATCAACATGAGCATAAGCAGTGCAACCAAAAACTCTCAACTGTGAATAATCAGCAGGTGAACCAGACCATACCTCAATTGAAGTTTTCTTATTAAGAGCAATAGATGGTGAACGATTAATGAGATAAAAAGCAGTGGAAGCGGCCTCAGCCCAAAAACGCCTATGCAAACCTGCATTGGACAACATGCAACGGGCTCTGGAAATAATGGTCCTGTTCATACACTCAGCAACACCATTTTTTTTGAGGAGTATAAGGAACGGTGTAATGTCTGACAATGCCTTCAGACTTGCAATAATTCTTAAATTGCTTAGAACAGAATTCTATACCATTATCAGTGCGAAGTATCTTTACCTTCCTTTCAGTTTGTCTTTCAATCATAATCTTCCACTGCTTAAAAGTTGAGAATGCTTCATATTTATGCTTCAAGAAATAAGGCCAAACTTTTCTCGAATAATCATCAATAATAGTCAGCATGTAACTAGCACCACCTAGTGACTTCTTGCGAGATGGTCCCCATAAATCAGAATGAACATAATCAAGAATACCTTCAGTTGTATGGGTCGAAGTATTGAACTTCACCCTATTGTGCTTGCCGAAGATACAATGCTCACAAAATTTCAATTTACCAGGTTCATATCCATCAAGAAGACCTCTCTTATTTAACTCTGCTAAACCAAGTTCACTCATATGTCCAAAACGCATATGCCAAAGGTTAGCAGCATCACAATCAGAATTCTTTGAAATAACTGGAGTAGCGTTACCTGAAACGATAGAACCTCGATGGTAATAAAGACCATTGGTCGAACTTAAGTCACCTTTCATCACAAGAAGGGAACCTTTGGTGACTTTCAAAACACTATCTCCACCTGAATACTTGTACCCCTTTGCATCAAGGGCACTCATAGAAATAAGATTTCTCTTCATCTTCGGAATATACCGAACATCTGTCAAAGTTCTGATTATGCCATCAAACATCTTGATTCGAATAGAACCTATGCCTTCAATCTTGCATGGTGAATTATCAAAACCCAAAACGGAACTAGCAGAAGTAGTGGAATCAAAAGTAGTAAACCAATCTCTATGTGGACACATATGAAAAGTGCATGTAGTGTCAAGTACCCACTCATCATTGGTCTCAGCACATCCAGCAATAACGACAAGAGCATCATCGGAACTATCATCACGAGCAACGTTAGCAGAATTTTCACCTTGTTTGTTACCTTTCCTCTTTTCTTTATTCTGCAACTTGAAACACTCTGAAATGTCATGCCCGTCTCTCTTGCAATATCTGCAATACTTCTTGTCTCTGGATTGCGACCGGCCCATGTAGCCGTTTTTACTTTTGCCTCTGTTTCCATTATTGAAGTTCTTCTCCTTTGTCCTGCCACAAACAGATAATCCCTCGGCTTGGGATGAACTCGAACCATCATGAGGCACCATTAAGTTCATCTTCTCCTTGGAGTTCAAAGCTTCATAAACTTCATCAAGCGTGAGAGTATCACAACTGTATAATGTGGTGTCTCTAAAATTGGTATAAGAACTTGGCATTGAATAAAGTAACATTAAAGCAGTATCTTCCTCTTCATACTTAACTTCCATTGCAGCTAGATCAGATATGATCTCTTTAAATTCTGAAATATGATTCAAAACATTACCTTCCTCGGGTAACCTGTGCAGGAATAATTTTTGCTTCAGATGCATCTTGCTGGTGAGATCCTTGGTCATGCAAATCCCTTCTAGCTTTAACCATAGAGCGGCGGCAGTTTTCTCGCTCAAAACTTCCTGCAAAATATTATTATGCAAATGGAGTTGAATTTGTGACAAAGCCTTACAATCAATTCTTTTCTCCTCATCAGTCCAATCTTGAATTCGGTTCTTCCCAAAACTATCCAGTGCTACATTATAGTCGGCCTGCGCCAACAACGCCCGCATCTTGACTTGCCATAGGGTAAACCTTGTGTCACGGTCCAGCAGCGGAAAATCGTACTTCATGATAGCCATGAGTAGATAAATCTGTGTACACAAAATAGTACAAGCCCGTAGAAAAATCCTTGATGAATTTAATATGCGGAGCAAAAAACTGAAACAATAGCACCTGGTAGTAGCAGACCAACGGAGAATAGAAAAACTGAACTAGTAGTACTAGCCTCACGTAGAGTAGTACTAGTAGCAGATTGGATCAGATCAAAACTAGAGCTCACGTACTATAAGCAGTACTAGTTGCAGTGGCCGATCGATTGAAAAACCTCGTGAGTAGTAGCAGCAGCAACGTGATCCACTTCACGCCAAGAAAAAAACTCTAGCGGCTGGCCTCCTCGGGATTTGATGCCAGCGAAATAGCCCACGGCTCGGCGGATCGTACGTTGACGAGAAAAATCGATCTGGCTGCTGCGGCAGGTACGGATGATGATAAGTCTGCCGCATGAACCAGCGTCACGCAAACTTGCTGTCGGTCTCGACTTCTTAGGGCGGCGCAGCGGAAACCGATCCGGCTTCGATGGATCACGTCGCGAGCAGTGCACAGACGGAACCTTAACTCTGGTCTCAAATCTCGTATTTATAACCTCAGCTCTGTATACCACTTGTTAGATAATAACGAAACAAAGAGACACGGATTTTTACGTGAAAACCCTTGCAGAAGAAAACCACGGACGCACGAAGGCGCAATCACTATGATGGAGGAGTATTAGAAGCACGAGACGACAGGCCGTATGAGGTGCGACTACATGGGGTATATAAGAGGGCAATACATGAGAGTCCTTGGAGGAAAAGTAGACGAGTTGTACTTGTACGCGTCGATGTCAACGCAAAGAGCCCACACCGGTTGTACTACGTCTAGTCCAACATATTATAATTTGGATCACAATGTAACAGGACCAAATTCCTGTTTTCTACTAGCGTCATCATCACAATACAATTAGCAAGACACCTGTATGCCATGACAATGACATACATCAAAGCTAGACTAGTACATCATCTCTTGGATCATCTCATGGATGCAGATTTCGGAGTTCTTCATCACGCACTCGGCCCTCAAGTGGTGGAACGATCCACTCTCACAGGAGAAGACCATTGACGCTGGCGTAGGGCATGCCACAGCTGTGTCGTCGCAGAAGCCGAGCAGCTCGTCCAACGTATTCGGATAGGAGTGTGTACATTACTTTGGGCTATATGGAACCATAGGAATGACATGGTTAACAGACAAACTCGTATGAATTTTTTGCACGTTATCTAAGGGCCGCTGCTTGGATCCGTATCTGGTCATTACTCACTCCTGTGGAAGCCTGGGAGCCTTTGATTACTGGGTCTGTCTGATGGAAGATGGTAGCTCGGGATATCTACAACCAGTTTGGATGATGGTCCAGTAATAAGATAGATATTTAGTCATCTCGTTCTATTTTCGCAGGTTGTGGCATATTATACTTTTTTTCTTTAGCTTTTAGCAAGCTTATTCTGGAACACAGTCTTTTCGGTCACTTTGCTTAATAAAGAAGCTGCATGCATCACTCTGATACAGAGGCCGGAGGTAATCCTCTTTTTAAAAACATAATTAATCAAACAAACAATGTTTATACATTTCGAGACTATGCACATACAGAGAAACTGGCAAAAACTGCTTAGTAGAAAATTATCATGTGCTGATGGACGAGAGTATATGCATACGGTTAACTCACAAAATGGAAAAGCAAAACACTATAGAAGCATCATGCTAGCTACATCGTCTTACATCTACCATGCATGATGGAGCCTCAAAGTGCGCTGATCTAATCATCCATGCTTTATTAACTAGTCAAGATTTCAAGCTTAAGAACAGAGAAAGTCAACATATTACAAATGAATAATCAATTAATCTGCGGCACATGAATTGCTGCGTTGTTCATCACAATACAATCAACAATATCTTGCTTGTTCACGACTTACATCAAAGCTACACTAGCTAGCTAAGTATAGCATTGAGCTACACTATCTTCTATATATATCCTGCATCATCTACTGGCTGAAGAGTTCGCAGTCTTCCAAGGTACATTCGGCCCTCACGTGGTGGAACGATCCACTCTCAGAGGAGACAATCGTTGGCGCTGGCGTAGGGCATGCCACAGCCGTGTCGTCGCAGAAGCTGAGCAGCTCATCCAACGTGAACCGGAAGGCGTCGTCTTCATCCTCTGCAGCGCCAGTGCCTTCTTGGACTTTGCCGTCGAGGTTGCCGGGGAAGAACCCATGCGCCACCACAGCGTCGTGGAGCTCGGGAAAATCTTGAAGCATGTCGTCGGTGAAGAACCCGCCTGGATCCACGCTGCCGTCGTCCACTGCTCCGGGCGGCAACATCGTCTCGCCTTCGTCGGACATTAACCAACGCCCATACTCGTGAAGCATCCCGGGTTGTTGGACGATCGGCGGTTCCTGGCGGCGTGGGGTTTGGGGACGTGGAGCATCCGGGTGCTGGACGTCGGCGGCCTTCCTTTTCTTGGAACCAGGAGCATTGATTACCTCGTCGTATGTGGTCTCGCTCCTGTGACGAGACACGCAGACCTTGCAGAGCACCAGGTCGTCTTGCTTGTCATCGCTGTACTCGTTCATGCACCAGCCGATCCTGATCCTCTCTTTCTCTCCCGGCAACTTCTGGACGTAGCTGAGGTTTCGTCTATGGCCTACGAGTTTACCTTGGTTGTCTAGCACGGGGATCCCGCCCTTCTCCGAGTGCCAGTAGTAACCCTCGCCGGCGGCGGCCACGGCGCGCTGCCGCCTCCCGCCGCTGCGGCCGCATTTGGTCTTGTGACGACTGGCCGGGGTGAAGAAGTACCAGACGCCCCCTTTCCCGTCGCCCTTGTCCGTTCCTTGCGCGTGTTGATACATCTCGACGAGGTCGCCGGGGGCGGCGGAGTAGGCGTCGAACTCGTGGATGAGGCGTCTGGCGAAGAAGGCGTCCGGTCCGGCGGCGATCCGTGGGCGGAGGAACTTGGTGATCAGCTCGTGCTCGGCTGGGTCGAAGGCGTAGCCGGCGGGAGGATCCAGCTTGCCGTCGGCCATCGCAGAGCTAGCTACGCACGTACAGTACAAGATGGATCAAGTAGCTAGGTATATATGTACGTGTAACCCTGAACTCGCTAGCTGCTTGCCTTCTGGGTACGTAGCTTATATAGATGGATCGACAGCGAGCCCGCCCGGGATTCAGTTTCCTTGACCGGTCATAGCGTACGTGTCCTAAGCAATCCGTACATAAAATGGATTAGTACAGCAATCAGTACATAAAATGGATTCGCTGCACCGACGTTGCTCCATTGCAGCTCGCGTCGCTGCACCTTGCCGCTCGGTAATACTCCGTCGCAGCACCGACGGCCACGACGTTGCTCCATTGCTGCACCACGCCACCTGGTGATGCTCCATCGCAGCAGCACTGAAGGCCACGGACAGTGCTACGACGCCATACGACAGTCTCTGCGACATCCGACTGCTTCAACGACCGCGGCGATGTTACGAGGCATGTTGTGATGGCCGCGATGATAACGCGACCACATGCTTCGAGCGCCTATGGTGTACTTTGATGAACGTGGCGATGCTGCGACGGCATCCCAACTGCTTCGACAATGCTACAACGGGTGCGACACAGGCACGACAACATGCTTGAATACCAATGGACATGATTCAACAACATGCTTCGACGGACATGGTGATGCTACGAGGCGTGCTACATCGACCGCCGCGATGGCACAACGTCATCCGGGCTGCTTTGACGAAGCTGCGACAGCTGCAACGTTGACACGTCGACATGCTTCAAACACCCATGGTGTGCTTTGACTGCCACGACAATGCTTCAACGGCAGACTTCGACGGTCGCGGTGATGCTGCGGGACGTGCTTTGACGACCATGGCAATGGTGCGGCAACATGCTTCTAACGTCGGTGTTGTACTTTGATGGCAGTGATGATGTTGTGACGACATGGTTGGACAGCCACGACGTCCTGCTTTGACAACCACGATGATGTTGTGGCAACGTGATCCACAGGCGCGAAAGTGTTGCAATGATGGGCATGGCTACACCAACGATAATGCAACGATAAGTCGATTTGTACACTGTCCGATGCGAGGTTTCACAGTCGCTGGACTGTTTCGCACACGCTTCGCATGATCCCTCGACCCTTTCTCTCCCCGCTCGCAACTACTGGCAGCTGTTGCATCCAATAGACCTGACGGGCTTTCTTCAGAGCTCAAGACAGCCCAGCGATGCTTCATTACAGCTCCACACCAGTGCGCCTTTGTCGGCGATGCACCATAGAGCTCCATCACGGCACCGCACGCCCCTGATGCTCCGTCGCTGCACCGACGTTGCTCCATTGCATCTCGCGTCGCTGCACCTTGCCACTCGGGAATACTCCGTCCCAGCACCGATGACCCCGACGTTACTCCATTGCTGCACCAGCCTACCACAGGTCACGAACTTTGGCTACCTTCGCGTGTGGGAGACAGAGCGCTCACTACTTTCCCATGTGGGAGATACTGCTCGCGCCACTCGGTCGTGTGGGATCGGACGGCTCCGGACGAGGTTGATAAGGACAAGAAATCATCCAACTTATTCAAAACGTTTTCCCTCACCGAATGCACACCTTTTACCCGCAACGGCCACTATGGGTTAGCCTGGTTGACACACTTTTGTTTGTTTGTGATTTTGCGGTGTTTTTGCTACTTTATTTGTTCTTTTTATCAACTTATGATTATTTTACTATATTATAAAAAATATGTCTGTTTTATTCCAGGTAATACTTTTTATTTGCACTTTTGACAGAAATATTTCGTATTAAAACGGTGCTTACTCATTTCAAAATATCTAATACATTTGAAATTGTTTGAATATTATATATAAAATGTTCTTCTACTTTTGAATAGGATTTACCTATTTTGAAAAATATTCACCTAGTTCGTAAAAAAATCTTGTATTCAAAAAGAAATTTCTTGTATTTACAAAGAGTATTCACGTATTTCAAAAAATGTCCTTGTAATTATTAAAGTATTCTCACATTTCGAAATATATTCACATAATTTTGGAAAATATTCATTTATTACGTAAAACTGAAAATACAATTTATTTTTATCGATTGAAGAAAGTACTCGTCATATATTAACTAAAGTTCAATGTTTTAAACAATATTCATCATTTATTTAAAATATGTACATTGTGTGTTTCAGAAGGAATGTGTAAATTTATTTTCTAATTGAGTAAGTAAAATAAGTAAGATGAAAATCGCAGAAAATAAAAAAGAGAAAAATGTGGAAAAAGAACCACAACAAAGAGGGGGATAAACAAAGAGGCAAAGATAATAAAAATAAATTGAGAAAAAATGGAAGGCAAACAAAAACCCCACAAGAAACCAGTCGAACAAAATAAAAGATAATATCATGAACAAAAATCAGGGAGAAACACGAAGAAGAGAACCATGTGTTCAACGAACCTAAAAGTAACCAGCACATTGCAAGGGCTTAGCGGGCCATGGCCCTTCTTAGGTGTTCTGTAGGTGAACCCTAGCTAATGCTCGGTACGAGCGATATATATATCATTTGCCGCCCTAAAACACGTCTGGTAAAAGAGTTTCTCAAGAAGGTTGGACGAATGTGTCACACCGCACCCTGAGATCTCCCAACTGTATATATATATTACTAGCAAATATGGCCGTGCGTTGCAACGGGAGAAAAAAAATCAGATTATATAGATAAGATAGAGATAAAAAAATCTGAATCAAATGCCAGGATGAGATAAGGATTTTCAATATGTCATTTCACAAACTATGTCTGAGTGATGTTATGATGAGAAGGGACTTTAAAAAGTCATTTCAAAAACTGAAAATGTGATGGTCTCATCATAACTTAATTTCCTAAGGTGCCACAACGAAAAATATTTTTTTGGTTGAGCAAACTACATTGTTGGACCGCTGCCTGAGCTAGACTGATGCATGATGTGTCTCACATTGACCTAGCGTAGCGATGTTTTTCAGAACCAGTAGAACTTTGGTACGAGAATAGTTTTGTACGGAGGTAAAACAGACATTTAGTCATTTCCATATAGTTTGCAAAAACTAACCATAGCAAGATGTGTCAATTTTTTGGGCTCAGCGCCGTAGAGAACACGAAAATCCTTTTTTACCCGATGCGCGAGGGACTAAATAAAATCATAAAACAACCTCTACAGATCCCCTAATAAAACCTCTACCTAAGCGATGGTTCATTCTGTTCATTGCTTAAGAACCCTTTTTAATTTTTGTGAACATTTTCTAAAATTTTGTGGACATTGTTTTCAAATTCTCGAATATGTGTTGAATACACGGTCATATTTTACAAATCAAGAATTTCTATTTTATTGTTTTTTAAATCATGCATTTTTTAAATATGCGAACAGTTTTGTTTTTAAATCACGAACTTTTTATGATTTCTCAAATGTTTTTTGAATTCACAAACATTTTATGATGTATCTATATATTTTCTCAGTACTGGCAACTTTTTTAAAATTTGTTTTTTTGGCACTCCCAGAGTAATTTAAAGAAAGAAAAACAGAAAAATGAGAAAGGAAAACAGAAGAAAAATAGGGGCGTCACTACGGGCCGGCTCATTACCGTCTGGTATATATATATTGCAGAACCCGTGCAAACGGCTTTGGCCTTAGCAACTGCGCTGGCTTCCTGCATGTGTTATACAATTGTATTGGCGATCCTATACAAACCAAATTTGACGGCAATTTTTTTAAACGAATCATTTTCTTTACTTACCGGTGGCATGGTGGGTAAATAGGGACAACTTCAGAGGCAATTTATATGACGGGCGATCAGAAACCCAATTCTCTTTATTATTAGGTAAAGATAAAGAGGTAAACATAGAGAGAAAAACAAAAAGTAAAAAATACATGTTTGACCCAAAATTCATATGAAAAGATAGTTATTGGCCAAACTTGGCCTAAAAACGTGGATCTGCCACTGGTTTATTAAGCTAGCAATGCCTACTGTGGCAGTCTGTCTACAAGGTAGAGTAATTTAAAAGTTATATACACCTGATATCAAGTAACCTATGCCGCTAGACTCGTATATAATATTTGATTCCTTCTTGAGTAAATGGGGGCCCCTTCACGATAGGAGGTGCCCCAACTATTCCTTCTAATATCTCGTGAGTATTCATCTCCACATACATCAAAGCTAGACTAGCAAGTAGACCATTGAGCTACACTAGCTTCTATATCCTGAAACATCTCCTGGCTGCAGATGTCGCGGTCTTCCATGGTAGGGCATGCGACAGCCGTGTCGTCGCAGAAGCTGAGCAGCTCATCCAACGTGCACCGGAAGGCGTCGTCTTCATCCTCTGCAGCGCCAGTGCCTTCTTGGACTTTGCCGTCGAGGTTGCCGCGCAAGAACCCCTGCGCCACCACAACGTCGTGGAGCTCGGGAAAATCTTGAAGCATGTCGGCGGTGAAGAACCCGCCTGGATCCATGCTGCCGTCGTCCACTGCTCCGGGCGGAAACATCGTCTCGCCTTCGTCGGACATGAACTAGCGCCCATACTCGTGAAGCATCCCGGGTTGTTGGACGATCGGCGGTTCCTGGCGGCGTGGGGTTTGGGGACGTGGAGCATCCGGGTGCTGGACGTCGGCGGCCTTCCTTTTCTTGGAACCAGGAGCATTGATTACCTCGTCGTATGTGGTCTCGCTCCTGTGACGAGACACGCAGACCTTGCAGAGCACCAGGTCGTCTTGCTTGTCGTCGGCGTGGAGGCTGTACTCGGCCATGCACCAGCCGATCCTGATCTTCTCTTTCTCTCCCGGCACCCTCTTCTTGTAGCTGAGGTTTCGTCTATGGCCTACGAGGTTACCTTGGCTGTCTAGCACGGGGATCCCGCCCTTCTCCGAGTGCCAATAGTAACCCTCGCCGGCGGCGGCCACGGCGCGCTGCCGCCTCCCGCGGCCGCGGCCGCATTTGGTCTTGTGACGACTGGCCGGGGTGAAGAAGTACCACACGCCCCCTTTCCCGTCGCCCTTGTCCGTTCCTTTCGCGTGTTGATACATCTGGACGAGGTCGCCGGGGGCGGCGGAGTAGGCGTCGGCCTCGTGGATGAGGCTGCTGGCGAAGAAGCCGTTCGGTCCGGCGGCGATCCGTGGGCCAAGGTACTCCGTGATGAGCTGGTGTTCTGCTGGGTCGAAGGCGTAGCCGGCGGGAGGAAGGAGCTTGCCGTCGGCCATCGCAGAGCTAGCTCGGTACGCAGTAGCTAGGGCACGAGATGGATGGATCGTGCGTGTAACCCTGGCTTGATAGCTGCTTGCCTTGCCTAGCTGGGTACGTAGCTAGCTTAGGGCGTAGCTTATATGGATAGGAGTTGTATGTATGACCGGCCCTACGTACTATCGAGTACGACCCGAAGATGGAACGCAGCAATCCGAACGTAAAATGGAATGCATGTGCGCGTCTGTTAGATCGTGCGTGTAACCCTAGCTGGCCTGGCTAGCTAGCTGCTTGCCTTGCCTGGGTATGTAGCTACTCCCTCCTTTCGGAAAAGGAGGGACGTTGGAGGGTGAGGCTCTGAGCCCGCCGAGGACTCGGATAGGAGTTGTATTTTTTATATATTTTTTGCGCGGGGGTAAAAGGATTGTATTACTTAAGAGCACACGAATTCATTCCTACACGGACTAAGGACATTAGCAGGTCAAGAGTGGAGCCAGACCATAGTACTGTTCTCCGTTTGACCCAAGTTTTCTAACACATGACTAACATTATTTTGCTCTCTAGAGATGTGAGTAACACAACACTCTCTTGTACCCGTAAGACTCTTTACTTCTGAGACCACCATCGCATGCTGGGAACGATCCGGTCCTTTTGCCTTGATCATCTGCACGGTCTGCATACTGTCACACTCCAGGATAATCGGCAACTCCGTCCACTGCAAAGCTAGGCCGAGTCCCTCCATGCACCCGGCCAACTCAGCGCGCAATGGGTCCAGGCATGACAGAAGCGAACGGCATGCAGGGAAAATGATGGCGCCGTCGTGCCCGCGCAAGATCATGTCGGCACCGGCGCTTCCATCCTCGTGTGAGAATGACCCATCCACGTTGAGCTTCGCCCAACCTCGAATAGGAGTTGTATATATGACCGGCCGTACGTATGACCCAAAGAAAGAAGGATTAACCCATGTCTGATCATCACATGAGATGGGGCAGTCATCAATGATGAACATCTTTATGTTGATCATATCTACTATATGATTCACGTTCGACCTTTCGATCTTCAGTATTCCGAGACCACATCTGTACATGCTAGGCTCGTCAAGTTTAACCCAAGTATTTCGCGTGTGTAAATTTGGCTTACACCCGTTGTGTGTGAACGTAGAGTCTATCACACCCGATCATCAGGTGGTGTCTCAACATGACAAACTGTAGCAATGGTGCATACTCAGCGAGAACACTTTTACCTTGAAATTTAGTGAAGGGATCATCTTATAATGCTACCGCCGTACTAAGAAAAATAAGATGCATAAGGGATAAACATCACATGCAATCAAAAATATGTGACATGATATGGCCATCATCATCTTGTGCTTTTGATCTCCATCTCCAAAGCATCGTCATGATCTCCATCGTCACCGGCTCGACACCTTGATCTCCATTGTTGCATCGTGGTCATCTCGCCAACTATTGCTTCTACGACTACTGCTAACTCATAGCGATAAAGTAAAGCAATTACATGGTGTTTGCATTTCATACAATAAAGAGACAACCATAAGGCTCTTGCCGGTTGCCAATAGATTACAAAACGTGATCATCTCATACAATAACATATATCACATCACGTCTTGACCATATTACATCACAACATTCCCTGCAAAAACAAGTTAGATGTCCTCTACTTTGTTGTTGCAAGTTTTACGTGGCTGCTATGGGCTTCTAGCAAGAAGCGTTCTTACCTACAGCAGAAAACCACAACGGTGATTTATCAAGTTTGCTGACCTTCAACAAGGACCGACCGCAGTCAAATTCGATTCAACTAAAGCAGGAGAAACAGACACCTGCCAGCCACCTTTATGCAAAACTAGTTGCATGTCTGTCAGTGGAACCGCTAGATCTCTTGTTCCTTTTTCTCCCAGATTTTTTTGTTTATGATTTCATAATTTTCCTTGTTTTCGGCGGGTTTTTTTGTCTGGTTTCTTCTATTTTTTTCATTCATTTTTTCTTGATTTTATTTTTTTAGTTTTGCGTTTTCTTTTTCCTCCTTTTCTTGTTTTCCTTTTTTTACATTTTTTCGTACCTTATTTTTCTTTTCATTTATTTTCCTTTTTCATTTAGAAAATAAACATTACACATGACTTTTTTATAACATAATTTACATATGTTGAACTCATGATGAATGCTTTATAACACAAAATAAATATTTCTTTTACATATGATGGCTATTTTCTTAAATGCAGATAATATTTTCAAGTGTATTTTCTGTTTTACTTCATATATGATTTTTTTCAAAATTATGTGGATATCTTTTTTAAATCATGGTCACTTTAATAATTATATGAACATTTCCTAAATATATGAACACTATTTGTAAATTCATTAAATTTCTTTTCTAAATAAATTATTTTTTAGAAAATAATATTTTCTAAATAGTTTAATTGTTTTTAATAGTACAAAAACATTTTATTTAGAAAATTCAAATGCTTTTTCAGTTGTATTAGATATTCTCAAATGAGTTAGCAATTTTCTATTACGACAAACTATTTTGTCGAATGTGCAAAAATAAAAATTGAACAAAATTATTTAGAAATATTTTACATATATTATGATAAAATAAAAATAAGAGGAGAAAAAGGAAAACAACCAAGTAAAAATATATAAAAAGAACAAAAAAGGGCAAAAACACCATAAAGTCACAACAAAATTTGCCAGGATAACCCACTGTGGAGATCTCCCCGCTGTGTGGGTGTTGTGGGTGAAAGGTGAGCGTTCGGTGAGGGACATGAGGCATGGTAGCAGAGGGATGGGCGTAGCTAGGAAAGGTAGTGACTGTGTTGCATGCCATACGTGATGGATGGCACCGTCCAGGTCGAGAACCCTCTAACTAAGATTATTAACTCTAGAAAAAATCTAATCAAGATTATTTGCAACATGGACATATATGCACGGGCAATCAGATGAAAGGAAAATGTGGCACATTAGCCAGCGTAGATCCGACTTATTTTTCACGGGCTAGCGGAGTCAGAACCGGCTTGGAAAGGCCTTCATGAAGTAGCCATACTATTTTAATGAAATAACTAATTGATATTGCTTCTTTTTTTGATGCATTTTAAATGGTATAACTAATTAATATCAAGCATGTTTTCCATCCCGGATGTTGCACATGTGCATGTCTTGTACATCTAGCAGTGGGCTCATGAAATTGTGTTGCTGCTAGATTTCTTTGAACTGAAGGGTTCGTGTCGAACACGAACATGCACATCAAGAGGTTTCCTTGACAAGGCTATCAAATCGGTTTTGGAACTTGTGGCAAATTAAGGAGGTCAGGAGCCGGTTATAAGATACCTCCCCGAAGATGGCGGTCGTACGGTGATTTCACTAGTAAGGGGTTGCTTGCCGGCTGGGCAAGTCGGCTAGCAGTGATGCTAAATCTCACTAGTCAGCCTACGTTAGCTAGATCCTGGATCAATTGCAGAGGCACAACGACCTCATTGGGAGTATTTCTTGTTAGGCTTGATTTACTCCACATAAACGCATTGTTTAGTGTTTTCATATTTTATTTTGTAGACGGCACCTTCTCGTCCAGTTTTGAACTTAGCTTTGAAATCAATCCTGAATGAAGCAAACTTTATTATCTGGTATAAAAAATTAAGAATTCTTCTCAGGAACAATAAAAGAACATGTTCTAGAGGATCCACTTCCAGAGGAACATACAAAATAAATGCGCTACAGTTGGGCGATTGATATATATCATTTGTACTGAGCGTTAGCTAGCGCTCGCGAGTAGAACACCTTAGAAGGGTCATGACCTGTAAGCGCACACGATGGGGTGGTTTCCTTTCCAGTTAATGCAACATGTGTCTCTTCTCTTGGTTTTACCCCTTTTTTTGCTGCTGGTTTTATCTTTTCTTGTTTTGTGAGGTTTTTCTGTCTTATTTCTTTTGTTTTCTATTTCATTTTTTACTTGATTTATTTCTCTTATTTTCTCCTTTTTCCTATTTCCCCTATTTCTTGTTTTTTTCACTTATTCTCTTTCTCTGTTTTTCTTTTGATTTTACTTTATTTTCTTTTCTGATTTAGAAATCAACACTACACATGAAATTTTAAATTGCAAGATATTTAATATATGATGACCATTTTTAACACACAATTTACTTTTTTTATAAATTAAATATATTTTATTAACTATGAGATAAAAAAAATTAGGCATATGTTTATTTTATGTGATACATGATTTTTATTTTCTTAATACAAGAATATATTTTTAAAATTAAATGAATATTTTTCTAAATAGGTCATGAATCATTTTTGAATGTAAATGAACATTTTATTCAGAATAGTCCAACACTTTTTAAATTTTTTTACATACTATATTGAAATGAGTGAGCACTTTTTTTTACCAGAGGTACTTTTTTTCAAATGAGCCAAATGAAACTGTGATCCAGAATAGTTTAGATTTTCTTATATAAAAAAACACGAGAGGATAAAAATAAAACAATCAAGTGAAAATGAATAAAAAGAACAAAAAAGCAGGAAAAGCACAAAAAATCAGAAGAAAAAAATTGCGTGAACTAGCATGACCCACAGTGGAGGCATTGCGGGTGAATGGTGAGCATTCGGCATGGGTCAAGAGAGATGATAGCGAAGATATGGGTGTACGTAGGAAATGTAGTGGCCGTATCGCTTGCTATAGCAAAGTCCTATTCTACTCGCGAGCTCAAATGAGCTCCAGATGAACTGTATATTTGAAAAGAAATATAAGAACATATTCAAAAAAATTGAAATTGTTTTGTGGGAAACATTGGCAAAATTTCTAGATGCCTGCAAATTTTCGTCATGATAGAACATCGTGGAAGTCGTGGCGAAAATAACAAAATTCGCACTACAAAATGCTTTTTGAAATATCACTTTTGGAGCATTGATTTTTTTTCGTGACTTCCACAAATGTTCTTTCATGATGAAATTTTACAAGCATCAAGAATTTGTTAATTTTTTCAATTTTTTTAAGAATTTACTGTTCATCTAAGCTTTGAGCTTGGGCTGAGAACCATTACGTCCTTGCTATAGGTGACACATAGCACCATCCATACCAAGAACTATCTAATTAAGGTTATTAACTATAGAAAAGTTCTAATCAAGATAATTTTCAACATGGACATATATTCATTGGCAATCAGATATAAATCAGGACCATAGAAATTGAAACACTACTCATCCCTCATGACACATGTGTTGAGATTCGTATTGACACATGTCACGCGCTCGCTGTAGTCTCACGTTTGCCTGCGTGCGACCCGGCCGTACCAATTTTTTTTCCGAACAAGAGGTGCTGCAAGAGGCAGCGTCAACAATGTACAATTCAGACTCGATTTATGAACTCAGTACAACCGTAGACTATCAATTACTGTTTTCCCTACTTTACATACTTTTTAGCTCCCACGCAGTGCATGTGAGTATCACGATGTGATTTTTAAACTATGCTAACAAGAAGTCAAAAAAAACTGGTATTTAATAATTCTTGGAAGGTGCAATCCATGCGGGTGTAGAAACAAATTGTGTTCCTAGCCAGAGAAGACCTTTGCTCCCACGAACAAATGAAGTGGATGGTTAGTGGGAGAAGTGAACAGGTTGTGGATGCAAATGTGATGCAACGCTAGGCATAGATAGGAGCATGTGTTGAGTAAAGGGTTGCAAGGTGGAGTCGACGACAACGCAATGCAAAGCCGGATAGGGAAAGAAGCAAGTGATGAGTTATGAGATGTGAGGCAATTTCTGACACTATATGCGAGAATACAAACATATTTTACCGGGGTTAGGGATTGTATTTTGTGTTTGTTCAAGTAAGAAAAATGTTGGTATTGTTTAAATGATGTCATCGCATGGATATTAAAAATTCAAATGGTTCATAAACCAGACATCTTAGTCAAAAGGTTTAAGGATTTACCGAATTAGAAGGTATGGATTAAATGCATAAATAATGTACAAGAGAGAATGGTGGAGGGAAAAATATCTTTTACTTACTCTCTCAAGAAAAATACTACTTCTCTCTTCCATCCATATCAGAAGGGCATGAATAACTCTGAAAGCATCTTATAGACTAGTGATCCCCCTTACAAACGCAAACACCAAACATAAACTCACACTAGTCTGACGCCGCTGCTTACATGTGGTACCAGACATCATTTTTTCTATGACGGTGACGGTCACTAACAATTACGATGATGCATTTGACCGATCAACGATTCTGACATATGGACCCAAATGAAATGCTGACATGGCTACTGCCAAGTGGGTCCAAACTTGGGTGATGTGTCTTCTTACATGTCGGTACAATGCCATACACCGGTGACGGCATGCAAAACTATCACAATTTGGAGATGCAACCAATTTGTTACATATTGCAATTGGCGGGCATATTTGAAAAAATCATCATTTTAACAATTTTTCTATGAACTAGTGCAAAATTTCAATTTCAATGCCAATTCTGCTATTGCAACCACGATTAAATGGCAGACAATTATCACACAGACTTTCCGAAACATCTATACCACTATAAAAAGACCCAAAAGAGCATATCCAATTAATCTCGGCCATCAAATCATGTCAATCCAATGACCTAGACTGCTTCAATGTCGAACACTCAACACGTTTAGCGTGCAGTTAATTTCATGTCAAATATAGTGCTAATCACAAAAGAACACACAAACAATATCCTACTTAATATGCGCATGCATTTAATTCTAAATATACTAAACCTAGATAGGTTTGATTTATCTGGTTTTTTTGACTTTTTCTATCTGTCAAAAACCAGCCAATGGAAGGCCGCCACACTAATTATTGGGGGATCTGGCGGGGTACGTTTCGAGTGGTCTAGCGATTTTTGTGGTGATTGTCGACATTCTCTTTGTCCTACCGTCATGTTGTGCATGTGCAGGTTGACCAGTTCTATTGCCGTGTGGGAAATTTTTTTTTTCAAAAGGAGGATGACCCCCGGCCTCTGCATCTGAGCGATGCATACGGCCATTTTATTGATTATTCTCAAGGACCTTACAAAGTATAACAACAATATGCCTGAATTCGCCATCTTGGCAGCATCTGCCACTACTCCTATCCAAATGATGAAGGGGTGCAAGCTGGGCCACACACCCATACCTCTCACCTAAGCCTAACATCTAAAGCCGGAGGCCCCGACCGAGCCATCTGCCGGGTCTGGGGCTCAAATCGGTCTGACGCACTCACATGTGTCGTCGCCGCCATCTTCTCCATCTTCAGAGCAGACTGGGGTGACAACCTTGGCAGGTCCTCCACAATCGACGCCACCACGACGCCAAACGACGACCTCCACCTACGCGAGCCTTGGCAGGTCCTCCGCCATTGACGCCACCACGACGCCAGCCGACGACCCCTACCTACGCAAGTCCATCTCCAAGCAAAGGTCGTAAATCCATGCTAGGAAAGAGCCGCACCACTGCCGCCGCCCACCACCCACAAGCGCCACCCAACCCCAAGGTTTCCAAAGCGGCGCCTTCAAGAAGGGAACGGCGCCGTGAACGCAGCCGCCGCCCAACAGAGTTCGGGCTTTCGCCCGGGAGACCTAGGGGAAGGTGAAGTGAGGAGATCAGTCCATACCAACGTCTTCAAGGAGGAAAACTGCGCCCTCAGGCATCGCTGTCGGCGCGGCCGGTCATGGTCGGCTAGGGATTTCGCCCGAACTAGATCTCCGCCACCAGCAGCACCTCCTGTACAGGACCGGCGACCGAGAGGAAGCGCGGCCCGACCAGACTAGCCCGCACACCAAACAAGGGAGGAAGGGAGGCCCCAGTTAATTTCATGCCTAATATAGTGCTAATCACAAAAAACACGCAAATAATATCCTACTTAATATCCACATGCATCTAATTCTAAATATACTAAACCTAGCTAGGTTTGATTTATCTGGTTTTTTCGACTTTTTTATCAGTCAAAAACCAGCCAATGGAAGGCCGCCACACTAATTATTGAGGCATCTGGTGGGGTACGTTTCGGGTGGTCAAGCGATTTTTGTGGTGATGGGCGACATTCTCTTTGTCCTGCCGTCATGTTGTGCATGTGCAGGTTGACCAGTTCTATTGCCGTGTGGGAAATTTTTTTTTTCAAAAGGAGGATGACCCCCGGCCTCTGCATCTGAGCGATGCATACGGCCATTTTATTGATTATTCTCAAGGACCTTACAAAGTATAACAACAATATGCCTGAATTCGCCATCTTGGCAGCATCTGCCACTACTCCTATCCAAATGATGAAGGGGTGCAAGCTGGGCCACACACCCATACCTCTCACCTAAGCCTAACATCTAAAGCCGGAGGCCCCGACCGAGCCATCTGCCGGGTCTGGGGCTCAAATCGGTCTGACGCACTCACATGTGTCGTCGCCGCCATCTTCTCCATCTTCAGAGCAGACTGGGGTGACAACCTTGGCAGGTCCTCCACAATCGACGCCACCACGACGCCAAACGACGACCTCCACCTACGCGAGCCTTGGCAGGTCCTCCGCCATTGACGCCACCACGACGCCAGCCGACGACCCCTACCTACGCAAGTCCATCTCCAAGCAAAGGTCGTAAATCCATGCTAGGAAAGAGCCGCACCACTGCCGCCGCCCACCACCCACAAGCGCCACCCAACCCCAAGGTTTCCAAAGCGGCGCCTTCAAGAAGGGAACGGCGCCGTGAACGCAGCCGCCGCCCAACAGAGTTCGGGCTTTCGCCCGGGAGACCTAGGGGAAGGTGAAGTGAGGAGATCAGTCCATACCAACGTCTTCAAGGAGGAAAACTGCGCCCTCAGGCATCGCTGTCGGCGCGGCCGGTCATGGTCGGCTAGGGATTTCGCCCGAACTAGATCTCCGCCACCAGCAGCACCTCCTGTACAGGACCGGCGACCGAGAGGAAGCGCGGCCCGACCAGACTAGCCCGCACACCAAACAAGGGAGGAAGGGAGGCCCCAGTTAATTTCATGCCTAATATAGTGCTAATCACAAAAAACACGCAAATAATATCCTACTTAATATCCACATGCATCTAATTCTAAATATACTAAACCTAGCTAGGTTTGATTTATCTGGTTTTTTCGACTTTTTTATCAGTCAAAAACCAGCCAATGGAAGGCCGCCACACTAATTATTGAGGCATCTGGTGGGGTACGTTTCGGGTGGTCAAGCGATTTTTGTGGTGATGGGCGACATTCTCTTTGTCCTGCCGTCATGTTGTGCATGTGCAGGTTGACCAGTTTTTGCCGTGTGGGAATTGGATGGACGTTTCCGGAGATTTCCTGCTATGCATGCGTTTGCCATGGGCCTCCTTGTGTTGTCCAATTCTACCATTGCCACGTTGATGTTTGGGTTCTTGTGCTCACGGAAGATGGGCACGTACGCATGTTCCAGAAACTACGGCGGCGTCGTTGTTCCCGCATTTTCTGGAGGCGTCGGTGATGCGCACTGTATTCTCCAATAAAACCTTCCCTCCGCATGCATCTCCTGATCCAGGCTGCGAGCCTGCGATCGCGCCCGTCCTCCCCGCAAAAGAATCGATGCCTGCCACCGCAATCGGCCATCAGGACGCTGGCAGCTACATCCTCGCCACCCTCTACCGCTCGCGCCACGGGCGTCGATCCAGCTAGGGCGCAGTCGCGGCTGATGTCGCCATCATCGACTGGCGGGACCATCCCCGAGCGCCTCCTATCGAAGGATCTGGTGTCCCTGTCTGGTGTCGGGGGGCCCGCCATGGCGGCCTCGAGTGCTTGGTGCCGGTGGTGTCGTCGAGCCAAGTGTGTCGGAGCGCGGCAACGATGGCGCGGTGGTGCTCGGCGGAGTTGAGGGCGAGCTAGCGCGCGAGCAGCTCCTCGAGGTCCCGTGATCATCTCGGCCATGCTCTCCCGGAACCGGAAGTCCTCCTTCGAGTCCCTCACCTCCTTCACCACCACGAGGCTCTCCTGCAGCCAGCGCCGCCGCCTCGCGGATCGCCTCTACCGCATGGTGGTCACCACCGGGGCCTTCTTGTCCGCTGGCCTTCTCCCCTTCAGCCCGCCGCTCGGCTTCACGTGTGGTCCGCCGTCGCTACCGCACCCTGGCCATCGGTTGCTGCCTGAGGTCCTCCTCCCCGTCGACCTTCTTTGCGGCACCTGGCACTTGGGGATCAGTTCTGTGGTGCTCGCTCAGGAGCCCGACGGTTGCATCGTACAACACTGCAGCGAGAGGGTGTCACACTTCTTACTCTAGCTAGATCTCCTTTCTCTGATTGTGTTGCACTTGCTGTACAGTAGGGAGCGTGGCTGGGGGAGAATGTGGAGTGAGTTGCTGTGCCATGCCTGCACGTGCACTTTTAGTGCGGAAGTTTGCCGCAGGTAGCAGTCGACACAAGCAGCAGTGAAGAAGCGCAAGCGGCGTCGCGGCCCACCAAGACTAAGGCATGCCGAACACTGTCGAGCACAAGATGAACATGTACAGCTGTGAATTATTTTGCTACATTGACCATTGTTTTGTTGCGGCTATAAATTGGAGTTCAGACGATATCTTTCTCTTCTTCATGTTTCTTTTTTTACGTTGCTACTTCTATGTCTCCACCTAGAGTACAAGCACAATACACATTTGCAGAGTAGAACTTCTGCTTTCATCTCAAATTTTAGCTGTTTATCACCATAAATCATTGATAGAGCACCCTTTTGCACTAGAAAACACGGCAATCTCTTGCAAAATTGATGAACCGTATACATGAAAATACTATTCCTTATTTCTAGGGTCACTACCTGCACCGGATGTGTTGCTCACTCTTCTGCTACCGTCATAATAGTTGAATAATCCCCAGATAACCTTCATGGGATGTTAGTTTTGCTTATTTCAGTCCAAAGTATTGGTGAAAACTGTCATATGTGGTCCAGAGGTATAATTGTATATTTCCTATTTGGTACTCCCCCCGTTCCTAAAATGTGGAGTCTTTTTAGAGATTTCAATATGGACTACTAGATTTTAGAGTGTAGATTCACTCATGTAGTCCATACTGAAATATCTAAAAAGAAATATTTAGGAACGGAGGGAGGAGTATAGCATGTTGGCATAGCCAGCCAAATGATCATCAAATACAAGTTGTTTAAGGTCACAACAGTTATTTGGGGTCATTAAAGAGGTAGTAGTAGATCTGCCATCGTGGAATTTTGTAGTAAAATGCTTTTTAATGAGAAATGTAGCTATAATAGAATTGTTATCCAATGTATTGATTTTTCCACATTCTGGATTACAATGTCGAATTATAAGCTAGCTAGAGTTATGACACATTGAGGAGCCTACTCTGGGGTGTAGAAGTCTAAAAGACCTAAAAGATGGGTCTCTCTTGGTATTCTTCTGAAAGTAATTCCAACATGAGATTTTTTTTAATTGTCTTGCAAACCAAAAGAAGCTGATATTTTCTAGCAGTATTTTGAAGAAGTGGTGTGAACTGTGAAGTCTAAAGCAAACATGAATGTAGTTGTTAAGTAGGGTTGGTACCTTGAAAATCTTTGAAGGAGATTAGGAGAGTCTGAATCATGGGTGATGTAGTAGGTTTCCCTAGCAGGAGTTACCTGGTATCTTGAACAGAAGAATGAACCAGAGGTACACGTTAAGAGTTGTTTCACTTCAGCTTTTCTATAATTGTATAGTTGATAGTTTTCTTTAGGCTACATGGCATTTTTTTTGTGCTTCTAAGGCATCAAAAGACTGAGATCTAATTATAGGAACCGGCAATGCTGTGCACCACTTTGTCTCCTGGAACAGCCCATTTTCTACCACCATTGCCAATATGGCTGATGCGCATACTCACCGCTGCTTCCCCGTTCCTCGCAGGCCGTCGGAAAAATCACGTGTCTTCCTGGTCCTTTGCTCGCAGGCCATTTAGCACTTCATCATCGACACCAGCCCTACAGGGAGCTCCACAAGAATGAAGTACACTAGAAGTGAATGTACCGTGTTTAATTTTATTAAAAATGTATCAACATGTGCTTAGTATTCCCTAATATGTACTCCCTCCGTTCCAAATTACTCGTAGTGAACTAAAACAACGACGAGTAATTTGAAACGGAGGGAGTATCACACATAGTGAAGATAAATGTCTCCTTTTCGGTTTGCTTCTAATTAAGTATGACTTCTTCTATTGTGATTACAACCTTCTTCACGTTTTCAAAAAACAACCTTATTCACGTAGTTAATTATTTCACTTTAAAATGAAATTCACTATATACAACAAATGCATCATGTGTAAACACAACGTATTGATAGGGCGCGTAGATATAATTCTATGTAAACTAATATCTTGTCACAAAATAATAAACAATTATTTCAATATAAAAAAAATACAAATGTGCCTTATCGACAGCCCCGGCGTGCCGCCGCGTGGGGAAGGCTAGTATACTTCCAAATTAACATGCATCGCACGTACACATTGACTAGTTATAATAATAAACCATGGGAATGAGGCACACAATAAATTAGGCACATGGCCCAGTTTCATGACCATCAAACAATGCACTAGTATGATGGGGTTTGTTTGCTCAGCTGTAGACATGGGATTCTGGCAGCGCAATCGTGGCGATGTACTTAAGCATTCCATCAAGATCATTAAGCCTCTTTTCATTGCTAAAGTTTCTCTTCCTTGACAATCTTGACAACTTCAATTTTTTCCTGCTGGTCTACAGGGAAGTGTTGATAGATTCAAGATGATTATGCAGATCTAACGGGGCCATTTTCAGGCATTTAATTTCATCCGGCTGCTCTGGCAGAGCCTTCTTGACACCTTCAAGTATGTTTTTGCTGGTGTACAAGGGTACGTAATCTTCACAGGTTGAAGTTCATGCTACGCAATTACGCATATGGTAGGACATGCTTCACGTTCTTGCTACTGCTCTGCCAGGTCCATCTTGACAACTTCAAGTTCTAGTTGTTGCTCTGCCAGGGCCTTCTTAACAGCTCCAAGTTCTATTTTCTGCTCTGCTAGGGCCTTCTTCATAGCATCAAGTTCCTACTGCTGCATTGCCAGGGTGTGCTCGACTGCTTCTGTTGCTTCATGATGCACCACCAGGACATTGTTGATAGCTTCAGGCTGTTGTTTGTGGACCCCGATACTTGCAAGAAGGTCATCATTTGAGAAGCCTTACTTTCCCTACAAAATAATATATACGGAGGTTACAAGATATGGATGAATTCTAAAATATATATGCACATGCTGAAATACACAGTGGTAGGGTAAAAAAAGATAATTACATGTAAATTTACAAAATAAGTGAACATGTTTTTTATAAATAAATGAGTATTTTTATAAATAAAATGGATATTTTTCTAGATAGTTCATGAATCATTTTTGAAAGTACAACAATATTCTATTTGGAATAGTCAAACACTTTTAAAAGTTTATTACATATTTTTAAATGAGTGGGCAATCCTTTTTTACCTGAACTGTTTTTTTTCAAATGTGCAAAATGATAATTTGATGCAGAATAGTTTAGATTTTTTATATATATTAAATAAACACATGAGGAGGAAAAGAAAACAACAAAGTAAAAATGAATAAAAAGAACAAATAAAGCAGCAAAAAATGAATATATGGAGAAAAATGAAGAAATTAATCAATTAAGCAGCTGCACACTAATTAATTGCTTGTTCACACTAGTAGAAAACAACCCATTTGTCCCGGTTCCAGAGGCCCTTTAGCCCCGGTTCTGTAACCGGGACAAAAGGGTTGAGACTAAAGCCCGACCCCTTTAGTCCCGGTTCACTTACGAACCCGGACAGAAGGGGCTTCACGTGGCCGCTGCGGGGCGCCCAGGTAGGAGAACCTTTAGTCCCAGTTGGTAATACCAACCGGGACCAAAAGGCCTCCACGCGTCAGTAGCTGACAGGAGCTGGTAATTTTTTTAAATGGGGGGGGGGGGGGGGGGTTAGGGGTTTTGGAGGGTTAATTTAGGGGTTTCATATTGTGTTAGCTAGCTAATAGAGAGATGTGTCCTCTCTTATCTTCGTGCTTGGTCCACGCTAACTACTATACATATAGAGAGAAGTGTCCTCTCTTATGCTACTATAATTTTGTGAAATGCAACAGAGATGAAAACATTTCTACTTAATTAAACATCTCATTGCATAACAACTTCACTTATAGTACATAACAACTTGACATTGCTTAAACAACTGCAGTACGTAACAGGTTCAGCATACTAAACATAAACACTGACACTTATCTAACTGACACTCAACACATTTCTTCATTTTTGCATCTCCTTCCTCTTCTTGATGCGGTCAGAGTGGCGAATGATGGTGGGTAACCCAACCGCGCCATTGATGGTGGCGCTTGGGAGATAAGCGAGTTTTACCAGGCTGGTGGGGAGCGCATAGTTTTCGCCCTGCCTATATAAGGGATAAGGATTCACCTTTTCACCCACGCCTTCTTCCTCCTTTGCTCATCCACCTCCGCGCACTCAAGCTCCAACGCCCAAGTTCATGCATCTCGTCTTAACCTTCCCCGACCATGTCCGGAGGGGGAGGCAAGTGGTTGGCTTCCACCGTCAAGGAGGAGCACATCACCAAGCTGCGCAACGCCGGATACCTTTCCAGCGATATTGCGCACCGGCTGCCCGATGAGGGGCAGCTCATCCCTACCCCTGGGCCCCATGAGCGGGTCGTCTTCCTTCCCCACTTCCTCCGCGGACTAGGCTTTCCACTACACCCTTTCGTCCGGGGGCTCATGTTCTATTACGGCCTGGATTTCCACGATCTGGCGCCGAGCTTCATCCTCAACATCTCGGCGTTTATCGTCGTGTGCGAGGCCTTCCTCTGCATCCAGCCCCACTTCGGCCTGTGGCTCAAGACCTTCAATGTCAAGACGAAGGTTGTGAAGGGCACGCAAGCGGAATGCGGAGGCGCCATGTTGGGCAAGTTGCCCAACGTTTGTTGGGGAACGTTGCAGAAAACAAAAATTTTCCTACGGTTTCACCAAGATCCATCTATGAGTTCATCTAACAACGAGTCATTAGATGCATCTACATACCTTGTAGATCGCGAGCGGAAGCGTTCAAAGAACGGGGATGATGTAGTCGAACATGACGTGATCCAAATCACCGGAGATCCTAGCACCGAACGGACGGCACCTCCGCGTTCAACACACGTACGGAACAGCCACGTCTCCTCCTTCTTGATCCAGCAAGGGAGGGAGGAGAGGTTGAGGGAGATGGCACCAGCAGCAGCACGACGGCGTGGTGTTGATGGAGCTGCAGTACTCCGGCAGAGCTTCGCTAAGCACTATGGAGGAGGAGGAGGTGTTGGAGAGGGAGAAGGAGGCAACCAAAGGCCAAGGTATGAAGTCCCTCCTCTCCCCACTATATATAGGAGGGCCAAGGGGGGGTGGCCGGCCCTAGGAGATCCAATCTCCTAGGGGGGCGGCGGCCAAGGGGGGTTTCCCTCCCCCCCAAGGCACCTAGGAGGTGCCTTCCCCTCCTAGGACTCTTCCCCCCTCAAACCCTAGGCGCATGGGCCTATGTGGGGCTGGTGCCCTTGGCCCATGTAGGCCAAGGCGCACCCCCTACAGCCCATGTGGCCCCCCGGGACAGGTGGACCCACCCGGTGGACCCCCGGGACCCTTCTGGTGGCCCCGGTACAATATCGATAACACCGAAACTTGTCCCGATGCCCGAAACAGGACTTCACATATATAAATCTTTACCTCCGGACCATTCCGGAACTCCTCGTGACGTCCGGGATCTCATCCGGGACTCCGAACAACATTCGGGTTACTGCATATACATATCCCTACAACCCTAGCGTCACTGAACCTTAAGTGTGTAGACCCTATGGGTTCGGGAGACATGTAGACATGACCGAGATCGCTCTCCGGTCAATAACCAACAGCGGGATCTGGATACCCATGTTGGCTCCCACATGCTCCATGATGATCTCATCGGATGAACCACGATGTCGAGGATTTAATCAACCCCATATGCAATTCCCTTTGTCAA
This sequence comes from Triticum timopheevii, assembly GCA_963921465.1. NCBI lineage: Eukaryota > Viridiplantae > Streptophyta > Magnoliopsida > Poales > Poaceae > Triticum > Triticum timopheevii. Next base: position 623,562,949 of record OY997270.1, on the reverse strand, counting down.
TCGATATGTTACTTGCCCGAGATCCGATCGTCGGTATCCCAATACCTCGTTCAATCTCGTTACCGGCAAGTCACTTTACTCGTACCGTAATGCATGATCCCGTGACCAGACACTTGGTCACTTTGAGCTCATTATGATGATGCATTACCGAGTGGGCCCAATGATATCTCTCCGTCATACGGAGTGACAAATCCCAGTCTCGATCCGTGTCAACCCAACAGACACTTTCGGAGATACCTGTAATGCACCTTTATAGTCACCCAGTTACGTTGTGACGTTTGATACACCCAAAGCACTCCTACAGTATCCGGGAGTTACACGATCTCATGGTCAAAGGAAAAGATACTTGACATTAGAAAAGCTCTAGCAAACGAACTACACGATCTCACGCTATGCTTAGGATTGGGTCTTGTCCATCACATCATTATCCTAATGATGTGATCCCGTTATCAATGACATCCAATGTCCATAGCCAGGAAACCATGACTATCTATTGATCAACGAGCTAGTCAACTAGAGGCTTACTAGGGACATGTTGGTGTCTGTTATTCACACATGTATTACGATTTCCGGATAATACAATTATAGCATGAATAAAGACAATTATCATGAACAAAGAAATATAATAATAATGCTTTTATTATTGCCTCTAGGGCATATTTCCAACAGTCTCCCACTTGCACTAGAGTCAATAATCTAGTTACATTGTGATGAATCGAACACCCATGGAATTCTGGTGTTGATCATGTTTTGCTCTAGGGAGAGGTTTAGTCAACGGATCCGCTACATTCAGGTCCGTATGTATTTTACAAATCTCTATGTCTCCATCTTGAACATTTTCATGAATGGAGTTGAAGCGACGCTTGATGTGCCTTGTCTTCTTGTGAAACCTGGGCTCCTTGGCAAGTGTAATAGCTCCAGTGTTGTCACAGAAGAGCTTGATCGGCCCCGACGCATTGGGTATGACTCCTAGGTCGGTGATGAACTCCTTCACCCATATTGCTTCATGTGCTGCCTCCGAGGCTGCCATGTACCCCGCTTCACATGTAGATCCCGCCACGAGCTCTGCTTGCAACTGCACCAGCTTACTGCCCCACCATTCAAAATATACACGTATCCGGTCTGTGACTTAGAGTCATCCAGATCTGTGTCGAAGCTAGCGTCGACGTAACCCTTTACGATGAGCTCTTCGTCACCTCCATAAATGAGAAACATTTCCTTAGTCCTTTTCAGGTACTTCAGGATATTCTTGACCGCTGTCCAGTGCTCCTTGCCGGGATTACTTTGGTACCTTCCTACCAAACTAACGGCAAGGTTTACATCAGGTCTGGTACACAGCATGGCATACATAATAGAACCTATGGCTGAGGCATAGGGGATGACACTCATCTCTTCTATATCTTATGCCGTGGTCGGACATTGAGCTGAGCTCAATTTCACACCTTGTAACACAGGTAAGAACCCCTTCTTAGAATGATCCATTTTGAACTTCTTCAAAATCTTATCAAGATATGTGCTTTGTGAAAGACCTATGAGGCGTCTCGATCTATCCCTATAGATCTTGATGCCTAATATATAAGCAGCTTCTCCAAGGTCCTTCATTGAAAAACTCTTATTCAAGTAGGCCTTAATGCTGTCCAAGAGTTCTATATCATTTCCCGTCAAAAGTATGTCATCTATATATAAAATGAGAAATGCTACAGAGCTCCCACTCACTTTCTTGTAAACACAGGCTTCTCCATAAGTCTGTGTAAACCCAAACGCTTTGATCATCTCATCAAAACGAATGTTCCAACTCCGAGATGCTTGCACCAGCCCATAAATCGAGCGTTGGAGCTTGCACACCTTGTCAGCATTCTTAGGATCGACAAAACCTTCCGGCTGCATCATATACAATTCTTCCTTAAGGAAACCATTAAGGAATGCCGTTTTGATGTCCATTTGCCAAATTTCATAATCATAAAATGCGGCAATTGCTAACATGATTCGGACGGACTTCAGCTTCGCTACCGGTGAGAAATCTCATCGTAGTCAACCCCTTGAACTTGTCGATAACCCTTAGCAACAAGCCGAGCTTTATAGATGGTCACATTACCATCCGCGTTTGTCTTCTTCTTAAAGATCCATTTATTTTCTATGGCTCGCCGTTCTACGGGCAAGTCAGTCAAAGTCCATACTTCGTTTTCATACATGGATCCTATCTCGGATTTCATGGCTTCTAGCCATTTGTCGGAATCCGGGCCCGCCATTGCTTCTTCATAGTTCGAAGGTTCACTGTTGTCTAACAACATGATTTCCAAGATAGGGTTGCCGTACCACTCTGGTGCGGAACGTGTCCTTGTGGACCTTCGAATTTTAGTAGGAGCTTGATCAGAAGTATCTTGATCATCATCATTAACTTCCTCTCTAGTCGGTGCAGGCACCTCAGGAACATTTTCTTGAGTTGCGCCATTTTCCGGTTCAAGAGGTAATACTTCATCAAGCTCTAATTTCCTCCCACTTACTTCTTTTGAGAGAAACTCTTTCTCCAGAAAGGACCCATTCTTGGCAACAAAGATCTTGCCTTCGGATCTGAGGTAGAAGATATACCCAACAGTTTCTTTAGGGTATCCTATGAAGACGCATTTTTCCGATTTGGGTTCGAGCTTTTCAGGTTGAAGTTTCCTGACATAAGCATCGCATCCCCAAACTTTTAGAAACGACAGCTTAGGTTTCTTCCCAAACCACAATTCATATGGTGTCGTCTCAACGGATTTCGACGGTGCCCTATTTAAAGTGAATGCGGCAGTCTCTAAAGCATAGCCCCAAAAAGATAGTGGTAAATCGGCAAGAGACATCATAGATCGCACCATATCTAATAGAGTGCGATTACGATGTTCGGACACACCATTACGCTGAGGTGTTCCAGGCAGCGTGAGTTGTGAAACTATTTCACATTTTCTTAAGTGTGTACCAAACTCGTGACTCAAGTATTCTCCTCCACGATCTGATCGTAGAAACTTGATTTTCCTGTCACGTTGATTCTCAACTTCACTCTGAAATTCCTTGAACTTTTCAAAGGTCTCATACTTGTGTTTCATTAAGTAGACATACCCATATCTACTCAAGTCACCAGTGAGGGTGAGAACATAACGATAGCCACCGCGAGCCTCAACACTCATTGGACCGCACACATCAGTATGTATGATTTCCAATAAGTTGGTTGCTCGCTCCATTGTTCCTGAGAATGGAGTCTTGGTCATTTTACCCATGAGGCATGGTTCGCATGTGTCAAATGATTCGTAATCAAGAGACTCTAAAAGTCCATCAGCATGGAGCTTCTTCATGCGTTTGACACCTATGTGACCAAGGCGGCAGTGCCACAAGTATGTGGGACTATCACTATCAATCTTACATCTTTTGGTACTTACACTATGAATATGTGTAGCATTACGCTCAAGATTCATAAAGAATAAACCATTCACCATCGGAGCATGACCATAAAACATATCTCTCATATAAATAGAACAACCATTATTCTCGGATTTAAATGAGTAGCCATCTCGAATTAAACGAGATCCTGATACAATGTTCATGCTCAAACTTGGCACAAAATAACAATTATTGAGGTTCAAAACTAATCCCGTAGGTAAATGTAGAGATAGCGTGCCGACGGCGATCACATCGACCTTGGAACCATTCCCGACGCACATCGTCACCTCGTCCTTCGCCAGTCTCCGTTTATTCCGCAGCTCCTGCTGTCTGTTACAAATATGAGTAATGGCACCGGTATCAAATACCCAGGAGTCACTACGATTACTGGCAAGGTACACATCAATTACATGTATATCAAATATACCTTTGGTTTTGTCGGCCTTCTTGTCCGCTAAGTATTTGGGGCAGTTCCGCTTCCAGTGAACACTTTCCTTGCAATAAAAGCACTCAGTCTCGGGCTTGGGTCCATTCTTTAGCTTCTTCCCGGCAGCTTGCTTGCTGGGCGCGGCAACTACCTTGTCGTCCTTCTTGAAGTTCTTTTTACCCTTGCCCTTCTTGAACTTAGTGGTTTTATTGACCATCAACACTTGATGTTCCTTCTTGACTTCTACCTCTGCTGATTTCAGCATAGCAAATACTTCAGGAATGGTCTTTTCCATCCCCTGCATATTGAAGTTCATCATAAAGCTCTTGTAGCTTGGTGGAAGCGACTGGAGGATTCTGTCAATGACCGCATCATCCGGGAGATTAACTCCCTGCTGAGTCAAGCGGTTATGCAACCCAGACATAGTGAGTATGTGCTCACTGACAGAACTGTTTTCCTCCATCTTACAGCTGAAGAACTTGTCCGAGACTTGATATCTCTCGACCCGGGCATGAGCTTGGAAAACCATTTTCAGCTCTTCGAACATCTCATATGCTCCATGTCTCTCAAAACGCTTTTGGAGCCCCGGCTCTAAGCTGTAAAGCATGCCGCACTGAACGAGGGAGTAGTCATCGGAACGTGCCTGCCAAGCGTTCATAACGTCTTGTTCTGCAGGGAGAACAGGTGCATCACCAAGCGGTGCTTGTAGGACATAATCTTTCTTGGCAGCTATGAGGATGATCCTCAGGTTCCGGACCCAGTCCGTATAGTTGCTGCCATCGTCTTTCAGCTTGGTTTTCTCTAGGAACGCATTGAAGTTGAGGACTACGTTGGCCATTTGATCTACAAGACATATTGTAAAATATTTAGACTAAGTTCATGATAATTAAGTTCATCTAATCAAATTATAATGAACTCCCACTCAGATTTGACATCCCTTTGGTCATCTAAGTGTTACACGATCCAAGTCGACTAGGCCGTGTCCGATCATCACGTGAGACGGACTAGTCATCGTCGGTGAACATTCTCATGTTGATCGTATCTTCCATACGACTCGTGTTCGACCTTTCGGTCTCCGTGTTCTGAGGCCATGTCTGTACATGCTAGGCTCATTAAGTTAAACCTAAGTGTTTTCGCTGTGTAAAACTGTCTTACACCCGTTGTATGTGAACGTAAGAATCTATCACACCCGATCATCACGTGGTGCTTCGAAACGACGAACTGTAGCAACGGTGCACAGTTAGGGGAGAACACTTCTTGAAATTTTGTAAGGGATCATCTTATTTACTACCGTCGTCCTAAGTAAACAAGATGCATAAAACATAATAAACATCACATGCAATTATATAAAGTAGTGACATGATATGGCCAATATCATATAGCTCCTTTGATCTTCATCTTCGGGGCTCCATGATCATCATGTCACCGGCATGACACCATGATCTCCATCATCATGATCTCCATCATCGTGTCTTCATGAAGTTGTCACGCCAACGACTACTTCTACTTCTATGACTAACGCGTTTAGTAATAAAGTAAAGTAGTTTACATGGCGTTCTTCAATGACACGCAGGTCATACAAAAATAAAGACAACTCCTATGGCTCCTGCCGGTTGTCAAACTCATCGACATGCAAGTCGTGATTCCTATTACAATAGCATGAACATCTCATACATAACATATAGATCATTCATCATTCATCACAACTTTGGCCATATCATATCACAAAGCACTTGCTGCAAAAACAAGTTAGACGTCCTCTAATTGTTGTTTGCAAGTTTTACGTGGCTGAAGTAGGGTTCTAGCAAGAACGTTTTCTTGCCTACGTGAAAGCCACAACGTGATTTGTCAACTTCTATTTACCCTTCATAAGGACCCTTTTCATCGAATCCGCTTCAACTAAAGTAGGAGAGACAGACACCCGCCAGCCACCTTATGCAACTTGTGCATGTTAGTCGGTGGAACCGGTCTCACGTAAGCGTACGTGTAAGGTTGGTCTGGGCCGCTTCATCCCACAATACCGCTGAAGCAAGATAAGACTAGTAGCGGCAAGAAAGTTGACAAATCTACGCCCACAACAAATTGTGTTCTACTCGTGCAAGAGAACTACGCATAGACCTAGCTAATGATGCCACTGTTGGGGAACGTTGCAGAAAACAAAAATTTTCCTACGGTTTCACCAAGATCCATCTATGAGTTCATCTAGCAACGAGTCATTAGATGCATCTACGTACCTTGTAGATCGCGAGCTGAAGCGTTCAAAGAACGGGGATGATGTAGTCGAACACGACGTGATCCAAATCACCGGAGATCCTAGCACCGAACGGACGGCACCTCCGCGTTCAACACACGTACGGAACAGCCACGTCTCCTCCTTCTTGATCCAGCAAGGGAGGGAGGAGAGGTTGAGGGAGATGGCACCAGCAGCAGCACGACGGCGTGGTGTTGATGGAGCTGCAGTACTCCGGCAGAGCTTCGCTAAGCACTATGGAGGAGGAGGAGGTGTTGGAGAGGGAGAAGGAGGCAACCAAAGGCCAAGGTATGAAGTCCCTCCTCTCCCCACTATATATAGGAGGGCCAAGGGGGGGTGGCCGGCCCTAGGAGATCCAATCTCCTAGGGGGGCGGCGGCCAAGGGGGGTTTCCCTCCCCCCCCCCCCCCCCCAAGGCACCTAGGAGGTGCCTTCCCCTCCTAGGACTCTTCCCCCCTCAAACCCTAGGCGCATGGGCCTATGTGGGGCTGGTGCCCTTGGCCCATGTAGGCCAAGGCGCACCCCCTACAGCCCATGTGGCCCCCCGGGACAGGTGGACCCACCCGGTGGACCCCCGGGACCCTTCTGGTGGCCCCGGTACAATACCGATAAACCCGAAACTTGTCCCGATGCCCGAAACAGGACTTCCCATATATAAATCTTTACCTACGGACAATTCCGGAACTCCTCGTGACGTCCGGGATCTCATCCGGGACTCCGAACAACATTCGGGTTACTGCATATACATATCCCTACAACCCTAGCGTCACTGAACCTTAAGTGTGTAGACCCTATGGGTTCGGGAGACATGTAGACATGACCGAGATCGCTCTCCGGTCAATAACCAACAGCGGGATCTGGATACCCATGTTGGCTCCCACATGCTCCATGATGATCTCATCGGATGAACCACGATGTCGAGGATTTAATCAACCCCATATGCAATTCCCTTTGTCAATCGATATGTTACTTGCCCGAGATCCGATCGTCGGTATCCCAATACCTCGTTCAATCTCGTTACTGGCAAGTCACTTTACTCGTACCGTAATGCATGATCCCGTGACCAGACACTTGGTCACTTTGAGCTCATTATGATGATGCATTACCGAGTGGGCCCAGTGATATCTCTCCGTCATACGGAGTGACAAATCCCAGTCTCGATCCGTGTCAACCCAACAGACACTTTCGGAGATACCTGTAATGCACCTTTATAGTCACCCAGTTACGTTGTGACGTTTGATACACCCAAAGCACTCCTACGGTATCCGGGAGTTACACGATCTCATGGTCAAAGGAAAAGGTACTTGACATTAGAAAAGCTCTAGCAAACGAACTACACGATCTCACGCTATGCTTAGGATTGGGTCTTGTCCATCACATCATTATCCTAATGATGTGATCCCGTTATCAATGACATCCAATGTCCATAGCCAGGAAACCATGACTATCTATTGATCAACGAGCTAGTCAACTAGAGGCTTACTAGGGACATGTTGGTGTCTGTTGTTCACACATGTATTACGATTTCCGGATAATACAATTATAGCATGAATAAAGACAATTATCATGAACAAAGAAATATAATAATAATGCTTTTATTATTGCCTCTAGGGCATATTTCCAACAACGTCCTTTGGCTCGAAGGGGCCTTCGTGGACTCCGCTAAGGGGTGGCAATCGGGGTGGTTCTACATCACCGAGCCGCGCGAACCTACATGGGCGGCGGCCCCCGAGTTCAGATCTGGCATCCCCACGCAGCTCACCTCCTGGAAAGGGAAGGGCTTGTTGTGGGGTAATCCGAAGAAGCTGACGGGACTCCGAGCCTGTATCCAGAAGCTGGTGAACAATAAGCTCAGGCTCGTTGACGTGGTCCAAGTCATGCTCATCCGCTGGATTCTCCCATGCCAAGAATGGGCATTCAATGTGTGGGAGTTCAATCCGGAACAGCACCAGGCGCTAAGCGGGCTCTTCGACACGACGTACGAAGGCGCCTGGAGGGTGCTGTTTAAGGGCGCCGAAGCCCCCGCATCCGCGACGGAAGATCGCGGATTTCGCTCGCAGCATCCAGCTGACGAGGTAAGTGATTCAACCCCTTTACGGGACACTTGTGGTAAACAGATTGATTCTAAGAGGGTTTCAATCTCTCTTTTCCTTTGGCAGGAATGGATGGAGAAGGCCGAGCAGCTCATCTGTCTCGCTCCCATGCCAGAAGACCCAGTGAACGCCCGTCTAGCAGGGCTGCTGGTTCCGGCACCGCACGTGGTGCCGGAGAAGAAGGCCAAGAAGGTGGCCACGGGGACTCGAAAGAGTTCCCGCAATCAAGCGTCCGACGACGAGGCGGACTCCTCCCCCGAAGACGACGAGGAGGAAGAAGACTCTCTCCCGGAGGAGAGAGAGAGGAAGAGGAAGGCTTCCCCAATAGGGGAGGCCGAAGGGTCCAAGAGGGGGAGAACTATTCCCCCGGACAGTTCCGCCAACACCATCGTTGGCGAGGAGGAGTGGCCTTCAAGGGCCAGGCCTCCGGCGAGATCGTAAGTATCCGGATCCCTGATATGCAATTTCTTTCGCGTCACCTAGTGTCCTACTAATGCCGCATACTGTCCGCAGTCCGGCCGATGATGATCTCCCCGCTTCATCGAGCGGGTCGTTGGCCCCGTCGGATGTGGATTCACTTCCGACTGCCTCTACTCCCCGCGCCGATGAGGACGCCGAGGTGGGATCCCAGAGAGGGACCCATCAGGAGGAGGCTCCGGAGGCGCCGCCAGGCAGCCTCCCGGACTTTGCGCCGGACTCTACATCAGAACCTGCAGCGGTTCCAGAGTCCGGCAGGCGGCCCCTTCGAAAGAAGGGCAAGACTGTGACACCGGCGGCCTCCGTCCAACCGGAGGCGCTGGACAACTTGTTGGAGGTGCTTAAAGGCGCTTCCATCGAGGAAGAACACCGCACTATCATGAGTGTGGTGATTCAGAAGGTTCAGCTCGCCAAGAGCGGGCTGACCGAAGCCTGCAGCAGCCTTCTAACAGGCTTTGAGGTAAGAAGTTATAATTATGTAATGTAATACCGCATAGACAGTAGCCCCTGATGCTCAGTTCGGTGTTCAGAAAGAAAAGCCGGACTGAGGATCTAAGAAGATATACGCAGGGTTGCTTAAAATATGTCAATATGGGTTTGCAGGCTACCCTGCTGACCTCTACCGCACTGACTGCGGAGGTCGGTGCGTTGAAGCAGGATCTCGAGCGGTCCGAGCAAGAGCTCGGCCATGCCAAGAAGCAGCTCGAGGACAAAGAAGGTGAGTAACACCACTTTGAATAGTTACCTTACAGAAAAGGATTTTGGTTGCAATAAAATTAACAAGGATAATATGGGTATTGCAGGGGCCATGAACGAGGTGGCAGCCCTGAAGGAGGCTGTGTCCGCGGCCAAACGCAGTGCGGCCGCGGAACGGGCAGAGCGAGAAAAGCAGGAGGCACAGGTGGCGGAAGTACGGCAAGAGCTCCAGGCTCTCATGGAGAAGCATGAGAGCTTGGAGTGCGACTCCAAGACTCGAGAGTCTGACCTTGCCACGGCTCTCGAAAGTGCCAAGTCTGCCAAGGCCGAGGCCCGTAAGGCCCTTCAGGAGGTTGAAGATGTAAAGAAGATAGCGGCGGGTAAGGAATTTTTCATGCAAAGCAAGCATGTTAATGTAAACTACCTGACACTTACCCGCATTCGGAGCTCTCCAGGGGCATTTGCAGATCTGCCGTGTAGTGTGTCCGATGCCGCCGCATTCTATCGTGGCGAGAAGGGGAGCTCGACGGAGAAGGTCTTCTGGTCTCAGTACGCTGAGGTCGGCCATCTGGTGCCCCCAAGCGACCAGCTGAAGCAGCTGATCGAACTCCACAAGGTAGCTGAGGAGGCCATGAAGGGCCTTATAGTCCGGCTGTGGCCTGGACAGGCCATGCCTGGGAGCTACTTCGGCCTCGTGCGGCGGCTAGTGGATGTGTGCCCCTGGGTGGAGGTCATCAAGCGCTCCGCCTGTATTGAAGGTGCTCGTCGGGCCCTTGCCTGCACAAAGATGCACTGGGGCAGGCTGGATGCGGAGAAGCTTCTCACTGACCCGCCGCCACCGGGCAAGGAGTATCGTACGCCCGAAATGTATTATAAAACTGTCCTGAAGGGAGCCCGCGATATTGTGGATGAATGCCCCAGAGATGTAATTTTTGAGTAAACTCGCTATGTATTATCCTGTGCGCTGAAAACTTTGTTCATATGCGCATTAAGCAATGCTTGTTTAATTTAAAATATTACCTTCTGTGCGACCGTTTATAAAATTTGAGAGATGGCAAGTCGTTGGCTTCAGCCCCCGAGCCGCGAGTGCTGGGGTGTTCGGGATAAACTTGAGCACTCTCGTTCCCATTTATGGGTCCATCTAGGGAGGCGCTCAACACAACGAACAAGGGAACCAGACTTATAATGCATGAACACTCTCACTTAGCCATAGAATTCTATAATTTTAAATTTCGGCGAAGCCCCTGGTATTCGGAAGACCGAATCCGGGGCGCTATCCACGCCTTCGTCGGACATTTATCCGGAACTTCGCTCGAAGCGGCGTGAGTCTATAAGGACTCGAAAAGACCTCTCGAACAGCGACCAGTCTCTCGCCTTATCATGCCGGTCAGTTTTAGCTTTCTCCACTGAGGCGCTCGCCCGGCTCAACCGGGGCGCAATTGCAGTGGTTCTCCCAGTGCCACCTTAGCCGACAGAACGGAACGTAAGGCACCAAAACATGGGAGCCGGGCAAACCCAACTATTGACCCAAGACATGATTCGGAGCCGATTCATATAATGCTATAAGTTCGGGGTGCCGCACTTATGAAAGTGTTCGGACTTATCACACCATAATGTGGGGAACATAAGCCCCTGGTGTATTAGACCGTACCAAAATATACGGGTGCAAGATGTCCTGTAATGAACATATATATATAAAAAGTAATGTAATTGCAGTCGAAAAGTGCTGCATTATTTATTAAAGGAAGTCTGCTATGAGTGCGGACTGATACAAATAGTGCGGTAAGCAAGGGATTTGGACTAATTAAACATGTCCCCCTCCAGGGATGAGCTGCGGACTTGGTGTATATAATCAAATTTAATGCTCGTAATTGAGACCACCTGAGTGTTCGTCGCAGCCTTCTTTCTTCCCTGGCTGTTGCATCGTGAGTTCGGCAGGTTCACCGCTAGACAGGGCCTCTGGTTAACGGAGTCCTGTGTATACAAAGAAGGAAAATAATAATAAAAAAGGGTGGCGCACTTGCGAGCCCCTGGTGTGGTCGAGCCGCACTCTGGGTCCATTGTGATCGTGCCCCTTCCCCTGCGCCCATAGTATCTCCAAAGCGTAATGATGTACGCGAAGGGTTGTTCTTGCAATCAGGCGAGGGCGGGGGTTAGGGCCGCATTGCTACGCGTGCTCTGATCGTGCCAGGTTGTCTTGGTTGGTATTGCTTCGGGTGCATTTTGCTGTATCCGGCCGTTGAACGGCCGGACTCGAAAATTGCCTTGAAAGGCTGCTCTGTACTTCTGCCGCGAGAGCCGCTGTATGTTCCTCCGTTCGGAGGGAGCGTTCCGTATTTTCGTTGACCGTGATGACTCCACGAGGGCCTGGCATCTTGAGCTTGAGGTATGCATAATGCGGCACCGCGTTGAACTTTGCAAACGCGGTTCGTCCGAGCAGAGCGTGATAGCCGCTGCGAAATGGGACTATGTCGAAGATTAACTCTTCGCTCCGGAAATTATCCGGGGATCCGAAGACCACTTCCAGTGTGACTGAGCCCGTACAATTGGCTTCCACACCTGGTATGACACCTTTAAAGGTTGTCTTTGTAGGTTTAATCCTTGAGGGTCTATGCCCATCTTGCGCATTGTATCCTGATAAAGCAGGTTCAGGCTACTACCGCCGTCCATCAGGACTCTCGTGAGGTGAAATCCATCGACGATTGGGTCTAAAACCAATGCGGCGAATCCGCCATGGCGTATGCTGGTCGGATGGTCTCTTCGATCGAAAGTGATCGGACAAGAGGACCATGGATTGAACTTCGGGGCGACTGGCTCCATCGCATAGACGTCCCTTAGTGCGCGCTTCCTCTCCCTCTTAGGAATATGGGTTGCGTAAATCATGTTCACCGTCCGCACTTGTGGGGGGAAACCCTTCTGTCCTCTATTGTTCGGCGGTCGGGTCTCCTCCTCGTTGTCGCTGTTTAGCCCCTTGTCATTGTTTTCGGCAATTAACTTGCCTGCCTGCTTGAACACCCAGCAATCTCTGTTGGTGTGATTGGCTGGCTTTTCGGGGGTGCCATGTATCTGGCATAAGCGGTCGAGTATTCGGTCCAAGTTGGATGGACCCGGAGTGGTTCTTTTGAATGGCTTCTTCCGCTGACCGGGTTTAGAGCCTCGGAATCCGACGTTGACTGCCCTATCCTCCTTATCGTCGCCGTTAATGCGGCGTTTGTTTTTTTTTTCGACGTCACCTGCCGTTGTGGTCCTTAGTATCCGGACTGCCAGAATTTTTATTGAGGTTGTTGCTGCGAGCTAGCCAGCTATCCTCTCCCGCGCAAAAGCGGGTCATTAATGATGTGAGTGCTGCCATGGATTTCGGCTTTTCCTGTCCCAGGTGCCGGGCTAGCCACTCGTCGCGGATGTTATGTTTGAAGGCTGCGAGGGCCTCTGCATCCGGACAGTCGACGATTTGGTTTTTCTTTGTCAAGAACCGTGTCCAGAATTGTCTGGCCGATTCCTCTGGCTGCTGAATTATGTGGCTTAGGTCATCGGCGTCTGGTGGCCGCACATACGTGCCCTGGAAATTGTCGAGGAATGCGGCTTCCAGGTCTTCCCAACACCCAATTGACTCTGCGGGCAAGCTATTAAGCCAATGCCGAGCTGGTCCTTTAAGCTTGAGTGGGAGGTACTTCATTGCATGGAGATCGTCGCCGCGGGCCATATGGATGTGAAGGAGATAATCTTCAATCCAAACTGCGGGGTCTATTGTGCCGTCGTAGGATTCGATGTTTACGGGTTTAAACCCTTCAGGTATTTGATGATCTATTACTTCGTCAGTGAAGCATAGCGGGTGTGCGGCGCCTCTATATTGAGCAATATCACGACGCAGCTCGAGACAGCGTTTTCTGTTGTGTTCGGCCCGGCCGGGGTTATTGTATCCGGCGCGACGGTACTCGTCGTGGGTCGTGGGGCACCCTCATGATCCGTAGATGGATCTGGATTGCCTTGCTTTGTCATCCAATACGTCTCGCAAGTCCGGCGCGTTCCCTCTTGGCTTCGTACTTTTGGAGCGATGCCGGGGTACGGTCTTTGTGGAGGGTCTGGATGCCTCTCTGTCGCGACCACGGGGTGGTTGGTCGGCCGTATCGTGCGCTGGTGATGAAGGTATGTATGCTTCCTCCTCCAATCGGGGGAGCAACTTGCGTTTGGGTAGCTTTTGGAGGGGCGTTCGAGTTTAAACTCTTCGGCCGCGAGGACCTCGGTCCATTGATGGGACAGCAGGTCCTGATCAGCTTGAAGCTGCTGCTGCTTTTTCTTTAGGCTATTTGCCGTGGCGATAAGCCTGCGTTTAAAACACTCTTGTTCGACAGGATCCTCGGGCACGACGAATTCGTCGTCGTTGAGGCTTGCCTCGTCTTCGGAGGGAGGTATATAGATATAATCCTCGACCTCTTCGTCTGCCGCCCTCTCGTGGGGGCTTGCTTCTGCGTCCTCCTGCACTGAGTCTTGCTGGAGGGGATTATCTTCGGCACTCTCTGGGGTATTATTATCTCCTGTGCCGGAATCTCCATTCTTGTTGTGGCGAGATTTAGAGCGGCGCCGCTGACGGCGGCGCTTGGGCTGTTTCTTTAAGGAATCTGCCTCCGCTACTTCTTCGCCGTCCCCGTCCTTTGGGGTGTCCACCATGTATATGTCGTATGACGAGGTGGTCTTCCAGTGCCCTGTAGGCGCTGGTTCCTGTTCGTCTCCGGCATCGTCGTCCATAGCGTCGATGTCTTCAGAGTCGTAGTCTAGCATGTCGGTAAGATCGTCGACAGTGGCTACAAAGTGGGTGGTGGGTGGGCTCTGAATTTCTTCGTCGTCCTTATCCCAACCATCCTGGCCATAGTCTGGCCAGGACTCTCCCGATAGCGAGAGATGCTTTAGCAAATTTAGGATGTCGCCAAAGGGTGAGTATTGGAAGATGCCCGCGGCGGTGAATTCCATAACCGGCGCCCAATCCGATTCGATTGGTATGGGCGTGGGAGGTCCTGAGTCCGGCAAGGAGTCCGGCACCTCAGAATCACGAGTTTCGCGAGGGACAAGGTTAGTGCTCGGCTCCATCGCCGTGGAAGTTGAAGCCCCCGAGGTGGTGTCCATCCACCGGTCCTCGATCTGGGCGATCGGCTCCGGACTAAGGGCCAAAGCGGATTCGTGTGCGGCCACCAAGGCACCGTTCGGCGGCAGAGCTAGATCATGCCCATCGCAACATTGCGGCGCGCTTGGCTTTGGCTCGAGCCCGTCGAAGATCAAGTCCCCGCGGATGTCGGCTGTGAAGTTTAGGCTTCCGAATCTGACCTGATGGCCAGGGGCGTAGCTTTCGGTCTGCTCCAGATGGACAAGTGAATTAGCCCGCAGTGCGAAGCCGCCGAATACGAAGATCTGTCTGGGGAGAAAAGTCTCACCCTGGACAGCGTTGTTGATTGAAGATGCCATCGAGCCTATTGGTGACGACACAGAGGAACTCTCAATGAAAGCACCAATGTCGGTGTCAAAACCGGTGGATCTCGGGTAGGGGTTCCCGAACTGTGCGTCTAGGCAGATGGTAACAGGAGACAAGGGACATGATGTTTTACCCAGGTTCGGGCCCTCTTGATGGAGGTAAAACCCTACGTCCTGCTTGATTAATATTGATGATATGGGTAGTACAAGAGTGGATCTACCACGAGATCAAGGAGGCTAAACCCTAAAGCTAGCCTATGGTATGATTGTTGTAATGTATGTTGTGTCCTACGGACTAAAGCCCTTCGGTTTATATAGACACCGGAGAAGGCTAGGGTTACACAGAGTCGGTTACAATGGTAGGAGATCTACATATCCGTATCGCCGAGCTTGCCTTCCACGCCAAGGAAAGTCCCATCCGGACACGGGACGGAGTCTTCAATCTTGTATCTTCGTAGTCTTGGAGTCCGGCGGACGATGATAGTCCGGCTATCCGGACACCCCCTAGTCCAGGACTCCCTCAGTAGCCCCTGAACCAGGCTTCAATGACGATAAGTCCGGCGCGCATAATGTTCGGCATTGCAAGGCGGGTTCCTCCCTTGAATAATCCAGAGAAGAATGATACAATAATAATAATGATACAATCTCTATCTCTACTACTTAAAAAGAATGTAAGGTTTCCATTTCACCTCTCTTTCCTATCCTTCCTTATATATATCCCACTCTTTCCTTCTCCTCTTTGATTTTTTCTCTCATCTCTAATTTTTCTCCCATCCATTCTCCCTAAAATAGAATCTATTGTCTCATGTTTTATTAACTTACCAAAAAACACATCTTGTTTGGTAAGTAATTAAATTCTTACCAAATAAGTGCCTAACAATAAAATGGCATGTAAATCATGGCGATTGCATACAAACACTTGCTAAATGTGATATGGAGCCAATGAGATGCTGACAAGGCTGCTGCCAAATGGGTCCAGACGTGGGTAATGTGGCTTCTTACATGTGGGTCCAATGCCATACGCCGGTGATGGCATGCATAACTATCACAATTTGTAGATATTGTGAATTTGTTATATATTGTAATTGGCGGGCATATTTGAATTTTTTCCATTTTGACAATTTTTATATGAATTTGTGTGAAAATTCAATTTCAATGCCAATTCAGCTATCTTTACTGCGATTAAATGGCAGACGATTATCACACAGACTTTTCTGAGCCATCACAATAACAAACCATGGGACAGAGCCGCACAATAAAATTAGGCATATGACATAGTTTCATGACCATAAACATTGCATTAATTAGTATGATGGGGTTTGTTTGCTCAGCTATAGACATGGGTCCTGCCGATGCAATCGTGGCGATGTACTTAAGTATTCCATCAAGATCATTAAGCCTCATTCCATAGCTAAAGTTTTCTCTTCCTTGGCATTCTTGACGAATTCAAGTTCTTCTTCCTAGTCTACAAGGGAAGTGTTGATAGATTCAAGATGATTATGCAGATCTAACAGGGCCATTATCAAGGATTCAGTTTCATCTTGATGCTCTGGTACAGCCTTCTTTTTTGCGAGAAAACTTCAGATCTATTCATATTCAATCTTGGCAGTACAACGAACAACGAACACTAGCTCCATGTCCGTCGCCGGCCCACCGCCCACGCGGCCAGGCACGGTGCCCGTCCGCATCCACAACGGCCACCCACCGCAGGGTAGCCGTTGTGCTTCCAGGATGTGGCCGCCGACACAGATCTGGCACACCACGCCGCGAGCACCAGCGCCCGCCGCACGCGCGAGAGGGACGACCACCATAGGCCCTTCACACCACCGCCAGGCACCGGCCCCGCCGCCCGCCGCCGCGCCCACTGCCAGCGCCACGCCTCCGCTCGACCTCGCCAGCCCACGCCAGCCATCGTCGGAGCAGGGGAAGACAGGCCTCGCCGCCGCCGACGCAGACAGGGCTTCGCCCTTCCGCGCGAGCCGGCGGCGGCGAGGGGAGAGGTGGGCGGGGGGGGGGGGGCGGGGGTTGGTGGCTAGGGTTTCCCCTCCGCGTCGCTCGTGGGAGCGACCGGAAGGGGGAGGGGGGGTCTAATTATCTGTATCATCAAGATTATTTTCAACATGGACACATATGCATGGGTAATCAGATGTGAAGAAGGTGATGCACATATGGTATTCTTAATATACTAAACCTAGCTAGGTTTGATTTACCAGGGTTTTTTTGACTTTTTCCTATCAGTAAAAACCGGCCAATGGGAGTCCACCACGTCATTTATTTGGGGAGCTGATGGGATGCACTTTGGGGTGTGATTAGCGATAATGCATTAGATATTGTTTTGAGTGAAAAGTAAAGAACGAGAGAGTTTGCATGAAAAATGATCCATCAGTCTTTATTGATGATAGAAGTGGGGTATTTATACCTAGGCGGAAGTACACATGGTGCTTGGCGGTCAAGTAAATACATAGTTACTTGAGAGCCAAGGAATTCATAGTTGCCATGAGAGCCAAGGAAGTACATGGTTGCTTGAGAACCAAGTAACCTATCTAACCTTTAACTTAATCCTAATTAGCTTAATTAATAAGCAACTATTCTATTCTTAACACCCCCCCTTGTACAACGCCTTGTCTTTGGGACATCCATCATCTTGACAAATTCTTTGAATAATCTTGAATGTCTCCTCCAAAAACCCTGTGGGAAAAATATGAGGAGAATAGTGCAGATATGTTGCTAAAACTCCTTTAAACCCAATGGGAAAAATAATAAGGAGAAACTGATGCAACATATAATGATTATTGTCTCTTAATAACTCATATGAGAAAAACCTTTGAAGAAGGAGAAAAATCATCGATGAGTTTAGAGAACAATTAATATGTCTTGAGTACTGTCGGTGTCAAAACCGGCGGATCTCGGGTAGGGGGTCCCGAACTGTGCGTCTATGCGGATGGTAACAGGAGACAAGGGACACGATGTTTTACCCAGGTTCGGGCCCTCTTGATGGAGGTAAAACCCTACGTCCTGCTTGATTAATATTGATGATATGGGTAGTACAAGAGTGGATCTACCACGAGATCAAGGAGGCTAAACCCTAAAGCTAGCCTATGGTATGATTGTTGTAATGTATGTTGTGTCCTACGGACTAAAGCCCTTCGGTTTATATAGACACCGGAGAAGGCTAGGGTTACACAGAGTCGGTTACAATGGTAGGAGATCTACATATCCGTATCGCCGAGCTTGCCTTCCACGCCAAGGAAAGTCCCATCCGGACACGGGACGGAGTCTTCAATCTTGTATCTTCGTAGTCTTGGAGTCCGGCGGACGATGATAGTCCGGCTATCCGGACACCCCCTAGTCCAGGACTCCCTCAAGTACTTTCTTTAAAAAACCTCGATAGGGAAAATAGAAAGTATACATATGATCTTTGATAAGATATTGCCTCATTAAAAACCATTATGAGAAACTTTGATAGAAAACTCATAAGGGAAAAGAGTGCGATATGATATGCCATTGAAAACTCCTTCAAAACCCAGTGGGGAAAATATAAGGAGAAAGTGTATGACATATACGGGCACTTGTTTTTATATTATCTCGTTAAAAAACCTTTATGAGAAACCATTAGGGAAAACTCATGAAGGGAAAAAGAGTGCAATATATGCAATCTTAGGATTGTTAATAGGTTATAGATTTGGGAAATTACTCCCCCTGAACTTTGCAATCCTGGAGAATGTGTAATACAAATTCCATTGATATGATCATGGCATTATGAATAATCCGTAGGATTTTCAAAGTATGTTGTTTGCATATTGTTTCCTCAATTTCTATAATTCGTGAGGATAAGTAATTTTTGAGCAATGTACTTTATGATATTGCTCTTCATATAACCTGTAGTTTTTGAGTAACACAAGTGGTAGCGTCTTCATAAATCAAGTTATGTGATTCTGCTGAATCTCAACCATATGATTTTGAGTGTGGCTAATCATTCTGCTAAGCCATGCATATTTTGCAATGCTTTTAGGTAGAGCAATTATGTTAGCGTGATTAGTGGAAGTAGTCATTAAAGTCTATTTAGCTGACTTCCATGAGAAGACTATTCCAGTGAATTCAGTCACTGATATGGCATTGTTGGGATCAAATAAAGAGCCAATATCATTTCATCACATCATGGACATATCTTTGATTTTCCTGATGGAATTGCCCAAGATTTATTGTGGGCTTGAGATATAAGTTAATATTTCTTATATTGACCATGTACCTTTTGTTGGTATGATATATCCACATTGAACTTCTCATATATGTTTCGGATATATGTAGACTGATATGTATTCTTGAGAGAATGCTCAAGTTGTAAGCTTAAGCTAAATTTGGTTGAATCCAAATTTTCCGTCTCGAGATGATATTATGTCTTTTTAGGTCCTTTAGAGACATTGATGATGAGGTCATCAATATACACTGAGGTGATGAAAAAAAATCCAATATGAGATTCTTTTATTAAACATGTAACTAATCATCATTATTGAGTAATCCCTTTGAAGAAGGAACTCATTTAGTCCGTAGTACCATATGATTTCGGACTATTTCAAGTCATAGAGTGACTTATGAAGGTTTACACAAAAGTTGTTGCGATTTGCTTTTGGATTCGGAAGTATAAGCCCTTCAGGGACTTCAATAGAGATTTCCGAAATGAGTGACTCATATGAGTATGTAGACACTTCATCCATCAACTGCATGGATAATATTATTATTTTTATTGCCAATGATATTTAGTATCGAAACATAATTCCATTCATACCAAGAGGTATGTTACATCGTAATCGATGTCGGGTCTCTGCGTGAACCCTTTTTGCTACAAGCCTCGCTTTCTCACCACCTCATTGACTTTGTCTATGAATGAGAAGTTTTTAGTATTCCATATGGAAGATAGTTATGAGTAGTAGGTATTACTGCGGTAAATACCACTCATTTGCAGAGCGATTGCTATTCTTCATTACTTGCTTCCTTTTATGTGAACCAATATGAGTGCAAGAGGCACTCTACCATGGATTTTGGTTCAGGGCCCAAAAGGTTTTAGCAATTTGAGAAGAAATATATGTCGACAAATGTTGTCTTTAGTTTAAATGATTCTAATGGAATCATTGAAGTTTGTGGATAATATATTTATTCCTTTTTAACTCCTTGTGATTTCCTACAACATATGGAGTTAAGGTGTTTCAATGTCCCGGCACCGAAACATTTGTGCACATTTATGCCGGGCTTTGGATTATGAGCATCCAGTGAGGTGTCTTTCAACTTGATGTTGAACTATATTTACTGGATAAGGATTTGATTTCCTCTGTTTCCGCGGAACCATATGAGAAGCTATATCTGTTTTGTCAGATTTTCTCCCCCTCTTGTTCTCGTTTGGGGAGAAGAGTGGTTTATCGGGTACCTCCACTCTTGCTGACACTTTATTGCAGGAATATAGAATTTAGTGACACCTTGTGATCAGTAAATGTATGTGGCAGATTTGCAATGTGTTGCAAATATATGATTCTCTAAACTTCTAGTTCAGATTCTTTGAGTACGTGGATATAAGGATTGAATGTCAATAACATTTCTAATTTATTTCTCGGCATTCTTTGTGGTACTCATCTCCCCCTAATGCCGAAAAATATCCTTATTGCTGATGCAATCAGCATACGGGCTATGAATAATTTTGATTGACGGATAAATTTTATTCCTCACATAGATCCCTAATTTTCTGTGAGTGCCTGTTGATGTATGCTGGAGTGGTGATATCGGTATGTAACCGAATTATCGCAGATGGGAAATACGTTGTTGATTTCCACGTAGTTACTACAAGGGGAAAGTAGTATGATATGTAGTTGGTATGATTTAGATCATACTTACGGTGTGTAAGGCCGTATGTGTCCAGCAAGAGGCTGGAAAATCTACAATTCTTTAAAAATGGTCATGTAATTCATTTGACTATCTTTGATAAGAAATTTAGTTAAACCATTATGAGTATGTACATAGGGTACTGAATGTAATCAGAAAGTTCTCGTGAAATAAGTTCAACGACATTGTCCATTCGAATGGGTTAATCCTTTGTTCAGGAGAATTTGCTCCTACTTTGATAAGTTAAGCAATTTATTGGGTAAGATCATGGTTGTGATAAGTGACACACTTAAAAACATTTTATGAATGTGTATATGTGTGTACCATGAAGTTTCTAAATTACCCCAGATAATGGTTCAACATTCCACATATATCTTTTGAATGTGTTTAAGAAAGAATAAGTGGCTCATTTAGAATTTTTAAGGTGAGAGTGCCTTAAAACTGATTTCCCTATGACACATCTGGTGCACATAAAATCTGATGATTTGGGAACATTTGTAACTTGATAAGTTGTGACCAACAGAATTGTCAATAATTCTCTAATTATCCCCAAACCAAGATGACTAATGTTATGCAACCAAATATTTTATTTATTAAGATTTAGAAAATTATTGTGTACGCAACAATATTGAGTATGAATTGAACCATACATTCAAATTTATTAAATATCATGTCCGAAAAATACGATACCGGACATCGCACTACATGTAGTAGCACAAGTATAGGCTAAAGATATTTTGGGAATAACTACGAGATTACATGAGGTTTCCAACATTACTGAAAATTTAATTACGCAAACATATCATTGGTGCAAAGGAATTCACCTTCCTTTTAATACACTAGATTTTTGGTTCTCCTTCAGATGAAGATCTGAGAACAATCATTTACCAGAATATTTTCTGGTTGTACGTTTGCAAATTTTTGAATTATCCCAATGAACTCATTTGCCTTTTTAATAATTATGTGGTGTGGTTTGACCATATGTTTGAGGGTTTGGTAATCATAGGGACAATATTTATATAACCACACATTTGACAAACTTGGGAGTTGTATTTTGATCATTTGATTGTCTATTAGCCTCCACTTTACTTCGAATTCCTCATTGTTCTATTTTGTGACCACTAACTTGCGTAGTATTCTCGGTACTAGCTAAAATTTCGAATAATGGGATAGCACCCTTTGGGTGAATTTCATGATTTTAAGAAATTCCATGTTTCTTGATCATAAAAATGGTAGTACCATCATAAGAGGATGTAAAGTGTATTAAGGACATATGAAAATATTTGATCACGAGACCTCAACTTGAAGTTGATTAAGTGACAGAATTGTGAGCTGCGATAGACTTGAGGTCTTGAAAAACGAATGGGTAATCATTCGTGATGTGCTCAAGGCATCATGTTTATATTAAGGGAAATATTCAGCGTGAATAAAATTCATCCATTATGTACTTAGTTTGAGAACTAAGTGAAGTTGGGACACATAAAATGCATATGAGCATTGCAACTTTAGAGTCACTGCCAAAAACATAGGCGTTGCATGTTTGACATTGGTTAGTCACTGTGAAAGTATAACCACAAAGTGATGTGGACATTGCAAAAGTGTTGATACACTCAATCGTTGCCATAATTATGGAATCCATCTTGATGGATGGACAACACAAAAATTATAAATAGTGACATAGGCTTCACTGCCATGTATTTTACCAATGTAATAGAAGGTAATCACCAGGCTATGCAAATATTTGCATAATTTTCTATGACATTTTCAAGCAAAGTGGGGCTTGGATTAGCACAAGATTACCATTTCGGCATATAATGACTGCACATGAATAATATTTACTATGAGAGTAAATCATTTTAGTGAACAACAACGAATGCTTCAGAGGAGCATTTTTTAGTATAGCTGATGCTTTATATCCATATGTGTAGACCTCAATTTATATAGGATAACACTTTGAAGATAATCACCAATATTGTGTAGATCTCACAGTAATAGAAAACATAGTCTGATTTTTGTCAGTAGATGTTCATATCTCTATTACCTTATGTTATGCTATATTTAAGAAAAATCACTTTGAAGGTAATCATCTGTCGAAGTGACATGATGTAGACCTTGCAGTAATAGTGGATAGTCTGCAAAATTTTGCAGTAGATGCCAGTATTACCTTATGAAATCTTGAGGTAGTCACATCTAATATTAATATTTGGAAGAGCACATTGAAAGTAGTCATCTTGTTAAAATGACAAGATGTAGACCTCACAGTAGTGGTAGATAATCTGCAAATGGTGCAGTAGATGCCACCAATACCTTGTGATTCACAAATAAAATTTGGGCATGTCATATGAAGTATGACAATTTATAATTCTTATTTGAATTTCATTAAGATTTGCAAGAAAAATTGTTTTCGACTGCAAAAGTATAGTTGTCCTAAAATCACATGTCATATAAAATGTTTGCGGTAAAGACATAATTTATGTCTTAAATTCCAGAGAAATAGGATCTGGAATATAAGCAATACATTCTTTTGCAAAGGTATTGCCATTAAAATAATTGTGTATAATCATTTTATGTAATTTAGGATGAACTGAGGTTCTCCCACATATGTTTTCTAAAAACGAGGGCTTATAAAATACAAATAGTAATAACCTGATGGTTAAAGTGCTAAAACAGAGGGTTGTACCACAAATCGCAGGAGTATAGACAACTTGAGAGTTGAAGTTGAGGGCTATACTGCATGATGAATTAAGCCTGAGGGCTTAACAGAAATTACAAAGACCTTTCTGTAGATAACAGGAACTTAAATGCTTGAACTAAAAGATAGCCAAGAGGATAGATACCCCCAATTTCTCCCGTGCGGCTAAGGATTAACATCCACCGCCGCGCCGTTGGGAAGCCTTGCATTGGTTGGCCCGCCTTGTGCCAGAGGAAGCCGCGTTGGAGGGCGCATTGCGCCGCGCACTGGCCCAAATCGAGGAGGCAGGCCATGACTGAGAGGGAGCGCGGGAATGGAAGGTGATGTACGGGTGGAGGCGGCGTGGCTTTGGTACACGTGCGGCCGGAGTCGAGGCGATGCCGCCGCATGCCGGAGGGCTTCGCCACGTGTCGTTACCCGCCAGTCCGGGTCGCTCCATGGAAGGCTGCGCACCGGAGGGTAGCGCCGAGCGCCGCTACATGAAGTGGGATGCTGATCGGTCCAGTTCCTGAGTGCCTTCAACAAGAGTTGTTGTGGCGTGGCCGGTGCCAATGGCGCTGATTTCTGGTTGAACATGTTTATGTACTATGAATAAAATTGGGAAAATAGCACCTGATAGGTATTGCGATCAAGTACTTTGATCGTAAGCTTCATGTGAGAAGTAGTCCAGGACGTAGACTTATTCATGTATGTGGACCCTTTTGCCTTGGAGTTCTTTTTTTTTATTCTGGTCCTGTTTGCTGAACTGATCGCCTTGGTTTGGAAAAAGGGGTAAATGTGACGCCTAGTTCTTGCATGCGCGGCGCGCTAGTCGAGAAGTGCGGCGTTCATGCACTGGTCTGGACTCTGGAGTGCTGCGCCGTGAAGGCCATTGGACTGTCTTGTGGTACCCAGGGCGGCAATTCCTGGTAGTCAAGAACAAAGATTAGGTAAATCTCACTAGCATATGATGTATCATAGCAATTAGATTAAAATCGCCTTTGGTTGTATTGGTGCGATTCTTCCGTGCTGCTCCAAGGTGTTGATTTCGAAAGAATCACTAATTTGCTATTTATCCGTTCTTCTAGACCCTGACTGTGAGGCGATCCCTCTTGTGTAATCTCTTTCCTTGTGTGTGGCTAAATCGCTCGATCGGAGAGCAAAGTGCATGATAACGTGTTTTGAGTGAAAAGTAAAGAACGAGAAAGTTTGAATGAAAAATGATCCATCAGTCTTTATTGATGATAGAAGTGGGGTATTTATACCCAGGCGGAAGTACACATGGTGCTTGGCGGTCAAGTAAATACATAGTTACTTGAGAGCCAAGGAATTCATAGTTGCCTTGAGAGCCAAGGAATTCATAGTTGCCTTGAGAGCCAAGGAAGTACATGGTTGCTTGAGAACCAAGTAACATATCTAACATTTAACTTAATCCTAATTAGCTTAATTAATAAGCAACTATTCTATTCTTAACAGATATGAGACATTCTTTGTGTCCCGGCATGTGCCCTGCATGGCCGCTTTTTGGTTTGTCTGTTTCTGACCACGTGCATGCATGCATGTATGAGATCCGAAGCCAATTGAATTCGTTGTCCCAGCTTTTCTTTCGTTGAGACGGTTGTATAGATATTTTTTTGCTACGTCTTGCCGATTCAAACGTTGATATGTGAAGTGGCCTCTCCTACCTGCATGGACGGTGCCATCTCATCGTAAGTTCTGGACGCCGCTTCATTCGGTGTTTCTGGTCACCGTTCCATGGTTCTGGCGGCTTGGGTTCCTATAAATAAGGAGCTTTGCTACACTTACGAAAGTTTTTTACAAAGAGTTACGTAAAGGGTGACCTGGCTTTATTTAGTTGGATAGCACCCCCCACACCCTGAAAATCGGGGGGGGGGGGGGGGAGATTGGTTAGGATTAGGAAAGGAGATAACGTTTAACGTTTTTACGTAAGTTTACGTAGTATTTTTCGTAGGTGTAGCATTTTTGATAAATAAGAGGCCGGGCTTCACATCACTGGCCAGCGCGCTACGGGACTTGCGCCCCGCAGCATTTGACAGCCCCGCGTTCCTGCCCTATGCAGCGCCTCGCAACGACCGTTCATGGCGAGGCAGACGACGCAGCCGTCGTTGAGCATGATCTCCCGATTCGAGTCGGGGAGGGGGAGGATCTAGAGAGGAATGGAAGGGGAGGGGAATGGACTCACCATGGCTATAGAGGGTCTCGCCCGCGTGGATCGGCCAAGGGGGGGAGAAGGGATCTGGTAGATCCGCAGGGCGGGGTGGCCGCCGGTTGCCGCAGTTCGTGGGGGAGAGAGAGGGGAAGGCGCCAGCGTCGGAGGCGACTGGCTGGTGGAGGTATGCTTCGGTACTGTTTGTGGGCCTGGGCCGTGTCCACTGTACAGGCTGGTGTAGCATGTTACGCATGCTCTGGTGTGCTCAGAGACGAGAAGCCACAAATCAGGAGCACTCTTTGTAAAGATCACTCGGATTCTAAAAAATTAAAATAAAATGCAAATGTCATCCCACCTTCTTAGGTAGGTTTTGAAAAGTGACATGCGTCCAAATCTTGGACCATTTTCATTGTTAGATTCCTCGTGTCGAAATCTTTAAAACTAGATTTCATGTTGATAGATTTTGACGAACTTTTTCTTTCACAAAAAGAAACCAGATGAAAAACCAGATGAAAAAAACTGAACCGAAAGCACATTTCTTTTCTTTACGAAAGAGGCACGACTGTGCCTCTCGCGGAAGTAAATCCGTGCTTCCACGAGAACTAAATATGTGCCTCTCATAGAATGGAAAAAAAGAAAACAATTTCTTTTGGTTTCGAGAGAGACTACCATGTCTCTCGCGGAAGCAAATTCACACCTCTCGCGTAACGAAAAAGGAGATAATTTTTCTGGTTTCAAGAGGCATGACTGTGCCTCTCAAGGTCGTTTTCCCTAGTTTTCAAGAGGCACTGTGCCTCTCATGAAAGCAAATCCGTGTTCTTCGCGATATTTTTTTCCGTTTTCAAGAGGCACGAATGTGCCTATCATGAAAGGAAAAAAGAGAAAGAAAAACCAGAGGAAAACCGAAAAGCAAAAAATCATCTAAAAAGCAAAAAAGATGAGGGTAGCGGCCAGAGAGCGACATGTGACGACAGCTGAGAGCACGCTACTTGGCGCACTCTCAGCCCATCCCAGGTGACCCTTGTGGGGCTCCCGAAGGAGTACTTCGCTAGTTGCTCGCGGTGAGAAGGCGAAAAGGGCGCACCTATATCTTGCCTTTGGGAGCTCCTATTTGGCGCGTGAGGCGTTGGCGTACATGCCAGCGCACCACCTCTCGTCCCGCTTGCCCCTATTAGACCGGCCCATGAGCGGGGCTGTACGCCCCAGTTTTTCTATTTCATTTTTTAGCTTTTAGCCTTTTCTGTTTTTAATTTTTGTTCTTTAAAATAATTCAAATTTGAAACAATTCTGTATTTTTAAAAAGTGAATTTTCGAAAAATGTTCCAGAAATAATAAGATGTTCTAGTTTGAAAAATGTTCATGATTTTGCAAAAACATGTTCGTGTATTGAAAAAAATCGTGAATTCAAAAAAATATTCATTGATTCAAAAAATGTTCACCGATTCAAAAGGTGATTTCAAAAATCATCGCGTTGATGAAAAAAAAATTAAATTCAATGAACATTTTTTAATCTGATGAACAAATTTGAACTCGAGAACATTATTAGAATTCAATGAACAAATCTGAATTTTATTTATTTGAATATGTTGAACATATTATAAAAGTTTCATGAACATTTTTAAAATATGATGGCCAAATATTAATTGCGATAAACAAAAATCGAATGTTTTCCTAAAACCGGAAAGGAGCAAATATGGGTCGGCCCACTTGTTCACACGGGGGAGCATCGGGCGTGCACATGTTCCCCCCCGCGCGCGACCTACGTGCTGAATAGGAGAACCCATCAGCGAGTCGATCTTCCGACCCGCTGAAAGGGTGAGCGAGAAGGGCCAGCCCACGCGCGCTGCGGGCCGAACCTTTTTTGTTTTTGTTTTAATTTTGTATTTTTGTTTGTAATTTAAAATACTCTCTCTCTCTCTCTCCCTATATATATATATATATATATATATATATATATATATATATATATATATATATATATATACAAAAAACACTCAACAAAAAGCATTTGAAAATTATTGAACAAGTATTTAAAAATGTTGATGAAGCATTCAGAAAAATGTTGAAAGTGTGTAGAAAAATTGTTGATCATGCATTAAAAATGAATTCTTTACCATGTATATAGAAAAAAAAAATGCTAATCATGCATTTGAATAAAATGTTGAATAAGTATTTGAAAAATGATAATCAAGCATTTGGAAAATGTTATATGTGTCTGGCTCCGGGTACATGCGCAACAGTCGCAAACTCCGGCTCCTGCGGCTCCTCCGCATCGGCCTCCGCCTCCACGTCAAGTTCGGCGAAAAGCGTGCCGGTCACCGCCCGTTCCTATCGAATGAACTATCGGTATGCCTCGACATAGGCCTCATCCTGGATGGACTCCAGTATTGCTTGCTGCTGTGCCATCTCTGCTGCTCGGGCGCCCGCAAACTCTGCCATGGCGTCCTCCTCAAGATCATGCATGGCAACAATACTGAGTAAAGTGCGAATAGAGCTATGCTTCACAACAGGAGAAAAGACTTCGTTATAGTCAATACCTGGAATCTGGACATAACCTTTAGCAACTAACCTTGCTTATATCTTGTCTCATCATTAGGAGAAACACCTTCTTTCCTCTTGAAAACCCACTTGCAACGAATAGGTTTCTTCTCTCTAGGCAATTTTACTAAATCCCAAGTGCCATTCTTTTCAAGTGATTCCATCTCATCATGCATAGCGGTCATCCACTTATTACTATCACCAGAAATAATAGCCTCAGAATATGAAGAAGGCTCAGCATTACCTTCAATTTCTTCTGCAACAGATAAAGCAAAAGAAACAATATTGCACTCTTCAATAAACCTGTCAGGTTTATTAATACCCCGCCAAACTCTGTCACGTGCAAGATTCCAACTGGGTGGAATAATAGGCTAATTTGGAGTGGGAGTGACATGTTCATCGTCAACGACGGGTTCATCATGTGCATCAACAATTTCATTACCAGATGTATCACCTGTTTCAATAACATGCTCCACCTGAATAGTAGGCTGCTAAATAGTAGGCTGTTGTTCACTCTCAACAGGAACGTTAGTGGATGGAACATCACGTAACATAGCAGATTCATTGAAAATAACATTTCTGCTAATAACAACCTTCTAGGTTTTAGGATTCCACAATTTATAACCTTTAACACCAGACTTATAACCAAGAAAGATGCACTTAACAGCCCTAGGCTCCAACTTTCCATTATCAACATGAGCATAAGCAGTGCAACCAAAAACTCTCAACTGTGAATAATCAGCAGGTGAACCAGACCATACCTCAATTGAAGTTTTCTTATTAAGAGCAATAGATGGTGAACGATTAATGAGATAAAAAGCAGTGGAAGCGGCCTCAGCCCAAAAACGCCTATGCAAACCTGCATTGGACAACATGCAACGGGCTCTGGAAATAATGGTCCTGTTCATACACTCAGCAACACCATTTTTTTGAGGAGTATAAGGAACGGTGTAATGTCTGACAATGCCTTCAGACTTGCAATAATTCTTAAATTGCTTAGAACAGAATTCTATACCATTATCAGTGCGAAGTATCTTTACCTTCCTTTCAGTTTGTCTTTCAATCATAATCTTCCACTGCTTAAAAGTTGAGAATGCTTCATATTTATGCTTCAAGAAATAAGGCCAAACTTTTCTCGAATAATCATCAATAATAGTCAGCATGTAACTAGCACCACCTAGTGACTTCTTGCGAGATGGTCCCCATAAATCAGAATGAACATATTCAAGAATACCTTCAGTTGTATGGGTCGAAGTATTGGACTTCACCCTCTTGTGCTTGCCGAAGATACAACGCTCACAAAATTTCAATTTACCAGGTTCATATCCATCAAGAAGACCTCTCTTATTTAACTCTGCTAAACCAAGTTCACTCATATGTCCAAAACGCATATGCCAAAGGTTAGCAGCATCACAATCAGAATTCTTTGAAATAACTGGAGTAGCGTTACCTGAAACGATAGAACCTCGATGGTAATAAAGACCATTGGTCGAACTTAAGTCACCTTTCATCACAAGAAGGGAACCTTTGGTGACTTTCAAAACACTATCTCCACCTGAATACTTGTACCCCTTTGCATCAAGGGCACTCATAGAAATAAGATTTCTCTTCATCTTCGGAATATACCGAACATCTGTCAAAGTTCTGATTATGCCATCAAACATCTTGATTCGAATAGAACCTATGCCTTCAATCTTGCATGGTGAATTATCAAAACCCAAAACGGAACTAGCAGAAGTAGTGGAATCAAAAGTAGTAAACCAATCTCTATGTGGAC
Source organism: Triticum timopheevii (assembly GCA_963921465.1). Lineage (NCBI taxonomy): Eukaryota > Viridiplantae > Streptophyta > Magnoliopsida > Poales > Poaceae > Triticum > Triticum timopheevii. Next base: position 623,533,105 of record OY997270.1, on the reverse strand, counting down.
ACATATGAAAAGTGCATGTAGTGTCATGTATCCACTCATCATTGGTCTCAGCACATCCAGCAATAACAACAAGAGCATCATCGGAACTATCATCACGAGCAACGTTAGCAGAATTTTCACCTTGTTTGTTACCTTTCCTCTTTTCTTTATTCTGCAACTTGAAACACTCTGAGATGTCATGCCCGTCTCTCTTGCAATATCTGCAATACTTCTTGTCTCTGGATTGCGACCGGCCCATGTAGCCGTTTTTACTTTTGCCTCTGTTTCCATTATTGAAGTTCTTCTCCTTTGTCCTGCCACAAACAGATAATCCCTCGGCTTGGGATGAACTCGAACCGTCATGAGGCACCATTAATTTCATCTTCTCCTTGGAGTTCAAAGCTTCATAAACTTCATCAAGCGTGAGAGTATCACGACTGTATAATGTGGTGTCTCTAAAATTGGTATAAGAACTTGGCATTGAACAAAGTAACATTAAAGCAGTATCTTCCTCTTCATACTTAACTTCCATTGCAGCTAGATCAGATATGATCTCTTTAAATTCTGAAATATGATTCAAAACATTACCTTCCTCGGGTAACCTGTGCAGGAATAATTTTTGCTTCAGATGCATCTTGCTGGTGAGATCCTTGGTCATGCAAATCCCTTCTAGCTTTAACCATAGAGTGGCGGCAGTTTTCTCGCTCAAAACTTCCTGCAAAATATTATTATGCAAATGGAGTTGAATTTGTGACAAAGCCTTACAATCAATTCTTTTCTCCTCATCAGTCCAATCTTGAATTCGGTTCTTCCCAAAACTATCCAGTGCTACATTATAGTCGGCCTGCGCCAACAACGCCCGCATCTTGACTTGCCATAGGGTAAACCTTGTGTCACGGTCCAGCAGCAGAAAATCGTACTTCATGATAGCCATGAGTAGATAAATCTGTGTACACAAAATAGTACAAGCCCGTAGAAAAATCCTTGAAGAATTTAATATGCGGAGCAAAAAACTGAAACAATAGCACCTGGTAGTAGCAGACCAACGGAGAATAGAAAAACTGAACTAGTAGTACTAGCCTCACGTAGAGTAGTACTAATAGCAGACTGGATCAGATCAAAACTAGAGCTCACGTACTATAAGTAGTACTAGTTGCAGTGGCCGATCGATTGAAAAACCTCGTGAGTAGTAGCAGCAGCAACGTGATCCACTTCACGCCAAGAAAAAAACTCTAGCGGCTGGCCTCCTCGGGATTTGATGCCAGCGAAACAGCCCACGGCTCGGCGGATCGTACGTTGACGAGAAAAATCGATCTGGCTGCTGCGGCAGGTACGGATGATGATAAGTCTGCCGCATGAACCAGCGTCACGCAAACTTGCTGTCGGTCTCGACTTTTTAGGGCGGCGCAGCGGAAACCGATCCGGCTTTGATGGATCACGTCGCGAGCAGTGCACAGACGGAACCTTAACTCTGGTCTCAAATCTCGTATTTGTAACCTCAGCTCTGTATACCACTTGTTAGATAATAACGAGAAATAAACGAGACAAAGAGACACGGATTTTTACGTGGAAACCCTTGCAGGAGAAAACCACGGACGCACGAAGGCGCAATCACTATGATGGAGGAGTATTAGAAGCACGAGACGACAGGCCGTATGAGGTGCGACTACATGGGGTATATAAGAGGGCAATACATGAGAGTCCTTGGAGGAAAAGTAGACGAGTTGTACTTGTACGCGTCGATGTCAACGCAAAGAGCCCACACCGGTTGTACTACGTCTAGTCCAACATATTATAATTTGGATCACAATTTAACAGGACCAAATCCCTGTTTTCTACTAGCGTCATCATCACAATACAATTAGCAAGACACCTGTATGCCATGACAATGACATACATCAAAGCTAGACTAGTACATCATCTCTTGGATCATCTCATGGATGCAGGTTTCGGAGTTCTTCATCACGCACTCGGCCCTCAAGTGGTGGAACGATCCACTCTCACAGGAGACGACCATTGACGCTGGCGTAGGGCATGCCACAGCTGTGTCGTCGCAGAAGCCGAGCAGCTCGTCCAACGTATTCGGATAGGAGTGTGTACATTACTTTGGGCTATATGGAACCATAGGAATGACATGGTTAACAGACAAACTCGTATGAATTTTTTGCACGTTATCTAAGGGCCGCTGCTTGGATCCGTATCTGGTCGTTACTCACTCCTGTGGAAGCCTGGGAGCCTTTGATTACTGGGTCTGTCCGATGGGAGATGGTAGCTCGGGATATCTACAACCAGTTTGGATGATGGTCCAGTAATAGGATAGATATTTAGTCATCTCGTTCTATTTTCGCAGGTTGTGGCATATTATACTTTTTTTCTTTAGCTTTTAGCAAGCTTATTCTGGAACACAGTCTTTTCGGTTACTTTGCTTAATAAAGAAGCTGCATGCATCACTCTGATACAGGAGGTAATCCTCTTTTTAAAAAACATAATTAATCAAACAAACAATGTTTATACATTTCGAGACTATGCACATACAGAGAAACTGGCAAAAACTGCTTAGTAGAAAATTATCATGTGCTGATGGACGAGAGTATATGCATACGGTTAACTCACAAAATGGAAAAGCAAAACACTATAGAAGCATCATGCTAGCTACATCTTCTTACATCTACCATGCATGATGGAGCATCAAAGTGCGCTGATCTAATCATCCATGCTTTATTAACTAGTCAAGATTTCAAGCTTAAGAACAGAGAAAGTCAACATATTACAAATGAATAATCAATTAATCTGCGGCACATGAATTGCTGCCTTGTTCATCACAATACAATCAACAATATCTTGCTTGTTCACGACTTACATCAAAGCTACACTAGCTAGCTAAGTATAGCATTGAGCTACACTATCTTCTATATATATCCTGCATCATCTACTGGCTGAAGAGTTCGCAGTCTTCCAAGGTACATTCGGCCCTCACGTGGTGGAACGATCCACTCTCAGAGGAGACAATCGTTGGCGCTGGCGTAGGGCATGCCACAGCCGTGTCGTCGCAGAAGCTGAGCAGCTCATCCAACGTGCACCGGAAGGCGTCGTCTTCATCCTCTGCAGCGCCAGTGCCTTCTTGGACTTTGCCGTCGAGGTTGCCGGGGAAGAACCCATGCGCCACCACAGCGTCGTGGAGCTCGGGAAAATCTTGAAGCATGTCGTCGGTGAAGAACCCGCCTGGATCCACGCTGCCGTCGTCCACTGCTCCGGGCGGCAACATCGTCTCGCCTTCGTCGGACATTAACCAACGCCCATACTCGTGAAGCATCCCGGGTTGTTGGACGATCGGCGGTTCCTGGCGGCGTGGGGTTTGGGGACGTGGAGCATCCGGGTGCTGGACGTCGGCGGCCTTCCTTTTCTTGGAACCAGGAGCATTGATTACCTCGTCGTATGTGGTCTCGCTCCTGTGACGAGACACGCAGACCTTGCAGAGCACCAGGTCGTCTTGCTTGTCATCGCTGTACTCGTTCATGCACCAGCCGATCCTGATCCTCTCTTTCTCTCCCGGCAACTTCTTGACGTAGCTGAGGTTTCGTCTATGGCCTACGAGTTTACCTTGGTTGTCTAGCACGGGGATCCCGCCCTTCTCCGAGTGCCAGTAGTAACCCTCGCCGGCGGCGGCCACGGCGCGCTGCCGCCTCCCGCCGCTGCGGCCGCATTTGGTCTTGTGACGACTGGCCGGGGTGAAGAAGTACCAGACGCCCCCTTTCCCGTCGCCCCTTGTCCGTTCCTTGCGCGTGTTGATACATCTCGACGAGGTCGCCGGGGGCGGCGGAGTAGGCGTCGAACTCGTGGATGAGGCGTCTGGCGAAGAAGGCGTCCGGTCCGGCGGCGATCCGTGGGCGGAGGAACTTGGTGATCAGCTCGTGCTCGGCTGGGTCGAAGGCGTAGCCGGCGGGAGGATCCAGCTTGCCGTCGGCCATCGCAGAGCTAGCTACGCACGTACAGTACGAGATGGATCAAGTAGCTAGGTATATATGTACGTGTAACCCTGAACTCGCTAGCTGCTTGCCTTCTGGGTACGTAGCTTATATAGATGGATCGACAGCGAGCCCGCCCGGGATTCAGTTTCCTTGACCGGTCATAGCGTACGTGTCCTAAGCAATCCGTACATAAAATGGATTAGTACAGCAATCAGTACATAAAATGGATTCGCTGCACCGACGTTGCTCCATTGCAGCTCGCGTCGCTGCACCTTGCCGCTCGGTAATACTCCGTCGCAGCACCGACGGCCACGACGTTGCTCCATTGCTGCACCACGCCACCTGGTGATGCTCCATCACAGCAGCACTGAAGGCCACGGACAGTGCTACGACGCCATACGACAGTCTCTGCGACATCCGACTGCTTCAACGACCGCGGCGATGTTACGAGGCATGTTGTGATGGCCGCGATGATAACGCGACCACATGCTTCGAGCGCCTATGGTGTACTTTGATGAACGTGGCGATGCTGCGACGGCATCCCAACTGCTTCGACAATGCTACAACGGGTGCGACACAGGCACGACAACATGCTTGAATACCAATGGACATGATTCAACAACATGCTTCGACGGACATGATGATGCTACGAGGCGTGCTACATCGACCGCCGCGATGGCACAACGTCATCCGGGCTGCTTTGACGAAGCTGCGACAGCTGCAACGTTGACACGTCGACATGCTTCAAACACCCATGGTGTGCTTTGACTGCCACGACAATGCTTCAACGGCAGACTTCGACGGTCGCGGTGATGCTGCGGGACGTGCTTTGACGACCATGGCAATGGTGCGGCAACATGCTTCTAACGTCGGTGTTGTACTTTGATGGCAGTGATGATGTTGTGACGACATGGTTGGACAGCCACGACGTCCTGCTTTGACAACCACGATGATGTTGTGGCAACATGATCCACAGGCGCGAAAGTGTTGCAATGATGGGCATGGCTACACCAACGATAATGCAACGATAAGTCGATTTGTACACTGTCCGATGCGAGGTTTCACAGTCGCTGGACTGTTTCGCACACGCTTCGCATGATCCCTCGACCCTTTCTCTCCCCGCTCGCAACTACTGGCAGCTGTTGCATCCAATAGACCTGACGGGCATTCGTCAGAGCTCAAGACAGCCCAGCGATGCTTCATTACAGCTCCACACCAGTGCGCCTTTGTCGGCGATGCACCATAGAGCTCCATCACGGCACCGCACGCCCCTGATGCTCCGTCGCTGCACCGACGTTGCTCCATTGCATCTCGCGTCGCTGCACCTTGCCACTCGGGAATACTCCGTCCCAGCACCGATGACCCCGACGTTACTCCATTGCTGCACCAGCCTACCACAGGTCACGAACTTTGGCTACCTTCGCGTGTGGGAGACAGAGCGCTCACTACTTTCCCATGTGGGAGATACTGCTCGCGCCACTCGGTCGTGTGGGATCGGACGGCTCCGGACGAGGTTGATAAGGACAAGAAATCATCCAACTTATTCAAAACGTTTTCCCTCACCGAATGCACACCTTTTACCCGCAACGGCCACTATGGGTTAGCCTGGTTGACACACTTTTGTTTGTTTGTGATTTTGCGGTGTTTTTGCTACTTTATTTGTTCTGTTTATATATTTTTACCGGCCTTTGTTATTTTTATCAACTTATGATTATTTTACTATATTATAAAAAATATGTCTGTTTTATTCCAGGTAATACTTTTTATATGCACTTTTGACAGAAATATTTCGTATTAAAAAGGTGCTTACTCATTTCAAAATATCTAATACATTTGAAATTGTTTGAATCTTATATATAAAATGTTCTTCTACTTTTGAATAGGATTTACCTATTTTGAAAAATATTCACCTAGTTCGTAAAAAAATCTTGTATTCAAAAAGAAATTTCTTGTATTTACAAAGAGTATTCACGTATTTCAAAAAATGTCCTTGTAATTATTAAAGTATTCTCACATTTCGAAATATATTCACATAATTTTGGAAAATATTCATTTATTACGTAAAACTGAAAATACAATTTATTTTTATCGATTGAAGAAAGTACTCGTCATATATTAACTAAAGTTCAATGTGTTAAACAATATTCATCATTTATTTAAAATATGTACATTGTGTGTTTCAGAAGGAATGTGTAAATTTATTTTCTAATTGAGTAAGTAAAATAAGTAAGATGAAAATCGCAGAAAATAAAGAAAGAGAAAAATGTGGAAAAAGAACCACAACAAAGAGGGGAATAAACAAAGAGGCAAAGATAATAAAAATAAATTGAGAAAAAATGGAAGGCAAACAAAAACCCCACAAGAAACCAGTCGAACAAAATAAAAGATAATATCATGAACAAAAATCAGGGAGAAACACGAAGAAGAGAACCATGTGTTCAACGAACCTAAAAGTAACCAGCACATTGCATGGGCTTAGCGGGCCATGGCCCTTCTTAGGTGTTCTGTAGGTGAACCCTAGCTAATGCTCGGTACAAGCGATATATATATCATTTGCCGCCCGAAAACACGTCTGGTAAAAGAGTTTCTCAAGAAGGTTGGACGAATGTGTCACACCGCACCCTGAGATCTCCCAACTGTCTATATATATTACTAGCAAATATGCTCGTGCGTTGCAACGGGAGAAAAAAAATCAGATTATATAGATACAATAGAGATAAAAAATCTGAATCAAATGCCAGGATGAGATAAGGATTTTCAATATGTCATTTCACAAACTATGTCTGAGTGACGTTATGATGAGAAGGGACTTTAAAAAGTCATTTCAAAAACTGAAAATGTGATGGTCTCATCATAACTTAATTTCCTAAGGTGCCACAACGAAAAATATTTTTTTGGTTGAGCAAACTACATTGTTGGACCGCTGCCTGAGCTAGACTGATGCATGATGTGTCTCACATTGACCTAGCGTAGCGATGTTTTTCAGAACCATTAGAACTTTGGTACGAGAATAGTTTTGTACGGAGGTAAAACAGACATTTAGTCATTTCCATATAGTTTGCAAAAACTAACCATAGCAAGATGTGTCAACTTTTTTGGCTCAGCGCCGTAGAGAACACGAGAATCTTTTTTTACCCGATGCGCGAGGGATTAAATAAAATCATAAAACAACCTCTACAGATCCCCTAATAAAACCTCTACCTAAGCGATGGTCTGTTCTGTTCGTTGCTTAAGAACCCTTTTTAATTTTTGTGAACATTTTCTAAAATTTTGTGGACATTGTTTTCAAATTCTCGAATATGTGTTGAATACACGGTCATATTTTACAAATCAAGAATTTCTATTTTATTGTTTTTTAAATCATGCATTTTTTAAATATGCGAACAGTTTTGTTTTTAAATCAAAAACTTTTTATGATTTCTCAAATGTTTTTTGAATTCACGAACATTTTATGATGTATCTATATATTTTCTCAGTACTGGCAACTTTTTTAAAATTTGTTTTTTTGGCACTCCTAGAGTAATTTAAAGAAAGAAAAACAGAAAAATGAGAAAGGAAAACAGAAGAAAAACAGGGGCGTCACTACGGGCCGGCTCATTACCGTCTGGTATATATATATTGCAGAACCCGTGCAAACGGCTTTGGCCTTAGCCACTGCGCTGGCTTCCTGCATGTGTTATACAATTGTATTGGCGATCCTATACAAACCAAATTTGACGGCAATTTTTTTTAAACGAATCGTTTTCTTTACTTACCGGTGGCATGGTGGGTAAATAGGGACAACTTCAGAGGCAATTTATATGACGGGCGATCAGAAACCCAATTCTCTTTATTATTAGGTAAAGATAAAGAGGTAAACATAGAGAGAAAAACAAAAAGTAAAAAATACATGTTTGACCCAAAATTCATACGAAAAGATAGTTATTGGCCAAACTTGGCCTAAAAACGTGGATCTGCCACTGGTTTATTAAGCTAGCAATGCCTACTGTGGCAGTCTGTCTACAAGGTAGAGTAATTTAAAAGTTATATACACCTGATATCAAGTAACCTATGCCGCTAGACTCGTATATAATATTTGATTCCTTCTTGAGTAAATGGGGGCCCCTTCACGATAGGAGGTGCCCCAACTATTCCTTCTAATATCTCGTGAGTATTCATCTCCACATACATCAAAGCTAGACTAGCAAGTAGACCATTGAGCTACACTAGCTTCTATATCCTGAAACATCTCCTGGCTGCAGATGTCGCGGTCTTCCATGGTAGGGCATGCGACAGCCGTGTCGTCGCAGAAGCTGAGCAGCTCATCCAACGTGCACCGGAAGGCGTCGTCTTCATCCTCTGCAGCGCCAGTGCCTTCTTGGACTTTGCCGTCGAGGTTGCCGCGCAAGAACCCCTGCGCCACCACAACGTCGTGGAGCTCGGGAAAATCTTGAAGCATGTCGGCGGTGAAGAACCCGCCTGGATCCATGCTGCCGTCGTCCACTGCTCCGGGCGGAAACATCGTCTCGCCTTCGTCGGACATGAACTAGCGCCCATACTCGTGAAGCATCCCGGGTTGTTGGACGATCGGCGGTTCCTGGCGGCGTGGGGTTTGGGGACGTGGAGCATCCGGGTGCTGGACGTCGGCGGCCTTCCTTTTCTTGGAACCAGGAGCATTGATTACCTCGTCGTATGTGGTCTCGCTCCTGTGACGAGACACGCAGACCTTGCAGAGCACCAGGTCGTCTTGCTTGTCGTCGGCGTGGAGGCTGTACTCGGCCATGCACCAGCCGATCCTGATCTTCTCTTTCTCTCCCGGCACCCTCTTCATGTAGCTGAGGTTTCGTCTATGGCCTACGAGGTTACCTTGGCTGTCTAGCACGGGGATCCCGCCCTTCTCCGAGTGCCAATAGTAACCCTCGCCGGCGGCGGCCACGGCGCGCTGCCGCCTCCCGCGGCCGCGGCCGCATTTGGTCTTGTGACGACTGGCCGGGGTGAAGAAGTACCACACGCCCCCTTTCCCGTCTCCCTTGTCCGTTCCTTTCGCGTGTTGATACATCTGGACGAGGTCGCCGGGGGCGGCGGAGTAGGCGTCGGCCTCGTGGATGAGGCTGCTGGCGAAGAAGCCGTTCGGTCCGGCGGCGATCCATGGGCCAAGGTACTCCGTGATGAGCTGGTGTTCTGCTGGGTCGAAGGCGTAGCCGGCGGGAGGAAGGAGCTTGCCGTCGGCCATAGCAGAGCTAGCTCGGTACGCAGTAGCTAGGGCACGAGATGGATGGATCGTGCGTGTAACCCTGGCTTGCTAGCTGCTTGCCTTGCCTAGCTGGGTACGTAGCTAGCTTAGGGCGTAGCTTATATGGATAGGAGTTGTATGTATGACCGGCCCTACGTACTATCGAGTACGACCCGAAGATGGAACGCAGCAATCCGAACGTAAAATGGAATGCATGTGCGCGTCTGTTAGATCGTGCGTGTAACCCTAGCTGGCCTGGCTAGCTAGCTGCTTGCCTTGCCTGGGTATGTAGCTACTCCCTCCTTTCGGAAAAGGAGGGACGTTGGAGGGTGAGGCTCTGAGCATGCCGAGGACTCGGATAGGAGTTGTATTTTTTATTTATTTTTTGCGCGGGGGTAAAAGGATTGTATTACTTAAGAGCACACGAATTCATTCCTACACGGACTAAGGACATTAGCAGGTCAAGAGTGGAGCCAGACCACAGTACTGTTCTCTGTTTGACCCAAGTTTTCTAACACATGACTAACATTATTTTGCTCTCTAGAGATGTGAGTAACACAACACTCTCTTGTACCCATAAGACTCTTTACTTCTGAGACCACCATCGCATGCTGGGAACGATCCGGTCCTTTTGCCTTGATCATCTGCACGGCCTGCATACTGTCACACTCCAGGATAATCGGCAACTCCGTCCACTGCAAAGCTAGGCCGAGTCCCTCCATGCACCCGGCCAACTCAGCACGCAATGGGTCCAGGCATGACAGAAGCGAACGGCATGCAGGGAAAATGATGGCGCCGTCGTGCCCGCGCAAGATCATGTCGGCACCGGCGCTTCCATCCTTGTGTGAGAATGACCCATCCACGTTGAGCTTCGCCCAACCTCGGATAGGAGTTGTATATATGACCGGCTGTACGTATGACCCAAAGAAAGAAGGATTAACCCATGTCTGATCATCACATGAGATGGGGCAGTCCTCAATGATGAACATCTTTATGTTGATCATATCTACTATATGATTCACGTTCGACCTTTCGATCTTCAGTATTCCGAGACCACATCTGTACATGCTAGGCCCGTCAAGTTTAACCCAAGTATTCCGCGTGTGTAAATTTGGCTTACACCCGTTGTATGTGAACGTAGAGTCTATCACACCCGATCATCAGGTGGTGTCTCAACATGACAAACTGTAGCAATGGTGCATACTCAGCGAGAACACTTTTACATTGAAATTTAGTGAAGGGATCATCTTATAATGCTACCTCCGTACTAAGAAAAATAAGATGCATAAGGGATAAACATCACATGCAATCAAAAATATGTGACATGATATGGCCATCATCATCTTGTGCTTTTGATCTCCATCTCCAAAGCATCGTCATGATCTCCATCGTCACCGGCTCGACACCTTGATCTCCATTGTTGCATCGTGGTCATCTCGCAAACTATTGCTTCTACGACTACTGCTAACTCATAGCGATAAAGTAAAGCAATTACATGGTGTTTGCATTTCATACAATAAAGAGACAACCATATGGCTCTTGCTGGTTGCCAATAGATTACAAAACGTGATCATCTCATACAATAACATATATCACATCACGTCTTGACCATATTACATCACAACATTCCCTGCAAAAACAAGTTAGACGTCCTCTACTTTGTTGTTGCAAGTTTTACGTGGCTGCTATGGGCTTCTAGCAAGAAGCGTTCTTACCTACGGCAGAAAACCACAACGGTGATTTATCAAGTTTGCTGACCTTCAACAAGGACCGACCGCAGTCAAATTCGATTCAACTAAAGCAGGAGAAACAGACACCTGCCAGCCACCTTTACGCAAAACTAGTTGCATGTCTGTCAGTGGAACCGCTAGATCTCTTGTTCCTTTTCCTCCTAGATTTTTTGTTTATGATTTCATAATTTTCCTTGTTTTCGGCGGGTTTTTTTTGTATGGTTTCTTCTATTTTTTTCATTCATTTTTTCTTGATTTTATTTTTTTAGTTTTGCGTTTTCTTTTTCCTCCTTTTCTTGTTTTCCTTTTTTTACATTTTTTCGTACCTTATTTTTCTTTTCATTTATTTTCCTTTTTCATTTAGAAAATATACATTACACATGACTTTTTTATAACATAATTTACATATGTTGAACTCATGATGAATGCTTTATAACACAAAATAAATATTTCTTTTACATATGATGGCTATTTTCTTAAATGCAGATAATATTTTCAAGTGTATTTTCTGTTTTACTTCATATATGATTTTTTTCAAAATTATGTGGATATCTTTTTTAAATCATGGTCACTTTAATAATTATATGAACATTTCCTAAATATACGAACACTATTTGTAAATTCATTAAATTTCTTTTCTAAATAAATTATTTTTTAGAAAATAATATTTTCTAAATAGTTTAATCGTTTTTAATAGTACAAAAACATTTTATTTAGAATAGTCAAATGCTTTTTTAGTTGTATTAGATATTCTCAAATGAGTTAGCAATTTTCTATTACGACAAACTATTTTGTGAATGTGCAAAAATAAAAATTGAACAAAATTATTTAGAAATATTTTACATATATTATGATAAAATAAAAATAAGAGGAGAAAAAGGAAAACAACCAAGTAAAAATATATAAAAAGAACAAAAAAGGGCAAAAGTCACAACAAAATTTGCCAGGATAACCCACTGTGGAGATCTCCCCGCTGTGTGGGTGTTGTGGGTGAAAGGTGAGCGTTCGGTGAGGGACATGAGGCATGGTAGCAGAGGGATGGGCGTAGCTAGGAAAGGTAGTGACTGTGTTGCATGCCATACGTGATGGATGGCACCGTCCAGGTCGAGAACCCTCTAACTAAGATTATTAACTCTAGGAAAAATCTAATCAAGATTATTTGCAACATGGACATATATGCACGGGCAATCAGATGAAAGGAAAATGTGGCACATTAGCCAGCGTAGATCCGACTTATTTTTCACGGTCTAGCGGAGTCAGAACCGGCTTGGAAAGGCCTTCATGAAGTAGCCATACTATTTTAATGAAATAACTAATTGATATTGCTTCTTTTTTTGATGCATTTTAAATGGTATAACTAATTAATATCAAGCATGTTTTCCATCCTGGATGTTGCACATGTGCATGTCTTGTACATCTAGCAGTGGGCTCATGAAATTGTGTTGCTGCTAGATTTCTTTGAACTGAAGGGTTCGTGTCGAACACGAACATGCACATCAAGAGGTTTCCTTGACAAGGCTATCAAATCGGTTTTGGAACTTGTGGCAAATTGAGGAGGTCAGGAGCCGGTTATAAGATACCTCCCCGAAGATGGCGGTCGTACGGTGATTTCATTAGTAAGGGGTTGCTTGCCGGCTGGGCAAGTCGGCTAGCTGTGATGCTAAATCTCACTAGTCAGCCTACGTTAGCTAGATCCTGGATCAATTGCAGAGGCACAACGACCTCATTGGGAGTATTTCTTGTTAGGCTTGATTTACTCCACATAAACGCATTGTTTAGTGTTTTCATATTTTATTTTGTAGACGGCACCTTCTCGTCCAGTTTTGAACTTAGCTTTGAAATCAATCCTGAATGAAGCAAACTTTATTATCTGGTATAAAAAATTAAGAATTCTTCTCAGGAACAATAAAAGAACATGTTCTAGAGGATCCACTTCCAGAGGAACATACAAAATAAATGCGCTACAGTTGGGCGATTGATATATATCATTTGTACTGAGCGTTAGCTAGCGCTCGCGAGTAGAACACCTTAGAAGGGTCATGACCTGTAAGCGCACACGATGGGGTGGTTTCCTTTCCAGTTAATGCAACATGTGTCTCTTTTCTTGGTTTTACCCCTTTTTTTTGCTGCTGGTTTTATCTTTTCTTGTTTTGTGAGGTTTTTCTGTCTTATTTCTTTTGTTTTCTATTTCATTTTTTACTTGATTTATTTCTCTTATTTTCTCCTTTTTCCTATTTCCCCTATTTCTTGTTTTTTTCACTTATTCTCTTTCTCTGTTTTTCTTTTGATTTTACTTTATTTTCTTTTCTGATTTAGAAATCAACACTACACATGAAATTTTAAATTGCAAGATATTTAATATATGATGACCATTTTTAACACACAATTTACTTTTTTTATAAATTAAATATATTTTATTAACTATGAGATAAAAAAATTAGGCATATTTTTATTTTATGTGATACATGATTTTTATTTTCTTAATAAAAGAATATATTTTTAAAATTAAATGAATATTTTTCTAAATAGGTCATGAATCATTTTTGAATGTAAATGAACATTTTATTCAGAATAGTCCAACACTTTTTAAATTTTTTTACATACTATATTGAAATGAGTGAGCACTTTTTTTTACCAGAGGTACATTTTTTCAAATGAGCCAAATGAAACTGTGATCCAGAATAGTTTAGATTTTCTTATATAAAAAAAACACGAGAGGATAAAAATAAAACAATCAAGTAAAAATGAATAAAAAGAACAAAAAAGCAGGAAAAGCACTGCAAAATCAGAAGAAAAAAATTGCGTGAACTAGCATGACCCACAGTGGAGGCATTGCGGGTGAATGGTGAGCATTCGGCAAGGGTCAAGAGAGATGATAGAGAAGATATGGGTGTACGTAGGAAATGTAGTGGCCGCATCGCTTGCTATAGCAAAGTCCTATTCTACTCGCGAGCTCAAATGAGCTCCAGATGAACTGTATATTTGAAAAGAAATATAAGAACATATTCAAAAAAATTGAAATTGTTTTGTGGGAAACATTGGCAAAATTTCTAGATGCCTGCAAATTTTCGTCATGATAGAACATCGTGGAAGTCGTGGCGAAAATAACAAAATTCGCACTACAAAATGCTTTTTGAAATATCACTTTTGGAGCATTGATTTTTTTTCGTGACTTCCACAAATGTTCTTTCATGATGACATTTTACAAGCATCAAGAATTTGTTAATTTTTTCAATTTTTTTAAGAATTTACTGTTCATCTAAGCTTTGAGCTCGGGCTGAGAACCATTACGTCCTTGCTATAGGTGACACATAGCACCATCCATACCAAGAACTATCTAATTAAGGTTATTAACTATAGAAAAGTTCTAATCAAGATAATTTTCAACATGGACATATATTCATTGGCAATCACATATAAATCAGGACCATAGAAATTGAAACACTACTCATCCCTCATGACACATGTGTTGAGATTCGTATTGACACATGTCACGCGCTCGCTGTAGTCTCACATTTGCCTGCGTGCGACCCGGCCGTACCAATTTTTTTTTTCCGAACAAGAGGTGCTGCAAGAGGCAGCGTCAACAATGTACAATTCAGACTCGATTTATGAACTCAGTACAACCGTAGACTATCAATTACTGTTTTCCCTACTTTACATACTTTTTAGCTCCCACGCAGTGCATGTGAGTATCACGATGTGATTTTTAAACTATGCTAACAAGAAGTCAAAAAAAACTGGTATTTAATAATTCTTGGAAGGTGCAATCCATGCGGGTGTAGAAACAAATTGTGTTCCTAGCCAGAGAAGACCTTTTCTCCCACGAACAAATGAAGTGGATGGTTAGTGGGAGAAGTGAACAGGTTGTGGATGCAAATGTGATGCAACGCTAGGCATAGATAGGAGCATGTGTTGAGTAAAGGGTTGCAAGGTGGAGTCGACGACAACGCAATGCAAAGCCGGATAGGGAAAGAAGCAAGTGATGAGTTATGAGATGTGAGGCAATTTCTGACACTATATGCGAGAATACAAACATATTTTACCGGGGTTAGGGATTGTATTTTGTGTTTGTTCAAGTAAGAAAAATGTTGGTATTGTTTAAATGATGTCATCGCATGGATATTAAAAGTTCAAATGGTTCATAAACCAGACATCTTAGTCAAAAGGTTTAAGGATTTACCGAATTAGAAGGTAAGGATTAAATGCATAAATAATGTACAAGAGAGAATAGTGGAGGGAAAAAGATCTTTTACTTACTCTCTCAAGAAAAATACTACTTCTCTCTTCCATCCATATCAGAAGGGCATGAATAACTCTGAAAGCATCTTATAGACTAGTGATCCCCCTTACAAACGCAAACACCAAACATAAACTCACACTAGTCTGACGCCGCTGCTTACATGTGGTACCAGACATCATTTTTTCTATGATGGTGACGGTCACTAACAATTACGATGATGCATTTGACCGATCAACGATTCTGACATATGGACCCAAATGAAATGCTGACATGGCTACTGCCAAGTGGGTCCAAACTTGGGTGATGTGTCTTCTTACATGTCGGTACAATGCCATACACCGGTGACGGCATGCAAAACTATCACAATTTGGAGATGCAACCAATTTGTTACATATTGCAATTGGCGGGCATATTTGAAAAAAATCATCATTTTAACAATTTTTATATGAACTAGTGCGAAATTTCAATTTCAATGCCAATTCTGCTATTGCAACCACGATTAAATGGCAGACAATTATCACACAGACTTTCCGAAACATCTATACCACTATAAAAAGACCCAAAAGGGCATATCCAATTAATCTCGGCCATCAAATCATGTCAATCCAATGACCTAGACTGCTCGAACACTCAACACGTTTGGCGTGCAGTTAATTTCATGTCAAATATTGTGCTAATCACAAAAGAACACACAAGCAATATCCTACTTAATATGCGCATGCATTTAATTCTAAATATACTAAACCTAGCTAGGTTTGATTTATCTGGTTTTTTGACTTTTTCTATCTGTCAAAAACCAGCCAATGGAAGGTCGCCACGCTAATTATTGGGGGATCTGGCGGGGTACGTTTCGAGTGGTCTAGCGATTTTTGTGGTGATTGGCGACATTCTCTTTGTCCTGCCGTCATGTTGTGCATGTGCAGGTTGACCAGTTCTATTGCCGTGTGGGAATTTTTTTTTTCAAAAGGAGGATGACCCCCGGCCTCTGCATCTGAGCGATGCATACGGCCATTTTATTGATTATTCTCAAGGACCTTACAAAGTATAACAACAATATGCCTGAATTCGCCATCTTGGCAGCATCTGCCACTACTCCTATCCAAATGATGAAGGGGTGCAAGCTGGGCCACACACCCATACCTCTCACCTAAGCCTAACATCTAAAGCCGGAGGCCCCGACCGAGCCATCTGCCGGGTCCGGGGCTCAAATCGGTCTGACGCACTCACATGTGTCGTCGCCGCCATCTTCTCCATCTTCAGAGCAGACTGGGGTGACAACCTTGGCAGGTCCTCCACAATCGACGCCACCACGACGCCAAACGACGACCTCCACATACGCGAGCCTTGGCAGGTCCTCCGCCATTGACGCCACCACGACGCCAGCCGACGACCTCTACCTACGCAAGTCCATCTCCAAGCAAAGGTCGTAAATCCATGCTAGGAAAGAGCCGCACCACTGCCGCCGCCCACCACCCACAAGCGCCACCCAACCCCAAGGTTTCCAAAGCGGCGCCTTAAGAAGGGAACGGCGCCGTGAACACAGCCGCCGCCCAACAGAGTTCGGGCTTTCGCCCGGGAGACCTAGGGGAAGGTGAAGTGAGGAGATCAGTCCATACCGACGCCTTCAAGGAGGAAAACTGCGCCCTCAGGCGTCGCTGTCGGCGCGGCCGGTCATGGTCAGCTAGGGATTTCGCCCGAACTAGATCTCCGCCACCAGCAGCACCTCCTGTACAGGACCGGCGACCGAGAGGAAGCGCGGCCCGACCAGGCTAGCCCGCACACCGAATAAGGGAGGAAGGGAGGCCCCAGTTAATTTCATGCCAAATTTAGTGCTAATCACAGAAAACACGCAAATAATATCCTACTTAATATCCACATGCATTTAATTCTAAATATACTAAACCTAGCTAGGTTTGATTTATCTGGTTTTTTCGACTTTTTTTATCAGTCAAAAACCAGCCAATGGAAGGCCGCCACGCTAATTATTGAGGCATCTGGTGGGGTACATTTCGGGTGGTCAAGCGATTTTTGTGGTGATGGGCGACATTCTCTTTGTCCTGCCGTCATGTTGTGCATGTGCAGGTTGACCAGTTTTTGCCGTGTGGGAATTGGATGGACGTTTCCGGAGATTTCCTGCTATGCATGCGTTTGCCATGGGCCTCCTTGTGTTGTCCAATTCTACCGTTGCCACGTTGATGTTTGGGTTCTTGTGCTCACGGAAGATGGGCACGTACGCATGTTCCAGAAACTACGGCGGCGTCGTTGTTCCCGCATTTTCTGGAGGCGCTGGTGATGAGCAGTGTATTCTCCAATAAAACCTTCCCTCCGCATGCATCTCCTGATCTAGGCTGCGAGCCTGCGATCGCGCCCGTCCTCCCCGCAAAAGAATCGATGCCTGCCACCGCAATCGGCCATCAGGACGCTGGCAGCTACATCCTCCCCGCCCTCTACCGCTCGCGCCACGGGCGTCGATCCAGCTAGGGCGCAGTCGCGGCTGATGTCGCCATCATCGACTGGCGGGACCATCCCCGAGCGCCTCCTATCGAAGGATCCGGTGTCCCTGTCTGGTGTCGGGGGGCCCGCCATGGCGGCCTCGAGTGCTTGGTGCCGGTGGTGTCGTCGAGCCAAGTGTGTCGGAGCGCGGCAACGATGGCGCGGTGGTGCTCGGCGGAGTTGAGGGCGAGCTAGAGCGCGAGCAGCTCCTCGAGGCCCCGTGATCATCTCGGCCATGCTCTCCCGGAACCGGAAGTCCTCCTTCGAGTCCCTCACCTCCTTCACCACCATGAGGCTCTCCTGCAGCCAGCGCCGCCGCCTCGCGGATCGCCTCTACCACATGGTGGTCACCACCGGGGCCTTCTCGTCCGCTGGCCTTCTCCCCTTCAGCCCGCCGCTCGGCTTCACGTGAGGTCCGCCGTCGCTACCGCACCCTGGCCATCGGTTGCTGCCTGAGGTCCTCCTCCCCGTCGACCTTCTTTGCGGCACCTGGCACTTGGGGATCAGTTCTGTGGTGCTCGCTCAGGAGCCCGACGGTTGCATCGTACAACACTGCAGCGAGAGGGTGTCACACTTCTTACTCTAGCTAGATCTCCTTTCTCTGATTGTGTTGCACTTGCTGTACAGTAGGGAGCGTGGCTGGGGGAGAATGTGGAGTGAGTTGCTGTGCCATGCCTGCACGTGCACTTTTAGTGCGGAAGTTTGCCGCAGGTAGCAGTCGACACAAGCAGCAGTGAAGAAGCGCAAGCGGCGTCGCGGCCCACCAAGACTGAGGCATGCCGAACACTGTCGAGCACAAGATGAACATGTACAGCTGTGAATTATTTTGCTACATTGACCATTGTTTTGTTGCGGCTATAAATTGGAGTTCAGACGATATCTTTCTCTTCTTCATGTTTCTTTTTTTACGTTGCTACTTCTATGTCTCCACCTAGAGTACAAGCACAATACACATTTGCAGAGTAGAACTTCTGCTTTCATCTCAAATTTTAGCTGTTTATCACCATAAATCATTGATAGAGCACCCTTTTGCACTAGAAAACACGGCAATCTCTTGCAAAATTGATGAACCGTATACATGAAAATACTATTCCTTATTTCTAGGGTCACTACCTGCACCGGATGTGTTGCTCACTCTTCTGCTACCGTCATAATAGTTGAATAATCCCCAGATAACCTTCATGGGATGTTAGTTTTGCTTATTTCAGTCCAAAGTATTGGTGAAAACTGTCATATGTGGTCCAGAGGTATAATTGTATATTTCCTATTTGGTACTCCCCCCGTTCCTAAAATGTAGAGTCTTTTTAGAGATTTCAATATGGACTACTAGATTTTAGAGTGTAGATTCACTCATGTAGTCCATACTGAAATATCTAAAAAGAAATATTTAGGAACGGAGGGAGGAGTATAGCATGTTGGCATAGCCAGCCAAATGATCATCAAATACAAGTTGTTTAAGGTCACAACAGTTATTTGGGGTCATTAAAGAGGTAGTAGTAGATCTGCCATCGTGGAATTTTGTAGTAAAATGCTTTTTAATGAGAAATGTAGCTATAATAGAATTGTTATCCAATGTATTGATTTTTCCACATTCTGGATTACAATGTCGAATTATAAGCTAGCTAGAGTTATGACACATTGAGGAGCCTACTCTGGGGTGTAGAAGTCTAAAAGACCTAAAAGATGGGTCTCTCTTGGTATTCTTCTGAAAGTAATTCCAACATGAGATTTTTTTTAATTGTCTTGCAAACCAAAAGAAGCTGATATTTTCTAGCAGTATTTTGAAGAAGTGGTGTGAACTGTGAAGTCTTAAGCAAACATGAATGTAGTTGTTAAGTAGGGTTGGTACCTTGAAAATCTTTGAAGGAGATTAGGAGAGTCTGAATCATGGGTGATGTAGTAGGTTTCCCTAGCAGCAGTTACCTGGTATCTTGAACAGAAGAATGAACCAGAGGTACACGTTAAGAGTTGTTTCACTTCAGCTTTTCTATAATTGTATAGTTGATAGTTTTCTTTAGGCTACATGGCATTTTTTTTGTGCTTCTAAGGCATCAAAATACTGAGATCTAATTATAGGAACCGGCAATGCTGTGCACCACTTTGTCTCCTGGAACAGCCCATTTTCTACCACCATTGCCAATATGGCTGATGCACATACTCACCGCTGCTTCCCCGTTCCTCGCAGGCCGTCGGAAAAATCACGTGTCTTCCTGGTCCTTTGCTCGCAGGCCATTTAGCACTTCATCATCGACACCAGCCCTACAGGGAGCTCCACAAGAATGAAGTACACTAGAAGTGAATGTACCGTGTTTAATTTTATTAAAAATGTATCAACATGTGCTTAGTATTCCCTAATATGTACTCCCTCCGTTCCAAATTACTCGTAGTGAACTAAAACAACGACGAGTAATTTGAAACGGAGGGAGTATCACACATAGTGAAGATAAATGTCTCCTTTTCGGTTTGCTTCTAATTAAGTATGACTTCTTCTATTGTGATTACAACCTTCTTCACGTTTTCAAAAAACAACCTTATTCACGTAGTTAATTATTTCACTTTAAAATGAAATTCACTATATACAACAAATGCATCATGTGTAAACACAACGTATTGATAGGGCGCGTAGATATAATTCTATGTAAACTAATATCTTGTCACAAAATAATAAACAATTATTTCAATATAAAAAAATACAAATGTGCCTTATCGACAGCCCCGGCGTGCCGCCGCGTGGGGAAGGCTAGTATACTTCCAAATTAACATGCATGGCACGTACACATTGACTAGTTATAATAATAAACCATGGGAATGAGGCACACAATAAATTAGGCACATGGCCCAGTTTCATGACCATCAAACAATGCACTAGTATGATGGGGTTTGTTTGCTCAGCTGTAGACATGGGATTCTGGCAGCGCAATCGTGGCGATGTACTTAAGCATTCCATCAAGATCATTAAGCCTCTTTCCATTGCTAAAGTTTCTCTTCCTTGACAATCTTGATGACTTCAATTTTTTCCTGCTGGTCTACAGGGAAGTGTTGATAGATTCAAGATGATTATGCAGATCTAACGGGGCCATTTTCAGGCATTTAATTTCATCCGGCTGCTCTGGCAGAGCCTTCTTGACACCTTCAAGTATGTTTTTGCTGGTGTACAAGGGTACGTAATCTTCACAGGTTGAAGTTCATGCTACGCAATTACGCATATGGCAGGACATGCTTCACGTTCTTGCTACTGCTCTGCCAGGTCCATCTTGACAACTTCAAGTTCTAGTTGTTGCTCTGCCAGGGCCTTCTTAACAGCTCCAAGTTCTATTTTCTGCTCTGCTAGGGCCTTCTTCATAGCATCAAGTTCCTACTGCTGCATTGCCAGGGTGTGCTCGACTGCTTCTGTTGCTTCATGATGCACCACCAGGACATTGTTGATAGCTTCAGGCTGTTGTTTGTGGACCCCGATACTTGCAAGAAGGTCATCATTTGAGAAACCTTACTTTCCCTACAAAATAATATATACGGAGGTTACAAGATATGGATGAATTCTAAAATATATATGCACATGCTGAAATACACAGTGGTAGGGTAAAAAAAGATAATTACATGTAAATTTTACAAAATAAGTGAACATGTTTTTTATAAATAAATGAGTATTTTTATAAATAAAATGGATATTTTTCTAGATAGTTCATGAATCATTTTTGAAAGTACAACAATATTCTATTTGGAATAGTCAAACACTTTTAAAATTTTATTACATATTTTTAAATGAGTGGGCAATCCTTTTTTACCTGAACTGTTTTTTTTCAAATGTGCAAAATGATAATTTGATGCAGAATAGTTTAGATTTTTTATATATATTAAATAAACACATGAGGAGGAAAAGAAAACAACAAAGTAAAAATGAATAAAAAGAACAAATAAAGCAGCAAAAAATGAATATATGGAGAAAAATGAAGAAATTAATCAATTAAGCAGTTGCACACTAATTAATTGCTTGTTCACACTAGTAGAAAACGACCCATTTGTCCCGGTTCCAGAGGCCCTTTAGCCCCGGTTCTGGAACCGGGACAAAAGGGTTGAGACTAAAGCCCGACCCCTTTAGTCCCGGTTCACTTACGAACCCGGACAGAAGGGGCTTCACGTGGCCGCTGCGGGGCGCCCAGGCAGGAGAACCTTTAGTCCCAGTTGGTAATACCAACCGGGACCAAAAGGCCTCCACGCGTCAGTAGCTGACAGGAGCTGGTAATTTTTTGAAATGGGGGGGGGGGGGGGGGGGGTTAGGGGTTTTGGAGGGTTAATTTAGGGGTTTCATATTGTGTTAGCTAGCTAATAGAGAGATGTGTCCTCTCTTATCTTCGTGCTTGGTCCACGCTAACTACTATACATATAGAGAGAAGTGTCCTCTCTTATGCTACTATAATTTTGTGGAATGCAACAGAGATGAAAACATTTCTACTTAATTAAACATCTCATTGCATAACAGCTTCACTTATAGTACATAACAACTTGACATTGCTTAAACAACTGCAGTACATAACAGGTTCAGCATACTAAACATAAACACTGATACTTATCTAACTGACACTCAACGCATTTCTTCATTTTTGCATCTCCTTCCTCTTCTTGATGCGGTCAGAGTGGCGAATGCCGATGCGGATGTAGGTCTCCGCCTCAATTGGCATGCTCATGTCACCGAGCTACGTGATCCCTGGTGCTACCATGTACAGGTCGTCGTCGGCAGGCAGCTGCAGCTGCTGCGCCACCTCCCCCTCGCTGTCGTCCTCCACCTCCACCACTAGCTGCTCCTGCTCGCTGTCGTCCTCCACCTCCACCACCACGTCCGCACCTGGCTCCACACCCCCCTCGCTGGATCTTCCTCCTCCTCCTTCTCCTCCTCCTCCTCCTCCTCATCTTCACTGCTCTCTCCCTCGCTGTCAAAGTGGATAATCACCTACTTCACTGCAACTGGTACAGCGAACACGACGTCGACGAGACCTTCCACTGGAGCTGGAGGGGCGCGACGGCAGGAGCGGTACACGTACCACCTAGCACACTGACGCAGATCTGGTGAGTTTTCCGCTTCATTCATAGCCCAAAGGAAAACATCGACAAGAGGAATTCCACGGCTGCCGGGGAACATCGTCTTCTTCTCAGCATCCGTAGCCACAGCGATGAGGCCCCTAGCATGGTCAAAGCACATCTGCAAGCTGGGAAACCTATTGCATATCTCCTCTATGTCCACCCTTTTCTCTGAATCTCCCTTGCAGAATTTGCTGACAGTCTCCTCCCATCGATCTTGAGCACTGCGAAAAGCTCTTGCAGAAGGCCTCTTCTTAGACGCCATGGCCAGCGTCGAGAAGCGATGGGAGTGGCCGGATGAGTTGCTTATCCCCTGAATCAAGCCCAATTGATCAAAATGGTATTTAATCTTATGTAGAACAATAAAAGCACAAAGAATTATTGGGTAACAAATGAATTGTGACAAATGATTATAAACAACGTTAGTCAGAAATATAACACGAGCCACGTGATACTGACAAACTTGCCACTTAAGTGAAGTGTGACATATGATTATAAGTGACATTGGTCAAATATATAATCAACACATCACGTGCCAACTTACTTAGTAGCCATGGTTGTTGGTATTTTTGACTTTGTAGAGCATGTAACATCACAAGGTATCAACTCCATTTTTCTTGTTACATTCACAGCAACCATTTAAATGTCACACACACGTACATCTTTTTCATCTCACACACGTGCACCTTTTCCATTGTACAACTGTAAAAGTTCTTCAACTAATAGCCTTAGATACACATCAATGTCGTTGCCGGGTTGCTTAGGGCCTTGGATGAGCACTGGCATCATAATGAACTTCTGCTTCATGCACAACCAAGGAGGAAGGTTATACATATATAGAGTCACGGGCCAGGTACTATGATTGCTACTCTGCTCCCCAAAAGTTTTAATGCCATCCGTGCTTAAACCAAACCATACGTTCCTTGCGTCACCTGCAAAGTTTCTCCACTATGACCCATCAGCG
The DNA here is from genome assembly GCA_963921465.1 of Triticum timopheevii. Lineage (NCBI taxonomy): Eukaryota > Viridiplantae > Streptophyta > Magnoliopsida > Poales > Poaceae > Triticum > Triticum timopheevii. The sequence continues at coordinate 623,509,440 of OY997270.1, read as the reverse complement.
GGTGCTCTCAACTTCCCGTCTTTCCTACGGTCCTCTTTGTGCCATTGCATCCACTTGGCATGCTCTTTGTTTCTGAACAGACATTTCAACCGTGGTATTATAGGAGCATACCGCATCACCTTGGTAGGAATCCTCTTCCTGGGGCGCTCGCCGTCAACATCAACAGGGTCATCTCGTCTGATCTTATACCGCAATGCACCGCATACCGGGCATGTGTTCAAATCCTCGTACGCACCGCGGTAGAGCATGCAGTTATTAGGGCATGCATGTATCTTCTGCACCTCTAGTCCTAGAGGGCATACAACCTTCTTTGCTCTGTACGTACTGTCGGGCAATTCGTTATCCTTTGGAAGCTTCTTTTCAATATTTTCAGTAGCTTCTCAAATCCGTTGTCAGATACACCATTGTCTACCTTCCATTGCAGCAATTCCAGTGTGGTACCGAGCTTTTTGTTGCCATCTTCGTGGGGTACAACCCTTTTTTGTGATCCTCTAACATGCAATCGAACTTCAACTTCTCCTTTTCACTTTCGCATTGTCTTTTGTCATCAACAATGACCCGGTGAAGATCATCACCGGGCACATCGTCTGGTTCCTCCTCATCTTTAGCTTCCCCCGTTGCAGCATCACCGTATTCATGGGGCACATAGTTGTCATCATCCTCTTCTTCTTCTTGTCTTCCATCATAACCTCTCTTTCTCCGTGCTTGGTCCAAACATTATAGTGTGGCATGAAACCCTTCTCAAGCATGTGGATGTGAAGGGTTTTCCAGTTAGAATAAGACTTCGTATTCTCACAAATAGGGCATGGACAACACATAAAACCATTCTGCTTGTTTGCCTCAACCACTTCGAGAAAATAATGCACACCCTTAATGTACTCGAAGGTGCATCTGTCACCGTACATCCATTGCCGGTTCATTTGCGTGCATTATATAAAGTTAAGTGTGGCAAAAACCATTACAGAACATCATGAATAGAGAAGTGACCAAATTAATAGAAGTTCATCATCAAACTAAAACCAAATTAATAGAACATCATTTTTTTCTTTTAGAAAGAAGATAACAACAAGAGGCTCACCACGGTGGTGCCGGCGATGAGATCGGCGCGGGCAATCGACGGCGGTGAGGATGGCGATGGGACAGGATGGACCGCCAAACCTAGAAAAATCTTGAGGAAAATGGAGTTTCGACACGGAGCTTCGGGAGTAGAAAGCTTAGGCGTGGCTCGGGCATTTTATCGAACACCTCATGTGCATAGGAGGTGAGCTAGAGCACCACAAAGCTCTCCCACGGCCGACCAAAAGAAATAGAGCAGTGCACTGCTCTGCTCGCGGGCGGGGGTATATATAGTCCTCTCTTTAGTCCCGGTTTGTGACTAAAACCGGGACTAAAGGACCACATTTGGTCCCGGTTCCAGTCACAAACCGGGACTAAAGGTTGTGGGCCGGGAGCGAGGCTCATTGGTCCATTTCGTGTCTGGTGGAACCGGGACCAAAGGGGTCAGACGAACCGGGATCAATGGCCCGCGAGGCCCGGCCGGCCGCCTGGCCTCACGAACCGGGACTAATGCGGCCATTGGTCCCGGTTCATAGGAGAACTGGGATTAATGCCCTCTTTAGGCCTGGACCTGTTAGATAATAACGAGAAATAAATAAGACAAAGAGACACAGATTTTTACGTGGAAACCCTTGCGGGAGAAAATCACGGACGCACGAAGGCGCAATCACTATGATGGAGGAGTATTACAAGCACGAGATGACAGGCCGTCTGAGGTGCGACTACATGGGGTATATAAGAGGGCAATGCATGAGAGTCCTTGGAGGACAAGTAAACGAGTTGTACTCGTACACCTCGACGTCAACGCAAAGGCCTACACCGGTTGTACTACATCTAGTCCAACATATTATAATTTGGATCACAATTAAACAATCTCCACCTTGATCCAAATTCCCTCAAGTAGTCGAAGAAAGTAGATAACTCCATCCAAATCAGCATAAACACCTTGTGCGTCAAAGTCCATAGGACTAACGAGAAATACCAACTAAGCCTGAGCAAAGCTCAAACTTATTGGTCGGAACTGGCTTTGTCATCATATCAGCAGGATTATCATGAGTACTTATCTTTCATACCTTCAAATCACCTTCAGCAACAACATCTCGAATATAGTGATATCTGACATCAATGTGCTTTGTTCTCTCATGGTACATTGGATTTTTGGTAAGATATATAGCACTTTGACTGTCACTAAATATGGTAGGGCAAGATGAATCTCCACAAAGCTCAGTGTACAAACCTTTCAACTAGATAGCTTCTTTGCATGCCTCGGAAATAGCCATGTACTCGGCATCAGTAGTGGAACAAGCCACAATAGACTGCAAAGTTGCTCTCCAACTCACAGCACAACCACCAATGGTGAAAACATAAACTGTGAGCGATCTTCTCTTATCCAAATCACCAGCAAAATCAGAATCAACAAAACCAACAAGTCCATCTCCAGTTTTCCCAAACCTTAAGTAAGCATTAGAAGTACCACGCAGGTATCTGAAAATCCACTGAACTGCTTTCCAATGCTCTTTTCCAGGATTAGCCATGTATCTACTGACAACACTCAATGCATATGATAAATCCGGATGAGAACAAACCATGGCATACATAAGTGAACCAACTGCACTCGAATAGGGAACTCTAGACATGTACTCAGTATCTGCATCTGACTTAGGACATAAAGCTGATGATAATTTGAAGTGTGCAGCTAATGGTGTACTCACCGGCTTGGCATTATGCATATTAAAACGACGAAGAACTTTATCAATATATCCCTTCTGACTTAGATATACTTTTCCAGACGGTCTATCCCTGGATATTTCCATGCCAAGAATTTTCTTTGCTGCACCCAAATCCTTCATCTCAAATTCATTACTCAATTGCTTCTTTAGTTCATCAATCTCTGACATACTCTTTGCAGCAATAAGCATATCATCAACATAAAGGAGCAAATAAATAGTTGAACCATTGACAGTTTTCAAATAAACACAACTATCATAATTAGACCTTTTGAAACCTTGATAGAGCATAAAGGTGTCAAATCTCTTGTACCACTGTCTAGGGGATTGCTTCAATCCATAAAGAGATTTCTTTAACTTACATACAAGCTTTTCTTTTCCAGGAATAACAAAACCTTCAGGTTGTTCCATATAAATATCCTCTTCTAATTCTCCATGTAAAAATGCAGTTTTAACATCCAATTGTTCAAGCTCAAGATCATGCATGGCAACAATACTGAGTAAAGTGCGAATAGAGCTATGCTTCACAACAGGAGAAAAGACTTCGTTATAGTCAATACCTGGAATCTGGACATAACCTTTAGCAACTAACCTTGCTTATATCTTGTCTCATCATTAGGAGAAACACCTTCTTTCCTCTTGAAAACCCACTTCCAACGAATAGGTTTCTTCTCTCTAGGCAATTTTACTAAATCCCAAGTGCCATTCTTTTCAAGTGATTCCATCTCATCATGCATAGCGGTCATCCACTTATTACTATCACCAGAAATAATAACCTCAGAATATGAAGAAGGCTCAGCATTACCTTCAATTTCTTCTGCAACAGATAAAGAAAAAGAAACAATATTGCACTCTTCAATTAACCTGTCAGGTTTATTAATACCCCGCCAAACTCTGTCACGTGCAAGATTCCAACTGGGTGGAATAATAGGCTGATTTGGAGTGGGAGTGACATGTTCATCGTCAACGACGGGTTCATCATGTGCATCAACAATTTCATTACCAGATGTATCACCTGTTTCAATAACATGCTCCACCTGAATAGTAGGCTGCTAAATAGTAGGCTGCTGTTCACTCTCAACAGGAACGTTAGTGGATGGAACATCACGTAACATAGCAGATTCATTGAAAATAACATTTCTGCTAATAACAACCTTCTAGGTTTTAGGATTCCACAATTTATAACCTTTAACACTAGACTTATAACCAAGAAAGATGCACTTAACAGCCCTAGGCTCCAACTTTCCATTATCAACATGAGCATAATCAGTGCAACCAAAAACTCTCAACTGTGAATAATCAGCAGGTGAACCAGACCATACCTCAATTGAAGTTTTCTTATTAAGAGCAATAGATGGTGAACGATTAATGAGATAAAAAGCAGTGGAAGCGGCCTCAGCCCAAAAACGCCTATGCAAACCTGCATTGGACAACATGCAACGGGCTCTGGAAATAATGGTCCTGTTCATACACTCAGCAACACCATTTTTTTGAGGAGTATAAGGAACGGTGTAATGTCTGACAATGCCTTCAGACTTGCAATAATTCTTAAATTGCTTAGAACAGAATTCTATACCATTATCAGTGCGAAGTATCTTTACCTTCCTTTCAGTTTGTCTTTCAATCATAATCTTCCACTGCTTAAAAGTTGATAATGCTTCATATTTATGCTTCAAGAAATAAGGCCAAACTTTTCTCGAATAATCATCAATAATAGTCAGCATGTAACTAGCACCACCTAGTGACTTCTTGCGAGATGGTCCCCATAAATCAGAATGAACATAATCAAGAATACCTTCAGTTGTATGGGTCGAAGTATTGAACTTCACCCTCTTGTGCTTGCCGAAGATACAATGCTCACAAAATTTCAATTTACCAGGTTCATATCCATCAAGAAGACCTCTCTTATTTAACTCTGCTAAACCAAGTTCACTCATATGTCCAAAATGCATATGCCAAAGGTTAGCAGCATCACAATCAGAATTCTTTGAAATAACTGGAGTAGCGTTACCTGAAACGATAGAACCTCGATGGTAATAAAGACCATTGGTCGAACTTAAGTCACCTTTCATCACAAGAAGGGAACCTTTGGTGACTTTCAAAACACTATCTCCACCTGAATACTTGTACCCCTTTGCATCAAGGGCACTCATAGAAATAAGATTTCTCTTCATTCTTCGGAATATACCGAACATCTGTCAAAGTTCTGATTATGCCATCAAACATCTTGATTCGAATAGAACCTATGCCTTCAATCTTGCATGGTGAATTATCAAAACCCAAAACGGAACTAGCAGAAGTAGTGGAATCAAAAGTAGTAAACCAATCTCTATGTGGACACATATGAAAAGTGCATGTAGTGTCAAGTACCCACTCATCATTGGTCTCAGCACATCCAGCAATAACGACAAGAGCATCATCGGAACTATCATCACGAGCAACGTTAGCAGAATTTTCACCTTGTTTGTTACCTTTCCTCTTTTCTTTATTCTGCAACTTGAAACACTCTGAGATGTCATGCCCGTCTCTCTTGCAATATCTGCAATACTTCTTGTCTCTGGATTGCGACCGGCCCATGTAGCCGTTTTTACTTTTGCCTCTGTTTCCATTATTGAAGTTCTTCTCCTTTGTCCTGCCACAAACAGATAATCCCTCGGCTTGGGATGAACTCGAACCATCATGAGGCACCATTAATTTCATCTTCTCCTTGGAGTTCAAAGCTTCATAAACTTCATCAAGCGTGAGAGTATCACGACTGTATAATGTGGTGTCTCTAAAATTGGTATAAGAACTTGGCATTGAACAAAGTAACATTAAAGCAGTATCTTCCTCTTCATACTTAACTTCCATTGCAGCTAGATCAGATATGATCTCTTTAAATTCTGAAATATGATTCAAAACATTACCTTCCTCGGGTAACCTGTGCAGGAATAATTTTTGCTTCAGATGCATCTTGCTGGTGAGATCCTTGGTCATGCAAATCCCTTCTAGCTTTAACCATAGAGCGGCGGCAGTTTTCTCGCTCAAAACTTCCTGCAAAATATTATTATGCAAATGGAGTTGAATTTGTGACAAAGCCTTACAATCAATTCTTTTCTCCTCATCAGTCCAATCTTGAATTCGGTTCTTCCCAAAACTATCCAGTGCTACATTATAGTCGGCCTGCGCCAACAACGCCCGCATCTTGACTTGCCATAGGGTAAACCTTGTGTCACGGTCCAGCAGCAGAAAATCGTACTTCATGATAGCCATGAGTAGATAAATCTGTGTACACAAAATAGTACAAGCCCGTAGAAAAATCCTTGATGAATTTAATATGCGGAGCAAAAAACTGAAACAATAGCACCTGGTAGTAGCAGACCAACGGAGAATAGAAAAACTGAACTAGTAGTACTAGCCTCACGTAGAGTAGTACTAGTAGCAGATTGGATCAGATCAAAACTAGAGCTCACGTACTATAAGTAGTACTAGTTGCAGTGGCCGATCGATTGAAAAACCTCGTGAGTAGTAGCAGCAGCAACGTGATCCACTTCACGCCAAGAAAAAAACTCTAGCGGCTGGCCTCCTCGGGATTTGATGCCAGCGAAACAGCCCACGGCTCGGCGGATCGTACGTTGACGAGAAAAATCGATCTGGCTGCTGCGGCAGGTACGGATGATGATAAGTCTGCCGCATGAACCAGCGTCACGCAAACTTGCTGTCGGTCTCGACTTCTTAGGGCGGCGCAGCGGAAACCGATCCGGCTTCGATGGATCACGTCGCGAGCAGTGCACAGACGGAACCTTAACTCTGGTCTCAAATCTCATATTTATAACCTCAGCTCTGTATACCACTTGTTAAATAATAACGAAAAATAAACGAGACAAAGAGACACGGATTTTTACGTGGAAACCCTTGCAGGAGAAAACCACGGACGCACGAAGGCGCAATCACTATGATGGAGGAGTATTAGAAGCACGAGATGACAGGCCGTATGAGGTGCGACTACATGGGGTATATAAGAGGGCAATACATGAGAGTCCTTGGAGGAAAAGTAGACGAGTTGTACTTGTACGCGTCGATGTCAACGCAAAGAGCCCACACCGGTTGTACTACGTCTAGTCCAACATATTATAATTTGGATCACAATTTAACAGGACCAAATCCCTGTTTTCTACTAGCGTCATCATCACAATACAATTAGCAAGACACCTGTATGCCATGACAATGACATACATCAAAACTAGACTAGTACATCATCTCTTGGATCATCTCATGGATGCAGGTTTCGGAGTTCTTCATCACGCACTCGGCCCTCAAGTGGTGGAACGATCCACTCTCACAGGAGAAGACCATTGACGCTGGCGTAGGGCATGCCACAGCTGTGTCGTCGCAGAAGCCGAGCAGCTCGTCCAACGTATTCGGGTAGGAGTGTGTACATTACTTTGGGCTATATGGAACCATAGGAATGACATGGTTAACAGACAAACTCGTATGAATTTTTTGCACGTTATCTAAGGGCCGCTGCTTGGATCCGTATCTGGTCGTTACTCACTCCTGTGGAAGCCTGGGAGCCTTTGATTACTGGGTCTGTCCGATGGGAGATGGTAGCTCGGGATATCTACAACCAGTTTGGATGATGGTCCAGTAGTAGGATAGATATTTAGTCATCTCGTTCTATTTTCGCAGGTTGTGGCATATTATACTTTTTTTCTTTAGCTTTTAGCAAGCTTATTCTGGAACACAGTCTTTTCGGTCACTTTGCTTAATAAAGAAGCTGCATGCATCACTCTGATACAGGAGGTAATCCTCTTTTTAAAAAACATAATTAATCAAACAAACAATGTTTATACATTTCGAGACTATGCACATACAGAGAAACTGGCAAAAACTGCTTAGTAGAAAATTATCATGTGCTGATGGACGAGAGTATATGCATACGGTTAACTCATACGGTTAACTAGTCAAGATTTCAAGCTTAAGAACAGAGAAAGTCAACATATTACAAATGAATAATCAATTAATCTGCGGCACATGAATTGCTGCCTTGTTCATCACAATACAATCAACAATATCTTGCTTGTTCACGACTTACATCAAAGCTACACTAGCTAGCTAAGTATAGCATTGAGCTACACTATCTTCTATATATATCCTGCATCATCTACTGGCTGAAGAGTTCGCAGTCTTCCAAGGTACATTCGGCCCTCACGTGGTGGAACGATCCACTCTCAGAGGAGACAATCGTTGGCGCTGGCGTAGGGCATGCCACAGCCGTGTCGTCGCAGAGGCTGAGCAGCTCATCCAACGTGCACCGGAAGGCGTCGTCTTCATCCTCTGCAGCGCCAGTGCCTTCTTGGACTTTGCCGTCGAGGTTGCCGGGGAAGAACCCATGCGCCACCACAGCGTCGTGGAGCTCGGGAAAATCTTGAAGCATGTCGTCGGTGAAGAACCCGCCTGGATCCACGCTGCCGTCGTCCACTGCTCCGGGCGGCAACATCGTCTCGCCTTCGTCGGACATTAACCAACGCCCATACTCGTGAAGCATCCCGGGTTGTTGGACGATCGGCGGTTCCTGGCGGCGTGGGGTTTGGGGACGTGGAGCATCCGGGTGCTGGACGTCGGTGGCCTTCCTTTTCTTGGAACCAGGAGCATTGATTACCTCGTCGTATGTGGTCTCGCTCCTGTGACGAGACACGCAGACCTTGCAGAGCACCAGGTCGTCTTGCTTGTCATCGCTGTACTCGTTCATGCACCAGCCGATCCTGATCCTCTCTTTCTCTCCCGGCAATTTCTTGACGTAGCTGAGGTTTCGTCTATGGCCTACGAGTTTACCTTGGTTGTCTAGCACGAGGATCCCGCCCTTCTCAGAGTGCCAGTAGTAACCCTCGCCGGCGGCGGCCACGGCGCGCTGCCGCCTCCCGCCGCTGCGGCCGCATTTGGTCTTGTGACGACTGGCCGGGGTGAAGAAGTACCAGACGCCCCCTTTCCCGTCGCCCTTGTCCGTTCCTTGCGCGTGTTGATACATCTCGACGAGGTCGCCGGGGGCGGCGGAGTAGGCGTCGAACTCGTGGATGAGGCGTCTGGCGAAGAAGGCGTCCGGTCCGGCGGCGATCCGTGGGCGGAGGAACTTGGTGATCAGCTCGTGCTCGGCTGGGTCGAAGGCGTAGCCGGCGGGAGGATCCAGCTTGCCGTCGGCCATCGCAGAGCTAGCTACGCACGTACAGTACGAGATGGATCAAGTAGCTAGGTATATATGTACGTGTAACCCTGAACTCGCTAGCTGCTTGCCTTCTGGGTACGTAGCTTATATAGATGGATCGACAGCGGGCCCGCCCGGGATTCAGTTTCCTTGACCGGTCATAGCGTACGTGTCCTAAGCAATCCGTACATAAAATGGATTAGTACAGCAATCAGTACATAAAATGGATTCGCTGCACCGACGTTGCTCCATTGCAGCTCGCGTCGCTGCACCTTGCCGCTCGGTAATACTCCGTCGCAGCACCGACGGCCACGACGTTGCTCCATTGCTGCACCACGCCACCTGGTGATGCTCCATCGCAGCAGCACTGAAGGCCACGGACAGTGCTACGACGCCATACGACAGTCTCTGCGACATCCGACTGCTTCAACGACCGCGGCGATGTTACGAGGCATGTTGTGATGGCCGCGATGATAACGCGACCACATGCTTCGAGCGCCTATGGTGTACTTTGATGAACGTGGCGATGCTGCGACGGCATCCCAACTGCTTCGACAATGCTACAACGGGTGCGACACAGGCACGACAACATGCTTGAATACCAATGGACATGATTCAACAACATGCTTCGACGGACATGATGATGCTACGAGGCGTGCTACATCGACCGCCGCGATGGCACAACGTCATCCGGGCTGCTTTGACGAAGCTGCGACAGCTGCAACGTTGACACGTCGACATGCTACAAACACCCATGGTGTGCTTTGACTGCCACGACAATGCTTCAACGGCAGACTTCGACGGTCGCGATGATGCTGCGGGACGTGCTTTGACGACCATGGCAATGGTGCGGCAACATGCTTCTAACGTCGGTGTTGTACTTTGATGGCAGTGATGATGTTGTGACGATATGGTTGGACAGCCACGACGTCCTGCTTTGACAACCACGATGATGTTGTGGCAACGTGATCCACAGGCGCGAAAGTGTTGCAATGATGGGCATGGCTACACCAACGATAATGCAACGATAAGTCGATTTGTACACTGTCCGATGCGAGGTTTCACAGTCGCTGGACTGTTTCGCACACGCTTCGCATGATCCCTCGACCCTTTCTCTCCCCGCTCGCAACTACTGGCAGCTGTTGCATCCAATAGACCTGACGGGCATTCGTCAGAGCTCAAGACAGCCCAGCTATGCTTCATTACAGCTCCACACCAGTGCGCCTTTGTCGGCGATGCACCATAGAGCTCCATCACGGCACCGCACGCCCCTGATGCTCCGTCGCTGCACCGACGTTGCTCCATTGCATCTCGCGTCGCTGCACCTTGCCACTCGGGAATACTCCGTCCCAGCACCGATGACCCCGACGTTACTCCATTGCTGCACCAGCCTACCACAGGTCACGAACTTTGGCTACCTTCGCGTGTGGGAGACAGAGCGCTCACTACTTTCCCATGTGGGAGATACTGCTCGCGCCACTCGGTCGTGTGGGATCGGACGGCTCCGGACGAGGTTGATAAGGACAAGAAATCATCCAACTTATTCAAAACGTTTTCCCTCACCGAATGCACACCTTTTACCCGCAACGGCCACTATGGGTTAGCCTGGTTGACACACTTTTGTTTGTTTGTGATTTTGTGGTGTTTTTGCTACTTTATTTGTTCTTTTTATCAACTTATGATTATTTTACTATATTATAAAAAATATGTCTGTTTTATTCCAGGTAATACTTTTTATTTGCACTTTTGACAGAAATATTTCGTATTAAAACGGTGCTTACTCATTTCAAAATATCTAATACATTTGAAATTGTTTGAATATTATATATAAAATGTTCTTCTACTTTTGAATAGGATTTACCTATTTTGAAAAATATTCACCTAGTTCGTAAAAAAATCTTGTATTCAAAAAGAAATTTCTTGTATTTACAAAGAGTATTCACGTATTTCAAAAAATGTCCTTGTAATTATTAAAGTATTCTCACATTTCGAAATATATTCACATAATTTTGGAAAATATTCATTTATTACGTAAAACTGAAAATACAATTTATTTTTATCGATTGAAGAAAGTACTCGTCATATATTAACTAAAGTTCAATGTTTTAAACAATATTCATCATTTATTTAAAATATGTACATTGTGTGTTTCAGAAGGAATGTGTAAATTTATTTTCTAATTGAGTAAGTAAAATAAGTAAGATGAAAATCGCAGAAAATAAAAAAGAGAAAAATGTGGAAAAAGAACCACAACAAAGAGGGGAATAAACAAAGAGGCAAAGATAATAAAAATAAATTGAGAAAAAATGGAAGGCAAACAAAAACCCCACAAGAAACCAGTCGAACAAAATAAAAGATAATATCATGAACAAAAATCAGGGAGAAACACGAAGAAGAGAACCATGTGTTCAACGAACCTAAAAGTAACCAGCACATTGCATGGGCTTAGCGGGCCATGGCCCTTCTTAGGTGTTCTGTAGGTGAACCCTAGCTAATGCTCGGTACGAGCGATATATATATCATTTGCCGCCCTAAAACACGTCTGGTAAAAGAGTTTCTCAAGAAGGTTGGACGAATGTGTCACACCGCACCCTAAGATCTCCCAACTGTATATATATATTACTAGCAAATATGGCCGTGCGTTGCAACGGGAGAAAAAAAATCAGATTATATAGATAAGATAGAGATAAAAAAATCTGAATCAAATGCCAGGATGAGATAAGGATTTTCAATATGTCATTTCACAAACTATGTCTGAGTGATGTTATGATGAGAAGGGACTTTAAAAAGTCATTTCAAAAACTGAAAATGTGATGGTCTCATCATAACTTAATTTCCTAAGGTGCCACAACGAAAAATATTTTTTTGGTTGAGCAAACTACATTGTTGGACCGCTGCCTGAGCTAGACTAATGCATGATGTGTCTCACATTGACCTAGCGTAGCGATGTTTTTCAGAACCAGTAGAACTTTGGTACGAGAATAGTTTTGTACGGAGGTAAAACAGACATTTAGTCATTTCCATATAGTTTGCAAAAACTAACCATAGCAAGATGTGTCAATTTTTTTGGCTCAGCGCCGTAGAGAACACGAAAATCCTTTTTTACCCGATGCGCGAGGGACTAAATAAAATCATAAAACAACCTCTACAGATCCCCTAATAAAACCTCTACCTAAGCGATGGTTCGTTCTGTTCGTTGCTTAAGAACCCTTTTTAATTTTTGTGAACATTTTCTAAAATTTTGTGGACATTGTTTTCAAATTCTCGAATATGTGTTGAATACACGGTCATATTTTACAAATCAAGAATTTCTATTTTATTGTTTTTAAATCATGCATTTTTTAAATATGCGAACAGTTTTGTTTTTAAATCACGAACTTTTTATGATTTCTCAAATGTTTTTTGAATTCACAAACATTTTATGATGTATCTATATATTTTCTCAGTACTGGCAACTTTTTTAAAATTTGTTTTTTTGGCACTCCCAGAGTAATTTAAAGAAAGAAAAACAGAAAAATGAGAAAGGAAAACAGAAGAAAAGCAGGGGCGTCACTACGGGCCGGCTCATTACCGTCTGGTATATATATATTGCAGAACCCGTGCAAACGGCTTTGGCCTTAGCCACTGCGCTGGCTTCCTGCATGTGTTATACAATTGTATTGGCGATCCTATACAAACCAAATTTGACGGCAATTTTTTTTAAACGAATCGTTTTCTTTACTTACCGGTGGCATGGTGGGCGATCAGAAACTCAATTCTCTTTATTATTAGGTAAAGATAAAGAGGTAAACATAGAGAGAAAAACAAAAAGTAAAAAATACATGTTTGACCCAAAATTCATACAAAAAGATAGTTATTGGCCAAACTTGGCATAAAAACGTGGACCTGCCACTGGTTTATTAACCTAGCAATGCCTACCGTGGCAGTCTGTCTACAAGGTAGAGTAATTTAAAAGTTATATACACCTGATATCAAGTAACCTATGCCGCTAGACTCGTATATAATATTTGATTCCTTCTTGAGTAAATGGGGGCCCCTTCACGATAGGAGGTGCCCCAACTATTCCTTCTAATATCTCGTGAGTATTCATCTCCACATACATCAAAGCTAGACTAGCAAGTAGACCATTGAGCTACACTAGCTTCTATATCCTGAAACATCTCCTGGCTGCAGATGTCGCGGTCTTCCATGGTAGGGCATGCGACAGCCGTGTCGTCGCAGAAGCTGAGCAGCTCATCCAACGTGCACCGGAAGGCGTCGTCTTCATCCTCTGCAGCGCCAGTGCCTTCTTGGACTTTGCCGTCGAGGTTGCCGGGCAAGAACCCCTGCGCCACCACAGCGTCGTGGAGCTCGGGAAAATCTTGAAGCATGTCGGCGGTGAAGAACCCGCCTGGATCCATGCTGCCGTCGTCCACTGCTCCGGGCGGCAACATCGTCTCGCCTTCGTCTGACATTAACCAGCGCCCATACTCGTGAAGCATCCCGGGTTGTTGGACGATCGGCGGTTCCTGGCGGCGTGGGGTTTGGGGACGTGGAGCATCCGGGTGCTGGACGTCGGCGGCCTTCCTTTTCTTGGAACCAGGAGCATTGATTACCTCGTCGTATGTGGTCTCGCTCCTGTGACGAGACACGCAGACCTTGCAGAGCACCAGGTCGTCTTGCTTGTCGTCGGCGTGGAGGCTGTACTCGGCCATGCACCAGCCGATCCTGATCTTCTCTTTCTCTCCCGGCACCCTCTTCTTGTAGCTGAGGTTTCGTCTATGGCCTACGAGGTTACCTTGGCTGTCTAGCACGGGGATCCCGCCCTTCTCCGAGTGCCAATAGTAACCCTCGCCGGCGGCGGCCACGGCGGGCTGCCGCCTCCCGCGGCCGCGGCCGCATTTGGTCTTGTGACGACTGGCCGGGGTGAAGAAGTACCACACGCCCCCTTTCCCGTCGCCCTTGTCCGTTCCTTTCGCGTGTTGATACATCTGGACGAGGTCGCCGGGGGCGGCGGAGTAGGCGTCGGCCTCGTGGATGAGGCTGCTGGCGAAGAAGCCGTTCGGTCCGGCGGCGATCCGTGGGCCAAGGTACTCCGTGATGAGCTGGTGTTCTGCTGGGTCGAAGGCGTAGCCGGCGGGAGGAAGGAGCTTGCCGTCGGCCATAGCAGAGCTTGCTAGCTGCTTGCCTTGCCTAGCTGCTTGCCTTGCCTAGCTGGGTACGTAGCTAGCTTAGGGCGTAGCTTATATGGATAGGAGTTGTATGTATGACCGGCCCTACGTACTATCGAGTACGACCCGAAGATGGAACGCAGCAATCCGAACGTAAAATGGAATGCATGTGCGCGTCTGTTAGATCGTGCGTGTAACCCTAGCTGGCCTGGCTAGCTAGCTGCTTGCCTTGCCTGGGTATGTAGCTACTCCCTCCTTTCGGAAAAGGAGGGACGTTGGAGGGTGAGGCTCTGAGCCCGCCGAGGACTCGGATAGGAGTTGTATTTTTTATTTATTTTTTGCGCGGGGTAAAAGGATTGTATTACTTAAGAGCACACGAATTCATTCCTACACGGACTAAGGACATTAGCAGGTCAAGAGTGGAGCCAGACCATAGTACTGTTCTCCGTTTGACCCAAGTTTTCTAACACATGACTAACATTATTTTGCTCTCTAGAGATGTGAGTAACACAACACTCTCTTGTACCCATAAGACTCTTTACTTCTGAGACCACCATCGCATGCTGGGAACGATCCGGTCCTTTTGCCTTGATCATCTGCACGGTCTGCATACTGTCACACTCCAAGATAATCGGCAACTCCGTCCACTGCAAAGCTAGGCCGAGTCCGTCCATGCACCCGGCCAACTCAGCGCGCAATGGGTCCAGGCATGACAGAAGCGAACGGCATGCAGGGAAACTGATGGCGCCGTCGTGCCCGCGCAAGATCATGTCGGCACCGGCGCTTCTATCCTTGTGTGAGAATGACCCATCCACGTTGAGCTTCGCCCAACCTCGAATAGGAGTTGTATATATGACCGGCCGTACGTATGACCCAAAGAAAGAAGGATTAACCCATGTCTGATCATCACATGAGATGGGGCAGTCATCAATGATGAACATCTTTATGTTGATCATATCTACTATATGATTCACGTTCGACCTTTCGATCTTCAGTATTCCGAGACCACATCTGTACATGCTAGGCTCGTCAAGTTTAACCCAAGTATTCCACGTGTGTAAATTTGGCTTACACCCGTTGTGTGTGAACGTAGAGTCTATCACACCCGATCATCAGGTGGTGTCTCAACATGACAAACTGTAGCAATGGTGCATACTCAGCGAGAACACTTTTACCTTGAAATTTAGTGAAGGGATCATCTTATAATGCTACCGCCGTACTAAGAAAAATAAGATGCATAAGGGATAAACATCACATGCAATCAAAAATATGTGACATGATATGGCCATCATCATCTTGTGCTTTTGATCTCCATCTCCAAAGCATCGTCATGATCTCCATCGTCACCGGCTCGACACCTTGATCTCCATTGTTGCATCGTGGTCATCTCGCCAACTATTGCTTCTACGACTACTGCTAACTCATAGCGATAAAGTAAAGCAATTACATGGTGTTTGCATTTCATACAATAAAGAGACAACCATAAGGCTCTTGCCGGTTGCCAATAGATTACAAAACGTGATCATCTCATACAATAACATATATCACATCACGTCTTGACCATATTACATCACAACATTCCCTGCAAAAACAAGTTAGACGTCCTCTACTTTGTTGTTGCAAGTTTTACGTGGCTGCTATGGGCTTCTAGCAAGAAGCGTTCTTACCTACAGCAGAAAACCACAACGGTGATTTATCAAGTTTGCTGACCTTCAACAAGGACCGACCGCAGTCAAATTCGATTCAACTAAAGCAGGAGAAACAGACACCTGCCAGCCACCTTTATGCAAAACTAGTTGCATGTCTGTCAGTGGAACCGCTAGATCTCTTGTTCCTTTTCCTCCCAGATTTTTTCTTTATGATTTCATAATTTTCCTTGTTTTCGGCGGGGTTTTTTTGTCTGGTTTCTTCTATTTTTTTCTTTCATTTTTTCTTGATTTTATTTTTTTAGTTTTGCGTTTTCTTTTTCCTCCTTTTCTTGTTTTCCTTTTTTTTACATTTTTTCGTACCTTATTTTTCTTTTCATTTATTTTCCTTTTTCATTTAGAAAATAAACATTACACATGACTTTTTTATAACATAATTTACATATGTTGAACTCATGATGAATGCTTTATAACACAAAATAAATATTTCTTTTACATATGATGGCTATTTTCTTAAATGCAGATAATATTTTCAAGTGTATTTTCTGTTTTACTTCATATATGATTTTTTTCAAAATTATGTGGATATCTTTTTTAAATCATGGTCACTTTAATAATTATATGAACATTTCCTAAATATATGAACACTATTTGTAAATTCATTAAATTTCTTTTCTAAATAAATTATTTTTTAGAAAATAATATTTTCTAAATAGTTTAATTGTTTTTAATAGTACAAAAACATTTTATTTAGAAAATTCAAATGCTTTTTCAGTTGTATTAGATATTCTCAAATGAGTTAGCAATTTTCTATTACGACAAACTATTTTGTCGAATGTGCAAAAATAAAAATTGAACAAAATTATTTAGAAATATTTTACATATATTATGATAAAATAAAAATAAGAGGAGAAAAAGGAAAACAACCAAGTAAAAATATATAAAAAGAACAAAAAAGGGCAAAAACACCATAAAGTCACAACAAAATTTGCCAGGATAACCCACTGTGGAGATCTCCCCGCTGTGTGGGTGTTGTGGGTGAAAGGTGAGCGTTCGGTGAGGGACATGAGGCATGGTAGCAGAGGGATGGGCGTAGCTAGGAAAGGTAGTGACTGTGTTGCATGCCATACGTGATGGATGGCACGGTCGAGAACCCTCTAACTAAGATTATTAACTCTAGAAAAAATCTAATCAAGATTATTTGCAACATGGACATATATGCACGGGCAATCAGATGAAAGGAAAATGTGGCACATTAGCCAGCGTAGATCCGACTTATTTTTCACGGGCTAGCGGAGTCAGAACCGGCTTGGAAAGGCCTTCATGAAGTAGCCATACTATTTTAATGAAATAACTAATTGATATTGCTTCTTTTTTTGATGCATTTTAAATGGTATAACTAATTAATATCAAGCATGTTTTCCATCCCGGATGTTGCACATGTGCATGTCTTGTACATCTAGCAGTGGGCTCATGAAATTGTGTTGCTGCTAGATTTCTTTGAACTGAAGGGTTCGTGTCGAACACGAACATGCACATCAAGAGGTTTCCTTGACAAGGCTATCAAATCGGTTTTGGAACTTGTGGCAAATTAAGGAGGTCAGGAGCCGGTTATAAGATACCTCCCCGAAGATGGCGGTCGTACGGTGATTTCATTAGTAAGGGGTTGCTTGCCGGCTGGGCAAGTCGGCTAGCAGTGATGCTAAATCTCACTAGTCAGCCTACGTTAGCTAGATCCTGGATCAATTGCAGAGGCACAACGACCTCATTGGGAGTATTTCTTGTTAGGCTTGATTTACTCCACATAAACGCATTGTTTAGTGTTTTCATATTTTATTTTGTAGACGGCACCTTCTCGTCCAGTTTTGAACTTAGCTTTGAAATCAATCCTGAATGAAGCAAACTTTATTATCTGGTATAAAAAATTAAGAATTCTTCTCAGGAACAATAAAAGAACATGTTCTAGAGGATCCACTTCCAGAGGAACATACAAAATAAATGCACTACAGTTGGGCGATTGATATATATCATTTGTACTGAGCGTTAGCTAGCGCTCGCGAGTAGAACACCTTAGAAGGGTCATGACCTGTAAGCGCACACGATGGGGTGGTTTCCTTTCCAGTTAATGCAACATGTGTCTCTTTTCTTGGTTTTACCCCTTTTTTTTGCTGCTGGTTTTATCTTTTCTTGTTTTGTGAGGTTTTTCTGTCTTATTTCTTTTGTTTTCTATTTCATTTTTTACTTGATTTATTTCTCTTATTTTCTCCTTTTTCCTATTTCCCCTATTTCTTGTTTTTTTCACTTATTCTCTTTCTCTGTTTTTCTTTTGATTTTACTTTATTTTCTTTTCTGATTTAGAAATCAACACTACACATGAAATTTTAAATTGCAAGATATTTAATATATGATGACCATTTTTAACACACAATTTACTTTTTTTATAAATTAAATATATTTTATTAACTATGAGATAAAAAAATTAGGCATATTTTTATTTTATGTGATACATGATTTTTATTTTCTTAATACAAGAATATATTTTTAAAATTAAATGAATATTTTTCTAAATAGGTCATGAATCATTTTTGAATGTAAATGAACATTTTATTCAGAATAGTCCAACACTTTTTAAATTTTTTTACATACTATATTGAAATGAGTGAGCACTTTTTTTTACCAGAGGTACTTTTTTTCAAATGAGCCAAATGAAACTGTGATCCAGAATAGTTTAGATTTTCTTATATAAAAAAACACGAGAGGATAAAAATAAAACAATCGAGTAAAAATGAATAAAAAGAACAAAAAAGCAGGAAAAGCACTGCAAAATCAGAAGAAAAAAATTGCGTGAACTAGCATGACCCACAGTGGAGGCATTGCGGGTGAATGGTGAGCATTCGGCAAGGGTCAAGAGAGATGATAGCGAAGATATGGGTGTACGTAGGAAATGTAGTGGCCGTATCGCTTGCTATAGCAAAGTCCTATTCTACTCGCGAGCTCAAATGAGCTCCAGATGAACTGTATATTTGAAAAGAAATATAAGAACATATTCAAAAAAATTGAAATTGTTTTGTGGGAAACATTGGCAAAATTTCTAGATGCCTGCAAATTTTCGTCATGATAGAACATTGTGGAAGTCGTGGCGAAAATAACAAAATTCGCACTACAAAATGCTTTTTGAAATATCACTTTTGGAGCATTGATTTTTTTTCGTGACTTCCACAAATGTTCTTTCATGATGAAATTTTACAAGCATCAAGAATTTGTTAATTTTTTCAATTTTTTTAAGAATTTACTGTTCATCTAAGCTTTGAGCTCGGGCTGAGAACCATTACGTCCTTGCTATAGGTGACACATAGCACCATCCATACCAAGAACTATCTAATTAAGGTTATTAACTATAGAAAAGTTCTAATCAAGATAATTTTCAACATGGACATATATTCATTGGCAATCAGATATAAATCAGGACCATAGAAATTGAAACACTACTCATCCCTCATGACACATGTGTTGAGATTCGTACTGACACATGTCACGCGCTCGCTGTAGTCTCACGTTTGCCTGCGTGCGACCCGGCCGTACCAATTTTTTTTCCGAACAAGAGGTGCGGCAAGAGGCAGCGTCAACAATGTACAATTCAGACTCGATTTATGAACTCAGTACAACCGTAGACTATCAATTACTGTTTTCCCTACTTTACATACTTTTTAGCTCCCACGCAGTGCATGTGAGTATCACGATGTGATTTTTAAACTATGCTAACAAGAAGTCAAAAAAAACTGGTATTTAATAATTCTTGGAAGGTGCAATCCATGCGGGTGTAGAAACAAATTGTGTTCCTAGCCAGAGAAGACCTTTGCTCCCACGAACAAATGAAGTGGATGGTTAGTGGGAGAAGTGAACAGGTTGTGGATGCAAATGTGATGCAACGCTAGGCATAGATAGGAGCATGTGTTGAGTAAAGGGTTGCAAGGTGGAGTCGACGACAACGCAATGCAAAGCCGGATAGGGAAAGAAGCAAGTGATGAGTTATGAGATGTGAGGCAATTTCTGACACTATATGCGAGAATACAAACATATTTTACCGGGGTTAGGGATTGTATTTTGTGTTTTTTCAAGTAAGAAAAATGTTGGTATTGTTTAAATGATGTCATAGCATGGATATTAAAAATTCAAATGGTTCATAAACCAGACATCTTAGTCAAAAGGTTTAAGGATTTACCGAATTAGAAGGTAAGGATTAAATGCATAAATAATGTACAAGAGAGAATGGTGGAGGGAAAAAGATCTTTTACTTACTCTCTCAAGAAAAATACTACTTCTCTCTTCCATCCATATCAGAAGGGCATGAATAACTCTGAAAGCATCTTATAGACTAGTGATCCCCCTTACAAACGCAAACACCAAACATAAACTCACACTAGTCTGACGCCGCTGCTTACATGTGGTACCAGACATCATTTTTTCTATGACGGTGACGGTCACTAACAATTACGATGATGCATTTGACCGATCAACGATTCTGACATATGGACCCAAATGAAATGCTGACATGGCTACTGCCAAGTGGGTCCAAACTTGGGTGATGTGTCTTCTTACATGTCGGTACAATGCCATACACCGGTGACGGCATGCAAAACTCTCACAATTTGGAGATGCAACCAATTTGTTACATATTGCAATTGGCGGGCATATTTGAAAAAATCATCATTTTAACAATTTTTATATGAACTAGTGCGAAATTTCAATTTCAATGCCAATTCTGCTATTGCAACCATGATTAAATGGCAAACAATTATCACACAGACTTTCCGAAACATCTATACCACTATAAAAAGACACAAAAGGGCATATCCAATTAATCTCGGCCATCAAATCATGTCAATCCAATGACCTAGACTGCTTCAATGTCGAACACTCAACACGTTTAGCGTGCAGTTAATTTCATGTCAAATATAGTGCTAATCACAAAAGAACAGACAAACAATATCCTACTTAATATGCGCATGCATTTAATTCTAAATATACTAAACCTAGCTAGGTTTGATTTATCTGGTTTTTTGACTTTTTCTATCTGTCAAAAACCAGCCAATGGAAGGCCGCCACGCTAATTATTGGGGTATCTGGCGGGGTACGTTTCGAGTGGTCTAGCGATTTTTGTGGTGATTGGCGACATTCTCTTTGTCCTGCCGTCATGTTGTGCATGTGCAGGTTGACCAGTTCTATTGCCGTGTGCGAATTTTTTCTTTTTGAAAAGGAGGATGACCCCCGACCTATGCATCTGAGCGATGCATACGGCCATTTTATTGATTATTCTCGAGGACCTTACAAAGTATAACAACAATATGCCTGAATTCGCCATCTTGGCAGCATCTGCCACTACTCCTATCCAAATGATGAAGGGGTGCAAGCTGGGCCACACACCCATACCTCTCACCTAAGCCTAACATCTAAAGCCGGAGGCCCTGACCGAGCCATCTGCCGGGTCCGGGGCTCAAATCGGTCTGACGCACTCACATGTGTCGTCGCCGCCATCTTCTCCATCTTCAGAGCAGACTGGGGTGACAACCTTGGCAGGTCCTCCACAATTGACGCCACCACGACGCCAAACGACGACCTCCACCTACGCGAGCCTTGGCAGGTCCTCCGCCATTGACGCCACCACGACGCCAGCCGACGACCTCTACCTACGCAAGTCCATCTCCAAGCAAAGGTCGTAAATCCATGCTAGGAAAGAGCCGCACCACTGCCGCCGCCCACCACCCACAAGCGCCACCCAACCCCAAGGTTTCCAAAGCGGCGCCTTCAAGAAGGGAACGGCGCCGTGAACGCAGCCGCCGCCCAATAGAGTTCGGGCTTTCGCCCGGGAGACCTAGGGGAAGGTGAAGTGAGGAGATCAGTCCATACCGACGCCTTCAAGGAGGAAAACTGCGCCCTCAGGCGTCGCTGTCGGTGCGGCCGGTCATGGTCGGCTAGGGATTTCGCCCGAACTAGATCTCCGCCACCAGCAGCACCTCCTGTACAGGACCGGCGACCGAGAGGAAGCGCGGCCCGACCAGACTGGCCCGCACACCGAACAAGGAAGGAAGGGAGGCCCCAGTTAATTTCATGCCAAATATAGTGCTAATCACAAAAAACACGCAAATAATATCCTACTTAATATCCACATGCATTTAGTTCTAAATATACTAAACCTAGCTAGGTTTGATTTATCTGGTTTTTTCGACTTTTTTTATCAGTCAAAAACCAGCCAATGGAAGGCCGCCACGCTAATTATTGAGGCATCTGGTGGGGTACGTTTCGGGTGGTCAAGTGATTTTTGTGGTGATGGGCGACATTCTCTTTGTCCTGCCGTCATGTTGTGCATGTGCAGGTTGACCAGTTTTTGCCGTGTGGGAATTGGATGGACGTTTCCGGAGATTTCCTGCTATGCATGCGTTTGCCATGGGCCTCCTTGTGTTGTCCAATTCTACCGTTGCCACGTTGATGTTTGGGTTCTTGTGCTCACGGAAGATGGGCACGTACGCATGTTCCAGAAACTACGGCGGCGTCGTTGTTCCCGCATTTTCTGGAGGCGCCGGTGATGCGCAGTGTATTCTCCAATAAAACCTTCCCTCCGCATGCATCTCCTGATCGGACGAGACTTTCCTGCTCCCCTCCCGTGTGCCCATCCGTGCTCCTGCATACGTGGCTTGATTTGATTGGAATAAAATAAGACCCGGCCCCACCCGTTAAAATCAGGGGGGGAGATGATTAGATGAGAAAAAAAAAGACAGCCGTTGGATGAGGTGGGAGCACGGATGGGAGCACGAAAAGGGAGCAGGCAAGCCGGATCCCTCCTGATCCAGGCTGCGAGCCTGCGATCGCGCCCGTCCTCCCCGCAAAAGAATCGATGCCTGCCACCGCAATCGGCCATCAGGACGCTGGCAGCTACATCCTCGCCGCCCTCTACCGCTCGCGCCATGGGCGTCGATCCAGCTAGGGCGCAGTCGCGGCTGATGTCGCCATCACCGACTGGCGGGACCATCCCCGAGCGCCTCCTATCGAAGGATCCGGTGTCCCTGTCTGGTGTCGGGGGGGCCGCCATGGCGGCCTCGAGTGCTTGGTGCCGGTGGTGTCGTCGAGCCAAGTGTGTCGGAGCGCGGCAACGATGGCGCGGTGGTGCTCGGCGGAGTTGAGGGCGAGCTAGCGCGCGAGCAGCTCCTCGAGGCCCCGTGATCATCTCGGCCATGCTCTCCCGGAACCGGAAGTCCTCCTTCGAGTCCCTCACCTCCTTCACCACCACGAGGCTCTCCTGCAGCCAGCGCCGCCGCCTCGCGGATCGCCTCTACCGCATGGTGGTCACCACCGGGGCCTTCTCGTCCGCTGGCCTTCTCCCCTTCAGCCCGCCGCTCGGCTTCACGTGTGGTCCGCCGTCGCTACCGCACCCTGGCCATCGGTTGCTGCCTGAGGTCCTCCTCCCCGTCGACCTTCTTTGCGGCACCTGGCACTTGGGGATCAGTTCTGTGGTGCTCGCTCAGGAGCCCGACGGTTGCATCGTACAACACTGCAGCGAGAGGGTGTCACACTTCTTACTCTAGCTAGATCTCCTTTCTCTGATTGTGTTGCACTTGCTGTACAGTAGGGAGCGTGGCTGGGGGAGAATGTGGAGTGAGTTGCTGTGCCATGCCTGCACGTGCACTTTTAGTGCGGAAGTTTGCCGCAGGTAGCAGTCGACACAAGCAGCAGTGAAGAAGAGCAAGCGGCGTCGCGGCCCACCAAGACAGAGGCATGCCGAACACTGTCGAGCACAAGATGAACATGTACAGCTGTGAATTATTTTGCTACATTGACCATTGTTTTGTTGCGGCTATAAATTGGAGTTCAGACGATATCTTTCTCTTCTTCATGTTTCTTTTTTTACGTTGCTACTTCTATGTCTCCACCTAGAGTACAAGCACAATACACATTTGCAGAGTAGAACTTCTGCTTTCATCTCAAATTTTAGCTGTTTATCACCATAAATCATTGATAGAGCACCCTTTTGCACTAGAAAACACGGCAATCTCTTGCAAAATTGATGAACCGTATACATGAAAATACTATTCCTTATTTCTAGGGTCACTACCTGCACCGGATGTGTTGCTCACTCTTCTGCTACCGTCATAATAGTTGAATAATCCCCAGATAACCTTCATGGGATGTTAGTTTTGCTTATTTCAGTCCAAAGTATTGGTGAAAACTGTCATATGTGGTCCAGAGGTATAATTGTATATTTCCTATTTGGTACTCCCCCCGTTCCTAAAATGTAGAGTCTTTTTAGAGATTTCAATATGGACTACTAGATTTTAGAGTGTAGATTCACTCATGTAGTCCATACTGAAATATCTAAAAAGAAATATTTAGGAACGGAGGGAGGAGTATAGCATGTTGGCATAGCCAGCCAAATGATCATCAAATACAAGTTGTTTAAGGTCACAACAGTTATTTGGGGTCATTAAAGAGGTAGTAGTAGATCTGCCATCGTGGAATTTTGTAGTAAAATGCTTTTTAATGAGAAATGTAGCTATAATAGAATTGTTATCCAATGTATTGATTTTTCCACATTCTGGATTACAATGTCGAATTATAAGCTAGCTAGAGTTATGACACATTGAGGAGCCTACTCTGGGGTGTAGAAGTCTAAAAGACCTAAAAGATGGGTCTCTCTTTGTATTTTTCTGAAAGTAATTCCAACATGAGATTTTTTTTAATTGTCTTGCAAACCAAAAGAAGCTGATATTTTCTAGCAGTATTTTGAAGAAGTGGTGTGAACTGTGAAGTCTAAAGCAAACATGAATGTAGTTGTTAAGTAGGGTTGGTACCTTGAAAATCTTTGAAGGAGATTAGGAGAGTCTGAATCATGGGTGATGTAGTAGGTTTCCCTAGCAGCAGTTACCTGGTATCTTGAACAGAAGAATGAACCAGAGGTACACGTTAAGAGTTGTTTCACTTCAGCTTTTCTATAATTGTATAGTTGATAGTTTTCTTTAGGCTACATGGCATTTTTTTTGTGCTTCTAAGGCATCAAAAGACTGAGATCTAATTATCGGAACCGGCAATGCTGTGCACCACTTTGTCTCCTGGAACAGCCCATTTTCTACCACCATTGCCAATATGGCTGATGCACATACTCACCGCTGCTTCCCCGTTCCTCGCAGGCCGTCGGAAAAATCATGTGTCTTCCTAGTCCTTTGCTCGCAGGCCATTTAGCACTTCATCATCGACACCAGCCCTACAGGGAGCTCCACAAGAGTGAAGTACACTAGAAGTGAATGTACCGTGTTTAATTTTATTAAAAATGTATCAACATGTGCTTAGTATTCCCTAATATGTACTCCCTCCGTTCCAAATTACTCGTAGTGAACTAAAACAACGACGAGTAATTTGAAACGGAGGGAGTATCACACATAGTGAAGATAAATGTCTCCTTTTCGGTTTGCTTCTAATTAAGTATGACTTCTTCTATTGTGATTACAACCTTCTTCACGTTTTCAAAAAACAACCTTATTCACGTAGTTAATTATTTCACTTTAAAATGAAATTCACTATATACAACAAATGCATCATGTGTAAACACAACGTATTGATAGGGCGCGTAGATATAATTCTATGTAAACTAATATCTTGTCACAAAATAATAAACAATTATTTCAATATAAAAAAATACAAATGTGCCTTATCGACAGCCCCGGCGTGCCGCCGCGTGGGGAAGGCTAGTATACTTCCAAATTAACATGCATCGCACGTACACATTGACTAGTTATAATAATAAACCATGGGAATGAGGCACACAATAAATTAGGCACATGGCCGAGTTTCATGACCATCAAACAATGCACTAGTATGATGGGGTTTGTTTGCTCAGCTGTAGACATGGGATTCTGGCAGCGCAATCGTGGCGATGTACTTAAGCATTCCATCAAGATCATTAAGCCTCTTTCCATTGCTAAAGTTTCTCTTCCTTGACAATCTTGATGACTTCAATTTTTTCCTGCTGGTCTACAGGGAAGTGTTGATAGATTCAAGATGATTATGCAGATCTAATGGGGCCATTTTCAGGCATTTAATTTCATCCGGCTGCTCTGGCAGAGCCTTCTTGACACCTTCTAGTATGTTTTTGCTGGTGTACAAGGGTACGTAATCTTCACAGGTTGAAGTTCATGCTACGCAATTACGCATATGGCAGGACATGCTTCACGTTCTTGCTACTGCTCTGCCAGGTCCATCTTGACAACTTCAAGTTCTAGTTGTTGCTCTGCCAGGGCCTTCTTAACAGCTCCAAGTTCTATTTTCTGCTCTGCTAGGGCCTTCTTCATAGCATCAAGTTCCTACTGCTGCATTGCCAGGGTGTGCTCGACTGCTTCTGTTGCTTCATGATGCACCACCAGGACATTGTTGATAGCTTCAGGCTGTTGTTTGTGCACCCCGATACTTGCAAGAAGGTCATCATTTGAGAAACCTTACTTTCCCTACAAAATAATATATACGGAGGTTACAAGATATGGATGAATTCTAAAATATATATGCACATGCTGAAATACACAGTGGTAGGGTAAAAAAAGATAATTACATGTAAATTTTACAAAATAAGTGAACATGTTTTTTATAAATAAATGAGTATTTTTATAAATAAAATGGATATTTTTCTAGATAGTTCATGAATCATTTTTGAAAGTACAACAATATTCTATTTGGAATAGTCAAACACTTTTAAAAGTTTATTACATATTTTTAAATGAGTGGGCAATCCTTTTTTACCTGAACTGTTTTTTTTCAAATGTGCAAAATGATAATTTGATGCAGAATAGTTTAGATTTTTTATATATATTAAATAAACACATGAGGAGGAAAAGAAAACAACAAAGTAAAAATGAATAAAAAGAACAAATAAAGCAGCAAAAAATGAATATATGGAGAAAAATGAAGAAATTAATCAATTAAGCAGCTGCACACTAATTAATTGCTTGTTCACACTAGTAGAAAACGACCCATTTGTCCCGGTTCCAGAGGCCCTTTAGCCCCGGTTCTGGAACCGGGACAAAAGGGTTGAGACTAAAGCCCGACCCCTTTAGTCCCGGTTCACTTACGAACCCGGACAGAAGGGGCTTCACGTGGCCGCTGCGGGGCGCCCAGGCAGGAGAACCTTTAGTCCCAGTTGGTAATACCAACCGGGACCAAAAGGCCTCCACGCGTCAGTAGCTGACAGGAGCTGGTAATTTTTTGAAATGGGGGGGGGGGGGGGGGGGGGGGGTTAGGGGTTTTGGAGGGTTAATTTAGGGGTTTCATATTGTGTTAGCTAGCTAATAGAGAGATGTGTCCTCTCTTATCTTCGTGCTTGGTCCACGCTAACTACTATACATATAGAGAGAAGTGTCCTCTCTTATGCTACTATAATTTTGTGAAATGCAACAGAGATGAAAACATTTCTACTTAATTAAACATCTCATTGCATAACAACTTCACTTATAGTACATAACAACTTGACATTGCTTAAACAACTGCAGTACGTAACAGGTTCAGCATACTAAACATAAACACTGACACTTATCTAACTGACACTCAACACATTTCTTCATTTTTGCATCTCCTTCCTCTTCTTGATGCGGTCAGAGTGGCGAATGCCGATGCGGATGTAGGTCTCCGCCTCAATTGGCATGCTCATGTCACCGAGCTACGTGATCCCTGGTGCTACCATGTACAGGTCGTCGTCGGCAGGCAGCTGCAGCTGCTGCGCCACCTCCCCCTCGCTGTCATCCTCCACCTCCAACACTAGCTGCTCCTGCTCGCTGTCGTCCTCCACCTCCACCACCACGTCCGTACCTGGCTCCACACCCCCCTCGCTGGATCTTCCTCCTCCTCCTTCTCCTCCTCCTCCTCCTCATCTTCATTGCTCTCTCCCTCGCTGTCAAAGTGGATAATCACCTACTTCACTGCAACTGGTACAGCGAACACGACGTCGACGAGACCTTCCACTGGAGCTGGAGGGGCGCGACGGCAGGAGCGGTACACGTACCACCTAGCACACTGACGCAGATCTGGTGAGTTTTCCGCTTCATTCATAGCCCAAAGGAAAACATCGACAAGAGGAATTCCACGGCTGCCGGGGAACATCGTCTTCTTCTCAGCATCCGTAGCCACAGCGATGAGGCCCCTAGCATGGTCAAAGCACATCTGCAAGCTGGGAAACCTATTGCATATCTCCTCTATGTCCACCCTTTTCTCTGAATCTCCCTTGCAGAATTTGCTGACAGTCTCCTCCCATCGATCTTCAGCACTGCGAAAAGCTCTTGCAGAAGGCCTCTTCTTAGACGCCATGGCCAGCGTCGAGAAGCGATGGGAGTGGCCGGATGAGTTGCTTATCCCCTGAATCAAGCCCAATTGATCAAAATGTTATTTAATCTTATGTAGAACAATAGAAGCACAAAGAATTATTGGGTAACAAATGAATTATGACAAATGATTATAAACAACGTTAGTCAGAAATATAACACGAGCCACGTGATACTGACAAACTTGCCACTTAAGTGAAGTGTGACATATGATTATAAGTGACATTGGTCAAATATATAATCAACACATCACGTGCCAACTTACTTAGTAGCCATGGTTGTTGGTATTTTTGACTTTGTAGAGCATGTAACATCACAAGGTATCAACTCCATTTTTCTTGTTACATTCACAACAACCATTTAAATGTCACACACACGTACATCTTTTTCATCTCACACACGTGCACCTTTTCCATTGCACAACTGTAAAAGTTCTTCAACTAATAGCCTTAGATACACATCAATGTCGTTGCCAGGTTGCTTAGGGCCTTGGATGAGCACTGGCATCATAATGAACTTCTACTTCATGCACAGCCAAGGAGGAAGGTTATACATATATAGAGTCACGGGCCAGGTACTATGATTGCTACTCTGCTCCCCAAAAGTTTTAATGCCATCCGTGCTTAAACCAAACCATACGTTCCTTGCGTCACCTGCAAAGTTTCTCCACTATGACCCATCAGCGGGTGCTCTCAACTTCCCATCTTTCCTACGGTCCTCTTTGTGCCATCGCATCCACTTGGCATGCTCTTTGTTTCTGAACAGACATTTCAACCGTGGTATTATAGGAGCATACCGCATCACCTTGGTAGGAACCCTCTTCCTGGGGCGCTCGCCGTCAACATCAACAGGGTCATCTCGTCTGATCTTATACCGCAATGCACCGCATACCGGGCATGTGTTCAAATCCTCGTACGCACCGCGGTAGAGCATGCGGTTATTAGGGCATGCATGTATCTTCTGCACCTCTAGTCCTAGAGGGCATACAACCTTCTTTGCTCTATACGTACTGTCGGGCAATTCGTTATCCTTTGGAAGCTTCTTTTCAATATTTTCAGTAGCTTCTCAAATCCGTTGTCAGATACACCATTGTCTACCTTCCATTGCAGCAATTCCAGTGTGGTACCGAGCTTTTTGTTGCCATCTTCGTGGGGTACAACCCTTTTTTGTGATCCTCTAACATGCAATCAAACTTCAACTTCTCCTTTTCACTTTCGCATTGTCTTTTGTCATCAACAATGACCCGGTGAAGATCATCACCGGGCACATCGTCTGGTTCCTCCTCATCTTTAGCTTCCCCCGTTGCAGCATCACCGTATTCATGGGGCACATAGTTGTCATCATCCTCTTCTTCTTCTTGTCTTCCGTCATAACCTCTCTTTCTCCGTGCTTGGTCCAAACATTATAGTGTGGCATGAAACCCTTCTCAAGCATGTGGATGTGAAGGGTTTTCTAGTTAGAATAAGACTTCGTATTCTCACAAATAGGGCATGGACAACACATAAAACCATTCTGCTTGTTTGCCTCAACCACTTCGAGAAAATAATGCACACCCTTAATGTACTCGAAGGTGCATCTGTCACCGTACATCCATTGCCGGTTCATTTGCGTGCATTATATAAAGTTAAGTGTGGCAAAAACCATTACAGAACATCATGAATAGAGAAGTGACCAAATTAATAGAAGTTCATCATCAAACTAAATCCAAATTAATAGAACATCATTTTTTTCTTTTAGAAAGAAGATAACAACAAGAGGCTCACCACGGTGGTGCCGGCGATGAGATCGGCGCGGGCAATCGACGGCGGTGAGGATGGCGATGGGACAGGATGGACCGCCAAACCTAGACAAATCTTGAGGAAAATGGAGTTTCGACACGGAGCTTCGGGAGTAGAAAGCTTAGGCGTGGCTCGGGCATTTTATCGAACACCTCATGTGCATAGGAGGTGAGCTAGAGCACCACAAAGCTCTCCCACGGCCGACCAAAAGAAATAGAGCAGTGCACTGCTCTGCTCGCGGGCGGGGGTATATATAGTCCTCTCTTTAGTCCCGGTTTGTGACTAAAACCGGGACTAAAGGACCACATTTGGTCCCGGTTCCAGTCACAAACCGGGACTAAAGGTTGTGGGCCAGGAGCGAGGCTCATTGGTCCATTTCGTGTCTGGTGGAACCGGGACCAAAGGGGTCAGACGAACCGGGATCAATGGCCCGCGAGGCCCGGCCGGCCGCCTGGCCTCACGAACCGGGACTAATGCGGCCATTGGTCCCGGTTCGTAGGAGAACTGGGATTAATGCCCTCTTTAGGCCTGGACCTGTTAGATAATAACGAGAAATAAATAAGACAAAGAGACACAGATTTTTACGTGGAAACCCTTGCGGGAGAAAATCACGGACGCACGAAGGCGCAATCACTATGATGGAGGAGTATTACAAGCACGAGACGACAGGCCGTCTGAGGTGCGACTACATGGGGTATATAAGAGGGCAATACATGAGAGTCCTTGGAGGACAAGTAAACGAGTTGTACTCGTACACCTCGACGTCAACGCAAAGGCCTACACCGGTTGTACTACGTCTAGTCCAACATATTATAATTTGGATCACAATTTAACAATCTCCACCTTGATCCAAATTCCCTCAAGTAGTCGAAGAAAGTAGATAACTCCATCCAAATCAGCATAAACACCTTGTGCGTCAAAGTCCATAGGACTAATGAGAAATACCAACTAAGCCTGAGCAAAGCTCAAACTTATTGGTCGGAACTGGCTTTGTCATCATATCAGCAGGATTATCATGAGTACTTATCTTTCATACCTTCAAATCACCTTCAGCAACAACATCTCGAATATAGTGATATCTGACATCAATGTGCTTTGTTCTCTCATGGTACATTGGATTTTTGGTAAGATATATAGCACTTTGACTGTCACTAAATATGGTAGGGCAAGATGAATCTCCACAAAGCTCAGTGTACAAACCTTTCAACTAGATAGCTTCTTTGCATGCCTCGGAAATAGCCATGTACTCGGCATCAGTAGTGGAACAAGCCACAATAGACTGCAAAGTTGCTCTCCAACTCACAGCACAACCACCAATGGTGAAAACATAAACTGTGAGCGATCTTCTCTTATCCAAATCACCAGCAAAATCAGAATCAACAAAACCAACAAGTCCATCTCCAGTTTTCCCAAACCTTAAGTAAGCATTAGAAGTACCACGCAGGTATCTGAAAATCCACTGAACTGCTTTCCAATGCTCTTTTCCAGGATTAGCCATGTATCTACTGACAACACTCAATGCATATGATAAATCCGGACGAGAACAAACCATGGCATACATAAGTGAACCAACTGCACTCGAATAGGGAACTCTAGACATGTACTCAGTATCTGCATCTGACTTAGGACATAAAGCTGATGATAATTTGAAGTGTGCAGCTAATGGTGTACTCACCGGCTTGGCATTATGCATATTAAAACGACGAAGAACTTTATCAATATATCCCTTCTGACTTAGATATACTTTTCCAGACGGTCTATCCCTGGATATTTCCATGCCAAGAATTTTCTTTGCTGCACCCAAATCCTTCATCTCAAATTCATTACTCAATTGCTTCTTTAGTTCATCAATCTCTGACATACTCTTTGCAGCAATAAGCATATCATCAACATAAAGGAGCAAATAAATAGTTGAACCATTGACAGTTTTCAAATAAACACAACTATCATAATTAGACCTTTTGAAACCTTGATAGAGCATAAAGGTGTCAAATCTCTTGTACCACTGTCTAGGGGATTGCTTCAATCCATAAAGAGATTTCTTTAACTTACATACAAGCTTTTCTTTTCCAGGAATAACAAAACCTTCAGGTTGTTCCATATAAATATCCTCTTCTAATTCTCCATGTAAAAATGCAGTTTTAACATCCAATTGTTCAAGCTCAAGATCATGCATGGCAACAATACTGAGTAAAGTGCGAATAGAGCTATGTTTCACAACAGGAGAAAAGACTTCGTTATAGTCAATACCTGGAATCTGGACATAACCTTTAGCAACTAACCTTGCTTATATCTTGTCTCATCATTAGGAGAAACACCTTCTTTCCTCTTGAAAACCCACTTGCAACGAATAGGTTTCTTCTCTCTAGGCAATTTTACTAAATCTCAAGTGCCATTCTTTTCAAGTGATTCCATCTCATCATGCATAGCGGTCATCCACTTATTACTATCACCAGAAATAATAACCTCAGAATATGAAGAAGGCTCAGCATTACCTTCAATTTCTTCTGCAACAGATAAAGCAAAAGAAACAATATTGCACTCTTCAATTAACCTGTCAGGTTTATTAATACCCCGCCAAACTCTGTCACGTGCAAGATTCCAACTGGGTGGAATAATAGGCTGATTTGGAGTGGGAGTGACATGTTCATCGTCAACGACGGGTTCATCATGTGCATCAACAATTTCATTACCAGATGTATCACCTGTTTCAATAACATGCTCCACCTGAATAGTAGGCTGCTAAATAGTAGGCTGCTGTTCACTCTCAACAGGAACGTTAGTGGATGGAACATCACATAACATAGAAGATTCATTAAAAATAACATTTCTGCTAATAACAACCTTCTAGGTTTTAGGATTCCACAATTTATAACCTTTAACACCAGACTTATAACCAAGAAAGATGCACTTAACAGCCCTAGGCTCCAACTTTCCATTATCAACATGAGCATAAGCAGTGCAACCAAAAACTCTCAACTGTGAATAATCAGCAGGTGAACCAGACCATACCTCAATTGAAGTTTTCTTATTAAGAGCAATAGATGGTGAACGATTAATGAGATAAAAAGCAGTGGAAGCGGCCTCAGCCCAAAAACGCCTATGCAAACCTGCATTGGACAACATGCAACGGGCTCTGGAAATAATGGTCCTGTTCATACACTCAGCAACACCATTTTTTTGAGGAGTATAAGGAACGGTGTAATGTCTGACAATGCCTTCAGACTTGCAATAATTCTTAAATTGCTTAGAACAGAATTCTATACCATTATCAGTGCGAAGTATCTTTACCTTCCTTTCAGTTTGTCTTTCAATCATAATCTTCCACTGCTTAAAAGTTGAGAATGCTTCATATTTATGCTTCAAGAAATAAGGCCAAACTTTTCTCGAATAATCATCAATAATAGTCAGCATGTAACTAGCACCACCTAGTGACTTCTTGCGAGATGGTCCCCATAAATCAGAATGAACATAATCAAGAATACCTTCAGTTGTATGGGTCGAAGTATTGAACTTCACCCTCTTGTGCTTGCCGAAGATACAATGCTCACAAAATTTCAATTTACCAGGTTCATATCCATCAAGAAGACCTCTCTTATTTAACTCTGCTAAACCAAGTTCACTCATATGTCCAAAACGCATATGCCAAAGGTTAGCAGCATCACAATCAGAATTCTTTGAAATAACTGGAGTAGCGTTACCTGAAACGATAGAACCTCGATGGTAATAAAGACCATTGGTCGAACTTAAGTCACCTTTCATCACAAGAAGGGAACCTTTGGTGACTTTCAAAACACTATCTCCACCTGAATACTTGTACCCCTTTGCATCAAGGGCACTCATAGAAATAAGATTTCTCTTCATCTTCGGAATATACCGAACATCTGTCAAAGTTCTGATTATGCCATCAAACATCTTGATTCGAATAGAACCTATGCCTTCAATCTTGCATGGTGAATTATCAAAACCCAAAACGGAACTAGCAGAAGTAGTGGAATCAAAAGTAGTAAACCAATCTCTATGTGGACACATATGAAAAGTGCATGTAGTGTCAAGTACCCACTCATCATTGGTCTCAGCACATCCAGCAATAACGACAAGAGCATCATCGGAACTATCATCACGAGCAACGTTAGCAGAATTTTCACCTTGTTTGTTACCTTTCCTCTTTTCTTTATTCTGCAACTTGAAACACTCTGAAATGTCATGCCCGTCTCTCTTGCAATATCTGCAATACTTCTTGTCTCTGGATTGCGACCGGCCCATGTAGCCGTTTTTACTTTTGCCTCTGTTTCCATTATTGAAGTTCTTCTCCTTTGTCCTGCCACAAACAGATAATCCCTCGGCTTGGGATGAACTCGAACCATCATGAGGCACCATTAATTTCATCTTCTCCTTGGAGTTCAAAGCTTCATAAACTTCATCAAGCGTGAGAGTATCACAACTGTATAATGTGGTGTCTCTAAAATTGGTATAAGAACTTGGCATTGAACAAAGTAACATTAAAGCAGTATCTTCCTCTTCATACTTAACTTCCATTGCAGCTAGATCAGATATGATCTCTTTAAATTCTGAAATATGATTCAAAACATTACCTTCCTCGGGTAACCTGTGCAGAAATAATTTTTGCTTCAGATGCATCTTGCTGGTGAGATCCTTGGTCATGCAAATCCCTTCTAGCTTTAACCATAGAGCGGCGGCAGTTTTCTCGCTCAAAACTTCCTGCAAAATATTATTATGCAAATGGAGTTGAATTTGTGACAAAGCCTTACAATCAATTCTTTTCTCCTCATCAGTCCAATCTTGAATTCGGTTCTTCCCAAAACTATCCAGTGCTACATTATAGTCGGCCTGCGCCAACAACGCCCGCATCTTGACTTGCCATAGGGTAAACCTTGTGTCACGGTCCAGCAGCGGAAAATCGTACTTCATGATAGCCATGAGTAGATAAATCTGTGTACACAAAATAGTACAAGCCCGTAGAAAAATCCTTGATGAATTTAATATGCGGAGCAAAAAACTGAAACAATAGCACCTGGTAGTAGCAGACCAACGGAGAATAGAAAAACTGAACTAGTAGTACTAGCCTCACGTAGAGTAGTACTAGTAGCAGATTGGATCAGATCAAAACTAGAGCTCACGTACTATAAGTAGTACTAGTTGCAGTGGCCGATCGATTGAAAAACCTCGTGAGTAGTAGCAGCAGCAACGTGATACACTTCACGCCAAGAAAAAAACTCTAGCGGCTGGCCTCCTCGGGATTTGATGCCAGCGAAACAGCCCACGGCTCGGCGGATCGTACGTTGACGAGAAAAATCGATCTGGCTGCTGCGGCAGGTACGGATGATGATAAGTCTGCCGCATGAACCAGCGTCACGCAAACTTGCTGTCGGTCTCGACTTCTTAGGGCGGCGCAGCGGAAACCGATCCGGCTTCGATGGATCACGTCGCGAGCAGTGCACAGACGGAACCTTAACTCTGGTCTCAAATCTCGTATTTATAACCTCAGCTCTGTATACCACTTGTTAGATAATAACGAGAAATAAACGAGACAAAGAGACACGGATTTTTACGTGAAAACCCTTGCAGAAGAAAACCACGGACGCACGAAGGCGCAATCACTATGATGGAGGAGTATTAGAAGCACGAGACGACAGGCCGTATGAGGTGCGACTACATGGGGTATTTAAGAGGGCAATACATGAGAGTCCTTGGAGGAAAAGTAGACGAGTTGTACTTGTACGCGTCGATGTCAACGCAAAGAGCCCACACCGGTTGTACTACGTCTAGTCCAACATATTATAATTTGGATCACAATGTAACAGGACCAAATTCCTGTTTTCTACTAGCGTCATCATCACAATACAATTAGCAAGACACCTGTATGCCATGACAATGACATACATCAAAGCTAGACTAGTACATCATCTCTTGGATCATCTCATGGATGCAGATTTCGGAGTTCTTCATCACGCACTCGGCCCTCAAGTGGTGGAACGATCCACTCTCACAGGAGAAGACCATTGACGCTGGCGTAGGGCATGCCACAGCTGTGTCGTCGCAGAAGCCGAGCAGCTCGTCCAACGTATTCGGATAGGAGTGTGTACATTACTTTGGGCTATATGGAACCATAGGAATGACATGGTTAACAGACAAACTCGTATGAATTTTTTGCACGTTATCTAAGGGCCGCTGCTTGGATCCGTATCTGGTCGTTACTCACTCCTGTGGAAGCCTGGGAGCCTTTGATTACTGGGTCTGTCCGATGGAAGATGGTAGCTCGGGATATCTACAACCAGTTTGGATGTTGGTCCAGTAATAGGATAGATATTTAGTCATCTCGTTCTATTTTCGCAGGTTGTGGCATATTATACTTTTTTTCTTTAGCTTTTAGCAAGCTTATTCTGGAACACAGTCTTTTCGGTCACTTTGCTTAATAAAGAAGCTGCATGCATCACTCTGATACAGAGGCCGGAGGTAATCCTCTTTTTAAAAACATAATTAATCAAACAAACAATGTTTATACATTTCGAGACTATGCACATACAGAGAAACTGGCAAAAACTGCTTAGTAGAAAATTATCATGTGCTGATGGACGAGAGTATATGCATACGGTTAACTCACAAAATGGAAAAGCAAAACACTATAGAAGCATCATGCTAGCTACATCGTCTTACATCTACCATGCATGATGGAGCATCAAAGTGCGCTGATCTAATCATCCATGCTTTATTAACTAGTCAAGATTTCAAGCTTAAGAACAGAGAAAGTCAACATATTACAAATGAATAATCAATTAATCTGCGGCACATGAATTGCTGCGTTGTTCATCACAATACAATCAACAATATCTTGCTTGTTCACGACTTACATCAAAGCTACACTAGCTAGCTAAGTATAGCATTGAGCTACACTATCTTCTATATATATCCTGCATCATCTACTGGCTGAAGAGTTCGCAGTCTTCCAAGGTACATTCGGCCCTCACGTGGTGGAATGATCCACTCTCAGAGGAGACAATCGTTGGCGCTGGCGTAGGGCATGCCACAGCCGTGTCGTCGCAGAAGCTGAGCAGCTCATCCAACGTGCACCGGAAGGCGTCGTCTTCATCCTCTGCAGCGCCAGTGCCTTCTTGGACTTTGCCGTCGAGGTTGCCGGGGAAGAACCCATGCGCCACCACAGCGTCGTGGAGCTCGGGAAAATCTTGAAGCATGTCGTCGGTGAAGAACCCGCCTGGATCCACGCTGCCGTCGTCCACTGCTCCGGGCGGCAACATCGTCTCGCCTTCGTCGGACATTAACCAACGCCCATACTCGTGAAGCATCCCGGGTTGTTGGACGATCGGCGGTTCCTGGCGGCGTGGGGTTTGGGGACGTGGAGCATCCGGGTGCTGGACGTCGGCGGCCTTCCTTTTCTTGGAACCAGGAGCATTGATTACCTCGTCGTATGTGGTCTCGCTCCTGTGACGAGACACGCAGACCTTGCAGAGCACCAGGTCGTCTTGCTTGTCATCGCTGTACTCGTTCATGCACCAGCCGATCCTGATCCTCTCTTTCTCTCCCGGCAACTTCTTGACGTAGCTGAGGTTTCGTCTATGGCCTACGAGTTTACCTTGGTTGTCTAGCACGGGGATCCCGCCCTTCTCCGAGTGCCAGTAGTAACCCTCGCCGGCGGCGGCCACGGCGCGCTGCCGCCTCCCGCCGCTGCGGCCGCATTTGGTCTTGTGACGACTGGCCGGGGTGAAGAAGTACCAGACGCCCCCTTTCCCGTCGCCCTTGTCCGTTCCTTGCGTGTGTTGATACATCTCGACGAGGTCGCCGGGGGCGGCGGAGTAGGCGTCGAACTCGTGGATGAGGCGTCTGGCGAAGAAGGCGTCCAGTCCGGCGGCGATCGGTGGGCGGAGGAACTTGGTGATCAGCTCGTGCTCGGCTGGGTCGAAGGCGTAGCCGGCGGGAGGATCCAGCTTGCCGTCGGCCATCGCAGAGCTAGCTACGCACGTACAGTACAAGATGGATCAAGTAGCTAGGTATATATGTACGTGTAACCCTGAACTCGCTAGCTGCTTGCCTTCTGGGTACGTAGCTTATATAGATGGATCGACAGCGAGCCCGCCCGGGATTCAGTTTCCTTGACCGGTCATAGCGTACGTGTCCTAAGCAATCCGTACATAAAATGGATTAGTACAGCAATCAGTACATAAAATGGATTCGCTGCACCGACGTTGCTCCATTGCAGCTCGCGTCGCTGCACCTTGCCGCTCGGTAATACTCCGTCGCAGCACCGACGGCCACGACGTTGCTCCATTGCTGCACCACGCCACCTGGTGATGCTCCATCGCAGCAGCACTGAAGGCCACGGACAGTGCTACGACGCCATACGACAGTCTCTGCGACATCCGACTGCTTCAACGACCGCGGCGATGTTACGAGGCATGTTGTGATGGCCGCGATGATAACGCGACCACATGCTTCGAGCGCCTATGGTGTACTTTGATGAACGTGGCGATGCTGCGACGGCATCCCAACTGCTTCGACAATGCTACAACGGGTGCGACACAGGCACGACAACATGCTTGAATACCAATGGACATGATTCAACAACATGCTTCGACGGACATGGTGATGCTACGAGGCGTGCTACATCGACCGCCGCGATGGCACAACGTCATCCGGGCTGCTTTGACGAAGCTGCGACAGCTGCAACGTTGACACGTCGACATGCTTCAAACACCCATGGTGTGCTTTGACTGCCACGACAATGCTTCAACGGCAGACTTCGACGGTCGCGGTGATGCTGCGGGACGTGCTTTGACGACCATGGCAATGGTGCGGCAACATGCTTCTAACGTCGGTGTTGTACTTTGATGGCAGTGATGATGTTGTGACGACATGGTTGGACAGCCACGACGTCCTGCTTTGACAACCACGATGATGTTGTGGCAACGTGATCCACAGGCGCGAAAGTGTTGCAATGATGGGCATGGCTACACCAACGATAATGCAACGATAAGTCGATTTGTACACTGTCCGATGCGAGGTTTCACAGTCGCTGGACTGTTTCGCACACGCTTCGCATGATCCCTCGACCCTTTCTCTCCCCGCTCGCAACTACTGGCAGCTGTTGCATCCAATAGACCTGACGGGCATTCGTCAGAGCTCAAGACAGCCCAGCGATGCTTCATTACAGCTCCACACCAGTGCGCCTTTGTCGGCGATGCACCATAGAGCTCCATCACGGCACCGCACGCCCCTGATGCTCCGTCGCTGCACCGACGTTGCTCCATTGCATCTCGCGTCGCTGCACCTTGCCACTCGGGAATACTCCGTCCCAGCACCGATGACCCCGACGTTACTCCATTGCTGCACCAGCCTACCACAGGTCACGAACTTTGGCTACCTTCGCGTGTGGGAGACAGAGCGCTCACTACTTTCCCATGTGGGAGATACTGCTCGCGCCACTCGGTCGTGTGGGATCGGACGGCTCCGGACGAGGTTGATAAGGACAAGAAATCATCCAACTTATTCAAAACGTTTTCCCTCACCGAATGCACACCTTTTACCCGCAACGGCCACTATGGGTTAGCCTGGTTGACACACTTTTGTTTGTTTGTGATTTTGCGGTGTTTTTGCTACTTTATTTGTTCTTTTTATCAACTTATGATTATTTTACTATATTATAAAAAATATGTCTGTTTTATTCCAGGTAATACTTTTTATTTGCACTTTTGACAGAAATATTTCGTATTAAAACGGTGCTTACTCATTTCAAAATATCTAATACATTTGAAATTGTTTGAATATTATATATAAAATGTTCTTCTACTTTTGAATAGGATTTACCTATTTTGAAAAATATTCACCTAGTTCGTAAAAAAATATTGTATTCAAAAAGAAATTTCTTGTATTTACAAAGAGTATTCACGTATTTCAAAAAATGTCCTTGTAATTATTAAAGTATTCTCACATTTCGAAATATATTCACATAATTTTGGAAAATATTCATTTATTACGTAAAACTGAAAATACAATTTATTTTTATCGATTGAAGAAAGTACTCGTCATATATTAACTAAAGTTCAATGTGTTAAACAATATTCATCATTTATTTAAAATATGTACATTGTGTGTTTCAGAAGGAATGTGTAAATTTATTTTCTAATTGAGTAAGTAAAATAAGTAAGATGAAAATCGCAGAAAATAAAAAAGAGAAAAATGTGGAAAAAGAACCACAACAAAGAGGGGAATAAACAAAGAGGCAAAGATAATAAAAATAAATTGAGAAAAAATGGAAGGCAAACAAAAACCCCACAAGAAACCAGTTGAACAAAATAAAAGATAATATCATGAACAAAAATCAGGGAGAAACACGAAGAAGAGAACCATGTGTTCAACGAACCTAAAAGTAACCAGCACATTGCAAGGGCTTAGCGGGCCATGGCCCTTCTTAGGTGTTCTGTAGGTGAACCCTAGCTAATGCTCGGTACGAGCGATATATATATCATTTGCCGCCCGAAAACACGTCTGGTAAAAGAGTTTCTCAAGAAGGTTGGACGATGTGTCACACCGCACCCTGAGATCTCCCAACTGTATATATATATATATTACTAGCAAATATGCCCGTGCGTTGCAACGGGAGAAAAAAAATCAGATTATATAGATAAGATAGAGATAAAAAAATCTGAATCAAATGCCAGGATGAGATAAGGATTTTCAATATGTCATTTCACAAACTATGTCTGAGTGATGTTATGATGAGAAGGGACTTTAAAAAGTCATTTCAAAAACTGAAAATGTGATGGTCTCATCATAACTTAATTTCCTAAGGTGCCACAACGAAAAATATTTTTTTGGTTGAGCAAACTACATTGTTGGACCGCTGCCTGAGCTAGACTGATGCATGATGTGTCTCACATTGACCTAGCGTAGCGATGTTTTTCAGAACCAGTAGAACTTTGGTACGAGAATAGTTTTGTACGGAGGTAAAACAGACATTTAGTCATTTCCATATAGTTTGCAAAAACTAACCATAGCAAGATGTGTCAATTTTTTTGGCTCAGCGCCGTAGAGAACACGAAAATCCTTTTTTACCCGATGCGCGAGGGACTAAATAAAATCATAAAACAACCTCTACAGATCCCCTAATAAAACCTCTACCTAAGCGATGGTTTGTTCTGTTCGTTGCTTAAGAACCCTTTTTAATTTTTGTGAACATTTTCTAAAATTTTGTGGACATTGTTTTCAAATTCTCGAATATGTGTTGAATACACGGTCATATTTTACAAATCAAGAATTTCTATTTTATTGTTTTTTAAATCATGCATTTTTAAATATGCGAACAGTTTTGTTTTTAAATCACGAACTTTTTATGATTTCTCAAATGTTTTTTGAATTCACAAACATTTTATGATGTATCTATATATTTTCTCAGTACTGGCAACTTTTTTAAATTTTGTTTTTTTGGCACTCCCAGAGTAATTTAAAGAAAGAAAAACAGAAAAATGAGAAAGGAAAACAGAAGAAAAACAGGGGCGTCACTACGGGCCGGCTCATTACCGTCTGGTATATATATATTGCAGAACCCGTGCAAACGGCTTTGGCCTTAGCAACTGCGCTGGCTTCCTGCATGTGTTATACAATTGTATTGGCGATCCTATACAAACCAAATTTGACGGCAATTTTTTTTAAACGAATCATTTTCTTTACTTACCGGTGGCATGGTGGGTAAATAGGGACAACTTCAGAGGCAATTTATATGACGGGCGATCAGAAACCCAATTCTCTTTATTATTAGGTAAAGATAAAGAGGTAAACATAGAGAGAAAAACAAAAAGTAAAAAATACATGTTTGACCCAAAATTCATATGAAAAGATAGTTATTGGCCAAACTTGGCCTAAAAACGTGGATCTGCCACTGGTTTATTAAGCTAGCAATGCCTACTGTGGCAGTCTGTCTACAAGGTAGAGTAATTTAAAAGTTATATACACCTGATATCAAGTAACCTATGCCGCTAGACTCGTATATAATATTTGATTCCTTCTTGAGTAAATGGGGGCCCCTTCACGATAGGAGGTGCCCCAACTATTCCTTCTAATATCTCGTGAGTATTCATCTCCACATACATCAAAGCTAGACTAGCAAGTAGACCATTGAGCTACACTAGCTTCTATATCCTGAAACATCTCCTGCCTGCAGATGTCGCGGTCTTCCATGGTAGGGCATGCGACAGCCGTGTCGTCGCAGAAGCTGAGCAGCTCATCCAACGTGCACCGGAAGGCGTCGTCTTCATCCTCTGCAGCGCCAGTGCCTTCTTGGACTTTGCCGTCGAGGTTGCCGCGCAAGAACCCCTGCGCCACCACAGCGTCGTGGAGCTCGGGAAAATCTTGAAGCATGTCGGCGGTGAAGAACCCGCCTGGATCCATGCTGCCGTCGTCCACTGCTCCGGGCGGCAACATCGTCTCGCCTTCGTCGGACATGAACCAGCGCCCATACTCGTGAAGCATCCCGGGTTGTTGGACGATCGGCGGTTCCTGGCGGCGTGGGGTTTGGGGACGTGGAGCATCCGGGTGCTGGACGTCGGCGGCCTTCCTTTTCTTGGAACCAGGAGCATTGATTACCTCGTCGTATGTGGTCTCGCTCCTGTGACGAGACACGCAGACCTTGCAGAGCACCAGGTCGTCTTGCTTGTCGTCGGCGTGGAGGCTGTACTCGGCCATGCACCAGCCGATCCTGATCTTCTCTTTCTCTCCCGGCACCCTCTTCTTGTAGCTGAGGTTTCGTCTATGGCCTACGAGGTTACCTTGGCTGTCTAGCACGGGGATCCCGCCCTTCTCCGAGTGCCAATAGTAACCCTCGCCGGCGGCGGCCACGGCGGGCTGCCGCCTCCCGCGGCCGCGGCCGCATTTGGTCTTGTGACGACTGGCCGGGGTGAAGAAGTACCACACGCCCCCTTTCCCGTCGCCCTTGTCCGTTCCTTTCGCGTGTTGATACATCTGGACGAGGTCGCCGGGGGCGGCGGAGTAGGCGTCGGCCTCGTGGATGAGGCTGCTGGCGAAGAAGCCGTTCGGTCCGGCGGCGATCCGTGGGCCAAGGTACTCCGTGATGAGCTGGTGTTCTGCTGGGTCGAAGGCGTAGCCGGCGGGAGGAAGGAGCTTGCCGTCGGCCATCGCAGAGCTAGCTCGGTACGCAGTAGCTAG
This sequence comes from Triticum timopheevii, assembly GCA_963921465.1. Lineage (NCBI taxonomy): Eukaryota > Viridiplantae > Streptophyta > Magnoliopsida > Poales > Poaceae > Triticum > Triticum timopheevii. The sequence continues at coordinate 623,466,358 of OY997270.1, read as the reverse complement.
GGCACGAGATGGATGGATCGTGCGTGTAACCCTGGCTTGATAGCTGCTTGCCTTGCCTAGCTGGGTACGTAGCTAGCTTAGGGCGTAGCTTATATGGATAGGAGTTGTATGTATGACCGGCCCTACGTACTATCGAGTACGACCCGAAGATGGAACGCAGCAATCCGAACGTAAAATGGAATGCATGTGCGCGTCTGTTAGATCGTGCGTGTAACCCTAGCTGGCCTGGCTAGCTAGCTGCTTGCCTTGCCTGGGTATGTAGCTACTCCCTCCTTTCGGAAAAGGAGGGACGTTGGAGGGTGAGGCTCTGAGCCCGCCGAGGACTCGGATAGGAGTTGTATTTTTTATTTATTTTTTGCGCGGGGGTAAAAGGATTGTATTACTTAAGAGCACACGAATTCATTCCTACACGGACTAAGGACATTAGCAGGTCAAGAGTGGAGCCAGACCATAGTACTGTTCTCCGTTTGACCCAAGTTTTCTAACACATGACTAACATTATTTTGCTCTCTAGAGATGTGAGTAACACAACACTCTCTTGTACCCATAAGACTCTTTACTTCTGAGACCACCATCGCATGCTGGGAACGATCCGGTCCTTTTGCCTTGATCATCTGCACGGTCTGCATACTGTCACACTCCAGGATAATCGGCAACTCCGTCCACTGCAAAGCTAGGCCGAGTCCCTCCATGCACCCGGCCAACTCAGCGCGCAATGGGTCCAGGCATGACAGAAGCGAACGGCATGCAGGGAAAATGATGGCGCCGTCGTGCCCGCGCAAGATCATGTCGGCACCGGCGCTTCCATCCTCGTGTGAGAATGACCCATCCACGTTGAGCTTCGCCCAACCTCGAATAGGAGTTGTATATATGACCGGCCGTACGTATGACCCAAAGAAAGAAGGATTAACCCATGTCTGATCATCACATGAGATGGGGCAGTCATCAATGATGAACATCTTTATGTTGATCATATCTACTATATGATTCACGTTCGACCTTTCGATCTTCAGTATTCCGAGACCACATCTGTACATGCTAGGCTCGTCTAGTTTAACCCAAGTATTCCGCGTGTGTAAATTTGGCTTACACCCGTTGTATGTGAACGTAGAGTCTATCACACCCGATCATCAGGTGGTGTCTCAACACGACAAACTGTAGCAATGGTGCATACTCAGCGAGAACACTTTTACCTTGAAATTTAGTGAAGGGATCATCTTATAATGCTACCGCCGTACTAAGAAAAATAAGATGCATAAGGGATAAACATCACATGCAATCAAAAATATGTGACATGATATGGCCATCATCATCTTGTGCTTTTGATCTCCATCTCCAAAGCATCGTCATGATCTCCATCGTCACCGGCTCGACACCTTGATCTCCATTGTTGCATCGTGGTCATCTTGCCAACTATTGCTTCTACGACTACTGCTAACTCATAGCGATAAAGTAAAGCAATTACATGGTGTTTGCATTTCATACAATAAAGAGACAACCATAAGGCTCTTGCCGGTTGCCAATAGATTACAAAACGTGATCATCTCATACAATAACATATATCACATCACGTCTTGACCATATTACATCACAACATTCCCTGCAAAAACAAGTTAGACGTCCTCTACTTTGTTGTTGCAAGTTTTACGTGGCTGCTATGGGCTTCTAGCAAGAAGCGTTCTTACCTACGGCAGAAAACCACAACGGTGATTTATCAAGTTTGCTGACCTTCAACAAGGACCGACCGCAGTCAAATTCGATTCAACTAAAGCAGGAGAAACAGACACCTGCCAGCCACCTTTATGCAAAACTAGTTGCATGTCTGTCAGTGGAACCGCTAGATCTCTTGTTCCTTTTCCTCCCAGATTTTTTCTTTATGATTTCATAATTTTCCTTGTTTTCGGCGGGGTTTTTTGTCTGGTTTCTTCTATTTTTTTCATTCATTTTTTCTTGATTTTATTTTTTTTAGTTTTGCGTTTTCTTTTTCCTCCTTTTCTTGTTTTCCTTTTTTTACATTTTTTCGTACCTTATTTTTCTTTTCATTTATTTTCCTTTTTCATTTAGAAAATAAACATTACACATGACTTTTTTATAACATAATTTACATATGTTGAACTCATGATGAATGCTTTATAACACAAAATAAATATTTCTTTTACATATGATGGCTATTTTCTTAAATGCAGATAATATTTTCAAGTGTATTTTCTGTTTTACTTCATATATGATTTTTTTCAAAATTATGTGGATATCTTTTTTAAATCATGGTCACTTTAATAATTATATGAACATTTCCTAAATATATGAACACTATTTGTAAATTCATTAAATTTCTTTTCTAAATAAATTATTTTTTAGAAAATAATATTTTCTAAATAGTTTAATAGTTTTTAATAGTACAAAAACATTTTATTTAGAATAGTCAAATGCTTTTTCAGTTGTATTAGATATTCTCAAATGAGTTAGCAATTTTCTATTACGACAAACTATTTTGTCAAATGTGCAAAAATAAAAATTGAACAAAATTATTTAGAAATATTTTACATATATTATGATAAAATAAAAATAAGAGGAGAAAAAGGAAAACAACCAAGTAAAAATATATAAAAAGAACAAAAAAGGGCAAAAACACCATAAAGTCACAACAAAATTTGCCAGGATAACCCACTGTGGAGATCTCCCCGCTGTGTGGGTGTTGTGGGTGAAAGGTGAGCGTTCGGTGAGGGACATGAGGCATGGTAGCAGAGGGATGGGCGTAGCTAGGAAAGGTAGTGACTGTGTTGCATGCCATACGTGATGGATGGCACCGTCCAGGTCGAGAACCCTCTAACTAAGATTATTAACTCTAGAAAAAATCTAATCAAGATTATTTGCAACATGGACATATATGCACGGGCAATCAGATGGAAGGAAAATGTGGCACATTAGCCAACGTAGATCCGACTTATTTTTCACGGGCTAGCGGAGTCAGAACCGGCTTGGAAAGGCCTTCATGAAGTAGCCATACTATTTTAATGAAATAACTAATTGATATTGCTTCTTTTTTTGATGCATTTTAAATGGTATAACTAATTAATATCAAGCATGTTTTCCATCCCGGATGTTGCACATGTGCATGTCTTGTACATCTAGCAGTGGGCTCATGAAATTGTGTTGCTGCTAGATTTCTTTGAACTGAAGGGTTCGTGTCGAACATGAACATGCACATCAAGAGGTTTCCTTGACAAGGCTATCAAATCGGTTTTGGAACTTGTGGCAAATTAAGGAGGTCAGGAGCCGGTTATAAGATACCTCCCCGAAGATGGCGGTCGTACGGTGATTTCATTAGTAAGGGGTTGCTTGCCGGCTGGGCAAGTCGGCTAGCAGTGATGCTAAATCTCACTAGTCAGCCTACGTTAGCTAGATCCTGGATCAATTGCAGAGGCACAACGACCTCATTGGGAGTATTTCTTGTTAGGCTTGATTTACTCCACATAAACGCATTGTTTAGTGTTTTCATATTTTATTTTGTAGACGGCACCTTCTCGTCCAGTTTTGAACTTAGCTTTGAAATCAATCCTGAATGAAGCAAACTTTATTATCTGGTATAAAAAATTAAGAATTCTTCTCAGGAACAATAAAAGAACATGTTCTAGAGGATCCACTTCCAGAGGAACATACAAAATAAATGCGCTACAGTTGGGCGATTGATATATATCATTTGTACTGAGCGTTAGCTAGCGCTCGCGAGTAGAACACCTTAGAAGGGTCATGACCTGTAAGCGCACACGATGGGGTGGTTTCCTTTCCAGTTAATGCAACATGTGTCTCTTTTCTTGGTTTTACCCCTTTTTTTTGCTGCTGGTTTTATCTTTTCTTGTTTTGTGAGGTTTTTCTGTCTTATTTCTTTTGTTTTCTATTTCATTTTTTACTTGATTTATTTCTCTTATTTTCTCCTTTTTCCTATTTCCCCTATTTCTTGTTTTTTTCACTTATTCTCTTTCTCTGTTTTTCTTTTGATTTTACTTTATTTTCTTTTCTGATTTAGAAATCAACACTACACATGAAATTTTAAATTGCAAGATATTTAATATATGATGACCATTTTTAACACACAATTTACTTTTTTTATAAATTAAATATATTTTATTAACTATGAGATAAAAAAATTAGGCATATTTTTATTTTATGTGATACATGATTTTTATTTTCTTAATACAAGAATATATTTTTAAAATTAAATGAATATTTTTCTAAATAGGTCATGAATCATTTTTGAATGTAAATGAACATTTTATTCAGAATAGTCCAACACTTTTTAAATTTTTTTACATACTATATTGAAATGAGTGAGCACTTTTTTTTACCAGAGGTACTTTTTTTCAAATGAGCCAAATGAAACTGTGATCCAGAATAGTTTAGATTTTCTTATATAAAAAAACACGAGAGGATAAAAATAAAACAATCAAGTAAAAATGAATAAAAAGAACAAAAAAGCAGGAAAAACACTGCAAAATCAGAAGAAAAAAATTGCGTGAACTAGCATGACCCACAGTGGAGGCATTGCGGGTGAATGGTGAGCATTCGGCAAGGGTCAAGAGAGATGATAGCGAAGATATGGGTGTACGTAGGAAATGTAGTGGCCGTATCGCTTGCTATAGCAAAGTCCTATTCTACTCGCGAGCTCAAATGAGCTCCAGATGAACTGTATATTTGAAAAGAAATATAAGAACATATTCAAAAAAATTGAAATTGTTTTGTGGGAAACATTGGCAAAATTTCTAGATGCCTGCAAATTTTCGTCATGATAGAACATTGTGGAAGTCCTGGCGAAAATAACAAAATTCGCACTACAAAATGCTTTTTGAAATATCACTTTTGGAGCATTGATTTTTTTTTCGTGACTTCCACAAATGTTCTTTCATGATGAAATTTTACAAGCATCAAGAATTTGTTAATTTTTTCAATTTTTTTAAGAATTTACTGTTCATCTAAGCTTTGAGCTCGGGCTGAGAACCATTACGTCCTTGCTATAGGTGACACATAGCACCATCCATACCAAGAACTATCTAATTAAGGTTATTAACTATAGAAAAGTTCTAATCAAGATAATTTTCAACATGGACATATATTCATTGGCAATCAGATATAAATCAGGACCATAGAAATTGAAACACTACTCATCCCTCATGACACATGTGTTGAGATTCGTATTGACACATGTCACGCGCTCGCTGTAGTCTCACGTTTGCCTGCGTGCGACCCGGCCGTACCAATTTTTTTTTCGAACAAGAGGTGCGGCAAGAGGCAGCGTCAACAATGTACAATTCAGACTCGATTTATGAACTCAGTACAACCGTAGACTATCAATTACTGTTTTCCCTACTTTACATACTTTTTAGCTCCCACGCAGTGCATGTGAGTATCACGATGTGATTTTTAAACTATGCTAACAAGAAGTCAAAAAAAACTGGTATTTAATAATTCTTGGAAGGTGCAATCCATGCGGGTGTAGAAACAAATTGTGTTCCTAGCCAGAGAAGACCTTTGCTCCCACGAACAAATGAAGTGGATGGTTAGTGGGAGAAGTGAACAGGTTGTGGATGCAAATGTGATGCAACGCTAGGCATATATAGGAGCATGTGTTGAGTAAAGGGTTGCAAGGTGGAGTCGACGACAACGCAATGCAAAGCCGGATAGGGAAAGAAGCAAGTGATGAGTTATGAGATGTGAGGCAATTTCTGACACTATATGCGAGAATACAAACATATTTTACCGGGGTTAGGGATTGTATTTTGTGTTTTTTCAAGTAAGAAAAATGTTGGTATTGTTTAAATGATGTCATAGCATGGATATTAAAAATTCAAATGGTTCATAAACCAGACATCTTAGTCAAAAGGTTTAAGGATTTACCGAATTAGAAGGTAAGGATTAAATGCATAAATAATGTACAAGAGAGAATGGTGGAGGGAAAAAGATCTTTTACTTACTCTCTCAAGAAAAATACTACTTCTCTCTTCCATCCATATCAGAAGGGCATGAATAACTCTGAAAGCATCTTATAGACTAGTGATCCCCCTTACAAACGCAAACACCAAACATAAACTCACACTAGTCTGACGCCGCTGCTTACATGTGGTACCAGACATCATTTTTTCTATGACGGTGACGGTCACTAACAATTACGATGATGCATTTGACCGATCAACGATTCTGACATATGGACCCAAATGAAATGCTGACATGGCTACTGCCAAGTGGGTCCAAACTTGGGTGATGTGTCTTCTTACATGTCGGTACAATGCCATACACCGGTGACGGCATGCAAAACTCTCACAATTTGGAGATGCAACCAATTTGTTACATATTGCAATTGGCGGGCATATTTGAAAAAATCATCATTTTAACAATTTTTATATGAACTAGTGCGAAATTTCAATTTCAATGCCAATTCTGCTATTGCAACCATGATTAAATGGCAGACAATTATCACACAGACTTTCCGAAACATCTATACCACTATAAAAAGACACAAAAGGGCATATCCAATTAATCTCGGCCATCAAATCATGTCAATCCAATGACCTAGACTGCTTCAATGTCGAACACTCAACACGTTTAGCGTGCAGTTAATTTCATGTCAAATATAGTGCTAATCACAAAAGAACAGACAAACAATATACTACTTAATATGCGCATGCATTTAATTCTAAATATACTAAACCTAGCTAGGTTTGATTTATCTGGTTTTTTGACTTTTTCTATCTGTCAAAAACCAGCCAATGGAAGGCCGCCACGCTAATTATTGGGGTATCTGGCGGGGTACGTTTCGAGTGGTCTAGCGATTTTTGTGGTGATTGGCGACATTCTCTTTGTCCTGCCGTCATGTTGTGCATGTGCAGGTTGACCAGTTCTATTGCCGTGTGCGAATTTTTTCTTTTTGAAAAGGAGGATGACCCCCGACCTATGCATTTGAGCGATGCATACGGCCATTTTATTGATTATTCTCGAGGACCTTACAAAGTATAACAACAATATGCCTGAATTCGCCATCTTGGCAGCATCTGCCACTACTCCTATCCAAATGATGAAGGGGTGCAAGCTGGGCCACACACCCATACCTCTCACCTAAGCCTAACATCTAAAGCCGGAGGCCCTGACCGAGCCATCTGCCGGGTCCGGGGCTCAAATCGGTCTGACGCACTCACATGTGTCGTCGCCGCCATCTTCTCCATCTTCAGAGCAGACTGGGGTGACAACCTTGGCAGGTCCTCCACAATTGACGCCACCACGACGCCAAACGACGACCTCCACCTACGCGAGCCTTGGCAGGTCCTCCGCCATTGACGCCACCACGACGCCAGCCGACGACCTCTACCTACGCAAGTCCATCTCGAAGCAAAGGTCGTAAATCCATGCTAGGAAAGAGCCGCACCACTGCCGCCGCCCACCACCCACAAGCGCCACCCAACCCCAAGGTTTCCAAAGCGGCGCCTTCAAGAAGGGAACGGCGCCGTGAACGCAGCCGCCGCCCAATAGATTTCGGGCTTTCGCCCGGGAGACCTAGGGGAAGGTGAAGTGAGGAGATCAGTCCATACCGACGCCTTCAAGGAGGAAAACTGCGCCCTCAGGCGTCGCTGTCGGCGCGGCCGGTCATGGTCGGCTAGGGATTTCGCCCGAACTAGATCTCCGCCACCAGCAGCACCTCCGGTACAGGACCGGCGACCGAGAGGAAGCGCGGCCCGACCAGACTGGCCCGCACACCGAACAAGGGAGGAAGGGAGGCCCCAGTTAATTTCATGCCAAATATAGTGCTAATCACAAAAAACACGCAAATAATATCCTACTTAATATCCACATGCATTTAGTTCTAAATATACTAAACCTAGCTAGGTTTGATTTATCTGGTTTTTTCGACTTTTTTTATCAGTCAAAAACCAGCCAATGGGAGGCCGCCACGCTAATTATTGAGGCATCTGGTGGGGTACGTTTCGGGTGGTCAAGCGATTTTTGTGGTGATGGGTGACATTCTCTTTGTCCTGCCGTCATGTTGTGCATGTGCAGGTTGACCAGTTTTTGCCGTGTGGGAATTGGATGGACGTTTCCGGAGATTTCCTGCTATGCATGCGTTTGCCATGGGCCTCCTTGTGTTGTCCAATTCTACCGTTGCCACGTTGATGTTTGGGTTCTTGTGCTCACGGAAGATGGGCACGTACGCATGTTCCAGAAACTACGGCGGCGTCGTTGTTCCCGCATTTTCTGGAGGCGCCGGTGATGCGCAGTGTATTCTCCAATAAAACCTTCCCTCCGCATGCATCTCCTGATCGGACGAGACTTTCCTGCTCCCCTCCCGTGTGCCCATCCGTGCTCCCGCATACGTGGCTTGATTTGATTGGAATAAAATAAGACCCGGCCCCACCCCTTAAAATCAGGGGGGGAGATGATTAGATGAGAAAAAAAAAGACAGCCGTTGGATGAGGTGGGAGCACGGATGGGAGAACGAAAAGGGAGCAGGCAAGCTGGATCCCTCCTGATCCAGGCTGCGAGCCTGCGATCGCGCCCGTCCTCCCCGCAAAAGAATCGATGCCTGCCACCGCAATCGGCCATCAGGACGCTGGCAGCTACATCCTCGCCGCCCTCTACCGCTCGCGCCACGGGCGTCGATCCAGCTAGGGCGCAGTCGCGGCTGATGTCGCCATCATCGACTGGCGGGACCATCCCCGAGCGCCTCCTATCGAAGGATCCGGTGTCCCTGTCTGGTGTCGGGGGGGCCGCCATGGCGGCCTCGAGTGCTTGGTGCCGGTGGTGTCGTCGAGCCAAGTGTGTCGGAGCGCGGCAACGATGGCGCGGTGGTGCTCGGCGGAGTTGAGGGCGAGCTAGCGCGCGAGCAGCTCCTCGAGGCCCCGTGATCATCTCGGCCATGCTCTCCCGGAACCGGAAGTCCTCCTTCGAGTCCCTCACCTCCTTCACCACCACGAGGCTCTCCTGCAGCCAGCGCCGCTGCCTCGCGGATCGCCTCTACCGCATGGTGGTCACCACCGGGGCCTTCTCGTCCGCTGGCCTTCTCCCCTTCAGCCCGCCGCTCGGCTTCACGTGTGGTCCGCCGTCGCTACCGCACCCTGGCCATCGGTTGCTGCCTGAGGTCCTCCTCCCCGTCGACCTTCTTTGCGGCACCTGGCACTTGGGGATCAGTTCTGTGGTGCTCGCTCAGGAGCCCGACGGTTGCATCGTACAACACTGCAGCGAGAGGGTGTCACACTTCTTACTCTAGCTAGATCTCCTTTCTCTGATTGTGTTGCACTTGCTGTACAGTAGGGAGCGTGGCTGGGGGAGAATGTGGAGTGAGTTGCTGTGCCATGCCTGCACGTGCACTTTTAGTGCGGAAGTTTGCCGCAGGTAGCAGTCGACACAAGCAGCAGTGAAGAAGCGCAAGCGGCGTCGCGGCCCACCAAGACAGAGGCATGCCGAACACTGTCGAGCACAAGATGAACATGTACAGCTGTGAATTATTTTGCTACATTGACCATTGTTTTGTTGCGGCTATAAATTGGAGTTCAGACGATATCTTTCTCTTCTTCATGTTTCTTTTTTTACGTTGCTACTTCTATGTCTCCACCTAGAGTACAAGCACAATACACATTTGCAGAGTAGAACTTCTGCTTTCATCTCAAATTTTAGCTGTTTATCACCATAAATCATTGATAGAGCACCCTTTTGCACTAGAAAACACGGCAATCTCTTGCAAAATTGATGAACCGTATACATGAAAATACTATTCCTTATTTCTAGGGTCACTACCTGCACCGGATGTGTTGCTCACTCTTCTGCTACCGTCATAATAGTTGAATAATCCCCAGATAACCTTCATGGGATGTTAGTTTTGCTTATTTCAGTCCAAAGTATTGGTGAAAACTGTCATATGTGGTCCAGAGGTATAACTGTATATTTCCTATTTGGTACTCCCCCCGTTCCTAAAATGTAGAGTCTTTTTAGAGATTTCAATATGGACTACTAGATTTTAGAGTGTAGATTCACTCATGTAGTCCATACTGAAATATCTAAAAAGAAATATTTAGGAACGGAGGGAGGAGTATAGCATGTTGGCATAGCCAGCCAAATGATCATCAAATACAAGTTGTTTAAGGTCACAACAGTTATTTGGGGTCATTAAAGAGGTAGTAGTAGATCTGCCATCGTGGAATTTTGTAGTAAAATGCTTTTTAATGAGAAATGTAGCTATAATAGAATTGTTATCCAATGTATTGATTTTTCCACATTCTGGATTACAATGTCGAATTATAAGCTAGCTAGAGTTATGACACATTGAGGAGCCTACTCTGGGGTGTAGAAGTCTAAAAGACCTAAAAGATGGGTCTCTCTTGGTATTCTTCTGAAAGTAATTCCAACATGAGATTTTTTTTAATTGTCTTGCAAACTAAAAGAAGCTGATATTTTCTAGCAGTATTTTGAAGAAGTGGTGTGAACTGTGAAGTCTAAAGCAAACATGAATGTAGTTGTTAAGTAGGGTTGGTACCTTGAAAATCTTTGAAGGAGATTAGGAGAGTCTGAATCATGGGTGATGTAGTAGGTTTCCCTAGCAGGAGTTACCTGGTATCTTGAACAGAAGAATGAACCAGAGGTACACGTTAAGAGTTGTTTCACTTCAGCTTTTCTATAATTGTATAGTTGATAGTTTTCTTTAGGCTACATGGCATTTTTTTTGTGCTTCTAAGGCATCAAAAGACTGAGATCTAATTATAGGAACCGGCAATGCTGTGCACCACTTTGTCTCCTGGAACAGCCCATTTTCTACCACCATTGCCAATATGGCTGATGCGCATACTCACCGCTGCTTCCCCGTTCCTCGCAGGCCATCGGAAAAATCACGTGTCTTCCTGATCCTTTGCTCGCAGGCCATTTAGCACTTCATCATCGACACCAGCCCTACAGGGAGCTCCACAAGAATGAAGTACACTAGAAGTGAATGTACCGTGTTTAATTTTATTAAAAATGTATCAACATGTGCTTAGTATTCCCTAATATGTACTCCCTCCGTTCCAAATTACTCGTAGTGAACTAAAACAACGACGAGTAATTTGAAACTGAGGGAGTATCACACATAGTGAAGATAAATGTCTCCTTTTCGGTTTGCTTCTAATTAAGTATGACTTCTTCTATTGTGATTACAACCTTCTTCACGTTTTCAAAAAACAACCTTATTCACGTAGTTAATTATTTCACTTTAAAATGAAATTCACTATATACAACAAATGCATCATGTGTAAACACAACGTATTGATAGGGCGCGTAGATATAATTCTATGTAAACTAATATCTTGTCACAAAATAATAAACAATTATTTCAATATAAAAAAATACAAATGTGCCTTATCGACAGCCCCGGCATGCCGCCGCGTGGGGAAGGCTAGTATACTTCCAAATTAACATGCATCGCACGTACACATTGACTAGTTATAATAATAAACCATGAGAATGAGGCACACAATAAATTAGGCACATGGCCCAGTTTCATGACCATCAAACAATGCACTAGTATGATGGGGTTTGTTTGCTCAGCTGTAGACATGGGATTCTGGCAGCGCAATCGTGGCGATGTACTTAAGCATTCCATCAAGATCATCAAGCCTCTTTCCATTGCTAAAGTTTCTCTTCCTTGACAATCTTGACGACTTCAATTTTTTCCTGCTGGTCTACAGGGAAGTGTTGAAGAAAATAGTGGCGGAGATTTAAAAAAAATTAAAACAAATCGAGCGCTTGTATTTTTGAAAATTCTTCAGTTCGTATCAATTGCTATTGGCAACAATTCCACTTTCCCTGCTCTCTTCTGTTATGGTAGCAAAGATAGGGTGCTGATGCGAAGCTAGAGCATAGATGCCCTGTACGTTTTGAGGGGAAATGAGTACTTGGATTTGGATAGATGAAACAATCAAGCACCTTTTCAATCATGAACAGAGAAACTGCAACACTAACCATTACTGATCAAAAAAAAAAAGAAACACTAAACATTACGTACGTAATCCAAAACGAATATATGGAGAGAAAAATGGAGAAATTAATCAATTAGGTTGCCGCACACGGATTAATTGCTTGTTCATCATCACAATACAATTAGCAAGACACCATGTATTTGTGTGCCATGACAATGACATACATCAAAGCTAAGCAAGACTAGTACATCATCTCTTGGATCATCTCCTGGATGCAGGTTTCGGAGTTCTTCATCACGCACTCGGCCCTCACGTGGGCTTTATTTTTCATCATCAAAGAGGGCTGATCTCATCATCCATGCATGCTCTATTAACTAGTAAAGATTTCTTTGCCTAAAAAAAAGTAAAGATTTCTTCAAGCTTAAGAAGATCGAAAGTCAACATATAAAAAAATAATAATCAGTTAATCTGTACATGAATTGCTGCATTGTTCATCACAGTACAATTAACAACGTCTTGCTTCTTGAACACCACATACATCAAAGCTAGACTAGCAAGTAGACCATTGAGCTACACTAGCTTCTATATCCTGAAACATCTCCTGGCTGCAGATGTCGCGGTCTTCCATGGTAGGGCATGCCACAGCCGTGTCGTCGCAGAAGCTGAGCAGCTCATCCAACGTGCACTCGAAGGCGTCGTCTTCATCCTCTGCAGCGCCAGTGCCTTCTTGGACTTTGCCGTCGAGGTTGCCGGGGAAGAACCCATGCGCCACCACAGCGTCGTGGAGCTCGGGAAATCTTGAAGCATGTCGTCGGTGAAGAACCCGCCTGGATCCACGCTGCCGTCGTCCACTGCTCCGGGCGGCAACATCGTCTCGCCTTCGTCGGACATTAACCAGCGCCCATACTCGTGAAGCATCCCGGGTTGTTGGACGATCGGCGGTTCCTGGCGGCGTGGGGTTTGGGGACGTGGAGCATCCGGGTGCTGGACGTCGGCGGCCTTCCTTTTCTTGGAACCAGGAGCATTGATTACCTCGTCGTATGTGGTCTCGCTCCTGTGACGAGACATGCAGACCTTGCAGAGCACCAGGTCGTCTTGCTTGTCATCGCTGTACTCGTTCATGCACCAGCCGATCCTGATTCTCTCTTTCTCTCCCGGCAACTTCTTGACGTAGCTGAGGTTTCGTCTATGGCCTACGAGTTTACCTTGGTTGTCTAGCACGGGGATCCCGCCCTTCTCCGAGTGCCAGTAGTAACCCTCGCCGGCGGCGGCCACGGCGCGCTGCCGCCTCCCGCCGCTGCGGCCGCATTTGGTCTTGTGACGACTGGCCGGGGTGAAGAAGTACCAGACGCCCCCTTTCCCGTCGCCCTTGTCTGTTCCTTGCGCGTGTTGATACATCTCGACGAGGTCGCCGGGGGCGGCGGAGTAGGCGTCGAACTCGTGGATGAGGCGTCTGGCGAAGAAGGCGTCCGGTCCGGCGGCGATCCGTGGGCGGAGGAACTTGGTGATCAGCTCGTGCTCGGCTGGGTCGAAGGCGTAGCCGGCGGGAGGATCCAGCTTGCCGTCGGCCATCGCAGAGCTAGCTACGCACGTACACTACGATCGAGATGGATCAAGTAGCTAGGTATGTACGTGTAACCCTGAACTCGCTAGCTGCTTGCCTTCTGGGTACGTAGCTTATATAGATGGATCGACAGCGAGCCCGCCCGGGATTCAGTTTCCTTGACCGGTCATACGTACGTGTCCTAAGCAATCCGTACATAAAATGGATTAGTACAGCAATCCGTACATAAAATGGATTAGTGCAGCACGCCCCATGATGCTCCGTCGCTGCACCGACGTTGCTCCATTGCAGCTCGCGTCGCTGCACCTTGCCGCTCGGTAATACAGGTAATACTCCGTCGCATCACCGACGACCGCGATGTTGCTCCATTGGTGCACCACGCCACCCGGTGATGCTCCATCGCAGCAGCACTGAAGGCCACGGACAGTGCTACGACGCCATACGACAGTCTCTGCGACATCCGACTGCTTCAACGACCGTGGCGATGTTACGAGGCATGTTGTGATGGCCGCGATTATAATGCGACCACATGCTTCTAACGTCTATGGTGTACTTTGACGAACATGGCGATGCTGCGACGGCATCCCAACTGGTTCGACAATGCTACAACGGGCGCGACACAGGCACGACAACATGCTCGAACACCAATGGACATGATTCAACAGCATGCTTTGACGGACATGGTGATGCTACGAGGCATGCTACATCGACCGCCGCGATGGCGCAACGTCATCCGGGCTGCTTTGATGAAGCTGCGACGGCCGCGGCGTTGACACGTCGACATGCTTCAAACACCCATGGTGTGCTTTGACTGCCACGACAATGCTTCAACGGCAGACTTCGACGGTCGCAGTGATGCTATGTTACGTGCTTCGACGACCATGGCAATGGAGCGGCAACATGCTTCTAATGTCGGTGTTGTAGTTCGATGGCAGCGATGATGTTGTGACGACATGGTTGGACAGCCACGACGTCCTACTTCGACAACCACGATGATGTTGCGGCAACGTGTTCCACGGTCGAGGAAGTGTTGCAATGATGGGCATGGCTGCACCAACGATAATGCAACGATCGCAGCGGTGCGGCAATGGCGACCCGGCTGCTTCGATGATGCTATGATGGCATGCTTCGAAGAAGGTGGTGGCGTCAATGGTGCTACTCTAAACATTAGCAACCTTCACTCGACCACAATCAGCATCGAGAAAGATGGTATTCTAGTATTTGTACCATCACGTGTAGTTACCTAGCAAAATCACTGCATGTGGAGTACGTTAAAAAAGATCATTTAAATAGGCAGTCGTCCGAACGCTACCACAGGTCACGAACTTTGGATACCTTCATGTGTGGACTACGGAGCATTCGCTACCTTCCCGTGTGGGAGATAGTGCTCGCGCCACACGATCATGTGGGATCGGACGGCTCCGGACGTGGTTGATAAAGACAAGAAATCATCCGATTTATTTAAAACATTTTCCCTCACCGAATGCTCACCTTTTACTCACAAGGGCCACTGTCGGTTAGCCTGGTTTGACGCATTTTTGTTTGTTTGTGATTTTGCAGTGTTTTTGCTGCTTTATATGTTCTTTTATATATTTTTACTGGCCTTTCTTATTTCATCAACTTATGATTATTTTATTATATTATAAAAAATATGTCTGTTTTATTCCAGGTAATCCTTTTTATTTGCACTATTGACAGAAATAGTTCGTATTAAAAAGGTCCTTACTCATTTCAAAATATATAATACATCTTAAAATTGTTTATATATTCTAAATAAAATATTATTTTACTTTTCAATAGGATTTACCTATTTAGAAAAATACTCATTTAGATCGTAAAAAAAAATCTTGTATTCAAAACGAAATTACATGTATTCGCAAAGAGTGTTCACATATTTCTAAAAATGTCCACGTAATTATTAAAGTATCCTCACATTTCAAAATATATTCACATAAGTTTGGAAAATAATCATTTACAACATAAAACAGAAAATACACTTGAAATTTTTTATTGAGTATTTAAAAAAATACTGATCATATATTAAATAAAGTTCACTGTGTTAAAAAATATACAGCATTTATTTAAAATATATACGTTGTGTTTTTAAAATAGTTCATGTGTACTGTTATCTTCAAATTGCATGAGTAAAATAAGTAAGAAGAAAATCACAGAAAATAAAGAAAGAGAAAAATGTGGGAAAAGAACAACAAATAATAGGGAAATGAAAAAAGAGGCAAAGATAATTAAAAGAATTCAAGAAAAAAATTGATGAAAAAAACCCACAAGAAAAAAAGATAATATCATGAACAAAAATCAGGCAGAAACACAAAGGAGAGAACCATGTGTTCAACGAACCTAAAAGTAACCAGCACATCGCATGTGCGTATCGGGCCATGGCCCGGGTGTTGTGCAGGCGAGCTCTAACTAAGAGCATCTCCACCCGCCCCCCAAGACACCTTTTTAGGCTCGGCTTTAGGCTCGGGACCACCTTTTTGCCGAAAAACGGCCCAGCAACGCTCCCCCCCCCCCCCCCCCCCCCGGACATCAAAATAGCGCCGGCAAACCTAGGAAAAACGCAGCACGTTGGGGGCTTTTGGGGGCACCGGCAGAAGTTTCTGCGAATCGTGTCTCACCACATGTCTTTTTTATTGGCCCATTTAATCATGTTCCTCACAAATTTTTGATTGGGGTGGGGTGTGGCTGAGAAGATGCCCTCTCATGCACCCATATATCGGCCGGATGAAGCATTTGGACCCCCAGGACACCAACTTTTTTGGTTCGGTGGTGTTCTTGGGTGCTCCAACCTAGGGTGAAGAATAACCTATTTATATCCCAGGGTGAAGAATAACCTATTCTTCACCCGGTCGATCGAGCCAGGCACGGTGCGGGTCAAGTTTCAAAACTCCTTTACCCTCGTAAAAAAAATTGTGATCGATGTAATATTACGTGATGGTGGGAACGGTTGACTGGTCGTGGGTAGGAGCCAGCCCACTCGCCGGTGCCTTCGCTAACTACATGTTGTGCGGTTTCAACTTTGGACAACGAGCAGCACGCGGTGAGCGGTGGGGTTCGGCGGCGTGGTCCTCGGCAGAGATTTTGGTCGCCCCCTTCCTCCTCTCCCCCGTACACTCGACAATACAGAGGCGACAGTGGCAGCAGCGGCCGCGGTGGAGCAGGAGGAGAGTACGGCGATTTTTGCTGCTGTGGCGGAGTCGGCCACTCCAAATCCAGACCGCTATTCCGTCGGATAAGCCGTCAGCAACAAGAAGACGGCGGTGATTGCCCTCCTCCGTAAGGTCTGCTCTCTCTAAGGTACATAAGCTACGTACCCAGAAGGTACATATTTGTTTTTCTCATTGGTCTGGTTCCCCCCGTGATTTCTTCCTTCTACAAGATTGATGCTTACAAATTGGACTGTAAAATTTCCTCCGCAGTCTCTTTCTTCAGGCCCTATGCTTTCTAAGCTCTGAAATTGATAGAAATTTGATTAGCTTGGGTACATTATTTGCACAACGGGATGCTGCTAACGAGCTGCCGACGAGGGAGATTAAGAAGAGGTTGGACGGCAATGAGCTTTTGATCAAAGAAGAAGAAGAGAGTAGCACAGAGCTCCTTAGAGAGGAGGAACAACAGAAGGTTATCTTCTTTGATCCAGCCGAAGGTAATAGCTCTGTCTATTTTCTGTTTTAGATTAACTGTTCCCTCATTTTTTTTGAGCTCCACTGTTTTTGGATGAACTGGACTAGCCCCTCTTTAATCAATTAATTTTTTAAGGAAAGAAGATAAAACGGAATTTAAACGAAGGGTGCTTAATTAGCTGTCTCCCTTTCCTGATGGAGGCTGCATTATTTTATCGATGAGATTATTGACACTAAGAAAGTTTGTTTTAACATTTCAAGTTTGAGGATATTCCCCGCTTCACTCTTTTGGAAAGAATGAAAGCATGGAAGATATTTATCCATGTAGAGCTAATGCGAGTAGAATTTAGTGATTACCATTTAGTTCCCTTTCAGAGCCAGCAAGCTCTCTTATCTTCGTACCTAAAATATAATGGAGCACCAAACTTATGAAAGGAGAGGACGGATCAAGGTGCCATTTGCAAGCGATGCAAACCTTGCATCTATGAACAGTTTCATGTCTCAAATTCTCAATACTTAGATAGCTAGTGAGGTAAAGCTACCTACTGCCAACTTTTTGTGTTCTTAATTAGATCTGACACAAATTAATAACCAAAAGAAAGGAAGAAGGCAAGGTAGGTGCCCACTAACTCCTGAGGAGGTAGGGCTGTTGTTGAGGGCATTAGGCCATGGAAACAATGTCCATATTTAATACTCCCTCTGTAAAGAAACATATGAGTGTTTAGATCACTTAAGTGGTGATCTAAATGCTCTTATATTTCTTTACGGAGGGAGTATGTTGCTTGCAGCGAGGTGGAGAAAATACTTTAGCAGCCCTTAAAGCACTCCTGTATTTCCCTACAAAAGGATCATTACCAAGCAAAAATGAGTTCACTCCATTTTTTACACACTCATCTCTCATGAATTAAATTTATTTCATTTTCTTCGATGGAAATGATTGTGACAATAATGGCAACATGGCCGCAATACTTGCTATTGCTGGGCAAGGTGATACCCTGATGGTTCTGTTCTTCTGTTGCACATCCCTGTTGGCTATATGTATTCATGCTCATCTTAGTACATTTAAATTTAGACATGACACTGACACTGCTTTTATGAGATTCCATGTTGGCTATATGAGATTCCATATAGCCAATTCCTGTGAATGAATTAAGATGTCTCATAAAGCAGTGTCAGGGCATCCCTGTTGGCTATATGAGATTCCATGGAAATCATTCCAGAAAGAGGCAAATTCTATTCCAACCTTGTGTGTATATGTGAAAAAACTGAAGATGACCCCTCTAATGCAGGAGAAGAATTTTGAAGATGATTCCACTGAGACAGAAGAGGCGATTGATATTGGGGTTGGCGACGATTCTTTTGTTAGATGGGAGGTTTCTGAGTTGGAGGAGATTCTGATTAGTTGATTAGTTGAGTTATTTTGCAGCTCAAACGAATTAGTAAAGTTATTTGACGTGTATGTGGTATACTAAATATTCAGATAATTTCCTTTTTTTGATCGATTTTGGTGTATCCATGAACTGTACTTCTTAATATACTGTACTGGATCTTATTTTTGCTTGCACTCTGCTTCACTGAATTTTCATTAGAATCAGATAATTTCAGAGTTATTTCTCTTATTTGTTTCCAGATGGCACACTTCAAATTTTTATTAGGCTCCACGTCACATTCGAGATTTGACTTTCAAGATTTCATAGTACAATTGGTAATTTATTTTTGAAAGGAATCGGAGAAACAATCACATGTTTTAATTCTTTATAATAATGACACAAGTACGAATACCTCGTTTCAAAACATCCAGGTGTACTTCATATAGAAAAAAGTTACATGATACCCCAATCCTGTGACACTAGATCCTCTCCATATAAAATACGCCAGCATCTACAATTTTATCACTACGCCATTGCCTTGCAACTTCTTACATCGTTCATATTTTTCTTTTTTGACACTAAAAAACAAGACTTCCTACATCCCTAATCTAATATAACATATTGTCCTTCTAATCAGAGCTTCTGAAGCTTGTATAAGTGAGTTTTACTGTCAGAGAAGAAAAGACACACACTATCATATTGTAGTTACTAACAACATTCTTGGCATTGGTAGTATTCAGAGGAATAGTGCTTTCAGAATTGGCATATCAACATTTTCTTTGTGTAACTAACAAGATGATCCGGTAGACAACCGTCAGGCAAAATATTGGAGGAGGATACGAACAGGAAGAATATCCCAAACCAATAAATCAACATGATTTTATTGGATACATTCAACAAAGACACCTGCGTATATCACAATTTGCTGAAAAACACACACAAATGAGAACAAAAAACTTCCAAAAGTTTTTATACGAAGAAATTTGACAATCACATGGAGCGATTTTATCAATAGAATATTTCATCAGAAGGTAAATGTACTGCACCCTAGTCAAGTATCAAGTATACATCGTGAAAAAGATGTCAATCAAATCTTTGCCTTCGTGTTACAAATTTTACTTGCATTCTGATCTTTTGTAAGATTGAATAACTGAAGAGCAGTTAAATGACATGTTCCATCAATGGCATAAAAGTTCAAAGTTCTACTATCTTCTTCGGTCATTGGCAGCTTCAGTCAAGCTTCCGAATTTGCGGCGAGTACCAACAAGTCGAGCGGCAGTGTGTGGTGGTCGTTGTCCTCGTCAGTAACAATAAGCATCACTGTGTTTCTATGGTGGCTCCACCTGCTTCCTCACGACGCAATCCTTGATGTTGCTGCACCTCCCCCTGCACTCAAGAAGTTCATACTGAATTACTGGATTCAATTGCCTCTATCAGCACATGGACACGCACAATGATGAGGTGGACACGCCTACGATTTCCACAACTTCCTACGCCCGATTGACTCTTCCATTGCAGCTTAGAGGAGATTCAATTGTCTGTATCAGCACATGGATGCACGCATGATGATGAGGTGGACACGCCAACAATGTCCACAACTTCCTAGGCCCGATTGACTAGACAAGATGATAGTCTCTTCCTGTATCAAACAGATCGGAGCTTTCTGCAAATATGTAAAGGCAGAAGATGCATAGAGCTGATAATGACAACAAAATGAGAACGCTAAAGGTGTTATACCAACAAATCCGAACTTCTAAAGTAAGCATACACAAGTAATATCAACCAGTGTGCTGGAATATTGGAATTACCAGCATAAGGAACAACATCACCTAAGAGCACCCTTCCCAAAGCTGTTAAAAATGCAGAAAAAATTGCAAGAAAACAAAAACATGGTCAATGTATTAATTGAGAAGCACTTTAACCTTCAGACATGATATTACAATTTGTAAACAACAACAACAAAAACAAAACTAATTGCATGTTCAACTGTTCCCTCAGCAAATTGAGCTACTGAATACTGATACTTTGCTCAATACTTTCAGAAAGATACATACATTGAGTGTTCTAATATTATAGGGCCTTAACAGAAGCATTTTAATTTCAAATAACATGGTCGTTTCCTTCTGCTCTCATTACAACAGGCACAAGTGATTACTTGAAAAGTAATTGCCTTACCACAACTTACCATACCCGTTTAGATGTCAAGCTCATAGCACAAGAAATATTCTGATGCATTCTGAAACACAAACAAATTTCAGTCTATCAAAAATAGGTTGTCGCGAGTGGGGATGGAGGCGGTCGTGTTCGACAGAGGCAGGATGGAGCTCGAGCTCATGGGCGCATGAAGTATGGGGCAGTGACCAAACTTACAGATGAAATCGATGACAGTTAAACTATGGAGACTCATCAGCAGCCGATCAAATCTTCGGAACCAGATTCAATCGGAGAGGCAAGAATGCGAGAGGACTAGAGGAGAGACAGAAGACCAACACGGCAACGCCTCTCCTATAACGGCCTCACTGATCTCCTGATTGACCTTGCTGTAGCAGGAGTACCCGACGAGGTCGACAGAGGCGAGGAGTGGGAAGGGTTGGTCCCAGCGCGTAGTGCTTCGACGTGGTCGAGCACCGCCCTAGCAAGGAGGTTGCTGTCAGATCTGAGCATCTGGTGCCGCCGTTTCCATAGAACCGGATCCTGCCGGCGGGAATGACCTCTTCCTCTGCTCGCCTCCGGAGAAGGGGAACCGCTATGGCTGCACGCAGACCAGGTTGTGGGAGGTTGCGGTGGATTTTTTAAGGGCGACGCTAGGCACCGGTGCGCCGGCCCAAACGGTTCGGCCGGTCCAGGCCCAGCCGTCCGATGCGTTTTGCATGGACCGTTAGATCTGCACGCATACACGGACTGAAGCAACCGTTGCAGCAAAAAAGAACAGTTTTGTTGCGACCGTGTACGAACAACCACAGCAAGGAAAACAGGGGAGCTGGATCCCCCCGCGACTGCCCGTCCCCGATCCGCGGCGGCGGCGGCTAGATCCGCCTATTATTCGTTCCCCGCGGCCGAATCACGTCGACGAGGGGCTCCCCCACCTATCAAGCTGCCTTGGGATTGCTTCAATCATGTCTTACATACGTCATGACCTCCTTGCCGACATGGATTTGGGCTCGAGTTCCGTTACGGCCGGTTGAGGTTGCAGCTTGCCGCGAGCCCGTAGCAGCTCGCCGGCGACCGGTTGCAGCATCCGCCCCTGCCTCCCGTGCTGGATCTCGACGCCGGAATTCACGGAAACCAATGCTGGGTCGCAGCTCGGCCGTGATGGATGTAGCAAAACATTATGCCGGTTGTAGCAAAAAACGATGCTAGTTGTAGCAAAACCGCGACGCCGACTGTGTGTTGTAGCAAAACGTTATGCTAGTTGTAGCAAAATGCTATGCCAGTTGTAGCAAAAATCTATGCTGGTTGAAGCATGTAGCAAAACTGCAGCATTTTATCATCTTCTTCCACCTCCAGCCGTCGCTGGTTGAAGCTTTCTTATTTTCGTAGTGTCTAGTTGTAGCTTTCTCTCTCAATGGTTGGAGCTTTTTCCAACAACCGTTGAAGCTTTTCTACCAAAAGTTGTAGCTATTTTCTTTTTAGCAGCACTTGGTCAAGGCTTTTTGTGTCGTTTCGGTTGAAGCTTTTTTAGTCGAAGGATGTAGCATTTCATGTCAACGGTTGTAGCTTTCCGGCGATGGCGCTGACCGCTTGTAGCTTTCTCTACATCCGGTTGAAGCATTTCATCTAGGGGATGAAGCTTTTTTTTAAACGGTTGCAACATGAGGGGGTGCGACGATTCTGCAGAAGCCTCCGGTGTCGACCATCGCCGTCCGGCTCGTCGGCGGCGAGGCAGAAGCACGAGACGTGTGGGAGTTGCAACCGCCGGGGATGGAGATTGGTCAACGGGCTGCATCCAATGGCGAAACGGGCTGTAAAAGCATGGCGGGGTGAGATCTACATCCATGGACGCGCGGGGGATTCGACCTTCCATGACCGACGGCGAGATGTGGGCGCCGGCGCTGCAGGAGATGAGGATGGGGGCGAGATCCGCGGAGCTGTGAGACAGGAATGCGCCACGTGGTTGCTCGCGACTGGGTCGCGGCGTGCGTGCGTGGACTGGACCGGCCGAAGCTTCGGCCGGTGCCCCGGCCCCAAACGTTTCCCATTTTTTAAGGGATATAGGGAAGTTGTGGTGGAGAGTGGAGACGGTGGGATGTGGACCCACTTTCTGGTAGACATATGCGAGGTAATATTACCTTGCCTCTTTTTTTTCAACGTGAGGTAAATTTACATCGCACAGCATGCTTTCTTCACCCCCTCTATTTTAACATCAATGCACCGTAATTTTACGTGTCGTAAATTTTGTCTTATTTCAGACGTAAAAAGAGAAAGTAAATATATAATTGCCGTAAAAAATATTTTATATTACGTAAATTATAAATGTAAAAACATAGTGTAAAATGTACATAAATGTATTTTTTCTAGTATTCTGGCCTTTTTTATGCCAAATTTTACACAATGAATCAATATGACTGTAACTATTTATATTTGAAACATAATTTATTTATGAAATGATCGTAAGATTACCTCGGGTGAAGAATAACTTTTTCTGCACCCTGGGTGATGAATAGTAACACTATATATATATATATATATATATATATATATATATATATATATATATATATATATATATATATATATTATTTGCCGCCCGGAAGCACCTCTGGTAAAAGAGTTTCTCAAGAAGGTTGGGCGAATGTGTCATAGCCCACCCTGAGATCTCCCAACCTTCGTTATATATTATAAAAAAGGTAAAAAGACATGTTTGACCCAAAAATCATATGAAAAGATAGTTATTGGCAACCTTGGCCTAAAAACTTTTGACTGGGGTGGTATGTGGCTGAAAAGATGCCCTCCTCATGCACCCATATTTCGGCCGGATGAAGCATTTGGATCCCCAAGACACCTACTTTTTTGGTTCGGTGGTGTTCTTGGGTGCTCCAACGGCTGGAGATGCTCTAATGCTTGGTACAATCAATATATATATTATTTGCCGCCCGGAAGCATGTCTGGTAAAAGAGTTTCTCAAGAAGGTTGGGCGAATGTGTCATAGCCCACCCTGAGATCTCCCAACTTTCTATATATATTATAGAAAAAGGTAAAAAAGACATGTTTGACCCAAAAATCATACGAAAAGATAGTTATTGGCAACCTTGGCCTAAAAACGCGGATCTGTCGCTGGTTTATTAAGCTAGCAATGCCTACTGACACAGTCAGTCTATTATTAAGCATAAATTAAATACTTGACTAATTAAAAATTGGATAATGCCATCAGTGTGTTTTGACGCAAGCTAGAAAATAGAGTAATTTTAAAGTTAAATATACATGTATCAAGTAACTGGTGCAGCTAGACTCGCATGATCTAGATAAACATTTATTTTGTAACCCTACCATGTAATTAATTAAACAAAAACATTTCCTAAGGATTACAGAAATTCTTATTCACAAACGGTTGAATTCCTTTTTATGTTTCTATCAATATTTTATTTAATGTTGTTTTATCCATCTCTTTGATGTTTTTATTTTTTATTTTTAAATTGTAGTTTTGTTATTTATTTATCAAGGTATTTTTTTATTTTTTTATATGTACTATCAAGACAAAAAGCCACGACTCCGCGTGCACTTGGTCACTTTCCTCTGTTGAGCCCATATTCCCTCACTCTTTTTACATGGTAATACGTGTCTCATTCATATCATAAAGAATAAAGTACAAGTCACCTAAAGACCGACATGACAAAACTGGAAAGATAACAGAACATCTCTGAGCTTGACACCAACGCCCGTCACCTGCCTCCGGCACCACCACAGCAGCCACCGATGAAAAGAATGATGAATCACCTCCTTACCCCGAGCTCGACGCAGCTCCATCGCTGATATGCAGCTTTACGGACCTCCAAGGTGGCTCACCAAAAGTGAAACCCTTACCGTTGAACGAATCAGACCGGGGTAACACCCCGGACACGCCATCGAACTCCAGATCTAGCAACCCACCACGACTAAAACGCCGAAGGAGGAAACCATGTCTGCCATCCACCAACCACGAGCCCAGCACATGCTCCGTCTTCCAGATGTCGTCGATGCAGACCACAATCTGCATCCGCTCCTGGACTACCTCCCAAGCTCTGCACCGACGCTGGAGCAAACGCCGCCGCAACGGCGGAGCCCGAGGACACAGGTCCAACACGAGGATGCCGCCGCCGCCACGCCATCCTTGCTTGAACAGACTGGTTTCCAAATCCATCCCCAACCATAGGACCGATGACCTCGTCAGGGAAGGATCCGAAGAATCTTTATTCAACGTTGTCATCGTCGCCGCCGAAGCAAAGACGATGAACAACCTAAGAACCTAGACTACGAGAGAGTAAAAACGATCCACACGCGTGGATCCGGCGACCCCCCTCACCACCGACTGTTGGGGAACGTAGTAATTTCAAAAAAATTCCTACGCACACGCAAGATCATGGTGATGCATAGCAACGAGAGGGGAGAGTGTTGTCCACTTACCCTCGTAGACCGTAAGCGGAAGCGTTATGACAACACGGTTGATGTAGTCGTACGTCTTCATGATCCGACCGATCCAAGCACCGAACGTACGGCACCTCCGTGTTCTGCACACGTTCAGCTCGATGACGATCCCCGGACTCCGATCCAGCAGGGTGTCGGGGATGAGTTCCGTTAGCACGACGGCATGGTGACGGTGATGATGTTCTACTGACGCAGGGCTTCGCCTAAGCACCGCTACGATATGACCGAGGTGGAATATGGTGGAGGGGGGCACCGCACACGGCTGAGGAACGATCACGATGATCAACTTGTGTGTTCTAGGGTGCCCCCCTGCCCCCGTATATAAAGGAGCAAGGGGGAGGCCGGCCGGCCCTAGGGGGCGCGCCAAGGAGGGGGGGGGAGTCCTCCTCCTAGTGGGAGTAGGACTCCCCTTTCCTAGTCCAACTAGGAAGAGAGAGGGGGAAGGAAAGAGAGGGAGAGGGAGAGGGAAAGAGGGGCCGCGCCCCCCTCCCTAGTGCAATTCGGACTCCCCATGGGGGGGCGCCACCTCCTGGGCTGCTGCCCTCTCTCTCCCCTCAGGCCCACTAAGGCCCAATACTTCCCCCGGGGGGGTTCCGGTAACCCTTCCAGCACTCCGGTTTTCTCCGAAATCACCCGGAACATTTCTGGTGTCCGAATATAGTCGTCCAATATATCGATCTTTATGTCTCGACCATTTCGAGACTCCTCGTCATGTCCGTGATCACATCCGGGACTCCGAACAACCTTCGGTACATCAAAAGTTATAAACTCATAATAAAACTGTCATCGTAACGTTAAGCGTGCGGACCCTACGGGTTCGAGAACTATGTAGACATGACCGAGAACTGTTTCCGGTCAATAACCAAGAGTGGAACCTGGATGTTCATATTGGCTCCTACATATTCTACGAAGATCTTTATCAGTCAAACCGCATAACAACATACGTTGTTCCCTTTGTCATCGGTATGTTACTTGCCCTAGATTCGATCGTCCGTATTCAATACCTAGTTCAATCTCGTTACCGGCAAGTCTCTTTACTCATTCCGTAATACATCATCCCGTAACTAACTCATTAGTTACAATGCTTGCAAGGCTTAAGTGATGTATATTACTGAGAGGGCCCAGAGATACCTCTCCGACAATCGGAGTGACAAAACCTAATCTCGAAATACGCCAACCCAACATGTACCTTCGGAGACACCTGTAGAGCACCTTTATAATCACCCAGTTACGTTGTGACGTTTGGTAGCACACAAAGTGTTCCTCCGGTAAACGGGAGTTGCATAATCTCATAGTTGTAGGAACTTTGTATAAGTCATGAAGAAAGCAATAGCAACATACTAAACGATCAAGTGCTAGGCTAATGGAATGGGTCAAGTCAATCACATCATTCTCCTAATGATGTGATCCCGTTAATCAAATGACAACACATGTCTATGGTTAGGAAACATAACCATCTTTGATTAATGAGCTAGTCAAGTAGAGGCATACTAGTGACATTATGTTTGTCTATGTATTCACACATGTATCATGTTTCCGGATAATACAATTCTAGCATGAATAATAAACACTTATCATGATATGAGGAAATAAATAATAACTTTATTATTGCCTCTAGGGCATATTTCCTTCAGTCTCCTACTTGCACTAGAGTCAATAATCTAGATTACATAGTAATGATTCTAACACCCATGGAGTCTTGGTGCTGATCATGTTTTGCTCGTGGAAGAGGCTTAGTCAACGGGTCTGCAATATTCAGATTCGTATTTATCTTGCAAATCTCTATGTCTCCCACCTGGACTTGGTCCCGGATGGAATTGAAGCGTCTCTTGATGTGCTTGGTCCTCTTGTGAAATCTGGATTCTTTTGCCAAGGCAATTGCACCAGTACTGTCACAGAAGATCTTCATTGGTCCCGATGCACTAGGTATGGCACCTAGATCGGAAATGAACTCCTTCATCCAGACTCCTTCATTTGCTGCTTCCGAAGCAGCTATGTACTCCGGTTCGCATGTAGATCCCACTACGACGCTTTGTTTAGAACTGCACCAACTGACAGCTCCACCGTTTAATATAAATACGTATCCGGTTTGCGATTTAGAATTGTCCGGATCAGTGTCAAAGCTTGCATCGACGTAACCCTTTATGACAAGCTCTTTGTCACCTCCATAAACGAGAAACATATCCTTAGTCCTTTTCAGGTATTTCAGGATGTTCTTGACCGCTGTCCAGTGATCCACTCCTGGATTACTTTGGTACCTCCCTGCTAAACTAATAGCAAGGCACACATCAGGTCTGGTACACAGCATTGCATACATGATAGAGCCTATAGCTGAAGCATAGGGAACTCCTTTCATTTTCTCTCTATCTTCTGCAGTGGTCGGGCATTGAGTCTGACTCAACTTCACACCTTGTAATACAGGCAAGAACCCTTTCTTTGCCTGATCCATATTGAACTTTTTCAAAACTTTATCAAGGTATGTGCATTGTGAAAGTCCAATCAAGTGTCTTGATCTATCTCTATAGATCTTGATGCCCAATATGTAAGCAGCTTCATCGAGGTCTTTCATTGAAAAACTTTTATTCAAGTATCCTTTTATGCTATCCAGAAATTCTATATAATTTCCAATCAACAATATGTCGTCCACATATAATATCAGAAATGCTATAGAGCTCCCACTCACTTTCTTGTAAATACAGGCTTCTCCAAAAGTCTGTATAAAACCATATGCTTTGATCACACTATCAAAGCGTTTATTCCAACTCCGAGAGGCTTGAACCAGACCATAAATTGATCGCTGGAGCTTGCACACTTTGTTAGCTCCCTTAGGATCGACAAAACCTTCCGGTTGCATCATATACAACTCTTCTTCCAGAAATCCATTTAGCAATGCAGTTTTGACATCCATCTGCCATATTTCATAATCATAAAATGCGGCAATTGCTAACATGATTCGGACAGACTTAAGCATCGCTACGGGTGAGAAGGTCTCATCATAGTCAACTCCTTGAACTTGTCGAAAACCTTTTGCAACAAGTCGAGCTTTGTAAATAGTAACATTACCGTCAGCGTCAGTCTTCTTCTTGAAGATCCATTTATTCTCTATTGCTTTCCGATCATCGGGCAAGTCAACCAAAATCCACACTTTGTTCTCATACATGGATCCCATCTCAGATTTCATGGCTTCAAGCCATTTTGTGGAATCTGGGCTCACCATCGCTTCTTCATAGTTCGTAGGTTCACCATGATCTAGTAGCATGACTTCCAGAATAGGGTTACCGTGCCACTCTGGTGCGGATCTTACTCTGGTTGATCTATGAAGTTCAGTAACAACTTGATCTGAAGTTTCATGATCATCATTAACTTCCTCACTAATTGGTGTAGGTGTCACAGGAACCGATTTCTGTGATGAACTACTTTCCAATAAGGGAGCTGGTATTGTTACCTCATCAAGTTCTACTTTCCTCCCACTCACTTCTTTCGAGAGAAACTCCTTCTCTAGAAAGGATCCATTCTTAGCAACAATGTCTTGCCTTCGGATCTGTGATAGAAGGTGTACCCAACTGTCTCCTTTGGGTATCCTATGAAGACACATTTTTTCGATTTGGGTTCGAGCTTATCAGGTTGAAGCTTTTTCACATAAGCATCGCAGCTGCAAACTTTCAGAAACGACAACTTTGGTTTCTTGCCAAACCATAGTTCATAAGGAGTCATCTCAACGGATTTTGATGGTGCCCTATTTAACGTGAATGTGGCCGTCTCTAAAGCATAACCCCAAAACAATAGCGGTAAATCGGTAAGAGACATCATAGATCGCACCATATCTAGTAAAGTACGATTACGACGTTCGGACACACCATTACATTGTGGTGTTCCGGGTGCCGTGAGTTGTGAAACTATTCCACAATTTTTCAAATGTAGACCAAACTCGTAACTCAAATATTCTCCTCCATGATCAGATCGTAGAAACTTTATTTTCTTTTTACGATGATTTTCAACTTCACTCTGAAATTCTTTGAACTTTTCAAATGTTTCAGATTTATGCTTCATTAAGTAGATATACCCGTATCTGCTTAAATCATCTGTGAAGGTGAGAAAATAACGATATCCGCCACGAGCTTCAACATTCATTGGACCACGTACATCTGTATGTACGATTTCCAACAAATCTGTTGCTCTCTCCATAGTACCGGAGAACGGCGTTTTAGTCATCTTGCCCATGAGGCACGGTTCGCAAGTACCAAGTGATTCATAATCAAGTGGTTCCAAAAGTCCATCAGTATGGAGTTTCTTCATGCGTTTTACACTGATATCACCTAAACGGCAGTGCCACAAATAAGTTGCACTATCATTATCAACTCCGCATCTTTTGGCCTCAACATTATGAATATGTGTATCACTACTATCGAGATTCATCAAAAATAGACCACTATTTAAGGGTGCATGACCATAAAAGATATTACTCATATAAATAGAACAACCATTATTCTCTGATTTAAATGAATAACCGTCTCGCATCAAACAAGATCGAGATATAATGTTCATGCTCAACGCTGGTACCAAATAACAATTATTCAGGTCTAAAACTAATCCCGAAGGTAGATGTAGAGGTAGCGTGCCGACTGCGATCACATCGACTTTGGAACCATTTCCCACGCGCATCGTCACCTCGTCCTTAGCCAGTGTTCGCTTATTCCGTAGTCCCTGTTTCAAGTTGCAAATATTAGCAACAGAACCAGTATCAAATACCTAGGTGCTACTGCGAGCTCTAGTAAGGTACACATCAATAGCATGTATATCACATATACCTTTGTTCACCTTGCCATCCTTCTTATCCGCCAAATACTTGGGGCAGTTCTGCTTCCAGTGACCAGTTTGCTTGCAGTAGAAGCACTCAGTTTCAGGCTTAGGTCCAGACTTGGGTTTCTTCTCTTGAGCAGCAACTTGCTTGCTGTTCTTCTAGAAGTTCCCCTTCTTCTTCCCTTTGCCCTTTTTCTTGAAACTAGTGGTCTTGTTGACCATCAACACTTGATGCTCCTTGATTTCTACCTCCGCAGCTTTTAGCATTGCGAAGAGCTCGGGAATTGTCTTGTTCATCCCTTGCATATTATAGTTCATCACGAAGCTCTTGTAGCTTGGTGGCAGTGATTGGAGAATTCTGTCAATGACGCTATCATCCGGAAGATTAACTCCAAGTTGAATCAAGTGATTATTATACCCAGACATTTTGAGTATATGCTCACTGCAAAACTATTCTCCTCCATTTGCAGCTATAGAACTTATTGGAGACTTCATATCTCTCAATCCGGGCATTTGCTTGAAATATTAACTTCAACTCCTGGAACATCTCATATGCTCCATGACGTTCAAAACGTCGTTGAAGACCCGGTTCTAAGCCGTAAAGCATGGCACATTGAACTATTGAGTAGTCATCAGTTTTGCTCTGCCAGACGTTCATAACATCTGGTGTTGCTCCTACAGCAGGCCTGGCACCCAGTGGTGCTTCCAGGATGTAATTCTTCTGTGCAGCAATGAGGATAATCCTCAAGTTACGGACCCAGTCCATGTAATTGCTACCATCATCTTTCAACTTTGCTTTCTCAAGGAACGCATTAAAATTCAACAGAACAACAGCACGAGCCATCTATCTACAACAAACATAGATAAGCAAAATACTATCAGGTACTAAGTTCATGATAAATTTAAGTTCAATTAATCATATTACTTAAGAACTCCCACTTAGACAGACATCTCTCTAGTCATCTAAGTGATCACGTGATCCAAATCAACTAAACCATAACCGATCATCACGTGAGATGGAGTAGTTTTCAATGGTGAACATCACTATGTTGATCATATCTACTATATGATTCACGCTCGACCTTTCGGTCTCCGTGTTCCGAGGCCATATCTGCATATGATAGGCTCGTCAAGTTTAACCTGAGTATTCTGCGTGTGCAAAATTGGCTTGCACCCGTTGTAGATGGACGTTGAGCTTATCACACCCGATCATCACGTGGTGTTTGGGCACGGCGAACTTTGGCAACGGTGCATACTCAGGGAGAACACTTCTTGATAATTTAGTGAGAGATCATCTTAAAATGCTACCGTCAATCAAAGCAAAATAAGATGCATAAAGGATAAACATCACATGCAATCAATATAAGTGATATGATATGGCCATCATCATCTTGTGCTTGTGATCTCCATCTTCGAAGCACCGTCATGATCACCATCGTCACCGGCGTGACACCTTGATCTCCATTGTAGCATCGTTGTCGTCTCGCCAATCTATTGCTTCTACGACTATCGCTACCGCTTAGTGATAAAGTAAAGCAGTTATAGGGCGTTTGCATTTCATACAATAAAGCGACAACCATATGGCTCCTGCCAGTTGCCGATAACTCGGTTACAAAACATGATCATCTCATACAATAAAATATAGCATCACGTCTTGACCATATCACATCACATCATGCCCTGCAAAAACAAGTTATACGTCCTCTACTTTGTTGTTGCAAGTTTTACGTGGCTGCTACGGGCTGAGCAAGAACCGTTGTTACCTACGCATCAAAACCACAACAATAGTTCGTCACGTTAGTGCTGTTTTAAACTTCGCAAGGACCGGGAGTAGCCACACTCGGTTCAACTAAAGTTGGAGAAACTGACACCCGCCAGCCACCTGTGTGCAAAGCACGTCGGTAGAACCAGTCTCGCGTAAGCGTACGCGTAATGTCGGTCCGGGCCGCTTCATCCAAAAATACCGCCGAACCAAAGTATGACATGCTCGTAAGCAGTATGACTTGTATCGCCCACAACTCACTTGTGTTCTACTCATGCATATAACATCAACGCATAAAACCTAGGCTTGGATGCCACTGTTGGGGAATGTAGTAATTTCAAAAAAATTCCTACACACACGCAAGATCATGGTGATGCATAGCAACGAGAGGGGAGAGTGTTGTCCACGTACCCTCGTAGACCGTAAGCGGAAGCGTTATGACAACGCGGTTGATGTAGTCGTACGTCTTCACGATCCGGCCGATCCAAGTACCGAACGTACGGCACCTCCGTGTTCTGCACACGTTCAGCTCGATGACGATCCCCGGACTCCGATCCAGTAGGGTGTCGGGGATGAGTTCCATTAGCACAACGTCGTGGTGACGGTGATGATGTTCTACCGACGCAGGGCTTCGCCTAAGCACCGCTACGATATGACCGAGGTGGAATATGGTGGAGGGGGGCACCGCACACAGCTGAGGAACGATCACGATGATCAACTTGTGTGTTCTAGGGTGCCCCCTGCCCCCGTATATAAAGGAGCAAGGGGGAAGGCCGGCCGGCCCTAGGGGGCGCGCCAAGGAGGGGGAGTCCTCCTCCTAGTGGGAGTAGGACTCCCCTTTCCTAGTCCAACTAGGAAGAGAGAGGGGGAAGGAAAGACAGGGAGAGGGAGAGGGAAAGAGGGGCCGCGCCCCCCCTCCCTAGTCCAATTCGGACTCAACATGGGGGGGGGGGGGCGCCACCTCCTGGGCTGCTGCCCTCTCTCTCCCCTCAGGCCCACTAAGGCCCAATACTTCCCCCGGGGGGGTTCCGGTAACCCCTCCAGCACTCCGGTTTTCTTCGAAATCACCCGGAACATTTCCGGTGTCCGAATATAGTCATCCAATATATCGATCTTTATGTCTCGACCATTTCGAGACTCCTCGTCATGTCCGTGATCACATCCGGGACTCCGAACAACCTTCGGTACATCAAAACTTATAAACTCATAATAAAAACGTCATCGTAACGTTAAGCGTGCGGATCCTACGGGTTCGAGAACTATGTAGACATGACCGAGAACTGTTTCCGGTCAATAACCGATAGTGGAACCTGTATGTTCATATTGGCTCCTACATATTCTACGAAGATCTTTATCGGTCAAACCGCATAACAACATACGTTGTTCCCTTTGTCATCGGTATGTTACTTGCCCGAGATTCGATCGTCGGTATCCAATACCTAGTTCAATCTCGTTACCGGCAAGTCTCTTTACTCGTTCCGTAATATATCATCCCGTAACTAACTCATTAGTTACAATGCTTGCAAGGCTTAAGTGATGTGTATTACCGAGAGGGCCAGAGATACCTCTCCGACAATCGGAGTGACAAAACCTAATCTCGAAATACGCCAACCCAACATGTACCTTCGGAGACACCTGTAGATCACCTTTATAATCACCCAGTTACGTTGTGACGTTTGGTAGCACACAAAGTGTTCCTCTGGTAAACGGGAGTTGCATAATCTCATAGTTGTAGGAACTTTGTATAAGTCATGAAGAAAGCAATAGCAACATACTAAACGATCAAGTGCTAGGCTAACGGAATGGGTTAAGTCAATCACAGCATTCTCCTAATGATGTGATCCTGTTAATCAAATGACAACACATGTCTATGGTTAGGAAACATAACCATCTTTGATTAATGAGCTAGTCAAGTAGAGGCATACTAGTGACATTATGTTTGTCTATGTATTCACACATGTATCATGTTTCCGGATAATACAATTCTAGCATGAATAATAAACACTTATCATGATATGAGGAAATAAATAATAACTTTATTATTGCCTCTAGGGCATATTTCCTTCACTGATGACCGAGGTCGCCGCCGGAGGGGAGCCGCCGGAGAGCGGCGTTGGAAGATCGGCCTCCCCTGGCGGCGGCTAGGGTTCCAGCCGCCAGGGGCGAGAGGAAAACAGGGACTTAAGTCTTAGGGGAAAAAAAATAAGTACATGTGTTAAGTCTTAGGAAAAAAACAAGTGTACATGATGGCCAGAGAGTAGAGACTGGACATTGGAGCAGCATATATACTAGCCACACTCCGTAGGCTCCATCCGCTTGCCGTCAGCCAAATAGGCTCGCCCTCGCCTCCTCTTGTCTTCTCTCATCTCTTCCTTGCCTCCTCACTCGCCAAATGCTCACCATTCACCTGCAATGCATCCACTGTGTGTCACCCTAGTTAACGCATTGTTTAATAAATAAAAGGAAATTTCATGAATTTATAAAACTCAGCGGACCCATGACAGGAAAAATTAACAAAAACTATGCTTTTCTTCTGATTTTGCATTGTTTTTGCTGTTTTATTTGATCTTTTATTTATTTTTACTTGCTTATTTTTCTTTTGCTCCTCTAGTGTTTATTTTATATATAAAATAATGAGTGAATTCCGGTTTTTGCCCCCTATTTTGACATTTTTACACTAATTACCATCATTTAGTGGGATTTTACCCATTTTACCCCATTTAGTAGAAGAGTTACCACAATTTATCACGTGGTGGCATATATGTGGACCACTAGAGAGTGAGTATATGTTTCCTGAGTTGTTATGGTGCGATCATATCGAGCCTAGCCTATCGGAAGAAGCTACCTAGGGCGATGCGGTTCGGCGTGCAGAAAAAGCATCAAGAGAAAACCAACCGATGTGGCATCCAAGTAGGCCTTACAATTGGGACCCGTCGGTCAGAACGCTCATAAATTTTAAACGGGGTAAATTGTGGAAACACTTCTATAAATAGGGTAAAATGGATGAAATTCCGCCTACTCCGGGTTCTAACACCTCTCATAGGTACATATTTAAATTTAGTGGTTATAACACCTCTCTACTCCGGGTTCTGACGACCATCCGCCTACCCCCACGACCCACCACGACCCTCGAGCCCCGAGGGCCACAACCTCCCTCCCCTTCCACATCGGTACCTGATGTCTACTACACAACCTTCGTCTTGTAGACGTTGTTGGGCCTGCAAGTGCACAGGTTTGTAGGACAGTAGCAAATTTTCCTCAAGTGGATGACCTAAGGTTTATCAATCCGTGGGAGGCGTAGGATAAAGATGGTCTCTCTCAAGCAACCCTGCAACCAAATAACAAAGAGTCTCTTGTGTCCCCAACACACCCAATACAATAGTAGATTGTATAGGTGCACTAGTTCGGCGAAGAGATGGTGATACAAGTGCAATATGGATAGTAGATTTGGGTATTTGTAATCTGAAATTATAAAAACAGCAAGGTAACTAATGATAAAAATGAGCGTAAACGGTATTGCAATGATAGGAAACAAGGCCTATGGTTCATACTTTCACTAGTGCAAGTTCTCTCAACAATAATAACATAGATAGATCATATAACAATCCCTCAACATGCAACAAAGAGTCACTCCAAAGCCACTAATAGCGGAGAACAAACGAAGATATTATGGTAGGGTTAGAAACCACCTCAAAGTTATTCTTTCGGATCAATCTATTCAAGAGTTCGTACTAGAATAACACCTTAAGACATAAATCAACCAAAACCCTAATGTCACCTAGATACTCCATTGTCACCTCAAGTATCCGTGGATGATTATATGATATGCATCACACAATCTCAGATTCATCCAACCAACACAAAGTACTTCAAAGAGTGCCCCAAAGTTTCTAGCGAAGAGTCAAGAAAACGTGTGCCAACCCCTATGCATAGGTTCATGGGCGGAACTCGCAAGTTGGTCACCGAAACATACATCAAGTGGCACGTGATATCCCATTGTCACCACAGATAAACATGGCAAGACATACATCAAGTGTTCTCAAAGTAAAGACTCAATCCGATAAGATAACTTCAAGAGGGAAACTCAATTCATCACAAGAGAGTAGAGGGGGAGAAACATCATAAGATCCAACAACAATAGCAAAGCTCGCAATACATCAAGATCGTGCCATAGAGAGAACACGAGAGAGAGAGAGAGAGAGAGAGAGAGAGAGAGAGATTAAACACATAGCTACTGGTACATACCCTTAGCCCCGAGGGTGAACTACTCCCTCCTCGTCATGGAGAGCGCTGGGATGATGAAGATGGCCACCAGTGATGGGTTCCCCCTCCGGCAGGGTGCCGGAACGGGCTCCCGAGATGTTTTTGGTGGCTACAGAGGCTTGCGGCGGCGGAACTCCCGATCTATCTTGATATTCTATGTTTTTAGGGTACGTAGGCTTATATATGCGAAAGAAGTCGGTCGGGAGGTGCTCAAGGGGCCCACGAGACAGGGGGCGCGCCCTACAGGGGGGGCGCGCCCTCCTATCTCGTGGCTTCCTCGAGGATCTTCTAACGTGAACTCCAAGTCTCCAAGATCATATTCTTCCAAAAAATAACGCTGCCAAAGGTTTCATTCCGTTTGGACTTCGTTTGATATTCCTTTTCTTTGAAATACTGAAACATGCAATAAAACAGCAATATGAGTTGGGCCTCCGGTTAATAGGTTAGTCCCAAAAGTAATATAAAAGTGTATAATAAAGCCCATAATCATTCAAAACAGATAATAAAATAGCATGAATGCTTCATAAATTATAGATACGTTGGAGACGTATCAGCATCCCCAAGCTTAATTCCTACTCGTCCTCGAGTAGGTAAATGATAAAAGAAAGAATTTATGAAGTGTGAATGCTAGAAGGTGCACAAGTTTGATCAATGATAATTTCAATCACCTTTTCTAGCATGATAATATGTCATAACACTAGTTCATCTCATAAAACTTCATTCTCAGTCATCAAACAATTGCAATTCATCTTATTTTCAGGAATAGCAAACTCCACATACTCAACTATCATATAGTCTTCTACAATTGCTAACACTCACGCAATACTAATGGTTATGGAGTTTCAATCGGACACTGAGAAAGATAGGGTCTTATTGTGTTGCCTCCCAACGTATTCACCTTTGGGTGATGTCAACAATAATAGTTCATGCTAACTTACATCCAATTGGATATATATATATATATCAGGATCTTCCCAACACGAGGTGCTTGCCAAAGGATAAAATGAAAGAGGGAAAGGTGAAGAACACCTTGACTCTTGCATAAAAGTAAAAGAACACGGAAGAAATAGCTGAGTTCTGCCAGTACTAGCCATTCATCCTCAGGGATGAAGCCACGCAACATCACCGGCATTACCCGTTCAATCCATATGTGCCAATCATGACTCTTGAGACCAAATATCTTCAGTTTATCAAGATTCGCTCCCCTCTTTAGATTCGCTGCATACCCATCGGGGAACATCAACTGCTGTTGCACCCACAAGAGAATTTCCCTCATAGCTGGCCTTCCAAGATTGAACCATGCCTTTGGCTTCGTCTAGTTCTGCTTTCCTTTCGGTTCTTTCATGTTTTGTAACGGCCTATCACATAGCGCCTCCAGATCGACTCTAGCCTTAGTATTATCCTTTGACTTCCCATCTATGCCGAACAATGTACCAAAAAGTGCCTCGGCGATATTCTTCTCAGTGTGCATCACGTCGATGTTGTGTGGGCAAAGGAGGTCTTTGAAGTAAGGCAGATCCCATAAGCATGTTTTGTGAGTCCACGCGTGCTTAGTATTATACCCCTTGAAGTACCCTGGACGTTGTGGATCTGGCTCGAGAGCGTTTAACTGATCCAGGGTCTGTTGGCCTGTCAATGCAGGTGGTGCAGAGTTTTTGACAACTCTACCCCTGATGAAGTTCTTCTTGTCTGTCCTGAACTTATGGCGAGGATCCAGGAACTGTCTATGCATGTCGAAGCAAGAAAACTTGCGACCGGCCTGAAGCCAACGAAACTCAAGAGCTCCCT
This sequence comes from Triticum timopheevii, assembly GCA_963921465.1. NCBI lineage: Eukaryota > Viridiplantae > Streptophyta > Magnoliopsida > Poales > Poaceae > Triticum > Triticum timopheevii. The sequence goes on along the minus strand of OY997270.1, from coordinate 623,428,625 downwards.
TGCATGTGGGGCACGGGAACCTTCCATGCACACACCAGCCAACGAATAGCGCATACGCCGGCAAGTCATGCGTCGAGTACATGTACCAGACACGCATTATAAAGTTCCGTTTGCTAAAGGCGTCGTATGTCTTGAACCCATTATCCCAGGCTTCTTGCAATTCGTCCTTAAGCGGCTGCATGTACACATTCATATTTTTGCCCGGATAGTTGGGTCCTAGAATTATGAACGTCAGGAAAATGTTCTTTCTTTGCATAATCTGTCCGGGGGGGAGATTGAGTGGAAAGACAAATACGGGCCAACAACTGTATTGGGCTGCCGTCATACCAAACACACTGAACCCTGTTGGAAATATGCCCTAGAGGCAATAATAAAAGGATTATTATATTTCAATGTTCATGATAATTGTCTTTTGTTCATGCTATAACTGTATTATCCGGAAATCGTAATACACGTGTGAACACTTAGACCCAATGAGTCCCTAGTGAGCCTCTAGTTGACTAGCTCGTTATGATCAATAGATAGTCATGGTTTCCTGACTATGGACATAGGATGTCGTTGATAACGGGATCACATCATTAGGAGAATGATGTGATGGACAAGACCCAATCATAAGCATAGCATAAAAGATCGTATAGTTCGTTTGCTAGAAGCTTTGCCAATGTCAAGTATCTATTCCTTCGACCATGAGATCGTGTAACTCCCGGTTACCGTAGGAGTGCCTTGGGTGTATCAAACGTCACAACGTAACTGGGTGACTATAAAGGTGCATTACAGGTATCTCCGAAAGTATCTGTTGGGTTGACACGGATCGAGACTGGGATTTGTCACTCCGTATAACGGAGAGGTATCTCTGGGCCCACTCGGTAATGCATCATCATAATGAGCTCAATGTGACCAAGGTGTTGGCCACGGGATCATGCATTACGGTACGAGTAAAGTGACTTGCCGGGTAACGAGACTGAACAAGGTATTGGGATACCGACGATCGAGTCTCGGGCAAGTAACGTACCGATTGACAAAGGGAATTGTATACAGGGTTTGATCGAATCCTCGACATCGTGGTTCAACCGATGAAATCATCGAGGAGCATGTGGGAGCCAACATGGATATCCAGACCCCGCTGTTGGTTATTGCCCGAGAGTCGTCTCGGTCATGTCTGCGTGTCTCCCGAACCCGTAGGGTCTACACACTTAAGGTTCGGTGACGCTAGGGTTAGTAGGAAGTCAAGTATGTGACTACCGAATGATGTTCGGAGTCCCGGATGAGATCCCGGACGTCACGAGGAGTTCCGGAATGGTCCGGAGGTAAAGATTTATATATGGGAAGTCCTGTTTCGGGCATCGGGACAAGTTTCGGGGTTATCGGTATTGTACCGGGACCACCGGAGGGGTCCCGGGGGCCCACCGGGTGGGGCCACCTGCCCCGGGGGGCCACATGGGCTGTAGGGGGTGCGCCTTGGCCTGCATGGGCCAAGGGCACCAGCCCCACATAGGCCCATGCGCCTAGGGTTCAAGGGGGCAAGAGTCCTAGGAGGGGAAGGCACCTCCTAGGTGCCTTGGGGGGGAGGGAAACCCCCCTTGGCCGCCGCCCCCCTAGGAGATTGGATCTCCTAGGGCCGGCCACCCCCCCCTTGGCCCTCCTATATATAGTGGGGGAGAGGAGGGACTTCATACCTTGAGTCCTTGGCCTTTGGTTGCCTCCTTCTCCCTCCCCAACACCTCTCCTCCTCCGTAAGAGCTCGGCGAAGCCCTGTCGGAGTACTGCTTCACCACCATCACCACGCCGTCGTGCTGCCGGTGGAGCTGTCTTCCTCAACCTCTCCTTCCCCCTTGCTGGATCAAGAAGGAGGAGACGTCGCTCGTCCCGTACGTGTGTTGAACACGGAGGTGCTGTCCGTTCAGCACTTGGCATCGGTGATCTGAATCACGTTCGAGTACGACTCCATCATCACCTTGCAAGCTTCCGCGCGCGATCTACAAGTGGTATGTAGATGAAATCTCTCTCCCGTTACTCTTTGCTTAGATGAACTCATAGATGGATCTTGGTGAAGCCGTAGGAAAATTTTAATTTTCTGCAACGTTCCCCAACAGTGGCATCATGAGCTAGGTCTATGCGTAGTTCTCTAATGCACGAGTAGAACACAATTTGTTGTGGGCGTTGATCTTGTCATCTTACTTGCCTCTACTAGTCTTTTCTTGCTCAACGGTATTGTGGGATGAAGCGGCCCGGACCAACCTTACACGTACGCTTACGTGAGACCGGTTCCACCGACTGACATGCACTAGTTGCATAAGGTGGCTGGCGGGTGTCTGTCTCTCCCACTTTAGTTGGAGCGGAATCGATGAACAAGGCCCTTATGAAGGGTAAATAGAAGTTGACAAAATCACGTTGTGGTGATTCGTAGGTAAGAAAACGTTCTTGCTAGAACCCAATCGCAGCCACGTAAAAGATGCAACAACAACTAGAGAACGTCTAACTTGTTTTTGCAGCGATTGATCATGTGATGTGATATGGCCAGAAGTTGTGATGAATGTTGAATTGTGATGTATGAGATCATGTTCTTGTAATAGGATTCACGACTTGCATGTCGATGAGTATGACAACCGGCAGGAGCCATAGGAGTTGTCTTTATTTTTTTGTATGACCTGCGTGTCATTGAAGAACGCCATGTAAACTACTTTACTTCATTACTAAACGCGTTAGTCATAGAAGTAGAAGTAGTCGTTGGCGTGACAACTTCATGAAGACACGATGATGGAGATCATGATGATGGAGATCATGGTGTCAAGCCGGTGACAAGATGATCATGGAGCCCCGAAGATGGAGATCAATGGAGCTTGATGATATTGGCCATATCATGTCACAACCATATAATTGCATGTGATGTTTATTATGTTTATGCATCTTGTTTACTTAGGACGACGGTAGTAAATAAGATGATCCCTTACAAAATTTCAAGAAGTGTTCTCCCCTAACTGTGCACCGTTGCTACAGTTCGTCGTTTCTAAGCACCACGTGATGATCGGGTGTGATGGATCCTTACGTTCACATACAACGGGTGTAAGACAGTTTTACACAGCGAAAACACTTAGGGTTAACTTGACGAGCCTAGCATGTGCAGACATGGCCTCGGAACACGGAGACCGAAAGGTCGAACACGAGTCGTATGGAAGATACGATCAACATAAAGATGTTCACCGACGATGACTAGTCCGTCTCACGTGATGATCGGACACGGGCTAGTCGACTCGGATCGTGTAACACTTAGATGACTAGAGGGATGTCTAATCTAAGTGGGAGTTCATAATTTTGATTAAGAACTTTATTATCATGAACTTAGTCTAAAACCTTTGCAAATATGTATTGTAGATCAATGGCCAACGCTCATGTCAACATGAACTTCAACGCGTTCCTAGAGAAAACCAAGCTGAAAGATGATGGCAGCAACTATACGGACTGGGTCCGAAACCTGAGGATCATCCTCATAGCTGCCAGGAAGCAATATGTCCTAGAAGGACCGCTAGGTGCCGCTCCCGTCCCAGAGAACCAAGACGTTATGAACGCTTGGCAAACTCGTGCTGATGATTACTCCCTCGTTCAGTGCGGCATGCTTTACAGCTTAGAACCGGGGCTCCAAAAGCGTTTTGAGCATCACGGAGCATATGAGATGTTCGAAGAGCTGAAACTAGTTTTCCAAGCTCATGCCCGGGTCGAGAGATATGATGTCTCCGACAAGTTCTACAGTTGTAAGATGGAGGAGAACAGTTCTGTCAGTGAACACATCCTGAAGATGTCTGGGTTGCACGCACGTATGACCCAGTTGAACATTAACCTCCCAGATGAGGCGGTCATTGACAGAATCCTCCAGTCGCTCCCACCAAGCTACAAGAGCTTTGTGATGAACTACAACATGCAGGGGATGGTAAAGACCGTTCCTGAAGTGTTCTCGATGCTGAAGTCAGCAGAGGCTGAAATCAAGAAAGAACATCAAGTGTTGATGGTCAATAAGACCACTAAGTTCAAGAAGGGCAAGGGTAAGAAGAACTTCAAGAAGGACGGCAAAGATGTTGCCGCGCCCGGTAAGCCTGTTGCCGGGAAGAAGTCAAAGAATGGACCCAAGCCTGAGACTGAGTGCTTTTATTGCAAGGGGAAGGGGCACTGGAAGCGGAACTGCCCCAAATACTTAGCGGATAAGAAGGCCGGCAACACCAAAGGTATATTTGATATACATGTAATTGATGTGTACCTTACCAGTACTCGAAGTAACTCCTGGGTATTTGATACCGGTGCCGTTGCTCACATATGTAACTCACAGCAGGAGCTGCGGAATAAACGGAGACTGGCGAAGGACGAGGTGACGATGCGCGTCGGGAATGGCTCCAGGGTCGATGTGATCGCCGTCGGCACGCTGCCTCTACATTTACCTACGGGATTAGTTTTAAACCTCAATAATTGTTATTTAGTGCCAAGTTTGAGCATGAACATTGTATCTGGATCTCGTTTAATACGAGATGGCTACTCATTTAAGTCTGAGAATAATGGTTGTTCGATTTATATGAGAGATATGTTTTATGGTCATGCTCCGATGGTCAATGGTTTATTCTTGATGAATCTCGAGCGTAATATTACACATGTTCATAGTGTGGATGCCAAAAGATGTAAAGTTGATAACGATAGTCCCACATACTTGTGGCACTGCCGCCTTGGTCACATTGGTGTCAAGCGCATGAAGAAGCTCCATGCTGATGGACTTTTAGAGTCTCTTGATTATGAATCATTTGACACATGCGAACCTTGCCTCTTAGGCAAAATGACCAAGACTCCGTTCTCCGGAACAATGGAGCGAGCAACCAACTTGTTGGAAATCATACATACCGATGTGTGCGGTCCAATGAGCGTTGAGGCTCGCGGAGGATATCGTTATGTTCTCACTCTCACAGACGACTTGAGTAGATATGGGTATGTCTACTTAATGAAACACAAGTCTGAGACCTTTGAAAAGTTCAAGGAATTTCAGAGTGAGGTAGAGAATCAACATGACCGTAAGATAAAGTTCCTACGATCAGATCGTGGGGGCGAATACTTAAGTCACGAATTTGGTACACACTTAAGAAAATGTGGAATCGTTTCACAACTCACGCCGCCTGGAACACCTCAGCGAAACGGTGTGTCCGAACGTCGTAATCGCACTCTATTGGATATGGTGCGGTCTATGATGTCTCTTACCGATTTACCGCTATCATTTTGGGGATACGCTCTAGAGACAGCTACATTCACTTTAAATAGGGCACCGTCTAAATCCGTTGAGACGACACCGTATGAATTATGGTTTGGGAAGAAACCTAAGCTGTCGTTTCTAAAAGTTTGGGGATGCGATGCTTATGTCAAGAAACTTCAACCTGAAAAGCTCGAACCCAAGTCGGAAAAATGCGTATTCATAGGATACCCTAAGGAAACTGTCGGGTATACCTTCTACTTAAGATCCGAAGGCAAGATCTTTGTTGCCAAGAACGGATGCTTTCTGGAGAAAGAGTTTCTCTCGAAAGAAGTAAGTGGGAGGAAAGTAGAACTCGATGAAGTACTACCTCTCGAACGGGAAAGTGGTGCAGCGCAGGAAACCATTCCTGTAATGCCCACACCAACTGAAGAGGAAAATGTTGATGATGATCAAGGTACTTCAGATCTAGTTGCTACTGAATTTCGAAGGTCCACAAGGACACGTTCTGCACCAGAGTGGTACGGCAACCCTGTCATGGAAATCATGTTGCTGGACAACAATGAACCTTCGAACTATGAAGAAGCAATGGCGGGCCCGGATTCCAACAAATGGCTTGAGGCCATGAAATCCGAGATAGGATCCATGTATGAAAACAAAGTATGGACTTTGACAGACTTGCCCGATGATCGGCGAGCGATAGAAAATAAATGGATTTTTAAGAAGAAGACGGACGCGGATGGTAATGTTACCATCTATAAAGCTCGACTTGTCGCTAAGGGTTATCGACAAGTTCAAGGGATTGACTACGACGAGACATTCTCTCCCGTGGCGAAGCTTAAGTCCGTCCGAATCATGTTAGCAATTGCCGCATACTATGATTATGAGATATGGCAGATGGACGTCAAAACGGCATTCCTTAATGGACATCTTAAGGAAGAGCTGTATATGATGCAGCCGGAAGGTTTTGTCGTTCCTCAGAACGCTAACAAAGTATGCAAGCTCCAGCGATCCATTTATGGACTGGTGCAAGCATCTCGGAGTTGGAACATTCGCTTTGATGAGATGATCAAAGCGTTTGGGTTTACGCAGACTTATGGAGAAGCCTGCGTTTACAAGAAAGTGAGTGGGAGCTCTGTAGCATTTCTCCTATTATATGTAGATGACATACTCTTGATGGGAAATGATACGAAACTCCTGGACAGCATTAAGGCCTACTTGAACAAGTGTTTTTCAATGAAGGACCTTGGAGAAGCTGCTTATATATTAGGCATCAAGATCTATAGAGATAGATCGAGACGCCTCATAGGTCTTTCACAAAGCACATACCTTGATAAGATTTTGAAGAGGTTCAAAATGGATCAGTCCAAGAAGGGGTTCTTGCCTATGTTACAAGGTGTGAGATTGAGCTTGGCTCAGTCACCGACCACGGCAAAAGATAAAGAAGAGATGAGTGTCATCCCCTATGCTTCAGCCATAGGGTCTATTATGTATGCCATGCTGTGTACCAGACCCGATGTAAACCTTGCCGTAAGTTTGGTTGCAAGATACCAAAGTAACCCCGGCAAGGAACACTGGACAGCGGTCAAGAATATCCTGAAGTACCTGAAAAGGACAAAGGACATGTTTCTCGTTTATGGAGGAGATGAAGAGCTCGTCGTAAAGGGTTACGTCGACGCTAGCTTCGACTCAGATCTGGATGACTCTAAGTCACAAACCGGATACGTGTATATGTTGAATGGTGGAGCAGTAAGCTGGTGCAGCTGCAAGCAGAGCGTCGTGGCGGGATCTACATGTGAAGCGGAGTACATGGCAACCTCGGAGGCAGCGCATGAAGCGATTTGGATGAAGGAGTTCATCACCGACCTAGGAGTCATACCCAATGCGTCGGGGCCGATCAAACTCTTCTGTGACAACACTGGAGCTATTGCCCTTGCCAAGGAGCCCAGGTTTCACAAGAAGACCAGGCACATCAAGCGTCATTTCAACTCCATCCGTGAAAATGTTCAAGATGGAGACATAGAGATTTGCAAAGTGCACACGGATCTGAATGTCGCAGATCCGTTGACTAAACCTCTCTCGCGTGCAAAACATGATCAACACCAGAACTCTATGGGTGTTCGATTCATCACAATGTAACTAGATTGGTGACTCTAGTGCAAGTGGGAGACTGTTGGAAATATGCCCTAGAGGCAATAATAAAAGGATTATTATATTTCAATGTTCATGATAATTGTCTTTTGTTCATGCTATAACTGTATTATCCGGAAATCGTAATACACGTGTGAACACTTAGACCCAATGAGTCCCTAGTGAGCCTCTAGTTGACTAGCTCGTTATGATCAATAGATAGTCATGGTTTCCTGACTATGGACATAGGATGTCGTTGATAACGGGATCACATCATTAGGAGAATGATGTGATGGACAAGACCCAATCATAAGCATAGCATAAAAGATCGTATAGTTCGTTTGCTAGAAGCTTTGCCAATGTCAAGTATCTATTCCTTCGACCATGAGATCGTGTAACTCCCGGTTACCGTAGGAGTGCCTTGGGTGTATCAAACGTCACAACGTAACTGGGTGACTATAAAGGTGCATTACAGGTATCTCCGAAAGTATCTGTTGGGTTGACACGGATCGAGACTGGGATTTGTCACTCCGTATAACGGAGAGGTATCTCTGGGCCCACTCGGTAATGCATCATCATAATGAGCTCAATGTGACCAAGGTGTTGGCCACGGGATCATGCATTACGGTACGAGTAAAGTGACTTGCCGGGTAACGAGACTGAACAAGGTATTGGGATACCGACGATCGAGTCTCGGGCAAGTAACGTACCGATTGACAAAGGGAATTGTATACAGGGTTTGATCGAATCCTCGACATCGTGGTTCAACCGATGAAATCATCGAGGAGCATGTGGGAGCCAACATGGATATCCAGACCCCGCTGTTGGTTATTGCCCGAGAGTCGTCTCGGTCATGTCTGCGTGTCTCCCGAACCCGTAGGGTCTACACACTTAAGGTTCGGTGACGCTAGGGTTAGTAGGAAGTCAAGTATGTGACTACCGAATGATGTTCGGAGTCCCGGATGAGATCCCGGACGTCACGAGGAGTTCCGGAATGGTCCGGAGGTAAAGATTTATATATGGGAAGTCCTGTTTCGGGCATCGGGACAAGTTTCGGGGTTATCGGTATTGTACCGGGACCACCGGAGGGGTCCCGGGGGCCCACCGGGTGGGGCCACCTGCCCCGGGGGGCCACATGGGCTGTAGGGGGTGCGCCTTGGCCTGCATGGGCCAAGGGCACCAGCCCCACATAGGCCCATGCGCCTAGGGTTCAAGGGGGCAAGAGTCCTAGGAGGGGAAGGCACCTCCTAGGTGCCTTGGGGGGGAGGGAAACCCCCCTTGGCCGCCGCCCCCCTAGGAGATTGGATCTCCTAGGGCCGGCCACCCCCCCCTTGGCCCTCCTATATATAGTGGGGGAGAGGAGGGACTTCATACCTTGAGTCCTTGGCCTTTGGTTGCCTCCTTCTCCCTCCCCAACACCTCTCCTCCTCCGTAAGAGCTCGGCGAAGCCCTGTCGGAGTACTGCTTCACCACCATCACCACGCCGTCGTGCTGCCGGTGGAGCTGTCTTCCTCAACCTCTCCTTCCCCCTTGCTGGATCAAGAAGGAGGAGACGTCGCTCGTCCCGTACGTGTGTTGAACACGGAGGTGCTGTCCGTTCAGCACTTGGCATCGGTGATCTGAATCACGTTCGAGTACGACTCCATCATCACCTTGCAAGCTTCCGCGCGCGATCTACAAGTGGTATGTAGATGAAATCTCTCTCCCGTTACTCTTTGCTTAGATGAACTCATAGATGGATCTTGGTGAAGCCGTAGGAAAATTTTAATTTTCTGCAACGTTCCCCAACAAACCCATCGGTGCTGATGCCGACTCGAGGATGCCTCGGATCTGCTGCTTTGTCAGCATGTAATTCATCAATCCTTTTCCACGCAACACCATCCGATGTGTGTACCATCATCAGATTCCCATCTGCATCTAGTTCGGTTCTTTTGCCTGTTTTGTGCCATGTCATCTGTCTGGCCGTCTCTTCGACCATGAAAAGACGTTGAAGTCTTGGTACGATTGGCATATACCGAAGAACACTAACAGGGATTGTGGTCTGTGTCTTCTCACCCATACCGTTGTCTACCACAATATACCTGGAACACTTGCAAATGGGACAATAGTTCAAGTCCGCATAGTCAAGCCTAAATAAGGCACATCCTTTCTCACAAGCATGTATCTTCTCATAGGGCATCTTCAGTGAACGGAGGATTTTGTCCGACTGGTACAGGTTTGCAGGCATTACATGGCCTTTGGGTAGAAAGCGTCCAAATACTATCATAACTGCGTCATAGCATTCTCTGCCCAAGTTGAACTGAGCCTTCAAAGCCATTACTTGTGAGATGGCATCCAACTGACAAAGCTCAGTGTGCTCGTGGAGCGGACGTTTTGAAGACTCCAACATTTCATTGAAGGCCTTTGCAGATTCCTCCATCTCCTCGTCCGAATCCCGAGCATCATCATAGTCTTGCACCATCTTTTCCATCCCGGTACCATGCTCGTCGGTGCGACGATGATCCACCTCAGCTCGGTCACGTTGGGCAGACTCACCATGAAATGTCCACACCGTATAATCGGGCGTAAAACCATTCTTCTACAGGTGTTTGCCCATTTCAGCCTCTGTCCTCTTTTCCCAATTGCCGCATCGGAAACAGGGGCACCAAGTTTTCCTCTGGCCATTTGCAAATGCGGCTTGCACAAACCCCTTGGTTTTTGTGAACCATTCAGCGCTCCATTTGTTCTGACCAGTGTGACCGGTATACATCCACGCACGATCATTCATCTTGACTTTCAGAGCTACTGGACACACAACAATTATATATATAATTCACCATGTATATATTCATCAGTTGATCTACTTTGTCAATTTTATTACGTCCATGCAACCTACACTCTAATAGGTAATGATAGGTCCTAATCCCACCCGAGTATGTGTAGATTGGGTTCATTTTCCCATATGCTATGCTCCGGATCCGACGCAAAATTTCGGCAGCACCTCCCCGCTGTTCTCCTGATACACGTCTCTGCAATAAACAGAGAGGATGTGTACCCGGAGAACAATAGGGGAGGCACTGGCGAAATTTATGCGTCGGATCCGGAGCAAAGCATATGGGAAAACGAACCCAATCTACACATACTCGGGCTGTCCATGGATAGCGTTGGACAATTCGAAAGAATCAAGGTTATAAATATGCAAATGCATGCATATTTATAACTATGACGCTTTCGAACGGGAGACACATATTGGTTACGCATACTGATGATTCAAGACACATATATAGCTAGCTACCAAATTTCATCGGAATAGATCAAATAATTAATGAGGGAGGAGGACTTGTCATTTGTGCTCACCCACGAACGAAGGGGCAGAGCTCGTCAAACGCACGGCGAGGTCGTCGAACACCAAACCTCGCAGCGATGAAACAACTGCACATTTAAAACTAAACGATCAACACAATTATATATGATGTTTTTCATAACAAAATCGAAAAATATATGACCTAACTAATAATTCACAAATATATGACCCCGTCGGCCTCTGGAAGCCAAAAAAACCTTTTCGGGAGGTGTCGGTGGTCGGGGTGTCCTGTCGGTGTCGGGGTGCCGTGTCGGGGTCGGGGTGCTGTTCCGGGGTCGGGGGGTCGGGGTCAGGGGGTCAGGTTGTCGGGGTGTGGTGTCGGGGTCGGGGTGTCGGGGTCGGGGTGTCGTGTCGGGGTCGGGTGTCGGGGTATCGGGGTGTCGTGTCGGGGTCGGGGCGTGGTGTCAGGGTGTCGGGGGCCGGGGGTCGGGGTCGGGGTGTCGGGCCGGGGTGTCGGGGTGGCGTGTCAGGGTCGGGGTGTCGGGGGTCGGGGTCGGGGTGTCGGGGGTCGCGGGTCGGGGGTCGGGGTGTCGGGCCGGGGTGTCGGGGTGGCGTGTCGGGGTCGGGGTCGGGGTGTTGGGGGTCGGGGTCGGGGTGTCGGGGGTCGGGGTCGGGGTCGGGGTGTCGGGCCGGGGTGTCGGGGGTCGGGGTCGGGGTTTCGGGGGTCGGGGTGGGTGTGTCGGGGGTCGGGGTCAGGGTGTCGGGGTGGCGCGTCGGGGTCTTCTTCTTATTATTATTCTTTCTTCTTCTTCTTTTCTTTCTACTTCTCCCTCGTCCTCTTCCTCCTCCTCCTCCTCCTCTTCTTTCTTCTTCTTCTTCTTCTTCTTCTTTTTCTTCTTCTTTCTTCTTCTCCTTTTTCCTCTTCTATATTGTTATATTTTTCAACTTTCTTCTTATTCTTCTTCCTTTTTTTTTCCTTTTTCCTCTTCTTCTACTTCTTCTTTTTTTCAACTTTCTTCTTCTAATAATAATCTAAACCTATATCTAGCACTAACCTAAACCAACCACTAACCTAAACCTATCAATAACCTAATTAAACCTAAACAGCAAAGAAAAATAGTAGAAAAAAAACAAAAAAAATGCTCACCTTGGCTCCTGTCGATGGAGGATGGAGGGGGCGGCGCGGGCGCAGGGGCGGTGGCGAGCCTGGCTCCGGGGCGGGGGGCGCGAGGCGGACGCACTGGCGGTGGGGGGGGCGCGAGGCAGACGCAGGCCTAGGGGCGAGCCTGCCTCCGGGGGCGGCGCGGGCGCAGGGGCGGCGGCGAGCCTAGCTTCGGGACGGGGGGGCGAGGCGGACGCAGGGGGCCCGTGGCGAACCTGGCTCCGGCGCGGGCGACGGGACACCGGGGCGGTGGCGGGTGGTGGGGGCGACGGGGCGAGGGGCGGTGGGGCCAGGGGGCGGTGGCGGGTGGCGGCGGCGGAGAGTGCTTGGGTCGGTGGGGCGACGGGGCGAGGGAAGGTGGGGCAAGGGGGCGGCGGTGACTAGCGGGGGCGGCGGCGGGTGGCGGTGGTCGTCGGGGAGGAGAGGGGGACAGATCGAACAGAGAGAGATGGGCGGGGTGGGGCGCCTTTAGTAACCTAAACGTTTGCCGTCCGCCCCACTTTGCCGTCCGCCCCACTTGCTCTTTGCCGTCCGCTAGCGGACGGCAAATAGGAGGGGCCGTTAAGTTTTTTAAACCAGCTCGTCAGTGGGGCCCCCTCCCTCTTTGCCGTCCGCTAGCCGACGGCAAAGCTTCTTTGCCGTCCGCTAGCGGACGGCAAAGAACTGGCTGATGGCAAAGAAGTACTTTGCCATCAGCCAGTTCTTTGCCGTCCGCTTTTGGGTAGCTGATGGCAAAGAGCTTCTTTGCCGTCCGCTAGCAGACGGCAAAGAGCTGGCGATGGCAAAGTAGCTGTTTCCAGTAGTGATAAAGTAAAAGATAGGCCCTTCACAGAGGGAAGTAGAGGTTGTCATGCACTTTTAGGGTTGGATACACAAAATCTTAATGCGAAAGAACGTCACTTTATATTGCCCCTTGTATATGGACCTTTATTATGCAGTCCGTCGCTTTTATTGCTTCCATAACAAGATCGTACAAAGCTTATTTTCTCTACACTAATAAGTTATGCATATTTAGAGAGCAATTTTTATTGCTTGCACCAATGACAACTTACTTCAAGGATCTTACTCAATCCATAGGTAGGTATGGTGGACTCTCATGGCAAAACTGGGTTTAAGGATATTTGGAAGCACAAGTAGTATCTCTACTTGGTGCAAGGAATTTGGATAGCATGAGGGGGGAAGGCAAGCTCAACATGTTTGAATGATCCATGACAATATACTTTAACTGAGATGTCGGAAAACATAAACCATTACGTTGTCTTCCTTGTCTTACATCAACTCTTTAGCATGTCATACCTAATGAGTGCTCCCAATTATAAAAGATGTCTACGATAGTATATTTATAAGTGGAATCTCTCTTCCTTAAATATTCATTCATGAATTGTTCAAATGACCAATACAATGCTTGCTAACCTTCAATAAATTTACAACCTCTACTCCTTATATGTGAAGTCACTACTCCCCAAGGGGTAAGCGAATGAGACATATATAATTTTAGATTTATGACATTCAACCATTTACTCATAGGATATAAGTGAAGCACACAAGTAAATGACAAACTACTCCAAAAAGATATAAGTGAAGATCAATGAGTAGCTAAACAATTAAGTAACTATGTGAAGACTCTCTCTCAATAAGAAATTTCAGATCTTAAGTACTTTATTCAAACAGCAAGCAAAGCAAAATAAAATGACATTGCAAGTATAGCACAACTCATGTGAAGAAGCAAAAACTTAGGCTCAACCGATACTAACCGATAATTGTTGAAGAAGAAAGGTGGGATGCCTACTGGGGCATCCCCAAGCTTAGATGCTTGAGACTTCTTGGAATATTATCTTGGGGTGCCTTGGGCATCCCCAAACTTGAACTTTTGTGTCTCCTTAACTCCTCTCATATCATGGTTTCTCTTTTTATCAAAAGCTTCATCCACACCAAACTCAACAAGAACTCGTGAGATAGGTTAGTATAAACCAATGCAAAACCTTTTCAATTTCTACTGTAAAAAATCACTAATATTATTATTCAACATTGCATACTAAATGCCTCTGCATATTTAACACTCCTATCCTCAAATAGAATCATTAAACAAGCGAACATATGCAAACAATGCAAACATAACAGCAATCTGTCAAAATAGTACAATCTGTAAAGAATGCAAGATTCATCATACTTACCTAACTCCAACAATTATGAAATAAAATTCCCACTGTAGTAAATTTATCAGAGTTCATTATGCAAAAAGTTTCAACATTATATCATGCTCTGACTTTTCTAGGGCATTTTTGCAACAGCGGTAAACTTTCTGTTTTCAAATAGCAACATGTATACTAGCAAAATAAGCATGGCAAAGGCTATCCTTGACATTTTTTATTGAAAATAAAGATACAAAACATTATTATAAATAACAGAAAGCAAATACTAACAAAATAAAATGACGCTCCAAGCAAAACACATATCATAAAAATATAGCTCCAAGTAAAGTTACCGATGAACGAAGACGAAAGAGGGGATGCCATCCGGGGCATCCCCAAGCTTAGACTCTTGGTTGTCCTTGAATATTACCTTGGGGTGCCTTGGGCATCCCCAAGATTAGGCTCTTACCACTCCTTATTCCATAGTCCATCGAATCTTTACCCAAAACTTGAAAACTCCACAACACAAAACTTAACAGAAAACTCGTAAGCTCCGTTAGTATAAGAAAATAAAACAACTTATCTATGGTTCATACCTTCCGATACTACTCATAGATTCATCAAAATAAGCAAACAACACATAGAAAACAGAATCTGTCAAAAACAGAACAGTCTGTAGTAATCTGTATCAAACGTATACTTCTGGAACTCCAAAATCCTACCAAATTAGGAAGTTCTAATAAATTTGTGTAACAATCCAGAGAAAAAATAATCAGATCAAAATTACATTTCTGTGAATTAACAAAACTAATTTACTGGGTGCAAAAGTTTCTGATTTTCAGCAGGATCAACACAACTATCACCAAAAGCTATCCTAAAGGTCTTACTTGGCACTTTATTGAAACAAAAGCTATAAAACATGATTACTACAGTAGCATAATCATGTGAACACACAAAAACAGTAAGGGTAAATATTGGGTTGTCTCCCAACAAGCGCTTTTCTTTAATGCCTTTCTAGCTAGGCATGATGATGGCAATGATGCTCTCATAAAAGATAAGAATTGAGACATAACGGGCATCATGACGCATATGACTAGCACATTTAAGTCTAACCCACTTCCTATGCATAGGGATTTTGTGAGCAAACAACTTATGGGAACAATGATCAACTAGCATAGGATGGCAAAACAAGCATAACTTCAAGATTTTAAGCACATAGAGAGGAAACTTGATATAGTTGCGATTCGCACAAGCATATATTCCTCCCTCATAATAATTTACAGTAGCATCATGAATGAATTCAACAATATAACCAGCACCTAAAGAATTATTTTCATGATCTACAAGCATAGAAAATTTACAACTCTCCATATCAGAAAAATTCTTCTCATTCGGAATAGTGGGAGTATCATAAGAGACTTGAACACTAAAAATTGTTTCCACATTAAAAGAGTAGTGTTCAGAAAAAGGGTAATCATAATCATTACAAGATTTGTAAATATAATCATCACTACTTTTTATAGCATAAGTTTCATCACAATAATCATCAAGATAGCAACTTTGTTCTCATAATCAATTGGAACCTCTTCCAAAATAGTGGATTCATCGCTAAATAAAGTTGACACTCTTCCAAATCCACTTTCATGTTCATCACAATAAGATTCAACATCCTCCAAAATAGTGGGATCACTACTTCCTAAAGTTGACACTCTTTCAAACCCACTTTCATCAATATAATCATCATAAATAGGAGGCATGCTTTCATCATAATAAATTTGCTCATCAAAACTTGGGGGACAAAAAATATCATATTCATCAAACATAGCTTCCCCAGCTTGTGGCTTTGCATATCATTAGCATTATGGATATTCAAGGAATTCATACTAACAACATTGCAATCATGCTCATCATTCAAAGATCTAGTACCAAACATTCTATAGCATTCTTCTTCTAGCACTTGAGCACAATTTTCCTTTTCATCATATTCACGAAAGATATTAAAAAGACGAAGCGTATGAGACAAACTTAACTCCATTTTTTTGTAGTTTTCTTTTATAAACTAAACTAGTGATAAAACAAGAAACAAAAAGATTCGATTGCAAGATCTAAAGATATACCTTCAAGCACTAACCTCCCCGGCAACGGCGCCAGAAAAGAGCTTGATGTCTACTACACAACCTTCTTCTTGTAGACGTTGTTGGGCCTGCAAATGCACAGGTTTGTAGGACAGTAGCAAATTTCCCTCAAGTGGATGACCTAAGGTTTATCAATCCGTGGGAGGCGTAGGATGAAGATGGTCTCTCTTAAGCAACCCTGCAACCAAATAACAAAGAGTCTCTTGTGTCCCCAACACACCCAATACAATGGTAGATTGTATAGGTGCACTAGTTCGGTGAAGAGATGGTGATACAAGTGCAATATGGATAGTAGATATGGGTATTTGTAATCTGAAATTATAAAAACAGCAAGGTAACTAATGATAAAAGTGAGCGTAAACGGTATTGCAATGATAGGAAACAAGGCCTAGGGTTCATACTTTCACTAGTGCAAGTTCTCTCAACGATAATAACATAGATAGATCATATAACAATCCCTCAACATGCAACAAAGAGTCACTCCAAAGCCACTAATAGCGGAGAACAAACGAAGAGATTATGGTAGGGTTCGAAACCACCTCAAAGTTATTCTTTCGGATCAATCTATTCAAGAGTTCGTACTAGAATAACACCTTAAGACATAAATCAACCAAAACCCTAATGTCACCTAGATACTCCATTGTCACCTCAAGTATCCGTGGGCATGATTACACGATATTCATCACACAAACTCAGATTCATCCAACCAACACAAAGTACTTCAAAGAGTGCCCCATAGTTTCTACCGGGGAGTCAAGAAAACGTGTGCCAACCCCTATGCATAGGTTCATTGGCGAAACCCGCAAGTTGGTCACCAAAACATACATCAAGTGGCACGTGATATCCCATTGTCACCACAGATAAACACGGCAAGACATACATCAAGTGTTCTCAAAGTAAAGACTCAATCCGATAAGATAACTTCAAGAGGGAAACTCAATTCATCACAAGAGAGTAGAGGGGGAGAAACATCATAAGATCCAACTATAATAGCAAAGCTCGCGATACATCAAGATCGTGCCATAGAAAGAACACGAGAGAGAGAGAGAGAGAGAGAGAGAGAGAGAGAGAGAGAGATCGAACACATAGCTACTGGTACATACCCTCAGCCCCGAGGGTGAACTACTCCCTCCTCGTCATGGAGAGCACCGGGATGATGAAGATGGCCATCGGTGATGGGTTCCCCCTCCAGCAGGGTGCCGGAACGGGCTCCCGAGAGGTTTTTGGTGGCTACAGAGGCTTGCGGCGGTGGAACTCCCAATTTATCTTGATATTCGATGTTTTTAGGGTACGTAGGCTTATATAGGCAAAAGAAGTCAGTCGGGAGGTGCTCGAGGGGCCCACGAGACAGGGGAGCGTGCCCTATAGGGGGCGCGCCCTCCTATCTCGTGGCTTCCTCGAGGATCTTCTGACGTGAACTCCAAGTCTCCAGGATCATATTCTTCCAAAAAATCACGCTGCCGAAGGTTTCATTCCCTTTGGACTTCGTTTGATATTCCTTTTCTTCGAAATACTGAAACAGGCAATAAAACAACAATATGGGTTGGGTCTCCGATTAATAGTTAGTCCCAAAAGTAATATAGAAGTGTATAATAAAGCCCATAATCATTCAAAACAGATAATAAAATAGCAGGAATGCTTCATAAATTATAGATACGTTGGAGACATATCAGTACCTCCCACCCCAGGCCCCGTCGCCCCCGCCGCCCACCATCACTCCCGCAGCCAGCGACTACCGTGGCACCCCACATCACCACCACCTACCCCAAGCCCCGCTGCCCACCACCACTCCTGGCAACCACCGTGTCGCCCCACCCCACCACATCCAGACCCCCTCCCCCTTCCACCGCACCGATCGCCGCCTCCCACCACACCGGCCTTCGATTTTCCCCGCCGCCGCGCCGGATGACTACAGAAGCACCGGCCCCGCGCTGTCCCCTAGCCGGCCTTCTGGAGGCCCGGTGAATCCACGCTCCCCTCCTGGGATCAGCGCCTCCATCCGGCCTCCTCCCCAGTCGGCCCGCTGGATGGCTGGCACCGCTACCTCCCCGAACATCCGCCTCCCTGTGCCACCCACAGCATCGTGCGCAGGCGGCAGCGCCACCGTCTCCCAGCCATCCTTCCGAGAGCACCACTGCCTAGATCCCCCCCACCCCCGCGGACGACCTGGATCGGGGCAATCGCGCTCTCGGGCAGCGCCAGCCGAAGGCCTGCTACTGCCCGACTTCGCGGGTCACGGCTGTGTTGTACATTATGACGGCGTACAGTTCACCTCTGCTCCCCTCCCGTTTTATTCTCCGCTGATGCAGTGCACATTGCTTCCCAACGCAGGTTGTATTGGTCGTCGGTGTAGTCCGTGGGCACGCAATTTGTACTGTCGGGATGCCCCCATGTCCTGCTTTTCCCTGGCAAATCCACTCTGCTTCCCTTGATATGTTGTATTTTGTAGTGTCAGTTCGCGTGTACGAGGTTCTGCACTACATTGAGCTCCCCAGGATACCAAATTGCGGTTCACTTTTCGATTCAGAAAAAAGGGTGTTGTGCAATTTTCTAGGGAACTAGAAGTTCATATATTTTTTGAAAAAATCAGTTTCTCTTGGAGACGTTCGCTCCTCTGACCGTTTTGGTTCACTCTGTTCCCTGTGAACCAAAATAGAAGAGAAACAAAAGAAAATGTCCCCTGGTAGTATGGGAGAGAGCGGTTCGATTCTGTGGCTAGAGGTTCACTCCACAAAAAAATGCAGCTCAATGTGATGTTTTTTTAATCTTCACTTTTCTCGTGGTTCAGTGCAGAATGTCATATTTTTATATGCAACTCACTCTGTTGGCATGTGCAGTAGAAAAAAAATGAACAAAAAAATGATACAGTCCACACACCTCGTCCCTGCAGTACATACTCGTTCATAAAAAAGTATGCGGTAAAAAAAGCAAAAATAAGATGCAAAATTATGCAGTCCACTCGCTCAGTCCTTGCGTTTCACTCGTCCGGTTTACGCATGTAAAAAATAAGAACTATAAAAAAATGACAACAAAAACACATGCCGTTCACTTTCGGTAGTGTAGTGGTTCACTTCTTGATGGTGTTTGCGGTTCACTTATGTCCAATATGAAGCACACTCAATTTCTCATCCGAAATTTTTTACGTATCACAAAAGAAACCATGCAGTTCGCTTGTCCATCTGATGCAGTGCGGTCTCAGTCTAAAACAGTGCGGTTTTTTGTCCGATGCGGTTCACTCGTCGATTTTAGTTTCGCGGAAAACAGTGTCCGCATTTCGGTGAAATCAAAATTGCTCTTAAACCGTAAGGAATTAAAAAGAGTGTTCTACATGAAAAAGTTGCGCCTCGTTGATATATTTCCAACGATATATCATTTGCATCATTATGACGAGCACTTTGAAAAAATTTATGAAAAAACGGCCATTGCCACTCGTCGGCCGTCGTACGATTTTCAAAATTAACTTAAAACCATAATGAATCTCAAAAACATTTCTACATATGAAATTTGCGCCTCGTCAGTAGCTTTTCAACGGCGTATCACACGCCTCGTTTAAACAAACGGTTCAAAAATAGAGCGAAAACAGTACAAAAAATTATAAAAATGTCAAAAAAAATCCGCGATGTAGTAAATTTAAAACTTCTCTTAAACCGTACCGGATTAGAAAAAATAATACATAAGAAAAAGTTGTTCCTCGATGACATCTTTCCAACGGCGTATCATTTTCTTCACTGAACGCGAAAAATGTTCGCTGGCGCTCGTCATTAGCCGCACAATTTTTGAAACTTCTCTTAAACCATGAAAAATCTCGGAAAAAATTCTATATGGCAAAGTTGTGCCTAATCCATAGCTTCTCAAGGTATATTACACACCTTGTTCGGACAAACGGTTTAAAAACTAGAGTGAAAACAGTACCGGAAAAACACTGCATACAGGTTTTTCCGACACGAAGTTCACTAGTCTTTATATTGCAGTAACTTTGCTATATATATATATATATATATATATATATATATATATAATATATATATATATATATATATATATATATGATTGACTATTTGTCGCCCTGGGTGAGGAATTCTTATTCCTCACCCCAGCCACCCGGCCGAACATTTCAAAACATAAGAAATGAAGCACCTGAGGTAAGATTACAAAGGAGCTGCCGTAAGAAACAAGGCGGGTGAGGTAATTTTTCCTCACGCATGTAAACTAAGTTACTGCGCATGCAATGTTCGGACACTAGAACCACTGCCGAAAGAAACAATAAGTTTGTGAGGTAAACTTACCTCACGGACTAAACTACCTCTATTTGCACGAGCTGCAGGCATCGCAAGACCCTTCTTATCTCATCTGATCATTTTCTTTAAAATGATCTTCTTTTCTGCTTCAAGAAAAACAACGAAGGTACTACCTCCGTCCTGGTTTATAGGTCCCTTTTGTAGTTTGTGCCAAATTTTGATTAAAGATTTAATTAACAAAATGTTAATGCATGTCAAGAAAAAATATCTCATTGAATTCGTATTTGAACATAGTTTTCAAAAATATAATGTTTGGTGACATGCGTGAACATTTTGTTAGTTTAATCTATGATCAAAATTTGGCACGAAATACAATGGAGACCAATAAACCCGGACGGAGGTAGTAGTAAACTAGTGATGCATACTATCTCTCCTTTTTGCTTACATTTTTATCTACACTTGTTCATTAGGCGCCATGGATTTGATGTCGTAAAATCTCATTTGGAATTATACATTTATGGAATTGCATCCTCAATTATTCAAAAGTTTCTTCTTGGAATAGTGACTGAATTTCCAACGATATCCTCACATTGACTTTTTAATATGGGGAGTAGTGTTATCTCAAAGGGCCTAACACCGAACTATATTGAAATAGAGGGAATAATTTATAGATTATCACAAAGAAACATGGAGCGACTATTTATAGGGTCAGCTCTTGAGAAAATAGAACTGGAACTGTACTGATCATGACCTCTAATACACTCCGAGCAGGGAGAAATCAACAAAAACATGATTCAGAAAGAAGACAACCCAGGCTAGCGAGTCCATGGACCATCTGCTAGTGGGATGCCCATTTTCGCGATAGGTGTAGCACGACTCCTTCAGCTGGTGCTACCCCAGGCTCCCGCGCCCGCACATACTGACCAATTTCTGGATTGGTGGCACGCTACCACGTTGGCCGTTCCGGCGGCGCATCATAAAGGCATCTCCTCGCTCACTCTCCTGATCGCCTGGTCCATATGAAAGCATAGCAAGTCCTGCATCTTTGACGGCACCGCACCCTCTCCGACCAAGCTTCTCCAGGACG
Organism: Triticum timopheevii; assembly: GCA_963921465.1. Lineage (NCBI taxonomy): Eukaryota > Viridiplantae > Streptophyta > Magnoliopsida > Poales > Poaceae > Triticum > Triticum timopheevii. The sequence goes on along the minus strand of OY997270.1, from coordinate 623,407,240 downwards.
TCCAAGAGGAGGCTCACTCATGGGCCAAGGCAGGGGTCAAAGGGACTAGCCATCATCACACCGTAGGCGCCGTAGGCTAGGTTGGGGCTGAGCTCACCCAATATCCAACATGCTCGCGCTAGGTTTTGCACCATCTGATGTGTACGCGTCGCCCTAATGCTCACTACCTAACTCTCATGTACAACAACTCTTCTCCCTATCAATGAATGATACGCAAGCTTTGCGTATTCGCGAAAAAAAGACAACCCGCCTGCAGCTCTCCCGGATTGAAACTCCTGAATGATAGCCTCGAACACCCTCTCAGCATAACTCTGTGCTGCCAAAGATCCTTGTGTTTTTACAAAGTTGGTAAATGTATTAATATCAGCCTACTGTTATCAGGGTACTTATAGATGAGCTACCTACAGTGTAAAAACTGATTAGTAGGAAGCAAGCATGCAACTATTCTGGCATCTATACACACTCCACAGTATAGGTGAATGCAGCTACTTCGAATTTTGTTTTCTAAGTAGGCAGTTAGGTGCGCAAAAGAATGCATCACAAATCATTTATCAAAAATATGTTCTATTTCAGATACCTTTACAGAAACTCAAATCATGAATGCTATGAACGAAAATAACAGCACGTGATCCAAAAAACAACAAAATGATGCCCAATGCTGAAATTTGTTATAAACAATATGTTCTCTGGCATGTACCACATGTTGTAGTAGTGTAGATGGTAGAAAATGAGCAGATAGCGAAATTCAGTTTCTTTCAAAACAATTTTGGTTTTAGACCAACAATTCAATTTTTTTTGCAGAAGAATTGATCTAAAAACACAAAGGGTGCTAGGAGCTTGGTGAATAAGGGTTGCTATATCTAAATGTGGTGAATAAAACGAACCATGTGGTAAGATAGGAGCTTAGTGAATCATTACTGTTGAAATAAAGGAGCTACAAAATTCTCAGATATAGGTCGAAATGTTACTGTACAAAGATTACATTTGATCGAACTAAATATAAATGTTCTCCCATTAGGTGGATTGATGATATTTACTTAAATCATAATTATCTTAGAGGATTCATCCAAAAACTAGAAGAACTAATTCAATCTACATGGAAGCCTGACTACTTTGCTCGAGACTGCAGTATAGCAAATTCAGTCTACATACTCTCCTAGAACTAATGATTAGATGTACTACTTTCCAGAATAGAGTTTAGGTATGTAAGATAACCAATTAAGGTTCTGGAGATGTTGGGCATCTGGTCGTAGCCCTGACTACTTTGCTCTGTACGACATGTTGAACAACACCAGATGGAAGAGTTTGCCTCCAGAAGTCACACGTTGCAACTCAAGTAGGAACAAAACAGTATTCCTTGAACAAACTAGAGGAAACAATTTGGAAGCAAAATCAAATTCATATACTTGGTAATTTTGGTGTATGCAAGAGAACAATCAAGACATACCAAGACATAATTAATGCAGTCCGTTGTACCCCTGATATGACACAAGTAAAGATCCCACTGTCACATATACTCTAGAGGATAACACCTTATCAGTCAAAACATTGTTACTTGATATTGAGATTCTTATAGTGAATTTAGTTTTCTACATTTATACATGATTTAGAATAGCAATCATCTCATAGGGAGTCCCAAGGTTATATGATTTAGACTAGTGATTGTTTCCTAAAAAAGCAATCTGGGGTTGTGGTGACAATAAGGCATGTAATAGATACTTAAATAGAATTTGTATGCCCTATAGTGGGACAATTCCCTTGTACAATCTTCATACCTACCATAGTTCCAGAAGTGTTGGATTACAGTTACAGAGAACAACTAATTTCAATATTATGGTCACTTGCCTCAACTTACTCAGCATATCATTCAGACTTCACAAACTTTACGGAGCCCATCAGAAAAACCTCTTCGAAAGCTAGAGTATGTCTCAACACGGACCTTCACAACCTCCATAGGGCAGAGGGCATTGTCGGCGATAACCTCGGCCGAAGCAGATCAACAAGTTAGATCAAAGACTTGTAATTGCTTCATACTCAGGTACAACAATACCCGAGTAATATTTCTGGCAGAACTCACAGACACTAAATTTGCACCTGCCTTAACCAATATATCCAATCAAAGTAGGCACACAACCTCTGAAGAAACCTTTTTCCCCTTGCACTTTCAAGAGAACTCCAAATCCAGAAGAGATGCTCTCGTACTTGGCTGGATCAATCTAATAAAATAAGAAAAATGACATTACATTACTAACTGGTTTCTCACCAATGATAAAACATAGCAGACTGATACCATATTTCATTGAAATGTAAGGAACTACACGATACCTCTGAGTCTACGGACAAGCAGCTTTGCAGTATCCCGTCCAACATAATAGAAATTTCGTAGCAATGACCAAACACAATGTAAGGAGCATTAAGCCCAGATCACATCACGTACAAAAATCATGAGATAACTAGGCATGAATGAACAAACCCCCACCATAACATTGTTTCTCTAATAGGGGGGGTACCAAGTAAATGAATATCTGCAGTTCAGATCAGATCATTTTTAACTCTTCTCACAACTTGTATATGGTTTTTGGAGCATGATTTCTCTATCTAAACTGTGATACCTTAAAATAGAAAATAATTTTTCATCTAGGAATTTTCACGAACACCTTGTGGGCACAAAGCCACAAATGGATCGGATCTCCATTAGCGAAGAGCACAACGAGAAATGCTTTGAGGAAAAAAGCTTAAAAGAGGCTGGGAGAGATTTCAAGCCATAATTTGAACAATAAAAAATACGAGACTAGCAAGAGGAGTTGAAGTCCAAGTACGCCTATACAGTCAAAGTAGTTCACAGGCAAACACAAGAGTGAAATCGGCATCGGGGGGCAGCGAAGACCTGGAGATGTGTGGCCGGGTGGAAGTGCAGGGGACCTAGCACGGTAGTGCTCTCACTGCCCGACAAAGGCGCCTGATGAAAGGTACAGATGCGGGGAGCCGAAACACAGTGGTGCTCTCACCGGCCGCCATCCTACTCGACGAGGCGTCGAGCAACATGCCACCGAGCCTAGACGCCGACCACCAAGCCATCGCGCACACCCACGGACCACCGCCCTCTCGCGCCCACCGGCTGCTCGGCATGTCGTCGGCTAGCTGTCGCCCGCCGGCGCTACCCTTCGAAACTGCTGGTCGCCGCCTGATTAGAATAGGACGTGGGCGTGGCTACCTCCTAATCCCCAGGACCAAAAAGCGGTTTGGGCGTCGACATTGTGCCGGTGCGGTCGGACCAATATTGTAAAACGTAAAAATACAAGACCGTGTTGTAATCTTACCGCAAGGGACGGTGGGTTTCTTTTTTGATTGATGGAACCGTGGCTCGGCTCGGTCGTTCGACCGGGGTGAAGAATTACTTATTCTTCACCCTGGGTCTTAAATAGACGTTTTATATATATATATATATATATATATATATATATATATAACACACTAAAGCAAGCCGGAGCGTACTATAAGCAATCGTACGCTCCACCCAGCGCATGCTCCAACAGCGACCGGTTGAGGCGATAATTAGCGCAAACCATCAACTGCAGCCCTTCGTCTGCGGGCCCGAAGCACATAGTAAAATATTGCTAAAACATGGTAATGATTACTATATGCAGGCGGGCCCTAAGTACTCCCTCCGTTCCTAAATACTTGTCTTTCTAGGCATTTCAACAAGTGACTACATACGGAGCAAAATGAGTGAATCTACACTTTAAAATATGTCTAAATACATCCGTATGTAGTAGTCATTTGAAATGTCTAGAAAGACAATTATTTAGGAACGGAGGGAGTACATAGTAAAAGAGGTGATAAAACATGATAATGGTTACTGTATGCTCACGCATGCCTGAGCGGTCAATCTATCGTAAGTGGTTAAGAAACATAGTAATGAACGCATGTCAATTACAAAACTAATTATGTACAAATATTAAATAGAAAACATTTGATGTAATCAAAATAATCTTGTGATTTTGATTTGCATACTAAAAAGTCATTTTAAGTTTTTAGTTTAAATGCTAAAACAGTAATGGCTTATATCAGATTGATGGTAATGTAGTTACTACTATTAGTAATTGACACATATGTAGTATTAACACAGTTACGGTCGCTACACTTTTCATTTAAATAAAAAAAATCTCACACCAACAATTATCACGTCAACACTACACTAGTATATCGTAACCACATTTCGAATATATGATAAACCCCAACTCAAAAAAAGAATATACAAATTAGTAGAGGCCCTATAATACGTAGTATGCTTACATTTCAAGTATAGACTAATTAAACTATACATTACCATGTGATCACTTTACTTTACGAACAGACGATGGGATGAATAGTGCAAGTTTCCTTACTATATACGTGAATATCTATTACCATGGTTCATTAGTGCTTTCTATGTGCCATGCAAGCTGTCCGGTAACAACGTTACCATGCATGTTGGTTTGTTTACTGTCATTAGTGCGAAGTCCTGGGAGACGGGGATGAGGCGCCTGGCTATGGTAACATGAATTAATTCTATTAATTTTTTCCCTACTCCCTCCGTCACACAGTTTAGAAGGCACACTTAAATTTGCATGCGTTTCCACAATAGATAAAGTTTAGGGCACATTACATTTATTTCTAGTAGCTAATTAGTACTCCGATATACTATTTCTATATGCATGCATAGTGTGAATACTATTTTTTAGCCCATCTCACAATCAATAGATAATCACCTAGATTCCAGAGAATTTCCAAACGCGCCTTCTAAACCGTGACGGAGGGAGTACTGTGTTTTACTATCATTTGGATGAATCCTGGAGATGGGGCAAGCGGCGGGCGGCAACTATCGACCGACGCACACGATTAGAAATTCTTCGCGGCGTGGTGGTTAGCCTGCACCTTGCGAGTGACCTCGACGGCGTTGATCGCTATGGATAGCTCGACAAGTTCACCGAGCAGGCATTTTTACCTCCGCCATGTTGTGTTTCTCTCTCGTCCTGACCGACGGAGGCAGGGGTTCGGCCGGTTGGTGATCTCGGTGTGCACAGAGGAGGGTTGAGTGTCGCGGCGGCAGCCAACAGGAGATGCAGCGGCTCGACCTCCTCTGTGACCTCATCTCCAGTTGAAATTGACAAGGCTGCCTCCCTGAACGCGCTCCGGCTGGAATCAATTGCGGCCTAGGTAACTCAGCGCCACTAGAGCTTCAGGTGCCTCACGAGTCACAAGGTTAGGAAATTTTATTTACTTGTGTAGCCCCAACCTACAGATCCCGTCAATTTTCCTCAGCACTAGAGGTTCAGGTGCCTCACAAGTCACAAGTCACAAGGTTAGCAAATATTATTTACTTGTGTGATTCTCGTGACCGTAGGAGCCTTCTTGATTGTGAAATATGACCATTGCTTCAAACTCCTTATTTCCTGCATTTAACTATTCGATCCAATTATTTAATATTCTTTAATATGGTGGATCAGAATAGGATAAAGCTACGATGGTTGTGTGATTGATTTTTACCTGAAGTTGTGAATGATGGCTTAGTTGTAAGAGCTTGTCTTGGTTAATTCAATTAGTCAACATAACTGAAAGAAATTTAAAGGAGGCCAATCAAACTCTGTCATGGTATTCTGAAAACCAACTTGCAGCTTGGTATTGTAAGGGAAAGGAGAGTACGCATTTGCTACTTTTGCTACTGGTCTTGTTTGCTTTTGTAGTAAGTTATAACTTTATTATGTAGTTACTTATTTTTTGGGTTTCAAGCGAATCGTTGTTTTCAAATTCAGTGCCAATTATATTTTCATGCGAGGCCCATCTGATGTGCTTACCTCATAGAACAAGCCTCCGAGGCAGAGTCCAATTTTGTGTTTGAGCCCTCAGAGCTCAATTTCTACAACTTCAGATTCACATGGTGCTACTAACTGAGCTGATAAACTGCAGATTTTTAGTGTTGTTTCCGTTTATCTGGCTTATGTAGCTCAAGCCTAAGTTCTGCGAGCTTTTAGTAGTTAAGGTTGTCTTACTATTTCATTTGGCTTCGTTTGTTTCAGAAATCTAAAGTTCTATCATCAAATTTTAGTCGGTGAGGTAAATCCTGCTAGGCATGTGTGTCGTGCCGGCGGCGGCGAGCCTAAGTTCTGCGATCTTTTAGTAGTTAAGGTTGTCTTACTATTTCATTTGCCTTTGTTTGTTTCAGAAATCTAAAGTTCTATCATCAAAATTTTAGTCGACGAGGTAAATCCTGCTAGCCACGTGTGTCGTGCCGGCGGCAGCGTGCCAGCGGCGGCGAGCCGCCACCATTCCCATTTCATCTTCGCTCTGCAAGGTAATTGAAGGAGGGCCCTAATGGGAACGACGCTTGCCACCCCCACCTTCATGACTGCTTCAGATCCATTCAAGGTGGTCATCACTATCAAATCGTCCAGCAATCTCATTACCGTCCTCCTCTGCCTAAAATGCACAGTTGTAGAAACAACATCTATTCCGCACCAAAAGGATAATTTCCCATGTGTAAAATGAGATTTATATATCAGAAGTTTTTGTCAAATATGTTGATATTTTGGCGGATCTCTTCCATTCTGCACTGCTGCTGGAAGTGATGAGGGAATTTGTGCATACAGTTGTGCTCATTAGTAAATATATCATTCGAGTTGAAAGGTTGGAGCATGTGCATTAACATTTTCAAGTGGATACTTTGGTACTTGATTTTCTAATCATTTGAAATCTGAATATCACGTTGCATTGTGATATTTCTAACTGAAATTTTTCACTATGAATTATGCATATTTTGGTCGAATTTCTAACACTGTTGTTCTTTCAAGCATATATAGAAATTTAATAGTTCATGCTGGAATCCTTTTGAATGTACAGTTTTATTATGTTTTCAAAAATTTAAGCATATAATATATGAACATGTTTTTTTGCAATACCATGCTTTGTATCTAGTTTTAGAACACCACCGCCCTTGAAGGCTAAAAGCTCTAAGTCTGCGTTTGTATTTGTTCTAGATTGTCTGCTGCACACCTAGGTGATTATGTCTCGTATATCTCTTATGAAATAGAAAGTATCTGATCACCAAATCCATATAGATCATAGTGAGTCATTTCTCAGAAATACTACTCCGGTATGCGACACAATTTGGTAGTTCTATGTACACTGACTCACTGACCCGTAGGGTTTTCTTTATTTCTTAGTAGTACATGTGTGCAAGAATAAATAAAATGTGGTCATCTACGTAGACTTTTGAGCTGTTCCAATTTGTATTAGATGTGCAATATTTATGTAAGTTCAATTTTTGTTATTGTTCTTTTAATTCAGGTTGGGAGAGAGTATTAATATTGATAGTAGTTGTGGTTCTGGTTGGAGTAATTTATCATACCTGTTATGGCGCTGCTAGAAGGAGGGCGTGAGAGGGCCGGCCGGGGGCCTTTTTGCCCACGGCCGGGCAAGAGGGAAGGGATTTCCTTCTTAATTCTTGCTTGATTAGATTGATACATCTCCTCTCTTTATATAGAGAGGTTTACTTGACTCCCAAGAAAGGCTTACTTGACCCCTAAGCAAGCAACCCTTATCTCTAATTAACCCTAAGACTAATGGGCCCATTAGGCCCATTACGTACTCTAACACTACACCCCACCTGGACATGCAGCTTGTCCTCGAGTTGCAGCCTAACCAACTTATAACCATGACTCGATGCAACACAAACCAAACACCTAAAAACAAGCCTTTTACATCTCGGCTTGTGTTATTACTCTCAACCTGAAATAGACTGTGACACTTTATTTTGGACGTGCACGTGTACAGCCACCTGGATCCCATGGTGTCACCACCCGGACAAAAGGAGTGGATGTGTATGGTTGTTGGTGTGCACTGCACAAGGAAGAGTGGAGGGCTTGCGTTGGAGAATGTCGAGGAAGGGTGCGCCCCCCCCCCCCCCCAACCGCTGATGTCGCAGACTTTGAGGTCGCTGCCCACGGGGAAAACAGCATGCCCGCTGCCCGTGGGGGAAACCGCATGCCCAAGATCCCCGACGCAGCGGACGAGATCGAGGTCCTTTGCGCAGCGAAGGGCAACTTGGAGGAGCGGCAGCTGCAGACCACGCATCTCTCGCACACGCCGATGCGCTAGGAGGCCGCGCGCAGCAGCCTGCAGCCTCACCGCCGCCGACACGTGGCAGGTAGCGATCCAAGACGGAAGCGGTGACGGCGACGGCGGGGACTTGATCTGCTGGATGTGGACGCCCTGGGATGGCGGCGGCGCTGATGGGAACGAGGTCGTCGCAGTCCTGTCATAGGGCATCCCATACTGGGCGGCGGAGCTGACCGGCGGTGGCTGCTGCAGCTGCAGCGGCTGCTGCGGTGTCGCGCCGGGCAGCGGTAGCGGCTGCGGCAGAGCGCCGGGCACGGCGGAGGCCGCCAGGAGCGGCGGCTGCCACTGCAGCCAGGGCTGGGCGGTGGTGGCGATGGATGGCAGCTGCAGCGGCCCGGTGAGCGCGGCGAAGGCTGCCTGGTGCGGCGGCAGCCACGGCAGCCACGGCGTCGCGGGGGGCGACGATGTGCCGCGCAGCCGGGTGCGGCCCGCAGGACCCGGCCAAGAACAGGTGGATCTCCTGGACTGCCTGGGTTAGGTCTCGCAGCACCCCGAACACCTCCTCCAGGGTAAGGATGGCGGGGGCGGGCGCGACGGAGGATCCCGACGCAGGCAGGAGTGGGGCGATGGTCGTGGTGGTCGCCGGAGGCGACGAGGTGACCGGCAGAGGAAGAGACAGGCTTGGTGGCGGTGAAGACATGATCGAACCGAAGCTAGCTGATACCAAATTATTATGGCGCTGCTAGAAGGAGGGCGCGAGAGGGCCGGCCGGGGGCCTTTTTGTTGGGGAACGTTGCAGAAAATTAAAAATTTTCCTACGGCTTCACCAAGATCCATCTATGAGTTCATCTAAGCAACGAGTCATGGGAGAGAGCTTGCATCTACATACCACTTGTAGATCGCGTGCGGAAGCTTGCAAGGTGATGATGGAGTCGTACTCGAACGTGATTCAGATCACCGATGCCAAGTGCTGAACGGACAGCACCTCCGTGTTCAACACACGTACGGGACGAGCGACGTCTCCTCCTTCTTGATCCAGCAAGGGGGAAGGAGAGGTTGAGGAAGACAGCTCCACCGGCAGCACGACGGCGTGGTGATGGTGGTGAAGCAGTACTCCGACAGGGCTTCGCCGAGCTCTTACGGAGGAGGAGAGGTGTTGGGGAGGGAGAAGGAGGCAACCAAAGGCCAAGGACTCAAGGTCTGAAGTCCCTCCTCTCCCCCACTATATATAGGAGGGCCAAGGGGGGGGTGGCCGGCCCTAGGAGATCCAATCTCCTAGGGGGGCGGCGGCCAAGGGGGGTTTCCCTCCCCCCCAAGGCACCTAGGAGGTGCCTTCCCCTCCTAGGACTCTTGCCCCCTTGAACCCTAGGCGCATGGGCCTATGTGGGGCTGGTGCCCTTGGCCCATGCAGGCCAAGGCGCACCCCCTACAGCCCATGTGGCCCCCCGGGGCAGGTGGCCCCACCCGGTGGGCCCCCGGGACCCCTCCGGTGGTCCCGGTACAATACCGATAACCCCGAAACTTGTCCCGATGCCCGAAACAGGACTTCCCATATATAAATCTTTACCTCCGGACCATTCCGGAACTCCTCGTGACGTCCGGGATCTCATCCGGGACTCCGAACATCATTCGGTAGTCACATACTTGACTTCCTACTAACCCTAGCGTCACCGAACCTTAAGTGTGTAGACCCTACGGGTTCGGGAGACACGCAGACATGACCGAGACGACTCTCGGGCAATAACCAACAGCGGGGTCTGGATATCCATGTTGGCTCCCACATGCTCCTCGATGATTTCATCGGTTGAACCACGATGTCGAGGATTCGATCAAACCCTGTATACAATTCCCTTTGTCAATCGGTACGTTACTTGCCCGAGACTCGATCGTCGGTATCCCAATACCTTGTTCAGTCTCGTTACCCGGCAAGTCACTTTACTCGTACCATAATGCATGATCCCGTGGCCAACACCTTGGTCACATTGAGCTCATTATGATGATGCATTACCGAGTGGGCCCAGAGATACCTCTCCGTTATACGGAGTGACAAATCCCAGTCTCGATCCGTGTCAACCCAACAGATACTTTCGGAGATACCTGTAATGCACCTTTATAGTCACCCAGTTACGTTGTGACGTTTGATACACCCAAGGCACTCCTACGGTAACCGGGAGTTACACGATCTCATGGTCGAAGGAATAGATACTTGACATTGGCAAAGCTTCTAGCAAACGAACTATACGATCTTTTATGCTATGCTTATGATTGGGTCTTGTCCATCACATCATTCTCCTAATGATGTGATCCCGTTATCAACGACATCCTATGTCCATAGTCAGGAAACCATGACTATCTATTGATCATAACGAGCTAGTCAACTAGAGGCTCACTAGGGACTCATTGGGTCTAAGTGTTCACACGTGTATTACGATTTCCGGATAATACAGTTATAGCATGAACAAAAGACAATTATCATGAACATTGAAATATAATAATCCTTTTATTATTGCCTCTAGGGCATATTTCCAACAGTCTCCCACTTGCACTAGAGTCACCAATCTAGTTACATTGTGATGAATCGAACACCCATAGAGTTCTGGTGTTGATCATGTTTTGCACGCGAGAGAGGTTTAGTCAACGGATCTGCGACATTCAGATCCGTGTGCACTTTGCAAATCTCTATGTCTCCATCTTGAACATTTTCACGGATGGAGTTGAAACGACGCTTGATGTGCCTGGTCTTCTTGTGAAACCTGGGCTCCTTGGCAAGGGCAATAGCTCCAGTGTTGTCACAGAAGAGTTTGATCGGCCCCGACGCATTGGGTATGACTCCTAGGTCGGTGATGAACTCCTTCATCCAAATCGCTTCATGCGCTGCCTCCGAGGTTGCCATGTACTCCGCTTCACATGTAGATCCCGCCACGACGCTCTGCTTGCAGCTGCACCAGCTTACTGCTCCACCATTCAACACATACACGTATCCGGTTTGTGACTTAGAGTCATCCAGATCTGAGTCGAAGCTAGCGTCGACGTAACCCTTTACGACGAGCTCTTCATCTCCTCCATAAACGAGAAACATGTCCTTTGTCCTTTTCAGGTACTTCAGGATATTCTTGACCGCTGTCCAGTGTTCCTTGCCGGGGTTACTTTGGTATCTTGCAACCAAACTTACGGCAAGGTTTACATCGGGTCTGGTACACAGCATGGCATACATAATAGATCCTATGGCTGAAGCATAGGGGATGACACTCATCTCTTCTTTATCTTTTGCCGTGGTCGGTGACTGAGCCAAGCTCAATCTCACACCTTGTAACATAGGCAAGAACCCCTTCTTGGACTGATCCATTTTGAACCTCTTCAAAATCTTATCAAGGTATGTGCTTTGTGAAAGACCTATGAGGCGTCTCGATCTATCTCTATAGATCTTGATGCCTAATATATAAGCAGCTTCTCCAAGGTCCTTCATTGAAAAACACTTGTTCAAGTAGGCCTTAATGCTGTCCAGGAGTTTCGTATCATTTCCCATCAAGAGTATGTCATCTACATATAATAGGAGAAATGCTACAGAGCTCCCACTCACTTTCTTGTAAACGCAGGCTTCTCCATAAGTCTGCGTAAACCCAAACGCTTTGATCATCTCATCAAAGCGAATGTTCCAACTCCGAGATGCTTGCACCAGTCCATAAATGGATCGCTGGAGCTTGCATACTTTGTTAGCGTTCTGAGGAACGACAAAACCTTCCGGCTGCATCATATACAGTTCTTCCTTAAGATGTCCATTAAGGAATGCCGTTTTGACGTCCATCTGCCATATCTCATAATCATAGTATGCGGCAATTGCTAACATGATTCGGACGGACTTAAGCTTCGCCACGGGAGAGAATGTCTCGTCGTAGTCAATCCCTTGAACTTGTCGATAACCCTTAGCGACAAGTCGAGCTTTATAGATGGTAACATTACCATCCGCGTCCGTCTTCTTCTTAAAAATCCATTTATTTTCTATCGCTCGCCGATCATCGGGCAAGTCTGTCAAAGTCCATACTTTGTTTTCATACATGGATCCTATCTCGGATTTCATGGCCTCAAGCCATTTGTTGGAATCCGGGCCCGCCATTGCTTCTTCATAGTTCGAAGGTTCATTGTTGTCCAGCAACATGATTTCCATGACAGGGTTGCCGTACCACTCTGGTGCAGAACGTGTCCTTGTGGACCTTCGAAATTCAGTAGCAACTGGATCTGAAGTACCTTGATCATCATCAACATTTTCCTCTTCAGTTGGTGTGGGCATTACAGGAATGGTTTCCTGCGCTGCACCACTTTCCCGTTCGAGAGGTAGTACTTCATCGAGTTCTACTTTCCTCCCACTTACTTCTTTCGAGAGAAACTCTTTCTCCAGAAAGCATCCGTTCTTGGCAACAAAGATCTTGCCTTCGGATCTTAAGTAGAAGGTATACCCGACAGTTTCCTTAGGGTATCCTATGAATACGCATTTTTCCGACTTGGGTTCGAGCTTTTCAGGTTGAAGTTTCTTGACATAAGCATCGCATCCCCAAACTTTTAGAAACGACAGCTTAGGTTTCTTCCCAAACCATAATTCATACGGTGTCGTCTCAACGGATTTAGACGGTGCCCTATTTAAAGTGAATGTAGCTGTCTCTAGAGCGTATCCCCAAAATGATAGCGGTAAATCGGTAAGAGACATCATAGACCGCACCATATCCAATAGAGTGCGATTACGACGTTCGGACACACCGTTTCGCTGAGGTGTTCCAGGCGGCGTGAGTTGTGAAACGATTCCACATTTTCTTAAGTGTGTACCAAATTCGTGACTTAAGTATTCGCCCCCACGATCTGATCGTAGGAACTTTATCTTACGGTCATGTTGATTCTCTACCTCACTCTGAAATTCCTTGAACTTTTCAAAGGTCTCAGACTTGTGTTTCATTAAGTAGACATACCCATATCTACTCAAGTCCTCAGTGAGAGTGAGAACATAACGATATCCTCTGCGAGCCTCAACGCTCATTGGACCGCACACATCGGTATGTATGATTTCCAATAAGTTGGTTGCTCGCTCCATTGTTCCGGAGAACGGAGTCTTGGTCATTTTGCCTAAGAGGCAAGGTTCGCATGTGTCAAATGATTCATAATCAAGAGACTCTAAAAGTCCATCAGCATGGAGCTTCTTCATGCGCTTGACACCAATGTGACCAAGGCGGCAGTGCCACAAGTATGTGGGACTATCGTTATCAACTTTACATCTTTTGGCATCCACACTATGAACATGTGTAATATTACGCTCGAGATTCATCAAGAATAAACCATTGACCATCGGAGCATGACCATAAAACATATCTCTCATATAAATCGAACAACCATTATTCTCAGACTTAAATGAGTAGCCATCTCGTATTAAACGAGATCCAGATACAATGTTCATGCTCAAACTTGGCACTAAACAACAATTATTGAGGTTTAAAACTAATCCCGTAGGTAAATGTAGAGGCAGCGTGCCGACGGCGATCACATCGACCCTGGAGCCATTCCCGACGCGCATCGTCACCTCGTCCTTCGCCAGTCTCCGTTTATTCCGCAGCTCCTGCTGTGAGTTACATATGTGAGCAACGGCACCGGTATCAAATACCCAGGAGTTACTTCGAGTACTGGTAAGGTACACATCAATTACATGTATATCAAATATACCTTTGGTGTTGCCGGCCTTCTTATCCGCTAAGTATTTGGGGCAGTTCCGCTTCCAGTGCCCCTTCCCCTTGCAATAAAAGCACTCAGTCTCAGGCTTGGGTCCATTCTTTGACTTCTTCCCGGCAACAGGCTTACCGGGCGCGGCAACATCTTTGCCGTCCTTCTTGAAGTTCTTCTTACCCTTGCCCTTCTTGAACTTAGTGGTCTTATTGACCATCAACACTTGATGTTCTTTCTTGATTTCAGCCTCTGCTGACTTCAGCATCGAGAACACTTCAGGAATGGTCTTTACCATCCCCTGCATGTTGTAGTTCATCACAAAGCTCTTGTAGCTTGGTGGGAGCGACTGGAGGATTCTGTCAATGACCGCCTCATCTGGGAGGTTAATGTTCAACTGGGTCATACGTGCGTGCAACCCAGACATCTTCAGGATGTGTTCACTGACAGAACTGTTCTCCTCCATCTTACAACTGTAGAACTTGTCGGAGACATCATATCTCTCGACCCGGGCATGAGCTTGGAAAACTAGTTTCAGCTCTTCGAACATCTCATATGCTCCGTGATGCTCAAAACGCTTTTGGAGCCCCGGTTCTAAGCTGTAAAGCATGCCGCACTGAACGAGGGAGTAATCATCAGCACGAGTTTGCCAAGCGTTCATAACGTCTTGGTTCTCTGGGACGGGAGCGGCACCTAGCGGTCCTTCTAGGACATATTGCTTCCTGGCAGCTATGAGGATGATCCTCAGGTTTCGGACCCAGTCCGTATAGTTGCTGCCATCATCTTTCAGCTTGGTTTTCTCTAGGAACGCGTTGAAGTTCATGTTGACATGAGCGTTGGCCATTGATCTACAATACATATTTGCAAAGGTTTTAGACTAAGTTCATGATAATAAAGTTCTTAATCAAAATTATGAACTCCCACTTAGATTAGACATCCCTCTAGTCATCTAAGTGTTACACGATCCGAGTCGACTAGCCCGTGTCCGATCATCACGTGAGACGGACTAGTCATCGTCGGTGAACATCTTTATGTTGATCGTATCTTCCATACGACTCGTGTTCGACCTTTCGGTCTCCGTGTTCCGAGGCCATGTCTGCACATGCTAGGCTCGTCAAGTTAACCCTAAGTGTTTTCGCTGTGTAAAACTGTCTTACACCCGTTGTATGTGAACGTAAGGATCCATCACACCCGATCATCACGTGGTGCTTAGAAACGACGAACTGTAGCAACGGTGCACAGTTAGGGGAGAACACTTCTTGAAATTTTGTAAGGGATCATCTTATTTACTACCGTCGTCCTAAGTAAACAAGATGCATAAACATAATAAACATCACATGCAATTATATGGTTGTGACATGATATGGCCAATATCATCAAGCTCCATTGATCTCCATCTTCGGGGCTCCATGATCATCTTGTCACCGGCTTGACACCATGATCTCCATCATCATGATCTCCATCATCGTGTCTTCATGAAGTTGTCACGCCAACGACTACTTCTACTTCTATGACTAACGCGTTTAGTAATGAAGTAAAGTAGTTTACATGGCGTTCTTCAATGACACACAGGTCATACAAAAAAAAATAAAGACAACTCCTATGGCTCCTGCCGGTTGTCATACTCATCGACATGCAAGTCGTGAATCCTATTACAAGAACATGATCTCATACATCACAATTCAACATTCATCACAACTTCTGGCCATATCACATCACATGATCAATCGCTGCAAAAACAAGTTAGACGTTCTCTAGTTGTTGTTGCATCTTTTACGTGGCTGCGATTGGGTTCTAGCAAGAACGTTTTCTTACCTACGAATCACCACAACGTGATTTTGTCAACTTCTATTTACCCTTCATAAGGGCCTTGTTCATCGATTCCGCTCCAACTAAAGTGGGAGAGACAGACACCCGCCAGCCACCTTATGCAACTAGTGCATGTCAGTCGGTGGAACCGGTCTCACGTAAGCGTACGTGTAAGGTTGGTCCGGGCCGCTTCATCCCACAATACCGTTGAGCAAGAAAAGACTAGTAGAGGCAAGTAAGATGACAAGATCAACGCCCACAACAAATTGTGTTCTACTCGTGCATTAGAGAACTACGCATAAACCTGGCTCATGATGCCACTGTTGGGGAACGTTGCAGAAAATTAAAATTTTTCCTACGGCTTCACCAAGATCCATCTATGAGTTCATCTAAGCAACGAGTCATGGGAGAGAGCTTGCATCTACATACCACTTGTAGATCGCGTGCGGAAGCTTGCAAGGTGATGATGGAGTCGTACTCGAACGTGATTCAGATCACCGATGCCAAGTGCTGAACGGACAGCACCTCCGTGTTCAACACACGTACGGGACGAGCGACGTCTCCTCCTTCTTGATCCAGCAAGGGGGAAGGAGAGGTTGAGGAAGACAGCTCCACCGGCAGCACGACGGCGTGGTGATGGTGGTGAAGCAGTACTCCGACAGGGCTTCGCCGAGCTCTTACGGAGGAGGAGAGGTGTTGGGGAGGGAGAAGGAGGCAACCAAAGGCCAAGGACTCAAGGTCTGAAGTCCCTCCTCTCCCCCACTATATATAGGAGGGCCAAGGGGGGGGTGGCCGGCCCTAGGAGATCCAATCTCCTAGGGGGGCGGCGGCCAAGGGGGGTTTCCCTCCCCCCCAAGGCACCTAGGAGGTGCCTTCCCCTCCTAGGACTCTTGCCCCCTTGAACCCTAGGCGCATGGGCCTATGTGGGGCTGGTGCCCTTGGCCCATGCAGGCCAAGGCGCACCCCCTACAGCCCATGTGGCCCCCCGGGGCAGGTGGCCCCACCCGGTGGGCCCCCGGGACCCCTCCGGTGGTCCCGGTACAATACCGATAACCCCGAAACTTGTCCCGATGCCCGAAACAGGACTTCCCATATATAAATCTTTACCTCCGGACCATTCCGGAACTCCTCGTGACGTCCGGGATCTCATCCGGGACTCCGAACATCATTCGGTAGTCACATACTTGACTTCCTACTAACCCTAGCGTCACCGAACCTTAAGTGTGTAGACCCTACGGGTTCGGGAGACACGCAGACATGACCGAGACGACTCTCGGGCAATAACCAACAGCGGGGTCTGGATATCCATGTTGGCTCCCACATGCTCCTCGATGATTTCATCGGTTGAACCACGATGTCGAGGATTCGATCAAACCCTGTATACAATTCCCTTTGTCAATCGGTACGTTACTTGCCCGAGACTCGATCGTCGGTATCCCAATACCTTGTTCAGTCTCGTTACCCGGCAAGTCACTTTACTCGTACCGTAATGCATGATCCCGTGGCCAACACCTTGGTCACATTGAGCTCATTATGATGATGCATTACCGAGTGGGCCCAGAGATACCTCTCCGTTATACGGAGTGACAAATCCCAGTCTCGATCCGTGTCAACCCAACAGATACTTTCGGAGATACCTGTAATGCACCTTTATAGTCACCCAGTTACGTTGTGACGTTTGATACACCCAAGGCACTCCTACGGTAACCGGGAGTTACACGATCTCATGGTCGAAGGAATAGATACTTGACATTGGCAAAGCTTCTAGCAAACGAACTATACGATCTTTTATGCTATGCTTATGATTGGGTCTTGTCCATCACATCATTCTCCTAATGATGTGATCCCGTTATCAACGACATCCTATGTCCATAGTCAGGAAACCATGACTATCTATTGATCATAACGAGCTAGTCAACTAGAGGCTCACTAGGGACTCATTGGGTCTAAGTGTTCACACGTGTATTACGATTTCCGGATAATACAGTTATAGCATGAACAAAAGACAATTATCATGAACATTGAAATATAATAATCCTTTTATTATTGCCTCTAGGGCATATTTCCAACACTTTTTGCCCACGGTCGGGCAAGAGGGAAGGGATTTCCTTCTTAATTCTTGCTTGATTATATTGATACATCTCCTCTCTTTATATAGAGAGGTTTACTTGACTCCCAAGCAAGGCTTACTTGACCCCTAAGCAAGCAACCCTTATCTCTAATTAACCCTAAGACTAATGGGCCCATTAGGCCCATTACGTACTCTAACAATACCACCTCATCTAAGGATATTTGTGACTGGCTCAATCAAGTGTCATATCGTTTCTTTCAGGCTTACAAGCTCAGCGGTTCGTAGAAATCTACACTTTTTAGTTAAGTGGCTAGTGTGTAGACATTACTGTGATAGATCATCAAGACATTCTGGCTTTTCTTGATTAAATGTTCTGTTTCTTGTAATCAAAGATTCACAATGGATGATTGAGAATTATAAAGCTAAGATGGATACAAGTGCAGAGGTACAAAGGCAGTATGCTCTTGTTGTTGGTCCTGCAGTCACAGTTGTTGGCATGTTTGTAAGATGCAAAGTGAGACCTCTGCCATGAATCTTCGAGACCTCCACCCTCGTCTCACCAGCGAATTGGTGCAATGGTGGGCCGGCATGCCAAAATTTTACAGCCCGTCCAAACAAGATGTGATGCTTCAGACGACTCCAATAGTTCGGCTATGAAGGCGAGGGATTCAATCTGAGCAGCCCTTAAGAAAATGGCATCTTTGCCTGAATCAGAATGGTGTCATGTTTTGGCAAGCCAAGCTCTTCCTAGTGCTCAACTTTAGTTCGTTAAATTACTCCCTTTGTAAACTTAGTGATCTAAACACTCTTATATTAGTTTACAGAGGGAGTAGTTATTATTGATTTTAATCCACTCAGGAAATGTGGACATGCGTCTGAAGAGTAATAACACGAATGACACAAAGCAGCGATGCTAATGCTGAACAGATCCTTTTTTCGTGTCTAAACCTGACGGACCATGCAACCTTATCCAAAAAAATGATGTCGTAACTTTACATCGCAGTCTCATTTTTTCCTACTATGCTTTTTGGGCCCATGGACAGATTCTCTTGGCCATAATCTTACTTCATAGCCGACCAAATCTTACCTCACCTTCCATCTCTCGTTGTGGCGTTTCCAGTGCAAGACAGATTCTGTAGACCGTAATCTTACCTCACAAGCCTTCTATTTCCTACATGGATGTATGCTGACTTCATTCATTGCGTGGTGGGTTGGGAGTGCAGACAACATAGAAGTACAAGATGGCGAAGAAGGTCGCAAAGCGAGCTGTTGGTGAAACAAGGGGTCGGGCATATGAGGACCTCTACCAACGGTTAGGCACGAAGGAAGGCGAAAGGGACATCTATAAGATGGCCAAGATTCGAGAGAGGAAGGCGAGGGATATTGGCCAAGTCAAATGCATCAAGGACGGAGCAGGCCAACTCTTGTTGAAGGACGAAGAGATTAAGCATAGATGGCGAGAGTACTTCGACAAGCTGTTCAATGGGGAGAATGAGAGTTCTACCATTGAATTGGACGACTCCTTTGATGAAACCAGTATGCATTTTGTGCGGCGAATCCAGGAGTCTGAGGTCAAGGAGGCTTTAAAAAGGATGAAAGGAGGCAAGGCGATGGGCCCTGATTGTATCCCCATTGAGGTGTGGAAAGGTCTCGGGGACATTGCGATAGTATGCCTAACCAAGCTTTTCAACCTTATTTTTCGGGCAAACAAGATGCTAGAATAATGGAGACGGAGTATATTAGTACCAATTTTCAAGAACAAGGGGATGTTCGGAGTTGTACTAATTACCGTGGAATTAAGCTGATGAGCCATACAATGAAGCTATGAGAGAGAGTCATTAAGCACCGCTTAAGAAGAATGACAAGCGTGACCAAAAATCAGTTTGGTTTCATGCCTGCGAGGTCGACCGTGGAAGCCATTTTCTTGGTACGACAACTTATGGAGAGATATAGGGAGCAAAAGAAGGACTTGCATATGGTGTTCATTGACTTGGAGAAGGCCTATGATAAGATACCGCGGAATGTCATGTGGTGGGCCTTGGAGAAACACAAAGTCCCAGCAAAGTACATTACCCTCATCAAGTACATGTACGATAATGTTGTGACAAGTGTTCGAAAAAGTGATGTCGACACTGATGACTTTCCGATTAAGATAGGACTGCATTAGGGGTCAGCTTTGAGCACTTATCTTTTTGCATTGGTGATGAATGAGGTCACAAGGGATATGCAAGGAGATATCTCATGGTGTATGCTCTTTGCGGATGATGTGGTGCTAGTTGACGATAGTCGAACGGGAGTAAATAGGAGTTAGAGTTATGGAGACAAACCTTGAAATTGAAAGGGTTTAGGCTTAGTGGAACTAAAATCGAGTACATGATGTGCAATTTCAGTACTACTAGGTGTGAGAAGGAGGAGGTTAGCCTTGACGGCCAGGTGGTACCCCAGAAGGATACCTTTCGGTATTTGGGGTCCATGTTGCAGGAGGATGGGGGTATTGATGAAGATGTGAACCATCGAATCAAAGCCGGATGGATGAAGTGGCGCCAAGCTTCTGGCATTCTCTGTGACAAGAGAGTACCACAAAAGCTAAAAGGCAAGTTCTACAGGACAGCGGTTCGACCCGGAACGTTGTATGGCGCTGAGTGCTGTATGGCGCTGAGTGTTGGCCGACTAAAAAGCGACATGTTCAACAGTTAGGTGTGGCGGAGATGCTTATGTTGAGATGGATGTGTGGCCACACGAGGAAGGATCGAGTCCGGAATGATGATATACGAGATAGAATTGCGGTAGCACCAATTGAAGAGAATTTTGTCCAACATCGTCTGAGATGGTTTGGGCATATTCAGCGCAGGCCTCCAGAAGCTCCTGTGCATAGCGGACGGCTAAAGCGTGTGGAGAATGTTAAGAGAGGGCGAGGTAGACCGAATTTGACATGGAAGGAGTCTGTTAAGAGAGACCTGAAGGATTGGAGTATCACCAAAGATCGTCAGAAGCATGTTGCCGCTCCATTGCCATGGTCGTCGAAGCACGTAACGTAGCATCACTGCGACTGTCGAAGTCTGCCGTTGAAGCATTGTCGTGGCAGTCAAAGCACACCATGGGTGTTTGAAGCATGTCGACGTGTCAACGCCGCGGCCGTCGCAGCTTCATCAAAGCAGCCCGGATGACGTTGCGCCATCGCGGTGGTCGACGTAGCACGCCACGTAGCATCACCATGTCCGTCGAAGCATGCTGTCGAATCATGTCCATTGGTGTTCGAGCATGTTGTCGTGCCTGTGTCGCGCCCGTTGTAGCATTGTCGAACCAGTTGGGATGCCGTCGCAGCATCGCCATGTTCGTCAAAGTACACCATAGACGTTAGAAGCATGTGGTCGTGTTATAATCGCGGCCATCACAACATGCCTCGTAACATCGCCACGGTCGTTGAAGCAGTCGGATGTCGCAGAGACTGTCGTATGGCGTCGTAGCACTGTCCGTGGCCTTCAGTGCTGCTGCGATGGAGCATCACCGGGTGGCGTGGTGCAGCAATGGAGCAACATCGCGGTCGTCGGTGATGCGACGGAGTATTACCTGTATTACCGAGCGGCAAGGTGCAGCGACGCGAGCTGCAATGGAGCAACGTCGGTGCAGCGACGGAGCATCATGGGGCGTGCTGCACTAATCCATTTTATGTACGGATTGCTGTACTAATCCATTTTATGTACGGATTGCTTAGGACACGTACGTATGACCGGTCAAGGAAACTGAATCCCGGGCGGGCTCGCTGTCGATCCATCTATATAAGCTACGTACCCAGAAGGCAAGCAGCTAGCGAGTTCAGGGTTACACGTACATACCTAGCTACTTGATCCATCTCGATCGTAGTGTACGTGCGTAGCTAGCTCTGCGATGGCCGACGGCAAGCTGGATCCTCCCGCCGGCTACGCCTTCGACCCAGCCGAGCACGAGCTGATCACCAAGTTCCTCCGCCCACGGATCGCCGCCGGACCGGACGCCTTCTTCGCCAGACGCCTCATCCACGAGTTCGACGCCTACTCCGCCGCCCCCGGCGACCTCGTCGAGATGTATCAACACGCGCAAGGAACGGACAAGGGCGACGGGAAAGGGGGCGTCTGGTACTTCTTCACCCCGGCCAGTCGTCACAAGACCAAATGCGGCCGCAGCGGCAGGAGGCGGCAGCGCGCCGTGGCCGCCGCCGGCGAGGGTTACTACTGGCACTCGGAGAAGGGCGGGATCCCCGTGCTAGACAACCAAGGTAAACTCGTAGGCCATAGACGAAACCTCAGCTACGTCAAGAAGTTGCCGGGAGAGAAAGAGAGGATCAGGATCGGCTGGTGCATGAACGAGTACAGCGATGACAAGCAAGACGACCTGGTGCTCTGCAAGGTCTGCGTGTCTCGTCACAGGAGCGAGACCACATACGACGAGGTAATCAATGCTCCTGGTTCCAAGAAAAGGAAGGCCGCCGACGTCCAGCACCCGGATGCTCCACGTCCCCAAACCCCACGCCGCCAGGAACCGCCGATCGTCCAACAACCCGGGATGCTTCACGAGTATGGGCGCTGGTTAATGTCCGACGAAGGCGAGACGATGTTGCCGCCCGGAGCAGTGGACGACAGCAGCGTGGATCCAGGCGGGTTCTTCACCGACGACATGCTTCAAGATTTTCCCGAGCTCCACGACGCTGTGGTGGCGCATGGGTTCTTCCCCGGCAACCTCGACGGCAAAGTCCAAGAAGGCACTGGCGCTGCAGAGGACGACGACGCCTTCCAGTGCACGTTGGATGAGCTGCTCAGCTTCTGCGACGACACGGCTGTGGCATGCCCTACCATGGAAGACCGCGACATCTGCAGCCAGGAGATGTTTCAGGATATAGAAGCTAGTGTAGCTCAATGGTCTACTTGCTAGTCTAGCTTTGATGTATGTGGTGTTTAAGAAGCAAGACGTTGTTAATTGTACTGTGATGAACAATGCAGCAATTCATGTACAGATTAACTGATTATTATTATTTTATATGTTGACTTTCGATCTTCTTAAGCTTGAAGAAATCTTTACTTTTTTTTAGGCAAAGAAATCTTTACTAGTTAATAGAGCATGCATGGATGATGAGATCAGCCCTCTTTGATGATGAAAAATAAAGCCCACGTGAGGGCCGAGTGCGTGATGAAGAACTCCGAAACATGCATCCAGGAGATGATCCAAGAGATGATGTACTAGTCTTGCTTAGCTTTGATGTATGTCATTGTCATGGCACACAAATACATGGTGTCTTGCTAATTGTATTGTGATGATGAACAAGCAATTAATCCGTGTGCGGCAACCTAATTGATTAATTTCTCCATTTTTCTCTCCATATATTCGTTTTGGATTACGTACGTAATGTTTAGTGTTTCTTTTTTTTTGATCAGTAATGGTTAGTGTTGCAGTTTCTCTGTTCATGATTGAAAAGGTGCTTGATTGTTTCATCTATCCAAATCCAAGTACTCATTTCCCCTCAAAACGTACAGGGCATCTATGCTCTAGCTTCGCATCAGCACCCTATCTTTGCTACCATAACAGAAGAGAGCAGGGAAAGTGGAATTGTTGCCAATAGCAATTGATCCAAAGTTCGTGACCTGTGGTACCGTTCAGATGACTGCCTATTTAAGTGATCTTTTTTAACGTACTCCACATGCAGTGATTTTGCTAGGTAACTACACATGTGATGGTACAAATACTAGAACACCATCTTTCTCGATGCTGATTGTGGTCGAGTGAAGGTTGCTAATGTCTAGAGTAGCACCATTGACGCCACCACCTTCTTCGAAGCATGGCATCGTAGCATCATCGAAGCAGTCGGGTCGCCGTTGCCGCACCGCTGCGGTCGTTGCATTATCGTTGATGCAGCCATGCCCATCATTGCAACACTTTCGTGGCCGTGGAACACGTTGCCGCAACATCATCGTGATTGTCGAACCAGGATGTCGTGGCTGTCCAACCATGTCGTCACAACATCATCGCTGCCATCGAAGTACAACACTGACGTTAGAAGCATGTTGCCGCACCATTGCCATGGTCGTCGAAGCACGTCCCGGAGCATCACTGCGACCGTCGAAGTCTGCCGTTGAAGCATTGTCGTGGCCGTCAAAGCACACCATGGGTGTTTGAAGCATGTCGACATGTCAGCGCCGCAGCTGTCGCAGCTTCATCAAAACAGCCCGGATGATGTTGCGCCATCACGGCGGTCGATGTAGCACGCCTCGTAGCATCACCATGTCCGTCGAAGCATGCTGTTGAATCATGTCCACTGGTGTTCGAGCATGTTGTCGTGCCTGTGTCGCGCCTGTTGTAGCATTGTCGAAGCAGTTGGGATGCTGTCGCAGCATCGCCACGTTCGTCAAAGTACACCATAGACGTTCGAAGCATGTGGTCGCGTTATCATCGCGGCCATCACAACATGCCTCGTAACATCGCCGCGGTCGTTGAAGCAGTCGGATGTCGCAGAAACTGTCATATGGCGTCGTAGCACTGTCCGTGGCCTTCAGTGCTGCTGCGATGGAGCATCACCGGGTGGCGTGGTGCAGCAATGGAGCAACGTCAGGGTCGTCGGTGCTCTGACGGAGTATTACCGAGCGGCAAGGTGCAGCGACGCGAGCTGCAATGGAGCAACGTCGGTGCAGCGACGGAGCATCATTGGGCGTGCTTGACTAATCCATTTTATGTACGGATTGTTGTACTAATCCATTTTATGTACGGATTGCTTAGGACACGTACGTATGACCGGTCAAGGAAACTGAATCCCGGACGGGCTCGCTGTCGATCCATCTATATAAGCTAGGTACCCAGAAGGCAAGCAGCTAGCGAGTTCAGGGTTACACGTACATACCTAGCTACTTGATCCATCTCGTACTGTACGTGCGTAGCTAGCTCTGCGATGGCCGACGGCAAGCTGGATCCTCCCGCCGGCTACGCCTTCGACCCAGCCGAGCACGAGCTGATCACCAAGTTCCTCCGCCCACGGATCGCTGCCGGACCGGACGCCTTCTTCGCCAGCCGCCTCATCCACGAGTTCGACGCCTACTCCGCAGCCCCCGGCGACCTCGTCGGGATGTATCAACACGCGCAAGGAACGGACAAGGGCGACGGGAAAGGGGGCGTCTGGTACTTCTTCACCCCTGCCCGTCGTCACCAGACCAAAGGCGGCCGCGGTGGCGGGAGGCGGCAGCGCGCCGTGGCCGACGCGGGCGAGGGTTACTACTGGCACTCGGAGAAGGGCGGGATCCCCGTGCTAGACAACCAGGGTAAACTCGTAGGCCATAGACGAAACCTCAGCTACGTCAAGAAGTTGCCGGGAGAGAAAGAGAGGATCAGGATCGGCTGGTGCATGAACGAGTACAGCGATGACAAGCAAGACGACCTGGTGCTCTGCAAGGTCTGCGTGTCTCGTCACAGGAGCGAGACCACATACGACGAGGTAATCAATGCTCCCGGTTTCAGGAAAAGGAAGGCCGCTGACGTCCAGCACCCGGATGCTCCACGTCCCCAAACCCCACGCCGCCAGGAACCGCCGATCGTCCAACAACCCGGGATGCTTCACGAGTATGGGCGCTGGTTCATGTCCGACGAAGGCGAGACGTTGTTGCCGCCCGGAGCAGTGGACGATGGCAGAGTGGATCCAGGCGGGTTCTTCACCGACGACATGCTTCAAGATTTTCCCGAGCTCCATGACACTATGGTGGCGCAGGGGTTCTTGCCCGGCAAACTCGACGGCGAAGTCCAAGAAGGCACTGGCGCTGCAGAGGACGAAGACGACGCCTTCCGGTGCACGTTAGATGAGCTGCTCCGCTTCTGCGACGACAAGACTGCACTAGTCTAGGAGAGTGGATCCTTTCACCACGTGAGGGCCGAGTGCGTGATGAAGAACTCCGAAACCTGCATCCAGGAGATGATCCAAGAGATGATGTACTAGTCTTGCTTAGCTTTGATGTATGTCATTGTCATGGCACAAAAGGTGTCTTGCTAATTGTATTGTGATGATGAACAAGCAATTAATCCGTGTGCAGCAGCCTAATTGATTAATTTCTCCATGTTTTTCTCCATATATTCGTTTTTGAGTACGTACGTGATGGTTAGTGTTTTTTTTTGATCAGTAATGGTTAGTATTTCAGTTTCTCTGTTCATGATTGAAAAGGTGCTCGATTGTTTCATCTATCCAAATCCAAGTACCCATTTCCCCTCAAAACGTACAGGGCATCACGGGATATAATCCCACTCCCCTCCCCTCCCGTGTCGCTCTCGCGAACGAACGGGGGGAACCCTAGCCGCCGCAACCCGTCCTCCCTCTCCTCTGCTCTCCTCCCTCACCGCCACCCAGCGACGCCGTCGGGCGAAGCCCGGCCGGTGGGGCGGTGGCGGGGCCTCTTCTTCCTCCCCTCGTGCTCCGCTGCTGGCATGAGACGGTCGGTCGAGTGGGGGTGCCGGGCTTTGGCGGGGCCGGCGGCGCGGCGGCGTGCTCGGAGTTCGGCGGCGGGGTTGCCTGGTGGGGACGCGACGTCGAGCGGCGGGCTCGTTTATGGCGTGGCGGCCGCTGGGATTCCCGATCTGGGCGGTGGCATGCTGGCGCGGATCCGGCCCGATCCTCCCGGATCCGGCTCCTGGATGTCGGCGGGCGGCGCGGGGCGGTGGCCGAGGTCGGTCTTGACCTCGGAGTGGGGTGGTCAGCAGCGGCGCTGCTGCAGCCTGGTGGTTGTCCGATTTGCGCGTGGCAACGGCGGGTCTCTCCGACGGCGGTTCGTCTGCGTCAGACTTCTTTGGACTCAGCGACGGGCTCGTCAGGCCGGGGTGGCGCCATGGTGTGGTGGTGCGCGCGAAGCCTGCTGGTGATGGCAGGGGACTTCGGGAAGGGGCAGGGTGCCCCCTCTATTGCATCTGGCGGCCGCTGCAGGTGGCCGTCGGAGTTCCCTGGCCCTGATCCGGCCGCCAAGGTCACCGACCATGCCAAGGTGTCGACTTTGGGGTGGAAGGCGAGCTTCCGCTTTGTTCTGGTCAGCCGCGTCTGTTCGGTGTGTCCTGGTTAAGGATGGGGCTCAGATGCCGTGGCGGCAGCCCGGTTGGTGGTAGCCGGGGTGCTCATGGGCGGAGCACGCGGCTCGGGTGCTGTCTGGTCAGCATGGCCGTGTGTGCGGCGTGTTGACCGGGATGGGTTGTTCACCCAATCCGGTGATGATGAGTGTTGGCCGAGGTGAAAACCCGTTCTGCTTTGCCAGGCCGACGGTGGCGGCGTTCTAGCGTCGTCCCTTCTTGAAGGCGCTGTCGCGGCATCTCATTTGGCGTCGAAGTGCTCCGGGGGAAACTCTAATCCTTGGATTGGACGGTGGCGACACAATGGTGTCGTTCCCTTGCTGAAGGCATCGCTTTGGAGCTCATTGTTCGTCCTACACGGTTTCTCCTCTTCGCAGTGTCCCGCCCATGGTTGAGGGCCCCGACATCTTCGTAGTAGTGCTTATTGTGTTCATCTGATGTTGGCTAGGATTTTGTCGTGGTAGTGTTGCTGTTATCAGCGTCCTTGTATCCAGCCTTGGGTGTGTGTGATGTGTGTGTTTGTATCGGCAGGATTCGGTTGTTCGGTAGTGCTCTATCTATAAAAGGGGGGAAACCCTTTTTCTTAAAACGTACAGGGCATCTATACTCAGCTTCGCATCAGCACCCTATCTTTGCGACCATAACAGAGGAGAGCAGGGAAAGTGGGATTGTTGCCAGGAGCAATTGATAGGAACTGAAGAATTTTCAAAAATACAAGCGCTCGATTTGTGGGGGCAACACCTTTAGTGAGAGGGTGAAGGGCGAGGAATCGATGTTTTTGGTCGCCATGATAGATGATACCAAGATTGAGATGCATCAATCAATTATTAAGCTGTGAGGCAAACGGAAAGAAAAAGGTCCGCGCACCCATACGAAGATTGAGATGCATCAGTTTTGTTTAATCAGCATGCATGCGTATCACGGCATATGCATCAATTTCGTTTAATCAACATGGATCAGTTTCGTTAATAAAAAATTGACCCAGAATAGCTTAGATTTTTTAGAGTGAATTCTTGTTTTTACCCTCTGTTTTGACATTTTTTACACTAACTACCCTATTTAGCGGAATTTCATACATTTTACCCTATTTACAAAAGTGTTGCCACAATTTACCCTGTTTAAAATTTATGAGTGTTCTGACCAACGGGTCCCAATTGTAAGGCCTACTTGATGCCACATCGGCTGGTTTTTTCTTGATGCTTTTTTTGCACGCCGAACTTCATCGCCCTAGCTAGCTTCTTCCGACAGGCTAAGCTCGATATGATCACACCAGAGCAGCTCAGGAAACATATACTCGTTCTCTAGTGGTCCACATATTTGCCACCACGTGGTAAATTGAGGTAACACTTCTGCTAAATGGGGTAAAATGGATAAAATCCCACTAAATGGGGTAATTAGTGTAAAAATGCCATAATAGGGGGTAAAAACCGGAATTCACTGATTATTTTATATAGAAAATAAACACTACAAGAGAAAAGAAAAAATAACCAACTAAAAATAAATAAAAGATCAAATAAAACAGCAAAAACAGTGAAAATCAGAAGAAAAAAAATAGTTTTTTGTTAATTTCTCCTGTCATGGCAATCCTTGGTCCGCTGATTTTTGTAAATTCATGAAATTTCCTTTTATTTATGAAACATTGCGTTAACTATCCAGCATTGCAGGTGAATGGTGAGCATTTGGCGAGTGTTGTGAGGAGGCAAAAAAGAGATGAGAGAAGAGAAGAGGAGGCGAGGGCGAGCCTATCTGGCTGACGGCGAGCGGATGGAGCCTACGGAGTGTGGGTAGTATATATGCTGCTCCAATGTCCAGTCTCTACTCTCTGGCCATCATGTACACTTTTTTTCCTAAGACTTAACACATGTACTTGTTTGTTTTTCCCCTAAGACTTAACACATGTAAAAATGGCTGACTAGCTAACACATTTGAGTGAATGAGTGAGGGAATATGGGCTCAACAGAGGAAAGTGACCAAGTGCACGCGGGGTCGTGGCTTTTTGTCTTGATAGTACATATAAAAAAAATAAAAAAATACCTTGATAAATAAATAACAAAACTACAATTCAAAAATAAAAACATCACAGAGATGGATAAAACAACATTAAATAAAATATTGATAGAAACATAAAAAAAGAATTCAACCGTTTGTGCATAAGAATTTCTGTAATCCTTAGGAAATGTTTTTTGTTTAATTAATTACATGGGAGGGTTACAAAATAAATGTTTATCTAGATCATGCGAGTCTAGCTGCACCAGTTACTTGATACATGTATATTTAACTTTAAAATTACTCTATTTTCTAGCTTGCGTCAAAACACACTGATGGCATTATCCAATTTTTAATTAGTCAAGTATTTAATTTATGCTTAATAATAGACTGACTGTGTCAGTAGGCATTGTAGTTTAATAAACCAGCAACAAATCCGTGTTTTTAGGCCAAGGTTACCAATAACTATCTTTTCGTATGATTTTTGGGTCAAACATGTACTTAATTCTTTTTTCTATAATATATGTAGAAGGTTGGGAGATCTCAGCGTGGGCTATGACACATTCGCCCAACCTTCTTGAGAAACTCTTTTACCAGACGTGCTTCCGGGCCGCAAATAATATATATATGCTTGGTACAATGATTAAGTGGGCCAGGAAAAAAGACATGTGATGAGACACGATTCGCCAAAACTTCTGCCGGCGCCCCCAAAAGCCCCCCAACGTGCTGCGTTTTTCCTGGGTTTGCCGATGCTATTTTGATGTCCTGTGGGGGCGCTGGAGGCGTTGCTGGGCCGTTTTTCGGCAAAAAGGTGGTCCGAGCGTAAAACCGAGTCTAAAAAGGTGTCCTGGGGGACGTCCTAGGGGGGTGGGGGTGGAGATGCTCTTAGTTAGAGCTCGCCTGCAGAACACCCGGGCCATGGCCCGATACGCACATGTGATGTGCTGGTTATTTTTAGGTTCGTTGAACACATGGCTCTCCTCTTTGTGTTTCTGCCTGATTTTTGTTCATGATATTATCTTTTTTTCTTGTTTTCGACTAGTTTCTTGTGGTTTTTTTTCCATCAATTCTTTTCTTGAATTCTTTTAATTATCTTTGCCTCTTTTTTCATTTCCCTATTATTTGTTGTTCTTTTCCCACATTTTTCTCTTTCTTTATTTTCTGTGATTTTCTTATTACTTATTTCACTTATGCAATTAGAAAATAACATTACACATGACCTTTTAAAAACACAACGTATATATTTTAAATAAATGACTTATATTTTTTAACACAATGAACTTTATTTAATATATGATGAGTATTGTTTTAAATACGCGATAAAAAATTTCAAGTGTATTTTCTATTTTATGTCGTAAATGATTATTTTCCAAAATTATGTGAATATATTTTTAACGGCACTGCTAAAAATCAGTCGATTGAGACTTCGCGAAGTATCAGTCGACTGGCCAGCCGTCAGATCTACAGCAGCTTCTAGATTCGCGCTGGGAAACTTTTGTCCCTTGTTTCGGCCTGTTAAGGCATGGACCGGCCCGCTTTTGTTTTTCTCCGTCGAACCGTGCTTATGCCCTGTACGCGAGCGCTGCTGATGCGCAGGGGCTGGGCTGTGTTTCGGTGAGGTTTTTTTTTCTGTGTTTGTTTTGGGGCTGCATTAAAGTAAGGAAGGGGAAGCGGCCACCCCGTGGTGATTAAGAAGAGGGGAACGCCAAGTTAACTGCACTTTTTAGTGTTTAATTTCAGTTAGGTTCAGTTAGTTTTAGTTTGTTTTTTTTTTGCTTCTTTATTCTGAAATAATTGTAGCGTTGTGTGAGTCAACAACATGAGGTCCGGGACTGATGCTAATTGCATGTCTCCTGCACTGTAGGAGTTTGTCACTGTGCCCATGTATCCAGTAGAGTAGTTGGGATTTTGTATGTCCATATTTTCCCCCCACGCCTTTGTTTTTTGTTTGTATCAAATATGCGATAGTAGTTTCAAGCAGAGAATCGCCCCCATAGTTTAGACCTCTTTTTTTAGGTTTGATTTTTTTTTGTAGATTCATGCACAATCGTGTCTCTTGCTCATGTGTGTCTATCGGCAATGCCAGTGTGGTGGATTTTTGACGATGAAACTTGTTTCTTTGCTTGTAGGTAGATTCACTTACCTCGATAAATAAAGCTCCGTTTTTATGTGCCACCGTCAAGTGTCATTCCGATTTTTCTTTTTTCTTTTTTCTGATTATTTTGAAGTTCTTTCCAGTAAAGATTGTTTTACAACTAGTAGTACTACATTTCTTTTAGTAGGCCAAGAGACTGGAGATGAAGTGTGTTTCTCCGTTGGATTGTACTGGAAGTAGTATTTTATCAACACATTTTTTTATGCTTGTACATACTTACTTATAGAGAAATTTTTACACCCCCTTTGTACATCCTCTGTACAGAGAGTATAGTGCATTTTTTTACACCCTCTGTTCATGAGTAGGTGACAAAGACATATGTGTCTTTAGGGTTTTGCTAAGTTGACATTCTTTTTTGTTTTTTAGGATATAAACCTCTGCTAGTTATACTTTTTTGACACATTTTTTCTTTTTTTTAATCTGGTGAGTGCTATAATTTACACTGTTCTTTATTAAGATATTTTTTGGTGTCTCAAGAAGTGCTTCGTCTCTCATATCCCCTCATACACATTATTGAAGCCATTAGCAAGAGTGATTCAATTCACTTGTTTTGTTTTATTCTAGTCTGACATTAGTAGGTCGAAGAATATGATTTTGCTGAAACATTATTTTCGCGAAATCAGATCCATGTTTTTGAGGATTATCTCTGAACTCAAATCCCCTCATATGTATTACTGGGCCATAACTAGGAGTTGTATAGCCCCTTTGTTTGTTTTACTTGGTTGCAACTCGACTTCCAGTTTTGTTGTGCACGGAGAGGCGCCAGTTGCATGTCCCACAATGGGCACACAACTGCATGTGTTCTAACTTGGTATCAACTAGGGGGGCCTTTGTTTTGTCGGAGGGGGCTACGTCGAGAGAGATGAGGCCCAACTGCATGTCCCACACTAGGCGTGCAACTGCATGTCTTATAACTTGGTTACAACTCGACTTCCATTTTTATTGTGCGGGGAGAGGCGCCAGTTGCATGTTCCACAATGGGCACGCAACTCCATGTCTTCTAACTTGGTCGCAATTGGGAGGACATTTGTTTTGTTGGAGGGGGCGGCGTCGAGAGAGATGGAGCCCAGTTGCATGCCCCACACTAGGCACGCAACTGCATGTCTTCTAACTTGGTTGCAACTGCATGTCTAATAACTTGGTTGCAACTCGACATCCATTTTTGTTGTACGGGGAGAGGCGCCAGTTGCAGGTCCCACAAGAGGCACGCAACTGGATGTCTTATAACTTGGTTGCAACTCGACTTCCATTTTTGTGCGGGGGAGAGGCGCCAGTTGCATGTCCCACATGGGCACGCAACTCCATGTCTTCTAACTTGGTCGCAATTGGGATGACCTTTGTTTTCTAGGAGGGGCGGCGTCGAGAGAGACGAGGCCCAGTTGCATGCCCCACACTAGGCACGCAACTACATGTCTTCTAACTTTGTCGCAACTGCATGTCTTATAACTTGGTTGCAACTCGGCTTTCATTTTTGTTGCACGGGGAGGGGCGCCAGTTGTGTGTCCCACAACGGGAACACAACTGCATGTCTTTGAGCATGGTCGCAATTGCATGTCTTATTGAAGGAAATATGCCCTAGAGGCAATAATAAAGTTATTATTTATTTCCTTATTTCATGATAAATGTTTATTATTCATGCTATAACTGTATTAACCAGAAACATAATACATGTGTGAATACATAGACAAACATAGTGTCACTAGTATGCCTCTACTTGACTAGCTCATTAATCAAAGATGGTTATGTTTCCTAACCATAGACATGTGTTGTCATTTGATTAATGGGATCACATCATTAGGAGAATGATGTGATTGACATGACCCATTCCGTTAGCCTAGCACTTGATCGTTTAGTATGTTGCTATTGCTTTCTTCATGACTTATACATGTTCCTGTAACTATGAGATTATGCAACTCCCGTTTACCGGAGGAACACTTTGGGTGCTACCAAACGTCACAACGTAACTGGGTGATTATAAAGGAGTACTACAGGTGTCTCCAAAGGTACATGTTGGGTTGGCGTATTTCGAGATTAGGTTTTGTCACTCCGATTGTCGGAGAGGTATCTCTGGGCCCTCTCGGTAATGCACATCACTATAAGCCTTGCAAGCAATGTGACTAATGAGTTAGTTGCGGGATGATGCATTACATAACGATTAAAGAGACTTGCCGGTAACGAGATTGAACTATGTATTGGATACCGACGATCGAATCTCGGGCAAGTAACATACCGATGACAAAGGGAACAACGTATGTTGTTATGCGGTTTGACCGATAAAGATATTCGTAGAATATGTGGGAGCCAATATGAGCATCCAGGTTCCGCTATTGGTTATTGACCGAGAATAGTTCTAGGTCATGTCTACATTGTTCTCGAACCCGTAGGGTCCGCACGCTTAAGGTTTCGATGACAGTTATATTATGAGTTTATGAGTTTTGATGTACCGAAGGAGTTCGGAGTCCCGGATGAGAACGGGGACATGACGAGGAGTCTTGAAATGGTCGAGACATAAAGATCGATATATTGGACGACTATATTCGGAGTTCGGAAAGGTTCCGAGTGATTCGGGTATTTTTCGGAGTACCCGAGAGTTACAGGAATTCGCCGGGGAGTATATGGGCCTTATTGGGCCATACGGGAATAGAGGAGAGAGGCCGAAAGGAAGGAGGCGCGCAGCCCCCCTCTGGTCCGAATTGGACAAGGGGTGCGGCCCCCTTTTCCTTCCTCCTCTCCCCCTCTTTCCCCCTTCTCCTACTCCAACAAGGAAGGAGGGAGTCCTACTCCCGGTGGGAGTAGGACTCCCCTTGGCGCGCCCCTCCTAGGCCGGCCGCCCCTCCCCCCTTGCTCCTTTATATACGGGGGCAAGGGGGCACCTCTAGGCACAGCAACAATTGATCCCTTAGATCTCTTAGCCGTGTGCGGTGCCCCCCTCCACCATAATCCACCTCGATAATATCGTAGCGGTGCTTAGGCGAAGCCCTGCGTCGGTAGTACATCAAGATCGTCACCACGCCGTCGTGTTGACGGAACTCTCCCTCGACACTCGGCTGGATCGGAGTTCGAGGGACGTCATCGAGCTGAACGTGTGCTAGAACTCGGAGGTGCCGTAGTTTCGGTGCTTGATCGGTCGGGCCGTGAAGACGTACGACTACATCAACTGCATTGTTCTAACGCTTCTGCTTTCGGTCTACGAGGGTATGTGGACACACTCTCCCCTCTCGTTGCTATGCATCACCATGATCTTGCGTGCGCGTAGGAAATTTTTGAAATTACTACGTTCCCCAACACTGGCATCCGAGCCTGGTTTTATGCGTAGATGTCATATGCACGAGTAGATACAAGTCATACTACTTACCAGCATGTCATACTTTGGCTCAGCGGTATTGTGAGATGAAGCGGCCCGGACCGACATTCCGCGTACGCTTACGCGAGACTGGTTTCACCGTTACGAGCACTCGTGCTTAAAGGTGACTGGCGGGTGTCTGCCTCTCTCACTTTAGCTGAATCGAGTGTGGCTATGCCCGGTCCTTGCGAAGGTTAAAACAGAACTAACTTGACGAACTATCATTGTGGTTTTGATGCGTAGGTAAGAACGGTTCTTGCTCAGCCCGTAGCAGCCACGTAAAATTTGCAACAACAAAGTAGAGGACGTCTAACTTGTTTTTACAGGGCATGTTGTGATGTGATATGGTCAAGACGTGATACTAAATTTTATTGTATGAGATGATCATGTTTTGTAACCGAAGTTATCAGCAACTGGCAGGAGCCATATGGTTGTCGCTTTATTGTATGAAATGCAAACGCCCTGTAATTGCTTTACTTTCTCACTAAGCGGTAGCAATAGTCGTAGAAGCAATAGATGGCGTAACGACAACGATGCTACGATGGAGATCAAGGTGTCGCGCCGGTGACGATGGTGATCACGATGGTGCTTTGAAGATGGAGATCACAAGTACAAGATGATGATGGCCATATCATATCACTTATATTGATTGCATGTGATGTTTATCCTTTATGCATCTTATCTTGCTTTGATTGACGGTAGCATTTTAAGATGATCTCTCACTAAAATTATCAAGAATTGTTCTCCCAGAGTATGCACCGTTGCGAAAGTTCTTCGTGCTGAGACACCACGTGATGATCGGGTGTGATAGGCTCTACGTTCAAATACAACGGGTGCAAAACAGTTGCACACGCGGAATACACAGGTTAAACTTGACGAGCCTAGCATATAACAGATATGGCCTCGGAACACGGAGACCGAAAGGTCGAGCGTAGATCATATAGTAGATATGATCAACATAGTGATGTTCACCGTTGAAACTACTCCATCTCACGTGACGATCAGACATGGTGTAGTTAATATGGATCACGTAATCACTTAGAGGACTAGAGGGATGTCTATCTAAGTGGGAGTTCTTAAGTAATATGATTAATTGAACTTAAATTTATCATGAACTTAGTCCGGGTAGTATTTTGCAAATTATGTTGTAGATCAATAGCTCGCGTTGTTGCTTTCATAAGTTTATTTTGATATGTTCCTAGAGAAATTGTGTTGAAAAATGTTAGTAGCAATGATGCGGATTCGATCCGTGATCTGAGGTTTATCCTCATTGCTGCACAGAAGAATTATGTCCTTAATGCACCGCTAGGTGACAGACCTATTGCAGGAGCAGATGCAGACGTTATGATCATCTGGCTAGCTCAATATGATGACTACTTGATAGTTTAGTGCACCATGCTTAACGGCTTAGAATCGGGACTTCAAAGACGTTTTGAACGTCATGGACCATAGGAGATGTTCCAGGACTTGAAGTTAATATTTCTAGCAAATACCCGAGTTGAGAGATATGAAGTCTCCAACAAGTTCTATAGCTAAAAGATGGAGGAGAATCGCTCAACTAGTGAGCATGTGCTCAGATTGTCTGGATACTTCAATCGCTTGAATCAAGTGGGAGTTAATCTTCCAGATAAGATAGTGACTGACAGAATTCTTTAGTCACCATCAATAAGTTACTAGAACTTCGTGATAAACTATAGTATGCAAGGGATGACGAAAACGATTCTCGAGCTCTTTGTGATGTTGAAATCGACAAAGGTAGAAATCAAGAAAGAACATCAAGTGTTGATGATTGACAAGACCACTAGTTTCAATAAAAAGAGCAAAAGGAAAGAAAGGGAAACTTCAAGTAGAATGGCAAACAAGTTGTCACTCCCGTGAAGAAGACCAAAACTGGACCAAAGCCTGAAACTGAGTACTTACGCTGCAAAGGAAATAGTCACTGGAAGTGGAAATGCCCTGAATATTTGGTGGATAAGAAGGATGGCAAAGTGAACAAGGGTATATTTGATATACAGGTTATCGATGTGTGCCTTACTAGTGTTTATAGTAGCCCCTGAGTATTTGATACTTGTTCGATTGCTAAAAATTTAGTAACTCGAAACAGGAGTTACAGAGTAAACAGATACTAGTTGAAGGGGAAGTGACGATGAGTGTTGGAAGTAGTTCCAAGATTGATATGTTCATCATCACACACTCCCTATACTTTCGGGATTAGTGTTAAACCTAAATAAATGTTATTTAGCTTTTGCGTTGAGCATGAATGTGATTTGATCATGTTTATTGCAATACAGTTATTCGTTTAAATTCAGAGAATAATTGTTGTTCTGTTTACATGAATAAAACCTTCAATGGTCATACACCCAATGAAAATAGTTTATTGGATCTCGATCATAGTGATACACATATTCATAATATTGATGCCAAAAGATACAAAGTTAATAATGATAGTGCAACTTATTTGTGGCACTGCCGTTTGGGTCATATCGGTGTAAAGCGCATGAAGAAACTCCATAAAGATGGATTTTCGGAATCACTTGGTTATGAATCATTTGATGCTTGCGAACCATGCCTTTGGGTGAGATGACTAAAACTCCGTTCTTCGGAACAATGGAACGAGCAACAAACTTGTTGGAAATAATACATACTGATGTATGCAGACCAATGAGTATTAAGGCTCGTGGCGGGTATCGTTATTTTCTGACCTTCACAGATGATTTGAGCAGATATGGGTATATCTACTTGATGAAACATAAGTCTGAAATAGTTGAAAGGTTCAAAGAATTTCAGAGTGAAGTGGAAAATCATCGTAACAAGAAAATAAAGTTTCTGCGATCTGATCGTGGAGATGAATATTTGAGTTACGAGTTTGGTCTTCAATTAAAAGAATGTGGAATAGTTTCACAAACTCACGCCACCTGGAACACCACAATGTAATGGTGTGTCCGAACGTTGTAATCGTACTTTACTAGATATGGTGCGATCTATGATGTCTCTTATCGGTTTACCACTATCATTTTGGGGTTATGCATTAGAGATAGATGCATTCACGTTTAATAGGGCACCATCTAAATCTGTTGAGACGACATCGTATGAACTATGGTTTAGAAGTAAACCTAAGCTGTCGTTTCTTAAATTTTGGAGTTGCGATGCTTATATGAAAAAGGTTTTCAACCTGATACGCTCGAACCCAAATCGGAGAAAATGCGTCTTCATAGAATACCCAAAGGAAACTGTTGGGTACACCTTCTATCACAGATCTGAAGGCAAAACATTCGTTGCTAAGAATGGATCCTTTCTAGAGAAGGAGTTTCTCTCGAAAGAAGTGAGTGGGAGGAAAGTAGAGCTTGATAAGGTAATTTGTACTTTCTCCCGAATTGGAAAGTAGTTCATCACAGAAATCAGTTCCAGTGACCACTACACCAATTAGTGAGGAAGCTAATGATATTGATCATGAAACTTCAGATCAAGTTACTACCAAACCTCGTAGGTCAACCAGAATAAGATCCGCACCAAAGTGGTATGGTAATCCTGTTCTGGAAGTCATGTACCTAGACCATGATGAACCTACGAACTATGAGGAAGCGATGATGAGCCCAGATTCCGCAAAATGACTGGAGGCCATGAAATCTGAGATGGGATCCATGTACGAAAACAAAGTATGGACTTTGATTGACTTGTCCGATGATCGGCAAGCCATAGAAAATAAATGGATCTTCAAGAGGAAGACAGACACTGATAGTAGTGTTACTATCTACAAAGCTCGACTTGTTGTGAAAGGTTTTTCAACAAGTTCAAGGTGTTGAATACAATGAGATTTTCTCACTCGTATCGATGCTTAAGTCTGTCCGAATCATGTTAGCAATTGCCACATTTTATGAAATCTGGCAAAAGGATGTTAAAACTGCATTCCTTAATGAATTTATTAAAGAAGAGTTGTATATGATGCAACCAGAAGGTTTTGTCAATCCTAAAGGTGCTAACAAAGTGTGCAAGCTCCAGCGATCCATTTATGGACTGGTGCAAGCCTCTCGGAGTTGGAATATACGCTTTGATGAGTTGATCAAAGCATATGGTTTTATACAGACTTTTTGAGAAGCCTGTATTTACAAGAAAGTGAGTGGGATCTCTGTAGCATTTCTAATATTATATGTGGGTGACATATTGTTGATTGGAAATGATATAGAAATTCTGGATAGCATGAAAGGATATTTGAAAAAGAGTTTTTCAAAGCAAGACCTCGGTGAAGCTGCTTACACATTGAGCATCAAGATCTATATAGATAGATCAAGACGCTTGATAAGATTTTTTCAATGAGTACGTACCTTGATAAATTTTTGAATAGTTCAAAATGGAACAGTCAAAGAACGAGTTCTTGCCTGTGATGCAAAGGTGTGAAGTTGAGTAAGACTCAAGACCCGACCATGGCAGAAAATAGAAAAAGAATGAAAAGTCATTCCCTATGCCTCAGTCATAGGTTCTATAAAGTATGCTATGCTGTGAACCAGACCTATTGTATACCTTGCCCTGGTTTGGCAAGGGAGTACAATAGTGATCTAGAAGTAGATCACTGGACATTGATCAGAATTATCCTTAGTGGAATAAGGATATGTTTCTCAATTATGGAGGTGACAAAAGGTTCGTCGTAAAGGGTTACATCGATACAAGTTTTGGCACTGATCCAGATGACTCTAAGTCTTAATCTGGATACATATTGAAAGTGGGAGCAATTAGCTAGAGTAGCTCCGTGCAGAGCATTGTAGACATAGAATATTTGCAAAATACATATAGCTCCGAATATGACAGACCCGTTGACTAAGATTCTCTCACGACCAAAACATGATCACACCTTAGTACTCTTTGGGTGTTAATCACATAGCGATGTGAACTAGATTATTGACTCTAGTAAACCCTTTGGGTGTTGGTCACATAAAGATGTGAACTATCAACTATGGGTGTTATTCATATACAGATATGAATATTGGTGTTAAATCACATGGCGATGTGAACTAGATTATTGACTCTAGTGTAAGTGGGAGACTGAAGGAAATATGCCCTAGAGGCAATAATAAAGTTATTATTTATTTCCTTATTTCATGATAAATGTTTATTATTCATGCTATAACTGTATTAACCGGAAACATAATACATGTGTGAATACATAGACAAACATAGTGTCACTAGTATGCCTCTACTTGACTAGCTCATTAATCAAAGATGGTTATGTTTCCTAACCATAGACATGTGTTGTCATTTAATTAATGGGATCACATCATTAGGAGAATGATGTGATTGACATGACCCATTCCGTTAGCCTAGCACTTGATCATTTTGTACGTTGCTATTGCTTTCTTCATGACTTATACATGTTCCTATAACTATGAGATTATGCAACTCCCGTTTACCGGAGAAACACTTTGGGTGCTACCAAACGTCACAACGTAACTGGGTGATTATAAAGGAGTACTACAGGTGTCTCCAAAGGTACATGTTGGGTTGGCGTATTTCGAGATTAGGTTTTGTCACTCCGATTGTCGGAGAGGTATCTCTGGGCCCTCACGGTAATGCACATCACTATAAGCCTTGCAAGCAATGTGACTAATGAGTTAGTTGCGGGATGATGCATTACGTAACGAGTAAAGAGACTTGCCGGTAACGAGATTGAACTAGGTATTGGATACCGACGATCGAATCTCGGGCAAGTAACATACCAGTGACAAAGGGAACAACGTATGTTGTTATGCGGTTTGAACGATAAAGATCTTCGTAGAATATGTGGGAGCCAATATGGGCATCCAGGTTCCGCTGTTGGTTATTGACCGAGAATAGTTCTAGGTCATGTCTACATTGTTCTCGAACCTGTAGGGTCCGCACGCTTAAGGTTTAGATGACAGTTATATTATGAGTTTATGAGTTTTGATGTACCGAAGGAGTTCGGAGTCCCGGATGAGATCGGGGACATGATGAGGAGTCTCGAAATGGTCGAGACGTAAAGATTGATATATTGGACGACTATATTCGGAGTTCGGAAAGGTTCCGAGTGATTCGGGTATTTTTCGAAGTACCGGAGAGTTACGGGAATTCGCCGGGGAGTATATGAGCCTTATTGGGCCATACGGGAATAGAGGAGAGAGGCCGAAAGGAAGGAGGCACGCA
This sequence comes from Triticum timopheevii, assembly GCA_963921465.1. NCBI lineage: Eukaryota > Viridiplantae > Streptophyta > Magnoliopsida > Poales > Poaceae > Triticum > Triticum timopheevii. The sequence continues at coordinate 623,366,866 of OY997270.1, read as the reverse complement.
GCCCCCCTCTGGTCCGAATTGGACAAGGGGTGCGGCCACCTTTTCCTTCCTCCTCTCCCCCTCTTTCCCCTTCTCCTACTCCAACAAGGAAGGAGGGAGTCCTACTCCCGGTGGGAGTAGGACTCCCCTTGGCGCGCCCCTCCTAGGCCGGCCGCCCCTCCCCCTTGCTCCTTTATATACGGGGGCAAGGGGGCACCTCTAGGCACAACAACAATTGATCCCTTGGATCTCTTAGCCGTGTGCGGTGCGAGTTCAGGGTTACACGTACATACCTAGCTACTTGATCCATCTCGTACTGTACGTGTGTAGCTAGCTCTGCGACGGCAAGCTGGATCCTCCCGCCGGCTACGCCTTCGACCCAGCTGAGCACGAGCTGATCACCAAGTTCCTCCGCCCACGGGTCGCCGCCGGACCGGACGCCTTCTTCGCCAGCCGCCTCATCCACGAGTTCGACGCCTACTCCGCGGCCCCCGGCGACCTCGTCGAGATGTATCAACACGCGCAAGGAACGGACAAGGGCGACGGGAAAGGGGGCGTCTGGTACTTCTTCACACCTGCCCGTCGTCACCAGACCAAAGGCGGCCGTGGTGGCGGGAGGCGGCAGCGCGCCGTGGCCGACGCGGGCGAGGGTTACTACTGGCACTCGGAGAAGGGCGGGATCCCTGTGCTAGACAACCAAGGTAAACTCGTAGGCCATAGACGAAACCTCAGCTACGTCAAGAAGTTGCCCGGAGAGAAAGAGAGGATCAGGATCGGCTGGTGCATGAATGTACCATGGAAGACCGCCACATCTGCAGCCAGGAGATGTTTCAGGACAAAGAAGCTAGTGTAGCTCAATGATCTACTTTCTAGTCTAGCTTTGATGTATGTGGGGATTAAGAAGCAAGATGTTGTTAATTGTACTGTGATGAACAAGGCAGCAATTCATGTGCAGATTAATTGATTTTATTATTTTTTTATGTTGACTTTCGATCTCCTTAAGCTTGAAGAAATCTTTACTAGTTAATAGAGCATGCATGGACGATGAGATCGGCCCTCTTTGATGTAAGCAATGGATTCGATGATGAAAAATAAAACCTTTTTTTTTCTTTTTTTATCGAAAAGGAGGCGTACCCCCGCCCTCTGCATCTTTTGATGCATACAACCATTTATTAAAATAAAGTCCCCGAAGATTCCAACAAGAAGTCTTCAAACAAAAAGTCTTAGTAAATAAATAAATAAAGCCACAAGCAGCCAAAAAAAAGCCACAGCCGGCGCCAGAAAGAATAGGAGACTAAACGCCCATCCTATTATTGGACCGCCATCCAAACCGGTTGTACGTATCCCGTGCAACCATCTCCCATCGGTTGCACCCAATAGCCATATGCTCCCTGTGGTCCACACGGCTGAGTAATGACCACGTACGGATCCAAGTAGATGCTCTGAAGATGACCTGCAAAAAGTTGGTGATGGTTTGTCTGTTAAAGGCAACGTCATTTCGGCAATTCCATAAAGACCAAAGTAATGCACATGCTCCCACTCGGATATGTGTCGCGGACTTTGGCTCCACTCCAGCCAACCAGTTATCAAACAAATATGATATCGTGAGAGGTGGAGTGATGTTAAACGTAACGTGAATAGTTCTCCAAAGTAATTTAGCAAGCGGACATTTGATGAATAGATGCTCTATTGTTTCTTCCTGATCACAAAAGCAACATCTTTTACTTCCTTCCCACTTACGCTTAACTAAGTTATCTTTAGTAAGAGTGACACCCTTATGCACAAACCACATAAATATTTTTATTTTCAACGGCACCTTAACTTTTCAAATATGAACCGTCCTCGGGATAGTCCCGGTGTTAATCAAATCCATGTATATGGATTTAACCGAGAAGACTCCTGACCTGGAAAGCTTCCATTGCAGGGTGTCTGGTACATCCGAAAGGTTAAGCTCCATTAACCTACGCACAAGATGTAGCCATCTATCCCACCGCTCACCTATAACAGACCGCCTAAACTGCATGTTAAGAGGAATGGACCCCAACACTGTAGCAACGGAAACCTCTTTCGTTGTGCAATGTTGTAAAGGGATGGATACTACAAGGCCAGGGGAATCTCCTAACCAAGTATCCTCCCAAAATCTAGTATCCCATCCATTCCCGATGATGAATTTAGTCCTGCTGAAGAAGGCGACTTTCGTCCTTATAACCCCTTTCCAAAATGGGAGTCGGACGGTTTTGTCGTAACCTGGGCTAGCGTTTTGGCATATAGATATTTATTACACAACAGCTGAGCCCAAACCCCATCTCTTTCAATAGATAAACGGTACAGCCATTTCCTGAGTAAACACCTATTTTTCACCTCCAAATTTTCAATTCCCAAGCCTCCCTGATCCTTTGGTCTACAAATTACATCCCGTTTTGCCAACCGATACTTAGTTTTGTTCTCATCAATTTGCCAAAAGAACCTAGATCGATAAAAATCTAATATTTTCCGTACCCGAACCGGGACTTCAAAGAAAGAGAGGAGAAACATGGGCATACTTGTGAGTACAGAATTAACTAGCACCAATCTTCCTCCATAAGACAAGAGTTTTCCCTTCCAGCAACTCAGCTTCTTTTCAAACCGATCGTCAATACATTTTCATTATTTATTAGTGAGCTTGCGGTGATGAATTGGAATCCCTACATAGGTAAAGGGTAATGAGCCTAATTCACACCCAAACAACTGCTTGTAAGTTTCTTGTTCTTTTTTGGCGCGTCCAAAGCAGAAAAACTCACTCTTATTAATATTAATCTTCAACCCTGACAGCTGTCCGAAAAGGTATAGCACTAACTTCATGTTTCTGGCCTTAACAAGGTCATGTTCCATGAAAATGATGGTGTCATCGGCATATTGAAGAATGGACAACCCATCATCAACCAGCTGTGGGATAAGACCACCTACTTGGCTGTCCTATTTTTCTCTATTAACAAGAACAGCCAACATGTCAACAACAACATTAAAGAGGATCGGGGACATCGGGTCTCCCTGTCTCAATCCTTTTAGCATCTGAAGTACTGACCAATATTGTCATTTACTTTGATTCCAACGCTGCCTCCTTGTACAAATGATTCGACCTGCTTCCTCCAGGCCTGGTCGAATCCTTTTGTACGCAAGGCCTGCTGTAAAAATGGCCATTTCACTTATCGTATGCATTTTCAAAATCCACTTTGAAGACCACTCCATCGAGCTTCTTCGAGTGAATTTCGTGCAAAGTCCCATGAAGAACGACCACTCCCTCGAGAATGTGTCGGCCTGGCATGAAGGCAGTCTGGGTTGGCTGTACCACAGAATGGGCAATCTGAGTCAGACGGTTTGTGCCAACCTTTGTGAAGATCTTGAAGCTAACATTGAGCAAACATATCGATCTGAATTGCTCAATGTGAATCACTTCTGCCTTCTTTGGTAACAACGTGATAGTACCAAAGTTAAGTTTAAAAAGCTGAAGGTGGCCATTAAACACATCATGGAACATAGGCATCAAGTCACCTTTAATAATACCCCAACATTTCTTATAGAACTCAGCTGGGAAGCCATCCGAACCAGGAGCCTTGTTATTTTCCATTTGTGATATCGCTTCAAACACCTCCTTCTCAGAAAAAGGTGCAGTGAGCACTTCGTTCTCTTCATCCCTCAGCTGAGGAATGTCATCCACCATACTCTCATCTTGGGCGACATAATTCTCAGCTGGGGCCCCAAAAAGATTTTTATAATAGTTGGATATATTCATTTTAAGATTTTCATGGCCAACAATCGTACCCTCGTCTTGTTCAAGTTGAATGATTCTCTTTTTCCTATGTTTCCCATTGGCAATCATATGGAAAAGTTGTGTGTTGTTATCCCCTTGAACAACCTGGCACACTTTCGCTCTAAGTGCCCATTTCAATTGCTCTTCTCTAAGAGCTTTGCCAGACTAACCTCAGCTTCTCTTTTAGACATTCGCTCATCCATGTCCAGCGAAGTGCTCTCAGCTTTTATGTCAAGATCATTAATAATCTTTAACAATCTTTCTTTCTCGTTCCTATAAACACCACTAGTGTTCTTAGCCCAGCCTCTCAAGAACTGTCTAAGACGTCTAATCTTATACTTCCACCGATTAATATTGGACTCTCCCCTTTGTTCCGCTGCCCATTCCCTTGTGATCAACTCAAGGAAATCCTCTCCCTTGAACCACGCAGTTTCAAAAGAGAAAACATTCTTGTTTTCTTCACTAGTGCAGAACCGGCCTTTAGTGCCGGTTCGTAACGGCCTTTAGTGCCGGTTCGTCACGAACCGGCGCTAAAGTGACACCACGTGGCACAAGCCAGACCCGTGTGCGCGTAGGACATTAGTACCGGTTGGTAACACCAAACGGTACTAAATGTTTTGGGGGGGGGGGGGTGGTTGGCTTTATTTTCCATTCAATTGTTTTTGTTTGCTGGTATTTCACGATACTACAAATTGTACACGTTATGCATATATATAAATAGATTTTCTCGTACGTAGAACCGCATATATATATATATATATATATATATATATATATATATATATATATATATATATATATATCATCAAATGTCTCACAACCAACACCATTAATTATTCACACATACACATGTATATACATATACAATTTCTCCTACATATGTTGCCTTTGGTGCCTCCGGAGCACGATGACAAGTGGTTCATGGGGGCGGTAGCGGGTAATAGTATTCTCCTTTGGGACCTATGACCTGGTCGAGCAAAAATCCGGCTATTTCCTCTTGAAGTGCTAGTATGCGGTCCGATGGTAGAAGCTTATTCCGCACCTCTCTGAACTGTTAAGAAGGAGATCAATATGCATGTGTGTTAGTTGTGTGACTAGATATCGATAATGGTGTGAATAGTGTTCTGACAAACGTACTCAGTCCTGTCTATCAGATCTGCTCCTTTCGCACATCATCGTGCGAATGTTCTTGCAAACGTATAATTCACACAGATTATTCCCCGGTGCCTGCTTCAGGGCCTTTACGAGAATGGAATTGAATCAGATAATGATTAATCAAGCATGATAATTAATTAATGATATTGAAACAAGAATTAAAAAGATGGTAGCTAGCTAGTACTACTTAATTACTTACCTTTGGTCGATGCCAAAACAACTTTTTTGCCCACTTGCCTGGAGTCACCTTGATGAACTTTGCCCATGCCCTACCCGCCAGCAAAGAAAATTAATAAAGGGGTTATTAAATAGTTCATATCAGGAAATGACAAACTAATAATAGGCTGAGATATAGTTAATAATGATTGAAATTACCTGTTGACTATCCCCTTCACGATGGTGAAGTCTTTATCTTCTTTAGTTAGTGAGTCCAGTAATTCAACTTTTCCTTCCTCAACTTTAATGTTTAACAAGACCCAGTGCCAACTGCATGCGCACATGTTTGCATGTCTTAATTAAGCGGGCATGTGCATAAAATTAATCAACTACCGTAAACCGTATACACTTAATTATTAACATCTAGCTAGCTAGTAAGCAAAAACAGAATTTGTAGTACAAGACAGTGTGACTCACGGGAAGTTGTAAGGAAGTAGTATATCTTCATTGGTATTGAGGCCCTTCAAGAACTCTAGCATGCTTTTCTCTACACCTGCTTGTGAATATGGAAGCTTCCATATGTCCAATGGTATTTGGGTCAATGAACCCAATGCCATAGCGTCCAGATTTTTTTATTTCATACATCTTCATCCTGCATATAATACCACAGAAAAGAATATAATGAGGATAATTACATGTAATGATTGATCAAAATTATCACTACATAACTAGCTTGAGACTTAAATTACAGAAAGAAATCACTTACAGACAATAGCAACTGACGATGGACTTGTCGAGTGCGTCTTGATTGTGTAACTGAAATAGTTCTGGATACTCAATGGCTAGAGCTTTCTCATGGTAATAATGCTCATGCTTGACATTCACCATGAGGGACTCTCGATTGGAAATCTTGGTAATGTTCATGTAACATTGATGCAATTCATACATTCTCGTTGGGAGGTCCTTGACCTTGTCTGGATGGACCAAAGGTTGGCCCCGGGCATATTGCCATTTTATTTCTGATTCTCTAAGCGGAGACATGGGCTCGATTTCGAGGAGTTGTCCAACAGAGATCTTGAGCATTTCAGCCTGCATTATATGATCCTCTGTTATTACCACATCGCCCTGCTGGGAACGCTAACGGTTTGCCCACAATAATATTTGGCGCGCGTACTCCTCTCATGTGTTGTTGGCACAACAAGCGGGGGGATCGCTTGCGCCGCCTGTTCTCCCAATTGGGAACTGTTTTCCCGCATTTTTTGCCAGCTGCTTGTTGGCTCGAGCTCGAGCTCGCTTACTTCTTTAGCCGTTCTCGACATAGTTTCCTAATTTGGCACTCATAGTCCGAGTCAACAGGCTTGGGAGCTGGTTCTCTAGCCATATGAATGAAGTGGTCAATTACTTTCTCAGACACTTTCTCCTTTCGCGACGGTGCCAGTTTCAGTCCAAAATGGGCGTCCACTTGGGCCTGCACTATGGCTGCGTTTTGCTCCTTAGTCATGTCGTAAGGACTCTGAGGAAGAGGAGCGAGGCTTGGACCATATTTATATCGCTTGTCTCCGCTTGTACTTCCTGAACTACCTCGACTCGTACCGCTACGCACCATAGCTGCGGCATGTCTCTTCTGCGATTGCTGAGACAGCGGAGATGGCTGACGTGGCTGAGTTGGACCAGGAGAAGTGGCCTGACGATGTGCCGGACTTGAAGCAGGAGGTGTGGCCTGACACGGTGCCGGACTTGAAACCGGAGAAGTGGCATGACGCTGTGGCGGACTTGAAACCGGAGGAGTCAGCTCACGCGTTCGGGGACTTGGAGGAGGTGGCGGACTTCGAGGAGGAGTCGGCTCACGCGTTCGTGGATTGGAGGAGCGGGAGTCTGCTGACTCGGTGGCGGACTTCGAGGAGGAGTCGGCAGACGACGCGGTGTCGGTGGACTTCGAAAGATGATGCAATCCTTTCTCCATAGGATGATACAATGTATGGCCTCTCCCAGTGTGCGCTCGTCTTCACCTCCAGGAATGTCAAGCTGTAGCCCCGAATATGGGTCCACCACTTCATCAACCATGACACGAGCATAGCCCTCTGGAATCGGGATGCAATGGAAGGTTGCTTCAGGGGTAACTGGAAAAGCAACGCCGTCCGCCACCTTCATGGATATGTTCTTCATTTTGGAGTGTAGCTCATAGTTAGTGTTCTCTATGATGTCATCCACAGGGTATGTATCCATCAGTGTGTCGCCCGGGGCAGAACCAACGCTGCTTCTCGGCATGGATGGGACGGTGCTATCCAATGCTGGACAATCATCCGCTTGCTGCTGCCGCTGCTGAGCCACCCTTTCCTGGCTAAGTGAGTCGATCTGCTGCTGCTGCTGCTGGAATTTGAGTGTCAGTTCCGCGTTCCTTGCTTCTAGGCCTTGAAGGCGTTCTGCGTCCTGCTTCCTCTGCTCCTCCTCCAGCTTCCTTTTCTTCTCCTCCTCCATCTTCCTTCCTGCACGGGTCCTGTAGTCCTCGTTCCATTCTGAAAAGCCCTCATACCAGGGAATAACACCCTTGCCTCGTGTTCTTCCCGGGTGTTCAGGATTTCCCAAGGGGCGCGTAAGCTCGTCGTTCTCTCTGTTCGGCGTGAACACCCCCCTTCGAGCTTCTTCTATTGCGTCAATTATCTTTTGTTCGGCTCCTTTTAGATTTGCCTTCCGCGAAACTTCGCCTGTCTTCGGGTCCAACGCCCCCCCATGCGCATAGAACCAAGTTCTGCACCTGGGGGGCTAGTTCCTAGTAACCGGAGTGACCCCTGCATCCTCCATCTCTTGCTCATACTTATCCCACTTAGGCAATCCCACCGCGTAGCCACCTGGACCCAGCCTATGGAACTGCATCTTTTTTGCGGCATTTGCCTTGTTTTTCATCGACCGTTCCTTAGATAATTCTGAATCCTTGAAGGTCACGAAATCGTCCCAGTGTTCTCTTTGCTTCTCCAGTGCTCCCGTGAAATCTGGAGTCTTCCTTTCATTAGCGAGGTAGTTGGCCCATACAGTTTTCTTGTGGGTGTTGAATGCAATTGCCATCTTCTTAAGAGCAGCGGCCTTGACTTTCTCCACATCTGCTTCAATGAAATGATCTGGTAGGGTGAAATGTTCCATCAGAGATTTCAAAAGGTTTTTTTGGCTCTGTCGTCGACCCAAGTAACACCTGGACGTTTAGTCTTTGGCTCTTTCCATTCTTGAATGGAGATCGGGAGTTTGTCCTTCACAAGAACTCCGCACTTACGAGTCCACTTGTCCGCAACGTTCTTAGGCGTGAGGAGTTCGCCACTAAGTTTGGTGGATTCAATGTGGTACTTTACACCATCCTTCAACAATCTGCCGGGGCCTCGCTTTGTCTTGTTGTCTGTAGAAGCAGATTTGCTCGATCCGGAGGGCTGAAAGAAGAAAGATCGATTCGTTAATATATCTTCAATAAAAACATGTGATGATCACCATGATGCATGCTTATATAAATATACCTCGCCGGTAGTCTTTGTTATTTGAAGATCAGCATTATCCGTGTCATCACACACATTGTCTGTGTCATTATAATCATAATCATAGTTCATGACTTCATCAGCTTGGTCGTCGAGATCGAATATCTTTTCATCACCCTCTCCGGTATTGTTCAGATATTGGGAGCCGTCATCTGCTTCATTCAGATCATCTAGCCTGTGAGGGCTGCGTATGATGTCGAACAATTCCTCTTCTCTCTCTCTGCCGGTATTGTCCGCCATAGCTTTTACTTTACTAATACAGAAGAAATATAAAACAATTTAGTATTCAAATTACAATGCATAGATGCAATCAATAAGGAAAAACTGAATCTCGAATACATCGTCTCGAATATATAATCTCGAATACATCATCGTCTTAATATATATAATCTCGAATACATCGTCTCGAATATTATATATCGAATACATCACTGGCTAGGTACCTAATAAAGATCGAGTACTACAGAAGAATCTAGGCCACTCGCGGTCCCTGGGGCACGGGCGGTGGACACCCAAAGAGAAGGAACCATCACAGGATCATATCTCTGGTCATCTGCCCAAAGAACCTGCCAAGTATTGGAGAACCTGACGTCCATAGCAGCCATGTAGCAATGGACGTGCTCGTCCTCCTCCCTGACACGGCGACGCACCACCTTCGGCGACGCCGGCTCCCTCTGAACCGAATGTGGCCCATGCGAACGCCACCAAAGGACATCAGGGTCGACGACGGGACCCGGTCGGGTTCCTCACCAAGCGGCGCGCCCCTCCAGGTAGCACCTCCTAGTGCCAGCCCGGTGGAGCCCAGTCCCGTACATGGGTCCTCTGAAGCAGGACGTCGTCGCGAACGGGTCGACAGCGAGGATGCGGGCCGGGCATATCGTCGAGAACAAATACTATATGCCCGCAAAAAGTAACATTTTTGAAATGATTGGATTGTGATAACTAAAATTCTATATATATGCAAATTCTAACAATTTGACATTAATATAATTCATCTAACTAAAACTAATTCTAAAATTTCCTGATTATATAACTAACATTTCTATAACAATTCTAATATTTATATAACTAAAAAATAGAAAAATTACTAACATTTCTATAAATATTTCTATAACTAAAAAACAAAAAACATTTATAAAATTTCTATATAACTAACATTTCTAATATTTATATTACTAAAAATCAGAAAAATTGCTAACATTTCTATAAATATTTCTATAACTAAAAAACAGAAAAATTTATAACATTTCTATATAACTAACATTTCTAATATTTATATAACTAAAAAACAGAATAATTTCTAACATTTCTATAACTAAAAAACAGAAAAATTTATAACAAACAAACTAATGTGTGTGTGTAGTGTGTGTGTGTGTGTGTGTGTGTTTGTAGTGTGTGTGTGTGTGTGTGTGTGTGTGTGTGTTTGTGTGTAGTGTGTGTGTGTGTGGACATGGCGGCCGGGGCGAGCTCACCGGCGAGGCGACGACGGGGCGGCGACGACGGGGTGACGGGACGGGGCGGCGACGACGGGGCGGGGCGCGGCGATGGGGCGGCCGGGGCGCGGCGACGGGGATGACGGGGACGGGGACGGCCGGGGCGGCGACGTCGACGGGGGCGGCGACGAGGGGCGGGGACGGCCGGGGTCGGCGACAAGGGGCGGGGGCGGCGACATCAACGGGGACGGCGTCGATCGGGGCAGGGCGGCGCGACGGAGGGAGGAAACAGAGGGAAAGTGAATTTTTTTCAACTGGTGTATATATAGGATGGACCTTTAGTACCGGTTGGAGCCACCAACCGGTACTAAAGGTTTGTTTTGGCCAGGCCAAGCGGCGGGAAGCGCCCCCCCCCCCTTAGTACCGGGTGGTGGCTATAACCGGTACTAAAGGCCCGCCCCTTTAGTACCGGTTGGAGCCACCACCCGGTACTAAAGGGGGTGCGCTGGCTCCAGGCGGTGCGCAAGTTTAGTCCCACCTTGCTAGCCGAGGGGCTACCGCACTGGTTTATAAGCTCCAGTGCGGTAGCTCTCTCGAGCTCCTCTCCTAATCAGGCCTACTGGGCCTACCTGTTCTCTTCTGCCCTGTGGGCCTACTGGGCCTTTGCGGGCCTGCATCCTGGCCCAACAAAAGGTTGGGTTCCAAGTCGTATGCAGGCCGCTTTGGCCCAGTAGGCGGGCTTTTTTATTTTCTTAATTTTTTTCGCTTTATTTATTTTTGTTTTGTTTATTTTTGAGTTATTTTTTGCTGTATTTAGAGTTTCTTTATGGATATTTTTGCTTTAGGTACAAAAAATTACAAACTTTCTGTTAGTGTTGGTAGTTTTCAAATTTGAATAGTTTAAATTTTGAATTATTTGAAATTTGTGTGAATCACTAGTTTGTGAATAACTTAAATTTGAAAAAAGATTTTTCAGTGATTCTTTTTTTTATGTTTAATATTACTGTGTTTTATCATTATATTCAATTTGGTAATACTTAGGTTATTTAAAAAATGAAATGCCTTTGTAACAGTTGAGTTTTCGTCGAAAACCCTGATACTTCGAAAGAGATTGTCCATTTTGTACACGAAGTGCATCCAGTTTTTGCCGTAACCCTCTCTACTTTTTTGCACATGCTATTTGGATGAAATTATGATACCATGCCAACTTTCAACCTTTTCTGAGTTCATTTGAAATGCTTTTCAATTTCGGGGTCATTTAGCTGGAAAAAAAATCAGTAAATGCATGAAAAGAATTCGTTTCCACATAAAATTTCTTCGCGTTTCAAATGCCAAAACACATAACTACCCTAACTATTACAGAGATTCCCTCCTGGGTGTGAAACACAGAAGAAAGTGATGATAGTGAAGACGATCACATCCCAGATCTTTGGGTGTGAAACTTTTTCTTCGCGTGTGTCCCTTTGCGCCGTAGCCATGGAAAATCTTCATCATTTAACTAGATGCTCGGGTCAATATTCACTGTGAATGGAGCAATTTCATCAAATTTTTCATAATCTTCTGACATGTCTGTCTTGTCATCCACTCCCACGATGTTTCTTTTTCCTGAAAGAACTATGTGGCGCTTTGGCTCGTCGTATGATCCATTCGCTTCCTTATCTTTTCTTTTTCTCGACCTGGTAGACATGACTTTCACATAAAAAACCTGCGCCACATCATTGGCTAGGACGAATGGTTCGTCTGCATACGCAAGATTATTGAGATCCACTATTGTCATTCCATACTGCGGGTCATCCGTTACCCTGCCTCGTGTCATATTGACCCATTTGCACCGAAACAAAGGGACCTTCAAATCACCTCAATAGTTAAGTTCCCATATGTCCTCTATGTAACCATAATATGTTTTCTTTCCTGTGTTGGTTGTTGCATCAAAGCGGACATCACTATTTTGGTTGGTGTTCTTCTTATCTTGGGCGATCGTGTAAAATGTATTCCCATTTATCTGGTACCCTTTGAAAGTCATTATATACGAAGATGGTAACTGGGACAGCGGGTACAGGTCATTTTGAATATCGCCATCATCCAGGGCATGTTTCTGCAACCAACCGGCGAAAGTCCTCGTTTGTTCGCGTGTAATCCAGTCGTCAGATTTCTCCGGGTTTTTGGAGTGTAGAAAATTCTTGTGTTCCTCCATATACGGAGCCACCAAGGCGGAATTCTGTAGAACTGTGTAGTGTGCTTCATTGAGAGAATGCCTGTCCATACATATTATTTGATGCCCTCCTAGCATGCCTTTTCCTTCCAGTCTGCCCTTATGCCGCGATTCAGGAACACCAATCGGCTTAAGGTCAGGAACAAAGTCAATACAAAACTCAATGACCTCCTCACTTTCATGGCCCTTCGAGATGCTTCCTTCTGGCCTAGCACGGTTATGAAAATATTTCTTCAAGACTCCCATGAACCTCTCAAAGGGGAACATATTGTGTAGAAATACAGGACCCAAAACGTTAATCTCTTCGCAAAGGTGAACTAGGTCGTGTGTCATGATGTTGAAGAAGGATGGTGGGAACACCAACTCGAAACTGACAAGACCAAATCATTTTGTAACCTTGGTATGATTTCTGGATCGATTACCTTCTGAGAGATTGCATTGAGGAATGCACATAGCTTCACAATGGCTAATCGAACGTTTTCTGGTAGAAGCCCCCTCAATGCAACCGGAAGGAGTTGCGCCATAATCACGTGGCATTCATGAGACTTTAGGTTCTGAAACTTTTTCTCTGCCATATTTATTATTCCCTTTATATTCGACGAGAAGCCAGACGGTACCTTCATGCTAGCCCTGTGCGTTCGGTTTATTCGGTTTACATGATTCGGTTTATACGGTTTTTCGGTATGTACGGTATTAATACTTCGGTAAATACGGTATGAAATTAAAATACGGTTCGGTTTCGGTATATACCAAGTTATTTCGGTATGGTTTCGGTATATACCATAAAAACCAAAGTTGACGCGAATTTGAAAATGACGTAATAATAATTTGCAAATTTATGACTCAAAACACATTCTATTTTACACAAATAGTATATGACTATATATATAAGTATATATGCATGCATTGATTCATCTGTTGATGGTTATGGACGTGCTTAGCATTTTAAAAAGAGAAAAATGACAATGTTACAAGAAAAATGTAGGTGCTTAGTAGTGAATTTGACTCATGTACAAGAAAAATGACAACTTGTACGGTTGTTCATCTCAAGAAATATAAATTTATCTTTTACTTTGGTTTATTCGGTTAACCATTCGGTTTTTCGGTATATACCATAAAAACCAAAGTTCAAATCGGTATGAAAAGTTCATACCATACCGAAACCAGAAACCATAAAAACAAAAAAATCGGTTCGGTTCGGTTTATTTTCGGTATGGTTTTTCGGTTCGGTTTTAAAATGCACAGAGTGACTTCATGCTGAGCAGGCATTCGAAGAAGATTTCCTTCTCTTCTTTAGTAAGAGCGTAGCTGGCCTGACCCTGTTATATGCCGTCTTTTTCGTGCATACGTTGCTGGTCCTCCCGTGCCTCTGGTGTATCTTTTGTCTTCCCATACACGCCCAAAAAGCCAAGCAGGGTCACGCAAAGATTCTTCGTCACGTGCATCACGTTGATTGCGGAGCGTACCTCTAGGTCTTTCCAATATGGCAGGTCCCAAAATATAGATTTCTTCTTCCACATGGGTGTGCGTCCGTCAGCGTCCTTCGGAACAGGTTGTCCGCCAGGACCCTTTCCAAATATTACCTTCAAATCCTTGACCATATCATGTACATCAGCACCAGTACGGTGGCGGGGCTTCGTCCGGTGATCCGCCTCACCTTTGAAATGATTGCCTTTCTTTCTTACGGGATGCCTTGTCGGAAGAAATCGACGATGTCCCAGGTACACATTCTTCCTACAACTATCCAAATACATACCGTCGGTATCATCCAAACAGTTCGTGCATCCGCGGTATCCCTTGTTTGTCTGTCCTGAAAGGTTATTGAGAGCAGGCCAATCATTGATGGTCACGAACAGCAACGCCTTTAGGTCAAATTCTTCCTGTCCGTGCTCATCCCACTCACGTACACCTGTTCCATTCCACAGCTGTAATAGTTCTTCAACTAATGGCCTTAGGTACACATCAATGTCGTTGCCGGGTTGCTTAGGGCCTTGGATGAGCACTGGCATCATAATGAACTTCCGCTTCATGCACAACCAAGGAGGAAGGTTATACAAACATAGAGTCACAGGCCACGTGCTATGGTTGCTGCTCTACTCCCCAAAAGGATTAATGCCATCTGCGCTTCGACCAAACCATACGTTCCTTGGGTCACCTGCAAACTCCTCCCAGTACTTTCTCTCGATTTTTCTCCACTGCGAACCGTCAGCGGGTACTCTCAACTTTCCGCCTTTCTTACGGTCTTCTGCGTGCCACCGCATCGCCTTCGCATGCTCTTTGTTTTGGAACAAACGTTTCAACCGTGATATTATAGGAGCATACCACATCACCTTGGCAGGAATCTTCTTCCTGGGGAGCTCGCCCTCAACATCACCAGGGTCATTGTGACTGATCTTATAACGCAATGCACCACATACCGGGCAAGCGTTCAAATCCTCGTACTCACCGCGGTAGAGGATGCAGTCATTAGGGCATGCATGTATCTTCTGCACCTCTAACCCTAGAGGGCAGACAGCCTTCTTTGCTTCATACGTACTCTCGAGCAATTCGTTGTCCTTTGTAAGCATATTCTTTATCATTACCAGCAACTTTCCAAATCCCTTATCAGATACACCATTCTCTGCCTTCCATTGCAGCAATTCATGTGTGGTGCCCAACTTTTTCTTGTCAGCTTCGCAATTCGGGTACAACAATTTCTTATGATCTTCTAACATGCGCTGCAACTTCGTCCTCTCCAGATCACTTGCGCAGTTTCTCTTTGCATCGGCAATGGCCTGACCTAGATCATCAGCGGGCTCATCTGATGCCTCTTCTGCAGCTTCTTCCCGCATTGCCGGCTCAGCTTCTTCCCCCATTGTTGTATCATCGTATTCAGGGAACCCATGGCCAGGATAGCCGTCGTAGTCCTCTTCTTCTTCATTGTCTTCGATCGTAACCCTATTTCTCCGTGCTTGGTCCAAACATTATAGTGGGGCATGAAACCGGACTCAAATAGGTGGACATGAATGGTTCTTGACGTAGAGTAACTGTAACCATTCTTACAGCCAGCACATGGACAAGGCATAAAACCATCCGCCCGCTTGTTTGGCGGCAAGCAGAAAAGTATGCACGCCATTAATGAACTCGGGAGAGCATCGGTCATCATACATCCATTGTCGGCTGATCTTCATTACACAACACCGAATAGACCAAATTAATACAAGTTCATACATAAAGTTCATATACAGCACTTAATTAAATGCAACATCCAAATAACTCTCTAGCTAAAGAATTTAAATGCAACAACAAATGCGATCAAGATCGCAACTAAGGTAACAATTGATCCAACAGCATAATGATACCAAGCCACACTATCAATGGCATATTTTCTAATCTTTCTAATCTTCAACCTCATTTTCTCCATCTTGACCTTATGATCATCGACAACATCGGCAACATGCAACTCCAATTCCATCTTCTCCCCCTCAATTCTTTTCAATTTTTCTTTCAAATACTCGTTTTCTCTTTCAACTAAATTTAACCTCTCGACAATAGGGTCGGTTGGAATTTCCGGTTCATATACCTCCTAGATAAAAATATCTATGTCAACTTGATGGGCATAATTTGTCATAAACACGAAATGCAACAACTAGTTTTAAAAGAGAATATACCACATCCGATTCATAACAAGGATGAGGGCCGACGGGGACGGATATCAAAACCGTGGCACTATGTATAACAAACAACATACGGGTAAGATAATTATACGAGTAACTATATATCCAAATCACACAAACATCAATTTGGTAATGTAAAACATTCATGAACAAGAGCCTCACCACAAGGTGGTGCCGGCGACAGGACGGTGCGGGCGATCGACGGTGGCTACGACGAAGATTTAGAAGGCACTAAGTAAACCACACCTACATATGCAAACTAAGTGTTATTTTTGACCTCAAATTGCATATAAATCAAATACTAGCAAATATAATTCCTCCCAAATTAATCACTATACAAAGCATTGCAAGAGCTAATCTAGCAATGAGAGTTGAAAGGACAAAGTTGCTAACCTTTGTGATCATTTGAATGGATGGGGGCCTTCAAATCTTGACAAATTTTGGGCAAAATTTGTGAGGAGCTCGAGGAAGAGAGGGGAAGAATAGAGGAAGTGAGGGGAAAGGGGAAGAACAGAGTGGCTCGGGTGGACGAAGGGTTTATATACGTAACACCCTGCCATCACTCTCTTTAGCACCGGTTCGTGGCACGAACCGGTGCTAAAGGTTCGCCACAAACCGGTACTAATGAGAACGGCCGGCTAGACGTTGGAACCGGCACTAATGGACACATTAGTGCTGGCTCAAAATCAAACCGGCACTAATGTGTCTCAGATTTGCCCCTTTTTCTACTAGTGCTTGGTGAACCGCCTCACCAGAGTCCACAAGAAGGGGTGTATGATCAGATATTCCCCTCTGTAATGCCTGCACCGTCACTAGAGGGAATTTTTGTTCCCACTCTATACTCGTGAGGACTCTATCAAGTTTTTCATACGTCGGATTTGGAAGAGTATTTGCCCAAGTAAATTGCCTCCCCGTGAGATCAATCTCTCGCAGGTCCAGGCTTTCAATAATCGCATTAAACATGAAGACCATCTGCCATCAAAATTGTCATTATTTTTCTCTTCTCGTCTTCTAATAATGTTAAAGTCACCACCAACGAGAATAGGTAGGTTGTCGTCCCCGCAAATCCTAACTAAATCTGCGAGGAAGTCAGGTTTGAGCTTAGGCTGTGCCACCCCATACACAGCCACTAAAGCCCACCTGAACCCGTCGGCTTTCGACCGCACATGGAATTTAACTGCAAATTCCCCCCAGAATACATCTAGCACTTCCAGAGACTCGCAGTTTTGAAAAAGATATCCACATAATTTTGAAAAAAAATCATATATGAAGTAAAACAGAAAATACACTTGAAAATATTATCTGCATTTAAGAAAATAGCCATCATATGTAAAAGAAATAATTATTTTGTGTTATAAAGCATTCATCATGAGTTCAACATATGTAAATTATGTTATAAAAAAGTCATGTGTAATGTTTATTATCTAAATGAAAAAGGAAAATAAGTGAAAAGAAAAATAAGGTACGAAAAAATGTAAAAAAAAAGGAAAACAAGAAAAGGGGAAATAAAGAAAACGCAAAACTAATAAAATAAAATTAAGAAAAAATTGAATAAAAAAGAAGAAGAAACCAGACACAAAAGAAAACAAGGAAAATTATGAAATCATAAACAAAAAATCAGGGAGGAAAAGGAACAAGAGATCTAGCGGATCCACTGACAGACATGCAACTAGTTTTGCATAAAGGTGGCTGGCGGGTGTCTGTTTCTCCTACTTTAGTTGAATCGAATTTGACCGTGGCCGGTCCTTGTTGAAGGTTAAAACAACAAACTTGATAAATCACCGTTGTGGTTTTGTGCCATAGGTAAGAACGCTTCTTGCTAGAAGCCCGTAGCAGCCACGTAAAACTTGCAACAACAAAGTAGAGGACGTCTGACTTGTTTTTGCATGGAATGTTGTGATGTAATATGGTTAAGACGTGATGTGATATACATTATTGTATGAGATGATCATGTTTTGTAATCTATTGAAAACTGGCAGGAGCCTTATGGTTGTCTCTTTATTGTATGAAATGCAAACGCCATGTAATTGCTTTACTTTATCGCTATGAGTCAGCAGTAGTCGTAGAAGCAATAGTTGGCGAGATGACCACGATGCAACAATGGAGATCAAGGTGTCGAGCTGGTGACAATGGAGATCATGACGATGCTTTTTGGAGATCAAAAGCACAAGATGATGATGGCCATATCATGTCACATATTTTTGATTGCATGTGATGTTTATCCCTTATGCATCTTATTTTTCTTAGTACGGCGGTAGCATTATAAGATGATCCCTTCACTAAATTTCAAGGTAAAAGTGTTCTCGTTGAGTATGCATCATTGCTACAGTTCGTCGTGTTGAGACACCACATGATGATCGGGTGTGATAGACTCTACGTTCACGTGCAACGGGAGTAATCCAAATTTATACACGCGGAATACTTGAGTTAAACTTGACGAGCCTAGCATGTACAGATGTGGTCTCGGAACACTGAAGATCGAAAGATCGAACGTGAATCATATAGTAGATATGATCAACATAAAGATGTTCACCATTGATGACTGCCCCATCTCACGTGATGATCAGACATGGGTTAATCCTTCTTTCTTTGGGTCATACGTACGGCCGGTCATATATACAACTCCTATCCGAGGTTGGGCGAAGCTCAACGTGGATGGGTCATTCTCACACGAGGATGGAAGCGCCGGCGCCGACATGATCTTGCGCGGGCACGACGGCACCATCATTTTCTCTGCATGTCGTTCGCTTCTGTCATGCCCGGACCCATTGCGTGTTGAGTTGGCCGGGTGCATGGAGGGACTCGGCCTAGCTTTGCAGTGGGCGGAGTTGCCGATTATCCTGGAGTGTGACAGTATGTAGGCCGTGCAGATGATCAAGGCAAAAGGACCGGCTCGTTCCCAGCATGCGATGGTGGTCTCAGAAGTAAAGAGTCTTATGGGTACAAGAGAGTGTTGTGTTACTCACATCTCTAGAGAGCAAAAAAAAATGTTAGTCATGTGTTAGCAAACTTCGGTCGGACGGAGAACAGTACTGTGGTCTGGCTCCACTCTGGACCTGCTAATGTCCCTAGTCTGTGTAGGGATGAATTCGTGTGCTCTTGAGTAATACAATCCTTTTACCCCCGTGCAAAAAATAAATAAAAAATACAACTCCTATCCGAATCCTGGGCGGGCTCAGAGCCTCACCCTCCAACCTTCCTCCTTTTCCGGAAGGAGGGAGGCAAGCAGCTAGCTAACCAGGCCAGCTAGGGTTACACGCACGATCTAACAGACGCGCACATGCATTCCATTTTACGGTCGGATTGCTGCGTTCCATCTTCGGGTCGTACTCGATAGTACGTAGGGCCGGTCATACATACAACTCCTATCCATATAAGCTACGCCCTAAGCTAGCTACGTACCCAGCTAGGCAAGGCAAGCAGCTAGCAAGCCAGGGTTACACGCACGATCCATCCATATCGTGCCCTAGCTACTGCGTACCGAGCTAGCTCTGCGATGGCCGACGGCAAGCTGGATCCTCCCGCCGGCTACGCCTTCGATCGACCCAGCCGAGCACGAGCTGATCACCAAGTTCCTCCGCCCACGGATCGCCGCCGGACCGGAGGCCTTCTTCGCCAGCCGCCTCATCCACGAGTTCGACGCCTACTCCGCCGCCCCCGGCGACCTCGTCGAGATGTATCAACACGCGCAAGGAACGGACAAGGGCGACGGGAAAGGGGGCGTCTGGTACTTCTTCACTCCTATATTTGTGATTTTCTAGTGCTTTTGCCCTTTTTATATATTTCCACTTGGTTGTGGCCCTCGGGGCTTGGGGGGAGTGGTGGGTCGTGGGGGTAGGCGGATGGTCATCGGAACCCGGAGTAGAGAGGTGTTAGAACCACTAAATTTAAATATGTACCTACGAGAGGTGTTAGAACCCGGAGTAGGCGGAATTTCATCCATTTTACTCTATTTACAGAAGTGTTGCCACAATTTACCCCGTTTAAAATTTATGAGTGTTCTGACCGACGGGTCCCAATTGTAAGGCCTACATGAATGCCACATCGGCTGGTTTTTTCTTGATGCTTTTTTTTGCGGTCCCAATTGTAGCTTCTTCCGACAGGCTAGGCTCGATATGATCGCACCATAGCAGCTAAGGAAACATATACTCACTCTCTAGTGGTCCACATATTTGCCACCACGTGGTAAATTATGGTAACACTTCTGCTAAATGGGGTAAAATGGGTAAAATCCCACTAAATGGGGGTAATTAGTGTATAAATGCCAAAATAAACACTAGAGGAGAAAAATAAAAATAACCAACTAAAAATAAAAAAACAGCAAAAACATTGCAAAATCAGAAGGAAAAAAAATAGTTTTTGTTAATTTTTCCTGTCATGGCAATCCTTGGTCCGCTGAGTTTTGTAAATTCATGGAATTTCCTTTTATTTATTAAACATTGCGTTAACTAGGGTGACACACAGTGGATGCATTGCAGGTGAATGATGAGCATTTGGCGAGGGTTGTGAGGAGGCAAAGAAGAGATGAGAGAAGAGAAGAGGAGGTGAGGGCGAGCCTATTTGGCTGACGGCGAGCGGATGGAGCCCACGGAGTGTGGCTTGTATATATGCTGCTCCAATGTCCAGTCTCTACTCTCTAGTGGCCATCATGTACACTTGTTTTGTTTTCATAAGACTTAACACATGTATTTGTTTGTTTTCCCCCTAAGACTTAACACATGTAGAAATGGCTGACTAGCTAACACATTTGAGTCAATGAGTGAGGGGATATTGGCTCAACAGAGGAAAGTGACAAAGTGCACGCGGAGTCGTGGCTTTTTGTATTGATAATACATATAAAAAATAACAAAATATAAAAAAGACTTTGATAAATAAATGACAAAACTACAATTTAAAAATAACATAAAAACTTCAAAGAGATGGATAAAACAACATTATTAAAGAAAATATTGATAGAAACATAAAAACAATTCAACCGTTTGTGCATAAGAATTTCTGTAATCCTTAGCAAATGTTTTTGTTTAATTAATTACATGGTCGGGTTACAAAATAAATGTTTATCTCGATCATGCGAGTCTAGCTGCACCAGTTACTTGATACATGTATATTTAACTTTAAAATTACTCTATTTTCTGGCTTGCGTCAAAACACACTGATGGCATTATCCAATTTTTTATTAGTCAAGTATTTAATTTATGCTTAATAATAGACTGACTATCTCAGTAGGCATTGCTAGCTTAATAAACCAGCGGCAGACCCGCGTTTTTAGGCCAAGGTTGCCAATAACTATCTTTTCGTATGATTTTTGGGTCAAACATGTGTCTTTTACTTTTTTCTATAATATATATAGAAGGTTGGGAGATCTCAGGGTGGGCTGTGACACATTCGCCCAACCTTCTTGAGAAACTCCTTTACCAGACGTGCTTCCGGGCGGCAAATGATATATATATATATATATATATATATATATATATATATATATATATATATATATATATATATATATATATATATATATATATATCGATTGTACCGAGCATTAGAGCATCTCCAGCCGTTCGAGCACCAGAGAACACAACCGAACCAAAAAAGTAGGTGTCTTGGGGGTCCAAATGCTTCATCCGGCCGAAATATGGGTGCATGAGGAGGGCATCTTCTCAGCCACACCCCACCCCAATCAAAAGTTTGTGAGGAAAATGATTAAGTGGGCAAAGAAAAAAGACATGTGGTCAGACACGATTCGCCGAAACTTCCGCCGGCGCCCCCAAAAGCCCCCCAACGTGCTGGGTTTTGCCTGGGTTTGCCGGCGCTATTTTGATGTCCTGTGGGGGCGCCGGGGGCGTGGCTGGGCCATTTTTTCGCAAAAAGGTGGTCCCGAGCCTAAAAAGGTGTCCTGGGGGGAGGGGGGGGGGGTGTGGAGATGCTCTTAGCTAGAGCTCGCCTGCACAATACCAGGGCCATGGCCCGATATGCACATGCGATGTGCTGGTTACTTTTTGGTTCGTTGACCACATGGCTCTCTTCTTCGTGTTTCTGCCTGATTTGTTTTTCACGATATTATCTTTTTTTTTCTTGTTTTCGACTAGTTTCTTGTGGATTTTTTTGCATCAATTTTTTTCTTGCTTTCTTTTAATTACCTTTGCCTCTTTTTCATTTCCCTATTTTTTGTTGTTCTTTTCCCACA
Source organism: Triticum timopheevii (assembly GCA_963921465.1). Classification (NCBI taxonomy): domain Eukaryota; kingdom Viridiplantae; phylum Streptophyta; class Magnoliopsida; order Poales; family Poaceae; genus Triticum; species Triticum timopheevii. The sequence goes on along the minus strand of OY997270.1, from coordinate 623,344,783 downwards.
TTTTTCTCTTTATTTATTTTCTGTGCTTTTCTTCTTACTTATTTTACTTATGCAATTACTAACATTACACATGACCTTTTTAAAAACATAACATATATATATATATATATATATATTAAATAAATTATGAATATTTTTAACACAATGAACTTTATTAAATATATTATTAGTATTTTTTAAATACGCAATAAAGATTTCAATTGTATTTTCTGTTTTATGTGATAAATGATTATTTTCCAAACTTATGTGAATACATTTTGAAATGTGAGAACACTTTAATAATTACATGGACATTTTTAGAAATACGTGAACACTCTTTGTGAATACATTAATTTTGTTTTGAATACAAGATTTTTTTTTACGAACTAAATGAATATTTTTCTAAATAGGTATATCCTATTTGAATTTACAAGAGCATTTTATTTAGAATATTAAAAAATTTCAAATGTAGTAGATATTTTGAGACGAGTAAGGACCTTTTTAATACGAACTATTTCTGTCAATAGTGCAAATAAAAAGGATTACCTGGAATAAAACAGACATATTTTTCTATAATATAATAAAATAATCATAAGTTGATAAAATAAGAAAGGCCAGTGAAAATATATAGAAGAACAAATAAAGCAGCAAAAACACTGCAAAATCACAAACAAACAAAAATGCGTTAACCAGGCTGACCGACAGTGGCCGTTGCGGGTAAAAGGTGAGCATTCGGTTAGAAAAAATGTTTTAAATAAGTCGGATGATTTTTTGCACTAGTAGAAAAACGACCTATTGCCCCGGTTGGTAAGGACCTTTAGTCCCGGTTTTGTAACCCTGCACTAAAGGGTGGGGACTAATGGTACCCCCTAGTCCCGGCCCCCTTTAGTCCCGGTTCTGCACGAACCGGGGCTAAAGGCCCACCACGTGGCACGAGCCCGTGCGGTGGTTTGGGGGACCTTTAGTACCGGTTGGTAACACCAACAGGTACTAAAGGATTTTTTTTGAAAAAAAAATTGATTTTTTTTCTAATTTTCAAATTTCTGAATTATTTGTCGATTTAGTCTCTAATCACTCCTCATCATTGCTCTAATCACCCCTCATCATTTCAAATCGTCTAACTTCCCAGCCGCTCACCCATCCTCTCACTACTCCAGCCTGAGCACACATAACTTCCGAGTTCTATTCCCCCTAGTTTCCATGTCTGCACTTGCTGTTTACTTGACAATAGTAAGCTGTCAATCATATTAACCCTCGGGAGTTTAGCTTGAGCATGAAGTCACATGTTTCACCGTTTGATTTTGAAACTATTATTCTAAAAAATAATTATCATTTAGTAACAGTAATATTTCTTGAATAAGTAGTTTGACCATAGTTTGACCACAGTTTGACCAGATTTGACCATAGTTTGACCACAGTTTGACCAAAAGTCAAAAAATAAAATAATTATTTATTAACACTAATATTTCTTGAATAAGTAGTTTGACCATAGTTTGACCACAATTTGACCAGATTTAATGGAAATTTAAAAAAACTGAAATTTGAGCATATCTTTTTTTTCCTTTTAGAATTTGAGGATTCTAAAAATTTCCAAACAGGCCTACGGCAGTCAAAACCGGATGGGGATTTTCGTGCTGATTTTTTGATATATTATACGTTTTTTTCGACATTGTATGTGAAACATATGACCGTTTTACTTTTTCGTAACACTTTTTTGCAAAACATGTCCAAATTTAAGTTTTTAAATTTTCCTAACTAGTAGATGTAGTAGCATAACTACATCTCGAAGGATTTAATTTTTGAAGTTTTTACCAATTTCTTTTGTTTTTTACAAAACTGAAATGGCGATAGGGGGGGGGGGAGGGGGGGGGGGGGGTAGAGTTTGAAAATTGCCCTTTAGTCACGGTTTGTGTCTTCAACCGGGACTAAAGGTTAACCCCTTTTGTATATATGCTGCTCCAATATCCAGTCTCTACTCTCTAGTGGCCATCAAGTACACTTGTTTTGTTTTCCTAAGACTTAACACATGTACTTGTTTGTTTTCCCCCTAAGACTTAACACATGTAAAAATGGCTGACTAGCTAACACATTTGAGTCAATGAGTGAGGAAATATGGGCTCAACAGAGGAAAGTGACAAAGTGCACGCGGAGTCGTGGCTTTTTGTCTTGATAATACATATAAAAAAATAACAAAATATAAAAAATACCTCGATAAATAAATAACAAAACTACAATTCAAAAATAAAATAAAAACTTCAAAGAGATGGATAAAACAACATTATTAAGGAAAATATTGATAGAAACATAAAAAGAATTCAACCGTTTGTGCATACGAATTTCTGTAATCCTTAGCAAATGTTTTTGTTTAATTAATTACATGCTAGGGTTACAAAATAAATGTTTATCTCGATCATGCGAGTCTAGTTGCACCAGTTACTTGATACATGTATATTTAACTTTAAAATTACTTTATTTTCTAGCTTGCCAAAACACACTGATGGCATTATCCAATTTAGTTAGTCAAGTATTTAATTTATGCTTAATAATAGACTGACTATCTCAGTAGGCATTGCTAGCTTAATAAACCAGCGGCAGATCCGCGTTTTTAGGCCAAGGTTGCCAATAACTATCTTTTCGTATGATTTTTGGGTCAAACATGTCTTTTTTACTTTTTCCTATAATATATATAGAAGGTTGGGAGATCTCAGGGTGGGTTGTGACACATTCGCCCAACCTTCTTGAGAAACTCTTTACCAGACGTGCTTCCGGGCGGCAAATGATATATATATCGATTGTACAGAGCATTAGAGCATCTCCAGCCATTCGAGCACCCGAGAACACCACCGAACCAAAAAAGTAGGTGTCTTGGGGGTCCAAATGCTTCATCCGGCTGAAATATGGGTGCATGAGGAGGGCATCTTCTCAGCCACACCCCACGCCAATCAAAAGTTTGTGAGGCAAATGATTAAGTGGGCAAAGAAAAAAGACATGTGGTGAGACACGATTCGCTGAAACTTCCGCCGGCGCCCTCAAAAGCCCCCCAACGTGCTGGGTTTTGCCCGGGTTTGCCGGCGCTATTTTGATGTCCTGTGGGGGCGCTGGGGGCGTGGCTGGGCCATTTTTTCGCAAAAAGGTGGTGCCGAGCCTAAAAAGATGTCGTGGGGGAGGGGGTGTGTGTGTGGAGATGCTCTTAGCTAGAGCTCGCCTGCAGAACACCAGGGCCATGGCCCGATATGCACATGCGATGTGCTGGTTACTTTTTGGCTCGTTGAACACATGGCTCTCTTCTTCGTGTTTCTGCCTGATTTTTTTTTCACGATATTATCTTTTTTCTTGTTTTCGACTAGTTTCTTTTGGATTTTTTTGCATCAAATTTTTTCTTGCTTTCTTTTAATTACCTTTGCCTCTTTTTCATTTCCCTATTTTTTGTTGTTCTTTTGCCACATTTTTCTCTTTCCTTATTTTCTGTGCTTTTCTTCTTACTTATTTTACTTATGCAATTAGTAACGTTACACATGACCTTTTTAGAAACATAACATATATATTTTAAATAAATTATGAATATTTTTAACACAATGAACTTTATTAAATATATGATTAGTATTTTTTTTAAAATATACGATAAAAATTTCAAATCTATTTTCTGTTTTATGTGATAAATGATTATTTTCCAAACTTATGTGAATACATTTTGAAATGTGAGAACACTTTAATAATTACATGGACATTTTCAGAAATACGTGAACACTCTGTGAATACATTACTTTTGTTTTGAATACAAGATTTTTTACGAACTAAATGAATATTTTTCTAAATAGGTAAATCCTATTCGAAATTAGAAGAACATTTTATTTAGAATATTAATTTTTTTTTTCAAATATTAGATATTTTGAGACGAGTAAGGACCTTTTTAATACGAACTATTTCTTTCAATAGTGCAAATAAAAAGGATTACCTGGAATAAAACAGACATATTTTTCTATATTATAATAAAATAATCATAAGTTGATAAAATAAGAAAGGCTAGTGAAAATATATAGAAGAACAAATAAAGCAGCAAAAACACTGCAAAATCACAAACAAACAAAAATGCGTTAACCAGGCTGACCGACAGTGGCCGTTGCGGGTAAAAGGTGAGCATTCGGTGAGGAAAAATGTTTTAAATAAGTCGGATGATTTCTTGCACTAGTAGAAAAACGACCTATTGCCCCGGTTGGTAAGGACCTTTAGTCCCGGTTTTGTAACACGACACTAAAGGGTGGGGACTAAAGGTACCCCCCCTTAGTCCCGGCCCCCTTTAGACCCGGTTCTGCACGAACCGGGGCTAAAGGCCCACCACGTGGCACGAGCCCGTGCGGTACTAAAGGATTTTTTTGAATTTTATTTTTATTTTATTTTTGAAAAAAATTGATTTTTTTCTGATTTTCAAATTTCTGAATTATTTGATGATTTAGTCTATAATCACTCCTCATCATTGCTCTAATCACCTCTCGTCATTCCAAATCATCCAACTTCCCGGTCGGTCACCCATCCTCTCACTACTCCAGCTTGAGCACACTTAACTTCCGAGTTCTATTCCCCCTAGTTTCCAAGTCTGCACTTGCTGTTTACCTGACAATAGTAAGCTGTCAATCCTATTAACCCTCGGGAGTTTAGTTTGAGCATGTCACATGTTTCACCGTTTGATTTTGAAACTATTATTCTAAAAAGTAATTATCATTTAGTAACAGTAATATTTCTTGAATAAATAGTTTGACCAGATTTGACCATAGCTTGACCACAGTTTGACCAAAAGTCAAAAAACAAAAATACTTTTTTATTAACACTAATATTTCTTGAATAAGTAGTTTGACCATAGTTTGACCACAATGTGACCAGATTTAATGAAAATTAAAAAAACTGAAATTTGAGCATATCTTTTTTTCCTTTTAAAATTTGAGGATTCTAAAAATTTCCAAACAGGCCTACGGCAGTGAAAATTTGATGCGGATTTTCGTGCTGATTATTTTTATATATTATACGTTTTTTTCGACATCGTATGCAAAAGATATGGCTGTTTTACTTTTTCATAACACTTTTTTGTAAAACATGTCCAAATTTAAGTTTTCAAATTTTCCTAACTAGTAGATTTAGTAACATAACTACATCTCGAAGGATATTAATTTTTAAAGTTTTTATCATTTTTTTTTACAAAACTGAAATGGCGATACACGGGGGGGGGGGGGGGGGGGTAGAGTTTGAAAATTGGCCTTTAGTCCCGGTTTGTGTCTTCAACCGGGACTGAAGGTTAGACCCCCTTTTGTCCCGGTTTGTGACACAAACCGGCACTATAGGTTAGACCTTTAGTCCCGGCTCGTGTCACAAACCAGGACTAAAGGGGCTCGTGGGGCCCCGTCCTGACGCCAGCCTGCCACCACCCCTTTAGTACCGGTTCGTGCCACGAACCGGTACTAAAGGTTCAACACGAACCAGGACTAATGCATAGCCTCACATTAGTGCCGGTTAATTTACAAACCGTGACTAAAGGCTGAACATTAGGTCCTTTTTCTACTAGTGTTGTCTTTAACAATTACGTCCGGAGCTGTCCGATCCAACATGATCGTGTGGCGCGAGCACTATCTCCCACACGGGGAGGTAGCGAGCGCTCTGTCTTCCACATGCGAAGGTATCCAAAGTTTGTGACATGTGGTAGCGTTCCGACGACTGCCTATTTAAAAGATCATTTTTAAGCGTACTTCACATGCAGTGATTTTTTTGCTAGGTAACTACACATGTGATGGTACAAGTACTAGAACACCATCTTTCTCGATGCTGATTGTGGTCGAGTGAAGGTTGCTAATGTTTAGCGTAGCATCGTTGATGCCACCACCTTCTTCAAAGCATGCCATCGGAGCGTCATCGAAGCAGCCGGGTCGTCATTGCCGCACCGCTGCGGTCATTGCATTATCGTTGGTGTAGCCATGCCCATCATTGCAACACTTTCGCGACCGTGGAACACGTTGCCGCAACATCGTCGTGGTTGTCGAAGCACGACGTCGTGGCTGTCCAACCATGTCATCACAACATCATCGCTGCCAACGAAGCACACCACCGACGTTAGAAGCATGTTGCCCCACCATTGCCATGGTCGTCGAAGCACGTCCCGTAGCATCACCGCGACCGTCGAAGTCTGTCGTTGAAGCATTGTCGCGGCCATCAAAGCACACCATGGGTGTTTGAGGCATGTCAACGTGTCAATGCCGCGGCTGTCGCAGCTTCATCAAAGCAGCCCGGATGATGTTGCGCCATCGCTGCGGTCGATGCAGCACGCCTCGTAGCATCACCATGTCCGTTGAAGCATGTTGTTGAAGCATGTCCACTGGTGTTTGAGTCGAAGCAGTTGGGATGCCGTCGCAGCATCGCCACGTCCGTCGAAGTACACCATAGACGTTCAAAGCATGTGGTCGCATTATCATCGCGGCCATCACAACATGCCTCGTAACATCGCCGCGGTTGTTGAAGCAGTCGGATGTCGCAGAGACCGTCGTACGGCACCATAGCACACTGTCCGCGGCCTTCAGGTGCTGCTGCGATGGAGCATCACGGGGTGGCGTGGTGCAGCAATGGAGCAACTTCGAGGTCGTCGGTGCTGCGATGGAGTATTATCGAGCGGCAAGGTGCAGCGACGCGAGCTGCAATGGAGCAACGTCGGTGCCGCGATGGAGCATCATGGGGCGCGCTGCACTAATCCATTTTATGTACGGATTTCTGTACTAAACCATTTTATGTACGGATTGCTTAGGACACGTACGTATGGCCGGTCAAGGAAACTGAATCCCGGACGGGCTCGCTGTCGATCCATCTATATAAGCTAGCTACGTACCCAGCTAGGCAAGGCAAGCAGCCAGCAAGCCAGGGTTACACGCACGATCCATCCATCTCGTGCCCTAGCTACTGCGTACCGAGCTGCTCTGCGATGGCCGACGGCAAGCTCCTTCCTCCCGCCGGCTACGCCTTCGACCCAGCAGAACACCAGCTCATCACGGAGTACCTTGGCCCACGCATCGCCGCCGGACCGGACGGCTTCTTCGCCAGCAGCCTCATCCACGAGGCCGACGCCTACTCCGCCGCCCCCGGCGACCTCGTCGAGATGTATCAACATGCGAAAGGAACGGACAAGGGCGATGGGAAAGGGGGCGTGTGGTACTTCTTCACCCCGGCCAGTCGTCACAAGACCAAATGCGGCCGCGGCCGCGGGAGGCGGCAGCGCGCCGTGGCCGCCGCCGGCGAGGGTTACTATTGGCACTCGGAGAAGGGCGGGATCCCCGTGCTAGACAACCAAGGTAACCTCGCAGGCCATAGACGAAACCTCAGCTACATGAAGAGGGTGCCGGGAGAGAAAGAGAAGATCAGGATCGGCTGGTGCATGGCCGAGTACAGCCTCCACGCCGATGACAAGCAAGACGACCTGGTGCTCTGCAAGGTCTGCGTGTCTCGTCACAGGAGCGAGACCACATACGACGAGGTAATCAATGCTCCTGGTTCCAAGAAAAGGAAGGCCCCCGGCGTCCAGCACCCGGATGCTCCACGTCCCCAAACCCCACGCCGCCAGGAACCGCCGATCGTCCAACAACCCGGGATGCTTCACGAGTATGGCCGCTGGTTCATGTCCGACGAAGGCGAGACGATGTTGCCGCCCGGAGCAGTGGACGACGGCAGCGTGGATCCAGGCGGGTTCTTCACTGACGACATGCTTCAAGATTTTCCCGAGCTCCACGACGCTGTGGTGGCGCATGGGTTCTTCCCCGGCAACCTCGACGGCAAAGTCCAACAAGGCACTGGCGCTGCAGAGGATGAGGACGACGCCTTCCGGTGCACGTTGGATGAGCTGCTCAGCTTCTGCGACGACACGGCTGTGGCATGCCATACCATGGAAGACTGCGACATCTGCAGCCAGGAGATGTTTCAGGATATAGAAGCTAGTGTAGCTCAATGGTCTACTTGCTAGTCTAGCTTTGATGTATGTGGTGATTAAGAAGCAAGATGTTGTTAATTGTACTGTGATGAACAAGGCAGCAATTCATGTACAGATTAATTGATTTTTTTTATATGTTGACTTTCGATCTTATTAAGCTTGAAGAAATCTTTACTGGTTAATAGAGCATGCATGGACGATGAGATCAGCCCTCTTTGATGCAGGCAATGGATTCGATGATGAAAAATAAAGCCTGGATGATCTATCATGCATGATGCTTGCGTAGTGCTAGGCCTTTCCATTTCGCTAGTTAACTCAATGCACTCTCGTGCATATATAAGCAAATGCTAATTTTCTACCAAGTCGTTTTCGCCTGTCTCTCTGCATGTGCGTGGTCTCGAAAAGCATAAAGATTGCTTGTTTGGTTAATTGTCTGGATAGATGAGTCGATGCAATCAAAACATACTCACTGTGAGCATGTACAATCTAAGACAGCCTTATCATATACACCATCTTTTACAATAGGTAGAATTGTCTGATCTTATTACCAAGAGATCATCTTTTAACGAAGACAAGGTATTCTTATTTATCTCTCCTCGAACTCGACAATTATCCTAAATGACATTGCTAAGACAGCACCACTATGCCCGAATTTAGGACATATACCATATGTGCATCACCTTCTTCACATCTGATTACCCATGCATATGTGTCCATGTTGAAAATAATCTTGACTAAAACTTCTCTATGATTAATAATCTTAATTATATGGTTCCTCGGCATGGATGGTGCTATGTATCACCTATAGCAAGCGGTCACTACCTTTCCTAGCCACGCCTATATCTCCGCTTGTGTTTATTTTATTATATTATAGAAAAAAAATCTAAACTATGGTATGTCAAAATTTCATTTTGTACATTTAACAAAAACACACCTGAAAAATGTTATCATTTTGCACATTTAAGAAAAACACACCTCGACAAATAAAACTCCGTTTTTATGTGCCACCGTCAAGTGTAATTCAGATTTTTCTTTTTCCCTTTTTCTGTTTATTTTGAAGTTCTTTCCAGTAAAGATTGTTTTACAACTAGTAGTACTACATTTCTTTTAGTAGGCCAAGAGACTGGAGATGAAGTGTGTTTCTCCGTTGGATTGTACTGGAAGTAGTATTTTATCAACACATTTTTTTATGCTTGTACATACTTATAGAGAAATTTTTACACCCCCTTTGTACATCCTCTGTACAGAGAGTATAGTGCATTTTTTACACCCTCTGTTCATGAGTAGGTGACAAAGACATATGTGTCTTTAGGGTTTTGCTAAGTTGACATTCTTTTTTTTTAAGGATATAAACCTCTGCTAGTTATATTTTTTTTGACACATTTTTTCTTCTTTTAATCTGGTGAGTGCTATAATTTATACTGTTCTTTAATAAGATATTTTTTGGTGTCTCAAGAAGTGCTTCGTCTCTCATATCCCCTCATACACATTATTGAAGCCATTAGCAGGAGTGATTCAATTCACTTGTTTTGTTTTATTCTAGTCTGACATTAGTAGGTCGAAGAATATGATTTTGCTGAAACATTATTTTCGCTAAATCAGATCCATGTTTTTGAGGATTATCTCTGAACTCGAATCCCCTCATCCAGAAATAAGAGAAGGATGGATCCACAAGCCTCCTTAGAGCTCAGGCACTCTCGGCCGTTGGATCGTTTCCCTTGATGCGTTTCTGGACGTTGGATCGAGATATGGAGGAACCTAGGCCGTCGGATCTGATGTAAACACTGCTGGAATGAATAGTAATGGCAGCAAAATGTAAATGCCATGCCCCCACCCGGGCATTTTGGTCATTTCGCGTACGGGGAGTATAAAAGGCGGCCGCTCCCATGGCGGAGACCTAGCCGCCGCCTCCTCCTCCCGCACCCGCTCGTCCCCCCCCCCCCCCCCCCCTCCTCTCCCGCGCCCCGCTCCTCCCCCCTCGCCGCAGCCTCCTTTCCTCCCCTGCGCCCCGCTCCTCCCGCCTCGCCGCCGCCTCCTCTCCCCTCCCTGCCCCGCCGCCGCGCCTCGCCGGAGCTGCGGACGACCAGGCCGGAGCCGGGGCTCCCCCCGCCGTCGTAAGCTCTCTTCTTTCCTCTCTGCCGCCACCTCTTGTTTCGCCTGCTCGGCGTGTGGGATGGGATAGAAGAATTGAGCTTGCTCGCCCGCCGGCCGTGTCCGGACGGCTGGATCCTGGCGGCTGGCGGTGGCCGGATCTCGCCGCGCCGGCGGGAGATCTGGCGGCCCGCCCTGCTATTTCCGGCAAGTTGGTTTCTTGCGAGATCTCAGGGGCAGTCCTGGGATCTCGCCGCCTTGACCGTCGGCGTCCTCGATCTGGCGCCTCGCCGGCCGAGCGGTAAGCTCATTGCGTCTCAGATCTGCGTCTGTTTGTCAACTGTTGCTGATGCTTACTTACCGGTGCCGTTTGCTCTTGTTGGCGCGCGTGCAGGTTCCCGGGAAGGAGTTCACGCGGACCTGCAAGGGCCTCGTCGTCGTGCTCATCGGCGGCTACGTGCTGCTCCAGCTCCTCCCGTCCTCCCTCAACTACCTCGCCATCATCCCCGCCAAGTGCGTAAAATTCTGAACGAATCGAATTGTGGCTCTGAATTTTGCTGGGTTCAAAGTGGCAGCTGAATTCCATCTCTAATAGTTTGCTTTGTGTCTTCCAGGACAATTCCCTTTGTATGGACCGTCTTCACAGCCGGTTACATCGAGCAAGTCCTCCCAGGGGTGAGTTAACTAGCTAGATCTCTCTCCAATCATATTCAATTTACTACTCCATCACGGCCATGAAATGGAAACCTCTGACTCCTCAAGTAGCCATGCAATTAAATTCCAAATAAAGAACCATTGGAACTGAAGAAAAATGCACGACTAGGAAAGCATTTGTCAGTCGTCACTTTTAGAGTAGCATAATTCCGAATCAGATACCAGTATCTCAAAAGTTGGACAGCCTTTGTGCGTTATGTTAATCTTTTTCTATTTTGTTTTTGCAGGCTATTGGCAGTTGCCTTGGTCTTCTCTTCTGCGGGAAGGATATCGAACCAGTCTGGGGCCGCAAGGAGTTCTTGAAGTTCATTATCTTGATCAACTCCATCTGCGGCATCCTTGTGTTCTGCATTGCTGTTGCACTGTACTATGTCACCGGGAAAGAGAGCTTCCTGTAAGTTTTAAGCCAACAGTCTGTTATTATGTAGTACAGGGTACTCATTTCCATTTAGCACACATAGACATAGCAGCTCCATTTCTGTACTTATTACCCTTCTGTTGGATAATCTTTCATATATATACCTAGGTCACTGCGGTACTATGATTGTTTGGGCTTACATGCTATTGTCCCTGAAAATAACGTCACGCTGCTGGCTAAAATATTGCACATTATAACCACCAGCTAGCTGACCTTGCCATCTCATGCTGTGCAGTGTAACGCCACTTTCTGGCTTCCATGGCGCCCTTGCCGGCTTTCTGGTTGGACTGAAGCAGCTGTTGCCAAACCTTGAGCTCCCCATGTGCTTTTTCTGGAAAATAAAGGCTAAGGTACATTGATAGACTACTATTGACAATTTCTATGGCTGTAATTGTATTGTTGCATACTTCTTCCACGATTTGTTGATGTGGAGTCTGTCTCTTTGTGTCTTGCTACTGCAGTGGATGCCATTCTTTGTCATGTGCTTCTCAACTATCATGGCCTTCATTGTGCCGGATTCCATCAACTTCCTGCCGACTTTGTTGTCTGGGATGTACGTCAGCTGGCTTTACCTGAGATACTTCCAGAAGAACCCACTGACAGGACTTAAGGGCGACCCAAGCGATGACTTCTCCTTCCCCAGCTTGTTCCCAGATGCCATGCGGTAATTTCGAATTCCATTATACTCCTACACTGGCAAAGTCTGTCCCATTGACCCAGCTTCTGAACTAATCTTTACTGTGTGTGATCCTTGCAGGCCAGTCACAGACCCAATTGCTAATCTGTTCGACCGGATGTTGTGTGCGAGGTCCAAGCCTTCGGAAATTGCCCTCCCAGTTACCGATCCTACCAAGGCGTCCTGGGGAGGGATTGGGCTGCAATGGATTTGGTGTGGCGTGAGGCTGGTTGAGGTCCTTGTTTGGTGCATGATTTTTTTCTCGGTTTTGATTCTTCGGCTATTCATCTTATTCTTAGGTGCTCGTGTGGTACATGATGCAGGTCTACTGCTGCTGTTGTTTCTTGCTCCCGATGAAGATTCCGACGATTTGTGCTCCGGCTCTACTTCGAGCGAGCGTGCTGATTCCTGCTAGGTGAGCTTCTCGTCCTCCTATGTTCCTGATCCTCCCCCGGTCAGCGCACCCACACCAGCTGCCACGACCCGAAAGCTCTCTCCAGCCACTGCCACATGACTGGTTTCTTTACCTTCTTTTCTTTTGATGGATTTATAGCTAGCGATAGAGGACCGCCGATGGGGAACAAATTGAGGAAATACGGCGGTCTGGGTGGGATTGTTGTGCAGACTATAATGTGGAAGTAGGCTCTTGAATTTGATATACTTTGATTAGTGAGTATATCTGTTATGTGGATGTCAATGATCCCTTAAACAGGGGTGTTCGCTTGAGATTTTTTATATGTGCATGATTGTTCAGATACACAGAGCAACTAAAATCTATTTAGAAAACCATATGCTCCATTCACATCAAAATACAAGACGTCTTATACTTCGATACAGAGTGAGTATGTGGTATGACGAGGATTCCTGTTGCTTGATGATGTTACAGAATACTACTCCCTCCGTTCCTAAATATTTGTCTTTCTAGAGATTTCAACAAGTGACTACATACGGAGCAAACTGAGTGAATCTACACTCTAAAATATGTCTACATACATCCGTATGTGATAGTCCATTGAAATCTCTAAAAAGACAAATATTTAGGAACGGAGGAAGTAATACTGAATTTAGGTGGGTGTACTCGCATTTTGATGTTGCACTGGTGTTCTTGCTGAGGTTGTGATGTGTCTGCTGTTATGTTGGATGTGTTTGAATGTATGATTATTGCTGGTTTGATCGTGAACATCTGGGGCTCTGTCAGTTAGAGATATGACTCCAGAGATGGGTCACTTTTGTACATCTTATTAGCATATACCAATATATGTTTCATTGGCTATGGCTAGATGTTAGTGTAGTTTGTTAGTGCTCATGCTATGTGGTTTTACCTGATATGGTTGGCTACTACTGGTTGTGCTATGCAAGGTTATTGCTATGTAGTACTCCCTATGTTCCTAAATATAAGCCGCTTTGGCGGCTCTATTTAAACTACCAAAATGTCTTACATTTAGAAGCAGGGGTAGTATTAGTATTTTCATGGTTTTCTTCAGAAAATTATAGGATGAGAGGTAGTCATATTTTACTATATACACCGGGAGGAGCGACGGCTGTCCACGTCGCCATTGTCATCGTCCTTGAGGTGCCCTTCTTGTCGCTCTCGTCGGCCCCCTCCTAGCCGCTGAGCTGGGATCTCCTCTCCGTTTGTTATGGCATGGCTTGCAATTGTACCATAGATTTGAGTGAGAGAGAGAGAGAGAGAGAGAGAGAGAGAGGGGGGGGGGGGGGGGGGGGATCATGATCTTACTTGGCTCATGTAATCAGATTTAAGGACACTCTATTTATAGTAGATAGGCAGATGGTCCATTGCTGGCTTGCTAAACCTGTGTGGCAAATGTTTGTGTGTATTTATGCAAGGTGTAGCTTTCTGTATAAGCAATACACCTTTATCTGTACATATAGCAACCTCTTTGAATTTTTCTTCTTCCAGGAGATGATGCTGGAAACGATCACATTTATGAAGTTATGCTCTGCTTTGGCTCATGTTTATATCTTAATCCAAGTAACTGGTTCTCTTTTTTTTTGAACGAGTTCCGTCCTGGTGGAGCTCTAGACGACATTACGATAACCACGTCGATGTTCCAAGCCTCACATGAGTTATAGTAGTAATTATAAATGTTTAGATATGTTGGAGTGCTCGCCTGGATAATGATGACAGGTGAAGAGACGCACAAAAGGTAAATATTTGCACATGTATATGGGTACTTAATTTAACATGATCTGCATAATCTGAATCTGTAGTTTTTCACTATTCTTTGATGGACTATCCATTTATGTTCACTATTAGTCTGTTGTGGTGAAGAAATCAATTTAAGCATCAAAGCAGCACATGCCTGGCATCAAGTGTTGTCATCCACATGGGCGGTTAATCCTGGTCTCTTTACTGCTTTGTAGATGTTGAGATGTGACCTCGAATGCTTCGGTTTGGTGGTTATGTGGGCGGAAACAATGACCACTGATCATAATTGTAGATGTTTTGGATCTCAGCCATCCTTTTATTGCTATGAGGGGTTACATTTTTTGCTTCTATATATGAGCTAATTCTCTATTGTGAGGAATGAGTGTGTGACCCATGTTACCTGCTACTGTAGCTTGGCATTCCTTCTACACGATGAAGACGAGAGCATGCTTGTTTATCAAGTAACCGCCAAGTAATATAATGGAAGGTGGGAGTGGCTCTAATGTGGTTTACATTTATAATATGAACTTCCTTTTCTTAGAGAATCATATAGCTATGTTCTATTGGTGTCATGTATTTTATAACTATGTGATTACAAACATATATTTAGATTAGATTATCACTCTTACAATAGATAGCATAATTAGCGGATTATAAATATTTGATTCTGCAGCTAGGTTATTTCATTAGTTTTGTTTCAAGAATAGTACTTCTGTCTTTGATTTGTAAGTACAAAAACAGAGAATAAAGAACTTCTTGCCAAGATGCACCTGATCCCAAATTTTCTTTGGTACGGTTAGTGTTTGTACCTTCTGGTTGTTTCCGTTGAATGGTTTTCAAACATTTAATTTAGGGATTCATAGGAAGGGCTAAAAACCGCATAAGAATAGCCCACTTCTACTTGAAGAAACGTCCATGGAGTTCCAATTCGGAGCTCAGCTTGAGCAAATGTTCATTTCTTGGTTTTGCTTGATGTGGAATGCAAGTATGCTGTCCTTTTTTACATAAATTCTTCACCTATTCAAGCAGCTAAATTTTGTGAACGTTAGAACAACCGAAAAACTATATCAGTATTGTGGTGACCTGAACGACCGAAAAACTATATCAGTATTGTTAATCTTCATGATTTTCTATAAAGTTTTCGGCAATAGATTTAGAGTTATTTGTTTCTGCTCATGCAAAGCAGAGGTGTGTTCAAACAACTATACCTATTTTACTTATTTTGGATGCTAATTAGTAAATTCTATCCGTATATGCACAGGCCATGATATCAGACAGTTCTAAGTCATGGATTAATGCAATGGGTGAGCAGGAAAAGTTATTGTCTTCTTTGTTGGAACATTCCCTAAGATGGTCTAAGGTAATTATTTTAGGAATCACTTTTTTAATTGTGCATAATTTTCCTTTGGTAAATTCAGTGCGTTAACCACCATAGACAACTTCATTTTCTTTGTATGCTTATCATCTGTGTGGTCGTTTGATACGCTGCCAACAACCTTTTCCATTCTTCTTGCTTGCTATTTAGTTAATTCCTCGAGATATTGGATAACTATTTCTGCTGTTGGAAGTTCGGTTATGGCTCTGATTGTTTGTATATCATGATGGCCTTCCCAGGAGATGTAGTTCTGAATATCCTACTGCTCTATGGATCTATTATTGCAAGAACTGTATAATGATGTACAGTGAGTTGCTTCATACCATCATTTAGCGACTGTGTATTCTACTCCCTCCGTTCCTAAATATAAGTCTTTTTATAGGTTTCAAATGTACTACAACATACGGATGTATATAGACATATTTTAGAGTGTAGATTCACCCATTTTGCTCCGTATGTAGTCCCTTGTTGAAATCTTTAAAAAGACTTATATTGGGAAGGGAGGGAGTATTTGATTAGCTTTTCTTAGTGTCGCCTGATAAGAGGCATTCTTCTTGCCCCGTACACACCTTGTGCTCCTATGATGGGGCAGATGATGTTATTTAATTTTTTATTGGAGTAAAATGATAATCCATTGGGCTCCCTTCCTTCCTCATATTTTTTTGCATATATAGTACTTCACTGCCAATTAGATTTCTGTCTTTGAAGTTTATCATATTGATCTTACCTTATCTAATGCTCTTACTAAAACAAGTGGTATTTTCAACTGATTAATAGCCCAATTCTTCTTAAAAATGCTTGTCACATGCTCAATGACAATCTGATTAACCGATAGAGTTAACCTATCTTTTTCATCACTATGATTGCTTTTATCCGCGATTGGTTTCTCTGATATCTCTCCGGTACTGTGATGCAATTACTTTAAGCAGCTCTTCGTGGTCTTATGTTTTATGTTGTCAGGCACTGCAGGATACCTAGCGAGTGTTTAGGATCCCACACAGGGCATTTCTTGACATGGTCCTAGCACACCTTGGGCTATCATCGGCTCAGTATGATCGTGTTGTTCATGAGGACGGCAAGATCCATGTGACCATCTTTTTCAACACCTCTATGTTGGATCTTGAAGGACCAATCAGTATGAACGTGTCGTGTCATCATTCCTACTGGTCTACGTTATGCCTAAGACATACAAAGTTGTGAACATACAAAGTTGTGGATAATCTGTAAGCTACCATGTGCTTTCATGCGTCCTATGCCTATGATATTTGCTACTAAGCCTATCGTGCTACGTGCTTTCTATGTTCGTACATTGTTAGGTGGCTCCTTATTGTGTTCATAGAAACGAACCTTACTTCTGAATGATTCTCCGTTAGTTTTTTATTTTTATCATGGTTGACAGAATAATGAGTGCAAAAATAACTTTGCTTAAATCTGGTTGCTCGGCTGACAAAGATATGCATTCCTCTGTACCACTTTACTTCTCGAGTGATGCTTTCTGTGCTATGGATTTTATTTATTGGAAAAGGGCCAGTGCTTACTTAGGTCATTTTGATTTTGATGATCTTATTGTTAAAGTACAAGATACTAGGGTTCATGCCTGAGTACAACTGTATATAGACTGTCCTTGGAATTTCCTTTACGATATACTGAGTGGTTTGTAAATATGGTTACCTTGGCCATTATTCTTTATACGATTCATACAGTGGGAATGCATATGCTAAACCTGGCGTTTTGACCGGCACCCTCGCGCCAGGGGCGCGATCCCGATCTAGTATGTATTACTAGGCCATAACTAGGAGTTGTATAGCCCCTTTGTTTGTTTTACTTGGTTGCAACTCGACTTCCAGTTTTGTTGTGCAGGGAGAGGCGCCAGTTGCATGTCCCACAATGGGCACGCAACTGCATGTGTTCTAACTTGGTATCAACTAGGGGGGCCTTTGTTTTGTCGGAGGGGGCTACGTCGACAGAGATGGGGCCCAACTGCATGTCCCACACTAGGCGTGCAACTGCATGTCTTATAACTTGGTTACAACTCGACTTCCATTTTTATTATGTGGAGAGAGGCGCCAGTTGCATGTTCCACAATGGGAACGCAACTCCATGTCTTCTAACTTGGTCGCAACTGGGAGGACCTTTGTTTTGTTGGAGGGGGCGACGTCGAGAGAGATGGAGCCCAGTTGCATGCCCCACACTAGGCACGCAACTGCATGTCTTCTAACTTGGTCGCAACTGCATGTCTTATAACTTGGTTGCAACTCGACATCCATTTTTGTTGTACGGGGAGAGGCGCCAGTTGCAGGTCCCACAAGAGGCACGCAACTGCATGTCTTATAACTTGGTTGCAACTCGACTTCCATTTTTGTTCTGCGGGGAGAGGCGCCAGTTGCATGTCCCACATGGGCACGCAGCTCCATGTCTTCTAACTTGGTCACAATTGGGATGACCTTTATTTTCTAGGAGGGGCGGCGTCGAGAGAGACGGGGCCCAGTTGCATGCCCCATACTAGGCACGCAACTACATGTCTTCTAACTTGGTCGCAACTGCATGTCTTATAACTTGGTTGCAACTCGGCTTTCATTTTTGTTGCACGGGGAGGGGCACCAGTTGTGTTTCCCACAACGGGAACACAACTGTATGTCTTTGGGCATGGTCGCAATTGCATGTCTTATAACTTGGTTGCAGCTCAACTTTCATTTTTTGTTGTACAAGGAGAGGCATCACTTGCATGTCCCATGATACGTCTTCAACGTATCTATAATTTATGAAGCATTCATGCTATTTAGTTATCTGTTTTGAATGTTTACGGGCTTTATTATACACTTTTGTATTACTTTTGGGACTAACCTATTAACCGGAGGCCCAGCCCATATTGTTGTTTATTTCCTATTTCAGTATTTCAAAGAAAAGGAATATCAAACAGAGTCCAAACGGAAAGAAACCTTCGGGAGCATGATTTTTGGAACGAACATGATCTCGGGAACTTGGAGTGCAAGTCAGAGAAGCGTCGAGGAAGCCACGAGATAGGGGGGCGCGCCCACCCCCCTGGGCGCGCCCTCCACCCTCATGGGCCCCTCGAGGCTCCCCTGACCGACTTCTTTCGCCTATATATTCCCATATACCCTAAAACCATCATATACGAAGATAGATCGGAAGTTCCGCTGCCGCAAGCCTCTGTAGCCACCAAAAACCTCTCGGGAGCCCGTTCCGGCACCTTGCCGGAGGGGGAATCCCTCACCGGTGGCCATCTTCATCATCCCGGCGCTATCCATGACGAGGAGGGAGTAGTTCACCCTCGGGGCTGAGGGTATGTACCAGTAGCTATGTGTTTGATCTCTCTCTCTCATGTTCTCTCTATGACACGATCTTGATGTATTGCGAGCTTTGCTATTATAGTTGGATCTTATGATGTTTCTCCCCCTCTACTCACTAGTGCAGAACCGGGCAATAGCACCGGTTCGTAAGGCCATTTAGTGCCGGTTCCATAACCGGCAATAAAGTGTGGGCACTAAAGGCCCCCCCTTTAGTACCGGTTCAGCATGAACCGGTGCTAAAGGGCAACCACGTGGCACGAGCCAGCTCCGGGGGCCTGGAGCCCTTTAGTACCGGTTGGTAAGACCAACCGGTACTATAAGGTTTGGGGGGTTTTAGTTTTATGATTTCTTTTTCATTTAATTTTGTGTTTCCATTTTAATTCCTTTTCGTTTGCTGGTTTTTTACGATACTACACATTGTACACGTTATGCATATATATATATATATATATATATATATATATATATATATATATATATATATATAAATAGAATTTCTAGTAGAACCAATCATGCATATATATATATCATCAATGTCTCACAAACCACCATATTAATTAATTCACACATACACACATGTATAGCTATATACAATTTCTCCTACATATGCATGTTGCCTTCGGAGCCAGTGGCATTAGCCTAATTGGTGCCTTCGGAGCACGATGACAATTGGAAGTGGTTTTCATGGGGGCGGTAGCGGGTAATAGTATTCTCCCTTCGGATTTATGACATGGTCGAGCAAAAATCCCGCTATTTCCTCTTGAAGTTCTTCTACGCGCTCCGTTTCTAGGAGCTTCTCCCACACCTCTTTGAACTGTTAAGAAGGAGATCAATATGCATGTGTATTAGTTGTGTGACTAGATATCGATAATGGTGTAAAAATTGTGATAGTGTTCTGACAAGCGTACCCATTCCTGTCTTTGAGATCTGCTCCTTTCGGACGCCATCATGCGAATGTTCTCGCAAACGCAGAATGCACACAGATCAGTCCCCTGCGCCTGCTTCAGGGCCTTTACGAGAATGGAATTTGATCAGATAATAATTAATCAAGCATGATAATTAAAGAGATGGCAGCTAGCTAGCTAGCTAGTACTACTTAATTACTTACCTTGGGTCGAAACCATTTAAGCTTTTTTTTCCATTCGCCTTCCGTGACGCTGATGAACCTTACCCAAGCCCTACCCGCCGACAAAGAAAATGAATAAAGGGGTTATTAAATAGTTCATATCATGAAATGACGAACTAAATAGGCCGAGATATATAGTTAATAATGATTGAAATTACCTGTTGACTATCCCAAACAAGATGCTATAGTCAGTATTTGCTTTGAGTAGTGAGTCCAGTATTTCAACTGTTCCGGCGTCAACTTTAATGATACATAAGATCCAGTGGTATCTGCATGCACACACATTTGCATGTCTTAATTAAGCGGGCATATGTAAGCAAAAACATGTAGCTAGCTAGTAGGCAAAAACAGAGAATTTGTAGTACAAGACAGTGTGACTCACTGGAAGTCATAAGGAAGTAGTATATCTTCATTGTATTTGAGGCGCTTCAAGAACTCTAGCATGTTGTCCTCTACGTTCTTTTGATGATATGGATTTATTAGCCATGTGTATTCATTAACGGTGTTTGGGTCAATGAACCCAATGCCAAAGCGTCCATCTTTTCTCATTTCATACATCTTCATCCTGCATAATACCACAGAAAAGAATATAGTGAGGATAATTACAGGTAATGATTGATCAAAAGGATCACTACAGCTAGCTTGAGACTTAAATTACAGAAAGAAATCACTTACAGACAATAGCAACTGACGATAGATTTGTCGAGTGCGACTTGATTGTATAACTGAAACAGTTCAGAATACTCAACGGACAGAGCTTTCTCATGGAAGTAATGCTCCTCCTTGACATTCACCATGAGGGACAATCGATCTGAAATCTTGGTAATGTTCATGTACCATTGATGCAATTCATACATTCTCGTTGGGAGGTTCTTGACCTTGTCTGGCTCGACCAAAGGTTGGCCCCGGACATATTTCCGTTTTATTTCATCCTCTCTAAGCACAGGCATGGGCTCGATCTCGAGGAGTTGTCCAACAGTGATGTTGAGAACTTCAGCCTGCATTATATGCTCCTCCGTTATTACCACATTGCCCACCTCGGGAACGTAAACTGTTTGCCCACAATAATATTGGGCGCGCGTACTGTCACGTGTTGTTGGCACAACAAGCGAGGGGATCGATTGCGCCGCCTGTTCTCCCAGCTGGGGAATGGTTTTCCCGCATTTTTTGACAGCTGCTTGTTGTTTGCTCGATCCCGAGCTCGCCTCCTTACGTAGACGTGCTCGATTTAACTTCCTGATGTGGCGCTCATAGTCTGTGTCAATAGGCTTGGGAGCTGGTGGTTGAGCCATACGAATGAAGTGGTCAATCGTTTCCTCAGGCACTTCCTCCCTTGGCGGTGGTGGCGGTTTCGGTGCAAAATGGGCTTCCACCTCGGCCTTCGATATGGCTGCGTTTTCCTCCTCAGACCTGTCATAAGCCCTCTGCGGAAGAGGCGTGTGGCTTGGACCATATTTATATCGCTTGCCTCCGCCTGTACTTCCTGTACTACCTCGACTCGTACCGCTACGCACCATAGCTGCGGGGTGTCTCTTCTGCGATTGCTGAGGCGACGGAGACGGCTGACGGGGCTGAGTTGGACGAGGAGGAGTGGCCTGAAGCTGTGCCGGACTTGGAGGAGGAGTGGCCTGAGGTTGTGCCGGACTTGGAGGAGGAGTGGACGTCTGACGCTGTGGCGGACTTGGAGGAGGAGGAGTGGCCTGACACTTTGCCGGACTTGGAGGAGGAGTGGCCTGACACTTTGCCGGACTTGGTGGACTTGTAGGAGCAGGAGTCTGCTGACTCGGTGGCGGACTTCGACAAGGAGTCGGCTGTCGCGGTGTCGGTGGCCTTTGAAAGATGATGCAATCCTTTTTCCATAGGATGATACGATGTTTGGCCTCTCCGAGAAAGCGCTCGTCGTCACCTCCAGGAATGTCAAGCTGTAGCTCCGAATATGGTGGGTCCACCACCTCATCAACCAAGACACGAGCATAGCCCACTGGAATCGGGTTGCAATGGAAGGTTGCCTCGGGGGGATTTGAAAAAGCAACGATGTCCACCACCTTCATGGATATGTTCTTCATTTTGACGTGTAGCTTGCAGTTAGTGTTCTCCGTGATGCATGTCATCCATGGGGTATCTACCCAGCATTGCGTCGTCCGGGACGGAACCCACGCTGCTTCTCGGCATGGATGGGGCGGTGCTATCCAATGCTGGATCATCCGCTAGCTGCTGCAGCTGCTGAGACCCCCTTTGCTGGGTAAGTGAGTCGATCTGCTCCTACTGCCGCTGGAATTTGACTGCCAATTCCGCTTGACTTGCTTCTAGGCCTTGAAGGCGTTCATAGTCCCGCTTCCTCTGCTCCTCCTCCATCTTCCTCTTCTTCTCCTCCGCAATCTTCTATCTCGCACGGGTTCTGTAGTCGGTGTTCCAGTCTGAAAACCCCTCATACCACGGAATAGCGCCCTTGCCTCGTGTGCTTCCCGGGTGTTCAGGATTTCCCAGGGCACGCGTAAGCTCGTCGTTGTCTCTGTTGGGCTGGAACACCCCTGATCGTGCCTCTTCTATTGCAACAAGTATCGCATCGTCGGCTCCCTTCAGACTTGCCTTCGTCAAAACATTGCCTGTCTTCGGGTCCAACTCCCTCCCATGCGCATAGAACCAAGTCCTGCACCTGGGGGGCCAGCTCTTAGTAACCAGAGTGACACCTGCATCCTCCATCTCTTACTCAAACTTATCCCACTTAGGCATTGCCACCGCATAGCCGCCTCGCCCCAGCTTATGGAACTTATCCTTTTTTTGGCATTCTTCTTGTTTATTCTCGACCGTTCCTTAGCTAATTCCGAATCCTTGAATTTCATGAAATCGTCCCAATGAGCACATTGGTTCTCTAGTGTTCCCTCGAATACTGGAGTCTTCCTTCCTCCCTTGACGTACTTGTCCCATTCACGATTCTTGTGGTTCTTGAATGCAACCGCCATCTTCCTAAGAGCAGCGTCCTCGACTTTCTGCACATCTGCTTCTGTGAAATGATCTGGTAGGGTAAAATGTTCCATGAGAGTATCCCAAAGCAGATCTTTTTGATTCTTGTCGACAAAAGTAACATCTGGACGTGGCTTTGTTGGCTCTCTCCATTTTGAAGTTTGATCGGGAGTTGGTCCTTCACAAGAACTCCGCACTGACGAACGAACTTGTCCGCAATCTTCTTAGGCGCTAATGGTTCGCCATTAGGTCTGCATGCCTCGATATTGTACTTTACACCGTCCTTCAACTTTTTGTTCGGGCCTCATTTCGTCCTTTTGCCTGAAGATTTGCTCGATCCGGATGGCCGAAAGAACAAAGATCGATTCGTTAATATATCTTCAAGTCATTTAAAACATGTGATGATCACCAGATGCCTACTTATATAAATATATATATCTCGCCGGTCTTTGTTGTTTCAGGATCAACATGTTCTTCGTCATCGTCATAATCGTAGTTCATGACTTCATCAATTCGGTCATTGCGATCGAATATCATATCACCCTCTCCGGTGTTGTTTAGAAATTCGGAGCCGTCATAATCTTCTTCATTCTGATCATCATCTGGCCCGCGTATCATATCGAACATGGTCTGTTCTCCCTCTCTGTCGGTATTGTCTGCCATAGCTTTTATTTAACTAATCCAAAAGAAATATAAAACAATTTAGTATTCAAATTACATCGTCTCGAATAATAGATATAATCTCGAATACATCGTCTAGAATAATAGATATAATCTCGAATACATCGTCTCGAATAATATATAATATTGAATAGTACATCACCGGCTAGGTAGCTAATAAAGATCGAATACTACAGAAGAATCTAGGACACTCGCGGTTCCTGCGGCGCGGGCGGTGGACACCCAAAGAGAAGGAACCCTCACAGGATCATAGCTGAAGTGAGATCCCTGAAGAAACTGCCAGGTATTGGAGAACCTGCCGCCCTCTAACGCAACCATGTAGCGATGGACGTGCTCGTCCTCCTCCCTGACACGGCGACGTACCACCTCCGGCGGGGCCGGGTCCCTCCGCACTGAAACTGGCCCACGCGAACACCACCAAACGAGATCAGGGTCGACGACGGGACCCGGGGCCGGGTTCCTCATCAAGCGGCGCGCCCCTCCAGGCAGCACCTCCCAGTGCCAGCCCGGTGGAGCCCAGTCCCGGACATGGGTCAGCCGGACGTCGTCGCGGACGGGTCGACGGCGAGGATGCGGGCCGGTCATCGTCGAGAACAAATACTAGCTATATGCCCGCAAAAAGTAACATTTTTTTAATGATTAGATTTTGATAACTAAAATTTCTAACATTTCTATATAACACTAATTATGCTATCATTGCATATGTCAAAAATCTATATACTATTTCATACTAATTAAGCATCTAACACTAAAAACAGAAAACACAAGTTCTATACATCCATTAAAAAACTGAAAAACAACATTATATAAAAAAATTCCATACTAATTAAACACTAATTATATCAATCTAACATGCATTCATACATATATAATAGTAAAAAAAAAATAATCTAAATAATCTAAACTAATTAAACATACAAAATACGTATATACTAATATATACATGCATTAATTCATACATATGTACGTGTGTGTGTGTGTTCATCATGCATGCTTGTGTGTGTGTGTATGGGCTCGGGGAGGTGCGGTGCCCATGGTGGCCGCCGGGGGCGAGGGAGAGGGGTTAGAGGGGGAGAGCTCACAGCGGGGCGACGGCGACGGCGAGGCGACGACCGGGGGCAGTGACGGGCCGGGGCGTGATGCGGGGGCGAAGGCGCGGGGACGGCGCGACGAGGACGGGCCCAGGGCGGCGACGGGGACAGGGGCGGCGACGGGGACATGGGCGGCGACGGAGACGAGGGCGGCGACGGGACGGGGGCGGCGACGGCGATGGAGACGACGGAAACAGAGGAAGAAACAGAGGGAGAATGAAATTTTCGTAAGTGTTGTATATATAGAAGGCACCTTTAGTACCGGTTGGAGCCACCAACCGGTACTAAAGGCCTGTTTTGGCCACGCCAGGCGGCGGGAACCGCACCCCCTTTAGTACCGGGTCGTGGCACCAACCGGTACTAAAGGGGGGGGTCTTTAGTACCGGTTGGAGCCACGACCCCGTACTAAAGGGGGTGCGCTGGCTCCAGGCGGTGCGCAAGTTTAGTCCCACCTCGCTAGTCGAGGGGCTACCGCACTGGTTTATAAGCCCCAGTGCGGTAGCTCTCTAGAGCTCCTCTCCTAACCAGGCCTACTGGTCCTACCTGTCCTCTTCGCCCAGTGGGCCTACTCGTCCTTTGCGGGCCTGCATTCTGGCCCAACAAAAGGTTGTGTTGCAAGTCGTATGCAGGCCGCTTTGGCCCAGTAGGCGGGCTTTTCTTTCTTAATTTTTTTCGCTTTATTTATTTTTGTTTTACTTTATTTTTGAGTTGTTTTTTTGCTGTATTTAGAGTTTTTTTGTGAATATTTTTGCTTTAGGTACAAAAAATTACAAACTTTCTGTTAGTGCCAATAGATTTCAAATTTGAATAGTTTAAATTTTGAATTATTTGAAATTTGTGTGAATCACTAGTTTGTGAATAACTTAACTTTGAAAAAAGTTTTTTCAGTGATTCTTTTTTCTTATGTTTAATATTAGTGTGTTTTATCATTATATTCAATTTAGTAATGCTTAGGTTATTTAAAAAATGAAATGCCTTTGTAACAGTTCAGTTTTCATCGGAAACCCTGATACTTCGAAAGAGATTGTCCATTTTGTACACGAAGTGCATCCAATTTTTGCCGTAACCCTCTCTACTTTCTTACACATGCTATTCGTATGAAATTATGATACCATGCCAACTTTCAACCTTTTCTGAGTTCATTTGAAATGCTTTTCAATTTCAGGGTCATTTAGCTGGAAAAAGATCAGTAAATGCATGAAAAGAATTTGTTTGCACATAAAATTTCTTCGCGTTTCAAATGCCAAAACACATAACTACCCTAACTATTACAGACATTCCCTCCTGGGTGTGAAACACAGAAGAAAGTGACGATAGTGAAGCCGATCACATCCCAGATCTTTGGGTGTGAAACTTTTTCTTCGCGTGTGTCCCTTCGCGCCGTAACCATGGAAAATCTTCATCATTTAACGGGATGCTCTGGTCAATATTCACTGTGAATGGAGCAATTTCATCAAACTTTTCATAATATTCTTACTTGTCTGTCTTGTCATCCACTCCCATGATGTTTCTCTTCCTAGAAAGAACTATGTGCCGCTTTGGCTCATCGTACGATGCATTCGCTTCCTTATCTTTTCTTTTTCTTGGCTTGGTAGACATGTCCTTCACATAGAAAACCTGTGCCACATCATTGGCTAGGACGAATGGTTCGTCTGCATATGCAAGATTGTTGAGATCCACTGTTGTCATTCCGTACTGCGGGTCTTCCGTTACCCCCCTCGTGTCATATTGACCCATTTGCACCGAAACAAAGGGACCTTTAAACCACGTCGATAGTCAAGTTCCCATATGTCCTGTATATAACCATAATATGTTTCCTTTCCCGTCTTGGTTTCTGCATCAAAGCGGACACCACTGTTTTGGTTGGTGCTCTTCTTATCTTGGGCGATCGTGTAAAATGTATTACCATTTATCTCGTACCCTTTGAAAGTCATTATATTCGAAGATGGTAACTGGGACAGCAAGTACATGTCATCTTCAATAGAGGTGTCATGCATGGTACGTGTCTGCAACCAGCTGGCGAAACTCCTGGTTTGTTCACGTGTAATCCAGTCATCAAACCGCTCCGGGTGTTTGGAGCGTAGCAAATTCTTGTGTTCATCCATATACGGAGCCACCAAGGCGGAATTCTGTAGAACTGTGTAGTGTGCTTCAGTGAGAGAATGTCCGTCCATACATATTATTTGTTCCCCTCCTAGCGTGCCTTTTCCATCCAGTCTGCCCTTATGCCGCGATTCAGGAACACCAATCGGCTTAAGGTCAGGAATAAAGTCAATACAAAACTCAATGACCTCCTCATTTTGATGGCCCTTCGAGATGCTTCCTTCTGGCCTAGCACGGTTATGAACATATTTCTTTAAGACTCCCATGAACCACTCAAAGGGGAACATATTGTGTAGAAATACAGGACCCAAAACGTTAATCTCTTCGCATAGGTGAACTAGGACGTGCGTCATGATGTTGAAGAAGGATGGTGGGAACACCAACTCGAAACTGACAAGACATTGCACCAAATCATTCTGTAACCTTGGTATGATTTCTGGATCGATTACCTTTTGAGAGATTGCATTGAGAAATGCACATAGCTTCACAATGGCTAATCGAACGTTTTCCGGTAGAAGCCCCCTCAATGCAACCGGAAGCAGTTGCGTCATAATCACGTGGCAGTCATGAGACTTTAGGTTCTGGAACTTTTTCTCTGCCGTGTTTGTTATTCCCTTTATATTCGACGAGAAGCCAGACGGTACCTTAATACTGAGCAGGCATTCAAAGAAGATTTCCTTCTCTTCTTTGGTAAGAGCGTAGCTTGCATGACCCTGATGTATGTCGTCTTCTCCGTGCATACGTTGCTGGTCCTCCCATGCCTCAGGTGTATCTTTTCTCTTCCCATACACGCCCAAGAAGCCAAGCAGGGTCACGCAAAGATTCTTCGTCACATGCATCACGTCGATTGCGGAGCGGACCTCTAGGTCTTTCCAATATGGCAGGTCCCAAAATATAGATTTCTTCTTCCACATGGGTGCGCGTCCGTCAGCGTCCTTCGGAACAGGTTGTCCGCCAGGACCCTTTCCAAATATCACCTTCAAATCCTTGACCATATCATGTACATCAGCACCAGTACGGTGGCGAGGCTTTGTCCAGTGATCCGCCTCACCTTTGAAATGCTTGCCTTTCTTTCTTACGGGATGCCTGCTCGGAAGAAATCGACGAAGTCCCAGGTACACATTCTTCTTACAACTATTCAAATATATACTATCGGTATCATCCAAACAGTGTGTGCATCCGCGGTATCCCTTGTTTGTCTGTCCTGAAAGGTTACTAAGAGCAGGCCAATCATTGATGGTCACGAACAGCAACGCCTTTAGGTCAAATTCTTCCCCCATGTGCTCATCCCACGCACGTACACCTGTTCCATTCCACAGTTGTAAGAGTTCTTCAACTAATGGCCTTAGGTACACATCAATGTCGTTGTCGGGTTGCTTAGGGCCTTGGATGAGCACTGGCATCATAATGAACTTCCGCTTCATGCACAACCAAGGAGGAAGGTTATACAAACATAGAGTCACAGGCCAGGTGCTATGGTTGCTGCTCTGTTCCCCAAAAGGATTAATGCCATCTGCGCTTAGACCAAACCATACGCTCCTTGCGTCATCTGCAAACTCCTTCCCGTACTTTCTTTCAATTTTTCTCCACTGCGACCCGTTAGCGGGTACTCTCAACTTTCCGTCTTTCTTACGGTCTTCTCTATGCCATCGCATCGCCTTGGCATGCTCTTTGTTTTGGAACAAACGTTTCAACCGTGGTATTATAGGAGAATACCACATCACCTTGGCAAGAATCTTCTTCCTGGGGCGCTCGCCCTCGACATCACGCTCATCGCGGCTGATCTTATAGCGCAATGCACCACATACCGGGCAAGCATTCAAATCCTCGTACTCACCGCGGTAGAGGATGCAGTCATTAGGGCATGCATGTAACTTCTGCACCTCTAACCCTAGAGGGCAGAGAGCCTTCTTTGCTTCGTACGTACTCTCGAGCAATTCGTTGTCCTTTGGAAGCATATCCTTTATCATTACCAGCAACTTTCCAAATCCCTTGTCAGATACACCATTCTCTGACTTCCATTGCAGCAATTCCAGTGTGGTGCCCAACTTTTTCTTGTCACCTACGCAATTCGGGTACAACAATTTTTTGTGATCCTCTAACATGCGCTGCAACTTCTTCTTCTTCAAATCACTTGCGCAGTTTCTCTTTGCATCGGCAATGGCCCGACCTAGATCATCAACGGGCTCATCTGATGCCTCTTCTTCAGCTTCTTCCCGCATTGCCGGCTCAGCTTCTTCCCGCATTACCGGCTTAGCTTCTTCCCCCATTGTTGTATCATTGTATTCAGGGAACCCATGGCCAGGATAGCTGTCGTCGTCCTCTTCTTCTTCATTGTCTTCCATCATAACCCCTCTTTCTTCGTGCTTGGTCCAAACATTATAGTGGGGCATGAAAACGGACTCAAACAGGTGGACGTGAATGGTTCTTGACGTAGAGTAATTGCGACCATTCCTACAGCCAGCACATGGACAAGGCATAAAACCATCCGCCCGCTTGTTTGCCTCAGCCGCAAGCAGAAAAGTATGCACGCCCTCAACGAACTGGGGAGAGCATCGGTCATCGTACATCATTGCCGGCTCATCTTCATTACACAACACCAAATAGACCAAATTAATACAAGTTCATACATAAAGTTCATACAACACTTAAATGCAACAAACAAATAACTCTCTAGCTAAAGCATGTAAATGCAACAACAAATGCGATCAAGATCGCAAGTAAGGTAACAATTGATCCAACAGCATAATGATACCAAGCCTCACTATCGATGGCATATTTTCTAATCTTTCTAATCTTCAAGCGCATTTTCTCCATCTTGATCTTGTGATCATCGACGACATCGGCAACATGCAACTCCAATTCCATCTTCTCCCCCTCAATTCTTTTCAATTTTTCTTTCAAGTACTCGTTTTCTCTTTCAACTAAATTTAACCTCTAAACAATAGGGTCGGTTGGAATTTCCGGTTCACATACCTCCTAGATAAAAATATCTATGTCAACTTGATGGGCATAATTTGTCATAAACACGAAATGCAACAAGTAGTTTTAAAAGAGAATATACCACATCCAAATCATAACAAGGACGAGGGCCGACGGGGACACATATCAAAACCATGGCACTATGTATAACAAACAACGTACGGGTAAGATAATTATTATACGAGTAACTATATATCCAAATCACACAAACATCAATTTTTTATATAAAATTTCATGAACAAGAGGCTCACCACAAGGTGGTGCCGGCGACGGGACGGTGCGGGCGATCGACGGTGGTTACGACGGAGATTTAGAAGGCACTAAGTAAACCACACCTACATATGCAAACTAAGTGTTATTTTTGACCTCAAATTGCATATAAATCAAATACTAGCACATATATATATTTCCTCCCAAATTACTAAACTCACAAATTAATAACTATATAAAGCATTGCAAGAGCTAATCTAGCAATGAGAGATGAAAGGACAAAGTTGCTAACCTTTGTGATCATTTGAATGGATGGGGGCCTTCAAATCTTGACAAATTTTGGGCAAAATGTGTGATGAGCTCGAGAGGAAGAGGGCAAGAACAGAGAGGAGAGGGGAAAGCTGAAGAACAGAGCGAGCTCGGGTGGACGAAGGGTTTATGTAGGACGACCTTTAGTACCGGTTCGTGCCAAGAACCGGTACTAAAGGTGCTGGAGGGGGCCCAGACTGACAACATCCTGCCACCACTCTCATTAGTACCGGTTCGTGGCACGAACCGGTGCTAAAGGTTAGCCACGAACCGGTACTAATGAGAGCGGCCCGGCTAGCCGTTGGAACCGGCACTAATGTATACATTTGTGTCGGCTCAAATACAAACCGGCACTAATGTGCCTCACGTTTGACCCTTTTTCTACTAGTGACTCTCTTGTGATGAATTGAGTTTTCCTCTTGAAGTTACCTTATCGGATTGAGTCTTTAAGGATTTGAGAACACTTGATGTATGTCTTGCCGTGCTTATCTATGGTGACAATGGGATATCACCTGATCCACTTGATGTATGTTTTTGTGATAAACTTGCGGGTTCCGCCCATGAACCTATGCATAGGGGTTGGCACACGTTTTCGTCTTGACTCTCCGGTAGAAACTTTGGGGCACTCTTTGAAGTACTTTGTGTTGGTTGAATAGATGAATGTGATATTGTGTGATGCGTATCGTATAATCATGCCCACGGATACTTGAGGTGACAATGGAGTATCTAGGTGACATTAGGGTTTTGGTTGATTTGTGTCTTAAGGTGTTATTCTAGTACGAACTCTTGAATAGATTGCTCCGAAAGAATAACTTTGAGGTGGTTTCGTACCCTACCATAATCTCTTCCTTTGTTCTCCGCTATTAGTGGCTTTGGAGTGATTCTTTATTTCATGTTGAGGGATTGTTATATGATCTATCTATGTTATTATTGTTGAGAGAACTTGCACTAGTGAAAGTATGAACCCTATGCCTTGTTTCCTACCATTGCAATACCGTTTACGCTCACTTTTATCATTAGTTACCTTGCTGTTTTTCTATTTTCAGATTACAAAAACCTATATCTACCATCCATATTGCACTTGTATCACCATCTCTTCGCCGAACTAGTGCATCTATTCAATTTGCCATTAGGGTATTGGGTGTGTTGGGGACACAAGAAACTTTTTGTTATTTGGTTGCAGGGTTGCTTGAGAGAGACCATCTTAATCCTACGCCTCCCACGAATTGATAAACCTTAGGTCATCCACTTGAGGGAAATTTGCTACTGTCCTACAAACCTCTGCACTTGGAGGCCCAACAACGTCTACAGGAAGAAGGTTGTGTAGTAGACATCATCCCACACTAGGCACGCAACAGCATGTCTTCGACCATGGTCGCAATTGCATGTCTTATAACTTGGTTGCAACTCAACTTCCATTTTTATTGTGCGGGGAGAGGCGCCATCTCCATGTCCCACAATGGGCACATAACTCCATGTCTTCTAACTTGGTCACAACTGTGGGAGGACCTTCGTTTTGTTGGAGGGGCGGTGTCGAGGGAGAGGGGGCCCAGTTGCACGCCCCACACTAGGCATGTAGCTGCATGTCTTTCTAACTTGGTGGCAACTGCAAATCTTATAACTTGGTTGCAACTCGACTTCCATTTTTGTTGTACGTGGAGGGGCACCAGTTGCATGTCCCACAACAGGCACGGAACAATATGTCTTCTAACTTAGTCGCAACTGCATGTCTTATAACTTGGTTGCTACTCAACTTCCATTTTTTGTTGTACGGGGAGAGGCACCAGTTGCATGTCCCACACTAGGCACGCAACTGCATGTCTTCGACCATGGTCGCAAATGGGGCGGACCCTTGTTTTGTCAAAGGGGGCGCCGTCGAGAGAGATGGGGTCAGTTGCATGTCCCGCAACGGGCATGCAACTGCATGTCTTCTAACTTGGTCGCAACTAGGGGGACCCTTGTTTTGTCGGAGGGGGCGACAACGAGAGAGAGGTGTCCAGCTGCATGTCCAAATATACTCATGCAACCACATGTCTTCTAGCATGGTCGTAACTTAGTGTCTTCTAACTTAGTTGCAACTAGGCGCCTTTATTTTGTCGGAGGGGCGGCATCAAGAGAGAGGGGGCAACTAGTCATGCAATTGCAAGCGCTGTCCCCTGGACTATAACTACATGTCTTTTTACAAACATTTTTCCGCAACTAGACTTTTTTGCTTGGTCGGAAGGGGGGCAGCTTCCCCGTGAATCCCCTACCCTCGCTATGTGTCACACGAGCACCATAACACCCCCGTTTTCTGCCATGCCCGCAAACACAAATCAAGCACCCGATCTCAGAACCAGTTTGTTTTTTTTCTTATTTTTTTAAATCATACACATTTTTTCCCATTTTTCTTTTTGCATTTTTTGTTTTTCCAATGATGAAGAAAAAAAATTAATTTTTTGTTTTTTGTATCTGATTCTGACAGCGGAGCTCATTTTCTAAAAAAAAGAGCATATTAAAGGAGAGAAGAGTTACTTGTCCAGATCCTCAGACACATTTTTAATGTTGTTGTGAAAGGAGTTTGCTAGTAGGCACGCAACTGCAAGCTTCGCCCGGACTGCAATTGCATGTCTTGCAATAGTTACGCAATTGCATGTGTGTCTCCTGATTGTAACTCCAACTTAGTACTGTTCTGTCCGTGTAAAGAAAGGCAATTGCAGTTGCTACTATGCACGCAAGTGCAAGCATCGCCCGACTATAATTGCATGTCTTCAAAGAGAGTGCAACTCTTTATTTTTTTGTGAGGGATGAGGGAAGATTCAAATCCGTATTTTAAATATTTGCCAGCAAACTTAATTGTTTTTCTTTTTTTAATATTTGCCATCAGGTGGCACACATGTTGGCCACATGAGTTGCTTGTCCGTCAACCCAGTTGCATACATGTCAGCCGCATGTAATTGCATGTCCTCGATCGAACGCAATTACATGTCACACACAATTACATGTCATTCACATGCAAATTACTTTTTCCCCTTCCAAAATAATATTGATACCCATTTGCACACTAGTTGGCCGCATATAGTTATTCGTCGGTCATAGACAATTAAATTATCTTCTTCTTTATATTTTATTTGTTTTTTTCTTTGTTGCATTAAATATTTATGTATCATTTAAAAATACGAAAAAAACTAGTAAAAAAGATTTGAAAAACAAGATGACACAAAAAGAAGCAACAGAGCATTAGCAATGCTAGCATAAAAAAATGCTAGCTACTATGTGCTGTGTAGCAATACACCGACGGGACAATGTTCTAGCAATTCCAGTAAAAAGCACAAATAAAAAAATAAAAAAACAAACACAGGCACAACCAATGGACAATGTCAATAGTCAATACAGCCCAACAAGAGCCCACATGGTGAGCCAACGCAGGCCAACACAAAACGAACAGGGAAACGGAGTTAAACGTGCGATCAATGTATATATGACGCTCAAAAAAAATATGACGTCAGTCGATCTAAGTCGACTGAGATCTAGAAAGACCCTATTTTAAATGTGAGAATACTTTAAGGGTCCGAATAACTGCCACACGTGTGGCGTCGACGGGAACCCGCCCGCACGCCTCGTGTGGCATGGACGGGAAAAGGCCCGCACGACCACGTCACCGTGCACAAACGCGCGGCCCGCACATCCGTTCCGTGCCAACCCCGCCCGCACTGCCCCGTCCGGGCAAGCCGACCCGCTGCCCGCATGACCAACCAGTTCCCGGTCTCCGATCCATCCCCCCTCTCGTCTGCCGCCATCGTCCCCCACCTATCGAACCCCGACCTCCGTCGC
Source organism: Triticum timopheevii (assembly GCA_963921465.1). NCBI lineage: Eukaryota > Viridiplantae > Streptophyta > Magnoliopsida > Poales > Poaceae > Triticum > Triticum timopheevii. The sequence goes on along the minus strand of OY997270.1, from coordinate 623,310,816 downwards.
CGGCCATCTCTGGTTGCCATGGCAAATAGAGCAGATCCGTAAGCCACTCCCACCTCAAAACCACACCCCAACCCTCCCCACCCCCAGCCCCAAACTCCAACCAAGCCCTCCGAAGACGATCATCTAAAACCCTGGTGAAAATCTCCCGATCTGAACCTTCTCATCCTTAAAAGCTGAAAATCTCGTGATCTTGTGCTGGATCTATGCTATAGGGGTAGAACACTACATGGTTCAGTGTGTAGTCGCAATTGCCAGGCAGAGTACACCAGATCTGCCATGTACTAACGTTTGAAATTGACTTAATTTCCTAGTTTAATTGACGCAAGTAGTTGGGTACGAAAAAGGACGCTAGGGGCAAAATTTTGGAATGAAGAGGGCTGGAAGAAATTAATTGCCACTTGTGTATAACGACAGTTGCCACCTTTCGTTGTCAGTAGCTGCCACCTATTATGACCCGTCGATTGCCATCCATATCTTCTGTGTGCAAGCAGCAGAAGAATGCTATTCTTGTGGATTGTTGATGCCTTCTTGTTCATGCAGAGATTGAGAACACATTGGAAAAGAAGGGAGACACGGAAAGAATGAATCACGAAGGTGGCGCTGGTGATTGGGGTTCTCAAAGGCCAGAAACAGCCCCTTGGGATGCAACAGAGTACAGTCAGCTCATCTCTTCAGGGCAGTTGCTGCCACTACTGGAATAGTATGCAGGCGTAGGTATGATGCGTGCTAACAAAAAGAAGAGAACAGTTGCCATCTTCGCGACGATGAAGATGACATTCTACTTATGTCGTACACTGTCATTTTTTAGCAGGTTCTTATGACCAAAACACAATTAGGGAGGCCCCGTGGCAAGTTCACTCGCAAGGTGCTAACACTGACAAATGTACGGGCAGCCAACTACAACTAGCTTGTATGGACAATCAAGGTAATGTAAAAACGACAAAAAAGAGCGCATACTGCTGTGGACATGAAAAATGAACATGCAAAAAAACTGGCAAAAGGACTCACGACTTACCGCGCTGTGAAAATGCAGAGCCTTCGTGCAGCGCGTGGCATCAGGCACCGCCAATGTACCTGCCATCGACGTCATACACAGGCCAGTCCATAAAATAAGGTGAAGTTGCGGATGATCAATTAGCAGAAGGAGCATAGGTGGCAACTGCAATTGCCATGACTGGTCATCTACAGTTGCCATGTATTAGAAAACTACATTTGACATCCCTGCACATCTGTTGTTGCCATCCATGGACAAATGTAGTTGCCAGGGGAGAACAACTGCAGTTGCCATGCCAGTGCAACTACATTTGCCATGTCATGGCACTGCAGCTGCCATGGAGGAACAACTGCGGTTGCCATGCTGATACAAATACATTTGCCTTGCTAATAAAACTGCAGTTGCCACATCAGGGGCAACTGCAGTTACCGTGCTAGCACAAAATACAGTTGCCATGAATTTGACCAACCACTGCTATGCACACAGGTTATTACGCTGGTGGTACCCTGGCAAACGTCTCGTGGCAACCTTCACAAATTGCAGGTGGGGGAGTCATTTTGGTGTCCCAGGCAACACGGGGAGGTCGAATGCAACACACCAAGGTAAGGGAAAAAAATCTGAACCAGGAAAACAACAGTACCTTTGATATTTGAAGTTATTTGCATGCAAAAACAAACTAGTTTCCATGTTTGTTGAAACAGTAGCTGCCATCACTGGACAGCTATAGCTGCCGTGCATGCCCACGCACAGACTCGCGGCTTGCTGTTTGAAAAATGATGTCGTGCAAAATCACTCGTAGATGGTGTGATCCGTTGTGATACACATGTTATTCAAACATAAAACTTAAATCTCATACCTGTTTTCCCTATCGCAGGGCCTACAACTACAGTTAACAGCAGCGCAGGGACATCTACTGCGGGGAGCTCTGAGCGCACGGAAGACGCGTTCCACCAGCCAGCAGACACTCGTGCCGCAGACAATTTCGAGTGACAGTCGGGAATGGCAATCATTCCAGCAATACAGACAAGCACCCCTTTGAACACAATCACTGACAACACTCAAGTAGAAGGAACTGCCGCCGATACTGAAGTGAATGATGAAAGTGACGACGAGGCAGAAGATGACGAAGATGGTGGGCAATTAGAGATCGTGGTACCTCAGCCACCGTACATTGGGCAGAGATTTGAATCGTTTGAGGAAGCAAAGGAATACTACCAGACATATGCAAAGTTCCATGGGTTTGCGGTCAACACCGAGTACCATAGAAAAATTAAGAAAACTAATGAGTACAGCAGAGGTGAGATGAGGTGCCACAAGGCACAGAGGAACAAGAAGGTGAAAGGTGCTGCGCCTCTCATTCCGGAATGAAAAAGAGGAATCATTCTCAAGACGGGATGCCCTGTCCGGTGTAAGCTAAACATAGATGGAACACAGTATGTGGTCACTGAATATTTTGACGAGCACAACCACAGTCTCATAAAGAAGTTTGACCTAGTCAAATTTTTGACCGACCACAGAGGATTCACCCCAGTCGAAAGACAATTCGTAAAGCTGCTACATGACTGTAACGTCGGTCCATCAAGAATGGTCCAGATACTATCACTCATCCACAGCAAAAAGGGGAAACTAAGTAGCATGCCCTACATACCGGCTGACGTCACAAACCTACAGGCCAAGTACCGTAGAGAGAGCAGGCTGGTTGACATAGAGGCTACAATTGCCTACTTCGATGAGAAAGCAAAGGAAGATCCAGATTTCTTCTACAGGATAAGGTTGGACGATGAGGACCGTGTCAGGAACATGTATTCGGTGGATGGTGCTGCAAGGAGAGCCTACAAACATTTCCGAGATTGCATTTCGTTCGACGCGACGTACCTCACCAATATGTACAAGAGGCCATGCGCTCCGTTCATAGGAATAAATAACCACAATCAGTCGTTGCAGTTCGGCTGCGGGCTCGTTCATAATGAAGACACGGATGGGTACGTCTGGTTGTTTAAGACCTTCTTGGAGTGCATGGATGGACTTGCTACGATGAACATAATAACAGACCAGCATTTTAGCATGCGTGCAGGCATAGAGGGGGTCTTTCCGTTGGCAGTGCACATGCACTATAGGTGGCACATAATAAAGAAGGCTGAGGAGACCCTAGGACCGTTCTTTGCTGACCGTCCAGAGCTGCACAAGGCATTCGAGCTATGCATGGACCACAGCTTGACGGTCGAGTTTGAAAGGAGCTGGATGGCCATGGTTGAAACGCATCAGGTCCAAGACAATGAGGCGCTTGCTAGTCTGTGGGAGAAGCGAATGTACTGGGTGCCGCCTACTTCATGCAGTGCTTCTTCCCTTTTCTACAGACTACGCAGCGCAGCGAGGGGTTCAATGCTGTGTTGAAGCGATACGTGAGCCCTGGCAACTCATTGCTACAGTTTGCCAAGCAGTACACAGCTCTGCAACAAAAAATTCTGGGATCTGAGCTGCAGCAAGAAGCTACCACCGCGCTAAAGCAGCCGAAATTGCTAACGTACTTACCAATGGAGAGGCAAATGAGCAAGATATACACAAACAAGATCTTTAACAAGTAAGTCAGTTGCGTTGCGGTCTTATTTGCGCAAAAAGCACTAGGGTAGTAGCTGCCATATAGAGTGCAAATGCAGTTGCCATGATATGCAGTTGCCATGTTTAATGGAATACTGTTTTCCATGCTTACTCAGCTGCAGTTGCCATGTTTTGATGAAATTTCTGTTTACAATGCTTACTCGGATATATTTTACATGTTCAATGAAGCGCCGGTGCCATGTTTAATGAACTGTACTTCCATTTGGGGCATGTTGGTATGCAAATGCCAATGTCAACTGAAAAAATGTCATACTGTCAACACATATGCTGAATATACAAATTGCCATGTTTAATAAAATGCAACTGCCATGTTTGTTGAAAATGCAATTCCCATGTTTACTGAAATGTGGATGCCCATGTTTGATGCAATGTGCTTCCATTGGGGAAAACATTGGTGTGGAAACGACGATGGCTAGTTGAAAATGTAATACAGTTGCCATGTCTGGTGTACTGCAGTTGCCATGTCTACTGAACTGCAGTTGCCATGTTCAGTGTACTGCAGTTGCCATGTCTGGTGTACTGCAGTTGCCATGTCTGGTATACTGTAGTTGCCATGTTCAGTGTGCTATGTTTGCCATGTTCAGTATACTATGATTGCCATATTCAAAAACAAAAATCTATTTCTATTCCCATGACAGCATAACGTGCTACAAAAAAAAGGATCGCACGATAGATTAACATAAAGCACAAAAAACTTGCAGATTCCAGGAAGAAATAAAGCGTGCCAGCATGTTCACGGCTTTCTAGGTGGACGAACATACGTTCAAGGTGTGTTCTATTTTGGGCATGTCGGATTCAGAACCTGAAGACCCAGACAAAGGAAGGAACTACTTCATGAAAGCCTCGATAGGCGAAGGCGAGTACTACTGCCAATGCTGCAAGTTCGAATGGGACGGCATTGTGTGTTGTCACATACTAAAAGTGATGGACATGAACGCTGTGACACGGATGCCCCGCCATTTCATAAGGCGACGATGGACTTGGGACACTGACGACGCGTTGGCGCCGCAGACAACACACGCGGTTCTGGCTGTGCATGACGAGAGACGTGAGTCAACCATGGAAGCCGTGAGGCACGTAATGCTGACAAAGAACTATGCTGAGCTAATTGATGAAGCGTGCAAAAGTGATAAGACAGCAAGAGTCGCAGAAAAACACAGGAAGGCGCTAAAAAGAGAGCTTGATGAGATCAAGAAGAGGAAAGCTGAGGAAGCCTTACACCGGTTCCCCCGCACATCAAGTGTGCCTTCATCGACGAGGCCATCGTCTGAAAACTCGGACATAGGATCTGGAACAACAAGCACACAAATGCAGGTCAGGAACCCACCCCGTTCCATCACAAAGGGTCGCCCAAGAGAGATAAGGTACAAGTCAGGATTGGAGATTCAAGCAAAACAGAAGAAAGCGGCGGGCAATCCATGAGCAGAAATTGGGGCATTGCGGCATGGTCCTTGTGGACATTTTGTTTTGTACCCTATACGATGAGATTTTTTGTTTTTAAAATTGGGAGAATAACTACTGAGGAACATCAGAAAAGGAAAGGAACAAATTCATTGACTGCAGAAATGCAGTTGCCATGTTATGGGTGCTTAATCTGCCATGTTATGTGTATTAAATCTGCCATGTTATGTGTATTAAATCTGCCATGTTATGTGTATTAAATCTGCCATGTTATGTGTACTAAAAATATGCCATGCTATTTTGTACTAAAAATATGCCATGCTACTTTGTACTAAATATGCCATGCTAGTTGTACTGGAGCTGCCATGTTTGTTGTACTGGAGCTGCCATGTTAGTTGTACTATATCTGCCATGTTAATTATGCTTGATCTGCCATGTTGTTTGAACTGTAATTGCCATGTTAGCTGTGCTTAAAATATTCCATGGTATTTGAAATGACTGTGCATGACATATATTTCCATGACAAATACCACGCGGTTTAGAGAAACATAGTGTGTTGTGGGCAATGTATGGAAAATCAAGTTGGACAAAGGAGGAACGTGCATAAACCGCAGCCAAGGTTGTGGCTGCATGATCAACCCTGCCCCCCATGCTAGCCGGTGCTACCCCATGTATGTTGAACTACATTTTCCATCTATTTTAAAACATCATAGACGCAATCAAAAACAGTAAAACTGGTGCTGTATGCGATGAAACCATTGTAATAATGATAAAACATAAAAACATATGTGCATTAACGCCTAAAAATAGGTTCACGTCCACACATATATTACAGAACTACTAAAAATGTCGCTCACACACCACCACTACATAGTGGCATACGCTGGGTTGCAGTCGTAACATAGCACACAAACATAGTTTTCGACAATAACAAGATAGATAAGTACCTTACATTCCTCAGCAACAGAATGTAAGGTATGCGTCCGGTGTCTAACACCACATGATCACTTGTACTTCTTGTTGATTTTCTTGACAGCTTCCTCCACGAACTCGCGTGCTCCAGACCGCTTGTTGAAATCTTCGTTCGTCAACCAGTTCCACGTGTGGATTTTCCGGAGCTCAACAATCGTTGCAGCTGTGATAGCGGGGACGATTCTGCCTTCCCACTTTGCAAAGTATTCCAGCGCGTGAAAGCCGCAGTCCGTACTGCACGAGAAAAAGACTCAGATGAACACACAAAAAAGGACAGACGTAGCAAAGATAGACTTCAATTCAGATGTGACAACAAAAAAGAGGGGTTGCATTGATGTAAACAACACATAAAAGGAGGGGAAAAAGAAATTACGTGTTCCCTTGCTTCACAGTCGCCACATACTCAATCGGGAAATGTCTGATCTGGACCTTTGAATTTTCGTAGTGACGGTTCCATGTCTCTTTGAGGTTGTTGATGAAGAATTCGGCATGCGTAGTAAGATCTGAATCAGCTCCCGAACGGATTGAATCAAGCACCTCGAAGCATTGGTTCTTCAGGTCCAGACAGATCGCGTAGTGGTGACCACACTTGTCGTGTTGGGCATGTTGTGCAAGCTCCTGGAACATGGGGAACATGACCTGCATTTAAAAAGTGAAGAAATGAGAAGCAGAGTTCACATAAAAAGAACAGCAGAGGGACAAAAAAATTAGAATCATGTAGGATGTTTTTTGGTTATGGGTGGGGGTAGTTGAAGGAAAGTTGCCGTCCATGTATGTACAAGATGTGCCGTGCATTTCGCAAAATCAAATTGCCACATGGTTCGCACGGGATGCACAAAACAAAAGAAGAAAAATGTGCATGGCAACTGTTTCCACATGAAAAACATCTGACACACAATCAAAAAGTGCAGAAGATGGCAAAAACCACACCATGTGAAAAAATAGTGCAGACAGGGGAGGAGTACTCACATATTTCTTCAGTGTTAGCTTGAATTCACCGTGCTGAGCGAAATTCTTCCTCAGAATTTTGTGGTGGAAGTCACCATCCCATATTTTGCATGTCACGCTGTAATGCATGATGACCTTGTCGGCGCACATATCGATGTGATTGTTGATGTAGTCGATCCCGCATGCAATTACATTCGTCGACATTTTACCGTTTGGCCTCACGGACTCGGCGAGATCACCCAGGTCGACGTATGTCGCTCCACATTGAATGACTTTGGTTCTGTCCAAACATGAGCCGTATGAAAACGACATAACATGGAAGAATCATGCCTGCTAAGTAAAAAGATATATGAAAGAACTAAAACATAAGCGCATCATGTATAGGGAGTACGAAGAAAAAGATGAAAATGTTAAAAAAAGAACAAAGCAAAATGAGTGATTATAGGGTGTGGTCATTTACGCTTTCAACTCCTTCATGTGCTTGCTGCTGGCCCTCGCATTTCCAAACCGCTTGATGATGTTGTACAGCTGGGTCTGTTCCTTAGTGGCCCTGAATTCGGGCTCATAGTCTTCCGCGGGAGGTGCGTGAACTACCCTCTGCTGTCTCACAGAACCAAGGGTCGCGCTTCTGATGGTATCCTGAGTTGCCGTCTCTGCAGTCAAGTTGGAACTTGATTGCCCTTGCCCTGGCGATGTCCTCCTCTGCAATGCTGCCTCCACAATCTTGCGGTAAGCTTCGTCAAGTGAAGGTGAAATTTCCTCAGGGGTGCCTGCAATGATTCAAAAAAAAAGTGTGTTAGGATAAGGAGAAAGTCAGAAAACATATGGATTGTGAGGAAATAGGGTGTATGATGTGAGATGTAGGTAGAAAAAAGTGGGGAAATTGCCATGTGTGGTGCAACTACGGTGGCCATGTCATAGCAACTGCAGTTGCCATGCAGTTGTGATGAATTACCATTCAGATGGCCTGTGGTTGCCATGTCACATCAAATGCAGTTGCCATGTTGTGTCAACTCCACTTGCCATGTGATTACCGTATAGAAAAAATGCAGAATGGTAACAAAAAATATGCAGGTGACATGGTATCGCAAATCCAATTGCCATATGTAATGCACTATATTTGCCATGTGTCAGCAAATACAGTTGCCATGATGAATCAACTTCAGTTGCCATGTGTTTACCCAAATGTCAAAATGCAGCATGGCAACAACCAAAAAAAATTGTAGGCCATGGTGCATCAAAATCCACTTGCCATGTCATCACACCGCAGTTGCCATCGCAAGTGAGAACACCCCGAAAGGAATATGATTGGGACAAAATTCAAACTACAAAAGATGTAGACACGAAAAATCGTAAGGACATGACAAGTGTACCTTGCATAATTGGCTCCGCGAACTTGACAGCCTTCCTGCCCTCGACCATTGGCTGCGCCATCATTGCAGACGTGCCTCCTGGAAAAGCAAAGGCAACTGGCATAGGATCATGCACCACCGCTTGGTCTTGACTTATGCCAAGGCTGAAGCTCGGTGGGGTAAATGCCATTGGGTGCCTCTCATTCCTACTGGCCGGACCACGAACATATCTGAATCGGCCGCTACAGAATGTTCGGGCTTGTTTGCAGGGCGGGGCGTGTTGTCAGCGGTATCAGCAGCAGCTTTCATGGCAATCTTCTTGTTTGGGCTGTAGGGGACACCAACATTGACTGGCAGCCTGGAAGTGCGCAGATTTATGTTGGGGATTTCCACTGCGGGTAAAGGCGTAGTCTGCTCCGGCCGTTCACCTGCGTCACTCGTGCCAGCCTTGACAACTGCATCAGTTGTGCTCCGGTCTTGCGGGTTCTCCATCACATTGCTTTGGGCGGTTGGCGGGAATAGTGTGGATGCAGGAACATACCCAGACTCATCTCTCCTGCTCCTAGATACAGCCGGTGCATTGGGTACGACTGTTGGTTGCTTACGGGGGCTGCGACGCCTAGGTGGAAGACCAGCACGCGCCACGGTAACCTTAGCAGTATCTGCACCGACAAGGGCTGGAGCTGTTGTGCCAGGACTCTCACCTGTAGATGGCATATCCTTATGAACTACCGCCTCAGCGGCTTCTATCGTGGACACAGGTGTGCCATCACGCACGCGCTTGGAGTCAGTGTCAGAAGAGCGGGAATCTTCCTTGCCTATGTTCGTCTCGGGAGCGTCCACTTCAACACTTGCTGATGGGGTGGCGTGGCTCACTGCGGCATCCTTCATTGCCAGAAGAGTTGGCAATATTTCAGCTGTCCTGGCAGATATCGACTCATCACTCCCCGATGTACGGATGCCTGTTGTTCTAGCCTGGGCATCCGCAGCCGGCGGAGATGGTCGGCCACTTGCATCAGAGTTGGTGGGAGCAGTCATCGGTGCAGCAGCAGTATTGTCGCCGGTTGCCTCATGTACATTTGAGTTGCCCCCCGTTGACAACTTTGAATGTAGTCGTTCAAGCGGATCATTGATGCTATGCTTGGCCCCGCGCGTAGTATTCTTCTTCACGCTGCAGAAAGAAAAAAAATCACATGAGAAAGGTTTGAAAAAATGAGCAAAAATATGTTTTGCAAAATGGTAGAAACCTTAAAGTGAATGAAAAACAAGTGGAAAGTTGGTAGTTGCCATGTAATGGGAACTTGAGTTGCCATGTGTCATGGTTAGCAGTTGCCATTCAGCAGTAGTTGCCATGTTAGCAAATTGAAGAATGAAAAACAGATGTATGTTCTGTCAGGAATGCAATTTGAAACCTGTGTGTGGGATGAGCTCACAAAGCCATAGGTAAAAAATGGCAGTCTCCATTAGGTAGAGGGTTAGATGCCAGTTGCCCTAGATGCCAGTTGCCATGTAAAGACCAAATATGAGTTGCTGTAAACTAAAAAAAATGAAGGAAGAAATCATTTGGGGGAAGAGAGGTTGCCGCGTGGGTGACGGTGACAGAAGATCATGTGACAAAGCTGAACGAATAGCATTGGAAAATTCAAGGAAAAAAAAACAATATGTAAATGAAAGCACATGGATGAACATACTTCTTGACTGGCTTCCTCAGGTCTGGCAACACAACAGGATCCCCGGTGTTGGTCGTCGTCATACGAGGAGACGACCTGGTGGAAGGGTGTCACCAGCAATGGGGGCACCTTTGTTCAAGCGAGCAGAAGCACGGGTTGGCGTTGGCGCATGTTTCTTCGTAACTGCTCGTCCACCAGTGGTCGGCTCGCTGCAAATAACAGATGGAGGGAAAAAGGCAAGGTGGCAAATGTTAGACAACAAACCCGTTGCCGCGCTTGACAAAAAAAAAGTGCAAAGAAAATGGATGAGATTGTTGCAAGAAAATAGACACAGCGGAAAACTAAAATTGAAAGTCGAACCTCCTCCTGGCAGCTACGGGATCGGTCTTAGACTTCTTGCCATGAGAACCCTGCCCAACATCATCTGGAGCCCTCCCCCTCCTTGATGGCAACACCCCCTGGCCTCTCGCAGCCGTCTGTTCTTTCACTTTCTCCGGGGGGCATCTGTTGCATCCTTGCCCCTGTTGCCACCTCTGCGAACTTCAGCTTGTTCATCGTCATCCGTGTCCTGATGCACATTGTTCATGTCATCGTCGTCATCCTTGCTGAGGCCAGCGTCTCCATCTACATCATCTTGTGTGTCGCTGGGCTCTTGGGAACTGTTGTAGTCATACCGGCCACGGCAACCAGTTGGCCGATGTGTACGTTCTGGGACAAATGAAGTGAACTGCCTCGCAACCGCGTCGCTGTCAGAGGCACTGAGGGACGTCCATCCCTCAACCAACTTCCCGAGCAATCCGGTCATTCCGGAAGCAAACTGCCCAATTAGATGCTCAACTGGTGCCCTCGCCTGTCCACGAAAACAAGAAGCATCAACAACAACCCATATTGAAGTCACTTGCGCAACATCAACATGTAATCCACAGCAAACCATGGATGTAGACATTTTGATTACCTCAGAAGGGCAAGACGGAGCTGAGTGCACGTCCATCCACTTTCCAAATTTTTGAGGCCCCCCAAACACGCTGTAGTCTATAGCATGCTTGGTCATCAGCTATGAAAAACAAAAAAAGAAATTGTAAGCATGCCTTATAAAACCACGGACGGTTGCGTCATGTCAAATTTGTAAGCATGCCGTGTGAAAAAGACATAAACAAAGACTAACCTGTAGTTTTCCATACGTGCCATCAGTTGCCCTGTCTGCGGCAAGCACAGCCTTGACAGCGCTGATGGTCCACGCAGAAATAGCAAACTTGTGCGTAGGCGGCGGGCCTCCTACCCCAGTGAAATCCACGGTGGACAGATCAAGACAGTCGACATACATGAGCTGATTTAAAATAATTTTACAAAGAAAAGAAAATATCAGTTGCCATCATGGGTACTTTGTAGTTCAAAAAAAAGAGCAAGATAATGTATGATCCAACGATAATATGTATGTGCTAGTTGCCATCAAAGTGTGATGGCAGTTGCCATCCTACTGTGATAGCAGTTGCCATGCTAATATAAAGGCAGTTGCCACATTGTCAGTATGACAGTTGCCAGGTTGTCATTATGGCAGTTGCCACATTGTCACTATGGCAGTTGCCATCTTGTTATGACCAGATTGTCATGCATGAATAAAAGTGTGTTATAAACAAAGAGTTCACACAGAGATCTGGTAAAAATAAATACCATTAAATGCAGGCGACAACCCTTCTGGTACATCTTGTTTTTGAAAGCATCATGGAGAAAGTCGGCAATCAACTTACACCAGTTCATATTCTTCACATTTTTCAGATTCGCCTGCACCACACAAAATTTCAGGGCAAAAAAGTTTGCCGCGTTAGAAATCAAACGGAAGAAACGCAACGAAAACACTGGCAGTAGTAAGGATGGATCATTCATCAGGATGGGGAAACATTTGTTGCTTGGGCGAAGAGAAGTGGTCGGCGTGAAAACAGCTGAGATGAGGTACATGAGTAGCTTCATCTTGAAAACTTCTCCGTGCGTCGTCATGGCCTGCAGCGAATCTGCCAGTACAGACGTGTTCGGCATGGACTCCAATCCAGGAAACAAACGGGCGAACAGCTCTTCCTCGATCTCATTATTGACCTCGTACGGGACTTTGATATGTCCACGAGGCACACCCAAAGTGCAGAACACGGATTCCTCATTCAATGGAAGTCTTCCCCGTCCTGGAATCACGAATTCCCTGGAGGCGGGATCGTATATCTCACCAAGCCAGTCGCATACAGGGTTGACAAGGTTCGTGCACCGGACATCCATCAGAACCTGCATATCCATCTCAGCAGCAGCTCCCTTTTGATCGTCAGTGAATTTGTCAATCAACACAGTTAGACGTTCCTGGGAGGCTCTGTTGCGAATACGTTTCTTCTTCTGCGAAAAACAGACACAAAAGTGTTGACCTGTTGCCATGTTTTTGCAATATCATGAAAATTTAGTTCATGATGGACGACTGCAAAAAGATCTAGGTGCCAACAAATAACATAAATTGGGAGGAGGGGGGCGGGTGTGCGGACAGTTACCTCATCGCCCTCTTTTCTCCGTCCAGTTGCCCGGTTACGTTGAGGTGGATCCATGAAATCGTCGTCATCATTTTGATGATCGCCACGAGCCATTCTGCTGATGTAGGAACAGACCAAATTGTTAAGGGCGAAAATGTAAATGCAATGGGTAAGCATTTGCCACCTAACAGAAAAATGTCAACTATTTGAATGCAAATGTGGTTGCCATATTATGCAGCCAGTTTGCCACACTGTCATATCTGTATTGTGGCAACAGACATTGTGTTCACATACTATATTGCCACATGATTATACAATCCAAGTGGGAAACACGCACACTCGATGTGCACATTAGTTCCGTGCTACCGATTGTGGCAACTATCAAAGTGTGGAAACTGTCACAAATAATTCAGAAAAAAACTGGTCTCACAAATGAAAAAGCATGTTTGTGGTTACTATCATGTAAATTCAGCAAAAAAATCCGTTTGCCTTGTGGAAGAGCGTGTGTGTGGCAACTATCTCATTCATTCAGTAAAAATTAGTTGCCCCTGTGTGTGAGCTTGAACACATTTGTGGCAACTATGACAGTCAGTTTGAGAAAATATGTTGCCGCAAAAGAGAACACATTTGTGGCAACTGCCACATTTGTTCAGGTAATTTAGTTGCCACACATTTGTTCACGTTCAGTCATACTGCCATAGTTGCCACATTCAGAAAGCATATTTTTGTGGTTACTATCATACAAGTTCAGCAGAATTCAGTTTGCCACATGGGAAGAGCATACGTGTGGCAACTGTCACAGTCGTTCAATGAAATTAGTTGCCCCCTATGTGAAAGCTTGAGTGTGGCAACTATGACAGTCATTTTCGGAAATCTGTTGCCACAGAGGAGAACACGTTTGTGGCAACTACCACATTTCTTCAGGTAGTTTAGTTGCCACACATTTGTTCACGTTCAGTCATACTGCCAATTTCGCCACATTCTGCAGTTTCAAACCCAAAACTAAACTAGATCTAGGTTTCAATGGCAACTACTTCGACCTCAAAATCACCCTTACAATTCTCGCGCGAAATGACTGCAACCCCAAATTTCGAACCAATGCGCACCAAAACAATCCGGCGGACAACTCTCAAATCCAAATGCAAGACTAATGCGTGCCTCCGAACAGGCATAACCTCACCGACGATGCCGCCGTAGCGGCGGCGACGAAACTGCCCACTCTCACCAAGCAACGGCAGGTACACAACTACGGCGCCGGTGGGAATGCCAGCGCACCGCCGAATCGCCGGAATCTCTAGGAATCGGATCTAGAAATCGAACAGGGAGGAAAAAGGGGAACAAAATCAGGGAGGGGATGCGAGAGATGAAGCGAGCATTACCTTCAACCCGCACGCACCACCGACGGCTGCGAACACCGTCGACTGTTCCGCCTCCGCCATCGCCTTCTCCCCTCGCCTTCTCCTCCAGTGGTTTGAAGTGCGAGTGGGTTGTGCCAGTAAATGCGCCGCGGGGGTGAGTGAATGGAACCGTGAGGGAGAGGGTGGAGGGGTGTGCGACGTGTTTGACGTCAACCGCGGTCGGAACGTGGCGTGCGAGCGCATGGCAGTTCCACCGCACGCCTCTCAGTGGCAACCGCTGACCGCGGGATGGCAACCACCATGCGGGCGAACCCACTCGCACACCGCACACGAGACTCGTCCTACGTGGCGCCGAAAACCAGCCCTTTTGCTCCAAGATTCGTGCGTACCGAAGCCAGCGGCGATGCTTGCGTGTGGACGGAGTGGTGAACGCCCACACGTGTGGGCGTTAACATTTCCGTACTTTAATAAATACATGGACATCTATAGAAATACCTGAACACTCTTTGCGAATACATGTAACTTCGTTTTGAATACAAGATTTTTTTTTACGATCTAAATGAATATTTTTATAAATAGGTAAATCCTATTCAAAAGTACAAGAACATTTTATTTAGAATATATAAACAATTTTCAAATGTATTATATATTTTGAAATGAGTAAGGACCTTTTTAATACGATCTATTTCTGTCAATAGTGCAAATAAAAAGGATTACCTGGAATAAAACAGACATATTTTTTCTAATATAATAAAATAATCATAAGTTGATAAAATAAGAAAGGCCAGTAAAAACATATAAAAGAACAAAAATGCATCAACCAGGCTAACCGACAGTGGCCATTGCGAGTAAAAGGCGAGCATTCAGTGAGGGAAAATGTTTTAAATAAGTCGGATGATTTCTTGTCTTTATCAACCACGTCCGGAGCCGTCCGATCCCACATGATCGTGTGGCGTGAGCACTATCTCCCACACAGGAAGGTAGCGAATGCTCTGTCTTCCACACGCGAAGGTATCCAAAGTTCGTGACCTGTGGTACCGTTCAGACCACTGCCTATTTAAGTGATCTTTTTTAACGTACTCCACATGCAGTGATTTTGCTAGGTAACTACACATGTGATGGTACAAATACTAGAACACCATCTTTCTCGATGCTGATTGTGGTCGAGTGAAGGTTGCTAATGTCTAGAGTAGCACCATTGACGCCACCACCTTCTTCGAAGCATGGCATTGTAGCATCATTGAAGCAGTCGGGTCGCCATTGCCGCACCGCTGCGGTCGTTGCATTATCGTTGGTGCAGCCATGCATCATTGCAACACTTTCGTGGCCGTGGAACACGTTGCCGCAACATCATCGTGATTGTCGAAGCAGGACGTCGTGGCTGTCCAACCATGTCGTCACAACATCATCGCTGCCATCAAAGTACAACACTGACGTTAGAAGCATGTTGCCGCACCATTGCCATGGTCGTCGAAGCACGTCCCGGAGCATCACTGCGACCGTCGAAGTCTGCCGTTGAAGCATTGTCGTGGCCGTCAAAGCACACCATGGGTGTTTGAAGCATGTCGACATGTCAGCGCCGCAGCTGTCGCAGCTTCATCAACACAGCCCGGATGATGTTGCGCCATCACGGCGGTCGATGTAGCACGCCTCGTAGCATCACCATGTCCGTCGAAGCATGCTGTTGAATCATGTCCACTGGTGTTCGAGCATGTTGTCGTGCCTGTGTCGCGCCTGTTGTAGCATTGTCGAAGCAGTTGGGATGCCGTCGCAGCATCGCCACGTTCGTCAAAGTACACCATAGACGTTCGAAGCATGTGGTCGCGTTATCATCGCGGCCATCACAACATGCCTCGTAACATCGCCGCGGTCGTTGAAGCAGTCGGATGTCGCAGAGACTGTCGTATGGCGTCGTAGCACTGTCCGTGGCCTTCAGTGCGGCAAGGTGCAGCGACGAGAGCTACAATGGAGCAACGTCGGTGCAGCGACGGAGCATCATTGGGCGTGCTTGACTAATCCATTTTATGTACGGATTGTTGTACTAATCCATTTTATGTACGTTTTGCTTAGGACACGTACGTATGACCGGTCAAGGAAACTGAATCCCGGGCGGGCTCGCTGTCGATCCATCTATATAAGCTAGGTACCCAGAAGGCAAGCAGCTAGCAAGTTCAGGGTTACACGTACATACCTAGCTACTTGATCCATCTCGTACTGTACGTGCGTAGCTAGCTCTGCGATGGCCGACGGCAAGCTGGATCCTCCCGCCGGCTACGCCTTCGACCCAGCCGAGCACGAGCTGATCACCAAGTTCCTCCGCCCACGGATCGCTGCCGGACCGGACGCCTTCTTCGCCAGCCGCCTCATCCACGAGTTCGACGCCTACTCCGCCGCCCCCGGCGACCTCGTCGGGATGTATCAACACGCGCAAGGAACGGACAAGGGCGACGGGAAAGGGGGCGTCTGGTACTTCTTCACCCCTGCCCGTCGTCACCAGACCAAAGGCGGCCGCGGTGGCGGGAGGCGGCAGCGCGCCGTGGCCGACGCGGGCGAGGGTTACTACTGGCACTCGGAGAAGGGCGGGATCCCCGTGCTAGACAACCAGGGTAAACTCGTAGGCCATAGACGAAACCTCAGCTACGTCAAGAAGTTGCCGGGAGAGAAAGAGAGGATCAGGATCGGCTGGTGCATGAACGAGTACAGCGATGACAAGCAAGACGACCTGGTGCTCTGCAAGGTCTGCGTGTCTCGTCACAGGAGCGAGACCACATACGACGAGGTAATCAATGCTCCCGGTTCCAGGAAAAGGAAGGCCGCCGACGTCCAGCACCCGGATGCTCCATGTCCCCAAACCCCACGCCGCCAGGAACCGCCGATCGTCCAACAACCCGGGATGCTTCACGAGTATGGGCGTTGGTTCATGTCCGACGAAGGCGAGACGTTGTTGCCGCCCGGAGCAGTGGACGACGGCAGCGTGGATCCAGGCGGGTTCTTCACCGACGACATGCTTCAAGATTTTCCCGAGCTCCATGACGCTATGGTGGCGCAGGGGTTCTTGCCCGGCAAACTCGACGGCGAAGTCCAAGAAGGCACTGGCGCTGCAGAGGACGAAGACGACGCCTTCCGGTGCACGTTAGATGAGCTGCTCCGCTTCTGCGACGACACGACTGTACTAGTCTAGGAGAGTGGATCCTTTCACCACGTGAGGGCCGAGTGCGTGATGAAGAACTCCGAAACCTGCATCCAGGAGATGATCCAAGAGATGATGTACTAGTCTTGCTTAGCTTTGATGTATGTCATTGTCATGGCACACAAATACATGGTGTCTTGCTAATTGTATTGTGATGATGAACAAGCAATTAATCCGTGTGCGGCAACCTAATTGATTAATTTCTCCATTTTTCTCTCCATATATTCCTTTTCGATTACGTACGTAATGTTTAGTGTTTCTTTTTTTTGATCAGTAATGGTTAATGTTTCAATTTCTCTGTTCATGATTGAAAAGGTGCTTGATTGTTTCATCTATCCAACTCCAAGTACCCATTTCCCCTCAAAACGTACAGGGCATCACGGGATATAATCCCTCTCCCCTCCCCTCCCGTGTTCACATGTGTGTAGCAGAACCAGCTCATGTTTTGGAGCTTGCTATCGTAGTTCATTTTCTGAAAATCTTGCAACGCCGTCTCCTCGATTTGTGTTACAAACTTTCATTTTTCCTTCTAGACTTGATGAGTCTGGAATATTCTGACACCAACCAGATCTGAATCTCAGGCAGATATGATGGTTGGAATGTCTTTCAAGAACTATAATATTGGTCTCTCTGTAACCCAGTAAAGTGAATGTCGTGGCCAACACACCCAGCTAGAAGACCTATTATTGTAGTATCTTGATTGAGGAAGTTGGCCACCTCCCCATAAGAATTTCGTAGGATTTACTCCAGTAGTTGTTCCTTATGGATTCTTGTGCTCCCGAAGTCCGATCTTTTACTTGATGTTGTAGATACAAACCATATCTATAAATGGGTTGCGCTAGCACATCAAGGAGAACATTAGAAGCAGAGCGCTAAATGTCTCTCGGTCGATCATCCAGATTTTGATCCCTTGGCCTCGCTAAGGTAAAATCTGAGAATGTGTTACCCTTCTTTGCATCTGCATTCTCCACCACTATTCATCGTGGTAGTATGATGTGTTGCCAGGATCCTCGGTACGGATGTTGGTAAAAACCTTGATGAATATGGAAATGCTCAAGTTCTTGAAAGCATGCTCAGTCACCAAGTTATATCCTCGGTATCAACTGGAATGTGCCATCCATTTGCCTAGTTATTCTATAACCGGAGTTTCTTTTCCAAACTGAGTATGTCATTCCTTTGAACTCCTTCAAATGATCATTCGTTAATTGCCTCAGGCTGGCATAAAGAGTTTCAATGATTTAGGTATCAAAAGTAATTCTTTTTGCCACTTAAGGGAATAATTCTATGAGTCACCTTCTCGAAGGTGCCCCGTTATGGAATCATGGCAATTATTCAATCGCTATCTTGAAACCATTCACCATCTCCTCAAGCATGGAATTGTTGCCTACCAAATTGAACCCCCGTCATCTGTTCTTCCATCCCTCCCGAAGTGTGTTTGAACATCTCAGCTCAAGAGGTGTTCTATGCCTCATTCCGTGAGTTGATCGTCAGTTGCTCGATCCTCGAGAAGAACGATTCTTCTTCTTGTAGTCATGTTGAATGGACTTCTCAAAGCAAGATGTCAAGACCAAGATGATGCAATGAATCAACATCTTCGAGAAGAGCAATTGGATCATGTAGATTGTGTTAGTTTGTGTCCCCTTTGTCCTCTTTCCTCACGTCTTGAATCTCGGGATGAGATTCTTGTTTAGTGGGGGTGAGTTGTCACATCCCTAGCCTTGCTATGCACTTGGACTAGCTTGGTTGTTGCATCATGTCTAAATTTATTTGAAAGTTGAAATGGGGATTGCTCAAACCCTAGCACCAGATCAAATCAACTAGGTTCAAATAAAAATATTCTCAATGAACCCAAAATGCTTCAGAAAAGTTCATCATTTTTGGATTGGTTTAAAACCTCTATCAAAAATGGTGCACATATTTCTAGGTCCATTTTGGATTTTCGAATTAATTCATAAAGTATTTGAATTTGGGCATTTAAATGCTATAAATAATTTAAATGCTCAAATAATTCTGACACTAAATGAGGGTTGTTGGAAATATTCCAAACAAAGCCCACAATTATTTTCAGGGTTTTTGAAAACGCCTTAGCATTTTAATTAAGTCAAAACAATTACAGAAATATAGAAAATAGAAACTAAATTAGGAGAGAGAGAGAGAGAGAGAGAGAGAGAGAAGTACCTGGCTATTTACCTGGCGCAGCCCACATGGCAGCCCACTGGCCGGCCCAGCACTGTGCTGGCCCATGCCAGCCACCTGCTTCCTCTCGCCAGGCCGGCAGAGAGGAGTGCGCTCGCACACACAGAGCTCGCCACGCAGCTTCCTGGCCACCTGCCCCGCTTGGACAACGTGGCGACGCCTCGAAGCCACTCCTTGGCGCCGCTGAGGGAGTCCTGGATTAGGGGTATCCGGACAGCCGGACTATATGCTTCGTCCGGACTATTGGAGCGTGAAGATATAAGACTCAAGACTCCGTCCCGTGTCCGGGGGGGCTCTCCTTTACGTGGAAGACAAGCTTGGCGATCTGGATATTATATTTCCTTCCTTGTAACCGACTCCGTGTAAACCCTAGCCCTCCCCGGTGTCTATATAAACCGGAGAGGTTGGTCCTTAGGAGGCCGATCACAATTACAATCAGCATCATCATAGGCTAGCTTCTAGGGTACAGCCTCTACGATCTCGTGGTAGATCTACTCTTGTACTACTCATATCATCAATATCAATCAAGCAGGAAGTAGGGTTTTACCTCCATCGAGAGGGCTCGAACCTGGGTAAACATTGTGTCCCTTGCTTCCTATTACCATCAGCCTAAGACGCACAGATCGGGACCTCCTACCCGATATCCGCCGGTTTTGACACCGACATTGGTGCTTCCATTGAGAGTTCCTCTGTGTCGCCGCTGCAAGGCTTGATGGCGCCTTCAATCGTCAACAACATGGTCCAGGGTGAGACTTCTTCCCGGACAGATCTTCGTGTTCGGCGGCTTCGCGATGCGGGCCAATTCGCTTGGCCAACTGGAGCAGATCGACAGCTACGCCCCTGGCCACCAGGTCAGGTTCAGAAACCTGAACTACACGGCCGACATCCGCAGGGATTTGATCTTCGACGGAATCGGGCCTGTGCCAGGAATGTCGGACAGTCATGATGAGCATGGCTTAGACCTGCTGTCGGATAATGCTCGGGATATAACCCCTGTAGTAGCCCCGGAGCTAAATCTGGAGCAGGCTGCATGGCCCAAGGACGGGCAGATGGACCCCGCCCCGCAGGCCGCACACTCATCAGCGATAGAGCCGAACACAGGCCTCACCTCTAAGGAAGCCTGTGACTCTGGACCCCCGGACTCGTATCCGGTTGTTGGTTCCAGTCTGCGCGCTCCCGAGCCAGCCGAGCCAGGTTGGGCTCCGGTAATGGAGTTTACCGCTGCGGATATCTTCCAGCACTCGCCCTTCGGCGACATGCTGAACTCGTTAAAATCTCTCTCTTTGTCAGGAGACTCATGGCCGAACTATGTCCGGCTCGAGTGGGAAGCAGGCAACGAAGGAATTCGTTGCCCACCCACCACCCACTTCATTGCCACGGTCGATAATTTAACCGACGTGCTAGACTTCGACTCGGAAGACATCGACGGTATGGACGACGATGCAGGAGAAGAACAGGAACCACCGCTCACTGGGCGGTGGACAACCACCTCCTCATACGATATATATATGGTGGACACTCCGAAGGAAACCAATGGCGATGAGGCAACGGAGGATAACACCTCAGGAAGAAAAGCAAAGCACGGGCCTCGTCGGCGCCACTCCAAGCCCCGCCACAGCAATACTGGCCCAGGAGACGAAAACAATCTGTATGGTGCCGAAGAGGAATACAACCCTGATCAGCCTGCCTTCGAGCAGGTCGAGCAGGAGGACGGGCAGGTCAGCCCAGACGAACAGGCGACGGACGGATATCCAGAGGAGGACAACTACATGCCCCCCCTCCGAAGACAAGATTAGCCTCGGCGACGACGAGTTCGGCGTGCCTGAGGATCCCGTCGAGCAGGAACGCTTCAAGCATCGGCTTATGGCCATTGCGAGGAGCCTGAAAAAGAAGTAGCAGCAACTCCAAGCTGATCAAGACCTGCTCACGGATAGATGGACTGAAGTCTTGGCAGCCGAGGAATATGGACTCGAGCGCCACACGGCTGACCGACCACCTCGTGGCCGGGATAAAATGGCATATCAGCCCGAATACCAGCCCGCACCCCCACGCCAATATACTATGGCCCGGGGCAATAGGCAGGACCTACAAGATATACTGGAAAACAAAGCAGGACAGCCAAGATCTATCTACGGATCGCGGGGGCGTGCCCCAGCACACGACGATGACCGTCACGCCGGATACACTATCATCAAGTTCGGCCGGGCCGAACATAGCCACCCAGACCAATTCGAACTGCGTAGCCACATAGCCCGGCACAGAGGCGCCGCGCACCCCCTCTGCTTCACTAACGAAGTAATGGATCATGAATTCCCAGAAAGGTTCAAACTTGTAAACATCGAATCATACAATGGCACAACAGACCCCGCAGTATGGATCGAAGATTTCCTTCTCCATATTCACATGGCCCACGGAGACGATCTACACGCCATCAAGTATCTTCCCCTTAAGCTCAAAGGACCCGCCCGGCACTGGCTAAACAGCCTGCCTGCAAATTCCATTGGCAATTGGGAAAACCTGGAAGACGCGTTCCTCAACAACTTCCAGGGCACATATGTGCGACCACCAGACGCCGATGACTTGAGCCACATTACTCAACAGCCCGGAGAGTCAGCCAGGAAATCTGGACTCGGTTCCTAACTAAAAAGAACCAAATAGTCGACTGTCCGGACGCCGAAGCCCTGGCGGCCTTTAAGCATAATATCCGAGATGAGTGGCTCGCCCGACACCTCGGCCAGGAAAAACCCAAGTCCATGGCAGCTCTCACGACACTAATGACCCGCTTTTGCACGGGCGAGGACAGTTGGTTGGCTCGTAGTAGCACTATGCCACATTCTGGCACTTCGGATGTCCGTGACAATAACGGCAAGCCACGGCGCAATAGACATAAGCGACGAAACAACGGCGACAACATTGAAGACACGACAGTCAACGCCGGATTCAGCGGATCCAAGTCCGGTCAGCGGAAGAAGCCGTTTAAAGAAAACAGTCAGGGACCATCCAGTCTGGACCGCATACTGAAACGCTCGTGCCAACTTCATGGCACCCCGGACAAGCCAGCCAACCACACTAATGGAGACTGCTGGGTGTTCAAACAGGCCGGTAAAATAAACAACGAAAACAAGGACAAGGGGCTGCACGGCGACGATGACGATGAGCCCCGGCGTCCGAACGCGAGGGGGGCATAAGAAATTTCCTCCTCAGGTAAAAACGGTCAACATGATCTACGCCACCCACATTCCCAAGCAGGAATGGAAGCGAGCACTACGGGACGTCTATGCGATGGAGCCAGTCGCCCCCAAATTCAACCCATGGTCAGCTTGTCCGATCACCTTTGATCGTAGGGATCACCCTACCAGCATCCGTCACGACGGCTCAGTCGCATTGGTCCTAGACCCAACCATCGACGGATTCCACCTCACGCGAGTCCTTATGGACGGCGGCAGCAGCCTAAACCTGCTTTACCAGGACACAGTGCGCAAAATGGGCATCGATCCTTCAAGGATCAAGCCCACCAAAACCACCTTTAAAGGTGTCATTCCTGGAGTAGAGGCCCGCTGCACGGGCTCTATAACACTGGAAGTGGTCTTTGGATCTCCGGATAATTTTCGAAGTGAAGAGTTAATATTCGATATCGTCCCTTTTCGTAGTGGTTACCACGCACTACTGGGACGAACCGCATTCGCTAGATTCAATGTGGTACCACACTATGCATACCTCAAGCTCAAAATGCGAGGACCGCACGGGGTAATAACAGTCAACGGAAATATGGACCGCTCTTTCCGTACGGAAGAGCATACTGCAGCCCTCACGGCGGAAGTACAATGCGGCCTCCTCCGACAAACCACCAATCCGGCGACGGCAACCTTGAGCACCGTCAAGCGAGTCCGGAGCACCCCGCAACAGGATCACCAGGCACGCCAAGAGCGCGACTAGCAGTCCGGCCTCCGCTCAAGCCCCAGCAAAGCAGCATTCGTGCCACGCGTACACAATTATGCACTCAAAATACCATGGACATAGACGGAGGCGCAGCAGTCAACAGTGCAGTATAACCGCAACATACCTTCATAACCCTCCATTTTTATCTTTCAGGACACTGCTTTAGTGCAGCCTCTTCAGAAGAGCCGGATTGTCGGACTTACACAGGAGGGAAGACCAATGAGGCAACAGGCTTTACGCACAAAAGGAAATACCCAGGTGGAATCTGTTCACGATCGTTATACCTATTTTATATACCTACATGCAGCCTGCCCTTGGATAGGACATGTTATATAGTCCTATTTACTTCTGTTTAAAACGCAACCATTGTAAACATACGCTTAACTGTATTATTCAATGGGAGATAATATATAGCGTCAGCTTATTATTCCTATTTGCACATTTTTCTTACAAACATTTATTTAATATTGCATCCGTACACCTCAGTATGATTAGTTTGCCAGAGGCTTCATATGGCGCCTCATAATACGGCAAAACAAGTTCAAACACTTTCAACAGTGCGGCACCCTGAACTTATAGCACTATATGCATCAGCTCCGAATCACGTCTTGGGTCAATAGTTGGGTTTGCCCAGCTCCCTTGTTTTGGTACCTTACGTTCTGTTATATCGGCTAAGGTAGCGCAGGGAGAACTACTGCGATTGTGTCCCGGTTCTTTTGGACGAGCACCTCAGTAGAGAAAGCCGAAAACTGACCGGCATGATGCGGCGAGAGCTGGTCGCTGTTCGAGAGGTCTTAAAATCCTTAAAGATTTTTTCCGCTTTAGGCGATGAATCGGCCTCGTCTGATTTAGGCGTAGCGCCCCAATTCGGCCCTCCGAATTCTAGGGGCTTCGCCGAAATTTAAAATTGTAGACTTCTATGGCTAAGTGAAAGTTATAAAACCGCATAGTACGATTGCCTTGTTCGCTGCGCCGGATACCCCCTTAAGGGACCAAGAATTTGGATAAAGAGTATCTGGGTTTTTCCAGGAACACCCCGGTACTAGTTACGTGGGGGCGGAAGCCGACGACTGGCCTACTTTCAGAATTTTATAAACAGCCACATAGAAGGTAATATTTTAAATCAAACAGCGCTACATAGCGCAAATAACTTCGTCTCTATATTACAACAACGACAGAGGTACATTTACTCAAGGATTGTGTCCTAGGTACATTCATCGGCCACGAGACGAGCTCCCTTCATAACGCCATCGTAATATTTCTCGGGATAGCGATGCGCCTTGCCCTCCGACGGCCCGTCCTTCACCAGCTTCTCTGCATCCAGCTTGCCCCAATGCACCTTCGCGCGGGCAAAGGCCCGGCGGGCACCCTCAATGCAAACGGATCGCTTGATAACTTCAAGCCGCAGACAGGCATCCAACATCCGCTTGATCAGGCCAAAGAAGCTAGTGGGCAAGGGCTCACCAGGCCACATCCGGACTATGAAATCTTTCATAGCCACTTCGGCCGCCCTGTGGAGTTCAACCAACTGCTTCAGTTGGTCACTCAGAGGCATTGGGTGTTCGGCCCCAGCATACTGCGACCAGAAGAGCTTCTCCGTGGAGCTCCCCTCCTTGGCACGGTAGAACTCCGCGGCATCTAATACGCTGCGTGGCAGATCTGCGAATGCTCCTAGAGAGCTTCGAATTCGGGTAAGTAAAAGAAATGCCTCCTCCACATGTTTGCTTTGCATAAAGAATGTCTTACTTGCCGCTATCTTCATGGCCACCTGGATTTCCTGCTGTGCCTTTTCGGCTTCGGCCTTGGTGTCTTTCACACTTGTCGGGGCATTTGCAAGCTCAGTCTCTTTAATCTTAAGATCATGCTCCAAGGACTCGAACTTCTTGCCGAGCTCCTGGAGCTCTTGCTATACCTCGCCCACTCTAGCATCCTGCTTCTAGCGCTCCTTGCGCTCCAAGGCCACCTTGTCTTCGGCCTCGGACAGCGCTTGCTTCAAAGACGCCACTTCGATGGTGGCCCCTATTACAAAGTTGCGACGCTTTGTCGTTAGAATTAACTTTGTCTATCCTTCATTATATGCGAACGGGGTATCACTTACCTTTGTTCTCTTCGAGCTACCTCTTCGTGAGGCCAAGCTCCCCCTGCGCCTGCTCTAGGTCCCACTTTAGTCCGGCGACCTCGGCTGTGCGGACAGCAGCGGCAAGCAGCACAGCCTGCTTATTCACATACACACTTACTATTAGACTCCTGCGGATTATAATTGACCCTCTGTTTGGCTTTTCTTTCCGAACACCGAACAGAGTATCAGGGGCTACTACCTATCAGGTGGTAATTTAACATATTTCTTACTCACCTCAAAGCCTCTTAGGAGGCTGGTGCAGGCTTCGGTTAGTCCACTCTTGGCGGACAGAACCTTCTGAATCACCGCACTCATAAGAGTACGGTGCTCTTCATCCATGGAAGTGTTGCGAAGCGCTTCTAGCAGACTATCCGACGCCTTTGGCGTAACGGAAGTCATCGGCGCGGACGGTTCGCCCTTCCTAGCGAGGGGCTGCCTGCCCGAATCCGGAACCATCTCAGGTTCTGGCACAGTACCCGGATGAGAGCACGGCTTGCTGCGGCTCTCATCCGCATGATCCGCGGGGATCTTGAACCCGCGTGTCCGACGTGTGGAATTCCGCCTTGGGGCGTCTCCAGAGTCACCTCCTCCCGCTCTGGGAGCCTTTGGGACAACACCTCCGTGTCATCCGCAGGCTGAGGAGTAGTTGCCGTCTGGAGTGAGTTCATCACCGAATCACTCAAGGATCCATCCGAAGACAATACCTCGGGATGGTCCCTGGCCGGACTGCATACGTGTTCGGCGTTATAACAAGACTATGAAGCAAAGTCGCACTAGAGTACAATAGAGTGCGGAGACTTACGATCTCGCCAGGGGCTTCCCCCTGGGCAGCCACCCTTCCTCGCACTACTAGGAAAAGGCCTACTAATGGCGCACCTAATTTGGCCATTAATGGCGCATTAGTGGTGCGCCATTAGTGCTACGCCATTAGTATCTGGTATACTAATGGCGCACCTCGGATGCGCCATTAGTATATACAGCAGTGCGCCATTAGTATGCCTCCCAGGGGGGCATGTATACCCAGGTGCTTTGGCATACTAATGGTGCACAACAGCGAGATGCGCCATTAGTAACTTCGGCATACTAATGGCGCACTGTTTAATGATGCGCCATTAGTATACTTTGGCATACTAATGGCGCACTGTGATGTGATGCGCCATTAGTATGAATATTAGGTTTTTTTATTTTTTAATTTTCTGTTTCTTGCACAGGTTACAAAATGTATAATTGGACAAAATATAGACAGCACACATCAACAACAGATTCATCGAATACAATAGAAGATTAGTATTTGAATACAATTCATCATATTAGTCTCCGAATACAATTCATCATATTAGTCTCCGAATTGAAAAGATCGAACAAAGATAGAACATTATATTACAAGTCTCAAGACCGCGAGTAGCGAGTTTGTCTTCACATTACAAGTCGATATCGATCATCTAAACTACCATCACATAGAAGAGAGCTGCGGTCATCACGATGAGCATCATCATGATGAAACTCGTCTTCATCCGGTTCCTCCAACGCTCCCTCCCCTCTCCCGCTAGATAGCGGGCGTATCTAGATTCGGCCTCGGCCCTAGTGGTGTACCCTTTGTAACTGCTACCGCTGAATCGGTGAACCTATCTCCGACACTCCTCCCAGTCGTCGTAGACTCCGGGAACCTTACCCTTGTACACGACATACGACGGAATCGCTATGCACTAGCCAAACGAAACATTAGTACCAATTCACAGACAATACAAAAGCAATATATAAGTATGCAACAGAACGATCGGAAGAGAAAAGCAAGACATTAATAGCATCGATTATATCGAAGTTGAACGACTCTCAAAACCAAAGAGACATACTACAAGTTCATTAAAGTTTAATTACAACATGAGCCAATCGATGTTTCAGAACTAGACACAGCATCACTGCTTTCGACTCGACTCAAGGGACCGAAGCGTGGATGAAGCCGCCGTCTATCGTGGGAGTCATGAAATAATGGTCGTTGTCAGCCTGCATTTGTAGCATTGTGTCGATGTCACTGTTGGACGGTTGATTGCTGAGGTAGAACTGCCCCGAGGTACGAAGGACATCTTGATGGATGATTTCCGCAAACTCCGACTGGATGCGAAAGAATTCTTGTCGGAGGTCCGCGTCCTGGATTGCCGACACGCTCTTTGCCCAATCTTTGAGTTTACTCGGTAGCAGAAGTTGATGATGGTCCCGTACGATCGCTCGCATGTGATGGATGGTGTAGTAGGCACCCTTCTGACCGCCAGGCGGCTGCTTGACACAGCAGAACATCGTATTGTGGGAGAACACGTGCTTGCCGTATTTACGAATAGGCTTGGTGAAGGTGCCTCCAGATTTGGCGTAGCCGGGGAGAACATCATCAAGAACCTTCTTGACATTTGTGTAGTCTACGTTCGAGTGACGGTCCGGGTCGAAATACGTCGCCATGGAATATTTGGGGCTTAGGAGGATGAGCGTGCAATGTGTGTCACTGCAGAAAACACGGAATGTTAAAAGAAAAACGATCGAAATCTAAGAATTCATATGTTACGGGCCGGTTGAGGGGAGGACTTACTCGGGAAAGTAAGGCACGTGGAAGTTATCCTTATCTTGGTTTGCCAGAATGACGCCTTCGAGGTAAGAACTCGCGACTTGCCGGTCCGCAGCGCTGCCCAAGATCTTGGCACGCATGTAGAAGGGGTCGACTATCATGATGTCCGGGGTCTTGTCGCGAATGATCCGCATCTCCATACTCAGCGAAAATAGCCGAACGAAGGTGTAGTGCAGCGGATGAAGGTTCAACATAGCGTGGATGTCATCAAACCGCAGGACGATCGTACGCCCGATGGAGTTATCCACAAAGCCCTTGCCCTCTGGCACCTTGGCCGTGAAAACCGGGTATGCCACATCCTACTCTCTGAGACGCCGCTTCTCCAAAGAAAGAACACTGTCGTGCAGACTCCGCATAGCACCGGTTGCAGCATTGAGCATATTTGTCGGTAGCATCGCCCTACCCGCCACATGCACCCTCCTCGAGATATCCTTAGGTGAAGGTGGCCCGTCCTGAGCATGGATCATACTCGGTGCCGGCTGGCTAGCACCCTTCTTAGTCTTTCTTTTGCGTGCCTTCTTCTTCTCCTGTAATGGGACCGAGTTCTGCTCACAGACCGCCTTCTTGAGTTTGTTGGGGATGATAATATTTCGCTCCTCGCTTATCTGAGGCTCGGTGAAGTCGGCAGCTGGAGGCGTCTCCTGAGAGCTGAACGCCAGACGACGCCTATTGCAACTTGGCTTCTCCATGGTACCAGCTAGATCGCGCACGTCTTTTGTTGGGTTGGGTTCTTGAGAAGGAGGCCCCATGAAGTCGCCATCGTACCCATGATCGGCAAAGTACTGATCGACGTTGCCAAATGTATCGTCGTCGTCGTCGTTCTGATCCTGTGCCATATGCATGTTTGGATCCAGTGGCATAGGGATGTCCGGCACCGTTGCGGCGGTCTTGCCATGGGGCCGACTTGGCGCCGGCACGACTGGCGGTGTTGTCTTTGGGGTGGTGTCCCCCGCCCCCAAATGAATCTGGCTCTTCGGCCAAAGCAGGGGCCAGCTCAGGCGCTGAGGGTCATCGTCGGCCCCGACGGGTCGAATCGGAGGTAACAACTCGTCGCAGCCTGGCAGCACCCGAACCAGTTGAACCCTAAACAAGTTGGGTGGCATCTGGGTACCATGGAACAAGGGGTTGCCCGGTTGAACGATTTTGCCCTTGGCGACATCGACCAACTCGTTGTTCACGAAGTGTAGGAGAGTTCACGGAACATCGGCGGCGCCCTGCGAAAACATGTAGGGCGTCAGGGATGCCCAGTCAAAGGCAAGGAGATGAAGTCCTTGGTCTAGAGAGGCTTAATTAGTTACCGTGATGATGGCGTCGAGCTCGGCTAATGTCGAGGCACCGCCAACGGCGGGCGTGCATTTGACGGAGGGGCCGCTTGCTGCAGAGGTGCCAGCCAGCGTACACCCGGGTGCATTAAGCTCCCGTGCCGGCGTCGGAGACACCAATGCCACCTCTGCCGGAGGCACCAATGGCCCCGCCATCGCATTCTGCGAGTTGCTGGCCGTGAATCTAGGAATCGGGGGCGGCCCCTGTTGGCTGCCCGCAATCCACGCACTCAACCCCTCGATCAAGGTAGGCACAATGGCGGTGATCGTCACTCCGAGTTGTTGTTGCACTTGCTCTTGGACAATCTCCAGAATCCGCGCCACCTGTGCCTTGAGTTCTTGAACCTCGCGCGCCTGGCTCTCCGAGCTGGTCCTTTTATCCTTTCGCCCACCATTGTTATAGTATGACGAACATTTTGTCGACAAGCCTTTGCCGGCCACACGGCCAGCTGACGTCGGCTTACTGAGCTTATCCTTGTTCTTCATTACATTCAATGCCCTATTTAGAGTGGTGTCCCAAGGGTTGCTCTTAGTCGACCCCGCACTACTGCTTTCAGTCGCCTGCGGAAGGAATGTGAACCATTTAGAAATTTTGCTTCATTAATTAGAATGCAACCATATGGAGCTAATTACGTGGGGGTGTATTCCTTACCAGAACAAGCTCGAGCTTCCTGGTCTTCGGATCCGTGGTAAGCTCCTTTGTTTTCGGGTCCTTCTTGTACCGGGCCCTGACAAAGTTCCTGGTCTGCTTGTCACCGTATTTATCGAAGAGGGGCAGTAGGCCTTGCTCGGCACGGTCTGCCTCCTCCTTGTCCCATATAGGCTCCGCCACTCTATAACCGCCGGGACCGAGTGTGTGTTCCCCTATGTTCAGCTCCCGCATTTCTTTCCCCCACTGACTTGATTGGGAGTTTGCGGTGCTCGAGCAATTGATCTTGAAGTCGTTGTAGTCATCTTCAGTGATTGAAGGATTTTTCTGCTTGATCTTCTCATAACTCTCATCTTTCTCGATCATTCTCTTCACATTGCTTTTCCAAGTAGACAGGGCCTTTCTCATCTTCGTGAGGGCAGCATTGTTCACTTTATTCCCTTTGAGGCTTGTGTTTGCAAATTCAGCGGGGAACTTGTATCGTTCGTGCAGCTTCGTGAAGAGGAGGTTGTGCAAATTCCCTCGGTCAGGATGCCTCAGGTTCTCAGTGTTGATCGAGACGGTGCTCCGGAGAATGCACCCGAGCTGAAGCGAGTACCCCTTGACTATTCGTTCGGGCGCCGTTGGATTCCCATCGGAGTCCACTTCAGTAACTTCCTCCTTGAGGGTGAGGAGCACGATCGGGCGCCGGTCCTTCCGTTGCCTCTTCAGTTGGCTGCCATCTGTGCGTGCGCCGCCATCATCAGTGGTGGCATCCTCGGCAGCACCATCAGTGGTGGCATCAGTGGGGTCATCCTCGGCGGTACCATCAGTGGTCTCAGGATCGGTGGGGAAGGCGCCGTCCTCATACAAGTGAGGTTGTTCCTCCATCTCCTAGGACAGCTCCCAGAATGCCTTGCCGCCCGAACCCCCGGCCTCATCGTTGTTGGCCATGTTTCTCTCTAAATAGGAACAAAGTTTGGTCAAAAAGTTGGTTATTGTTTAGGGTTTGTCGACACCGAGGCATCCTAAAAGCTAAGCTTTTATCATTGAGGGTTTTTCGACACCGAGGCACCCTAAAAGCCTAAGCTTTCATCATTAGTCACAAGTACCCCATATGTCCTATTTTTAGCAAAGTCATGCTAAAATTCACGGAAAATTTCAGCATGACCTTTGCTGAAAATAGGACATATGGAGTACCCGAATTTGCTGGAACGGAAGTTAATCGACATTCCAGCAAACTCTAGGGCCTCTCGGGTGGACAAGGCAAAAAAGGCCTCCATCACAACATGGAAAATACATTAGCATGTGAAGAGGTGAAACAATATATGCATCTCCAAGCAGTATCATTCAACATTTTGGACAAACCACTACAAGCAATACTGGATCAGATACAAGAAGAATGTGAGAAATGCAGACAAATACTAACAGATTGAGGTGTTTAACTTGCGGTGCTCTCTGTGCTATTAACATTTCAGCTATTTACTACCAGTACTAGCACTTGGATCATATGCTAACGCTACATTGATACATCATCATGCTGGGTAATATTAAACCCAAGCAACTTTATAATCAACCCAAGATACATCAACTACTGCACTGTCCTGCCTAATAAAAACAGTCATGCCAGCATATAGTATATAAATCTGAATTTGTGTTTACAAGAAGAGTGCCCATTGCAATGTAAACCTGAGAACACAACTCACCTCAAGTGCAGGATATAGCAGACACCTACTTCTTCAGTCAAGTGCAGTAAAAGACCGTTTGCAAAACCTATTTAGTCAGAGTTGAACATTAGAATCCATACTATTATCTACTATGCTTGTAAAGGAACACCTGCTAGCTAGCTGCTGTCGAGTTGCCAGCATTCGTCGTCAGTGAAAAAAATGAAGAAGAAAAAAGGCATGCATGCACTGGTTTGCCGAAACAGAGCACTTTAGTCCTCTGTTTTTGCTAACTGCTACACATACCCCCAAGTGAACCACCACAACATCTAAAAGCTAACAATTGTTTTTGCTTATATAATCAGACTTTTTGTGCTAAAAAAACCATAGAACAAAGCTTAATGATAGGAGAATAAGAACTAGGCTCAAAGCAAATCATTGCATGGGCATACAGATGCTGAAGTAAGAACGCCAGAAGTAGCATTAAACCAGCAGTACTAAATTGTCGGTCAGTCTCCAAAACGGATCCCAGCATTTTAAACAGTCCCTAGCAAGAACACAAATGTGGAAGCAAGTCAACGCAAAGCTATCTTTTCTTGTTTATCAGAAATGCACCCTAATTAGACATTCACAAAATTAAGAGCAAAGTCTAGCTTGCAAACCACAAGTACCAGCACTGATACTACACATGGCAACATCAAATCTACCAAAGGTTAACTAAAATTTTGCATAGCACAGGCATCTCACAGACGTGAACAACCCAACAGAACCCGCATGGCACAGGCAAGCCCATCTGAGACTATTATGACATCGCCGCCCAAACCAACCTAATGAACCTCAACAGCCCACTGTCAGGCCCTGTAATGACGAAACA
The DNA here is from genome assembly GCA_963921465.1 of Triticum timopheevii. NCBI lineage: Eukaryota > Viridiplantae > Streptophyta > Magnoliopsida > Poales > Poaceae > Triticum > Triticum timopheevii. The sequence goes on along the minus strand of OY997270.1, from coordinate 623,278,452 downwards.
TCCGAGGACACGAGGCACTTGGACACTTGGTGGAGATTGAGTCTCTGAAGTTGGATGTCAAAACTCTGCAGTGACAACAGCAGTAGAGCAGCGATACTAGTGGCCGTACGCATCAGCAGCAGAGGTGGCACCTAGCAGGGGTTGCAGCAAAGCAGCAGCACCGGCGAGGCAAGCAGAGCAGCAGGTACAGGCAGCGGGTGACAGCAACGGTGGTAGGCAGAGCAGGAGGGTCGCGGGAAGCTGCGGGGGAGCACCTTGGACGCGGCCAAGGTGAGCGACGGCCAACGCCGGGCGTGGCGGACGCGCGCACAAGGGCGTGGGGCACCCGGGAGTGCGGTCGGGCACGCTGGGACGCAGTTGGTCGCGGCTAGAGGCCGGTGAGCGCGGCCAGGGAGTGCGAGTAGCGCAACTCCGGGCAGGGAAGGTCGGGCGGTGGCCTACGTCGACAGAAACTATGGGGAAAGGCGGGGGATCGGCACTGCTCACCGAGAGGAGGTCGGTGGTGAGCTCGTACGAGGCCGGGGTGGACGAGGTGATGCGGATCGACGGCGAGGCCGCGTCGAGGCGTCGAGGTGGCGTCGGGGCGTCGAGGCAGCGTCGAGGTGGGGCGACGGGGAGAGCGGCGCCGAGGAGGCGAGGACGACGGGGCGGCGGGGCGGCGGCGTCGGGAGAGGATAGGGCGGCATCGCATCGTCGGGGCGTCGGGGCGGAGACAAGGATGACGGGGCGGCGTCGCGGCGTCGGGGCGGCGTCGAGGCGGTGGGGCAGCAGTGTCGGGAGAGGACAGGGGAAGGGGATCGAGGGCGAGGGCGAGGGAGAGAGAGGGGATAGGTTTGGGCCGCCGGGGAGGAAGTATGGATGGGGGCGGCACAATACTAATGGCGCACCACCCCTCGGTGCGCCATAAGTACATCCATTCTAATGGCGCACCTCACCCTGGTGCGCCATTAGTAAAAAAAATTGATTTCTGCTCGATCCAACAGGTTATCTCCCACCTGACCTGATCCACACCAAGTTCCCTCTACTAGCTCGACTGGTCAGCAGCTAGTTCTCACACCAGGAGGTCCTGGGTTCAATTCCCAGGCTCCACAATTTTTTTATGCATTTAAAATGCTGCTTGATACTTATTTGTGTTTAAATATGTTCAAACTTGTTTAAATCATAACAATAATATTTTTTTTATAAGACAATAATAATTTTTTAAAAAATATCATCAAACAGTAATGCCGGTGGAGCGGGGGAGGGTGCGCGGGGTGCGGGGGGTCGGCGGCGGCGGTTGAGTTGGGGAATCGAGGGTGCGGGGGGTCGGCGGTGGCCGGTGGACCGGGGGGTGCTCGGCGGCGAGGGGGACCGGATCTGGCGAGGTGGGATAGCGATCGAGATGGAGGGGGATCGGGATCGAGTGTCCATGAAATTTAAAAATATTCATGATAGTTCAAAAAGTGCCTATGAAATACAATCGAGAAATGAAGGCTACGATTTAAATACAATCGATCTTAGCTAGCTATCTGTTCACAATCTTCTTGCCCTTCTTCGCAAATGGAGTTCTTCTGTGGAACGGACGTCCTTTAGGTAGGGTGGTCCTGCTTCTTCTTGTGGTGTATGCTGCTACTTCATCATCGTCGTCATGTTCGATCCTCGGGTCGCCGTACTTGTCGAAGTCTTGCTCATTGGCTACTCCATCCATTCCGATGATCTTCCTTTTGCCTCTCCTCACGACAACACGACTGGGCTTTGACGGGTCGGTAATGAAGAAGCATTGGTCCACTTGGGAAGCCAGTACCCATGGCTCATTTTTCGCGGTGACGTTTGCGCCCGCGGTCTTGGATTTGGCTTCGGGTATAACCATGGTGGTGAAATACCGGTCTTCTTTTAGGACGCTCTTCGCCCATCTGACACGGAACATCGGGACCTTCTCTCCAGCGTAGCTCAGCTCCCAGATCTCCTCGATCCTTCCGTAGTATCTGTCCTTGTCGTTACCGGTGTAGGATTCCATCGTTACCCCGGAGTTCTGATAACCATCGCTCTTCATGTCCTTGGCCTCGGTGTAGAATGTGTAGCCGTTGATATCGTACGCCTCATAGGTCATCAGGTTGTGCTCGGCGCCCTGTGACAAGGCGAATATGAGTTGTTCTTCCGCGGAAGAATCCTCATGTAAAGGGTACGACAGAAGCTTCTTCTTGAACCAACGCGTAAAACATGAGTTGTGCTCTTTGATTATATCTCCGTCCGTCCTCTGTTGGCCTCGGTCATTGTACGTCTTCTTAATAAAGGTTTTGTGCTCTACCACCCAAGGATCGACCACGTCTATGTGTTGTAGCGCGACTTGGTTTGCTCTTTCAAAGTCGGCGAGTCGACCCTCTAAGTCGACATGCATTTCACGGCGACCCTCACGGTGACCCCATCCAGCGAGCCTGCCGAGGTGCCTGTTGACGGGCAGACCAACGGGGTTCTCGATGCCTAGATAATTCGTGCAGTAGGAGATGCACTCTTCGGTCAGAAAGCCCTTGGCTATACTTCCCTCTGGACGTGACATGTTGCGAACGTATCCTTTGATGACACCATTCATCCTTTCGAACGGCATCATGCTGTGCAGCAACATCGGCCCGAGTTGGATGATATCCTCCACTATATGGACCAGCAGATGCACCATAACATCGAAGAATGCGGGCGGGAAGTACATCTCAAGCTCGCATAGTATCACCACGATCTCTTCCTGTAGCCTTCTAAGTTGCCTCACGCCAATCGACTTCTGAGAGATGACGTCGAAAAAGTTGCATAGGCCAAATAGCGTTTCACGGACGTGCGCCTCCATGATCCCACGGATTGCAACTAGAAGTATCTGCGTCATTAGCACGTGACAGTCGTGAGACTTCATCCCACTGAACTTTTGCTTCGCTGGGTCTAGGTATCTGCTTATCTTCCCCGCGTAACCGTAAGGAAGTTTTACTCCTAGGAGGCAGGTGAAAAACTGCTCGATCTCCTCCTGACTTAGAGTGAAGCACGCGGGAGGGTAGTCATTTCCGGTCTTCTTGGCCTTTTTGCCTTTGCGACGACTTTCTGTGTCCTGCTTCGCCTCATCATCATCATCATCATTAGCGTGAAGCTCCTGCCTGATGCCCATTGATTTCAAGTCTGCCCTTGCTTTCGGCCCATCTTTGGTCCTCTCTGGCATGTTGAGCAGGGTACCTAGCAGACTCTCGCACACATTCTTCGCGATATGCATGACATCAAGGCTGTGAGGCACACGGTGGATCTTCCAGTACAGCAAGTCCCAGAAAAAAGACCTCGTTTTCCATACCTTCAGTAGCGGCTCTGGCGCCTTTCGCTTCTTTCCCGGCTCTGGTGCCTTTTTCTTCTTTCCCGGCAGTGGGCAGTCTTTCCAATTTTTCAACTGCTCTTCTATTTCCTCGCCGCTCCTCGTACACGGGCGTTTTCGGGGTTCGGTTTCACCATCGAACAGATTCTTGCGTTTCCTCCATGGGTCATCGTCGTGAAGCCACCTTCGATGTCCCATGAACACGGTTTTCAAAGACCCGGGATCTCTATCTAGCTGGCGATACGTTGTTTCATCCATGCACCTTACGCATCCAGAAAATCCGTGGACTACCTGCCCCGCGAGATATCCGTAATCGAGATAGTCGTGCACCGTCGTGAGCAGTGCGGCTCTCATAGGGAAATATTCTTTCTCTGCGGTGTCCCACGTATTGGCTGGCGTTTTCCACAGCGTGTCAAGCTCCTCTTTCAGCAGCCCCAGATATAGATTGATGTCGTTCCCTGGTTGTTTCGGACCTTCAATTAGCATACTCATGTGAATGTACTTCCTTTTCATGCACAACCAGGGGGGAAGGTTGTACATCCACACAAACACAGGCCAGGTGCTATGTGTGCTTCTCTGGCTGCCAAACGGATTGACTCCAACGGTGCTCGCGCCCAGCATGATGTTCCTTGGATCGTTCCCAAATTCTGGGTCTTCGAAGTTCAGCGCTTGCCCCTGGCTCGCATCCTTAGGGTGACTCAGCATCTTGTCCTTTTTATCTATATCCGGATCATTTGCGTCATCTTCTCGCTTCTTCTCCTCCCTATCCGCGTGCCAACGCAGGAGCTTTGCTACCTTAGGGTCCGTGAAATACCGCTGCAGACGAGGAGTGATCGGAAAGTACCACACCACTTTTCGAGGAGCTTTCTTCCTCTTCTTGTATCGAGTGACGCCACATACCGGACATATGGTAGACTATGCATGCTCGTCCCGATAAATGATGCAATTGTTCATGCACACATGGTATTTCACGTGCGGTAAATCCAAAGGACACATGATTTTCTTCGCCTCCTCCAAACTGGTCGGGCACTTGTTCCCCTTGGGAAGACGTTCGTGCCAGAATGACATGTTCTCGTCGAAGCATGCGTCGGTCATTTTGTGTTTTACCTTCATCTCCAGAGCCATGATCGTTACTTTCAGGCAGGTATCCTCGGGCCTGCATCCTTCATATAATGGAGTAACCGCGTCTAACTCAAGTTGATCCATCTTGGCTTTCTCTCGGGCGGCAGCTCTTGCGTTATCCGTCTGCTTGAGAAGCAGCTCTTGAATATGAGGGTCCTGCACCTAGCCCATCGATGGTCCAACGTCGTCTGCTCCGCCGGCATCATCATCTTCCTCATCATCATGTCCTGCATCTTCTACATGATGACTGTGTACAACATCACCGTCGTGATCATCTCCTGGGGATTCTTCGTCTTCTCGCCCGCCCGAGCCGCGGTGGTTGTCTTGCTGCCCTTCCTCATTTCTTGCCCGGCCTCCATGGAAGACTTCGTAGTCATCTTCATCACCTTGCCACCGATAGCCAACCGTGAAACCACGCAAGAACAGGTGGTCCCGCACCTGCCCGGAATCCGGGTCCGCAATAAGGCTCTTCAGCTTGCATCTTCGACACGGACATCTTATCTCCATCTCGTTCTTTTGAAGCATCTCGGCCTTCACGGACCTCAAAAACCTATTCACGATGCCTTCGGTCATCGTGCGGACCATGGTCGCCTGCGGGGTAGAGCAAAACGATATTTTAGAACCAAGAAAAAATTTGGCATGACTTTCCCTAAAAATAGGACCAAGAAGAATGCTTAATGCCAAAATTCTCGCCGAAACGGAAATGAATCAACATTCCGGCAAAATATTGGCAACTATCGCATTTCAAATACCGGTACACCTCCAAACACAAACACATATTCAACACCACAAACATATGCAACACCACGAACATACATAGATCTAGCTAGGCCATAAAAAGTGCATGTGCACATTGTTGTAGGGAGAACAACATAAATATAGCTTCTCCCCTTACTTACCTATCAAAACAAGGTAATTTAACCACTTAATTTGAATGAATCTATGGTGGAAATGAGGTGAAAAAGAGGAGGCACCCGAGACAAGGAGGAGGCGGTGGAGAGAATGAAGTGGGGAGAAAGTGAGTGTGGGTAGGAGAGGCTGTCCAAAATATTTTGTTGCTGCCCACTTACTAATGGCGCACCAACCATAAATGCACCATTAGTAATCCAGGTTACTAATGGTGCACCTTCTGGTGGTGCGCCATTAGTAGTTTTGCAAAAAAAACATACTAATGGCGCACTGTAGAACAGTGCGCCATTACTAGTTTAAACTAGTAATGGCGCACGGTGGAACAGTGCGGCATTAGTAGTCTTGCAAAAAAAGGAATAAAAAATATAATAAAAAAACAACATTAGTGGCGCACTTTCCGACAGGTGCGCCATTACTAGTTACAACTAGTAATGGCGCACTGCGTCTGGATGCGCCATTAGTATGTTTGGACAGGCGCACTAGTTCAAAAAAAAATTTGATACTAATGGCGCACCTTGGGCCTGGTGCGCCATTAGTAGTTTCAACACTAATGGCGTATCAGAAGGTGGTGCGCCATTAGTACTAATGGCGCACCGCTTGTCTGGTGCGCCATTAGTGTCAATCCCATCTATAGCCCTTTTTCTAGTAGTGTCGCTATGAGCGGCCGTGGTGGAGTAGTCTGGAAGGGACGTCTTTCCCTTCTTGGACGTACCAGCCTCCCCCTCCGGGGCGGCTTTCCTCTTTTTCTCCTCCCCAGTGCGGGGTGGTAGAGTATCTTCTTGTTTCCCTCCGCCTCCGCGGGAGGAATCTGCCTCGTCGTCTTCGGCCGATGTGGGTATGACGGCCTTGCGCCGGGGGCCTTTCCCAGCCCCTTGGCCCGCCTTCCTAGGTCCCCCATCCTCTCTGGATGGGGCGGCCTCTTCCTCTTCTTCCTCCCCTTCGGGGGAGGAGTGTGCCTCGTCGTCTTAGGACGAGGCGTCCGGTGCGACCTTACGCTGGAGACCCTTTCTGGCCCCCGGGGCCTTCTTTTCCGGTGCCTTGTAGGGCGCCGGGACTAGCATCTCCGTCAGGAGAGCATCGGCTGGACCTTCTGGCAGCGGAGCCGGCAGTCAATCCGCTCCGCTGTCTCCACATAATCCTGATCAAATATACACAATTACTTAAGACTCCCCCATGAATATATTGGGAAGAACTGAATCCGGTGGTAGCCAGAAAGCTCACCGGACGAGGAGGCCGTGCGGCGTGAAGTCCACGGTCCTCGGATGTGGGAGGAGGTACTTCGGAGGCCTTGAACAGCGCCTTCCATGCGTCTTTGTGTGTCATGCCGTAGAGCTTCCGAAGCGTCTGGTGTTTGTCCGGAATGAACTCCCACAGATTAAATACCCGTCTTTGGCACGGAAGAATCCGGCGGACGAGCATGACCTGGATCACGTTGACAAGCTTGATGTTCTTGTCCTTCATATTCTTGATACAGTTTTGGAGTCCGGTCAGCTCTGCTGGTTCGCCCAAGGCCAGGCCCTTCCTTTCCCAGGAGGTGAGCCGCATGGGGGTTCCGGGTCGGAACTGGGGGGCCGCCGCCCAGTTGGCGTCGCGCGGCTCGGTGATGTAGAACCACCCCAATTGCCATCCTTTCACGGTCTCCGCGAAGGAGCCACTAAGCCAGGTGACATTAGGCATCTTGCCCACCATGGCCCCTCCGCACTCTGCTTGCTAGCCGCTCATGATCTTCGGCTTCACGCAGAAGATTTGTAGCCACAAGCCAAAGTGAGGCTTGATCCGGAGGAAGGCCTCGCACACGACGATGAACGCCGAGATGTTGAGGACAAAATTTGGGGCTAGATCATGGAAATCTAGCCCGTAGTAAAACATGAGCCCGCGGACGAAGGGATGAAGTGGAAATCCCAGTCCACGGACAAAGTGGGCGACAAACACAACCCTCTCATGAGGTTACGGAGTTGGAATGATCTCCCGGCGTCCGGTAGCCGGTGCGCGATGTCTGAGGCCAAGTATCCGGCCGCCCGAAGATTCGCGATATGCTTCTCCTTCACGGTGGAGGCCACCCACTTGCCTCCTGCTCTGGACATGTTTAGCTATGCGGAGAAGACTTGGGCCAGGGCGCTGGAGCTGAAGGAGGCAAGGGTAAGCAAAGGAGGAAGAAGGCGTGGGTAAAAATGGGGATCCCTTATCCCTTTATAGAGGCGACGAAAGCGGTGCGCCTCCCCGCTTGCCCGTTAAGAATCGCTTACTTCCCAAGAGCCACGATTGATGGTGCGGTGGGATTACCCATACCCGTATTGATGAGAATCTCGTGATAAGGGGACACGATCTCTGCTTTGACAAGACGTGTCAAGGAAACCGCCTCGCAATATGCGCTGTGGCTGGTTGTGGGAAAACGGTTCAAATAATGACCCGACCGTAATGACATGTCACGTCGACTAAAAAAAAGAGTTGTCAGCAGATTGCATTTGTGAAATATCATTCTCTCTACGGTGGTATGTGAAGATCATTTTGCAGATCCGGACACGGTTCAAGTGTTTGATAGTTACTTTGGAGTATTCGGGAATGGAACCTGCCTTGCAATGCCTAAAACAAGACTGCGTACCAGACTCATCGTCATTGAAGCCTGGTTCAGGGGCTACTGAGGGAGTCCTGTGGATTAGGGGGTATCCGAACAGCCAGACTATATGCTTCGTCCGGACTATTGGAGCGTGAAGATACAAGACTCAAGATTCCGTCCCGTGTCCGGGGGGGACTCTCCTTTGTGTGGAAGACAAGCTTGGCGATCTGGATATTATATTTCCTTCCTTTTAACCGACTCCTTGTAAATCCTAGCCCTCTCTAGTGTCTATATAACCAGAGAGGTTGGTCCTTAGAAGGCCGATCACAATTACAATCATAATCATCATAGGCTAGCTTCTAGGGTATAGCCTCTACGATCTCGTGGTAGATCTACTCTTGTACTACTCATATCATCAATATCAATCAAGCAAGAAGTAGGGTTTTACCTCCACCGAGAGGGCCCGAACCTGGGTAAACATTGTGTCCCTTGCTTCCTGTTACCATCAGCCTAAGACGCACAGATCGGGACACCCCTATCCGAGATCCGCCGGTTTTGACACTGACAGCCGCCCCAACCCTGCCGACACCCCATTCTTCCCCCTGGCTCTCTCCCTCATCCTCTCCCGGTATGGCCGACGCGTCCGTAAGCCGCCGCCGCCGTAGTCGACGCCACCGCCTTTCCCTCGATCCCTCGCCGTGCCTGCGAGCTCCGCCTCGACGTCCTCAACCTCCTCAGTTCGCCGCACGTAGCCGGACGCGCCCCTCTACCCTCACCGAGTTCGTCCCCGACAGCCGTCACTGGAGATCCCCCTCGACGCCCCGAGTGCCTCAGGCCCTCCCTGAGCTCGCCGTCCACTACAAGAAGATCGCCGTGAGCAGCTGCCCGTCCCCCCCTCTCTATTCTCTTCCATGTGCACCGTAGCGACCGCACCGAGCTCACCCGTATGCGCCGCCGCCTGCGCTCGCCCACACATGAACCACAGCTTCTCTCGCGCCTCACCCGAGCTCCGGCCGCCGCGGCCGAGCTCCTCGCTGTCGCCTCCAGTCACCCCAGGCCTGACTGGCGCCACCGCCCGACGCGCGCTCGTCTGGGCTCTCGAACGAGCCCAGCCACGCTGCGAACGGGGCACCACAGCCCGTGCCCGAGTGCCCCGCCGGTCTGCTGCCGCCGGCGGCTAAACGTCGGCCTAACCCTGTTTAGGTTAGTGCTAATGACCCCCCCCAGGTGAATGACATGCGGGCCCCGCCCGACTAATTAACCTAGTTTAGGTTTAAACTTAATTAGTTAAACCTAGGTTAGTGTTAACTAAGCTTAGTTAGTTTAGTTAATCAGTGACACACGGGACCCACTATTCAGTTTGACCTGGACTGGCCCGTTGACTCACTGACGTCATGCTGATGTCGTGCTGACGCAGTAAATCCTTTTCTTGAGTTACTTTAATTCTAATTATTTAGAAACTCCAGAAAAGGGTTAAACTTCTAAATTTCAATGAAATCAACCATAACTCCAAATGAAATAATTTATATATGAAAAATGATCAGAAAATCCAATCTATTCATCTGTACCATTTTAATGCATGTTTGAGTAAGTTAACCTCACTATTTAGGATGAAACATGATTAGGATAAATTTGATAATAGATTTGGAGTTGGAATTTGATCTAGCTTTGAATTCCACTTCAATCAAAATGACTTCCTGTTGCATTAGCCCAAATCACAGCATATTGCCATGTCATGATCATGCATCATATTGTGCATCGCATTGATTGTGTTCTTTCTCTGTTGGCGGTGGTTGTTCCCTCTCGATAGACGTGTTTCGACGTTGAGTTCGATGACACCGATGAAGAGCTATACTATCTTCGGAAGTTTCAGGCAAGCAAAACCCCCTTGTTCATTCCGGTACAATCCCACTCTCTCGCTTCGGCTCTCTTTTACTGCATTAGGACAACAACGATTCAGTGTTACATGTTGCGGTAGTTGAACACCTTTCCTCTGTATGACCTGTCATTGCCACAGTAAATAGATGAAACCCACTAGCATGTGTAGGAGTTGTTTGAGCCGTGATGTGCCTACTCATTCATGCTTGTTGTCATGCCTGCTACTGCTTAGAGTTGAGTCAGGTCTGATTCATCGGGAATGAATTGAAATGTGGTGAACATGTCCTACTATTGAGAGCTAAGTGTGTGAACACGATTTGGTAAAGGTAGCGGTGAGAGGACATGTAGGAGTACACAGTGGGTTGTCTCATTGCAGCCATCCTTAGGAACTGAGTTATGTGGTTGTGATCCATGAACAGCTACTACCACACATTGGGTTCCGGTAACTCGGCCCCTCTCAACTTATTAATCAACCTGATCTCTGTCCAGGAGTTGCAACTAGTTTGTGGTGTATGTAGGTAGTGTTAGTAGTCTACCAAGTGGCACCCGGTACAGGTGGGCTTGGGACATACTAGGCACAGTGGCATGGTGTACCAAGTGGCACCCGGATGGTGGGCTTGGGAACCCTGCTCACATCGTTTGGGGCCGTGATCGACACCCCGCCCGGATCTCCTTGCGGATGGAACCCGAATAGGCGATAACCTGGACGAGAGACTTGTGTGGTTAGTCAGGTCGTGGACGACACCCTCGCTGGGCTTCCGCTTGAAGTTTGCTGAGTACATGTCGTGTAAACGGCGATAAGTGGTGAGAGCGTGTGTGAAGAAGTACACCCCTGCAGGGTTAACATCAACTATTCGAATAGCTGCATCCGTGGTAAAGGACTTCTGGGTTGCCTATACAGTTCATAGACAAGTGAAAGTGGATACTCTAAAATGCGCAAGATAAGCGTGAGTGCTATGGATGGCGTTCTCGTAGGGAGACGGGAGCGGATCCATAGTGGTGTATTGATATGGTGAATATGTGGTCTCGTGTGCGCCACCTCAAAAGAGTTACTTGCAGTCGTAGTATAGGATAGTCACCGAGTCAAAGATGGCTTGCTGCAGTCAAACTCCACCACCCAATTGTTGATACCGACGCATATTTAGCTAGTTCTGATGTAAGTCTTGCTGGGTACATTTGTACTCACGTTTGCTAACTTATGTTTTTGCAGAGAGACTTCAGTCTCGCTAGTAGTTCCGCGTGGACTTCGACGTTTAGCTTGTTACCTCAGCTACGATCTTGTGCCCTCGGCAGGATCTGGTAGATAGTCAGGCTTCTCAGCCTTTTTCATTTGCAGATGTCTGTACTCAGACATGTTAAGCTTCTGCATGTGCTTTGACTTGTATACTGTGAATGCTGGGTCGAGAGACCCAGGTTTGTAATATCTCGCTCCTCGGAGCCTATTGAATAAAATACTTGAGTTGTAGAGTCATGTTGTGATGCCATGTGGTATTTGCACATATCGAGCATATTGTGTGTATGTTATTGAAATGCTTGGTATGTGTGGGATCTGACTATCTAGTTGTTTATCCTTGGTATCCTCTCTTATGGAGAAATGTATCCTAGTGCTTCCACTGAGCCTTGGTAGCTTGCTACTGCTCCGGAACACTTAGGCTGGCCGGCATGTGTCCTTCTTCGTTCCTGTGTCTGTCCCTTCGGAGAAATGTCACGCGGTGTCTACCAGAGTCCTGTTAGCCTGCTACAGCCCGGTTTACCGGGTAGCCCAGTTGCTACAGCCCGGATTCACTCGCTGATGACCGACACGTTCGTTGCTGGGTCATGTATGCCTGTCCCTGTAAGTTAGTGCCACTTTGGGTTCACGACTAGCCATGTCAGCCCGGGCTCCTTGTCATATGGATGCTAGTGACACTATCATATACGTGTGTCAAAAGGCGCAAACGGTCCTGGGCCTGGTAAGGCGACACCTGTGGGAATATCGTGCGTGAGGCCGCAAAGTGATATGAGGTGTTACATGCTAGATCGGTGTGGCACTGAGTCGGGGTCCTAACACATGGTGCATTTTCATGACCATCAAACAATGCACTAGTATGATGGGGTTTGTTTGCTCAGCTATAGACATGGGATCCTGGCTTCGCAATCGTGGCGATGTACTTAAGCGTCCCATCAAGATCATTAAGCTTCTTTCGATAGCTAAAGTTTTCTCTTTCTTGGCATTCTTGACGACTTCAAGTTCTTCCTGCTAGTCTACAAGGGAAGTGTTGATAGATTCAAGATGATTATGCAGATCTAACAGGGCCATTATCAGGCATTCCATTTTGACTCGCTGCTCTGGCAGAGCCTTATTGACACCTTCAAGTATGTTTTTGCTAGTGTACAAGTGTACGTAATCTTCACAGATTGAAGTTCATGCTACGCATCTGGCACGACATGCTTCATGTTCTTGCTGTTGCTCTGCTAGGTTCATCTTGAGAGCTTCAAGTCCTAGTTGTTGCCCTACCAGGGCCTTCTTAATGGCTCCAAGTTCTATTTTCTGCTCACCTAGGGCCTTCTCCATAGCATATTTTTAAATGAGTGGGCACTTCTTTTTTAACATGAACTATTTTTTCAAATGTGCAAAATGATAATTTGACACAAATAGTTTAGAATATACATACATACATATATAGGGATTGATTATTCGTCACCCTGGGTGAGGAATCTTATTCTTCACCCACCTCTATTTTACCATTAATGCACCGTGTAAGTTTTGTCTTATTTTATACATAAAAATAGATCATAAGAAAATATATAGTCACCGTAAAAAATATTTATGTTACGAAAAATTACAAATGTAAAACATAGTGTAAAATATACATAAAATGCATTTTTTTATCTTATGACCTATATTTTTGTTTTTTATGCCAAATTTTATGTAGTGAATCAATATGAATATAACTATTTATATTTTAAATGTAATTTATTTATGAAATGATCGTAAAATTACCTCGGGTGAAGAATAACTTATTCTACACCCTGGGTGATGAATAGTAACAGTATAGTTATTCTGATAACACTTCCGCACTGCACGCTCAACGTGAAGGCGCTGCATTTTCTGTAGCAAGATTACTGTAATACAGAGACTAGTGAACTTCGTGTCGGAAAAAACTGCATGCAGTGCTTTTTGGTACTGTTTTCACTCTAGTTTTAGACCGTTTGCCCGAACAATGCGTGTAATATACCGTTGAGAAGCTATGGATTAGGCGCAACTTTGCCATATATAATTTTTTTTCCAAGATTCTTCACGGTTTAAGAGCAGTTTCAAAAATTGTGCGGCTCACGACGAGCGGCAACGAACGTTTTTTCCTTTTTTTTCTCAAGTGCTCATCGGAATGAAGCAAATGATACGCCGTTGGGAAGTTATCGTCGAGGCAAAAATTTTTCTTATGTATTCATTTTTCTAATCTAGTACGGTTTAAGAGAAGTTTTTAATTTATTAAATCACGGAATTCAGTTTTTTTGAAAATTTTATAATATTTGGTACTATTTTTGCTCTATTTTTTAAACCATTTGTCTAAACGAGGCGTGTGATACGTCATTAAAAAGCTACAGACGAGGCACAAATTTCATATGTAGAAATGTTATTGAGATTAGTTATGGTTTTAAGTTAATTTTGAAAATCATGCGACGGACGACGAGTGGCAACGGCCGTTTTTTTGTAAAAAATTTCAAACTGCTTACCGGAATGATGCAAATGATACATCATTGGAAAGATATCGACGAGGCACAATCTTTTCATGTAGAACACTCGTTTTAATTCCTTACGGTTTCAGAGCAATTTTGATTTCACCGAAATGCAGACACTCTGTTTTTCGCGACACTAAAATCGATGAGTGAACCGCATCGGACAAAAAAACTGAACTGCTTCAGACTGAAACCGCACTACATCAGATGAACAAGCAAACTGCATGGTTTCTTTTTTCATTCGTAAAAAAATCGGATGAGGATCAAGAAGTGAACTGCTACACTACCGAAAGTGAACGACATGTATTTTCGTTGTCATTTTTTATAGTTCTTATTTTTTACATGCGTAGATCGGATGAGTGAACCACAAGGACTAAGCGAGCGGACTGCATAATTTTTCATCTTATTTTTGCTTTTTTACCGCATACTTTTTTTATCAACGAGTATGTACTGCAGGGACGAGGTGAGTAGACTGTATCATTTTTTTGTTCATTTTTTTCTACTGCACATGCCAACAGAGTGAGTTGCATATAAAAATATGACATTCTGCAGTGAACCACGAGGAAAGTGAAGATTAAAAAAACATCACATTGAGCTGCATTTTTGTGTGGAGTGAACCTCTAGGCCCACATAAGAGAACCGCTCTCTCCCAGACTACCAGGGGACATTTTCTTTTGTTTCCCTTCTGTTTTTGTTCACAGGGAAGAGTGAACCAAAACTGCCAGAGGAGCGAACCTTTCTAAGAGAGACTGGTTTTTTTCAACATTATATGAACTTCTAGTTCCCTAGAAAATTGCACAACACTCTTTTTTCTGAATCGAAAAGTGAATCGCAATTTGGTATCCTGGGGAGCTCAATGTAGTGCAGAACCTGATACACGCGAACTGACACTGCAAAATACAACATATCAGGGGAAGCGGAGTGGATTTTGCAGGGGAAAAGTAGGACATGGGGGCATCCCAGAAGCACAAATTGCGTGCCCGCGGACTACACCGACGACCAATACAACCTGCGTTGCTAAGCAACATGCACTGCATCAGCAGAGAACAACACGGGAGGGGAGCAGAGGTGAACTGTACACCGGCACAATGTACTGCACAGCCGTAACCGGTGAAGTCGGGCAGTAGCAGGCCTTCGGCTGGCGCTGCCCGAGAGTGTGATTGCCCCGATCCAGGTCATCCGCGGGAGGGGGGAATCTAGGCGGTGGTGCTCTCGGAAGGATGGCTGGGAGACGGTGGCGCCGCCGACTGTGCACGATCATGTGGGTAGCGGAGGGAGGCGGCTGTTCGGGGAGGTAGCGGTGCCAGCCATCCAGCGGGCCGACTAGGGAGGAGGCCGGACGGAGGCACTAATCTCAGGAGGGGAGTGTGTGGAGTCGCCGGGCCTCGAGAAGGGTGGCTAAGGGGCAGCGCAGGGCCGGTGCTTCTGTAGCCATCCGGCGTGGTGGCGGGGCAGATCGAAGGCCGGTGTGGTGGGAGGCGGTGGCCAGTGCGGTGGAGGGGGGAGGGGTCTGGATGTGGTGGGGTGGGGCGACACGGTGGTCGTCGGGAGTGGTGGTGGGCAGCGGGGCTTGGGGTAGGTGGTGGTGGTGTGGGGCGTCATGGTAGTCGCTAGCTGCGGGAGTGGTGGTGGGCGGCGGGGTCGACGGGGCCCGGGGTAGGTGGGTACCGATGCGGAAGGTGAGGGAGGTTGTGGCCCTCGGGGCTCCGGGGAGTGGTGGGTCGTGGGGGCAGGCGGATGGTCGTCGGAACCCGGAGTAGAGAGGTGTTAGAACCATTAAATTTAAATGTGTATCTATGAGAGGTGTTAGAACCCGGAGTAGGCGGAATTTCATCCATTTTACCCTATTTAAAAAAGT
The DNA here is from genome assembly GCA_963921465.1 of Triticum timopheevii. Lineage (NCBI taxonomy): Eukaryota > Viridiplantae > Streptophyta > Magnoliopsida > Poales > Poaceae > Triticum > Triticum timopheevii. The sequence continues at coordinate 623,263,089 of OY997270.1, read as the reverse complement.
GTTGCCACAATTTACCATGTTTAAAATTTATGAGTGTTCTGACCAACGGGTCCCAATTGTAAGGCCTACTTGACTGCCACATCGGCTGGTTTTTTCTTGATGCTTTTTTTGCACGCCGAACCGCATCGCCCTAGCTAGCTTCTTCCGACAGGCTAGGCTCGATATGATCGCACCATAGCAGCTCAGGAAACATATACTCACTCTCTAGTGGTCCACATATTTGCCACCACGTGGTAAATTATGGTAACACTTCTGCTAAATGGGGTAAAATGGGTAAAATCCCACTAAATGGGGGTAATTAGTGTATAAATGCCAAAATAAACACTAGAGGAGAAAACTAAAAATAACCAACTAAAAATAAATAAAAGATCAAATAAAACAGCAAAAACACTGCAAAATTAGAAGGAAAAAAAAAAGTTTTTGTTAATTTTTCCTGTCATGGCAATCCTTGGTCCGCTGAGTTTTGTAACTTCATGAAATTTCCTTTTATTTATTAAACATTGCTTTAACTAGGATGACACACGGTGGATGCATTGCTTTAACTAGGATGAGCATTTGGTGAGGGTCGTGAGGAGGCAAGGAAGAGATGAGAGAAGAGAAGAGGAGGCGAGGGCAAGCCTATTTGGCTGACGGCGAGCGGATGGAGCCCACGGAGTGTGGCTTGTATATATGCTGCTCCAATGTCCAGTCTCTACTCTCTAGTGGCCATCATGTACACTTGTTTTGTTTTCCTAAGACTTAACACATGCATTTGTTTGTTTTCCCACTAAGACTTAACACATGTAAAAATGGCTGACTAGCTAACACATTTGAGTCAATGAGTGAGGGAATATGGGCTCAACAGAGGAAAGTGACAAAGTGCACGCGGAGTCGTGACTTTTTGTATTGATAATACATATAAAAAAATAACAAAATATAAAAAAAGACTTTGGTAAATAAATGACAAAACTACAATTTAAAAATAAAATAAAAACTTCAAAGAGATGGATAAAACAACATTATTAAAGAAAATATTGATAGAAACATAAAAAGAATTCAACCGTTTGTGCATAAGAATTTCTGTAATCCTTAGCAAATGTTTTTGTTTAATTAATTACATGGTAGGGTTACAAAATAAATGTTTATCTCGATCATGCGAGTCTAGCTGCACCAGTTACTTGATACATGTATATTTAACTTTAAAATTACTCTATTTTCTAGCTTGCGTCAAAACACACTGATGGCATTATCCAATTTTTAATTAGTCAAGTATTTAATTTATGCTTAATAATAGACTGACTATCTCAGTAGGCATTGCTAGCTTAATAAACCAGCGGCAGATCCGCGTTTTTAGGCCAAGGTTGCCAATAACTATCTTTTCGTATGATTTTTTGGTCAAACATGTGTCTTTTACTTTTTTCTATAATATATATAGAAGGTTGGGAGATCTCAGGGTGGGCTGTGACACATTCGCCCAACCTTCTTGAGAAACTCTTTTACCAGACGTGCTTCCGGGCGGCAAATGATATATATATATATATATATATATATATATATATATATATATATATATATATATATATATATATATATATATACACACACATTAGAGCATCTCCAGCCGTTCGAGGACCAGAGAACACCACCGAACCAAAAAAGTAGGTGTCTTGGTGGTCCAAATGCTTCATCCGGCCAAAATATGGGTGCATGAGGAGGGAATCTTCTCAGCCACACCCCACCCCAATCAAAAGTTTGTGAGGAAAATGATTAAGTAGGCAAAGAAAAAAGACATGTGGTGAGACACGATTCGCCGAAAATTCCGCCGGCGCCCCCAAAAGCCCCCTAACGTGCTGGGTTTTGCCTGGGTTTGCCGGCGCTATTTTGATGTCCTGTGGGGGCGCTGGGGGCGTGGCTGGGCCATTTTTTCGCAAAAAGGTGGTCCCGAGCCTAAAAAGGTGTCCTGGGGGGAGGGGGTGTGTGTGTGGAGATGCAGTTAGCTAGAGCTCGCCTGCACAACACCAGGGCCATGGCCCGATATGCACATGCGATGTGCTGGTTACTTTTTGGTTCGTTGAACACATGGCTCTCTTCTTCGTGTTTCTGCCTGATTTGTTTTTCACGATATTATCTTTTTTTTTCTTGTTTTCGACTAGTTTCTTGTGGATTTTTTTGCATCAATTTTTTTCTTACTTTCTTTTAATTACCTTTGCCTCTTTTTCATTTCCCTATTTTTTGTTGTTCTTTTCCCACATTTTTCTCTTTCTTTATTTTCTGTGCTTTTCTTCTTACTTATTTTACTTATGCAATTAGTAACATTACACATGACCTTTTTAAAAACATAACATATATATATATATATATATATATATATTAAATAAATTATGAATATTTTTAACACAATGAACTTTATTAAATATATTATTAGTATTTTTTAAATATGCAATAAAAATTTCAATTGTATTTTCTGTTTTATGTGATAAATGATTATTTTCCAAACTTATGTGAAAACATTTTGAAATGTGAGAACACTTTAATAATTACATGGACATTTTTAGAAATACGTGAACACTCTTTGTGAATACATTAATTTTGTTTTGAATACAAGATTTTTTTTACGAACTAAATGAATATTTTTCTAAATAGGTAAATCCTATTTGAATTTACAAGAACATTTTATTTAGAATATTAAAAAAATTCAAATGTATTAGATATTTTGAGACGAGTAAGGACCTTTTTAATACGAACTATTTCTGTCAATAGTGCAAATAAAAAGGATTACCTGGAATAAAACAGACATATTTTTCTATAATATAATAAAATAATCATAAGTTGATAAAATAAGAAAGGCCAGTGAAAATATATAGAAGAACAAATAAACAGTAAAAACACTGCAAAATCACAAACAAACAAAAATGCGTTAACCAGGCTGACCGACAGTGGCCGTTGCGGGTAAAAGGTGAGCATTCGGTTAGAAAAAATGTTTTAAATAAGTCGGATGATTTTTTGCACTAGTAGAAAAACGACCTATTGCCCCGGTTGGTAAGGACGTTTAGTCCCGGTTTTGTAACCCTGCACTAAAGGGTGGGGACTAAAGGTACCCCCTAGTCCCGGCCCCCTTTAGTCCCGGTTCTGCACGAACCGGGGTTAAAGGCCCACCACGTGGCACGAGCCCGTGCGGTGGTCTGGGGGACCTTTAGTACCGGTTGGTAACACCAACCGGTACTAAAGGATTTTTTTTTGAATTTTTTTTTGAATTTTTTTTAATTTTCAAATTTCTGAATTATTTGTCGATTTAGTCTCTAATCACTCCTCATCATTGCTCTAATCACCCCTCATCATTTCAAATCGTCTAACTTCCCAGCCGCTCACCCATCCTCTCACTATTCCAGCCTAAGCACACATAACTTTCGAGTTCTATTTCCCCTAGTTTCCATGTCTGCACTTGCTGTTTACCTGACAATAGTAAGCTGTCAACCATATTAACCCTCGGGAGTTTAGCTTGAGCATGAAGTCACATGTTTCACCGTCTGATTTTGAAACTATTATTCTAAAAAATAATTATCATTTAGTAACAGTAATATTTCTTGAATAAGTAGTTTGACCACAGTTTGACCAGATTTGACCATAATTTGACCACAATTTGACCAAAAGTCAAAAAAATAAAATAATTATTTATTAACACTAATAATTTTTGAAATAAGTAGTTTGACCATAGTTTGACCACAATTTGACCAAATTTAATGGAAATTTAAAAAACTGAAATTTGAGCATATCTTTTTTCCTTTTAGAATTTGAGGATTCTAAAAATTTCCAAACAGGCCTACGGCAGTCAAAACCGGATGCGGATTTTCGTGCTGATTTTTTTTATATATTATACGTTTTTCTCGACATCGTATGTGAAACATATGACCGTTTTACTTTTTCGTAACACTTTTTTGCAAAACATGTCCAAATTTAAGTTTTTAAATTTTCCTAACTAGTAGATGTAGTAGCATAACTACATCTCAAAGGATTTTAATTTTTGAAGTTTTTACCATTTTCTTTTGTTTTTTACAAAACTAAAATGGCGATAGGGGGGTAGAGTTTGAAAATTGCCCTTTAGTCCCGGTTTGTGTCTTCAACCGGGACTAAAGGTTAACCCCTTTTGTCCCGGTTTGTGACACAAACTGGCACTATAGGTTAGACCTTTAGTCCCGGTCGTGTCACAAACCGGGACTAAAGGAGCTCGTGGGGCTCGTGGGGCCCCGTCTTGACGCCAGCCTGCCACCACCCCTTTAGTACCGGTTCGTGCCACGAACCGGTACTAAAGGTTCAACACGAACTGGGACTAATGCATAGCCTCACATTAGTGCTGGTTAATTTACAAACCGCGACTAAAGGCTGAACATCAGGCCCTTTTTCTACTAGTGTTGTCTTTAACAACCACATCCGGAGCCGTCCGATCCCACACGATCGTGTGGCGCGAGCACTATCTCCCACACGGGAAGGTAGCGAGCGCTCTGTCTTCCACATGTGAAGAAGTTTGTGACATGTGGTAGCGTTCCGACGACTGCCTATTTAAATGATCAATTTTAACGTACTTCACATGCAGTGATTTTCTTTTGCTAGGTAACTACACATGTGATGGTACAAATAGTAGAACACCATCTTTCTCGATGCTGATTGTGGTCGAGTGAAGGTTCGTAATGTTTAGAGTAGCATCGTTGATGCCACCACCTTCTTTGAAGCATGCCATCGGAGCATCATCGAAGCAGCCGAGTCGCCATTGCCGCACCGCTGCTGTCGTTGCATTATCGTTGGTGTAGCCATGCCCGTCATTGCAACACTTTCGCGACCGTGGAACACGTTGCCGCAACATCGTCGTGGTTGTCGAAGCACGACACCATGGCTGTCCAACCATGTCATCACAACATCATCGCTGCCAACGAAGCACACCACCGACGTTAGAAGCATGTTGCCGCACCATTGCCATGGTCGTCGAAGCACGTCCCGTAGCATCACCGCGACCGTCGAAGTCTATCGTTGAAGCATTGTCGCGGCCGTCAAAGCACACCATGGGAAGCATGTCAACGTGTCAACGCTGCGGCTGTCGCAGCTTCATCATAGCAGCCCGGATGATGTTGTGCCATCGCGGCGGTCGATGCAGCACGCCTCGTAGCATCACCATGTCCGTCGAAGCATGCTGTTGAAGCATGTCCACTGGTGTTTGAGCATGTTGTCGTGCCTATGTCACGCCCGTTGTAGCATTGTCGAAGCAGTTGGGATGCCGTCGCAGCATCGCCACGTCCGTTGAAGTACACCATACACGTTCCAAGCATGTGGTCGCATTATCATCGCGGCCAGCACAACATGCCTCGTAACATCGCCACGGTTGTTGAGGCAGTGGGATGTCGCAGAGACCGTCGTACGGCACCGTAGCACACTGTCCGCGGCCTTCAGTGCTGCTGCGATGGAGCATCACGGGGTGGCGTGGTGCAGCAATGGAGCAACGTCGGGGTCGTCGGTGCTGCGGTGGAGTATTACCGAGCGGCAAGGTGCAGCGACGCGAGCTGCAATGGAGCAACGTCGGTGCAGCGATGGAGCATCATGGGGCGTGCTGCACTAATCCATTTTATGTACGGATTGCTGTACTAATCCATTTTATGTACGGATTGCTTAGGACACGTAGGTATGACCGGTCAAGCAAACTGAATCCCGAGCGGGCTCGCTGTCGATCCATCTATATAAGCTACGTACGTACACAGGCAAGGCAAGCAGCTAGCGAGTTCAGGGTTACACGCACGATCCATCCATCTCGTGCCCCAGCTACCGAGCTAGCTCTGCGATGGCCCACGGCAAGCTCCTTCCTCCCGCCGGCTACGCCTTCGACCCAGAAGAACACCAGCTGATCACAGAGTACCTCGGCCCACGGATCGCCGCCGGAGCGGACGGCTTCTTCGCCAGCAGCCTCATCCACGAGGCCGACGCCTACTCCGCCGCCCCCGGCGACCTCGTCGGGATGTATCAACATGCGAAAGGAACGGACAAGGGCGATGGGAAAGGGGGCGTGTGGTACTTCTTCACCCCGGCCAGTCGTCACAAGACCAAATGCGGCCGCGGCCGCGGGAGGCGGCAGCGCGCCGTGGTCGCCGCCGGCGAGGGTTACTATTGGCACTCGGAGAAGGGCGGGATCCCCGTGCTAGACAACCAAGGTAAACTCGTAGGCCATAGACGAAACCTCAGCTACATGAAGAGGGTGCCGGGAGAGAAAGAGAAGATCAGGATCGGCTGGTCCATGGCCGAGTACAGCCTCCACGCCGACGACAAGCAAGACGACCTGGTGCTCTGCAAGGTCTGCATGTCTCGTCACAGGAGCGAGACCACATACGACGAGGTAATCAATGCTCATTGGCCGCTGCCAAGATGATCCACGTCCCCAAACCCCATGCTGCCAAACCCCACGCTGCCAAGAACCGCCGATCGTCCAACAACCCGGGATGCTTCACGAGTATGGCCGCTGGTTCATGTCCAACGAAGGCGAGACGATGTTGCCGCCCGGAGCAGTGGACGACGGCAGCGTGGATCCAGGCGGGTTCTTCACTGACGACATGCTTCAAGATTTTCCCGAGCTCCACGACGCTGTGGTGGCGCATGGGTTCTTCCCCGGCAACCTCGACGGCAAAGTCCAACAAGGCACTGGCGCTGCAGAGGATGAAGACGACGCCTTCCGGTGCACGTTGGATGAGCTGCTCAGCTTCTGCGACGACACGGCTGTGGCATGCCGTACCATGGAAGACCGCGACATCTGCAGCCAGGAGATGTTTCAGGATATAGAAGCTAGTGTAGCTCAATGGTCTACTTGCTAGTCTAGCTTTGATGTATGTGGTGATTAAGAAGCAAGATGTTGTTAATTGTACTGTGATGAACAAGGCAGCAATTCATGTACAGATTAATTGATTTTTTTTATATGTTGACTTTCGATCTTATTAAGCTTGAAGAAATCTTTACTGGTTAATAGAGCATGCATGGACGATGAGATCAGCCCTCTTTGATGCAGGCAATGGATTCGATGATGAAAAATAAAGCCTGGATGATCTATCATGCATGATGCTTGCGTAGTGCTAGGCCTTTCCATTTCGCTAGTTAACTCAATGCACTCTCGTGCATATATAAGCAAATGCTAATTTTCTACCAAGTCATTTTCGCCTGTCTCTCTGCATGTGCGTGGTCTCGAAAAGCATAAAGATTGCTTGTTTGGTTAATTGTCTGGATAGATGAGTCGATGCAATCAAAACATACTCACTGTGAGCATGTACACTCTAAGACAGCCTTATCATATACACCATCTTTTACAATAGGTAGAATTGTCTGATCTTATTACCAAGAGATCATCTTTTAACGAAGACGAGGTATTCTTATTTATCTCTCCTCGAACTCGACAATTATCCTAAATGACATTGCTAAGACAGCACCACTATGCCCGAATTTAGGACATATACCATATGTGCATCACCTTCTTCACATCTGATTACCCATGCATATGTGTCCATGTTGAAAATAATCTTGACTAAAACTTCTCTATGATTAATAATCTTAATTATATGGTTCCTCGGCATGGATGGTGCTATGTATCACCTATAGCAAGCGGTCACTACCTTTCCTAGCCACGCCTATATCTCCGCTTGTGTTTATTTTATTATATTATAGGAAAAAAATCTAAACTATGATATGTCAAAATTTCATTTTGCACATTCAACAAAAACACACCTGAAAAATGTTATCATTTTGCACATTTAAGAAAAACACACCTCGACAAATAAAGCTCCGTTTTTATGTGCCACCGTCAAGTGTCATTCAGATTTTTCTTTTTTCTTTTTTCTGTTTATTTTGAAGTTCTTTCCAGTAAAGATTGTTTTACAACTAGTAGTACTACATTTCTTTTAGTAGGCCAAGAGACTGGAGATGAAGTGTGTTTCTCCGTTGGATTGTACTGGAAGTAGTATTTTATCAACACATTTTTTTATGCTTGTACATACTTATAGAGAAATTTTTACACCCCCTTTGTACATCCTCTATACAGAGAGTATAGTGCATTTTTTACACCCTCTGTTCATGAGTAGGTGACAAAGACATATGTGTCTTTAGGGTTTTGCTAAGTTGACATTCTTTTTTTTAAGGATATAAACCTCTGCTAGTTATATTTTTTTTGACACATTTTTTCTTCTTTTAATCTGGTGAGTGCTATAATTTATACTGTTCTTTACTAAGTTATTTTTTGGTGTCTCAAGAAGTGCTTCGTCTCTCATATCCCCTCATACACATTATTGAAGCCATTAGCAGGAGTGATTCAATTCACTTGTTTTGTTTTATTCTAGTCTGACATTAGTAGGTCCAAGAATATGATTTTGCTGAAACATTATTTTCTCTAAATCAGATCCATGTTTTTGAGGATTATCTCTGAACTCAAATCCCCTCATCCAGAAATAAGAGAAGGATGGATCCACAAGCCTCCTTAGAGCTCAGGCACTCTCGGCCGTTGGATCATTTCCCTTGATGCATTTCTGGACGTCGGATCGAGATATGGATGAACCTGGGCCGTCGGATCTGATGTAAACACTGCTGGAATGAATAGTAATGGCAGCAAAATGTAAATGACATGCCCCCACCGGGGCATTTTGGTCATTTCGTGTAGGGGGAGTATAAAAGGTGGCCGCTCCCGTGGCGGAGACCTAGCCGCCGCCTCCTCCTCCCGCACCCGCTCGTCCCTCCCCCTCCTCTCCCGCGCCCCGCTCCTCCCGCCTCGCCGCAGCCTCCTTTCCTCCCCTGCGCCCCACTCCTCCCGCCTCGCCGCCGTCTCCTCTCCCCTCCCTGCCCCGCCGCCGCGCCTCGCCGGAGCCGCGGACGACCAGGCCGGAGCCGGGGCTCCCCCCGCCGTCGTAAGCTCTCTTCTTTCCCCTCTGCCGCCACCTCTTGTTTCGCCTGCTCGGCGTGTGGGATGGGATAGAAGAATTGAGCTTGCTCGCCCGCCAGCCGTGTCCGGACGGCTGGATCCTGGCGGCTGGCGGTGGCCGGATCTCGCCGCGCCGGTGGGAGATCTGGCGGCCCGCCCTGCTATTTCCGACAAGTTGGTTTCTTGCGAGATCTCAGGGGGCAGTCCTGGGATCTCGCCGCCTTGACCGTCGGCGTCCTCGATCTGGCGCCTCGCCGGCCGAGCGGGCAGCTCATTGCGTCTCAGATCTGCGTCTGTTTGTCAACTGTTGCTGATGCTTACTTACCGGTGCTGTTTGCTCTTGTTGGCGCGCGTGCAGGTTCCCGGGAAGGAGTTCACGCGGACCTGCAAGGGCCTCGTCATCGTGCTCATCGGCGGCTACGTGCTGCTCCAGCTCCTCCCGTCCTCCCTCAACTACCTCGCCATCATCCCCGCCAAGTGCGTAAAATTCTGAACGAATCGAATTGCGGCTCTGAATTTTGCTGGGTTCAAAGTGGCAGCTGAATTCCATCTCTAATAGTTTGTTTTGTGTCTTCCAGGACAATTCCCTTTGTATGGACCGTCTTCACAGCCGGTTACATCGAGCAAGTCCTCCCAGGGGTGAGTTAACTAGCTAGATCTCTCTCCAACCATATTCAATTTACTACTCCATCACGGCCATGAAATGGAAACCTCTGACTCCTCAAGTAGCCATGCAATTAAATTCCAAATAAAGAACCATTGGAGCTGAAGAAAATTGCACGACTAGGAAAGCATTTGTCAGTCGTCACTTTTAGAGTAGCATAATTCCGAATCAGATACCAGTATCTCAAAAGTTGGACAGCCTTTGTGTGTTATGTTAATCTTTTTCTATTTTGTTTTTGCAGGCTATTGGCAGTTCCCTTGGTCTTCTCTTCTGCGGGAAGGATATCGAACCAGTCTGGGGCCGCAAGGAGTTCTTGAAGTTCATTATCTTGATCAACTCCATCTGCGGCATCCTTGTGTTCTGCATTGCTGTTGCACTGTACTATGTCACCGGGAAAGAGAGCTTCCTGTAAGTTTTAAGCCAACAGTCTGTTATTATGTAGTACAGGGTACTCATTTCCATTTAGCACACATAGACATAGCAGCTCCATTTGTGTACTTATTACCCTTCTGTTGGATAATCTTTCATATATATACCTAGGTCACTGCGGTACTATGATTGTTTGGGCTTACATGCTATTGTCCCTGAAAATAACGTCACGCTGCTGGCTAAAATATTGCACATTATAACCACCAGCTAGCTGACCTTGCCATCTCATGCTGTGCAGTGTAACGCCACTTTCTGGCTTCCATGGCGCCCTTGCCGGCTTTCTGGTTGGACTGAAGCAGCTGTTGCCAAACCTTGAGCTCCCCATGTGCTTTTTCTGGAAAATAAAGGCTAAGGTACATTGATAGACTACTATTGACAATTTCTATGGCTGTAATTGTATTGTTGCATACTTCTCCCACGATTTGTTGATGTGGAGTCTGTCTCTTTGTGTCTTGCTACTGCAGTGGATGCCATTCCTTGTCATGTGCTTCTCAACTATCATGGCATTCATTGTGCCGGATTCCATCAACTTCCTGCCGACTTTGTTGTCTGGGATGTACGTCAGCTGGCTTTACCTGAGATACTTCCAGAAGAACCCACTGACAGGACTTAAGGGTGACCCGAGCGATGACTTCTCCTTAGGGCTGGAAAAAAAGCTCGAAACTCGCGAGCTACACGAGTATCTCGTGACTCGGCTCGAATCGACTCGAACTCGAAGAATAACGAGTCGAGCCAAGCTTTAATTTAAGATCGTTTATAGACCAAGTTAAACGAGCCAATCTTACGAGTACTCGTGTAACTCGTTAGGCTCGGTAGTCGGTACAAAAGATCAACCACTCCAATACAAAAAAGATAAGCCACTCAGCACCCTACGTTCTAGGCGCACAACACAAGGCCCAGCCGCCTAGGAGACTCATGCGTTACAATGAAATTACAATTGTTTAGTGATATATATGTTTAATATATACATAATCATTTTTATCAATTTGAGGGTTTTATGTTCATATCTTTAACGAGCTTAACAAGCTAAACGAGCTAGCTCGCGAGTTATACGAGTCGAGCCAATCTTGGGTTTAAGCTCGTTATAGTAACGAGTCGAGTCGAGCTAGCTCGCTAACGAAACGAGCTCTAGCGAGTCGAGCCGAGCTGGCTCGACTCGACTCGAATTCCAGCCCTACTTCTCCTTCCCCAGCTTGTTCCCAGATGCCATGCGGTAATTTTGAATTCCATTATACTCCTACACTGGCAAAGTCTGTCCCATTGACCCAGCTTCTGAACTAATCTTTACTGTGTGTGATCCTTGCAGGCCAGTCACAGACCCAGTTGCTAATCTGTTCGACCGGATGTTGTGTGCGAGGTCCAAGCCTTCGGAAATTGCCCTCCCAGTTACCGATCCTACCAAGGCGTCCTGGGGAGGGATTGGGCTGCAATGGATTTGGTGTGGCGTGAGGCTGGTTGAGGTCCTTGTTTGGTGCATGATTTTTTTCTCGGTTTTGATTCTTCAGCTATTCATCTTATTCTTAGGTGCTCGTGTGGTACATGATGCAGGTCTACTGCTGCTGTTGTTTCTTGCTCCCGATGAAGATTCCGACGATTTGTGCTCCGGCTCTACTTCGAGCGAGCGTGCTGATTCCTGCTAGGTGAGCTTCTCGTCCTCCTATGTTCCTGATCCTCCCCCGGTCAGCGCACCCACACCAGCTGCCACGACCCGAAAGCTCTCTCCAGCCACTGCCACATGACTGGTTTCTTTACCTTCTTTTCTTTTGATGGATTTATAGCTAGCGATAGAGGACCGCCGATGGGGACCAAATTGAGGAAATACGGCGGTCTGGGTGGGATTGTTGTGCAGACTATAATGTGGAAGTAGGCTCTTGAATTTGATACTTTGATTAGTGAGTATATCTGTTATGTGGATGTCAATGATCCCTTAAACAGGGGTGTTCGCTTGAGATTTTTTTATATGTGCATGATTGTTCAGATACACAGAGCAACTAAAATCTATTTAGAAAACCATATGCTCCATTCACATCAAAATACAAGACGTCTTATACTTTGATACAGAGTGAGTATGTGGTATGACGAGGATTCCTGTTGCTTGATGATGTTACAGAATACTAATACTGAATTTAGGTGGGTGTATTCGCATTTTGATGTTGCACTGGTGTTCTTGCTGAGGTTGTGATGTGTCTGCTGTTATGTTGGATGTGTTTGAATGTATGATTATTGCTGGTTTGATCGTGAACATCTGGGGCTCTGTCAGTTAGAGATATGACTCCAGAGATGGGTCACTTTTGTACATCTTATTAGCATATACCAATATATGTTTCATTGGCTATGGCTAGATGTTAGTGTAGTTTGTTAGTGCTCATGCTATGTGGTTTTACCTGATATGGTTGGCTACTACTGGTTGTGCTATGCAAGGTTGTTGCTATGTAGTACTCCCTATGTTCCTAAATATAAGCCGCTTTGGCGGCTCTATTTAAACTACCAAAATGTCTTACATTTAGAAGCAGGGGTAGTATTAGTATTTTCATGGTTTTCTTCAGAAAATTATAGGATGAGAGGTATTCATATTTTACTATATACACCGGGAGGAGCGACGGCTGTCTACGTCGCCATTGTTATCGTCCTTCAGGTGCCCTTCTTGTCGCTCTCGTCGGCCCCCTCCTAGCCGCTGAGCTGGGATCTCCTCTCCGTTTGTTATGGCATGGCTTGCAATTGTACCATAGATTTGAGTGATAGGATTGTTGTGCAGTGGATTAGAATCAAGATTTTGGTTGAGAGAGAGAGAGAGAGAGAGAGAGAGAGAGAGAGAGAGAGAGAGAGAGAGAGAGGATCATCATCTTACTTGGCTCATGTAATCAGATTTAAGGACACTCTATTTATAGTAGATAGGCAGATGGTCCATTGCTGGCTTGCTAAACCTGTGTGGCAAATGTCTGTGTGTATTTATGCAAGGTGTAGCTTTCTGTATAAGCAATACACCTTTATCTGTACATATAGCAACCTCTTTGAATTTTTCTTCTTCCAGGAGATGATGCTGGAAACGATCACATTTATGAAGTTATGCTCTGCTTTGGCTCATGTTTATATCTTAATCCAAGTAACTGGTTCTCTCTTTTTTTGAACCAGGTCCGTCCTGGTGGAGCTCTAGACGACATTACGATAACCACGTCGATGTTCCAAGCCTCACATGAGTTATAGTAGTAATTATAAATGTTTAGATATGTTGGAGTGCTCGCCTGGATAATGATGACAGGTGAAGAGACGCACAAAAGGTAAATATGTGCACATGTATATGGGTACTTAATTTAACATGATCTGCATAATCTGAATCTGTAGTTTTGCACTATTCTTTGATGGACTATCCATTTATGTTCACTATTAGTCTGTTGTGGTGAAGAAATCAATTTAAGCATCAAAACAGCACATGCCTGGCATCAAGTGTTGTCATCCACATGGGCGGTTAATCCTGGTCTCTTTACTGCTTTGTAGATGTTGAGATGTGACCTCGAATGCTTTGGTTTGGTGGTTATGTGGGCGGAAACAATGACCACTGATCATAATTGTAGATGTTTTGGATCTCAGCCATCCTTTTATTGCTATGAGGGGTTACATTTTTTGCTTCTATATATGAGCTAATTCTCTATTGTGAGGAATGAGTGTGTGACCCATGTTACCTGCTACTGTAGCTTGGCATTCCTTCTACACGATGAAGACGAGAGCATGCTTATTTATCAAGTAACCGCCAAGTAATATAATGGAAGGTGGGAGTGGCTCTAATGTGGTTTACATTTATAATATGAACTTCCTTTTCTTAGAGAATCATATAGCTATGTTCTATTTGTGTCATGTATTTTATAACTATGTGATTACAAACATATATTTATATTAGATTATCACTCTTACAATAGATAGCATAATTAGTGGATTATAAATATTTGATTCTGCAGCTAGGTTATTTCATTAGTTTTGTTTCAAGAATAGTACTTCTGTCTTTGATTTGTAAGTACAAAAACAGAGAATAAAGAACTTCTTGCCAAGATGCACCTGATCCCAAATTTTCTTTGGTACGGTTAGTGTTTGTACCTTCTGGTTGTTTCCGTTGAATGGTTTTCAAACATTTAATTTAGGGATTCATAGGAAGGGCTAAAAACCGCATAAGAATAGCCCACTTCTACTTGAAGAAACGTCCATGGAGTTCCAATTCGGAGCTCAGCTTGAGCAAATGTTCATTTCTTGGTTTTGCTTGATGTGGAATGCAAGTATGCTGTCCTTTTTTACATAAATTCTTCACCTATTCAAGCAGCTAAATTTTGTGAACGTTAGAACAACCGAAAAACTATATCAGTATTGTGGTGACCTGAACGACCGAAAAACTATATCAGTATTGTTAATCTTCATGATTTTCTATAAAGTTTTCGGCAATAGATTTAGAGTTATTTGTTTCTGCTCATGCAAAGCAGAGGTGTGTTCAAACAACTATACCTATTTTACTTATTTTGGATGCTGATTAGTAAATTCTATCCGTATATGCACAGGCCATGATATCAGACAGTTCTAAGTCATGGATTAATGCAATGGGTGAGCAGGAAAAGTTATTATCTTCTTTGTTGGAACATTCCCTAAGATGGTCTAAGGTAATTATTTTAGGAATCACTTTTTTAATTGTGCATAATTTTCCTTTGGTAAATTCAGTGTGTTAACCACCATAGACAACTTCATTTTCTTTGTATGCTTATCATCTGTGTGGTCGTTTGATACGCTGCCAACAACCTTTTCCATTCTTCTTGCTTGCTATTTAGTTAATTCCTCGAGATATTGGATAACTATTTCTGCTGTTGGAAGTTTGGTTATGGCTCTGATTGTTTGTATATCATGATGGCCTTCCCAGGAGATGTAGTTCTGAATATCCTACTGCTCTATGGATCTATTATTGCAAGAACTGTATAATGATGTACAGTGAGTTGCTTCATACCATCATTTAGCGACTGTGTATTCTACTCCCTCCGTTCCTAAATATAAGTCTTTTTATAGGTTTCAAATGTACTACAACATACGGATGTATATAGACATATTTTAGAGTGTAGATTCACCCATTTTGCTCCGTATGTAGTCCCTTGTTGAAATCTTTAAAAAGACTTATATTGGGAAGGGAGGGAGTATTTGATTAGCTTTTCTTAGTGTCGCCTGATAAGAGGCATTCTTCTTGCCCCGTACACACCTTGTGCTCCTATGATGGGGCAGATGATGTTATTTAATTTTTTATTGGAGTAAAATGATAATCCATTGGGCTCCCTTCCTTCCTCATATTTTTTTGCATATATAGTACTTCACTGCCAATTAGATTTCTGTCTTTGAAGTTTATCATATTGATCTTACCTTATCTAATGCTCTTACTAAAACAAGTGGTATTTTCAACTGATTAATAGCCCAATTGTTCTTAAAAATGCTTGTCACATGCTCAATGACAATCTGATTAACCGATAGACTTTACCTATCTTTTTCATCACTATGATTGCTTTTATCCGCGATTGGTTTCTCTGATATCTCTCCGGTACTGTGATGCAATTACTTTAAGCAGCTCTTCGTGGTCTTATGTTTTATGTTGTCAGGCACTGCAGGATACCTAGAGAGTGTTTAGCATCCCACACATGGCATTTCTTGACATGCTCCTAGCACACCTTGGGCTATCATCGGCTCAGTATGATCGTGTTGTTCATGAGGACGGCAAGATCCGTGTGACCATCTTTTTCAACACCTCTACGTTGGATCTTGAAGGACCAATCAGTATGAACGTGTCGTGTCATCATTCCTACTGGTCTACGTTATGCCTAAGACATACAAAGTTGTGGACATACAAAGTTGTGGATAATCTGTAAGCTACCATGTGCTTTCATGCGTCCTATGCCTATGATATTTGCTAGTAAGCCTATCGTGCTACGTGCTTTCTATGTTCGTACATTGTTAGGTGGCTCCTTATTGTGTGCATACAAACGAACCTTATTTCTGAATGATTCTCCGTTAGTTTTTTATTTTTATCATGGTTGACAGAATAATGAGTGCAAAAATAACTTTGCTTAAATCTGGTTGCTCGGCTGACAAAGATATGCATTCCTCTGTACCACTTTACTTCTCGAGTGATGCTTTCTGTGCTATGGATTTTATGTATTGGAAAAGGGCCAGTGCTTACTTAGGTCATTTTGATTTTGATGATCTTATTGTTAAAGTACAAGATACTAGGGTTCATGCCTGAGTACAACTGTATATAGACTGTCCTTGGAATTTCCTTTACGATATACTGAGTGGTTTGTAAATACGGTTACCTTGGCCATTATTCTTTATACGATTCATACAGTGGGAATGCATATGCTAAACCTGGCGTTTTGACGGCACCCTCGCGCCAGGGGCGCGATCCCGATCTAGTATGTATTACTAGGCCATAACTAGGAGTTGTATAGCCCCTTTGTTTGTTTTACTTGGTTGCAACTCGACTTCCAGTTTTGTTGTGCGGGGAGAGGCGCCAGTTGCATGTCCCACAATGGGCACGCAACTGCATGTGTTCTAACTTGGTATCAACTAGGGGGGCCTTTGTTTTGTCGGATGGGGCTACGTCGACAGAGATGGGGCCCAACTGCATGTCCCACACTAGGCGTGCAACTGCATGTCTTATAACTTGGTTACAACTCGACTTCCATTTTTATTGTGTGGGGAGAGGCGCCAGTTGCATGTTCCACAATGGGAACGCAACTCCATGTCTTCTAACTTGGTCGCAACTGGGAGGACCTTTGTTTTGTTGGAGGGGGCGGCGTCGAGAGAGATGGAGCCCAGTTGCATGCCCCACACTAGGCACGCAACTGCATGTCTTCTAACTTGGTCGCAACTGCATGTCTTATAACTTGGTTGCAACTCGACATCCATTTTTGTTGTACGGGGAGAGGCGCCAGTTGCAGGTCCCACAAGAGGCACCCAACTGCATGTCTTATAACTTGGTTGCAACTCGACTTCCATTTTTGTTCTGCGGGGAGAGGCGCCAGTTGCATGTCCCACATGGGCACGCAGCTCCATGTCTTCTAACTTGGTCACAATTGGGATGACCTTTGTTTTCTAGGAGGGGCGGCGTCGAGAGAGACGGGGCCCAGTTGCATGCCCCATACTAGGCACGCAACTACATGTCTTCTAACTTGGTCGCAACTGCATGTCTTATAACTTGGTTGCAACTCGGCTTTCATTTTTGTTGCACGGGGAGGGGCGCCAGTTGTGTTTCCCACAACGGGAACACAACTGTATTTCTTTGGGCATGGTCGCAATTGCATGTCTTATAACTTGGTTGCAGCTCAACTTTCATTTTTTGTTGTACAAGGAGAGGCACCACTTGCATGTCCCATGATACGTCTTCAACGTATCTATAATTTATGAAGTATTCATGCTATTTAGTTATCTGTTTTGAATGTTTACGGGCTTTATTATACACTTTTGTATTACTTTTGGGACTAACCTATTAACCGGAGGCCCAGCCCATATTGTTGTTTATTTCCTATTTCAGTATTTCGAAGAAAAGGAATATCAAACAGAGTCCAAACGGAATGAAACCTTCGGGAGCATGATTTTTGGAACGAACATGATCTCGGGAACTTGGAGTGCAAGCCAGAGAAGCGTCGAGGAAGCCACGAGATAGGGGGGCGCGCCCACCCCCCTGGGCGCGCCCTCCACCCTCATGGGCCCCTCGAGGCTCCCCCGACCGACTTCTTTCGCCTATATATTCCCATATACCCTAAAACCATCATATACGAAGATAGATCGGAAGTTCCGCTGCCGCAAGCCTCTGTAGCCACCAAAAACCTCTCGGGAGCCCGTTCCGGCACCTTGCCGGAGGGGGAATCCCTCACCGGTGGCCATCTTCATCATCCCGGCGCTATCCATGACGAGGAGGGAGTAGTTCACCCTCGGGGCTGAGGGTATGTACCAGTAGCTATGTGTTTGATCTCTCTCTCTCGTGTTCTCTCTATGGCACGATCTTGATGTATCGCGAGCTTTGCTATTATAGTTGGATCTTATGATGTTTCTCCCCCTCTACTCACTAGTGCAGAACCGGGCAATAGCACCGGTTCGTAAGGCCATTTAGTGCCGGTTCCATAACCGGCACTAAAGTGTGGGCACTAAAGGCCCCCCCTTTAGTACCGGTTTAGCACGAACCGGTGCTAAAGGGCAACCACATGGCACGAGCCAGCTCCGGGGGCCTGGAGCCCTTTAGTACCGGTTGGTAAGACCAACCGGTACTATAAGGTTTGGGGGGTTTTAGTTTTATGATTTCTTTTTCTTTTAATTTTGTGTTTCCATTTTAATTATTTTTCGTTTGCTGGTTTTTTACGATACTACACATTGTACACGTTATATATATATATATATATATATATATATATATATATATATATATATATATATACATATAATTTCTAGTAGAACCAATCATGCATATATATATCATCAATGTCTCACAAACCACCATATTAATTAATTCACACATACACACATGTATAGCTATATACAATTTCTCCTACATATGCATGTTGCATTCGGAGCTAGTTGCATTAGCCTAATTGGTGCCTTCGGAGCACGATGACAATTGGAAGTGGTTTTCATGGGGGTGGTAGCGGGTAATAGTATTCTCCCTTCGGATTTATGACATGGTCGAGCAAGAATCCCGCTATTTCCTCTTGAAGTGCTTCTACGCGCTCCGTTTCTAGGAGCTTCTCCCGCACCTCTTTGAACTGTTAAGAAGGAGATCAATATGCATGTGTATTAGTTGTGTGACTAGATATCGATAATGGTGTAAAAATTGTGATAGTGTTCTGACAAGCGTACCCATTCCTGTCTTTGAGATCTGCTCCTTCCGGACACCATCATGCGAATGTTCTCGCAAACGCAGAATGCACAAAGATCAGTCCCCTGCGCCTGCTTCAGGGCCTTTACGAGAATGGAATTTGATCAGATAATAATAAATCAAGCATGATAATTGAAGAGATGGCAGCTAGCTAGCTAGCTAGTACTACTTAATTACTTACCTTGGGTCGAAACCATTTAAGCTTTTTTCCATTCGCCTTCCGTGACGTTGATGAACCTTGCCCAAGCCCTGCCAGCCGACAAAGAAAATGAATAAAGGGGTTATTAAATAGTTCATATCATGAAATGACGAACTAAATAGGCCGAGATATATAGTTAATAATGATTGAAATTACCTGTAGACTATCCCAAACAAGATACTATAGTCAGTATTTGCTTTGAGTAGTGAGTCCAGTATTTCAACTGTTTCGGCGTCAACTTTAATGATACACAAGATCCAGTGATATCTGCATGCACACACGTTTGCATGTCTTAATTAAGCGGGCATATGTAAGCAAAAACATGTAGCTAGCTAGTAGGCAAAAACAGAGAATTTGTAGTACAAGACAGTGTGACTCACTGCAAGTTGTAAGGAAGTAGTATATCTTCATTGTATTTGAGGCGCTTCAAGAACTCTAGCATGTTGTCCTCTACGTTCTTTTGATGATATGGATTTATTAGCCATGTGTATTCATTAACGGTGTTTGGGTCAATGAACCCAATGCCAAAGCGTCCACCTTTTCTCATTTCATACATCTTCATCCTGCATAATACCACAGAAAAGAATATAGTGAGGATAATTACAGGTAATGATTGATCAAAAGGATCACTACAGCTAGCTTGAGACTTAAATTACAGAAAGAAATCACTTACAGACAATAGCAACTGACGATAGATTTGTCGAGTGCGACTTGATTGTATAACTGAAACAGTTCAGAATACTCAACGGACAGAGCTTTCTCATGGAAGTAATGCTCCTCCTTGACATTCACCATGAGGGACATTAGATCTGAAATCTTGGTAATGTTCATGTACCATTGATGCAATTCATACATTCTCGTTGGGAGGTTCTTGACCTTGTCTGGCTCGACCAAAGGTTGGCCCCGGACATATTTCCGTTTTATTTCATCCTCTCTAAGCACAGGCATGGGCTCGATCTCGAGGAGTTGTCCAACAGTGATGTTGAGAACTTCAGCCTGCATTATATGCTCCTCCGTTATTACCACATTGCCCACCTCGGGAACGTAAACTGTTTGCCCACAATAATATTGGGCGCACGTACTGTCACGTGTTGTTGGCACAACAAGCGAGGGGATCTATTGCGCCGCCTGTTCTCCCAGCTGGGGAATGGTTTTCCCGCATTTTTTGACAGCTGCTTGTTGTTTGCTCGATCTCGAGCTCGCCTCCTTACGTAGACGTGCTCGATTTAACTTCTTGATGTGGCGCTCATAGTCTGTGTCAATAGGCTTGGGATCTGGTGGTTGAGCCATACGAATGAAGTGGTCAATCGTTTCCTCAGGCACTTTCTCCCTTGGTGGTAGTGGCGGTTTTGGTGCAAAATGGGCTTCCACCTGGGCCTTTGATATGGCTGCGTTTTCCTCCTCGGACCTGTCATAAGCCCTCTGCGGAAGAGGCGTGAGGCTTGGACCATATTTATATCGCTTGCCTCCGCCTGTACTTCCTGTATAACCTCGACTCATACTGCTACGCACCAAAGCTGCGGGGTGTCTCTTCTGCGATTGCTGAGGTGGCAGAGACGGCTGACGGGGCTGAGTTGGACGAGGAGGAGTGGCCTGATGCTGTGCCGGACTTGGAGGAGGAGTGGCCTGAGGTTGTGCCGGACTTGGAGGAGGAGTGGACGTCTGACGCTGTGGCGGACTTGGAGGAGGAGGAGTGGCCTGACACTTTGCCGGACTTGGAGGAGGAGTGGCCTGACACTTTGCCGGACTTGGTGGACTTGTAGGAGCGGGAGTCTGCTGACTCGGTGGCGGACTTCGACGAGGAGTCGGCTGTCGCGGTGTCGGTGGCCTTCGAAAGATGATGCAATACTTTTTCCATAGGATGATACGATGTTTGGCCTCTCCGAGAAAGCGCTCGTCGTCACCTCCAGGAATGTCAAGCTATAGCTCCGAATATGGTGGCTCCACCACCTCATCAACCAAGACACGAGCATAGCCCACTGGAATCGGGTTGCAATGGAAGGTTGCCTCGGGGGGATTTGTAAAAGCAACGCCGTCCGCCACCTTCATGCATATGTTTTTCATTTTGACGTGTAGCTCGCAGTTAGTGTTCTCCGTGATGCATGTCATCCACGGGGTATCTACCCAGCATTGCGTCGTCCGGGACGGAACCCATGCTGCTTCTCGGCATGGATGGGGCGGTGCTATCCAATGCTGGATCATCTGCTAGCTGCTGCAGCTGCTGAGACCCCCTTTGCTGGGTAAGTGAGTCGATCTGCTCCTACTGCCGCTGGAATTTGACTGCCAATTCCGCTTGACTTGCTTCTAGGCCTTGAAGGCGTTCATAGTCCCGCTTCCTCTGCTCCTCCTCCATCTTCCTCCTCTTCTCCTCCACAATCTTCTATCTCGCACGGGTTCTGTAGTCGGTGTTCCAGTCTGAAAACCCCTCATACCACGGAATAGCGCCCTTGCCTCGTGTTCTTCCCGGGTGTTCAGGATTTCCCAGGGCACGCGTAAGCTCGTCGTTCTCTCTGTTGGGCTGGAACACCCCTGATCGTGCCTCTTCTATTGCAACAAGTATCGCATCGTCGGCTCCCTTCAGACTTGCCTTCGTTGAAACATTGCCTGTCTTCGGGTCCAACTCCCCCCCATGCGCATAGAACCAAGTCCTGCACCTGGGGGGCCAGCTCTAAGTAACCGGAGTGACACCTGCATCCTCCATCTCTTTCTCAGACTTATCCCACTTAGGCATTGCCACCGCATAGCCACTTGGCCCCAGATTATGGAACTTATCCTTTTTTGGCATTCTTCTTGTTTATTCTCGACCGTTCCTTAGCTAATTCCGAATCCTTGAATTTCACGAAATCGTCCCAATGAGCACGTTGGTTCTCTAGTGTTCCCTCGAATACTGGAGTCTTCCTTCCTCCCTTGACGTACTTGTCCCATTCACGATTCTTGTGGTTCTTGAATGCAACCGCCATCTTCCTAAGAGCAGCGTCCTCGACTTTCTGCACATCTGCTTCTGTGAAATGATCTGGTAGGGTAAAATGTTCCATGAGAGTATCCCAAAGCAGATCTTTTTGATTCTTGTCGACAAAAGTAACATCTGGACGTGGCTTTGCTGGCTCTCTCCATTTTGAAGTTTGATCGGGAGTTGGTCCATCACAAGAACTCCGCACTGACGAACGAACTTGTCCGCAATCTTCTTAGGCGCTAATGGTTCGCCATTAGGTCTGCATGCCTCGATATTGTACTTTACGCCATCCTTCAACTTTTTGTTCGGGCCTCGTTTCGTCCTTTTGCCTAAAGATTTGCTCGATCCGGATGGCTGAAAGAACAAAGATCGATTCGTTAATATATCTTCAAGTCATTTAAAACATGTGATGATCACCAGATGCATACTTATATAAATATATATATCTCGCCGGTCTTTGTTGTTTCAGGATCAACATGTTCTTCGTCATCGTCATAATCGTAGTTCATGACTTCAACAATTCGGTCGTTGCGATCGAATATCATATCACCCTCTCCGGTGTTGTTTAGAAATTTGGAGCCATCATAATCTTCTTCATTCTGATCATCATCTGGCCCGCATATCATATCGAACATGGTCTGTTCTCCCTCTCTGTCGGTATTGTCTGCCATAGCTTTTATTTAACTAATCCAAAAGAAATATAAAACAATTTAGTATTCAAATTACATCGTCTCGAATAATAGATATAACCTCGAATACATCGTCTAGAATAATAGATATAATCTCGAATACATCGTCTCGAATAATATATAATATTGAATAGTACATCACTGGGTAGGTAGCTAATAAAGATCGAATACTACAGAAGAATATAGGACACTCGCGGTTCCTGCGGCGCGGGCGGTGGACACCCAAAGAGAAGGAACCCTCACAGGATCATAGCTGAAGTGAGATCCCTGAAGAAACTGCCAGGTATTGGAGAACCTGCCGCCCTCTAACGCAACCATGTAGCGATGGACGTGCTCGTCCTCCTCCCTGACACGGCGACGTACCACTTCCGGCGGGGCCGGGTCCCTCCGCACCGAAACTGGCCCACGCGAACACCACCAAACAAGATCAGGGTCGACGACGGGACCCGGGGCCGGGTTCCTCATCAAGCGGCGCGCCCCTCCAGGCAGCACCTCCCAGTGCCAGCCCGGCGGAGCCCAGTCCCGGACATGGGTCAGCCGGACGTCGTCGCGGACGGGTCGACGGCGAGGATGCGGGCCGGTCATCGTCGAGAACAAATACTAGCTATATGCCCGCAAAAAGTAACATTTTTTTAATGATTAGATTTTGATAACTAAAATTTCTAACATTTCTATATAACACTAATTATGCTATCATTTCATATGTCAAAAATCTATATACTATTTCATACTAATTAAGCATCTAACACTAAAAACAGAAAACACAACTTCTATACATCCATTAAAAAACTGAAAAACAACATTATATAAAAAAATCCATACTAATTAAACACTAATTATATCAATCTAACATGCATTCATACATATATAATAGTAAAAAAAATAATCCAAATAATCTAAACTAATTAAACATACAAAATACGTATATACTAATATATACATGCATTAAATCATACATATGTACGTGTGTGTGTGTGTGTTCATCATGCATGCTTGTGTGTGTGTGTATGGGCTCGGGGAGGGGCGGCGCCCATGATGGCCGCCGGGGGCGAGGGAGAGGGGTTAGAGGGGGAGAGCTCACAGCGGGGCGACGGCGACGGCCGGGGGCGGTGACGGGCCGGGGCGTGACGCAGGGGTGGCGACGCGGGGACGGCGCGACGGGGACGGGCCTGGGGCGGCGACGGAGACGAGGGCGGCGACGGGGACGGGGGCGGCGACGGAGACGAGGGCGGCGACGGGGACGGGGGCGGCGACGGCGACGGAGACGACGAAAACAGAGGAAGAAACAAAGGGAGAATGAAATTTTCGTAAGTGTTGTATATATAGAAGGCACCTTTAGTACCGGTTGGAGCCACCAACCGGTACTAAAGGCCTGTTTTGGCCAGGCCAAGCGGCGGGAACCGCACCCCTTTAGTACCGGGTCGTGGCACCAACCGGTACTAAAGGGGGGGTCTTTAGTACCGGTTGGAGCCACGACCCGGTACTAAAGGGGGTGCGCTGGCTCCAGGCGGTGCGCAAGTTTAGTCCCACCTCGCTAGTCGAGGGGCTACCGCATTGGTTTATAAGCCCCAGTGCGGTAGCTCTCTCGAGCTCCTCTCCTAACTAGGCCTACTGGGCCTACCTGTCCTCTTCGCCCAGTGGGCCTACTCGTCCTTTGCGGGCCTGCATTCTTGCCCAACAAAAGGTTGTGTTGCTAGTCGTATGCAGGCCGCTTTGGCCCAGTAGGCGGGCTTTTTTTTCTTAATTTTTTTTCGCTTTATTTATTTTTGTTTTACTTTATTTTTGAGTTGTTTTTTTTGCTGTATTTAGAGTTTCTTTGTGAATATTTTTGCTTTAGGTACAAAAAATTACAAACTTTCTGTTAGTGCCAATAGATTTCAAATTTGAATAGTTTAAATTTTGAATTATTTGAAATTTGTGTGAATCACTAGTTTGTGAATAACTTAACTTTGAAAAAAGTTTTTTCAGTGATTCTTTTTTCTTATGTTTAATATTAGTGTGTTTTCTCATTATATTCAATTTAGTAATGCTTAGGTTATTTAAAAAACGAAATGCCTTTGTAACAGTTCAGTTTTCATCGGAAACCCTGATACTTCGAAAGAGATTGTCCGTTTTGTACACGAAGTGCATCCAATTTTTGCCGTAACCCTCTCTACTTTCTTGCACATGCTATTTGTATGAAATTATGATACCATGCCAACTTTCAACCTTTTCTGAGTTCATTTGAAATGCTTTTCAATTTCAAGGTCATTTAGCTGGAAAAAAATCAGTAAATGCATGAAAAGAATTTGTTTGCACATAAAATTTCTTTGCGTTTCAAATGCCAAAACACATAACTACCCTAACTATTACAGACATTCCCTCCTAGGTGTGAAACACAGAAGAAAGTGACGATAGTGAAGCCGATCACATCCCAGATCTTTGGGTGTGAAACTTTTTCTTCGCGTGTGTCCCTTTGCGCCGTAACCATGGAAAATCTTCATCATTTAACGGGATGCTCAGGTCAATATTAACTGTGAATGGAGCAATTTCATCAAACTTTTCATAATCTTCTGACTTGTCTGTCTTGTCATCCACTCCCATGATGTTTCTCTTCCCAGAAAGAACTATGTGCCGCTTTGGCTCATCGTACGATGCATTCGCTTCCTTATCTTTTCTTTTTCTTGGCTTGGTAGACATGTCCTTCACATAGAAAACCTGTGCCACATCATTGGCTAGGACGAATGGTTCGTCTGCATATGCAAGATTGTTGAGATCCACTGTTGTCATTCCGTACTGCGGGTCTTCCTTACCCCCCCTCATGTCATATTGACCCATTTGCACCGAAACAAAGGGACCTTTAAACCACGTCGATAGTCAAGTTCCCATATGTCCTGTATATAACCATAATATGTTTCCTTTCCCGTCTTGGTTTCTGCATCAAAGCAGACACCACTGTTTTGGTTGGTGCTCTTCTTATCTTGGGCGATCGTGTAAAATGTATTACCATTTATCTCGTACCCTTTGAAAGTCATTATATTCGAAGATGGTAACTGGGACAGCAAGTACATGTCATCTTCAATAGAGGTGTCATGCATGGTACGTGTCTGCAACCAGCTGGCGAAACTCCTGGTTTGTTCACGTGTAATCCAGTCATCAGACCGCTCCGGGTGTTTGGAGCGTAGCAAATTCTTGTGTTCATCCATATACGGAGCCACCAAGGCGGAATTCTGTAGAACTGTGTAGTGTGCTTCAGTGAGAGAATGTCCGTCCATACATATTATTTGTTCCCCTCCTAGCGTGCCTTTTCCATCCAGTCTGCCCTTATGCCGCGATTCAGGAACACCAATCGGCTTAAGGTCAGGAATAAAGTCAATACAAAACTCAATGACCTCCTCATTTTGATGGCCCTTGGAGATGCTTCCTTCTGGCCTAGCACGATTATGAACATATTTCTTTAAGACTCCCATGAACCTCTCAAAGGGGAACATATTGTGTAGAAATACAGGACCCAAAACGTTAATGTCTTCGCATAGGTGAACTAGGACGTGCGTCATGATGTTGAAGAAGGATGGTGGGAACACCAACTCGAAACTGACAAGACATTGCACCAAATCATTCTGTAACCTTGGTATGATTTATGGATCGATTACCTTCTGAGAGATTGCATTGAGAAATGCACATAGCTTCACAATGGCTAATCGAACGTTTTCCGGTAGAAGCCCCCTCAATGCAACCAGAAGCAGTTGCGTCATAATCACGTGGCAGTCATGAGACTTTAGGTTCTGGAACTTTTTCTCTGCCATGTTTATTATTCCCTTTATATTCGACGAGAAGCCAGACGATACCTTAATACTGAGCAGGCATTCAAAGAAGATTTCCTTCTCTTCTTTGGTAAGAGCATAGCTTGCATGACCCTGATGTATGCCGTCTTCTCCGTGCATACGTTGCTGGTCCTCCCGTGCCTCAGGTGTATCTTTTGTCTTCCCATACACGCCCAAGAAGCCAAGCAGGGTCACGCAAAGATTCTTCGTCACATGCATCACGTCGATTGCGGAGCGGACCTCTAGGTCTTTCCAATATGGCAGGTCCCAAAATATAGATTTCTTCTTCCACATGGGTGCGCGTCCGTCAGCGTCCTTCGGAACAGGTTGTCCGCCAGGACCCTTTCCAAATATCACCTTCAAATCCTTGACCATATCATGTACATCAGCACCAGTACGGTGGCGAGGCTTCGTCCAGTGATCCGCCTCACCTTTGAAATGCTTGCCTTTCTTTCTTACGGGATGCCTACTCGGAAGAAATCGACGAATTCCCAGTTACACATTCTTCTTACAACTATTCAAATATATACTGTCGGTATCATCCAAACAGTGTGTGCATCCGCGGTATCCCTTGTTTGTCTGTCCTGAAAGGTTACTGAGAGCAGGCCAATCATTGATGGTCACGAACAGCAACGCCTTTAGGTCAAATTCTTCCCCCATGTGCTCATCCCACGCACGTACACCTGTTCCATTCCACAATTGTAAGAGTTCTTCAACTAATGGCCTTAGGTACACATCAATGTCGTTGCCGGGTTGCTTAGGGCCTTGGATGAGCACTGGCATCATAATGAACTTCCGCTTCATGCATAACCAAGGAGGAAGGTTATACAAACATAGAGTCACAGGCCAGGTGCTATGGTTGCTGCTCTGCTCCCCAAAAGGATTAATGCCATCTGCGCTTAGACCAAACCATACGCTCCTTGCGTCATCTGCAAACTCCTTCCCGTACTTTCTTTCGATTTTTCTCCACTGCGACCCGTCAGCGGGTACTCTCAACTTTCCGTCTTTCTTACGGTCTTCTCTGTGCCATCGCATAGCCTTGGCATGCTCTTTGTTTTGGAACAAACGTTTCAACCATGGTATTATAGGAGAATACCACATCACCTTGGCAGGAATCTTCTTCCTGGGGCGCTCGCCCTCGACATCAGGCTCATCGCGGCTG
The DNA here is from genome assembly GCA_963921465.1 of Triticum timopheevii. Classification (NCBI taxonomy): domain Eukaryota; kingdom Viridiplantae; phylum Streptophyta; class Magnoliopsida; order Poales; family Poaceae; genus Triticum; species Triticum timopheevii. Next base: position 623,235,398 of record OY997270.1, on the reverse strand, counting down.
ATCTTATAGCGCAATGCACCACATACCGGGCAAGCATTCAAATCCTCGTCCTCACCGCGGTAGAGGATGCAATCATTAGGGCATGCATGTATCTTCTGCACCTCTAACCCTAGAGGGCAGATTGCCTTCTTTGCTTCGTACGTACTCTCGAGCAATTCGTTGTCCTTTGGAAGCATATCCTTCATCATTACCAGGAACTTTCCAAATCCCTTGTCAGATACACCATTCTCTGACTTCCATTGCAGCAATTCCAGTGTGGTGCCCAGCTTTTTCTTGTCACCTACGCAATTCGGGTACAACAATTTTTTTTGATCCTCTAACATGCGCTGCAACTTCTTCTTCTTCAAATCACTTGCGCAGTTTCTCTTTGCATCGGCAATGGCCGACCTAGATCATCAACGGGCTCATCTGATGCCTCTTCTTCAGCTTCTTCCCGCATTGCCGGCTCAGCTTCTTCCCGCATTACTGGCTCAGCTTCTTTCCCCATTGTTGTATCATCGTATTCAGGGAACCCATGGCCAGGATAGCTGTCGTCGTCCTCTTCTTCTTCATTGTCTTCCATCATAACCCCTCTTTCTTCGTGCTTGGTCCAAACATTATAGTGGGGCATGAAACCGGACTCAAACAGGTGGACGTGAATGGTTCTTGACGTAGAGTAATTGCGACCATTCTTACAGCCAGCACATGGACAAGGCATAAAACTATCCGCCCGCTTGTTTGCCTCAGCCGCAAGCAGAAAAGTATGCACGCCCTCAACGAACTGGGGAGAGCATCGGTCATCGTACATCATTGCCGGCTCATCTTCATTACACAACACCAAATAGACCAAATTAATACAAGTTCATACATAAAGTTCATAGAACACTTAAATGCAACCAACAAATAACTCTCTAGCTAAAGCATGTAAATGCAACAACAAATGCGATCAAGATCGCAACTAACGTAACAATTGATCCAACAGCATAATGATACCAAGCCTCACTATTGATGGCATATTTTCTAATCTTTCTAATCTTCAAGCGCATTTTCTCCATCTTGATCTTGTGATCATCGACGACATCGGCAACATGCAACTCCAATTCCATCTTCTCCCCCTCAATTCTTTTCAATTTTTCTTTCAAGTACTCGTTTTCTCTTTCAACTAAATTTAACCTCTCGACAATAGGGTCGGTTGGAATTTCAGTTCACATACCTCCTAGATAAAAATATCTATGTCAACTTGATGGGCATAATTTGTCATAAACACGAAATGCAACAAATAGTTTTAAAAGAGAATATACCACATCCGAATCATAACAAGGACGAGGGCCGACGGGGACAGATATCAAAACCATGGCACTATGTATAACAAACAACGTACGGGTAAGATAATTATTATACGAGTAACTATATATCCAAATCACACAAACATCAATTTTTTATATAAAATTTCATGAACAAGAGGCTCACCACAAGGTGGTGCCGGCGACGGGATGATGCGGGCGATCGACGGTGGTTACGACAGAGATTTAGAAGGCACTAAGTAAACCACACCTACATATGAAAACTAAGTGTTATTTTTGACCTCAAATTGCATATAAATCAAATACTAGCACATATATATATTTCCTCCCAAATTACTAAACTCACAAATTAATAACTATATAAAGCATTGCAAGAGCTAATCTAGCAATGAGAGATGAAAGGACAAAGTTGCTAACCTTTGTGATCATTTGAATGGATGGGGGCCTTCAAATCTTGACAAATTTTGGGCAAAATGTGTGATGAGCTCGAGAGGAAGAGGGCAAGATCAGAGAGGAGAGGGGAAAGCTGAAGAACAGAGCGAGCTCGGGTGGACGAAGGGTTTATGTAGGACGACCTTTAGTACCGGTTCGTGCCAAGAACCGGTACTAAAGGTGCTGGAGGGGGCCCAGACTGACAACATCCTGCCACCACTCTCATTAGTACCGGTTCGTGGCACGAACCGGTGCTAAAGGTTAGCCACGAACCGGTACTAATGAGAGCGGCCCGGCTAGCCGTTGGAACCGGCACTAATGTATACATTTGTGCCGGCTCAAATACAAACCGGCACTAATGTGCTTCACGTTTGACCCTTTTTCTACTAGTGACTCTCTTGTGATGAATTGAGTTTTCCTCTTGAAGTTACCTTATCGGATTGAGTCTTTAAGGATTTGAGAACACTTGATGTATGTCTTGCCGTGCTTATCTGTGGTGACAATGGGATATCACGTGATCCATTTGATGTATGTTTTTGTGATCAACTTGCGGGTTCCGCCCATGAACCTATGCATAGGGGTTGGCACACGTTTTCGTCTTGACTCTCCGGTAGAAACTTTGGGGCACTCTTTGAAGTACTTTGTGTTGGTTGAATAGATGAATCTGATATTGTGTGATGCGTATCGTATAATCATGCCCACGGATACTTGAGGTGACAATGGAGTATCTAGGTGACATTAGGGTTTTGGTTGATTTGTGTCTTAAGGTGTTATTCTAGTACGAACTCTTGAATAGATTGCTCCGAAAGAATAACTTTGAGGTGGTTTCGTACCCTACCATAATCTCTTCCTTTGTTCTCCGCTATTAGTGGCTTTGGAGTGACTCTTTGTTGCATGTTGAGGGATTGTTATATGATCTATCTATGTTATTATTGTTGAGAGAACTTGCACTAGTGAAAGTATGAAACCTATGCCTTGTTTCCTACCATTGCAATACTGTTTACGCTCACTTTTATCATTAGTTACCTTGCTGTTTTTATATTTTCAGATTACAAAAACCTATATCTACCATCCATACTGCACTTGTATCACCATCTCTTCGCCCAACTAGTGCATCTATACAATTTGCCATTGTATTGTGTGTGTTGGGGACACAAGAAACTTTTTGTTATTTGGTTGCAGGGTTGCTTGAGAGAGACCATCTTAATCCTACGCCTCCCACGAATTGATAAACCTTAGGTCATCCACTTGAGGGAAATTTGCTACTGTCCTACAAACCTCTGCACTTGGAGGCCCAACAACGTCTACAGGAAGAAGGTTGTGTAGTAGACATCATCCCACACTAGGCACGCAACAGCATGTCTTCGGCCATGGTCGCAATTGCATGTCTTATAATTTGGTTGCAACTCAACTTCCATTTTTATTGTGCGGGGAGAGGCGCCATCTCCATGTCCCACAATGGGCACATAACTCCATGTCTTCTAACTTGGTCACAACTGTGGGAGGACCTTTGTTTTGTTGGAGGGGCGGTGTCGAGGGAGAGGGGGCCCAGTTGCACGCCCCACACTAGGCATGTAGCTGCATGTCTTTCTAACTTGGTGGCAACTGCAAATCTTATAACTTGGTTGCAACTCGACTTCCATTTTTGTTGTACGTGGAGGGGCGCCAGTTGCATGTCCCACAACAGGCACGGAACAATATGTCTTCTAACTTAGTTGCAACTGCATGTCTTATAACTTGGTTGCTACTCAACTTCCATTTTTTGTTGTACGGGGAGAGGCACCAGTTGCATGTCCCACACTAGGCACACAACTGCATGTCTTCGACCATGGTCGCAAATGGGGCGGACCCTTGTTTTGTCAAAGGGGGCGCCGTCGAGAGAGATGGGTTCAGTTGCATGTCCCACAACGGGCATGCAACTGCATGTCTTCTAACTTGGTCACAACTTGGGGGACCCTTGTTTTGTTGGAGGGGGCGACAGCGAGAGAGAGGTGTCCAGCTGCATGTCCAAATATACTCATGCAACCACATGTCTTCTAGCATGGTCGTAACTTAGTGTCTTCTAACTTAGTTGCAACTAGGCGCCTTTATTTTGTCAGAGGGGCGGCATCAAGAGAGAGGGGGCAACTAGTCATGCAATTGCAAGCGCTGTCCCCTGGACTATAACTACATGTCTTTTTACAAACATTTTTCGCAACTAGACTTTTTTGCTTGGTCGGAAGGGGGGCAGCTTCCCCTTGAATCCCCTACCCTCGCTATGTGTCACACGAGCACCATAACACCCCCGTTTTCTGCCATGCCCGCAAACACAAATCAAGCACCCGATCTCAGAACCAGTTTGTTTTTTTTCTTATTTTTTTAAATCATACACATTTTTTCCCATTTTTCTTTTTGCATTTTTTGTTTTTCCAATGATGAAGAAAAAAAATTAATTTTTTGTTTTTTGTATCTGATTCTGACAGTGGAGCTCATCTTCTAAAAAAAGAGCATATTAAAGGAGAGAAGAGTTACTTGTCCAGATCCTCAGACACATTTTTAATGCTGTTGTGAAAGGAGTTTGCTAGTAGGCACGCAACTGCAAGCTTCGCCCGGACTGCAATTGCATGTCTTGCAATAGTTACGCAATTGCATGTGTGTCTCCTGATTGTAACTCCAACTTAGTACTGTTCTGTCCGTGTAAAGGAAGGCAATTGCAGTTGCTACTATGCACGCAAGTGCAAGCATCGCCCGACTATAATTGCATGTCTTCAAAGAGAGTGCAACTCTTTATTGTTTTGTGAGGGATGAGGGAATATTCAAATCCGTATTTTAAATATTTGCCAGCAAACTTAATTGTTTTTCTTTTTTTAGTATTTGCCATCAGGTGGCACACATGTTGGCCACATGAGTTGCTTGTCCGTCAACCCAGTTGCATACATGTCAGCCGCATGTAATTGCATGTCCTCGATCGAACGCAATTACATGTCGCACACAATTACATGTCATTCACATGCAAATTACTTTTTCCCCTTCCAAAATAATATTGATACCCATTTGCACACTAGTCGGCGGCATATAGTTATTCGTCGGTCATAGACAATTAAATTATCTTCTTCTTTATATTTTATTTGTTTTTTTTCTTTGTTGCATTAAATATTTATGTGTCATTTAAAAATACGAAAAAAATAGTAAAAAAGATTTAAAAAACAAGATGACACAAAAAGAAGCAACAGAGCATTAGCAATGCTAGCGTAAAAAAATGCTAGCTACTATGTGCTATGTAGCAATACACCAACGGGACAATGTTCTAGCAATTCCACTAAAAAGCACAAATAAAAAAATAAAAAAACAAACACAGGCACAACCAATGGACAATGTCAATAGTCAATACAGCCCAACAAGAGCCCACGTGGTGAGCCAACACAGGCCAACACAAAATGAACAGGGAAACGGAGTTAAACGTGCGATCAATGTATATATGACGCTCAAAAAAAATATGACGTCAGTCGATCTAAGTCGACTGAGATCTAGAAAGACCCTATTTTAAATGTGAGAATACTTTAAGGGTCCGAATAACTGCCACACGTGTAGCGTCGACGGGAACCCGCCCGCACGCCTCGTGTGGCATGGACGGGAAAAGGCCCGCACGACCACGTCCGCGCGCACAAACGCGCGGCCCGCACGTCCGTTTCATGCCAACCCTGCCCGCACTGCCCCGTCCGGGCAAGCCGACCCGCTGCCCGCACGACGAACCAGTTCCCGATCTCCGATCCATCCCCTCCCTCGTCTGCCGCCATCGTCCCCCACCTATCGAACCCCGACCTCCATCGCCGGCCATCTCTGGTTGCCATGGCAAACAGAGCAGATCCGTAAGGCACTCCCACCTCAAAACCACACCCCAACCCTCCCCACCCCCAGCCCCAAACTCCAACCAAGCCCTCCGAAGACGATCATCTAAAACCCAGGTGAAAATCTCCCGATCTGAACCTTCTCATCCTTAAAAGCTGAAAATCTCCCGATCTTGTGCTGGATCTATGCTATAGGGGTAGAACACTACATGGTTCAGTGTGTAGTCGCAATTGCCAGGCAGAGTACACCAGATCTACCATGTACTAACGTTTGAAATTGACTTAATTTCCTAGTTTAATTGACGCAAGTAGTTGGGTACGAAAAAGGACGCTAGGGGCAAAATTTTGGAATGAAGAAGGCTAGAAGAAATTAATTGCCACTTGGGTATAACGACAGTTGCCACCTTTCGTTGTCAGTAGCTGCCACCTATTATGACCCGTCGATTGCCATCCATATCTTCTGTGTGCAAGCAGCAGAAGAATGCTATTCTTGTGGATTGTTGATGCCTTCTTGTTCATGCAGAGATTGAGAACACATTGGAAAAGAAGGGAGACACGGAAAGAATGAATCACGAAGGTGGCGCTGGTGATTGGGGTTCTCAAAGGCCAGAAACAGCCCCTTGGGATGCAACAGAGTACAGTCAGCTCATCTCTTCTGGGCCGTTGCTGCCACTATTGGAACAGTATGCAGGCGTAGGTATGATGCGTGCTAAACAAAGAAGAGAACAGTTGCCATCTTCGCGACGATGAAGATGACATTCTACTTATGTCGTACACTGTCATTTTTTAGCAGGTTCTTATGACCAAAACACAATTAGGGAGGCCCCGTGGCAAGTTCACTCGCAAGGCGCTAACACTAACAAATGTACGGGCAGCCAACTTCAACTAGCTTGTATGGACAATCAAGGTAATGTAAAAACGACAAAAAAGAGCGCATACTGCTGTGGACATGAAAAATGAACATGCAAAAAAACTGGCAAAAGGACTCACGACTTACCGCGGTGTGAAAATGCAGAGCCTTCGTGCAGCACGTGGCATCAGGCACCGCCAATGTACCTGCCATCGACGTCATACACAGGTCAGTCCATAAAATAAGGTGAAGTTGCGGATGATCAATTAGCAGAAGGAGCATAGGTGGCAACTGCAATTGCCATGACTGGTCATCTACAGTTGCCATGTATTAGAAAACTACATTTGACATCCCTGCACATCTGTTGTTGCCATCCATGGACAAATGTAGTTGCCAGGGGAGAACAACTGCAGTTGCCATGCCAGTGCAACTACATTTGCCATGTCATGGCACTGCAGCTGCCATGGAGGAACAACTGCGGTTGCCATGCCGATACAAATACATTTGCCTTGCCAATAAAACTGCAGTTGCCACATCAGGGGCAACTGCAGTTACCGTGCTAGCACAAAATACAGTTGCCATGAATTTGACCAACCACTGCTATGCACACAGGTTATTACGCTGGTGGTACCCCGGCAAAAATCTCGTGGCAACCTTCACAAATTGCAGGTGGGGGAGTCATTTTGGTGTCCCAGGCAACACGGGGAGGTCGAATGCAACACACCAAGGTAAGGGAAAAAAATCTGAACCAGGAAAACAACAGTACCTTTGATATTTGAAGTTATTTGCATGCAAAAACAAACTAGTTACCATGTTTGTTGAAACAGTAGCTGCCATCACTGGACAGCTATAGCTGCCGTGCATGCCCACGCACAGACTCGCGGCTTGCTGTTTGAAAAATGATGTCGTGCAAAATCACTCGTAGATGGTGTGATCCGTTGCGATACACATGTTATTCAAACATAAAACTTAAATCTCATACCTGTTTTCCCTATCGCAGGGCCTACAACTACAGTTAACAGCAGTGCAGGGACATCTACTGCAGGGAGCTCTGAGCGCACGGAAGACGCGTTCCACCAGCCAGCAGACACTCGTGCCGCAGACAATTTCGAGTCATAGTCGGGAATGGCAATCATTCCAGCAATACAGACAAGCACCCCTTTGAACACGATCACTGACAACACTCAAGTAGAAGGAACTGCCGCCGATACTGAAGTGAATGATGAAAGTGACGACGAGGCAGAAGATGACGAAGATGGTGGGCAATTAGAGATCGTGGTACCTCAGCCACCGTACATTGGGAAGAGATTTGAATCGTTCGAGGAAGCAAAGGAATACTACCAGACATATGCAAAGTTCCATGGGTTTGCGGTCAACACCGAGTACCATAGAAAAATTAAGAAAACTAATGAGTACAGCAGAGGTGAGATGAGGTGCCACAAGGCACGGAGGAACAAGAAGGTGAAAGGTGCTGCGCCTGTCGTTCTGTAACGAAAAAGAGGAATCATTCTCAAGACGGGATGCCCTGTCTGGTGTAAGCTAAACGTAGATGGAACACAGTATGTGGTCACTGAATATTTTGACGAGCATAACCACAGTCTCATAAAGAAGTTTGACCTAGTCAAATTTCTGACCGCCCACAGAGGATTCACCCCAGTCGAAAGACCATTCGTAAAGCTGCTACATGACTGTAACGTCGGTCCATCAAGAATGGTCCAGATACTATCACTCATCCACAGCAAAAAGGGGAAACTGAGTAGCATGCCCTACATACCGGCTGACGTCACAAACCTACAGGCCAAGTACCGTAGAGAGAGCAGGCTGGCTGACATAGAGGCTACAATTGCCTACTTCGATGAGAAAGCAAAGGAAGATCCAGATTTCTTCTACAAGATAAGGTTGGACGATGAGGACCGTGTCAGGAACATATATTGGGTGGATGGTGCTGCAAGGAGAGCCTACAAACATTTCCGAGATTGCATTTCGTTCGACGTGACGTACCTCACCAATATGTACAAGATGCCATGCGCTCTGTTCATAGGAATAAATAACCACAATCAGTCGTTGTAGTTCAGCTGCGGGCTCGTTCGGAATGAAGACACGGATGGGTACGTCTGGTTGTTCAAGACCTTCTTGGAGTGCATGGATGGACTTGCTCCGATGAACATAATAACAAACCAGGATTTTAGCATGCGTGCAGGCATAGAGGGGGTCTTTCCGTTGGCAGTGCACAGGCACTGCAGGTGGCACATAATAAAGAAGGCTGAGGAGACCCTACGACCGTTCTTTGCTGACCGTCCAGAGCTGCACAAGGCATTCGAGCTATGCGTGGACCACAGCTTGACGGTCGAGGAGTTTGAAAGGAGCTGGATGGCCATGGTTGAAACGCATCAGGTCCAAGACAATGAGACTCTTGCTAGTCTGTGGGAGAAGCGAATGTACTGGGTTCCCGCCTACTTCATGCAGTGCTTCTTCCCTTTTCTACAGACTACGCAGCGCAGCGAGGGGTTCAATGCTGTGTTGAAGCGATACGTGAGCCCTGGCAACTCATTGCTATAGTTTGCCAAGCAGTACACAGCTCTGCAACAAAAAATTTTGGGATCTGAGCTGCAGCAAGAAGCTACCACCGCGCTAAAGCAGCCGAAATTGCTAACGTACTTACCAATGGAGAGGCAAATGAGCAAGATATACACAAACAAGATCTTTAACAAGTAAGTCAGTTGCGTTACGGTCTTATTTGCGCAAAAAGCACTAGGGCAGTAGCTGCCATATAGAGTGCAAATGCAGTTGCCATGATATGCAGTTGCCATGTTTAATGGAATACTGTTTGCCATGCTTACTCAGCTGCAGTTGCCATGTTTTGATGAAATTTCTGTTTACAATGCTTACTCGGATACATTTTACATGTTCAATGAAGTGCCGGTGCCATGTTTAATGAACTGTACTTCCATTTGGGGCATGTTGGTATGCAAATGCCAATGTCAACTGAAAAAATGTCATACTGTCAACACATATGCTGAATATACAAATTGCCATGTTTAATAAAATGCAACTGCCATGTTTGTTGAAAATGCAATTCCCATGTTTACTGAAATGTAGATGCCCATGTTTGATGCAATGTGCTTCCATTGGGGAAAACATTGGTGTGGAAACGACGATGGCTAGTTGAAAATGTAATACAGTTGCCATGTCTGGTGTACTGAAGTTGCCATGTCTACTGAACTGCAGTTGCCATGTTCAGTGTACTGCAGTTGCCATGTCTGGTATACTGCAGTTGCCATGTTCAGTGTGCTATGTTTGCCATGTTCAGTATACTATGATTGCCATATTCAAAAACAAAAATCTATTTCTATTCCCATGATAGCATAACGTGCTACAAAAAAAAGGATCGCACGATAGATTAACATAAAGCACACAAAACTTGCAGATTCCAGGAAGAAATAAAGCGTGCCAGCATGTTCACGGCTTTCCAGGTGGACGAACATACATTCAAGGTGTGTTCTATTTTGGGCATGTCGGGTTCAGAACCTGAAGACCCAGACAAAGGAAGGAACTACTTCGTGAAAGCCTCGATAGGCGAAGGCGAGTACTATTGCCAATGCTGCAAGTTCGAACGGGACGGCATTGTGTGTTGTCACATACTAAAAGTGATGGACATGAACGCTGTGACACGGATGCCCCGCCATTTCATAAGGCGACGATGGACTTGGGACACTGACGACGCGTTGGCGCCGCAGACAACACACGCGGTTCTGGCTGTGCATGACGAGAGACGTGAGTCAACCATGGAAGCCGTGAGGCACGTAGTGGTGACAAAGAACTATGCTGAGCTAATTGATGAAGAGTGCAAAAGTGATGAGACAGCAAGAGTCACAGAAAAACACAGGAAGGCGCTGAAAAGAGAGATTGATGAGATCAAGAAGAGGAAAGCTGAGGAAGCCTTACACCGGTTCCCCCGCACATCAAGTGTGCCTTCATCGACGGGGCCATCGTCTGAAAACTCGGACATAGGATCTAGAACAGCAAGCACACAAACGCAGGTCAGGAACCCACCCCATTCCATCACAAAGGGTCGCCCAAGAGAGATAAGGTACAAGTCAGGATTGGAGATTCAAGCAAAACACAAGAAAACGAAGAAAGCGGCGGGCAATCCATGAGCAGAAATTGGGGCATTGCGGCATGGTCCTTGTGGACATTTTGTTTTGTACCCTATACGATGAGATTTTTTGTTTTTAAAATTGGGAGAATAACTACTGAGGAACATCAGAAAAGGAAAGGAACAAATTCATTGACTGCAGAAATGCAGTTGCCATGTTATGGGTGCTTAATCTGCCATGTTATGTGTATTAAATCTGCCATGTTATGTGTATTAAATCTGCCATGTTATGTGTATTGAATCTGCCATGTTATGTGTACTAAAAATATGCCATGCTATTTTATACTAAAAATATGCCATGCTACTTTGTACTAAATATGCCATGCTAGTTGTACTGGAGCTGCCATGTTAGTTGTAGTGGATCTGCCATGTTAGTTGTACTGTATCTGCCATGTTAATTATGCTTGATCTGCCATGTTGTTTGAACTGTAATTGCCATGTTAGCTGTGCTTAAAATATGCCATGGTATTTGAAATGACTGTGCATGACATATATTTCCATGACAAATACCACGCGGTTTAGAGAAACATAGTGTGTTGTGGGCAATGTATGGAAAATCAAGTTGGACAAAGGAGGAACGTGCATAAACCAGAGCCAAGGTTGTGGCTGCATGATCAACCCTGCCCCCCATGCTAGCCGGTGCTACCCCATGTATGTTGAACTACATTTGCCATCTGTTTTAAAACATCATAGACGCAATCAAAAACAGCAAAACTGGTGCTGTATGTGATGAAACCATTGTAATAATGATAAAACATAAAAACATATGTGCATTAACGCCTAAAAATAGGTTCACGTCCACACATATATTACAGAACTACTAAAAATGTCGCTCACACACCACCACTATATAGTGGCATACGCTGGGTTGCAGTCGTAACATAGCACACAAACATAGTTTTCGACAATAACAAGATAGATAAGTACCTTACATTCCTCAGCAACAGAATGTAAGGTATGCGTCCGGTGTCTAACACCACATGATCACTTGTACTTCTTGTTGATTTTCTTGACAGCTTCCTCCACGAACTCGCGTGCTCCAGACCGCTTGTTGAAATCTTCGTTCGTCAACCAGTTCCACGTGTGGATTTTCCAGAGCTCAACAATCGTTGCAGCTGTGATAGCGGGGACGATTCTGCCTTCCCACTTTGCAAAGTATTCCAGCGCGTGAAATCCGCAGTCCGTACTGCACAAGAAAAAGACTCAGATGAACACACAAAAAAGGACAGACATAGCAAAGATAGACTTCAATTCAGATGTAACAACAAAAAAGAGGGGTTGCATTGATGTAAACGGCACATAAAAGGAGGGGGAAAAGAAATTACGTGTTCCCTTGCTTCACAGTCGCCACATACTCAATCGGGAAATGTCTGATCTGGACCTTTGAATTTTCGTAGTGACGGTTCCATGTCTCTTTGAGGTAGTTAATGAAGAATTCGGCATGCATAGTAAGATCTGAATCAGCTCCCGAACGGATTGAATCAAGCACCTCGAAGCGTTGATTCTTCAGGTCCAGACAGATCGCGTAGTGGTGACCACACTTGTCGTGTTGGGCATGTGGTGCAAGCTCCTGGAACATGGGGAACATGACCTGCATTTAAAAAGTGAAGAAATGAGAAGCAGAGTTCACATAAAAAGAACAGCAGAGGGACAAAAAAATTAGAATCATGTAGGATGTTTTTTGGTTATGGGTGGGGGTAGTTGAAGGAAAGTTGTCGTCCATGTATGTACAAGATGTGTCGTGCATTTCACAAAATCAAATTGCCACATGGTTCGCACGGGATGCACAAAACAAAAGAAGAAAAATGTGCATGGCAACTGTTGCCACATGAAAAACATCTGACACACAATAAAAAAGTGCAGAAGATGGCAAAAACCACACCATGTGAAAAAATAGTGCAGACAGGGGAGGAGTACTCACATATTTCTTCAGTGTTAGCTTGAATTCACCGTGCTGAGCGAAATTCTTCCTCAGAATTTTGTGGTGGAAGTCACCATCCCATATTTTGCATGTCACGCTGTAATGCATGATGACCTTGTCAGCGCACATATCGATGTGATTGTTGATGTAGTCGATCCCGCATGCAATTACATTCGTCAACATTTTACCGTTTGGCCTCACGGACTCGGCGAGATCACCCAGGTCGACGTATGTCGCTCCGCATTGAATGACTTTGGTTCTGTCCAAACATGAGCTGTATGAAAACGACATAACACGGAAGAATCATGCCTGCTAAGTAAAAAGATATATGAAAGAACTAAAACATAAGCGCATCATGTATAGGGAGTACGAAGAAAAAGATGAAAATGTTAAAAAAAAACAAAGCAAAATGAGTGATTATAGGGTGTGGTCATTTATGCTTTCAACTCCTTCATGTGCTTGTTGCTGGCCCTCGCATTTCCAAACCGCTTGATGATGTCGTACAGCTGGGTCTGTTCCTTAGTGGCCCTGAATTCGGGTTCGTAGTCTTCCGCGGGAGGTGCGTGAACTACCCTCTGCTGTCTCACAGAACCAGGGGTCGCGCTTCTGATGGTATCCTGAGTTGTCGTCTCTACAGTCAAGTTGGAACTTGATTGCCCTTGTCCTGGCGATGTCCTCCTCTGCAATGCTGCCTCCTCAATCTTGCGGTAAGCTTCGTCAAGTGACGGTGAAATTTCCTCAGGGGTGCCTGCAATGATTCAAAAAAAAGTGTGTTAGGATAAGGAGAAAGTCAGAAAACATATGGATTGTGAGGAAATAGGGTGTATGATGTGAGATGTAGGTAGAAAAAAGTGGGGAAATTGCCATGTGTGGTGCAACTACGGTGGCCATGTCATGGCAACTGCAGTTGCCATGCAGTTGTGATGAATTACCGTTCAGATGGCCTGTGGTTGCCATGTCACATCAAATGCAATTGCCATGTTGTGTCAACTCCACTTGCCATGTGATTACCGTATAGAAAAAATGCAGAATGGTAACAAAAAAAATGCAGGTGACATGGTGTCGCAAATCCAGTTGCCATATGTAATGCACTATATTTGCCATGTGTCAGAAAATACAGTTGCCATGATGAATCAACTTCAGTTGCCATGTGTTTACTCAAATGTCAAAATGCAGCATGGCAACAACCAAAAAAAAATTGTAGGCCATGGTGCATCAAAATCCACTTGCCATGTCATCACACCGCAGTTGCCATCGCAAGTGAGAACACCCCGAAAAGAATATGATTGGGACAAAATTCAAACTACAAAAGATGTAGACACGAAAAATCGTAAGGACATGACAAGTGTACCTTGCACAATTGGCTCCGCGAACTTGACAGCCTTCCTGCCCTCGACCATTGGCTGCGCCATCATTGCAGACGTGCCTCCTGGAAAAGCAAAGGCAACTGGCATAGGATCATGCACCACCGCTTGGTCTTGACTTATGCCAAGGCTGAAGCTCGGTGGGGTAAATGCCATTGGGTGCCTCTCATTCCTACTGGCCGGACCACGAACGATTTGCGGGCAGAATCCATTGGTGAAAGATCAACAAACATATCTGAATCGGCCGCTACAGAATGTTCGGGCTTGTTTGCAGGGCGGGGCGTGTTGTCAGCAGTATCAGCAGCAGCTTTCATGGCAATCTTCTTGTTTGGGCTGTAGGGGACACCAACATTCACTGGCAGCCTGGAAGTGCGCAGATTTATGTTGGGGATTTCCACTGCGGGTAAAGGCGCAGTCTGCTTCGGCCGTTCACCTGCGTCACTCGTGCCAGCCTTGACAACTGCATCAGCTGTGCTCCAGTCTTGCGGGTTCTCCATCACATTGCTTTGGGCGGTTGGCGGGAACAGTGTGGATGCAGGAACATACCCAGACTCATCTCTCCTGCTCCTAGATACAGCCGGTGCATTGGGTACGACTGTTGGTTGCTTACGGGGGCTGCAACGCCTAGGTGGAAGACCAGCACGCGCCACGGTAACCTTAGCAGTATCTGCACCGACAGGGGCTGGAGCTGTTGTGCCACGACTCTCACCTGTAGATGGCATATCCTTATGAACTGCCACCTCAACGGCTTCCGTCGTGGACACAGGTGTGCCATCACGCACGCGCTTGGAGTCAGTGTCAGAAGAGCGGGAATCTTCCTTGCCTATGTTCGTCTCGGGAGCGTCCATTTCAACACTTGCTGATGGGGTGGCGTGGCTCACTGCGGCATCCTTCATTGCCAGAAGAGTTGGCAATATTTTAGCTGTCCTGGCAGATATCGACTCATCACTCCCCGATGTACGGATGCCTGTTGTTCTAGCCTGGGCATCCGCAGCCGGCGGAGATGGTCGGCCACTTGCATCAGAGTTGGTGGGAGCAGTCATCGGTGCAGCAGCAATATTGTCGCCGGGTGCCTCATGTACATTTGAGTTGCCCCCCGTTGACAACTTTGAATGTAGTCGTTCAAGCGGATCATTGATGCTATGCTTGGCCCCGCGCGTAATAGTCTTCTTCACCCTGCAAAAAGAAAAAAAATCACATGAGAAAGGTTTGAAAAAATGAGCAAAAATATGTTTTGCAAAATGGTAGAAACCTTAAAGTGAATGAAAAACAAGTGGAAAGTTGGTAGTTGCCATGTAATGGGAACTTGAGTTGCCATGTGTCATGGTTAGCAATTGCCATTCAGCAGTAGTTGCCATGTTAGCAAATTGAAGAATGAAAAATAGATGTATGTTTTGTCAGGAATGCAATTTGAAACCTGTGTGTGGGATGAGCTCACAAAGCCATAGGTAAAAAATGGCAGTTGCCATTAGGTAGAGGGTTAGATGCCAGTTGCCCTAGATGCCAGTTGCCATGTAAAGACCAAATATAAGTTGCCGTAAACTAAAAAAATTAAGGAAGAAATCATTTGGGGGAAGAGAGGTTGCCGCGTGGGTGACGGTGACAGAAGATCATGTGACAAAGCTAAACAAATAGCATTGGAAAATTCAAGGAAAAAAAACAATATGTAAATGAAAGCATATGGATGAACATACTTCTTGACTGGCTTCCTCAGGTCTGGCAACACAACAGGATCCCCGGTGTTGGTTGTCGTCATACGAGGAGACGACCTGGTGGAAGGGTGTCACCAGCAATGGGGGCACCTTTGTTCAAGCGAGCAGAAGCACGGGTTGGCGTTGGCGCCTGTTTCTTCGTAACTGCTCGTCCACCAGTGGTCGGCTCGCTGCAAATAACAGATGGAGGGAAAAAGGCAAGGTGGCAAATGTCAGACAACAAACCCGTCGCCGCGCTTGACAAAAAAAATGCAAAGAAAATGGATGAGATTGTTCCAAGAAAATAGACACAGCGGAAAACTAAAATTGAAAGTCAAACCTCCTCCTGGCAGCTACGGGATCGGTCTTAGACTTCTTGCCATGAGAACCCTGCCCAACATCATCTGGAGCCCTCCCCCTCATTGATGGCAACACCCCATGGCCTCTCGCAGCCGTCTGTTCTTTCACTTTCTCCGGGGGGGGGGGGGGCATCTGTTGCATCCTTGCCCCTGTTGCCGCCTGTGCAAACTTCAGCTTGTTCATCGTCATCCGTGTCCTGATGCACATTGTCCATGTCGTTGTCGTCATCCTTGCTGAGGCCAGCGTCTCCATCTACATCATCTTGTGTGTCGCCGGGCTCTTGGGAACTGTTGTAGTCATACCGGCCACGGCAACCAGTTGGCCGATGTGTACGTTCTGGGACAAATGAAGTGAACTGCCTCGCAACTGCGTCGCTGTCAGAGGCACTGAGGGTCGTCCATCCCTCAACCAACTTCCCGAGCAATCCGGTCATTCCGGAAGCAAACTGCCCAATTAGATGCTCAACTGGTGCCCTCGCCTGTCCACGAAAACAAGAAGCATCAACAACAACCCGTATTGAAGTCACTTGCGCAACATCAACATGTAATCCACAGCAAACCATGGATGTAGACATTTGGTTACCTCAGAAGGGCAAGACGGAGCTGAGTGCACGTCCATCCACTTTCCAAATTTTTGAGGCCCCCCAAACACGCTGTAGTCTATAGCATGCTTGGCCATCAGCTATGAAAAACAAAAAAAGAAATTGTAAGCATGCCTTATAAAACCACGGACGGTTGCGTCATGTCAAATTTGTAAGCATGCCGTGTGAAAAAGACATAAACAAAAACTAACATGTAGTTTTCCATACGTGCCATCAGTTGCCCTGTCTGCGGCAAGCACAGCCTTGACAGCGCTGATGGTCCACGCAGAAACAACAAACTTGTGCGTTGGCGGCGGGCCTCCTGCCCCAGTGAAATCCACGGTGGACAGATCAAGACAGTCGACATACATGAGCTGATTTAAAATAATTTTACAAAGAAAAGAAAATATCAGTTGCCATCATGGGTACTTTGTAGTTCAAAAAAAAGAGCAGGATAATGTATGATCCAACGATAATATGTATGTGCTAGTTGCCATCAAAGTGTGATGGCAGTTGCCATCCTACTGTGATAGCAGTTGCCATGCTAATATAAAGGCAGTTGCCACATTGTCAGTATGACAGTTGCCACGTTCTCATTATGGCAGTTGCCACATTGTCACTATGGCAGTTGCCATCTTGTTATGACCAGATTGTCATGCATGAATAAAAGTGTGTTATAAACAAAGAGTTCACACAGAGATCTGGTAAAAATAAATACCATTAAATGCAGGCGACAACCCTTCTGGTACATCTTGTTTTTGAAAGCATCGTGGAGAAAGTCGGCAATAAACTTACACCAGTTCATATTCTTCACATTTTTCAGATTTGCCTGCACCACACAAAATTTCAGGGCAAAAAAGTTTGCCGCGTCAGAAATCAAACGGAAGAAACTCAACAAAAACACTGGCAGTAGTAAGGATGGATCATTCACCAGGATGGGGAAACATTTGTTGCTTGGGCGAAGAGAGGTGGTCGGCGCGAAAACAGCTGAGATGAGGTACATGAGTAGCTTCATCTTGAAAACTTCTCCGTGTGTCGTCATGGCCTGCAGCGAATCTGCCAGTACAGACGTGTTCGGCATGGACTCCAATCCAGGAAACAAACGGGCGAACAGCTCTTCCTCGATCTCATTATTGACCTCGTACGGGACTTTGATATGTCCACGAGGCACACCCAAAGTGCAGAACACGGATTCCTCATTCAATGGAAGTCTTCCCCGTCCTGGAATCACGAATTCCCTGGAGATGGGATCGTATATCTCACCAAGCCAGTCGCATACAGGGTAGACAAGGTTCGTGCACCGGACATCCATCAGAAACTGCATACCCATCTCAGCAGCAGCTCCCTTTTGATCGTCAGTGAATTTGTCAATCAACACAGTCAGACGTTCCTGGGAGGCTCTGTTGCGAATACGTTTCTTCTTCTGCGAAAAACAGACACAAAAGTGTTGAGTTGTTGCCATGTTTTTGCAAGGTCATGAAAATTTAGTTCATGATGGACGACTGCAAAAAGATCTAGGTGCCAACAAATAACATAAATCGGGAGGAGGGGGGCGGGTGTGCGGACAGTTACCTCGACGCCCTCTTTTCTCTGTCCAGTTACCCGGTTACGTTGAGGTGGATCCATGAAATCGTCGTCATCATTTTGACGATCGCCACGAGCCATTCTGCTGATGTAGGAACAGACCAAATTGTTAAGGGCGAAAATGTAAATGCAATGGGTAAGCATTTGCCACCTAACAGAAAAATGTCAACTATTTGAATGCAAATGTGGTTGCCATATTATGCAGCCAGTTTGCCACATTGTCATATCTGTATTGTGGCAATAGACATTGTGTTCACATACTATATTGCCACATGATTATACAATCCAAGTGGCAAACACGCACACTCGATGTGCACATTAGTTCCGTGCTACCGATTGTGGCAACTATCAAAGTGTGGAAACTGTCACAAATAATTCAGAAAAAAAACAGGTCTCACAAATGAAAAAGCATGTTTGCGGTTACTATCATGTAAATTCAGCAAAAAAATCCGTTTGCCTCGTGGAAGAGCGTGTGTGTGGCAACTATCTCATTCATTCAGTAAAAATTAGTTGCCCCTGTGTGTGAGCTTGAACACATTTGTGGCAACTATGACAGTCAGTTTCAGAAAATATGTTGCCGCAAAAGAGAACACATTTGTGGCAACTGCCACATTTGTTCAGGTAGTTTAGTTGCCACACATTTGTTCATGTTCAGTCATACTGCCATAGTTGCCACATTCAGAAAGCATATTTTTGTGGTTACTACCATACAAGTTCAGCAGAATTCAGTTTGCCACATGGGAAGAGCATGCGTGTGGCAACTGTCATAGTCGTTCAATGAAATTAGTTGCCCCCTATGTGAAAGCTTGAGTGTGGCAACTATGACAGTCATTTTCGGAAATCTGTTGCCACAGAGGAGAACACGTTTGTGGCAACTACCACATTTCTTCAGGTAGTTTAGTTGCCACACATTTGTTCACGTTCAGTCATACTGCCAATTTCGCCACATTCTGTAGTTTCAAACCCAAAACTAAACTAGATCTAGGTTTCAATGGCAACTACTTCGACCTCAAAATCACCCTTACAATTCTCGCGCGAAATGACTGCAACCCAAAATTTCGAACCAATGCGCACCAAAACAACCCGGCGGACAACTCTCAAATCCAAATGCAACACTAATGCGTGCCTCCGAACAGGCATAACCTCACCGACGATGCCGCCGCAGCGGCGGTGACGAAATTGCAGGCACACAACTACGGCGCCGGCGGGAACGCCAGCGCACCGCCGAATCGCCGGAATCTCTAGGAATCAGATCTAGAAATCGAACAGGGAGGGAAAAGGGGAACAAAATCAGGGAGGGGATGCGAGAGATGAAGCGAGCATTACCTTCAACCCGCACGCGTTCCGGCGACGCCGCTCCGCTCCGGCGAGCACCACCGACGGCCGTGAACACCGTCGACTGTTCCGCCTCCGCCGTCGCCTTCTCCCCTCACCTTCTCCTCCAGTGGTTTGAAGTGTGAGTGGGTTGTGCCAGTAAATGCCTCGCGGGGGTGAGTGAATGGAACCGTGAGGGAGAGGGTGGAGGGATGTGCGACGTGTTTGACGTCAACCGCGGTCGGAACATGGCGTGCGGGCGCATGGCAGTTCCACCGCACGCCTCTCAGTGGCAACCGCTGACCGCGGGATGGCAACCACCGTGCGGGCGAATCCACTCGCACACCGCACACGAGACTCGTCCTACGTGGCGCCGAAAACCAGCCCTTTTGCTCCAAGATTCATGCGTACCGAAGCCAGCGGCGATGCTTGCGTGTGGACGGAGTGGTGAACGCCCACACGTGTGGGCGTTAACATTTCCGTACTTTAATAAATACATGGACATCTTTAGAAATACCTGAACACTCTTTGCGAATACATGTAACTTCGTTTTGAATACAAGATTTTTTTTTACGATCTAAATGAATATTTTTATAAATAGGTAAATCCTATTCAAAAGTACAAGAACATTTTATTTAGAATATATAAACAATTTTCAAATGTATTATATATTTTGAAATGAGTAAGGACCTTTTTAATACGAACTATTTCTGTCAATAGTGCAAATAAAAAGGATTACCTGGAATAAAACAGACATATTTTTTCTAATATAATAAAATAATCATAAGTTGATAAAATAAGAAAGGCCAGTAAAAATATATAAAAGAACAAAAATGCATCAACCAGGCTAACCGACAGTGGCCATTGCGAGTAAAAGGTGAGCATTCAGTGAGGGAAAATGTTTTAAATAAGTCGGATGATTTCTTGTCTTTATCAACCACGTCCGGAGCCGTCCGATCCCACATGATCTTGTGGCGTGAGCACTATCTCCCACACAGGAAGGTAGCGAATGCTCTGTCTTCCACACGCGAAGGTATCCAAAGTTCTTGACCTGTGGTACCGTTCAGACGACTGCCTATTTAAGTGATCTTTTTTAACGTACTCCACATGCAGTGATTTTGCTAGGTAACTACACATGTGATGGTACAAATACTAGAACACCATCTTTCTCGATGCTGATTGTGGTCGAGTGAAGGTTGCTAATGTCTAGAGTAGCACCATTGACGCCACCACCTTCTTCGAAGCATGGCATCGTAGCATCATCGAAGCAGTCGGGTCGCCGTTGCCGCACCGCTGCGGTCGTTGCATTATCGTTGATGCAGCCATGCCCATCATTGCAACACTTTCGTGGCCGTGGAACACGTTGCCGCAACATCATCGTGATTGTCGAAGCAGGACGTCGTGGCTGTCCAACCATGTCGTCACAACATCATCGCTGCCATCGAAGTACAACACTGACGTTAGAAGCATGTTGCCGCACCATTGCCATGGTCGTCGAAGCACGTCCCGGAGCATCACTGCGACCGTCGAAGTCTGCCGTTGAAGCATTGTCGTGGCCGTCAAAGCACACCATGGGTGTTTGAAGCATGTCGACATGTCAGCGCCGCAGCTGTCGCAGCTTCATCAAAACAGCCCGGATGATGTTGCGCCATCACGGCGGTCGATGTAGCACGCCTCGTAGCATCACCATGTCCGTCGAAGCATGCTGTTGAATCATGTCCACTGGTGTTCGAGCATGTTGTCGTGCCTGTGTCGCGCCTGTTGTAGCATTGTCGAAGCAGTTGGGATGCCGTCGCAGCATCACCACGTTCGTCAAAGTACACCATAGACGTTCGAAGCATGTGATCGCGTTATCATCGCGGCCATCACAACATGCCTCGTAACATCGCCGCGGTCGTTGAAGCAGTCGGATGTCGCAGAAACTGTCATATGGCGTCGTAGCACTGTCCGTGGCCTTCAGTGCTGCTGCGATGGAGCATCACCGGGTGGCGTGGTGCAGCAATGGAGCAACGTCAGGGTCGTCGGTGCTCTGACGGAGTATTACCGAGCGGCAAGGTGCAGCGACGCGAGCTGCAATGGAGCAACGTCGGTGCAGCGACGGAGCATCATTGGGCGTGCTTGACTAATCCATTTTATGTATGGATTGTTGTACTAATCCATTTTATGTACGGATTGCTTAGGACACGTACGTATGACCGGTCAAGGAAACTGAATCCCGGACGGGCTCGCTGTCGATCCATCTATATAAGCTAGGTACCCAGAAGGCAAGCAGCTAGCGAGTTCAGGGTTACACGTACATACCTAGCTACTTGATCCATCTCGTACTGTACGTGCGTAGCTAGCTCTGCGATGGCCGACGGCAAGCTGGATCCTCCCGCCGGCTACGCCTTCGACCCAGCCGAGCACGAGCTGATCACCAAGTTCCTCCGCCCACGGATCGCTGCCGGACCGGACGCCTTCTTCGCCAGCCGCCTCATCCACGAGTTCGACGCCTACTCCGCAGCCCCCGGCGACCTCGTCGGGATGTATCAACACGCGCAAGGAACGGACAAGGGCGACGGGAAAGGGGGCGTCTGGTACTTCTTCACCCCTGCCCGTCGTCACCAGACCAAAGGCGGCCGCGGTGGCGGGAGGCGGCGAGGGTTACTACTGGCACTCGGAGAAGGGCGGGATCCCCGTGCTAGACAACCAGGGTAAACTCGTAGGCCATAGACGAAACCTCAGCTACGTCAAGAAGTTGCCGGGAGAGAAAGAGAGGATCAGGATCGGCTGGTGCATGAACGAGTACAGCGATGACAAGCAAGACGACCTGGTGCTCTGCAAGGTCTGCGTGTCTCGTCACAGGAGCCAGACCACATACGACGAGGTAATCAATGCTCCCGGTTCCAGGAAAAGGAAGGCCGCTGACGTCCAGCACCCGGATGCTCCACGTCCCCAAACCCCACGCCGCCAGGAACCGCCGATCGTCCAACAACCCGGGATGCTTCACGAGTATGGGCGCTGGTACATGTCCGACGAAGGCGAGACGTTGTTGCCGCCCGGAGCAGTGGACGACGGCAGCGTGGATCCAGGCGGGTTCTTCACCGACGACATGCTTCAAGATTTTCCCGAGCTCCATGACACTATGGTGGCGCAGGGGTTCTTGCCCGGCAAACTCGACGGCGAAGTCCAAGAAGGCACTGGCGCTGCAGAGGATGAAGACGACGCCTTCCGGTGCACGTTAGATGAGTAGATGAGCTGCTCCGCTTCTGCGACGACAAGACTGTACTAGTCTAGGAGAGTGGATCCTTTCACCACGTGAGGGCCGAGTGCGTGATGAAGAACTCCGAAACCTGCATCCAGGAGATGATCCAAGAGATGATGTACTAGTCTTGCTTAGCTTTGATGTATGTCATTGTCATGGCACACAAATACATGGTGTCTTGCTAATTGTATTGTGATGATGAACAAGCAATTAATCCGTGTGCCGCAACCTAATTGATTAATTTCTCCATTTTTCTCTCCATATATTCGTTTTGGATTACGTACGTAATGTTTAGTGTTTCTTTTTTTTTTGATCAGTAATGGTTAATGTTTCAATTTCTCTGTTCATGATTGAAAAGGTGCTTGATTGTTTCATCTATCCAACTCCAAGTACCCATTTCCCCTCAAAACGTACAGGGCATCACGGGATATAATCCCTCTCCCCTCCCCTCCCGTGTTCACATGTGTGTAGCAGAACCAGCTCATGTTTTGGAGCTTGCTATCGTAGTTCATTTTCTGAGAATCTTGCAATGCCGTATCCTCGATTTGTGTTACAAACTTCCATTTTTCCTTCTAGACTTGATGAGTCTGGAATATTCTGACACCAACCAGATCTGAATCTCAGGCAGATATGATGGTTGGAATGCCTTTCAAGAACTATAATATTGGTCTCTCTGTAACCCAGTAAAGTGAATGTCGTGGCCAACACACCCAGCCGGAAGACCTATTATTGTAGTATCTTGATTGAGGAAGTTGGCCACCTCCCCATAAGGATTTCGTAGGATTTACTCCAGTAGTCGTTCCTTATGGATTCTTGTGCTCCCGAAGTCCGATCTTTTACTTGATGTTGTAGATACAAACCATATCTATAAATGGGTTGTGCTAGCACATCAAGGAGAACATTAGAAGCAGAGCACTAAATGTCTCTCGGTCGATCATCCAGATTTTGATCCCTTGGCCTCGCTAAGGTAAAATCTGAGAATGTGTTACCCTTCTTTGCATCTGCATTCTCCACCACTATTCATCGTGGTAGTATGATGTGTTGCCAGGATCCTCGGTACGGATGTTGGTAAAAACCTTGATGAATATGGAAATGCTCAAGTTCTTGAAAGCACGCTCAGTCACCAAGTTATATCCTCGCTATCAACTGGAATGTGCCATCCATTTGCCTAGTTATTCTATAACCGGAGTTTCTTTTCCAAACTGAGTATGTCATTCCTTTGAACTCCTTCAAACGATCATTCGTTAATTGCCTCAGGCTGGCATAAAGAGTTTCAGTGATTTAGGTATCAAAAGTAATTCTTTTTGCCACTTAAGGGAATAATTCTACGGGTCACCTTCTCGAAGGTGCCCCGTTATGGAATCATGGCAATTATTCAATCGCTATCTTGAAACCATTCACCATCTCCTCAAGTGTGGAATTGTTGCCTACCAAATTGAACCCCCGTCATCTGTTCTTCCATCCCTCCCGAAGTGTGTTTGAACATCTCAGCTCAAGAGGTGTTCTATGCCTCATTCCGTGAGTTGATCGTCAGTTGCTCGATCCTCGAGAAGAACGATTCTTATTCTTGTGGTCATGTTGAATGGACTTCTCAAAGCAAGATGTCAAGACCAAGATGATGCAATGAATCAACAGCTTCGAGAAGAGCAATTGGATCATGTAGATTGTGTTAGTTTGTGTCCCCTTTGTCCTCTTACCTCACGTCTTGAATCTCGGGATGAGATTCTTGTTTAGTGGGGGTGAGTTGTCACATCCCTAGCCTTGCTATGCACTTGGACTAGCTTGGTTGTTGCATCATGTCTAAATTTATTTGAAAGTTGAAATGGGGATTGCTCAAACCCTAGCACCAGATCAAATCAACTAGGTTCAAATAAAAATATTCTCAATGAACCCAAAATGCCCTTCAGAAAAGTTCATCATTTTTGGATTGGTTTAAAACCTCTATCAAAAATGGTGCACATATTTCTAGGTCCATTTTGTATTTTCGAATTAATTCATAAAGTATTTGAATTTGGGCATTTAAATGCTATAAATAATTTGAATGCTCAAATAATTCTGAAACTAAATGAGGGTTGTTGGAAATATTCCAAACAGAGCCCACAATTATTTTCAGGGTTTTTGAAAACGCCTTAGCATTTTAATTAAGTCAAAACAATTACAGAAAAATAGAAAATAGAAACTAAATTAGGAGAGAGAGAGAGAGAGAGAAGTACCTGGCTATTTACCTGGCGCAGCCCACATGGCAGCCCACTGGCCGGCCCAGCACTGTGCTGGCCCATGCCAGCCACCTACTTCCTCTCGCCAGGCAGGCAGAGAGGAGTGCGCTGGCGCACACCGAGCTCGCCACGCAGCTTCCTGGCCGCCTGCCCCGCTTGGACAACGTGGCGACGCCTCGAAGCCACTCCTTGGCGCCGCTGAGGGAGTCCTGGATTAGGGGTATCCGGACAGCCGGACTATATGCTTCGTCCGGACTATTGGAGCGTGAAGATATAAGACTCAAGACTCCGTCCCGTGTCCGGGGGGGCTCTCCTTTGCGTGGAAGACAAGCTTGGCGATCTGGATATTATATTTCCTTCCTTGTAACCGACTCCGTGTAAACCCTAGCCCTCCCCGGTGTCTATATAAACCGGAGAGGTTGGTCCTTAGAAGGCCGATCACAATTACAATCATCATTATCATAGGCTAGCTTCTAGGGTATAGCCTCTACGATCTCGTGGTAGATCTACTCTTGTACTACTCATATCATCAATATCAATCAAGCAGGAAGTAGGGTTTTACCTCCATCGAGAGGGCTCGAACCTGGGTAAACATTGTGTCCCTTGCTTCCTATTACCATCAGCCTAAGACGCACATATCGGGACCCCCTACCCGATATCCGCCGGTTTTGACACCGACATTGGTGCTTTCATTGAGAGTTCCTCTGTGTCGCCGCTGCAAGGCTTGATGGCGCCTTCAATCGTCAACAACATGGTCCAGGGTGAGACTTCTTCCCGGACAGATCTTCGTGTTCGGCGGCTTCGCGATGCGGGCCAATTCGGTTGGCCAACTGGAGCAGATCGACAGCTACGCCCCTGGCCACCAGGTCAGGTTCAGAAACCTGAACTACACGGCCGACATCCGCGGGGATTTGATCTTCGACGGAATCGGGCCTGTGCCAGGAACGTCGGACAGTCACGATGAGCATGGCTTAGACCTGCTGCCGGATAATGCTCGGGATATCACCCCTGCAGTAGCCCCGGAGCTAAATCTGGAGCAGGCTGCATGGCCCAAGGACAGGCAGATGGACCCCGCCCCGCAGGCCGCACACTCATTGGCGATAGAGCCGAACACATGCCTCACCTCTAAGGAAGCCTGTGACTCTGGACCCCCGGACTCGTATCCGGTTGTTGGTTCTAGTCTGCGCGCTCCCGAGCCAGCCGAGCCAGGTTGGGCTCCGGTAATGGAGTTTACTGCTGCGGATATCTTCCAGCACTCGCCCTTCGGCGACATGCTGAACTCGTTAAAATCTCTCTCTTTGTCAGGACACTCATGGCCGAACTATGTCCGGCTTGAGTGGGAAGCAGGCGACGAAGGAATTCGTTGCCCACCCACCACCCACTTCATTGCCACGGTCGATAATTTAACCAACGTGCTAGACTTCGACTCGGAAGACATCGACGGTATGGACGACGATGCAGGAGAAGAACAGGAACCACCGCTCACTGGGCGGTGGACAACCACCTCCTCATACGATGTATGTATGGTGGACACTCCGAAGGAAACCAATGGCGATGAGGCAACGGAGGATAACACCTCAGGAAGAAAAGCAAAGCACGGGCGTCGTCGGCACCGCTCCAAGCCCCGCCACAGCAATACCGGCCTAGGAGATGAAAACAATCTGTATGGTGCCGAAGAGGAATACAACCCTGATCAGCCTGCCTTCGAGCAGGTCGAGCAGGAGGACGGGCAGGTCAGCCCAGATGAACAGGCGACGGACGGATATCCAGAGGAGGACAACTACATGCCCCCCTCCGAAGACGATATTAGCCTCGGCGATGACGAGTTCGGCGTGCCTGAGGATCCCG
The DNA here is from genome assembly GCA_963921465.1 of Triticum timopheevii. Taxonomy (NCBI): domain Eukaryota; kingdom Viridiplantae; phylum Streptophyta; class Magnoliopsida; order Poales; family Poaceae; genus Triticum; species Triticum timopheevii. Next base: position 623,208,728 of record OY997270.1, on the reverse strand, counting down.
TCGAGCAGGAACGCTTCAAGCATCGGCTTATGGCCATTGCGAGGAGCCTGAAAAAGAAGCAGCAGCAACTCCAAGCTGATCAAGACCTGCTCACGGGTAGATGGACTGACGTCCTGGCAGCCGAGGAATATGGACTCGAGCGCCACACGGCTGACCGGCGACCTCGTGGCCGGGATAAAATGGCATATCAGCCCGAATACCAGCCCGCACCTCCACGCCAATATACTACGGCCCGGGGCAATAGGCAGGACCTGCAAGATATACTGGAAAACAAAGCAGGACAGCCAAGATCGATCTACGGATCGCGGGGGCGCGCCCCAGCACGCGACGATGACCGTCACGCCGGATACACTATCATCAAGTTCGGCCGGGCCGAACACAGCCACCCAGACCAATTCGAACTGCGTAGCCACATAGCCCGGCACAGAGGCGCCGCGCACCCCCTCTGCTTCACTGACGAAGTAATGGATCATGAATTCCCAGAAAGGTTCAAACTCGTAAACATCGAATCATACAATGGCACAACAGACCCCGCGGTATGGATCAAAGATTTCCTTCTCCATATTCACATGGCCCACGGAGACGATCTACACGCCATCAAGTATCTTCCCCTTAAGCTCAAAGGACCCGCCCGGCACTGGCTAAACAGCCTGCCTGCAAATTCCATTGGCAATTGGGAAAACCTGGAAGACGCGTTCCTCGACAACTTCCAGGGCACATATGTGCGACCACCAGACGCCGATGACTTGAGCCACATTACTCAACAGCCCGGAGAGTCAGCCAGGATATCTGGACTCGGTTCCTAACTAAAAAGAACCAAATAGTTGACTGTCCGGACGCCGAAGCCCTGGCGGCCTTTAAGCATAATATCCGAGACGAGTGGCTCGCCCGACACCTCGGCCAGGAAAAACCCAAGTCCATGGCAGCTCTCACGACACTAATGACCCGCTTTTGCACGGGCGAGGACAGCTGGTTGGCTCGCGGCAGCACTATGCCAATTCTGGCACTTCGGATGTCCGTGACAATAATGGCAAGCCACGGCACAACAGACATAAGCGACGGAACAACGGCGACAACATTGAAGACACGACAGTCAACGCCGGATTCAGCGGATCCAAGTCCGGTCAGCGAAAGAAGCCGTTTAAAGAAAATAGTCAGGGACCATCCAGTCTGGACCGCATACTGAAACGCTCGTGCCAAATTCATGGTACCCCGGACAAGCCAGCCAACCACACTAATGGAGACTGCTGGGTGTTCAAACAGGCCGGTAAAATAAACACCGAAAACAAGGATAAGGGGCTGCACGGCGACGATGACGATGAGCCCCGGCGTCCGAACGCGAGGGGGGGGCAGAAGAAATTTCCTCCTCAGGTAAAAACGGTCAACATGATCTACGCCACCCACATTCCCAAGAAGGAATGGAAGCGAGCACTACGGGACGTCTATGCGATGGAGCCAGTCGCCCCCAAATTCAACCCATGGTCAGCTTGTCCGATCACCTTTGATCGTAGGGATCACCCTACCAGCATCCGTCACAGCGGCTCAGTCGCATTGGTCCTAGACCCAACCATCGACGGATTCCACCTCACGCGAGTCCTTATGGACGGCGCCAGCAGCCTGAACCTGCTTTACCAGGACACAGTGCACAAAATGGGCATGGATCCTTCAAGGATCAAGCCCACCAAAACCACCTTTAAAGGTGTCATTCCTGGAGTAGAGGCCCGCTGCACGGGCTCTATAACACAGGAAGTGGTCTTTGGATCTCCGGATAATTTCCGAAGTGAAGAGTTAATATTCAATATCGTCCCTTTTCGTAGTGGTTACCACGCACTACTGGGACGAACCCCATTCGCTAGATTCAATGTGGTACCACACTATGCATACCTCAAGCTCAAAATGCGAGGACCGCGCGGGGTCATAACAGTCAACGGAAATATGGACCGCTCTTTCCGTATGGAAGAGCATACTGCAGCCCTCACAGCGGAAGTACAATGCGGCCTCCTCCGACAAGCCACCAATCCGGCGACGGCAACCTCGAGCACCGTCAAGCGAGTCCAGAGCACCCTGCAACAGGATCACCAGGCACGCCAAGAGCGCGACTAGCAGTCCGGCTCCGCTCAAGCCCCAGCAAAGCAGCATTCGTGCCACGCGTACACAATTACGCACACAAAATACCATGGACATAGACGGAGGCGCAGCAGTCAACAGTGCGGTATAACCGCAACATACCTTCATAACCCTCCATTTTTATCTTTCAGGACACTGCCTTAGTGCAGCCTCTTCAGAAGAGCCGGATTGTCGGACTTACACAGGAGGGAAGACCAATGAGGCAACAGGCTTTACGCACAAAAGGAAATACCCAGGTGGAATCTGTTCACGATCGTTATACCTATTTTATATACCTACATGCAGCCTGCCCTTGGATAGGACATGTTATATAGTCCTATTTACTTCTGTTTAAAACACAACCATTGTAAACATACGCTTAAATGTATTATTCAATGGGAGATAATATATAGCGTCAGCTTATTATTCCTGTTTGCACATTTTTCTTACAAACATTTATTTAATATTGCATCCGTACACCTCAGTACGATTAGTTTGCCAGAGGCTTCATATGGCGCCTCATAATACGGCAAAACAAGTTCGAACACTTTCAACAGTGCGGCACCCTGAACTTATAGCACTATATGCATCAGCTCCGAATCACGTCTTGGGTCAATAGTTGGGTTTGCCCAGCTCCCTTGTTTTGGTACCTTACGTTCTGTTATATCGGCTAAGGTAGCGCAGGGAGAACTACTGCGATTGTGTCCCGGTTCTTTCGGATGAGCACCTCAGTAGAGAAAGCCGAAAACTGACCGGCATGATGCGGCGAGAGCTGGTCGCTGTTCGAGAGGTCTTAAAATCCTTAAAGATTTTTTTCCGCTTTAGGCGATGAATCGGCCTCGTCCGATTTAGGCGTAGCGCCCCAATTCGGCCCTCCGAATTCTAGGGGCTTCGCCGAAATTTAAAATGGTAGACTTCTATGGCTAAGTGAAAGTTATAAAGCCGCATAGTCCGGTTTCCTTGTTCGCTGCGCCGGATACCTCCTTAAGGGACCAAGAATTTGGATAAAGAGTATCCGGGTTTTTCCAGGAACACCCCGGTACTAGTTACGTGGGGGTGGAAGCCGACGACTGGCCTACTTTCAGAATTTTATAAACAGCCACACAGAAGGTAATATTTTAAATCAAACAGTGCTACATAGCGCAAATAACTTCGTCTCTATATTACAACAACGACAGAGGTACATTTACTCAAGGATTGTGTCCTAGGTACATTCATCGGCCACGAGACGAGCTCCCTTCATAACGCCATCGTAATATTTCTCGGGATAGCGATGCGCCTTGCCCTCCGACGGCTCGTCCTTCACCAGCTTCTCTGCATCCAGCTTGCCCCAATGCACCTTCGCGCGGGCAAAGGCCCGGTGGGCACCCTCAATGCAAACGGATCGCTTGATAACTTCAAGCCGCAGACAGGCATCCAACATCCGCTTGATCAGGCCAAAGAAGCTAGTGGGCAAGGGCTCACCAGGCCACATCCGGACTATGAAATCTTTCATAGCCACTTCGGCCGCCCTGTGGAGTTCAACCAACTGCTTCAGTTGGTCACTCAGAGGCATTGGGTGTTCGGCCCCAGCATACTGGGACCAGAAGAGCTTCTCCGTGGAGCTCCCCTCCTTGGCACGGTAGAACTCCACGGCATCTAATACGCTGCGTGGCAGATCTGCGAATGCTCCTAGAGAGCTTCGAATTCGGGTAAGTAAAAGAAATGCCTCCTCCACATGTTTGCTTTGCATAAAGAATGTCTTACCTGCCGCTATCTTCATGGCCGCCTGGATTTCCTGCTGTGCCTTTTTGGCTTCGGCCTTGGTGTCTTTCACACTCGTCGGGGCATTTGCAAGCTCAGTCTCTTTAATCTTAAGATCATGCTCCAAGGACTCGAACTTCTTGCCGAGCTCCTGGAGCTCTTGCTATACCTCGCCCACTCTAGCATCCTGCTTCTAGCGCTCCTTGCGCTCCAAGGCCACATTGTCTTCGGCCTCGGACAGCGCTTTCTTCAAAGACGCCACTTCGATGGTGGCCCCTATTACAAAGTTGCGATGCTTTGTCGTTAGAATTAACTTTGTCTATCCTTCATTATATGTGAACGGGGTATCACTTACCTTTGTTCTCTTCGAGCTGCCTCTTCGTGAGGCCGAGCTCCCCCTGCGCCTGCTCTAGGTCCCACTTTAGTCCGGCGACCTCGGCTGTGCGGACAGCAGCGGCAAGCAGCACAGCCTGCTTATTCACATACACACTTACTATTAGACTCCTGCGGATTATAATTGACCCTCTGTTTGGCTTTTCTTTCCAAACACCGAACAGAGTATCAGGGGCTACTACCTATCGGGTGGTAATTTAACATATTTCTTACTCACCTCAAAGCCTCTTAGGAGGCTGGTGCAGGCTTCGGTTAGTCCGCTCTTGGCGGACAGAACCTTCTGAATCACCGCACTCATAAGAGTACGGTGCTCTTCATCCATGGAAGTGTTGCGAAGCGCTTCCAGCTGACTATCCGACGGCTCTGGCGTAACGGAAGTCATCGGCGCGGACGGTTCGCCCTTCCTAGCGAGGGGCTGCCTGCCCGAATCCGGAACCATCGCGGGTTCCGGCACAGTACCCGGATGAGAGCACGGCTTGCTGCGGCTCTCATCCGCATGACCCGCGGGGATCTTGAACCCCGCGTGTCCGACGTGTGGAATTCTGCCTTGGGGCGTCTCCAGAGTCACCTCCTCCCGCTCTGGGAGCCTTTGGGACAACACCTCCGTGTCATCCGCAGGCTGAGGGGTAGTTGCCGTCTGGAGTGAGTTCATCGCCGAATCACTCAAGGATCCATCCGAAGACGATACCTCGGGATGGTCCCTGGCCGGACTGCATACGTGTTCGGCGTTATAACAAGACTATGAAGCAAAGTCACACTAGAGTACAATAGAGTGCGGAGACTTACGATCTCGCCAGGGGCTTCCCCCTGGGCAGCCACCCTTCCTCGCACTACTAGGAAAAGGCCTACTAATGGCGCACCTAATTTGGCCATTAATGGCGCATTAGTGGTGCGCCATTAGTGCCACGCCATTAGTATATTTTACTAATGGCGCACCACTGGTGCGCCATTAGTATCTGGTATACTAATGGCGCACCTCGGATGCGCCATTAGTATATACAGCAGTGCGCCATTAGTATGCCTCCCAGGGGGCCATGTATACCCAGGTGCTTTGGCATACTAATGGCGCACAACAGCGAGATGCGCCATTAGTAACTTCGGCATACTAATGGCGAACTGTTTAATGATGCATCATTAGTATACTTTGGCATACTAAGGGTGCACTGTGATGTGATGCGCCATTAGTATGAATATTAGGTTTTTTTATTTTTTTATTTTCTGTTTTTTGCACAGGCTACAAAATGTATAATTGGACAAAATATAGACAGCACACATCAACAACAGATTCATCGAATACAATAGAAGATTAGTCTTTGAATACAATTCATCATATTAGTCTCCGAATACAATTCATCATATTAGTCTCCGAATTGAAAAGACCGAACAAAGATAGAACATTATATTACAAGTCTCAAGACCGCGAGTAGCGAGTTTGTCTTCACATTACAAGTCGATATCGATCATCTAAACTACCATCACATAGAAGAGAGCTGCGGTCATCACGATGAGCATCATCACGATGAAACTCGTCTTCATCCGGTTCCTCCAACGCTCCCTCCCCTCTCCCGCTAGATAGCGGGCGTATCTAGATTCGGCCTCGGCCCTAGTGGTGTACCCTTTGTAACTGTTACCGCTGAATTAGTGAACCTGTCTCCGACACTCCTCCCAGTCGTCGTAGACTCCGGGAACCTTACCCTTGTACACGACATACGACGGCATCGCTATGCACTAGCCAAACGAAATGTTAGTACCCATTCACAGACAATACATAAGCAATATATAAGTATGCAACAGAACGACCGGAAGAGAAAAGCAAGACATTAATAGCATCGATTATATCGAAGTTGAACGACTCTCAAAACCAAAGAGACATACTACAAGTTCATTAAAGTTTAATTACAACATGAGCCAATCGATGTTTCAGAACTAGACACAGCATCACTGCTTTCGACTCGACTCAAGGGACCGGAGCGTGGATGAAGCTGCCGTCTATCGTGGGAGTCATGAAATAACGGTCGTTGCCAGCCTGCATTTGTAGCATTGTGTCGATGTCACTGTTGGACGGTTGATTGCTGTGGTAGAACTGTCCTGAGGTACGAAGGACATCTTGATGGATGATTTCCGCAAACTCCGACTGGATGCGAAAGAATTCTTGTCGGAGGTCCACGTCTTGGATTGCCGACTTGCTCTTTGCCCAATCTTTGAGTTTACTCGGTAGCAGAAGTTGATGATGGTCCCGTACGATCGCTCGCATGTGATGGATGGCGTAGTAGGCACCCTTCTGACCGCCAGGCGGCTGCTTGACGCAGCAGAACGTCGTATTGTGGGAGAACACGTGCTTGCCGTATTTACGAATAGGCTTGGTGAAGGTGCCTCCAGATTTGGCGTAGCCGGGGAGAACATCATCAAGAACCTTCTTGACATTTGTGTAGTCTACGTTCGACTGACGGTCCGGGTCGAAATACGTGGCCATGGAATATTTGGGGCTTAGGAGGATGAGCGTGCAATGTGTGTCACTGCAGAAAACACGGAATGTTAAAATAAAAACGATCGAAATCTAAGAATTCATATGTTACAGGCCGGTTGAGGGGAGGACTTACTCGGGAAAGTAAGGCACGTGGAAGTTATCCTTATCTTGGTTTGCCAGAATGACGCCTTCGAGGTAAGAACTCGCAACTTGCCGGTCCCCAGCGCTGCCCAAGATCTTGGCACGCATGTAGAAGGGGTCGACTATCACGATGTCCGGGGTCTTGTCGCGAATGATCCGCATCTCCATACTCAGCGAAAATAGCCGAACGAAGGTGTAGTGCAGCGGATGAAGGTTCAACATAGCGTGGATGTCATCAAACCGCAGGATGATCGTACGCCCGATGGAGTTATCCACAAAGCCCTTGCCCTCTGGCACCTTGGCCGCGAAAACCGGGTATGCCACATCCTTCTCTCTGAGATGCCGCTTCTCCAAAGAAAGAACACTGTCGTGCAGACTCCGCATAGCACCGGTTGCAGCATTGAGCATATTTGTTGGTAGCATCGTCCTACCCACCACATGCACCCTCCTCGAGATATCCTTAGGTGAAGGTGGCCCGTCCTGAGCACGGATCGTACTCGGTGCCGGCTGGCTCGCACCCTTCTTAGTCTTTCTTTTGCGTGCCTTCTTCTTCTCCTGTAATGGGACCGAGTTCTGCTCACAGACCGCCTTCTTGAGTGTGTTGGGGCTGATAATATTTTGCACCTCGCCTATCTGAGGCTCGGTGAAGTCGGCAGCTGGAGGCGTCTCCTGAGAGCTGAACGCCAGACGACGCCTGTTGCAACTTGGCTTCTCCGTGGTACCAGCTAGATCGCGCACGTCTTTTGTTGGGTTGGGTTCTTGAGAAGGAGACCCCATGAAGTCGCCATCATACCCATGATCGGCAAAGTACTGATCGACGTTGCCAAATGTATCGTCGTCGTCGTCGTTCTGATCCTGTGCCATATGCATGTTTGGATCCAGTGGCATAGGGATGTCTAGCACCGTTGCGGCGGTCTTGCCATGGGGCCGACTTGGCGCTGGCACGACTGGCGGTGTTGTCTTTGGGGTGGTGTCTCCCGCCCCCAAACGAATCTGGCTCTTCGGCCAAAGCAGGGGCCAGCTCAGGCAGGCGCTGAGGGTCATCGTCGGCCCCGACGGGTCGAATCGGAGGTAACAACTCGTCGCAGCCTGGCAGCACCCGAACCAGTTGAACCCTAAACAAGTTGGGTGGCATCTGGGTACCGTGGAACAAGGGGTTGCCCGGTTGAACAATTTTGCCCTTGGCGACATCGACCAACTCGTTGTTCACGAAGTGCAGGAGAGTGCACGGAACGTCGGCGGCGCCCTGCGAAAACATGTAGGGCGTCAGGGATGCCCAGTCAAAGGCAAGGAGATAAAGTCCTCGGCCGAGAGAGGCTTAATTAGTTACCGTGATGATGGCGTCGAGCTCGGCTAATGTCGAGGCACCGCCAACGGCGGGCGTGCATTTGACGGAGGGGCCGCTTGCTGCAGAGGTGCCGGCCGGCGTACACCCGGGTGCATTAAGCTCCCGTGCCGGCGTCGGAGACACCAATGCCGCCTCCGCCGGAGGCACCAATGGCCCCGCCATCGCATTCTGCGAGTTGCTGGCCGTGAAGCTAGGAATCGGGGGAGGCCCCTGTTGGCCGCCCGCAATCCACGCACTCAACCCCTCGATCAAGGTAGGCACAATGGCGGTGATCGTCACTCCGAGTTGTTGTTGCACTTGCTCTTGGACAATCTCCGGAATCCGCGCCACCTGTGCCTTGAGTTCTTGAACCTCACGCGCCTGGCTTTTCGAGCTGGTCTTTTTCTCCTTTCGCCCACCATTGTTATAGTATGACGAACATTTTGTCGACAAGCCTTTGCCGGCCACACGACCAGCTGACGTCGGCTTACTGAGCTTATCCTTGTTCTTCATTACATTCAATGCCCTATTTAGAGTGGTGTCCCAAGGGTTGCTCTTAGTCGACCCCGCGCTACTGCTTTCAGTCACCTGCGGAAGGAATGTGAACCATTTAGAAATTCGGCTTCATTAATTAGAATGCAACCATATGGAGCTAATTACGCGGGGGTGTATTCCTTACCAGAACAAGCTCGAGCTTCCTGGTCTTCGGATCCGTGGTAAGCTCCTTTGTTTTCGGGTCCTTCTTTTACCGGGCCCTGACAAAGTTCCTGGTCTGCTTGTCACCGTATTTATCGAAGAGGGGCGGTAGGCCTTGCTCGGCACGGTCTGCCTCCTCCTTGTCCCATATAGGCTCCGCCACTCTGTAACCGCCGGGACCGAGTGTGTGTTCCCCTATGTTCAGCTCCCGCATTTCTTTCCCCCACTGACTTGATTGGGAGTTTGCGGTGCTCGAGCAATTGATCTTGAAGTCGTTGTAGTCATCTTCAGTGATTGAAGGATTTTTCTTCTTGATCTTCTCATAACTCTCATCTTTCTCGATCATTCTCTTCACATTGCTTTTCCAAGTAGACAGGGCCTTGCTCATCTTCGTGAGGGCAGCATTGTTCACTTTATTCCCTTTGAGGCTTGTGTTTGCAAATTCAGCGGGGAACTTGTATTGTTCGTGCAGCTTCGTGAAGAGGAGGTTGTGCAAATTCCCTCGGTCAGGATGCCTCAGGTTCTCGGTGTTGATCGAGATGGTGCTCCAGAGAATGCACCCGAGCTGAAGCGAGTACCCCTTGACTATTCGTTCGGGCATCGTTGGATTTCCGTCGGAGTCCACTTCAATAACTTCCTCCTTGTGGGTGAGGAGCACGATCGGGCGCCGGTCCTTCCATTGCCTCTTCGGTTGGCTGCCATTTGTGCGTGCGCCGCCATCATTAGTGGTGGCATCCTCGGCGGCACCATCAGTGGTGGCATCAGTGGGGTCATCTTCGGCGGTACCATCAGTGGTCTCAGGATCGGTGGGGAAGGCGCCGTCCTCATACAAGTGAGGTTGTTCCTCCATCTCCTGGGACAGCTCCCAGAGTGCCTTGCCACCCGAACCCCCGGCCTCATCATTGTTGGCCATGTTTCTCTCTAAATAGGAACAAAGTTTGGTCAAAAAGTTGGTTATTGTTTAGGGTTTGTCGACACCGAGGCATCCTAAAAGCTAAGCTTTTATCATTGAGGGTTTTTCGACGCCGAGGCACCCTAAAAGCCTAAGCTTTCATCATTAGTCACAAGTACCCCATATGTCCTATTTTTAGCAAAGTCATGCTAAAATTCACGGAAAATTTCAGCATGACCTTTGCTGAAAATAGGACATATGGAGTACCCGAATTTGCTGGAACAGAAGTTAATCGACATTCCAGCAAACTCAAGGGCCTCTCGGGTGGACAAGGCAAAAAAGGCCTCCATCACAACATGGAAAATACATTAGCATGTGAAGAGGTGAAACAATATATGCATCTCCAAGCAGTATCATTCAACATTTTGGACAAACCACTACAAGCAATACTGGATCAGATACAAGAAGAATGTGAGAAATGCAGACAAATACTAACAGATTGAGGTGTTTAACTTGTGGTGCTCTCTGTGCTATTAACATTTTAGCTATTTACTAGCAGTACTAGCACTTGGATCATATGCTAACGCTACATTGATACATCATCATGCTGGGTAATATTAAACCCAAGCAACTTTATAATCAACCCAAGATACATCAACTACTGCACTGTCCTGCCTAATAAAAACAGTCATGCCAGCATATAGTATATAAATCTGAATTTGTGTTTACAAGAAGAGTGCCCATTGCAATGTAAACCTGAGAACACAACTCACCTCAAGTGCAGGATATAGCAGACACCTACTTCTTCAGTCAAGTGCAGTAAAAGACCGTTTGCAGAACCTGTTTAGTCAGAGTTGAACATTAGAATCCATACTATGCTCTACTATGTTTGTAAAGGAACACCTGCTAGCTAGCTGCTGTCGAGTTGCCAGCATTCGTCGTCAGTGAAAAAAATGAAGAAGAAAAAAGGCATGCATGCACTGGTTTGCCAAAACAGAGCACTTTAGTCCTCTGTTTTTGCTAACTGCTACACATACCCCCAAGTGAACCACCACAACATCTAAAAGCTAACAATTGTTTTTGCTTATATAATCAGACTTTTTGTGCTAAAAAAACCATAGAACAAAGCTTAATGATAGGAGAATAAGAACTAGGCTCAAAGCAAATCATTGCATGGGCATACAGATGCTGAAGTAAGAATGCCAGAAGTAGCATTAAACCAGCAGTACTAAATTGTCGGTCAGTCTCCAAAATGGATCCCAGCATTTTAAACAGTCCCTAGCAAGAACACAACTGTGGAAGCAAGTCAACGCAAAGCTATCTTTTCTTGTTTATCAGAAATGCACCCTAATTAGACATTCACAAAATTAAGAGCAAAGTCTAGCTTGCAAACCACAAGTACCAGCACTGATACTACACATGGCAACATCAAATCTACCGAAGGTTAACTAAAATTTTGCATAGCACAGGCATCTCACAAACGTGAACAACCCAACAGAACCCGCATGGCACAGGCAAGCCCATCTGAGACTATTACGACATCGCCGCCCAAACCAACCTAATGCACCTCAGCAACCCACTGTCAGGCCCTGTAATGACGAAACATCCGAGGACACGAGGCACTTGGACACTTGGTGGAGATGGAGTCTCTGAAGTTGGATGTCAAAACTCTGCAGTGACAACAGCAGTAGAGCAGCGATACTAGCGGCCGTACGCATCAGCAGCAGAGGTGGCACCTAGCAGGGGTTGCAGCAAAGCAGCAGCACCGGCGAGGCAAGCAGAGCAGCAGGTACAGGCAGCGGGCGACAGCAACGGCGGTAGGCAGAGCAGGAGGGTCGCGGGCAGCTGCGGGGGAGCACCTTGGACGCGGCCAAGGTGAGCGACGGCCAACGCCGGGCGTGGCGGACACGCGCACAAGGGCGTGGGGCACCCGGGAGTGCGGTCGAGCGCGCTGGGACGCAGTTGGTCGCGGCCAGAGGCCGGTGAGCGCAGCCAGGGAGTGCGAGTAGCGCAACTTCGGGCAGGGAAGGTCGGGCGGTGGCCTACGTCGACGGAAACTATGGGGAAAGGCGGGGGATCGGCGCTGCTCACCGAGAGGAGGTCGGTGGTGAGCTCGTACGAGGCCGGGGTGGACGAGGTGATGCGGATCGACGGCGAGGCCGCGTCGAGGCGTCGAGGCGGCGTCGGGGCGTCGAGGTGGCGTCGAGGTGGGGCGACGGGGAGAGCGGCGCCGAGGAGACGAGGACGACGGGGTGGCGGGGCGGCGGCGTCGAGAGAGGAGAGGGCGGCGTCGCGGCGTCGGGGCATCGGGGCGGAGACAAGGATGACGGGGCGGCGTCGCGGCGTCGGGGCGGCGTCGAGGCGGTGGGGCAGCAGCGTCGGGAGAGGAGAGGGGAAGGGGATCGAGGGTGAGGGCGAGGGAGAGAGAGGGGATAGGTTTGGGCTGCCGGGGAGGAAGTATGGATGGGGGCGGCACAATACTAATGGCGCACCACCCCTCGGTGCGCCATAAGTACATCCATTCTAATGGCGCACCTCACCCTGGTGCGCCATTAGTAAAAAAAAATGATTTCTGCTCGAGCCAACAGGTTATCTCCCACCTGACCTGATCCACACCAAGTTCCCTCTACTAGCTTGACTGGTCAGCAGCCAGTTCTCACATCAGGAGGTCCTGGGTTCGATTCCCAGGCTCCACAATTTTTTTATGCATTTAAAATGCTGCTTGATACTTATTTGTGTTTAAATATGTTCAAACTTGTTTAAATCATAACAGTAATATTTTTTTATAAGACAGTAATAATTTTTTAAAAAATATCATCAAACAGTAATGCCGGTGGAGCGGGGTTGGGTGCGCGGGGTGCGGGGGGTCGGCGGTGGCGGTTGAGTAGGGGAGGGGTGCGGGGGGTCGGCGGCGGCGGTTGAGTAGGGGAATTGAGGGTGCGGGGGGTCGGCGGCGGCGGCCGGTGGACCGGGGGGTGCTCAGCGGCGAGGGGGGCCGGATCTGGCGAGGTGGGATAGCGATCGAGATGGAGGGGGATCGAGATCGAGTGTCCATGAAATTTAAAAATATTCATGATAGTTCAAAAAGTGCCCATGAAATACAATCGAGAAATGAAGGCTACGATTTAAATACAATCGATCTTAGCTAGCTATCTGTTCACAATCTTCTTGCCCTTCTTCTTCGCAAATGGAGTTCTTTTGTGGAACGGACGTCCTTTAGGTAGGGTGGTCCTGCTTCTTCTTGTGGTGTATGCTGCTGCTTCATCATCGTCGTCATGTTCGATCCTCGGGTCGCCGTACTTGTCGAAGTTTTGCTCATTGGCTACTCCATCCATTCCAATGATCTTCCTTTTGCCTCTCCTCACGACAACACGACTGGGCTTTGACGGGTCGGTAATGAAGAAGCATTGGTCCACTTGGGAAGCCAGTACCCATGGCTCATTTTTCGCGGTGACGTTTGCGCCCACGGTCTTGGATTTGGCTTCGGGTATAACCATGGTGGCGAAATACCGGTCTTCTTTTAGGACGCTCTTCGCCCATCTGACGCGGAACATCGGGACCTTCTCTCCAGCGTAGCTTAGCTCCCAGATCTCCTTGATCCTTCCGTAGTATCTGTCCTTGTCGTTACTGGTGTAGGATTCCATCGTTACCCCGGAGTTCTGATAACCATCGCTCTTCATGTCCTTGGCCTTGGTGTAGAATGTGTAGCCGTTGATATCGTACGCCTCATAGGTCATCAGGTTGTGCTCGGCGCCCTGTGACAAGGTGAATATGAGTTGTTCTTCCGCGGAAGAATCCTCATGTAAAGGGTACGACAGAAGCTTCTTCTTGAACCAACGCGTAAAACATGAGTTGTGCTCTTTGATTATATCTCCATCCATCCTCTGTTGGCCTCGGTCATTGTACGTCTTCTTAATAAAGGTTTTGTGCTCTACCACCCAAGGATCGACCACGTCTATGTGTTGTAGCGCGACTTGGTTTGCTCTTTCAAAGTCGGCGAGTCGACCCTCTAAGTCGACATGCATTTCGCGGCGACCCTCACGGTGACCCCATCCAGCGAGCCTGCCGAGGTGCCTGTTGACGGGCAGACCAACGGGGTTCTCGATGCCTAGATAATTCAGGCAGTAGGAGATGCACTCTTCGGTCAGAAAGCCCCTGGCTATACTTCCCTCCGGACGTGACATGTTGCGAACGTATCCTTTGATGACACCATTCATCCTTTCGAACGGCATCATGCTGTGCAGCAACGTCGGCCCGAGTTGGATGATATCCTCCACTATATGGACCAGCAGATGCACCATAACGTCGAAAAATGCGGGCGGGAAGTACATCTCAAGCTCGCATAGTATCACCACGATCTCTTCCTGTAGCCTTCTAAGTTGCCTGACGCCAATCGACTTCTGAGAGATGACATCGAAAAAGTTGCATAGGCCAAATAGTGTTTCACGGACGTGCGCCTCCATGATCCCACGGATTGCAACTGGAAGTATCTACGTCATCAGCACGTGACAGTCGTGAGACTTCATCCCACTGAACTTCTGCTTCGCTGGGTCTAGGTATCTGCTTATCTTCCCCGCGTAACCGTAAGGAAGTTTTACTCCTAGGAGGCAGGTGAAAAACTGCTCGATCTCCTCCTGACTTAGAGTGAAGCACGCGGGACGGTAGTCATTTCCGGTCTTCTTGGCCTTTTTGCCTTTGCGACGACTTTCTGTGTCCTTCTTCGCCTCATCATCATCATCATCACCATCATCATCATCATTAGCGTGAAGCTCCTGCCTGATGCCCATTGATTTCAAGTCTGCCCTTGCTTTCGGCCCATCTTTGGTCCTCTCTGGCATGTTGAGCAGGGTACCAAGCAGACTCTCGCACACGTTCTTCGTGATATGCATGACATCAAGGCTGTGAGGCACACAGTGGATCTTCCAGTACAGCAAGTCCCAGAAAACAGACCTCGTTTTCCATACCTTCAGTAGCGGCTCGGGCGCCTTTCGCTTCTTTCCCGGCTCTGGCGCCTTTTGCTTCTTTCCCGGCAGTGGGCAGTCTTTCCAATTTTTCAACAGCTTGTCTATTTCCTCGCCGCTCCTCGTACACGGGCGTTTTCGAGGTTCGGTTTCACCATCGAACAGATCCTTGCGTTTCCTCCACGGGTCATCGTCGCGAAGCCACCTTCGATGTCCCATGAACACGGTTTTCGAAGACCCGGGATCTCTATCTAGCTGGCGATACGTTGTGTCATCCATGCACCTTACGCATCCAGAAAATCCGTGGACTACCTGCCCCGCGAGATATCCGTAATCGAGATAGTCGTGCCCCGTCGTGAGCAGTGCGGCTCTCATAGGGGAATATTCTTTCTCTGCGGCGTCCCACGTATTGGCTGGTGTTTTCCACAGCGTGTCAAGCTCCTCTTTCATCAGCCCCAGATACAGATTGATGTCGTTCCCTGGTTGTTTTGGCCCTTCAATTAGCAACTCATGTGAATGTACTTCCTCTTCATGCACAACCAGGGGGGAAGGTTGTACATCCACACAAACACAGGCCAGGTGCTATGTGTGCTACTCTGGCTGCCAAACGGATTGACTCCATCGGTGCTCGCGCCCAGCATGATGTTCCTTGGATCGTTCCCAAATTCTGGGTCTTCGAAGTTCAACGCTTGCCACTGGCTCGCATCCTTAGGGTGACTCAGCATCTTGTCTTTTTTATCTATCTCCGGATCATTTGCGTCATCTTCTCGCTTCTTCTCCTCCCTATCTGCGTGCCAACGCAGGAGCTTTGCTACCTTAGGGTCCGCGAAATACCGCTGCAGACGAGGAGTGATCGGAAAGTACCACACCACTTTTCGAGGAGCTTTCTTCCTCTTCTTGTATCGAGTGACGCCGCACACCGGACATATGGTAGACTCCGCGTGCTCGTCCCGATAAATGATGCAATTGTTCATGCACACATGGTATTTCACGTGCGGTAAATCCAGAGGACACATGATTTTCTTCGCCTCCTCCAAACTGGTCGGGCACTTGTTCCCCTTGGGAAGACGTTCGTGCCAGAATGACATGTTCTCATCGAAGCATGCGGCGGTCATTTTGTGTTTTACCTTCATCTCCAGAGCCATGAGCGTTACTTTCACGCGGGTATCCTCGGGCCTGTATCCTTCATACAATGGAGTAACCGCTCTAACTCAAGTTGATCCATCTTGGCTTTCTCTCGGGCGGCAGCTCTTGCGTTATCCGTCTGCTTGAGAAGCAGCTCTTGAATATGAGGGTCCTGCACCCAGCCCATCGATGGTCCAGCGTCGTCTGCTCCGCCAGCATCATCATCTTCCTCATCATCATGTCCTGCATCTTCTACATGATGACTGTGTACAGCATCACCGTCGTGATCATCTCCTGGGGATTCTTCGTCTTCTCGCCCGCCCGAGCCGCGGTGGTTGTCTTGCTGCCCTTCCTCATTTCTTGCCCGGCCCCCATGGACGACTTCGAAGTCATCTTCATCACCTTGCCACCGATAGCCATCCGTGAAACCACGCAAGAGCAGGTGGTCCCGCACCTGCCCGGAATCCGGGTCCACAATAAGGCTCTTCAGCTTGCATCTTCGACACGGACATCTTATCTCCGTCTCGTTCTTTTGAAGCATCTCGGCCTTCGCGGACCTCAAAAACCTATTCACGATGCCTTCGGTCATCGTGTGGACCATGGTCGCCTACGGGGTAGAGCAAAACGATATTTTAGAACCAAGAAAAAATTTGGCATGACTTTCCCTAAAAATAGGACCAAAAAGAATGCTTAATGCCAAAATTCTAGCCAAAACGGAAATGAATCAACATTCCGGCAAAATATTGGCAACTATCGCATTTCAAATACCGGTACACATCCAAACACAAACACATATGCAACACCACAAACATATGCAACACCACGAACATACATAGATCTAGCTAGGCCATAAAAAGTGCATGTGCACATTGTTGTAGGGAGAACAACATAAATATAGCTTCCCCCCTTACTTACCTATCAAAACAAGGTAATTTAACCACTTAATTTGAATGAATCTATGGTGGAAATGAGGTGAAAAAGAGGAGGCACCCGAGACAAGGAGGAGGCGGTGGAGAGAATAAAGTGGGGAGAAAGTGAGTGTGGGTAGGAGAGGTTGTCTAAAATATCTTGTTGCTGCCCACTTACTAATGGCGCACCAACCATAAATGTGCCATTAGTAATCCAGGTTACTAATGGCGCACCTTCTGGTGGTGCGCCATTAGTAGTTTTGCAAAAAAAAACATACTAATGGCGCACTGTGGAACAGTGCGCCATTACTAGTTTAAACTAGTAATGGCGCACGGTGGAACAGTGCGCCATTAATAGTTTTGCAAAAAAAGGAATAAAAAATATAATAAAAAAACAACATTAGTGGCGCACTTTCCGACAGGTGCGCCATTACTAGTTACAACTAGTAATGGCGCACTGCGTCTGGATGCGCCATTAGTATGTTTGGACAGGCGCACTAGTTCAAAAAAAAATTGATACTAATGGCGCACCTTGGGCCTGGTGCGCCATTAGTAGTTTCAACACTAATGGCGTATCAGAAGGTGGTGCGCCATTAGTATATACTAATGGCGCACCGCTTGTCTGGTGCGCCATTAGTGTCAATCCCATCTATAGCCATTTTTCTAGTAGTGTCGCTATGAGCGGCCGTGGTGGAGTAGTCCGGAAGGGACGTCTTTCCCTTCTTGGACGTCCCAGCCTCCCCCTCCGGGGCGGCTTTCCTCTTTTTCTCCTCCCCAGTGCGGGGCGGCAGAGTTTCTTCTTGTTTCCCTCCGCCTCCGCGGGAGGAATCTGCCTCGTCGTCTTCGGACGATGTGGGTATGACGGCCTTGCGCCGGGGGCCTTTCCCAGCCCCTTGGCCCGCCTTCCTAGGTCCCCCATCCTCTCTGGATGGGGCGGCCTCTTCCTCTTCTTCCTCCCCTTCGGGGGAGGAGTGTGCCTCGTCGTCTTAGGACGAGGCGTCCGGTGCGACCTTACGCTGGAGACCCTTTCTGGCCCCCGGGGCCTTCTTTTCCGGTGCCTTGTAGGGCGCCGGGACTAGCATCTCCGTCAGGAGAGCATCGGCTGGACCTTCTGGCAGCGGAGCCGGCAGTCAATCTGCTCCGCTGTCTCCACATAATCCTGATCAAATATACACAATTACTTAAGACTCCCCCATGAATATATTAGGAAGAACTGAATCCGGTGGTAGCCAGAAAGCTCACCGGACGAGGAGGCCATGCGGCGTGAAGTCCACGGTCCTCGGATGTGGGAGGAGGTACTTCGGAGGCCTTGAACAGCGCCTTCCATGCGTCTTTGTGTGTCATGCCGTAGAGCTTCCGAAGCGTCTGGTGTACGGCCGGAACGAACTCCCACAGATTAAATACCCGTCTTTGGCACGGAAGAATCCGGCGGACGAGCATGACCTGGATCACGTTGACAAGCTTGATGTTCTTGTCCTTCATATTCTTGATACAGTTTTGGAGTCCGGTCAGCTCTGCTGGTTCGCCCAAGGCCAGGCCCTTCCTTTCCCAGGAGGTGAGCCGCATGGGGGTTCCGGGTCGGAACTCGGGGGCCGCCGCCCGGTTGGCGTCGCGCGGCTCGGTGATGTAGAACCACCCCAATTGACATCCTTTCACGGTCTCCGTGAAGGAGCTGCTAAGCCAGGTGACGTTAGGCATCTTGCCCACCATGGACCCTCCGCACTCTGCTTGCTAGCCGCTCATGATCTTCGGCTTCACGCAGAAGATTTGTAGCCACAAGCCAAAGTGAGGCTTGATCCGGAGGAAGGCCTCGCACACGACGATGAACGCCGAGATGTTGAGGACAAAATTTGGGGCTAGATCATGGAAATCTAGCCCGTAGTAGAACATGAGCCCGCGGACGAAGGGATGAAGTGGAAATCCCAGTCCACGGACAAAGTGGGCGACAAACACAACCCTCTCATGAGGTTACGGAGTTGGAATGATCTCCCGGCGTCCGGTAGCCGATGCGCGATGTCTGCGGCCAAGTATCCGGCCGCCCGAAGATTCGCGATATGCTTCTCCTTCACGGTGGAGGCCACCCACTTGCCTCCTGCTCTGGACATGTTTAGCTATGCGGAGAAGACTTGGGCCAGGGCGCTGGAGCTCAAGGAGGCAAGGGTAAGCAAAGGAGGAAGAAGGCGTGGGTAAAAATGGGGATCCCTTATCCCTTTATAGAGGCGACGAAAGCGGTGCGCCTCCCCGCTTGCCCGTTAAGAATTGCTTACTTCCCAAGAGCCACGATTGATGGTGCAGTGGGATTACCCATACCCGTATTGATGAGAATCCCGTGATAAGGGGACACGATCTCTGCTTTGACAAGACGTGTCAAGGAAACCGCCTCGCAATATGCGTTGTGGCTGGTTGTGGGAAAACGGTTCGAATAATGACCCGACCGTAATGACATGTCACGTCGACTAAAAAAAGAGTTGTCAGCAGATTGCATTTGTGAAATATCATTCTCTCTACGGTGGTATGTGAAGATCATTTTGCAGATCCGGACACGGTTCAAGTGTTTGATAGTTACTTTGGAGTATTCGGGAATGGAACCCGCCTTGCAATGACTAAAACAAGACTGCGTACCAGACTCATCGTCATTGAAGCCTGGTTCAGGGGCTACTGAGGGAGTCCTGTGGATTAGGGGGTATCCGAACAGCTCGACTATATGCTTTGTCCGGACTATTGGAGCGTGAAGATACAAGACTCAAGACTCCGTCCCGTGTCCGGGGGGGACTCTCCTTTGCGTGGAAGACAAGCTTGGCGATCTAGATATTATATTTCCTTCCTTGTAACCGACTCCATGTAAATCCTAGCCCTCTCTGGTGTCTATATAACCAGAGAGGTTGGTCCTTAGAAGGCCGATCACAATTACAATCATAATCATCATAGGCTAGCTTCTAGGGTATAGCCTCTACGATCTCGTGGTAGATCTACTCTTGTACTACTCATATCATCAATATCAATCAATCAGGAAGTAGGGTTTTACCTCCATCGAGAGGGCCCGAACCTGGGTAAACATTGTGTCCCTTGCTTCCTGTTACCATCAGCCTAAGACGCACAGATCGGGACACCCCTACCCGAGATCCGCCGGTTTTGACACTGACAGCCGCCCCAACCCTGCCGACACCCCATTCTTCCCCCTGGCTCTCTCCCTCGTCCTCTCCCGGTATGGCCGACGCGTCCGTAAGCCGCCGCCGCCGTAGTCGACGCCACCGCCTTTCCCTCGATCCCTCGCCATGCCTGCGAGCTCCGCCTCGACGTCCTCGACCTCCTCAGTTCGCCATACGTAGCCGGACGCGCCCCTCTGCCCTCACCGAGTTCGTCCCCGACAGCCGTCACTGGAGATCCCCCTCGACGCCCCGAGTGCCTCAGGCCCTCCCTAAGCTCGCCGTCCACTACAAGAAGATCGCCGTGAGCAGCTGCCTATCCTCCCCCTCTCTATTCTCTTCCATGTGCACCGTAGCCACCGCACCGAGCTCACCCGTATGCACCGCCGCCTGCGCTCGCCCGCACATGAACCGCAGCTTCTCTCGCGCCTCACCCGAGCTCCGGCCGCCGCGGCCGAGCTCCTCACTGTCGCCTCCAGCCACCCCAGGCCTGACTGGCGCCACCGCCCGACGCGCGCTCGTCTGGGCTCTCGAACGAGCCCAGCCACGCTGCGAACGGGGCACCACAGCCCGTGCCCGAGTGCCCCGCCGGTCTGCTGCCGCCGGCGGCTAAACGTCGGCCTAACCCTGTTTAGGTTAGTGCTAATGACCCCCCCCCCCCCCAGGTGAATGACATGCGGGCCCCGCCCGACTAATTAACCTAGTTTAGGTTTAAACTTAATTAGTTTAACCTAGGTTAGTGTTAACTAAGCTTAGTTAGTTTAGTTAATCAGTGACACACGGGACCCACTATTCAGTTTGACCTGGACTGGCCCGTTGACTCATTGACGTCATGCTGATGTCGTGCTGACGCAGTAAATCCTTTTCTGGAGTTACTTTAATTCTAATTATTTGAAAATCCAGAAAAGGGTTAAACTTCTAAATTTCAATGAAATCAACCATAACTCCAAATGAAATAATTTATATATGAAAAATGATCAGAAAATCCAATCTATTCATCTGTACCATTGTAATGCATGTTTGAGTAAGTTAACCTCACTGTTTAGGATGAAACATGATTAGGATAAATTTGATAATAGATTTGGAGTTGGAATTTGATCTAGCTTTGAATTCCACTTCAATCAAAATGACTTCCTGTTGCATTAGCCCAAATCACAGCATATTGCCATGTCATGATCATGCATCATATTGTGCATCGCATTGATTGTGTTCTTTCTCTGTTGGCGGTGGTTGTTCCCTCTCGATAGACGTGTTTCAACGTTGAGTTCGATGACACCGATGAAGAGCTATACTATCTTCGGAAGTTTCAGGCAAGCAAAACCCCCTTGTTCATTCTGATACAATCCCACTCTCTCGCTTCGGCTCTCTTTTACTGCATTAGGACAACAACGGTTCAATGTTACATGTTGCGGTAGTTGAACCCCTTTCCTCTGTATGACCTGTCATTGCCACAGTAAATAGATGAAACCCACTAGCATGAGTAGGAGTTGTTTGAGCCGTGATGTGCCTACTCATTCATGCTTGTTGTCATGCCTGCTACTGCTTAGAGTTGAGTCAGGTCTGATTCATCGGGAATGAATTGAAATGTGGTGAGCATGTCCTACTATTGAGAGCTAAGTGTGTGAACACGATTTGGTAAAGGTAGCAGTGAGAGGACATGTAGGAGTACACGGTGGGTTGTCTCATTGCAGCCATCCTTAGGAACTGAGTTATGTGGTTGTGATCCATGAATAGCTACTACCACACATTGGGTTCCGGTAACTCGGCCCCTCTCAACTTATTAATCAACCTGATCTCTGTCCAGGAGTTGCAACTAGTTTCTGGTGTTTGTAGGTAGTGTTAGTAGTCTACCAAGTGGCACCCGATACATGTGGGCTTGGGACATACTAGGCACAGTGGCATGGTGTACCAAGTGGCACCCGGATGGTGGGCTTGGGAACCCTGCTCACATCGTTTCGGGCTGTGATCGACACCCCGGCCGGATCTCCTTGCGGATGGAACCCGAATAGGCGATAAACCTGGACGAGAGACTTGTGTGGTTAGTCAGGTCGTGGACGACACCCTCGCTGGGCTTCCGCTTGAAGGTTGCTGAGTACATGTCGTGTAAACGGCGATAAGTGGTGAGAGCGTGTGTGAAGAAGTACACCCCTGCAGGGTTAACATCAACTATTCGAATAGCTGCGTCCGTGGTAAAGGACTTCTGGGTTGCCTATACAGTTCATAGACAAGTGAAAGTGGATACTCTAAAATGCGCAAGATAAGCGTGAGTGCTATGGATGGCGTTCTCGTAGGGAGACGGGAGCGGATCCGTAGTGGTGTATTGATATGGTGAATATGTGGTCTCGTGTGCGCCACCTCAAAAGAGTTACTTGCAGTCGTAGTATTGGATAGCCACCGAGTCAAAGCTGGCTTGCTGCAGTCAAACTCCACCACCCCTTTGTTGATACCGACGCATATTTAGCTAGTTCTGATGTAAGTCTTGTTGGGTACATTTGTACTCACGTTTGCTTAACTTATGTTTTTGCAGAGAGACTTCAATCTCGCTAGTAGTTCCGCGTGGACTTCGACGTTTAGCTTGTTACCTCAGCTACGATCTTGTGCCCTCGGCAGGATCTGGTAGATAGTCAGGCTTCTCAGCCTTTTTCATTTGCAGATGTCTGTAGTCAGACATGTTAAGCTTCCGCATGTGCTTTGACTTGTATACTGTGAATGCTGGGTCGAGAGACCCAGGTTTGTAATATCTCGCTCCTCGGAGCCTATTGAATAAAATACTTGAGTTGTAGAGTCATGTTGTGATGCCATGTTGTATTTGCACATATCGAGCATATTGTGTGTATGTTATTGAAATGCTTGGTATGTGTGGGATCTGACTATCTAGTTGTTTATCCTTGGTATCCTCTCTTATGGAGAAATGTATCCTAGTGCTTCCATTGAGCCTTGGTAGCTTGCTACTGCTCCGGAACACTTAGGCTGGCTGGCATGTGTCCTTCTTCGTTCCTGTGTCTGTCCCTTCGGAGAAATGTCACGCGGTGTCTACCAGAGTCCTGTTAGCCTGCTACAGCCCGGTTTACCGGAGTCCTGCTAGCCCAGTTGCTACAGCTCGGATTCACTCGTTGATGACCGACACGTTCGTTGCTGGGTCATGTATGCCTGTCCCTGTAAGTTAGTGCCACTTTGGGTTCACGACTAGCCATGTCAGCCCGGGCTCCTTGTCATATGGATGCTAGTGACACTATCATATACGTGTGCCAAAAGGCGCAAACGGTCCCGGCCCTGGTAAGGCGACACCTGTGGGAATACCGTGCGTGAGGCCGCAAAGTGATATGAGGTGTTACATGCTAGATCGGTGTGGCACTGAGTCGGGGTCCTAACACATGGCGCATTTTCATGACCATCAAACAATGCACTAGTATGATGGGGTTTGTTTGCTCAGCTATAGACATGGGATCCTGGCTTCACAATCGTGGCGATGTACTTAAGCGTCCCATCAACATCATAAAGCTTCTTTCGATAGCTAAAGTTTTCTCTTTCTTGGCATTCTTGACGACTTCAAGTTCTTCCTGCTAGTCTACAAGGGAAGTGTTGATAGATTCAAGATGATTATGCAGATCTAACAGGGCCATTATCAGGCATTCCATTTTGACTCGCTGCTCTGGCAGAGCCTTATTGACACCTTCAAGTATGTTTTTGCTAGTGTACAAGTGTACGTAATCTTCACAGATTGAAGTTCATGCTACGCATCTGGCACGACATGCTTCATGTTCTTGCTGTTGCTCTGCTAGGTTCATCTTGAGAGCTTCAAGTCCTAGTTGTTGCTCTGCCAGGGCCTTCTTAATGGCTCCAAGTTCTATTTTCTGCTCACCTAGGTCCTTCTCCATAGCATATTTTTAAATGACTGGGCACTTCTTTTTTAACATGAACTATTTTTTCAAATGTGCAAAATGATAATTTGACACAAATAGTTTAGAATATACATACATACATATATAGGGATTGATTATTCGTCACCCTGGGTGAGGAATAGTTATTCTTCACCCACCTCTATTTTACCATTAATGCACCGTGTAAGCTTTGTCTTATTTTATACATAAAAATAGATCATAAGAAAATATATAGTCACCGTAAAAAATATTTATGTTACGTAAAATTACAAATGTAAAACATAGTGTAAAATATACATAAAATGCATTTTTTATCTTATGACCTATATTTTTGTTTTTTATGCCAAATTTTATGTAGTGAATCAATATGAATATAACTATTTATATTTTAAATATAATTTATTTATGAAACAATCGTAAAATTACCTCGGGTGAAGAATAACTTATTCTACACCCTGGGTGATGAATAGTAACAGTATAGTTATTCTGATAACACTTCCGCACTGCACACTCAACGTGAAGGCGCTGCATTTTCTGTAGCAACATTACTGTAATACAGAGACTAGTGAACTTCGTGTCGGAAAAAACTGCATGCAGTGCTTTTTGGTACAGTTTTCACTCTAGTTTTAGACCATTTGCCCGAACAAGGCATGTAATATACCGTTGAGAAGCTATGGATTAGGCGCAACTTTGCCATATATAATTTTTTCCAAGATTCTTCACGGTTTAACAGCAGTTTCAAAAATTGTGCGGCTCACAACGAGCGGCAACGAACGTTTTTTCCTTTTTTTTCTCAAGCGCTCATCGGAATGAAGCAAATGATACGCCGCTGGGAAGTTATCGTCGAGGCAAAACTATTTCTTATGTATTCATTTTTCTAATCTGGTACGGTTTAAGAGAAGTTTTTAATTTATTAAATCACGGAATTCAGTTTTTTTGAAAATTTTATAATACTTGGTACTATTTTTGCTCTATTTTTTAAACCATTTGTCTAAACGAGGCGTATGATACGTCATTAAAAAGCTACAGACGAGGC
Organism: Triticum timopheevii; assembly: GCA_963921465.1. NCBI lineage: Eukaryota > Viridiplantae > Streptophyta > Magnoliopsida > Poales > Poaceae > Triticum > Triticum timopheevii. The sequence continues at coordinate 623,183,906 of OY997270.1, read as the reverse complement.
ACAAATTTCATATGTAGAAATGTTATTGAGATTCGTTATGGTTTTAAGTTAATTTTGAAAATCATGCGACGGACGACGAGTGGCAACGGCCGTTTTTTTGTAAAAAATTTCAAACTGCTTACCGAAATGATGCAAATGATACATCATTGGAAAGATATCGATGAGGCACAATCTTTTCATGTAGAACACTCGTTTTAATTCCTTACGATTTAATAGCAATTTTGATTTCACCGAAATGCAGACACTCAGTTTTTCGCGACACTAAAATCGATGAGTGAACCGCATCGGACAAAAAAACTGAACTGCTTCAGACTGAAACCGCACTATATCAGATGAACAAGCAAACTGCATGGTTTCTTTTTTCATTCGTAAAAAAAATCGAATGAGGATCAAGAAGTGAACCGCTACACTACCGAAAGTGAACGACATGTATTTTTGTTGTCATTTTTTATAGTCTTATTTTTTACATGCGTAGATCGGACGAGTGAACCACAAGGACTAAGCGAGCGGACTGCATAATTTTTCATCTTATTTTTGCTTTTTTACCGCATACTTTTTTTATCAACGAGTATGTACTGCAGGGACGAGGTGAGTAAAATGTATCATTTTTTTGTTCATTTTTTTCTACTGCACATGCCAACAGAGTGAGTTGCATATAAAAATATGACATTCTGCAGTGAACCACGAGGAAAGTGAAGATTAAAAAAACATCACATTGAACTGCATTTTTGTGTGGAGTGAACCTCTAGGCCCACATAAGAGAACCGCTCTCTCCCATACTACCAGGGGACATTTTCTTTTGTTTCCCTTCTGTTTTTGTTCACAGGGAAGAGTGAACCAAAACTGCCAGAGGAGCGAACCTCTCCAAGAGAGACTGGTTTTTTTCAACATTATATGAACTTCTAGTTCCCTAGAAAATTGCACAGCACTCTTTTTTTTGAATCGAAAAGTGAATCGCAATTTGGTATCCTGGGGAGCTCAATGTAGTGCAGAACCTGATACACGCAAACTGACACTGCAAAATACAACATATCAGGGGAAGCGGAGTGGATTTTGCAGGGGAAAAGCAGGACATGGGGGCATCCCAAAAGCACAAATTGCGTGCCCGCGGACTACACCGACGACCAATACAACCTGCGTTGGTAAGCAACATGCACTGCATCAGCAGAGAACAACACGGGAGGGGAGCAGAGGTGAACTGTACGCTGGCACAATGTACTGCACAGTCGTAACCGGTGAAGTCGGGCAGTAGCAGGCCTTCGGCTGGCGCTGCCCGAGAGTGTGATTGCCCCGATCCAGGTCATCCGCGGGAGGGGGGAATCTAGGCGGTGGTGCTCTCGGAAGGATGGCTGGGAGACGGTGGCGCCGCCGACTGCGCACGATCATGTGGGTAGCGGAGGGAGGCGGCTGTTCGGGGAGGTAGTGGCGCCAGCCATCTAGCGGGCCGACTAGGGAGGAGGCCGGACGGAGGCACTGATCTCAGGAGGGGAGTGTGTGGAGTCGCCGGGCCTCGAGAAGGGTGTCTAAGGGGCAGCGCAGGGCCGGTGCTTCTATAGCCATCCGGCGTGGTGGCGGGGCAGATTGAAGGCCGGTGTGGTGGGAGGCGGTGGCCAGTGCGGTGGAGGGGGGAGGGGTCTGGATGTGGTGGGGTGGGGCGACACGGTGGTCGTCGGGAGTGGTGGTGGGCAGCGGGGCTTGGGGTAGGTGGTGGTGGTGTGGGGCGTCATGGTAGTCGCTAGCTGCGGGAGTGGTGGTGGGCGGCGGGGTCGACGGGGCCCGGGGTAGGTGGGTACCGATGCGGAAGGTGAGGGAGGTTGTGGCCCTCGGGGCTCGGGGGAGTGGTGGGTCGTGGGGGCAGGCGGATGGTCGTCGGAACCCGGAGTAGAGAGGTGTTAGAACCATTAAATTTAAATGTGTATCTATGAGAGGTGTTAGAACCCGGAGTAGGCGGAATTTCATCCATTTTACCCTATTTAAATAAGTGTTGCCACAATTTACCATTTTTAAAATTTATGAGTGTTCTGACCGACGGGTCCCAATTGTAAGGCCTACTTGAATGCCACATCGGCTGGTTTTTTCTTGATTCTTTTTTTGCACGCCGAACCGCATCGCCCTAGCTAGCTTCTTCCGACAGGCTAGGCTCGATATGATCGCACCATAGCAGCTCAGGAAACATATACTCACTCTCTAGTGGTCCACATATTTGCCACCACGTGGTAAATTATGGTAACACTTCTGCTAAATGGGGTAAAATGGGTAAAATCCCACTAAATGGGGGTAATTAGTGTATAAATGCCAAAATAAACACTAGAGGAGAAAACTAAAAATAACCAACTAAAAATAAATAAAAGATCAAATAAAACAGCAAAAACACTGCAAAATTAGTAGGAAAAAAATAGTTTTTGTTAATTTTTCCTGTCATGGCAATCCTTGGTCCGCTGAGTTTTGTAACTTCATGAAATTTCCTTTTATTTATTAAGCATTGCTTTAACTAGGATGACACACGGTGGATGCATTGCAGGTGAATGATGAGCATTTGGTGAGGGTTGTGAGGAGGCAAGGAAGAGATGAGAGAAGAGAAGAGGAGGCGAGGGCAAGCCTATTTGGCTGACGGCGAGCGGATGGAGCCCACGGAGTGTGGCTTGTATATATGCTGCTCTAATGTCCAGTCTCTACTCTCTAGTGGCCATCATGTACACTTGTTTTGTTTTCCTAAGACTTAACACATGCATTTGTTTGTTTTCCCACTAAGACTTAACACATGTAAAAATGGCTGACTAGCTAACACATTTGAGTCAATGAGTGAGGGAATATGGGCTCAACAGAGGAAAGTGACAAAGTGCACGCGGAGTCGTGGCTTTTTGTATTGATAATACATATAAAAAAATAACAAAATATAAAAGAAGACTTTGATAAATAAATGACAAAACTACAATTTAAAAATAAAATAAAAACTTCAAAGAGATGGATAAAACAACATTATTAAAGAAAATATTGATAGAAACATAAAAAGAATTCAACCGTTTGTGCATAAGAATTTCTGTAATCCTTAGCAAATGTTTTTGTTTGATTAATTACATGGTAGGGTTACAAAATAAATGTTTATCTCGATCATGCGAGTCTAGCTGCACCAGTTACTTGATACATGTATATTTAACTTTAAAATTACTCTATTTTCTAGCTTGCGTCAAAACACACTGATGGCATTATCCAATTTTTAATTAGTCAAGTATTTAATTTATGCTTAATAATAGACTGGCTATCTCAGTAGGCATTGCTAGCTTAATAAACCAGCGGCAGATCCGCGTTTTTAGGCCAAGGTTGCCAATAACTATCTTTTCGTATGATTTTTTGGTCAAACATGTGTCTTTTACTTTTTTTTTATAATATATATAGAAGGTTGGGAGATCTCAGGGTGGGCTGTGACACATTCGCCCAACCTTCTTGAGAAACTCTTTTACCAGACGTGCTTCCGGGCGGCAAATGATATATATATATATATATATATATATATATATATAGTAACGCTAAACTAAGCGTGAGTGTAGAATAGCTTATTCTACACCCCAGTAATGGTACATACAAAATATAGTAACGCACTATGTAAAATATAGTAATTTTTGTAAAAATGTAGTAAATTCCAAACTTCGGTGATAAAAATTTTATTTTCCGAATTACTACATTTCGTACACCGTTTTACTAGATTTTGTATATAGCGTTACTAGGGGGTGTAGAATAAGCTATTCTACACTCACGCTTAGAATAGCGTTACCCTATATATATATATATATATATATATATATATATATATATATATATATATATATATATATATATATATATATATATATCGATTGTACCGAGCATTAGAGCATCTCCAGCCGTTCGAGCACCAGAGAACACCACCGAACCAAAAAAGTAGGTGTCTTGGGGGTCCAAATGCTTCATCCGGCCGAAATATGGGTGCATGAGGAGGGCATCTTCTCGGGCACACCCCACCCCAATCAAAAGTTTGTGAGGAAAATGATTAAGTAGGCAAAGAAAAAAGACATGTGGTGAGACACGATTCGCCGAAACTTCCGCCGGCGCCCCCAAAAGCCCCCCAACGTGCTGGGTTTTGCCTGGGTTTGCCGGCGCTATTTTGATGTCCTGTGGGGGCGCTGGGGGCGTGGCTGGGCCATTTTTTCGCAAAAAGGTGGTCCCGAGCCTAAAAAGGTGTCCTGAAGGGAGGGTGTGTGTGTGTGGAGATGCACTTAGCTAGAGCTCGCCTGCACAACACCAGGGCCATGGCCCGATATGCACATGCGATGTGCTGGTTACTTTTTGGTTCGTTGAACACATGGCTCTCTTCTTCGTGTTTCTGCCTAATTTGTTTTTCACGATATTATCTTTTTTTTTCTTGTTTTCGACTAGTTTCTTGTGGATTTTTTTGCATCAATTTTTTTCTTACTTTCTTTAATTTACCTTTGCCTCTTTTTCATTTCCCTATTTTTTGTTGTTCTTTTCCCACATTTTTCTCTTTCTTTATTTTCTGTGCTTTTCTTCTTACTTATTTTACTTATGCAATTAGTAACATTACACATGACCTTTTTTAAAACATAACATATATATATATATATATATATTAAATAAATTATGAATATTTTTAACACAATGAACTTTATTAAATATATTATTAGTATTTTTTAAATACGCAATAAAAATTTCAATTGTATTTTCTGTTTTATGTGATAAATGATTATTTTCCAAACTTATGTGAAAACATTTTGAAATGTGAGAACACTTTAATAATTACATGGACATTTTTAGAAATATGTGAACACTCTTTGTGAATACATTAATTTTGTTTTGAATACAAGATTTTTTTTACGAACTAAATGAATATTTTTCTAAATAGGTAAATCCTATTTGAATTTACAAGAACATTTTATTTAGAATATTAAAAAATTTCAAATGTATTAGATATTTTGAGACGAGTAAGGACCTTTTTAATACGAACTATTTCTGTCAATAGTGCAAATAAAAAGGATTACCTGGAATAAAACAGACATATTTTTCTATAATATAATAAAATAATCATAAGTTGATAAAATAAGAAAGGCCAGTGAAAATATATAGAAGAACAAATAAAGCAGCAAAAACACTGCAAAATCACAAACAAACAAAAATGCGTTAACCAGGCTGACCGACAGTGGCCGTTGCGGGTAAAAGGTGAGCATTCGGTTAGAAAAAATGTTTTAAATAAGTCGGATGATTTTTTGCACTAGTAGAAAAACGACCTATTGCCCCGGTTGGTAAGGACGTTTAGTCCTGGTTTTGTAACCCTGCACTAAAGGGTGGGGACTAAAGGTACCCCCTAGTCCCGGCCCCCTTTAGTCCCGGTTCTGCATGAACTGGGGTTAAAGGCCCACCACGTGGCACGAGCCCGTGCGGTGGTCTGGGGGACCTTTAGTACCGGTTGGTAACACCAACCGGTACTAAAGGATTTTTTTTTGAAATTTTTTTTGATTTTTTTTATAATTTTCAAATTTCTGAATTATTTGTTGATTTAGTCTCTAATCACTCCTCATCATTGCTCTAATCACCCCTCATCATTTCAAATCGTCTAACTTTCCAGCCGCTCACCCATCCTCTCACTATTCCAGCCTAAGCACACATAACTTCCGAGTTCTATTCCCCCTAGTTTCCATGTCTGCACTTGCTGTTTACCTGACAATAGTAAGCTGTCAATCATATTAACCCTCGGGAGTTTAGCTTGAGCATGAAGTCACATGTTTCACCGTTTGATTTTGAAACTATTATTCTAAAAAATAATTATCATTTAGTAACAGTAATATTTCTTGAATAAGTAGTTTGACCATAGTTTGACCAGATTTGACCATAGTTTGACCACAATTTGACCAAAAGTCAAAAATTAAAATAATTATTTATTAACACTAATATTTGTTGAATAAGTAGTTTGACCACAATTTGACCAGATTTAATGGAAATTTAAAAAACTGAAATTTGAGCATATCTTTTTTCTTTTTAGAATTTGAGGATTCTAAAAATTTCCAAACAGGCCTACGGCAGTCAAAACTGGATGCGGATTTTCGTGCTGATTTTTTTATATATTATACGTTTTTCTCGACATAGTATGTGAAACATATGACCGTTTTACTTTTTCGTAACACTTTTTTGCAAAACACGTCCAAATTTAAGTTTTTAAATTTTCCTAACTAGTAGATGTAGTAGCATAAGTACATCTCGAAGGATTTTAATTTTTGAAGTTTTTACCATTTTCTTTTGTTTTTTACAAAACTGAAATGGCGATAGGGGGGGTAGAGTTTGAAAATTGCCCTTTAGTCCCGGTTTGTGTCTTCAACCGGGACTAAAGGTTAACCCCTTTTGTCCCGATTTGTGACACAAACTGGCACTATAGGTTAGACCTTTAGTCCCGGTCGTGTCACAAACCGGGACTAAAGGGGCTCGTGGGGCCCCGTCTTAACGCCAGCCTGCCACCACCCCTTTAGTACCGGTTCGTGCCACGAACCGGTACTAAAGGTTCAACACGAACTGGGACTAATGCATAGCCTCACATTAGTGCCGGTTAATTTACAAACCGGGACTAAAGGCTGAACATCAGGCCCTTTTTCTACTAGTGTTGTCTTTAACAACCACGTCCGGAGCCGTCCGATCCCACAGGATCGTGTGGCGCGAGCACTATCTCCCACACGGGAAGGTAGCGAGCGCTCTGTCTTCCACATGCGAAGGTATCCAAAGTTTGTGACATGTGGTAGCGTTCCGACGACTGCCTATTTAAATGATCAATTTTAACGTACTTCACATGCAGTGATTTTCTTTTGCTAGGTAACTACACATGTGATGGTACAAATAGTAGAACACCATCTTTCTCGATGCTGATTGTGGTCGAGTGAAGGTTCGTAATGTTTAGAGTAGCATCGTTGATGCCACCACCTTCTTTGAAGCATGCCATCGGAGCATCATCGAAGCAGCCGAGTCGCCATTGCCGCACCGCTGCTGTCGTTGCATTATCGTTGGTGTAGCCATGCCCGTCATTGCAACACTTTCGCGACCGTGGAACACGTTGCCGCAACATCGTCGTGGTTGTCGAAGCACGACACCATGGCTGTCCAACCATGTCATCACAACATCATCGTTGCCAACGAAGCACACCACCGACGTTAGAAGCATGTTGCCGCACCATTGCCATGGTCGTCGAAGCACGTCCCGTAGCATCACCGCGACCGTCGAAGTCTGTCGTTGAAGCATTGTCGCGGCCGTCAAAGCACACCATGGGAAGCATGTCAACTTGTCAACGCTGCGGCTATCGCAGCTTCATCATAGCAGCCCGGATGATGTTGTGCCATCGCGGCGGTCGATGCAGCACGCCTCGTAGCATCACCATGTCCGTCGAAGCATGCTGTTGAAGCATGTCCACTGGTGTTTGAGCATGTTGTCGTGCCTATGTCGCGCCCGTTGTAGCATTGTCGAAGCAGTTGGGATGCCGTCGCAGCATCGCCACGTCCGTCAAAGTACACCATACACGTTCCAAACATGTGGTCGCATTATCATCGCGGCCAGCACAACATGCCTCGTAACATCGCCACGGTTGTTGAGGCAGTCGGAAGTCGGATGTCGCAGAGACCGTCGTACGGCACCGTAGCACACTGTCCGCGGCCTTCAGTGCTGCTGCGATGGAGCATCACGGGGTGGCGTGGTGCAGCAATGGAGCAACGTCGGGATCGTCGGTGCTGCGATGGAGTATTACCGAGCGGCAAGGTGCAGCGACGCGAGCTGCAATGGAGCAACGTCGGTGCAGCGATGGAGCATCATGGGGCGTGCTGCACTAATCCATTTTATGTACGGATTGCTGTACTAATCCATTTTATGTACGGATTGCTTAGGACACGTAGGTATATAAGCAAACTACGTACGTACGTCAAGCAAACTGAATCCCGAGCGGGCTCGCTGTCGATCCATCTATATAAGCTACGTACGTACACAGGCAAGGCAAGCAGCTAGCGAGTTCAGGGTTACACGCACGATCCATCCATCTCGTGCCCTAGCTACTGCGTACCTAGCTAGCTCTGCGATGGCCCACGGCAAGCTCCTTCCTCCCGCCGGCTACGCCTTCGACCCAGAAGAACACCAGCTGATCACAGAGTACCTCGGCCCACGGATCGCCGCCGGAGCGGACGGCTTCTTCGCCAGCAGCCTCATCCACGAGGCCGACGCCTACTCCGCCGCCCCCGGCGACCTCGTCGAGATGTATCAACATGCGAAAGGAACGGACAAGGGCGATGGGAAAGGGGGCGTGTGGTACTTCTTCACCCCGGCCAGTCGTCACAAGACCAAATGCGGCCGCGGCCGCGGGAGGCGGCAGCGCGCCGTGGTCGCCGCCGGCGAGGGTTACTATTGGCACTCGGAGAAGGGCGGGATCCCCGTGCTAGACAACCAAGGTAAACTCGTAGGCCATAGACGAAACCTCAGCTACATGAAGAGGGTGCCGGGAGAGAAAGAGAAGATCAGGATCGGCTGGTGCATGGCCGAGTACAGCCTCCACGCCGACGACAAGCAAGACGACCTGGTGCTCTGCAAGGTCTGCGTGTCTCGTCACAGGAGCGAGACCACATACGACGAGGTAATCAATGCTCCTGGTTCAAAGAAAAGGAAGGCCGCTGACGTCCAGCACCCGGATGATCCACGTCCCCAAACCCCACGCCGCCAGGAACCGCCGATCGTCCAACAATCCGGGATGCTTCACGAGTATGGCCGCTGGTTCATGTCCGACGAAGGCGAGACGATGTTGCCGCCCGGAGCAGTGGACGACGGCAGCGTGGATCCAGGCGGGTTCTTCACTGACGACATGCTTCAAGATTTTCCCGAGCTCCACGACGCTGTGGTGGCGCATGGGTTCTTCCCCGGTAACCTCGACGGCAAAGTCCAACAAGGCACTGGCGCTGCAGAGGATGAAGACGACGCCTTCCGGTGCACGTTGGATGAGCTGCTCAGCTTCTGCGACGACACGGCTGTGGCATGCCGTACCATGGAAGACCGCGATATCTGCAGCCAGGAGATGTTTTAGGATATAGAAGCTAGTGTAGCTCAATGGTCTACTTGCTAGTCTAGCTTTGATGTATGTGGTGATTAAGAAGCAAGATGTTGTTAATTGTACTGTGATGAACAAGGCAGCAATTCATGTACAGATTAATTGATTTTTTTTATATGTTGACTTTCGATCTTATTAAGCTTGAAGAAATCTTTACTGGTTAATAGAGCATGCATGGACGATGAGATCAGCCCTCTTTGATGCAGGCAATGGATTCGATGATGAAAAATAAAGCCTGGATGATCTATCATGCATGATGCTTGCGTAGTGCTAGGCCTTTCCATTTCGCTAGTTAACTCAATGCACTCTCGTGCATATATAAGCAAATGCTAATTTTCTACCAAGTCGTTTTCGCCTGTCTCTCTGCATGTGCGTGGTCTCGAAAAGCATAAAGATTGCTTGTTTGGTTAATTGTCTGGATAGATGAGTCGATGCAATCAAAACATACTCACTGTGAGCATGTACACTCTAAGACAGCCTTATCATATACACCATCTTTTACAATAGGTAGAATTGTCTGATCTTATTACCAAGAGATCATTTTTTAACGAAGACAAGGTATTCTTATTTATCTCTCCTCGAACTCGACAATTATCCTAAATGACATTGCTAAGACAGCATCACTATGCCCGAATTTAGGACATATACCATATGTGCATCACCTTCTTCACATCTGATTACCCATGCATGTGTCCATGTTGAAAATAATCTTGACTAAAACTTCTCTATGATTAATAATCTTAATTATATGGTTCCTCGGGATGGATGGTGCTATGTATCACCTATAGGAAGCGGTCACTACCTTTCCTAGCCACGCCTATATCTCCGCTTGTGTTTATTTTATTATATTATAGAAAAAAAATCTAAACTATGATATGTCAAAATTTCATTTTGCACATTTAACAAAAACACACCTGAAAAATGTTATCATTTTGCACATTTAAGAAAAACACACCTCGACAAATAAAGCTCCGTTTTTATGTGCCACCGTCAAGTGTCATTCAGATTTTTCTTTTTTCTTTTTTCTGTTTATTTTGAAGTTCTTTCCAGTAAAGATTGTTTTACAACTAGTAGTACTACATTTCTTTTAGTAGGCCAAGAGACTGGAGATGAAGTGTGTTTCTCCGTTGGATTGTACTGGAAGTAGTATTTTATCAACACATTTTTGTATGCTTGTACATACTTATAGAGAAATTTTTACACCCCCTTTGTACATCCTCTGTACAGAGAGTATAGTGCATTTTTTACACCCTCTGTTCATGAGTAGGTGACAAAGACATATGTGTCTTTAGGGTTTTGCTAAGTTGACATTCTTTTTTTTTTAAGGATATAAACCTCTGCTAGTTTTTTTTTTGACACATTTTTTCTTCTTTTAATCTGGTGAGTGCTATAATTTATACTGTTCTTTACTAAGATATTTTTTGGTGTCTCAAGAAGTGCTTCGTCTCTTATATCCCCTCATACACATTATTGAAGCCAATAGCAGGAGTGATTCAATTCACTTGCTTTGTTTTATTCTAGGTTGACATTAGTAGGTCGAAGAATATGATTTTGCTGAAACATTATTTTCGCTAAATCAGATCCATGTTTTTGAGGATTATCTCTGAACTCAAATCCCCTCATCCAGAAATAAGAGAAGGATGGATCCACAAGCCTCCTTAGAGCTCAAGCACTCTCGGCCGTTGGATCATTTCCCTTGATGCGTTTCTGGACGTCGGATCGAGATATGGATGAACCTGGGCCGTCGGATCTGACATAAACACTGCTGGAATGAATAGTAATGGCAGTAAAATGTAAATGCCATGCCCCCACCCGGGCATTTTGGTCATTTCGCGTACGGGGAGTATAAAAGGCGGCCGCTCCCATGGCGGAGACCTAGCCGCCGCCTCCTCCTCCCGCACCCGCTCGTCCCCCCCCCCTCCTCTCCCGCGCCCCGCTCCTCCCGCCTCGCCGCAGCCTCCTTTCCTCCCCTGCGCCCCGCTCCTCCCGCCTCGCCGCTGCCTCCTCTCCCCTCCCTGCCCCGCCGCCGCGCCTCGCCGGAGCCGCGGACGACCAGGCCGGAGCCGGGGCTCCCCCCGCCGTCGTAAGCTCTCTTCTTTCCTCTCTGCCGCCACCTCTTGTTTCGCCTGCCGGGATGGGATAGAAGAATTGAGCTTGCTCGCCTGCCGGCCGTGTCCGGACGGCTGGATCCTGGCGGCTGGTGGCAGCTGGCGGTGGCCCGCCCTGTTACTTCCGGCAAGTTGGTTTCTTGCGAGATCTCAGGGGGCAGTCCTGGGATCTCGCCGCCTTGACCGACGGCGTCCTCGATCTGGCGCCTCGCCGGCCGAGCGGGCAGCTCATTGCGTCTCAGATCTGCGTCTGTTTGTCAACTGTTGCTGATGCTTACTTACCGGTGCCGTTTGCTCTTGTTGGCGCGCGTGCAGGTTCCCGGGAAGGAGTTCACGCGGACCTGCAAGGGCCTCGTCGTCGTGCTCATCGGCGGCTACGTGCTGCTCCAGCTCCTCCCGTCCTCCCTCAACTACCTCGCCATCATCCCCGCCAAGTGCGTAAAATTCTGAACGAATCGAATTGCGGCTCTGAATTTTGCTGGGTTCAAAGTGGCAGCTGAATTCCATCTCTAATAGTTTGTTTTGTGTCTTCCAGGACAATTCCCTTTGTATGGACCGTCTTCACAGCCGGTTACATCGAGCAAGTCCTCCCAGGGGTGAGTTAACTAGCTAGATCTCTCTCCAATCATATTCAATTTACTACTCCATCACGGCCATGAAATGGAAACCTCTGACTCCTCAAGTAGCCATGCAATTAAATTCCAAATAAAGAACCATTGGAGCTGAAGAAAAATGCACGACTAGGAAAGCATTTGTCAGTCGTCACTTTTAGAGTAGCATAATTCCGAATCAGATACCAGTATCTCAAAAGTTGGACAGCCTTTGTGTGTTATGTTAATCTTTTTCTATTTTGTTTTTGCAGGCTATTGGCAGTTCCCTTGGTCTTCTCTTCTGCGGGAAGGATATCGAACCAGTGTGGGGCCGCAAGGAGTTCTTGAAGTTCATTATCTTGATCAACTCCATCTGCGGCATCCTTGTGTTCTGCATTGCTGTTGCACTGTACTATGTCACCGGGAAAGAGAGCTTCCTGTAAGTTTTAAGCCAACAGTCTGTTATTATGTACTCCCTCCGTTCTGATTTACATGTCGTGGTTTTAGTTCAATTTGAACTAAAACCACGACATGTAAATCAGAACGGAGGGAGTAGTACAGGGTACTCATTTCCATTTAGCACACATAGACATAGCAGCTCCATTTCTGTACTTATTACCCTTCTGTTGGATAATCTTTCATATATATACCTAGGTCACTGCGGTACTATGATTGTTTGGGCTTACATGCTATTGTCCCTGAAAATAACGTCACGCTGCTGGCTAAAATATTGCACATTATAACCACCAGCTAGCTGACCTTGCCATCTCATGCTGTGCAGTGTAACGCCACTTTCTGGCTTCCATGGCGCCCTTGCCGGCTTTCTGGTTGGCCTGAAGCAGCTGTTGCCAAACCTTGAGCTCCCCATGTGCTTTTTCTGGAAAATAAAGGCCAAGGTTCATTGATAGACTACTATTGACAATTTCTATGGCTGTAATTATATTGTTGCATACTTCTTCCACGATTTGTTGATGTGGAGTCTGTCTCTTTGTGTCTTGCTGCTGCAGTGGATGCCATTCTTTGTCATGTGCTTCTCAACTATCATGGCCTTCATTGTGCCGGATTCCATCAACTTCCTGCCGACTTTGTTGTCTGGGATGTACGTCAGCTGGCTTTACCTGAGATACTTCCAGAAGAACCCACTGACAGGACTTAAGGGCGACCCAAGCGATGACTTCTCCTTCCCCAGCTTGTTCCCAGATGCCATGCGGTAATTTCGAATTCCATTATACTCCTACACTGGCAAAGTCTGTCCCATTGACCCAGCTTCTGAACTAATCTTTACTGTGTGTGATCCTTGCAGGCCAGTCACAGACCCAGTTGCTAATCTGTTCGACCGGATGTTGTGTGCGAGGTCCAAGCCTTCGGAAATTGCCCTCCCAGTTACCGATCCTACCAAGGCGTCCTGGGGAGGGATGGGGCTGCAATGGATTTGGTGTGGCATGAGGCTGGTTGAGGTCCTTGTTTGGTGCATGATTTTTTTCTCGGTTTTGATTCTTCGGCTATTCATCTTAGGTGCTCGTGTGGTACATGATGCAGGTCTACTGCTGCTGTTATTTCTTGCTCCCGATGAAGATTCCGACGATTTGTGCTCCGGCTCTACTTCGAGCGAGCGTGCTGATTCCTGCTAGGTGAGCTTCTCGTCCTCCTATGTTCCTGATCCTCCCCCGGTCAGCGCACCCACACCAGCTGCCACAACCCGAAAGCTCTCTCCAGCCACTGCCACATGACTGGTTTCTTTACCTTCTTTTCTTTTGATGGATTTATAGCTAGCGATAGAGGACCGCCGATGGGGAACAAATTGAGGAAATACGGCGGTCTGGGTGGGATTGTTGTGCAGACTATAATGTGGAAGTAGGCTCTTGAATTTGATACTTTGATTAGTGAGTATATCTGTTATGTGGATGTCAATGATCCCTTAAACAGGGGTGTTCGCTTGAGATTTTTTATATGTGCATGATTGTTCAGATACACAGAGCAACTAAAATCTATTTAGAAAACCATATGCTCCATTCACATCAAAATACAAGACGTCTTATACTTCGATACAGAGTGAGTATGTGGTATGACGAGGATTCCTGTTGCTTGATGATGTTACAGAATACTAATACTGAATTTAGGTGGGTGTATTCGCATTTTGATGTTGCACTGGTGTTCTTGCTGAGGTTGTGATGTGTCTGCTGTTATGTTGGATGTGTTTGAATGTATGATTATTGCTGGTTTGATCGTGAACATCTGGGGCTCTGTCAGTTAGAGATATGACTCCAGAAATGGGTCACTTTTGTACATCTTATTAGCATATACCAATATATGTTTCATTGGCTATGGCTAGATGTTAGTGTAGTTTGTTAGTGCTCATGCTATGTGGTTTTACCTGATATGGTTGGCTACTACTGGTTGTGCTATGCAAGGTTGTTGCTATGTAGTACTCCCTATGTTCCTAAATATAAGCCGCTTTGGCGGCTCTATTTAAACTACCAAAATGTCTTACATTTAGAAGCAGGGGTAGTATTAGTATTTTCATGGTTTTCTTAAGAAAATTATAGGATGAGAGGTAGTCATATTTTACTATATAGACCGGGAGGAGCGACGGCTGTCCACGTCGCCATTGTCATCGTCCTTCAGGTGCCCTTCTTGTCGCTCTCGTCGGCCCCCTCCTAGCCGCTGAGCTGGGATCTCCTCTCCGTTTGTTATGGCATGGCTTGCAATTGTACCATAGATTTGAGTGATAGGATTGTTGTGCAGTGGATTAGAATCAAGATTTTGGGGGAGAGAGAGAGAGAGAGAGAGAGAGAGAGAGAGAGAGAGATCTTCCTTGGCTCATGGATTAATGCAATGGGTGAGCAGGAAAAGTTATTGTCTTCTTTGTTGGAACATTCCCTAAGATGGTCTAAGGTAATTATTTTAGGAATCACTTTCTTAATTGTGCATAATTTTCCTTTGGTAAATTCAGTGCGTTAACCACCATAGACAACTTCATTTTCTTTGTATGCTTATCATCTGTGTGGTCGTTTGATACGCTGCCAACAACCTTTTCCATTCTTCTTGCTTGCTATTTAGTTAATTCCTCGAGATATCGGATAACTATTTCTGCTGTTGGAAGTTCGGTTATGGCTCTGATTGTTTGTATATCATGATGGCCTTCCCAGGAGATGTAGTTCTGAATATTCTACTGCTCTATGGATCTATTATTGCAAGAACTGTATAATGATGTACAGTGAGTTGCTTCATACCATCATTTAGCGACTGTGTATTCTACTCCCTCCGTTCCTAAATATAAGTCTTTTTATAAGTTTCAAATGTACTACAACATACGGATTTATATAGACATATTTTAGAGTGTAGATTCACTCATTTTGCTCCGTATGTAGTCCCTTGTTGAAATCTCTAAAAAGACTTATATTGGGGTACGGAGGGAGTATTTGATTAGCTTTTCTTAGTGTCGTCTGATAAGAGGCATTCTTGTTGCCCTGTACACACCTTGTGCTCCTATGATGGGGCAGATGATGTTATTTAATTTTTATTGGAGTAAAATGATAATCCATTGGGCTCCCTTCCTTCCTCATATTTTTTTGCATATATAGTACTTCACTGCCAATTAGATTTCTGTCTTTGAAGTTTATCATATTGATCTTACCTTATCTAATGCTCTTACTAAAACAAGTGGTATTTTCAACTGATTAATAGCCCAATTCTTCTTAAAAATGCTTGTCACATGCTCAATGACAATCTGATTAACCGATAGAGTTAACCTATCTTTTTCATCACTATGATTGCTTTTATCCGCGATTGGTTTCTCTGATATCTCTCCGGTACTGTGATGCAATTACTTTAAGCAGCTCTTCGTGGTCTTATGTTTTATGTTGTCAGGCACTGCAGGATACCTAGCGAGTGTTTAGGATCCCACACAGGGCATTTCTTGACATGCTCCTAGCACACCTTGGGCTATCATCGGCTCAGTATGATCGTGCTGTTCATGAGGACGGCAAGATCCGTGTGACCATCTTTTTCAACACCTCTACGTTGGATCTTGAAGGACCAATCAGTATGAACGTGTCGTGTCATCATTCCTACTGGTCTACGTTATGCCTAAGACATACAAAGTTGTGAACATACAAAGTTGTGGATAATCTGTAAGCTACCATGTGCTTTCATGCGTCCTATGCCTATGATATTTGCTACTAAGCCTATCGTGCTACATGCTTTCTATGTTCGTACATTGTTAGGTGGCTCCTTATTGTGTTCATAGAAACGAACCTTACTTCTGAATGATTCTCCGTTAGTTTTTTATTTTTATCATGGTTGACAGAATAATGAGTGCAAAAATAACTTTGCTTAAATCTGGTTGCTCGGCTGACAAAGATATGCATTCCTCTGTACCACTTTACTTCTCGAGTGATGCTTTCTGTGCTATGGATTTTATGTATTGGAAAAGGGCCAGTGCTTACTTAGGTCATTTTGATTTTGATGATCTTATTGTTAAAGTACAAGATACTAGGGCTGATGCCTGACACTAGCAGAAAAGGGGCCAATGGTCCAGGCCGGTCCAGCCCATTAGTCCCGGTTCAATCCAGAACCTGGACCAATGGGGGCATCGGACCCGGTTCGTGAGCCCCGGGGGCCGACCGGGCCACGTGGGCCATTGGTCCCGGTTCGTCTGGACCTATTGGTCCCGGTTGGTGGGACGAACCGGGACCAATGGGCCTCGCTCCTGGCCCAACACCATTGGTCCCGGTTGGTGGCTTGAACCGGGACCAAAGGCTGCCCATTAGTCCCGGTTCGAGCGATCAACCGGGACTAAAGGGTTGGTCCTCGTTGCGACCTGAGTTTAGTCCCACCTCGCCAACCGAAGGGGAATCGGACCGGTTTATAAGCCCCTCCCTCTCTTCCTTATTGAGCTCCTCTGAAAATGAAAATAGATGCCCTCATATAGGGAATTTAGCATAATTCGTACGGATTTCCGTTGAAATTCGTTATGAATTTAAGTTGAATTTCCCCTATAAGCGCATCTCTGCTCATTTCTGAGTAGTTTTTTTTTCTTTTTCTGCTATATTTATTTTTTTTTCTTTTTATTTCTGAGTTGTAATAAGCCATTAAAAATAAGCATATATGCTCCTTTTTTAGTACAGATAATCACAACTATTTTTTGCTTCTATTCATTTCTGAGTAGTTTTCTATATTTTTTTTCTTTTCTGTTATATTTATTCTTTTTGTTTTTATTTCTGAGTTGTAATAAGCCATTAAAAATAAGCATCTATGCTATTTTTTTAGAAAAGTTAATCAAAATTATTTTTTCTTCTTTTTATTTCTGAGTGATTTTTTATATAGTTTATTTCTTTTCTGCTACATTTATTTTTTTATTTTTATTTCTGAGTTGTAATAATTCGTTAAAAATAAAAAAGAGGCGAAATGCTCGTTAACTTGCTTTAATTCTTTCGGAATAGTGTCAACTGCACTGCACATAGCTCTGTGCAGTCTACCGTATTTCTCAAGGCTTGAAGCTAACCAACGTGCAGGAGCATTGAGCCTCTTCGTCATCGTCTCTGCAATCAGGGTTTATAAACAGCTGCGAGTGCCTCTCGCTTGGCAAGGTGGGACTAAAAAAACAGCTGCAGGAAGAATCAACAAAAAAATAGCTGCAGAAAATAAAAAATTGTTACACGGGTCCATTGGTACCGGTTCATGGCACCAACCGGTACCAATGCCACTCTTTGGTCCCGGTTGGTTGGACCAACCGGGACGAATGCTCATCTTTAGTCCCGCGCAAACAGATGAACACGTCACGGTCGCCACTGATACACCTCAGCGCCATGCTGCCAAGTACCACCAGCCGACACAGCTTGAAGCCCTTGGTGGATCTGTCGTGCGTAGCACCTCCGACCAGGCATGACCAAGCATAGCACCTGTCGGCCAGGCATGACTTGACAGCTCCACCGAAGCTCCGTGCAAGATGAAGCCGCTCCACCCCTCCTTCCTCTGACTTCCAGCGCTGCTCCACAAAACAATGCTCCCAAGAGAGAAACAACACCGCAGTGCCGCCATCGTGGTAACGACATGGAACGCCGCCATCGCCCGCCGTCAGCTCGGTTTTCACCGACAACTACGTCTCCCCGACTCGCAGCTGGTGCCAGATGACGGATCCCGGGATCCGAACACCCAGCCTCAGGCCGACCACCTCTGACGGAAGAGATGACCACCATCGCCGGCTGCAACGGTCAGAACAGATCTGATCTATGCTCATTTTTTAGTAAAGTTAATCAAAACTATTTTTTCTTCTATTTATTTCTGAGTGGTTTTTTATATAGTTTTTTTTTCTTTTCTGCTACATTTATTCTTTTCTTTTTATTTCTGAGTTGTAATAAGTCATTAAAAATAAGCATCTATGCTCATTTTTTTAATAAAGTTAATCAAAACTATTTTTTCTTCTATTTATTTCAGAGTGGTTTTTTATATAGTTTTTTTTTCTGCTACATTTATTCTTTTCTTTTTATTTCTGAGTTGTAATAAGTCATTAAAAATAAGCAGCTATGCTCATTTTTTAGTAAAGTTAATCAAAACTATTTTTTATTCTATTTATTTCTGAGCGGTTTTTTATATAGTTTTTTTTCTTTTCTGCTACATTTATTCTTTTCTTTTTATTTCTAACTTGTAATAAGTCATTAAAAATAAGCATCTATGCTCATTTTTTTAATAAAGTTAATCAAAACTATTTTTTCTTCTATTTATTTCTGAGTGGTTTTTTATATAGTTTTTTTTCTTTTCTGCTACATTTATTCTTTTCTTTTTATTTTTGAGTTGTAATAAGTCATTAAAAATAAGCAGCTATGCTCATTTTTTAGTAAAGTTAATCAAAACTATTTTTTCTTCTATTTATTTCTGAGTGGTTTTTTATATAGTTTTTTAACTTTTCTGCTACATTTATTTTTTTCTTTTTATTTCTGAGTTGTAATAAGTCATTAAAAATAAAAAAGAGGCGCAATGCTCATTAATTTGCTTCAAGCCTTTTGAAATAGTGTCCACTGCACTTCAGCCCGGGCGTTCGGTCTATTCGGTTTGTTCGGTCCGGTCTTTTCGGTCTTTCAAAAATTCGGTCTTCCATAATTGAAGACCGAAATAATTTCGGTCTTTTCGGTTTATCACTATTCGGTCTTCGGTCTTTAATATTCGGTCTTCGGTCCCGACCAAACAGAACAAATTAATTTCTACAACTTAGATTTATGTTACTTCAAGTATCATATGCAAACTGCATGTACTACCGAGATGTATGCATATATAGATGTGCATGTGTACAAAGACAACAGAAGTGTATATAGAGGTGCACTTGTGTATAAGAAAAATTCAGACAAGTAATAGTTGTTTGTAATCTGGACATCACAGAACATGAACATCACAAAATTTGTACATCACAGAACAGGAACATCACAAAATTTGTACATCACAGAACATGAACATCACAAAATCTGGACATCACAGAACATCACAAAATTTGTACATCACAGAAATGAACATCTGAACAAAATCTGAACATCACAGAACATGACACATCACCAATGAGGTTAACCATGACCAAGCCATACAATATATACAGATTTCTGGCCGCACACTTAACATCCTCTTTCCAGAATTTTAATCCCAATGACGCCACTTATACAACTTGACCATCACTATCCTCGTTGTTCTATCTTTCTTCTTTGTCTTCTCTGACCAAACTTTTCATCATTAATTTGATGCACATAGAGAGATCAGAGATGAAGCTGGCTTACCTTCAGTTGTGAGGTGAAGCATGGGAAGAGGACAGTAGGCACCGAGCCGGCGACCAACGTGGAAGAGGACGAGGTGGTGAGAAACTACAGATTAGATGGTGGTGATGAATTGCGAGGCGGAGCACGGCATGGATGACCGCGTCAAGAGCGGTGAAGCGATGGGGGAGGGTCGAGGTTGGCAGCGCGGCGCGACGGACGGGGCACGCCGGTTGGCGGCTTGATGCTGGTCTTCAACGCCTCACCGGTCCTAGGCGCGGCTCCAGGCGCCGGCAGGGGCGCGCGGCGCGCCTCGGTGCGGCGGTCACGGGCTGATAGCTCGCGGGGGTTGAGGCATCGGGCCTCAGCGGTGGGCGGCGGCTAGGGTTCGTCGCGTGGGAGAGAAAAGAGGAACGGCTGCTTTTTTTTGAGAACCAGAGGAGCGGCTGCTGGTTGTTGTGAATCGTGAGGTGAGGCTGAGGACGTGCGGTCTGTGTATCTCGCTCGTGACTTGGGCTGGCCGGATGGGCCTTTGCTAAATTCTTCATGTGGGCTTTTATTATTAATTCGGTCTATACGGGCTATTCGGTCTGGAACATAGCAGGACCGAACAGACCGTAAGTATTTCGGTCTTCTATCTATGCAGACCGTTTTATATTCGGTCTTTTTTAGTTCGGTCTCGGTCTTTTCAGGTTCGGTTTTCGGTCTTTTGTTTTTATGCCCGGGGTGAACTGCACTGCACATAGCTCTGTGCAGACTACCGTATTCCTCAAGGCTTGAAGCTAACCAACGTGCAGGAGCATTGAGCCTCTTCGTCATCGTCTCTGCACTCAGGGCTTATAAACAGCTGCGAGCGCCTCTCGCTTGGCGAGGTGGGACTAAAAAAACAGCTGCAGGAAGAATCAACAAAAAATAGCTGCAGAAAATAAAAAAGTAGTTACACGGGTCCATTTGTACCGGTTCATGGCACCAACTGGTACCAATGCTACTCTTTGGTCCCGGTTGGTTGGACCAACCAGGACGAATGCTCATCTTTAGTCCCGGTTGGAGCCACCAACCGGGACCAAAGGTCTTCGTTTCCCGCCCTTTGCGCTGCTGAAAAGAGGCCTTTGGTCCCGGTTGGTGGCAAGACCCGGGACTAAAGGTGGCATTAGTCCCGGTTGGAGCCACCAACCGGGACCAATGCTTTTGCTATATATACTGGACGTAGCAGTTTTCGCCAAAACCCATCTCTTTCTCGCCCGATGCTTCTGCTCCTCGTCGCCGTCGCCGCCGAACCCTGCCGCGCGCCGCCCCGAGCCCGCCGTCGTCGCCCGCGCACGTCATCGCCGCCCCCATAGCCGCCCACATCCCGCGCCGCCCAGTTATCGCGCGCCCATGCCGCCCCGACGTCGTCGCCAGCCGTCGCCCCTGCCCGGCCCGCGCCGCCCCGGCCCGAGCCCGCCGTCCCCGTCGCCGCCCCGAGCCCGCTGTCCTCGTCGCCCTTGCCCCGCGCGCCGCCCCGAGCCCGTCGTCGCCCCCTGCCCCACGCCGCTCGACGCCGACATGAGCGTTTTTTTTGTTAGATTTTTTTTAGATTCTTTTTGTAGTTCATAGATTTTTTTTTGTTAGGTTAGATGTGTAGTAATTTAGATATGTAGTTCATACATTTTTTTTGTTAGATTAGATTTTTTTGTTAGATTACATGTGTAGTAATTAATTTGTTCATATTATGTTAGATTTTTTTGTTAGATTAATTAGATTTTTTTTGTTAGATTAGATATGTGTAGTAATTAATTTGTTCATATTATGTTACATTTTTTTCTGTTAATAAATTTTTTTGGTGATATTATTATTGAATATGCATGTTTGGTGATATTATTGTTAATAGATTTTTTTGGTGATATTTAGATTGTGTAATTAATTTTGTTCATAGAATTTTAATGATTTTTTTGTTCATAGTATTTAGAAAAAGGAAAAAAAGAAGAAGTAGTTTATATATAGTTGAACTAGCTAGTTGATTTAATAAACTAATTTATTTTACTATATAATGAAGTAGTTTGTTTTTAGTAAGTACTACTTATTTATTTATAGTAAGTGCTTAGTAGTTGAACTAGATAGTTGATTTAATTAATAAAACTACTTTTATTTAACTATATATAGAAGTAGTTCCCGCGTCGACGTCGGCGATGCCTATCCTGCATCCTCGTCGTCGTCGACTCGGCGGTGGAGGCCTGCTTGATCAGGGCCATGTTCGGGACTGGGCTCCGCCGGGTTGGTATTGGGAGGTGCTACCTTCCGGGGGACGTAGGTTGGTGAGGAGGCAGCCCGTTCTTGACCCGATCCTTGTTTGGTGGCGGTCGCGTGGGCCAGTGACGGTGGTGAGGCATCTGGACACCGGGGAGGTGGTACGTCACCGTGTCAGCGATGAGGACGAGCACGTCCATCGCTACATGGTTGCATTGGAGGGGAGGTTCGACAATACCTGGCAGGTTCTTCAGGGATCTCACTGGAGCTATGATCCTGTGATGGTTCCTTATCTTTGGGTGTCCACTGCCCGCGTCGATACCCGTCGGGCTACGATTCTAGTTGTATTAGTGATAATATTCGACGATGTACGAACACCAAGAGATGATGTACTTTTGATTATAATTATTGAATGCATGCTAATTTGAATACTATACTTTATTTTATGATTTGGTTTTGCTTATTGAATGCTCATATTGGATAAGTTCTCCTTCATTCCCGTGTGCTAGACAATTTGGTATAATAATGCATTCGGGAATGAAAGAGGAGCTACGTACGTACATCGATTATCGATAGTCAACCCGTGTAATAATAATGATCTAGTTTAATATTTGAATTATGAACATAGGCCGGAAATGTCGTACTCATCGGACGACGAAAACCGCCCGGGGGAGTGCGACTGGTGCCACGACGACCGAGGTATCTGCGACAGGTTCATTGAGCTGGACGAAGATCGGCGCTTCAGCATTAAGCTTGAGGAGACCTGCGATGTTCATACGGTACGCAACGATGACAATAGTTTTTTTCGTAATTAAGCACGACTTCAACTATTTTAACGTGTATTTTTCATCTTTTCCAATTCGACTAGCTTATCCCATGCTTTGCAAAACGCTATGTCTTGGAGAGGATGGGTTTTGAAGACCATGAAAGTTTCGAAACCAAAAAAATTATCCTAAGTACCCATCATGGTGTGGATTTTCAAGTAAAGTTGTACAATGCTCAGAGTGTAACCCATTTTGGTTGCAAAAATTGGGATGCATTTTGCAAGATGTATGGTCTTGATGAGGGTATGCTTGTCACCATGGATCTTGGTGATCCTACAACCGAGCAAGAGACACCTTCGATTTGGGTCCTTGTGGATACACCTCCAGTTCTTCCCTCATGTGAGCTAAACATAGTTATTAAGTAATTTATATTGTTTATTTCAAAATATATAGTTGACAACTTATCTTCATTGACAGCTTATTTTCATTCTTCAAAGAATGTGCGAAAGATGGTAGACAGAACGTACTACACCAAAGGTTCCGAATTAACTTATCAGGAGAAAAATCATCTGGTCGGATTTTGTACTGATCTTGAGAATTACAATATCTACAATCAAAATCCTCAACATTATGGTCAATACGTGCCACTAGTGCACGTGTTGAACTACGGTAACTACCATGGAGATACCCTGGTAAGATTATTTTTTACTATTACAACATCCGTGCATCTTTTTGCACACTTCTAAAACTAGTACATCATTGCTAACTACGAAGTTATTACTATGTTTTTCAACAGATAATCCCGAATGATTGTGTGCCTCATCTGATGTATACGCATGGTAGCCTTCATGTTTTGAACATACGACCAGGTCATCCTACGAATCTCAACTGTCCATACCGGGTTTGTAAAAGAAGTGGAGACATAACAATCAAAGAATGGAAAAAATGTATGCACAGTCGTAAGGAGCTTCTTGGAAGCAATAAGTAGCGAAGGGCAAGAATTGGAGACATGATGATCGCCATTCTTCATAATGGAGAGTCAGGGTCTATATTGTTTTATGCTATTTTACCTTAAGGGTGTTTAGGTCCTACCTGATCGATACTGATGATCATGTGCTAAGAACAATTATGTAGGGTTGGGTTCGATGACTATGAGGATGATGATCGTATGACTTATTATTAATAACGAGTAGAAGTTGTATGATGATGCATGATTAGTAGGACTTGTTATTATATCTGCGGGTGCAATGAACATAGCAGCAGCGTTGATAAACCAAGGACGAAGATAAGAGAGGACACTTCTCTCTATTAGCTAGCTATAATAACAACCTAAAAATAACCCCCAAAACCCCTAGAGCAGCCACTTTTGTAAAAAAATGACTTTTGGTCCCGGTTGGAGCCACCAACCGGGACCAAAGGCCCCGTGACTGGGCTCGGCGCACAGGGCCACGTGGAGGCACATTGGTCCCGGTTCGTGTTTGAACCGGGACTAATTGGTGGAGGCATTAGTAACGACCCATTAGTCCCGGTTCGTGAACCGGGACTAAAGGCCCTTACGAACCGGGTCTAATGGGTGGTTTTCTACTAGTGTGAGTACAACTATATATAGACTGTCCTTGGAATTTCCTTTACGATATACTGAGTGGTTTGTAAATACGGTTACCTTGGCCATTATTCTTTATACGATTCATACAGTGGGAATGCATATGCTAAACCTGGCGTTTTTACCGGCACCCTCGCGCCAGGGGCGCGATCCCGATCTAGTATGTATTACTGGGCCATAACTAGGAGTTGTATAGCCCCTTTGTTTGTTTTACTTGGTTGCAACTCGACTTCCAGTTTTGTTGTGCGGGGAGAGGCGCCAGTTGCATGTCCCACAATGGCACGCAACTGCATGTGTTCTAACTTGGTATCAACTAGGGGGGCCTTTGTTTTGTCGGAGGGGGCTACGTCGAGAGAGATGGGGCCCAACTGCATGTCCCGCACTAGGCGTGCAACTGCATGTCCTATAACTTGGTTACAACTCGACTTCCATTTTTATTGTGTGGCGAGAGGCGCCAGTTGCATGTTCCACAATGGGAACGCAACTCCGTGTCTTCTAACTTGGTCGCAACTGGGAGGACCTTTGTTTTGTTGGAGCGGGCGGCGTCGAGAGAGATGGAGCCCAATTGCATGCCCCACACTAGGCACGCAACTGCATGTCTTCTAACTTGTTCGCAATTGCATGTCTTATAACTTGGTTGCAACTCGACATCCATTTTTGTTGTACGGGGAGAAGCGCCAGTTACAGGTCCCACAAGAGGCACGCAACTGCATGTCTTATAACTTGGTTGCAACTCGACTTCCATTTTTGTTGTGCGGCGGAGAGGCACCAGTTGCATGTCCCACATGGGCACGCAACTCCATGTCTTCTAACTTGGTCGCAATTGGGATGACCTTTGTTTTCTAGGAGGGGCGGCGTCGAGAGAGACGGGGCCCAGTTGCATGCCCCATACTGGGCACGCAACTACATGTCTTCTAACTTGGTCGCAACTGCATGTCTTATAACTTGGTTGCAACTCGGCTTTCATTTTTGTTGCACGGGGAGGGGCGCCAGTTGTGTGTCCCACAACGGGAACACAATTGTATGTCTTTGAGCATGGTCGCAATTGCATGTCTTATAACTTGGTTGCAGCTCAACTTTCATTTTTTGTTGTACAAGGAGAGGCACCACTTGCATGTCCCATGATACGTCTTCAACGTATCTATAATTTATGAAGCATTCATGCTATTTATTTATCTGTTTTGAATGTTTAAGGGCTTTATTATACACTTTTGTATTACTTTTGGGACTAACCTATTAACCGGAGACCCAGCCCATATTGTTGTTTATTTCCTATTTTAGTATTTCGAAGAAAAGGAATATCAAACGGAGTCCAAACGGAATGAAACCTTCGGGAGCATGATTTTTGGAACGAACATGATCTCGGGAACTTGGAGTGCAAGCCAGAGAAGCGTTGAGGAAGCCACGAGATAGGGAGGCGCGCCCACCCCCCTAGGCGCGCCCTCCACCCTCTTGGGCCCCTCGAGGCTCCCCCGACCGACTTCTTTCGCCTACATATTCCCATATACCCTAAAACCATCATATACGAAGATAGATCGGAAGTTCCGCTGCTGCAAGCCTCTGTAGCCACCAAAAACCTCACCGGTGGCCATCTTCATCATCCCGGCGCTATCCATTACGAGGAGGGAGTAGTTCACCCTCGGGGCTGAGGGTATGTACCGGTAGCTATGTGTTTGATCTCTCTCTCTCTCTCTCTCTCTCTCTCTCTCGTGTTCTCTCTATGGCACGTTCTTGATGTATCGCGAGCTTTGCTATTATAGTTGGATCTTATGATGTTTCTCCCCTTCTACTCTCTTGTGATGAATTGAGTTTTCCTCTTGAAGTTACCTTATCGGATTGAGTCTTTAAGGATTTGAGAACACTTGATGTATGTCTTGCCCTGCTTATCTGTGGTGACAATGGGATATCACGTGATCCACTTGATGTATGTTTTTGTGATCAACTTGCGGGTTCCGCCCATGAACCTATGCATAGGGGTTGGCACACGTTTTTGTCTTGACTCTCCGGTAGAAACTTTGGTGCACTCTTTAAAGTACTTTGTGTTGGTTGAATAGATGAATCTGAGATTGTGTGATGCATATCGTATAATCATGCCCACGGATACTTGATGTGACAATGGAGTATCTAGGTGACATTAGGGTTTTGGTTGATTTGTGTCTTAAGGTGTTATTCTAGTACGAACTCTTGAATAGATTGCTCCGAAAGAATAACTTTGAGGTGGTTTCGTACCCTACCATAATCTCTTCGTTTGTTCTCCGCTATTAGTGGCTTTGGAGTGACTCTTTGTTGCATGTTGAGGGATTGTTATATGATCTATCTATGTTATTATTGTTGAGAGAACTTGCACTAGTGAAAGTATGAACCCTATGCCTTTTTTCCTACCATTGCAATACCGTTTACGCTCACTTTTATCATTAGTTACCTTGCTATTTTTATATTTTCAGATTACAAAAACCTATATCTACCATCCATATTGCACTTGTATCACCATCTCTTCGCCGAACTAGTGCACCTATACAATTTGCCATTGTATTGGTTGTGTTGGGGACACAAGAAACTTTTTGTTATTTGGTTGCAGGGTTGCTTGAGAGAGACCATCTTAATCCTACGCCTCCCACGAATTGATAAACCTTAGGTCATCCACTTGAGGGAAATTTGCTACTGTCCTACAAACCTCTGCACTTGGAGGCCCAACAACGTCTACAGGAAGAAAGTTGTGTAGTAGACATCATCCCACACTAGGAACGCAACAGCATGTCTTCGACCATGGTCGCAATTGCATGTCTTATAACTTGGTTGCAACTCAACTTCCATTTTTATTGTGCGGGGAGAGGTGCCATCTCCATGTCCCACAATGGGCACATAACTCCATGTCTTCTAACTTGGTCACAACTGTGGGAGGACCTTTGTTTTGTTGGAGGGGCGGTGTCGAGGGAGAGGGGGCCCAGTTGCACGCCCCACACTAGGCATGTAGCTGCATGTCTTTCTAACTTGGTGGCAACTGCAAATCTTATAACTTGGTTGCAACTCGACTTCCATTTTTGTAGTACGTGGAGGGGCGCCAGTTGCATGTCCCACAACAGGCACGGAACAATATGTCTTCTAACTTAGTCGCAACTGCAAGTCTTATAACTTGGTTGCTACTCAACTTCCATTTTTTGTTGTACGGGGAGAGGCACCAGTTGCATGTCCCACACTAGGCACGCAACTGCATGTCTTCGACCATGGTCGCAAATGGGGCGGACCCTTGTTTTGTCAAAGGGGGCGCCGTCGAGAGAGATGGGGTCAGTTGCATGTCGCACAACGGGCACGCAACTGCATGTCTTCTAACTTGGTCGCAACTAGGGGGACCCTTGTTTTTTCGGAGGGGGCGACAGCGAGAGAGAGGTGTCCAGCTGCATGTCCAAATATACTCATGCAAACCACATGTCTTCTAGCATGGTCGTAACTTAGTGTCTTCTAACTTAGTTGCAACTAGGCACCTTTATTTTGTCGGAGGGGCGGCATCAAGAGAGAGGGGGCAACTAGTCATGCAATTGCAAGTGTTGTCCCCTGGACTATAACTACATGTCTTTTTACAAATATTTTTCGCAACTAGACTTTTTTGCTTGGTCGGAAGGGGGGCAGCTTCCCCGTGAATCCCCTACCCTCGCTATGTGTCACACGAGCACCATAACACCCCCGTTTTCTGCCATGCCCGCAAACACAAATCAAGCACCCGATCTCAGAACCAGTTTGTTTTTTTTTCTTATTTTTTTAAATCATACACATTTTTCCCATTTTTCTTTTTGCATTTTTTGTTTTCCAATGATGAAGAAAAAAATAATTTTTTGTTTTTTGTATCTGATTCTGACAGCGGAGCTCATTTTCTAAAAAAAAGAGCATATTAAAGGAGAGAAGAGTTACTTGTCCAGATCCTCAGACACATTTTTAATGCTGTTGTGAAAGGAGTTTGCTAGTAGGCACGCAACTGCAAGCTTCGCCCGGACTGCAATTGCATGTCTTGCAATAGTTACGCAATTGCATGTGTGTCTCCTGATTGTAACTCCAACTTAGTACTGTTCTGTCCGTGTAAAGGAAGGCAATTGCAGTTGCTACTATGCACGCAAGTGCAAGCATCGCCCGACTATAATTGCATGTCTTCAAAGAGAGTACAACTCTTTATTGTTTTGTGAGGGATGAGGGAAGATTCAAATCCGTATTTTAAATATTTGCCAGCAAACTTAATTGTTTTTCTTTTTTTATTTGCCATCAGGTGGCACACATGTTGGCCACATGAGTTGCTTGTCCGTCAACCCAGTTGCATACATGTCAGCCGCATGTAATTGCATGTCCTCGATCGAACGCAATTACATGCCGCACACAATTACATGTCATTCACAAGGAAATTACTTTTTCCCCTTTCAAAATAATATTGATACCCATTTGCACACCAGTCGGCCGCATATAGTTATTCGTCGGTCACAGACAATTAAATTATCTTCTTCTTTATATTTTGTTTTTTTTTTGTTGCATTAAATATTTATGTATCATTTAAAAATACGAAAAAAACTTGTAAAACAGATTTAAAAACAAGATGACACAAAAAGAAGGAACAGAGCATTAGCAATGCTAGCGTAAAAAAAATGCTAGCTACTATGTGCTGTGTAGCAATACACCAACGGGACAATGTTCTAGCAATTCCGGTAAAAAGCACAAATAAAAAAATAAAAAAAATAAAAAAACAAACACAGGCACAACCAATGGACAATGTCAATAGTCAATACAGCCCAACAGGAGCCCACGTGGTGAGCCAACGCAGGCCAACACAAAACGGACAGGGAAACGGAGTTAAACGTGCGATCAATGTATATATGACGCTCAAAAAAATATGACGTCAGTCGATCTAAGTCGACTGAGATCTAGAAAGACCCTATTTTAAATGTGAGAATACTTTAATAAATACATGGACATCTTTAGAAATACCTGAACACTCTTTGCGAATACATGTAACTTCGTTTTGAATACAAGATCTTTTTTACGATCTAAATGAATATTTTTATAAATAGGTAAATCCTATTCAAAAGTACAAGAACATTTTATTTAGAATATATAAACAATTTTCAAATGTATTATATATTTTGAAATGAGTAAGGACCTTTTTAATACGAAATATTTCTGTCAATAGTGCAAATAAAAAGGATTACCTGGAATAAAACAGACATATTTTTTCTAATATAATAAAATAATCATAAGTTGATAAAATAAGAAAGGCCAGTAAAAATATATAAAAGAACAAAAATGCGTCAACCAGGCTAACCGACAGTGGCCATTGCGAGTAAAAGGTGAGCATTCAGTGAGGGAAAATGTTTTAAATAAGTCGAATGATTTCTTGTCTTTATCAACCACGTCCGGAGCCGTCCGATCCCACATATCTCCCACACAGGAAGGTAGCGAATGCTCTGTCTTCCACACGCGAAGGTATCCAAAGTTCGTGACCTGTGGTACCGTTCAGACGACTGCCTATTTAAGTGATCTGTTTTAACGTACTCCACATGCAGTGATTTTGCTAGGTAACTACACATGTGATGGTACAAATACTAGAACACCATCTTTCTCGATGCTGATTGTGGTCGAGTGACGGTTGCTAATGTCTAGAGTAGCACCATTGACGCCACCACCTTCTTCGAAGCATGGCATCGTAGCATCATCGAAGCAGCCGGGTCGCCGTTGCCGCACCGCTGCGGTCGTTGCATTATCGTTGGTGCAGCCATGCCCATCATTGCAACACTTTCGTGGCCGTGGAACACGTTGCCGCAACATCATCGTGATTGTCGAAGCAGGACGTCGTGGCTGTCCAACCATGTCATCACAACATCATCGCTGCCATCGAAGTACAACACTGACGTTAGAAGCATGTTGCCGCACCATTGCCATGGTCGTCGAAGCACGTCCCGGAGCATCACTGCGACCGTCGAAGTCTGCCGTTGAAGCATTGTCGTGGCCGTCAAAGCACACCATGGGTGTTTGAAGCATGTCGACATGTCAGCGCCGCAGCTGTCGCAGCTTCATCAAAGCAGCCCGGATGATGTTGCGCCATCACGGCGGTCGATGTAGCACGCCTCGTAGCATCACCATGTCCGTCGAAGCATGTTGTTGAATCATGTCCACTGGTCTTCGAGCATGTTGTCGTGCCTGTGTCGCGCCTGTTGTAGCATTGTCGAAGCAGTTGGGATGCCGTCGCAGCATCGCCACGTTCGTCAAAGTACACCATAGACGTTTGAAGCATGTGGTCGCGTTATCATCGCGGCCATCACAACATGCCTCGTAACATCGCCGCGGTCGTTGAAGTAGTCGGATGTCGCAGAGACTGTCGTATGGCGTCGTAGCACTGTCCGTGGCCTTCAGTGCTGCTGCGATGGAGCATCACCGGGTGGCGTGGTGCAGCAATGGAGCAACGTCGGGGTCGTCGGTGCTCTGACGGAGTATTACCGAGCGGCAAGGTGCAGCGACGCGAGCTGCAATGGAGCAATGTCGGTGCAGCGACGGAGCATCATTGGGCGTGCTTGACTAATCCATTTTATGTACGGATTGTTGTACTAATCCATTTTATGTACGGATTTCTTAGGACACGTACGTATGACCGGTCAAGGAAACTGAATCCCGGGCGGGCTCGCTGTCGATCCATCTATATAAGCTAGGTACCCAGAAGGCAAGCAGCTAGCGAGTTCAGGGTTACACGTACATACCTAGCTACTTGATCCATCTCGTACTGTACGTGCGTAGCTAGCTCTGCGATGGCCGACGGCAAGCTGGATCCTCCCGCCGGCTACGCCTTCGACCCAGCCGAGCACGAGCTGATCACCAAGTTCCTCCGTCCACGGATCGCCGCCGGACCGGACGCCTTCTTCGCCAGCCGCCTCATCCACGAGTTCGACGCCTACTCCGCCGCCCCCGGCGACCTCGTCGAGATGTATCAACTCGCGCAAGGAACGGACAAGGGCGACGGGAAAGGGGGCGTCTGGTACTTCTTCACCCCTGCCCGTCGTCACCAGACCAAAGGCGGCCGCGGTGGCGGGAGGCGGCAGCGCGCCGTGGCCGACGCGGGCGAGGGTTACTACTGGCACTCGGAGAAGGGCGGGATCCCTGTGCTAGACAACCAAGGTAAACTCGTAGGCCATAGACGAAACCTCAGCTACGTCAAGAAGTTGCCGGGAGAGAAAGAGAGGATCAGGATCGGCTAGTGCATGAACGAGTACAGCGATGACAAGCAAGACGACCTGGTGCTCTGCAAGGTCTGCGTGTCTCGTCACAGGAGCGAGACCAAATACGACGAGGTAATCAATGCTCCCGGTTCCAGGAAAAGGAAGGCCGCCGACGTTCATCACCCGGATGCTCCACGTCCCCAAACCCCACGCCGCCAGGAACCGCCGATCGTCCAACAACCCGGGATGCTTCACGAGTATGGGCGCTGGTTCATGTCCGACGAAGGCGAGACGTTGTTGCCGCCCGGAGCAGTGGACGACGGCAGCGTGGATCCAGGAGGGTTCTTCACCGACGACATGCTTCAAGATTTTCCCGAGCTCCATGACGCTATGGTGGCGCAGGGGTTCTTGCCCGGCAAACTCGACGGCGAAGTCCAAGAAGGCACTGGCGCTGCAGAGGACGAAGACGACGCCTTCCGGTGCACGTTAGATGAGCTGCTCCGCTTCTGCGACGACACGACTGTACTAGTCTAGGAGAGTGGATCCTTTCACCACGTGAGGGCCGAGTGCGTGATGAAGAACTCCGAAACCTGCATCCAGGAGATGATCCAAGAGATGATGTACTAGTCTTGCTTAGCTTTGATGTATGTCATTGTCATGGCACACAAATACATGGTGTCTTGCTAATTGTATTGTGATGATGAACAAGCAATTAATCCGTGTGCGGCAACCTAATTGATTAATTTCTCCATTTTTCTCTCCATATATTCGTTCTGGATTACGTACGTAATGTTTAGTGTTTTTTTTATCAGTAATGGTTAATGTTTCAATTTCTCAGTTCATGATTGAAAAGGTGCTTGATTGTTTCATCTGTCAACTCCAAGTACCCATTTCCCCTCAAAACGTACAGGGCATCACGGGATATAATCCCTCTCCCCTCCTCTCCCGTGTTCACATGTGTGTAGCAGAACCAGCTCATGTTTTGGAGCTTGCTATCGTAGTTCATTTTCTGAGAATCTTGCAACGCCGTTTCCTCGATTTGTGTTACAAACTTTCATTTTTCCTTCTAGACTTGATGAGTCTGGAATATTCTGACACCAACCAGATCTGAATCTCAGGTAGATATGATGGTTGGAATGTCTTTCAAGAACTATAATATTGGTCTCTCTGTAACCCAGTAAAGTGAATGTCGTGGCCAACACACCCAGCCGGAAGACCTATTATTGTAGTATCTTGATTGAGGAAGTTGGCCACCTCCCCATAAGGATTTCGTAGGATTTACTCCAGTAGTTGTTCCTTATGGATTCTTGTGCTCCCGAAGTCCGATCTTTTACTTGATGTTGTAGATACAAACCATATCTATAAATGGATTGCGCTAGCACATCAAGGAGAACATTAGAAGCAGAGCGCTAAATGTCTCTCGGTCGATCATCCAGATTTTGATCCCTTGGCCTCGCTAAGGTAAAATCTGAGAATGTGTTACCCTTCTTTGCATCTGCATTCTCCACCACTATTCATTTGGAATCAACTGGATTCTTGTGCTCCCGAACATTAGAAGCACGCTCAGTCACCAAGTTATATCCTCGGTATCAACTGGAATGTGCCTTCCATTTGCCTAGTTATTCTATAATCGGAGTTTCTTTTCCAAACTGAGTATGTCATTCCTTCGAACTCCTTCCAACGATCATTCGTTAATTGCCTCAGGCTGGCATAAAGAGTTTCAATGATCTAGGTATCAAAAGTAATTCTCCTCAAGCGTGGAATTGTTGCCTACCAAATTGAACCCCCGTCATCTGTTCTTCCATCCCTCCTGAAGTGTGTTTGAACATCTCAGCTCAAGAGGTGTTCTATGCCTCATTCCGTGAGTTGATCGTCAGTTGCTCGATCCTCGAGAAGAACGATTCTTCTTCTTGTGGTCATGTTGAATGGACTTCTCAAAGCAAGATGTCAAGACCAAGATGATGCAATGAATCAACATCTTCGAGAAGAGCAATTGGATCATGTAGATTGTGTTAGTTTGTGTCCCCTTTGTCCTCTTACCTCATGTCTTGAATCTCGGGATGAGATTCTTGTTTAGTGGGGATGAGTTGTCACATCCCTAGCCTTGCTATGCACTTGGACTAGCTTGGTTGCTGCATCATGTCTAAATTTATTTGAAAGTTGAAATGGGGATTGCTCAAACCCTAGCACCAGATCAAATCAACTAGGTTCAAATAAAAATATTCTCAATGAACCCAAAATGCCCTTCAGAAAAGTTCATCATTTTTGGATTGATCTAAAACCTCTATCAAAAATGGTGCACATATTTCTAGGTCCATTTTGGATTTTCAAATTAATTCATAAAGTATTTGAATTTGGGCATTTAAATGCTATAAATAATTTAAATGCTCAAATAATTCTGAAACTAAATGAGGGCTGTTGGAAATATTCCAAACAGAGCCCACAATTATTTTCAGGGTTTTTGAAAACGCCTTAGCATTTTAATTAAGTCAAAACAATTACAGAAAAATAGAAAATAGAAACTAAATTAGGAGAGAGAGAGAGAGAGAGAGAGAGAGAGAGAGAGAGAAGTACCTGGCTATTTACCTGGCGCAGCCCACTTGGCAGCCCACTGGCCGGCCCAGCACTGTGCTGGCCCATGCCAGCCACCTGCTTCCTCTCGCCAGGCAGGCAGAGAGGAGTGCGCCCGCGCACACCGAGCTCGCCACGCAGCTTCCTGGCCGCCTGCCCCGCTTGGACAACGTGGCGACGCCTCGAATCCACTCCTCGGCGCCGCTGAGGGAGTCCTGGATTAGGGGTATCCGGACAGCCAGACTATATGCTTCGTCCGGACTATTGGAGCGTGAAGATATAAGACTCAAGACTCCGTCCCATGTCCGGGGGGGCTCTCCTTTGCGTGGAAGACAAGCTTGGCGATCTGGATATTATATTTCCTTCCTTGTAACCGACTCCGTGTAAACCCCAGCCCTCTCCGGTGTCTATATAAACCGGAGAGGTTGGTCCTTAGAAGGCCGATCACAATTACAATCATCATCATCATGGGCTAGCTTCTAGGGTATAGCCTCTACGATCTCATGGTAGATCTACTCTTGTACTACTCATATCATCAATATCAATCAAGCAGGAAGTAGGGTTTTACCTCCATCGAGAGGGCTCGAACCTGGGTAAACATTGTGTCCCTTGCTTCCTATTACCATCAGCCTAAGATGCACAGATCGGGACCCCCTACCCGATATCCGCCGGTTTTGACACCGACATTGGTGCTTTCATTGAGAGTTCCTCTGTGTCGCCGCTGCAAGGCTTGATGGCGCCTTCAATCATCAACAACACGGTCCAGGGTGAGACTTCTTCCCGGACAGATCTTCGTGTTCGGCGGCTTCGCGATGCGGGCCAATTCGCTTGGCCAACTGGAGCAGATCGATAGCTACGCCCCTGGCCACCAGGTCAGGTTCAGAAACCTGAACTACACGGCCGACATCCGCGGGGATTTGATCTTCAACGGAATCGGGCCTGTGCCAGGAACGTCGGACAGTCACGATGAGCATGGCTTAGACCTGCTGCCGGATAATGCTCGGGATATCACCCCTACAGTAGCCCCGGAGCTAAATCTGGAGCAGGCTGCATGGCCCAAGGACAGGCAGATGGACCCCGCCCCGCAGGCCGCACACTCATTGGCGATAGAGCCGAACACAGGCCTCACCTCTAAGGAAGCCTGTGACTCTGGACCCCCGGACTCGTATCCGGTTGTTGGTTCCAGTCTGCGCGCTCCCGAGCCAGCCGAGCCAGGTTGGGCTCCGGTAATGGAGTTTACCGCTGCGGATATCTTCCAGCACTCGCCCTTCGGCGACATGCTGAACTCGTTAAAATCTCTCTCTTTGTCAGGACACTCATGGCCGAACTATGTCCGGCTCGAGTGGGAAGCAGGCGACGAAGGAATTCGTTGCCCACCCACCACCCACTTCATTGCCACGGTCGATAATTTAATTGACGTGCTAGACTTCGACTCGGAAGACATCGACGGTATGGACGACGATGCAGGAGAAGAACAGGAACCACAGCTCACTGGGCGGTGGACAACCACCTCCTCATACGATATATATATGGTCGACACTCCGAAGGAAACCAATGGCGATGAGGCAACGGAGGATGACCCCTCAGGAAGAAAAGCAAAGCACGGGCGTCGTCGACACCGCTCCAAGCCCCGCCACAGCAATACCGGCCCAGGAGACGAAAACAATCCGGATGGTGCCGAAGAGGAATACAACCCTGATCAGCCTGCCTTCAAGCAGGTCGAGTAGGAGGACGGGCAGGTCAGCCCAGACGAACAGGCGACGGACGGATATCCAGAGGAGGACAACTACATGCCCCCCTCCGAAGACGAGATTAGCCTCGGCGACGACGAGTTCGGCGTGCCTGAGGATCCCGTCGAGCAGGAACGCTTCAAGCGTCGGCTTATGGCCATTGCGAGGAGCCTGAAAAAGAAGCAGCAGCAACTCCAAGCTGATCAAGACCTGCTCACAGATAGATGGACTGAAGTCCTGGCAGCCGAGGAATATGGACTCAAGCGCCACACGGCTGACCGGCCACCTCGTGGCCGGGATAAAATGGCATATCAGCCCGAATACCAGCCCGCACCCCCACGCCAATATACTACGGCCCGGGGCAATAGGCAGGACCTGCAAGATACACTGGAAAACAAAGTAGGACAGCCAAGATCAATCTACGGATCGCGGGGGCGCGCCCTAGCACGCGATGATGACCGTCACGCCGGATACACTATCATCAAGTTCGGCCGGGCTGAACACAGCCACCCAGACCAATTCGAACTGCGTAGCCACATAGCCCGGCACAGAGGCGCCGCGCACCCCCTCTGCTTCACTGATGAAGTAATGGATCATGAATTCCCAAAAAGGTTCAAACTCGTAAACATCGAATCTTACAATGGCACAATAGACCCCGCAGTATGGATCAAAGATTTCCTTCTCCATATTCACATGGCCCGCGGAGACGATCTACACGCCATCAAGTATCTTCCCCTTAAGCTCAAAGGACCCGCCCGGCACTGGCTAAACAGCCTGCCTGCAAATTTCATTGGCAATTGGGAAAACCTGGAAGACGCGTTCCTCGACAACTTCCAGGGCACATATGTGCGACCACCAGACGCCGATGACTTGAGCCACATTACTCAACAGCCCGGAGAGTCAGCCAGGAAATTCTGGACTCGGTTCCTAACTAAAAAGAACCAAATAGTCGACTGTCCGGACGCCGAAGTCCTGGCGGCCTTTAAGCATAATATCCGAGACGAGTGGCTCACCCGACACCTCAGCCAGGAAAAACCCAAGTCCATGGCAGCTCTCACGACACTAATGACCCGCTTTTGCGCGGGCGAGGACAGCTGGTTGGCTCGCAACAGCACTATGCCACATTCTGGCACTTCGGATGTCCGTGACAATAACGGCAAGCCACGGCGCAATAGACATAAGCGACGGAACAACGGCGACAACACTGAAGACACGACAGTCAACGCCGGATTCAGCGGATCCAAGTCCGGTCAGCGGAAGAAGCCGTTTAAAGAAAACAATTAGGGACCGTCCAGTCTGGACCGCATACTGAAACGCTCTTGCCAAATTCATGGCACCCCGGACAAGCCAGCCAACCATACTAATGGAGACTGCTGGGTGTTCAAACAGGCCGGTAAAATAAACACCGAAAACAAGGACAAGGGGCTGCACGGCGACGATGACGATGAGCCCCGGCGTCCGAACGCGAGGGGGGCAGAAGAAATTTCCTCCTCAGGTAAAAACGGTCAACATGATCTACGCCACCCACATTCCCAAGCAGGAATGGAAGCGAGCACTACGGGACATCTATGCGATGGAGCCAGTCGCCCCCAAATTCAACCCATGGTCAGCTTGTCCGATCACCTTTGATCGTAGGGATCACCCTACCAGCATCCGTCACGGCGGCTCAGTCGCATTGGTCCAAGACCCAACCATCGACGGATTCCACCTCACGCAAGTCCTTATGGACGGCGGCAGCAGCCTGAACCTGCTTTACCAGGACACGGTGCGCAAAATGGGCATCGACCCTTGATCAAGCCCACCAAGACCACCTTTAAAGGTGTAATTCCTGGAGTAGAGGCCCGCTGCACGGGCTTTATAACACTGGAAGTGGACTTTGGATCTCCGGATAATTTCCGAAGCGAAGAGTTAATATTCGATATCGTCCCTTTTCGTAGTGGTTACCACGCACTACTGGGACGAACCGCATTCGCTAGATTCAATGCGGTACCACACTATGCATACCTCAAGCTCAAGATGCGAGGACCGCGCGGGGTCATAACAGTCAACGGAAATATGGACCGCTCTCTCCGTACAGAAGAGCATACTGCAGCCCTCACGGCGTAAATACAATGTGGCCTCCTCCGACAAACCACCAATCCGGCGACGGCAACCTCGAGCACCGTCAAGCGAGTCCGGAGCACCCCGCAACAGGATCACCAGGCACGCCAAGAGCGCGACTAGCAGTCCGGCCTCCGCTCAAGGCCCAGCAAAGCAGCATTTGTGCCACGCGTACACAATTACGCACTCAAAATACCATGGACATAGACGGAGGCGCAGTAGTCAACAGTGCGGTATAACCGCAACATACCTTCATAACCCTCCATTTTTATCTTTCAGGACACTGCTTTAGTGCAGCCTCTTCAGAAGAGCCGGATTGTCGGACTTACACAGGAGGGAAGACCAATGAGGCAACATGCTTTACGCACAAAAGGAAATACCCAGGTGGAATCTGTTCACGATCGTTATACCTATTTTATATACCTACATGCAGCCTGCCCTTGGATAGGACATGTTATATAGTCATATTTACTTCTGTTTAAAACGCAACCATTGTAAACATACGCTTAAACGTGTTATTCAATGGGAGATAATATATAGCGTCAGCTTATTATTCCTATTTGCACATTTTTTCTTACAAACATTCATTTAATATTGCATCCGTACACCTCGGTACAATTAGTTTGCCAGAGGCTTCATATGGCGCCTCATAATACGGCAAAACAAGTTCGAACACTTTCAACAGTGCGGCACCCTGAACTTATAGCACTATATGCATCAGCTCTGAATCATGTCTTGGGTCAATAGTTGAGTTTGCCCAGCTCCCTTGTTTTGGTACCTTACGTTCCGTTATATCGGCTAAGGTAGCGCAGGGAGAACTACTGCGATTGTGTCCCGGTTCTTCCGGACGAGCACCTCAGTAGAGAAAGCCGAAAACTGACCGGCATGATGCGGCGAGAGCTGGTCGCTGTTCGAGAGGTCTTAAAATCCTTAAAGATTTTTTCCGCTTTAGGCGATGAATCGGCCTCGTCCGATTTAGGCGTAGCGCCCCAATTCGGCCCTCGGAATTCTAGGGGCTTCGCCAAAATTTAAAATTGTAGACTTCTATGGCTAAGTGAAAGTTATAAAGCCGCATAGTCCGATTGCCTTGTTCGCTGCGCCGGATACCTCCTTAAGGGACCAAGAATTTGGATAAAGAGTATCCGAGTTTTTCCAGGAACACCCCGGTACTAGTTATGTGGGGGCGGAAGCCGACGACTGGCCTACTTTTAGAATTTTATAAATAGCCACACAGAAGGTAATATTTTAAATTAAACAGCACTACATAGCGCAAATAACTTCGTCTCTATATTACAACAATGACAGAGGTACATTTACTCAAGGATTGTGTCCTAGGTACATTCGTCGACCACGAGACGAGCTCCCTTCATAACGCCATCGTAATATTTCTCGGGATAGCGATGCGCCTTGCCCTCCGACGGCTCGTCCTTCACCAGTTTCTCCGCATCCAGCTTGCCCCAATGCACCTTCGCGCGGGCAAAGGCCCGGCGGGCACCCTCAATGCAAACAGATCGCTTGATAACTTCAAGCCGCGGACAGGCATCCAACATCCGCTTGATCAGGCCAAAGTAGCTAGTGGGAAAGGGCTCACCAGGCCACATCCGGACTATGAAATCTTTCATAGCCACTTCGGCCGCCCTGTGGAGTTCAACCAACTGCTTCAGTTGGTCACTCAGAGGCATTGGGTGTTTGGCCCCAACATACTGGGACCAGAAGAGCTTCTCCGTGGAGCTCCCCTCCTTGGCACGGTAGAACTCCGCGGCATCTAATACGCTGCGTGGCAGATCTGCAAATGCCCCTAGAGAGCTCCGAATTCGGGTAAGTAAAAGAAATGCCTCCTCCACATGTTTGCTTTGCATAAAGAATGTCTTACCCGCCGCTATCTTCATGTCCGTCTGGATTTCTTGTTGTGCCTTTTCGGCTTTGGCCTTTGTGTCTTTCACACTCGTCGGGGCATTTGCAAGCTCAGTCTCTTTAATCTTAAGATCATGCTCCAAGGACTCAAACTTCTTGCCGAGCTCCTGGAGCTCTTGCTATACCTCGCCCACTCTAGCATCCTGCTTCTAGTGCTCCTTGCGCTCCAAGGCCACCTTGTCTTCGGCCTCGGACAACGCTTTCTTCAAAGACGCCACTTCGATGGTGGCCCCTATTACAAAGTCGCGACGCTTTGTCGTTAGAATTAACTTTGTCTATCCTTCATTATATGCGAACGGGGTATCACTTACCTTTGTTCTCTTCGAGCTGCCTCTTCGTGAGGCCGAGCTCCCCCTGCGCCTGCTCTAGGTCCCGCTTTAGTTCGGCGACCTCGGCTGTGCGGACAGCAGCGGCAAGCAGCACAGCCTGCTTATTCACATACACACTTACTATTAGACTCCTGCGGATTATAATTGACCCTATGTTTGGCTTTTCTTTCCGAACACCGAACAGACTATCAGGGGCTACTACCTATCGGGTGGTAATTTAACATATTTCTTACTCACCTCAAAGCCTCTTAGGAGGCTGGTGCAGGCTTCGGTTAGTCCGCTCTTGGCAGACAGAACCTTCTGAATCACCGCACTCATAAGAGTACGGTGCTCTTCATCCATGGAAGTGTTGCGAAGCGCTTCCAGCAGACTATCCGACGCCTCTGGCGTAACGGAAGTCATCGGCGCGGACGGTTCGCCCTCCCGAATCCGGAACCATCGCGGGTTCCGGCACAGTATTCGGATGAGAGCACGGCTTGCTGCGGCTCTCATCCGCATGATCCGCAGGGATCTTGAACCCCGCGTGTCCGATGTGTGGAATTCCGCCTTGGGGCGTCTCCAGAGTCGCCTCCTCCCGCTCTGGGAGCCTTTGGGACAACACCTCCGTGTCATCCGCAGGCTGAGGAGTAGTTGCCGTCTGGAGTGAGTTCATCGCCGAATCACTCAAGGATCCATCCGAAGACGATACCTCGGGATGGTCCCTGGCCAGACTGCATACGTGTTCGGCGTTATAACAAGAATATGAAGCGAAGTCACACTAAAGTACAATAGAGTGCGGAGACTTACAATCTCGCCAGGGGCTTCCCCCTGGGCAGCCACCCTTCCTCGCTATGAGCGGCCGTGGTGGAGTAGTCCGGAAGGGACGTCTTTCCCTTCTTGGATGTCCCAGCCTCCCCCTCCGGGGCGGCTTTCCTCTTTTTCTCCTCCCCAGTGCGGGGTGGCAGAGTTTCTTCTTGTTTCCCCCCGCCTCCGCAGGAGGAATCTGCCTCGTCGTCTTCGGACGATGTGGGTATGACGGCCTTGCGCCGGGGGCCTTTCCCAGCCCCTTGGCCCGCCTTCCTAGGTCCCCCATCCTCTCTGGATGGGGCGGCCTCTTCCTCTTCTTCCTCCCCTTCGGGGGAGGAGTGTGCCTCATCGTCTTCAGATGAGGCGTCTGGTGCGACCTTACGCTGGAGAACCTTTCTGGCCCTCGGGCCCTTCTTTTCCGATGCCTTGCAGGGCGCCGGGACTAGCATCTCCGTCGGGAGAGCATCGGCTGGACCTTCTGGCAGCGGAGCCGGACAGTCAATCCGCTCCGCTGCCTCCACATAATCCTGATCAAATATACACAATTACTTAAGACTCCCCATGAATATATTGGGAAGAACTGAATCTGGTGGTAGCCAGAAAGCTCACCGGACGAGGAGGCTGTGCGGCGTGAAGTCCACGGTCCTCGGATGTGGGAGGAGGTACTTCGGAGGCCTTGAACAGCGCCTTCCATGCGTCTTTGTGCGTCATGCCGTAGAGCGTCCGAAGCGTCTGGTGTTCGGCCGGAACGAACTCCCACAGATTAAATACCCGTCTTTGGCACGGAAGAATCCGGCGGACGAGCATGACCTGGATCACGTTGACAAGCTTGATGTTCTTGTCCTTCATATTCTTGATACAGTTTTGGAGTCCGGTCAGCTCTGCTGGTTCTCCCAAGGCCAGGCCTTCCTTTCCCAGGAGGTGAGCCGCATGGGGGTTCCGGGTCGGAACTCGGGGGCCGCCGCCCAGTTGGCGCCGCGCGGCTCGGTGATGTAGAACCACCCCAATTGCCATCCTTTCACGGTCTCCGCGAAGGAGCCGCTAAGCCAGGTGACGTTAGGCATCTTGCCCACCATGGCCCCTCCGCACTCTGCTTGCTGGCCGCTCATGATCTTCGGCTTCACGCAGAAGATTTGTAGCCACAGGCCAAAGTGAGGCTTGATGTGGAGGAAGGCCTCGCACACGACGATGAACGCCAAGATGTTGAGGACAAAATTTGGGGCTAGATCATGGAAATCTAGCCTGTAGTAGAACATGAGCCCGCGGACGAAGGGATGAAGTGGAAATCCCAGTCCACGGACGAAGTGGGCGACAAACACAACCCTCTCATGAGGTTCCGGAGTTGGAATGATCTCCCGGCGTCCGGTAGCCGGTGCGCGATGTCTGCGGCCAAGTATCCGGCCGCCCGAAGATTCGCGATATGCTTCTCCTTCACGGTGGAGGCCACCCACTTGCCTCCTGCTCTGGACATGTTTAGCTGTGCGGAGAAGACTTGGGCCAGGGCGCTGGAGCTCAAGGAGGCAAGGGTAAGCAAAGGAGGAAGAAGGCATGGGTAAAAATGGGGAACCCTTATCCATTTATAGAGGCGACGAAAGCGGTGCACCTCCCCGCTTGCCCGTTAAGAATCGCTTACTTCCCAAGAGCCACGATTGATGGCGCGGTGGGATTACCCATACCCGTATTGATGAGAATCCCGTGATAACGGGACACGATCTTTGATTTGACAAGACGTGTCAAGGAAACCGCCTCGCACTATGCGCTGTGGCTGGTTGTGGGAAAACGGTTTGAATAATGACCCGACCGTAATGACATGTCACGTCGACTAAAAAAAGAGTTGTCAGCAGATTGCATTTGTGAAATATCATTCTCTCTACGGTGGTATGTGAAGATCATTTTGCAGATCCGGACACGGTTCAAGTGTTTGATAGTTACTTTGGAGTATTCGGGAATGGAACCCGCCTTGCAATGCCTAAAACAAGACTGCGTACCAGACTCATCATCATTGAAGCCTGGTTCAGGGGCTACTGAGGGAGTCTTGTAGATTAGGGGGTATCCGAACAGCCGGACTATATGCTTCGTCCGGACTATTGGAGCGTGAAGATACAAGACTCAAGACTCCGTCCCGTGTCCGGGGGGGACTCTCCTTTGCGTGGAAGACAAGCTTGGCGATCTGGATATTATATTTCCTTCCTTGTAACCGACTCCGTGTAAATCCTAGCCCTCTCTGGTGACTACATAACCAGAGAGGTTGGTCCTTAGAAGGCCGATCACAATTACAATCATAATCATCATAGGCTAGCTTCTAGGGTATAGCCTCTACGATCTCGTGGTAGATCTACTCTTGTACTACTCATATCATCAATATCAATCAAACAGGAAGTAGGGTTTTACCTCCATCGAGAGGGCCCGAACCTGGGTAAACATTGTGTCCCTTGCTTCCTGTTACCATCAGCCTAAGACGCACAGATCGGGACATCCCTACCCGAGATCCGCCGGTTTTGACACTGACAGCTGCCCCGACCCTGCCGACACCCCATTCTCCCCCTGGCTCTCTCCCTCATCCTCTCCCGGTATGGCCGACGCGTCCGTAAGCCGCCGCCGCCGTAGTCGACGCCACCGCCTTTCCCTCGATCCCTCGTCGTGCCTGCGAGCTCCGCCTCGACGTCCTCGACCTCCTCAGTTTGCCACACGTAGCCGGACGCGCCCCTCTGCCCTCACCGAGTTTGTCCCCGACAGCCGTCACTGGAGATCCCCCTCGATGCCCCGAGTGCCTCAGGCCCTCCCTGAGCTCGCCGTCCACTACAATTAGATCGCCGTGAGCTGCTGCCCGTCCTCCCCCTCTCTATTCTCTTCCATGTGCACCGTAGCCACCGCACCGAGCTCACCCGTATGCGCCGCCGCCTGCGCTCGCCCGCACATGCACCGCAGCTTCGCTCGCGCATCACCCGAGCTCCGGCCGCCGCGGCCGAGCTCCTCGCTGTCGCCTCCAGCCACCCCAGGCCTGACTGG
Organism: Triticum timopheevii; assembly: GCA_963921465.1. Taxonomy (NCBI): domain Eukaryota; kingdom Viridiplantae; phylum Streptophyta; class Magnoliopsida; order Poales; family Poaceae; genus Triticum; species Triticum timopheevii. Next base: position 623,140,141 of record OY997270.1, on the reverse strand, counting down.
CGCCACCGCCTGACGCGCGCTCGTCTGGGCTCTCGAACGAGCCCAGCCACGCTGCGAACAGGGCACCACAGCCCGTGCCCGAGTGCCCCGCCGGTCTGCTGCCCCCGGCGGCTAAACGTTGGCCTAACCCTGTTTAGGTTAGTGCTAATGACCCCCCCCCCAGGTCAATGACATGCGGGCCCCGCCCGACTAATTAACCTAGTTTAGGTTTAAACTTAATTAATTTAACCTAGGTTAGTGTTAACTAAGCTTAGTTAGTTTAGTTAGTCACTGACACACGGGACCCACTGGTCAGTTTGACCTGGACTGGCCCGTTGACTCGCTAACGTCATGCTGATGTCGTGCTGACGCAGTAAATCCTTTTCTGGAGTTACTTTAATTCTAATTATTTAGAAAATCCAGAAAAGGGTTAAACTTCTAAATTTCATAGAAAATCAACCATAACTCCAAATGAAATAATTTATATATGAAAAATGATCAGAAAAATCCAATCTATTCATTTGTACCATTTTAATGCATGTTTGAGTAAGTTAACCTCACTGTTTAGGATGAAACATGATTAGGATAAATTTGATAATAGATTTGGAGTTGGAATTTGATCTAGCTTTGAATTCCACTTCAATCAAAATGACTTCCTGTTGCATTAGCCCAAATCACAGCATATTGCCATGTCATGATCATGCATCATATTGTGCATCGCATTGATTGTGTTCTTTCTCTGTTGGCGGTGGTTGTTCCCTCTCGATAGACGTGTTTCGATGTTGAGTTCGATGACACCGATGAAGAGCTATACTATCTTCGGAAGTTTCAGGCAAGAAAAACCCCCTTGTTCATTCCGATACAATCCCACTCTCTCGCTTCTGCTCTCTTTTACTGCATTAGGACAACAATGATTCAATGTTACATGCTGCGGTAGTTGAACCCCTTTCCTCTGTGTGACCTGTCATTGCCACAGTAAATAGATGAAACCCACTAGCATGAGTAGGAGTTGTTTGAGCCGTGATGTGCCTACTCATTCATGCTTGTTGTCATGCCTGCTACTGCTTAGAGTTGAGTCAGGTCTGATTCATCGGGAATGAATTGGAATGTGGTGAACATGTCCTACTATTGAGAGCTAAGTGTGTGAACACGATTTGATAATGGTAGCGGTGAGAGGCCATGTAGGAGTACACGGTGGGTTGTCTCATTGCAGCCATCCTCAGGAACTGAGTTATGTGGTTGTGATCCATGAACAGCTACTACCACACATTGGATTCCGGTAACTCGGCCCCTCTCAACTTATTAATCAACCTGATCTCCGTCCAGGAGTTGCAACTAGTTTCTGGTGTTTGTAGGTAGTGTTAGTAGTCTACCAAGTGGCACCCGGTACAGGTGGGCTTGGGACATACTAGGCACAGTGGCACGGTGTACCAAGTGGCACCTGGATGGTGGGCTTGGGAACCCCGCTCACATCGTTTGGGGCCGTGATCGACACCCCGGCTGGATCTCCTTGCGGATGGAACCCGAATAGGCGATAAACCTGGACGAGAGACTTGTGTGGTTAGTCAGGTCGTGGACGACACCCTCGCTGGGCTTCCGCTTGAAGGTTGCCGATTACATGTCGTGTAAACGGCGATAAGTGGTGAGAGCGTGTGTGAAGAAGTACACCCCTGCAGGGTTAACATCAACTATTCGAATGGCTGCGTCCGTGGTAAAGGACTTCTGGGTTGCCTATACAGTTCATAGACAAGTGAAAGTGGATACTCTAAAATGCGCAAGATAAGCGTGAGTGCTATGGATGGCGTTCTCGTAGGGAGACGGGAGCGGATCCATAGTGGTGTATTGATATGGTGAATATGTGATCTCGTGTGCGCCACCTCAAAAGAGTTACTTGTAGTCGTAGTACAGGATAGCCACCGAGTCAAAGCTGGCTTGCTGCAGTCAAACTCCACCACCCCTTTGTTGATACCGACGCATATTTAGCTAGTTCTGATGTAAGTCTTGCTGGGTACATTTGTACTCACATTTGCTTAACTTATGTTTTTGCAGAGAGACTTCAGTCTCGCTAGTAGTTCCGCGTGGACTTCGACGTTTAGCTTGTTACCTCAGCTACGATCTTGTGCCCTCGGCAGGATCTGGTAGATAGTCAGGCTTCTCAGCCTTTTTCATTTGCAGATGTCTGTACTCAGACATGTTAAGCTTCCGCATGTGCTTTGACTTGTATACTGTGAATGCTGGGTCGAGAGACCCAGGTTTGCAATATCTCACTCCTCGGAGCCTATTGAATAAAATACTTGAGTTGTAGAGTCATGTTGTGATGCCATGTTGTATTTTCACATATCGAGCATATTGTGTGTATGTTATTGAAATGCTTGGTATGTGTGGGATCTGACTATCTAGTTGTTTATCCTTGGTAGCCTCTCTTATGGAGAAATGTATCCTAGTGCTTCCACTGAGCCTTGGTAGCTTGCTACTGCTCCAGAACACTTAGGCTGGCCGGCATGTGTCCTTCTTCGTTCATGTGTCTGTCCATTCGGAGAAATGTCACGCGGTGTCTACCGGAGTCCTGTTAGCCTGCTACAGCCCGGTTTACGGGAGTCTTGCTAGCCCAGTTGCTACAGCCCGGATTCACTCGCTGATGACCAACACGTTCGTTGCTGGGTCATGTATGCATGTCCCTGTAAGTTAGTGCCACTTTGGGTTCACGACTAGCCATGTCAGCCCGGGCTCCTTGTCATATGGATGCTAGTGACACTATCATATACGTGTGCCAAAAGGCGCAAACGGTCCCGGGCCTGGTAAGGCGACACCCGTGGGAATACCGTGCATGAGGCCGCAAAGTGATATGAGGTGTTACATGCTAGATCGGTGTGGCACTGAGTCGGGGTCCTAACACATGACGCATTTTCATGACCATCAAACAATGCACTAGTATGATGGGGTTTGTTTGCTCACCTATAGACATGGGATCCTGGCTTCGCAATCGTGGCGATGTACTTAAGCGTCCCATCAAGATCATTAAGATTCTTTCGATAGCTAAAGTTTTCTCTTTCTTGGCATTCTTGACGAAGTTCTTCCTGCTAGTCTACAAGGGAAGTGTTGATAGATTCAAGATGATTATGCAGATCTAACAGGGCCATTATCAGGCATTCCATTTTGACTCGCTGCTCTGGCAGAGCCTTATTGACACCTTCAAGTATGTTTTTGCTAGTGTACAAGTGTACGTAATCTTCACAGATTGAAGTTCATGCTACGCATCTGGCACGACATGCTTCATGTTCTTGCTGTTGCTCTGCTAGGTTCATCTTGAGAGCTTCAAGTCCTAGTTGTTGCTCTGCCAGGGCCTTCTTAACGGCTCCAAGTTCTATTTTCTGCTCACCTAGGGACTTCTCCATAGCATATTTTTAAATGAGTGGGCACTTATTTTTTAACATGAACTATTTTTTCAAATGTGCAAAATGATAATTTGACACAAATAGTTTAGAATATACATACATACATATATAGGGATTGATTATTCGTCACCCTGCTTGAGGAATAGTTATTCTTCACCCACCTCTATTTTACCATTAATGCACCGTGTAAGTTTTGTCTTATTTTATACATAAAAATAGATCATAAGAAAATATATAGTCACCGTAAAAAATATTTATGTTACGTAAAATTAAAAATGTAAAACATAGTGTAAAATATACATAAAATGCATTTTTTTATCTTATGACCTATATTTTATTTTTTATGCCAAATTTTATGTAGTGAATCAATATGAATATAACTATTTTATATTTTAAATGTAATTTATTTATGAAACGATCGTAAAATTACCTCGGGTGAAGAATAACTTATTCTACACCCTGGGTGATGAATAGTAACAATATGGTTATTCTGATAACACTTCCACCCTGCACGCTCAACGTGAAGGCTCTGCATTTTCTGTAGCAAGTTTACTGTAATACAGAGACTAGTGAACTTCGTGTCGGGAAAAACCGCATGCAGTGCTTTTTCGGTACTGTTTTCACTCTAGTTTTAGACCGTTTGTCCGAACAAGGCGTGTAATATACCGTTGAGAAGCTATGGATTAGGTGCAACTTTGCCATATATAATTTTTTCCAAGATTCTTCACGGTTTAAGAGCAGTTTCAAAAATTGTGCGGCTCACGACGAGCGGCAACGAACGTTTTTTCCTGTTTTTTTTTCTAAAGCGCTCATCAGAATGAAGCAAATGATACGCCGTTGGGAAGTTATCGTCGAGGCAAAACTTTTTCTTATGTATTCATTTTTCTAATCTGGTACGGTTTAAGAGAAGTTTTTAATTTATTAAATCACGGAATTCAGTTTTTTTGAAAATTTTATAATATTTGGTACTATTTTTGCTCTATTTTTTAAACCATTTGTCTAAACAAGGCGTATGATACGTCATTGAAAAGCTACAGATGAGGCACAAATTTCATATGTAGAAATGTTATTGAGATTCGTTATGGCTTTAAGTTAATTTTGAAAATCATGTGACGGACGATGAGTGGCAACGGCCGTTTTTTTGTAAAAAAATTCAAACTGCTTACCGGAATGATGGAAATGATACATCATTGGAAAGATATCGACGAGGCACAATCTTTTCATGTAGAACACTCGTTTTAATTCCTTACGGTTTAAGAGCAATTTTGATTTCACCGGAATGCAGACACTCTGTTTTTCGCGACACTAAAATCGATGAGCGAACCGCATCGGACAAAAAACCTGAACTGCTTCAGACTGAAACCGCACTACATCAGATGAACAAGCAAACTGCATGGTTTCTTTTGTCATTCGTAAAAAAAATCGGATGAGGATCAAGAAGTGAACCGCCACACTACCGAAAGTGCACGACATGTATTTTTGTTGTCATTTTTTATAGTTCTTATTTTTTACATGCGTAGATCGGACGAGTGAACCACAAGGACTAAGCGAGTGGACTGCATAATTTTTCATCTTATTTTTGCTTTTTTACCGCATACTTTTTTTATCAACGAGTATGTACTGCAGGGACGAGGTGAGTGGACTGTATCATTTTTTTGTTCATTTTTTTCTACTGCACATGCCAACAGAGTGAGTTGCATATAAAAATATGACATTCTGCAGTGAATCACGAGGAAAGTGAAGATTAAAAAAAAATCACATTGAGCTGCATTTTTGTGTGGAGTGAACCTCTAGGCCCACATAAGAGAACCGCTCTCTCCCATACTACCAGGGGACATTTTCTTTTGTTTCCCTTCTGTTTTTGTTCACAGGGAAGAGTGAACCAAAACTGCCAGAGGAGCGAACCTCTCCAAGAGAGACTGGTTTTTTTCAACATTATATGAACTTCTAGTTACCTAGAAAATTGCACATCACTCTTTTTTCTGAACCGACAAGTGAATCGCAATTTGGTATCCTGGGGAGCTCAATGTAGTGCAGAACCTCATACACGCGAACTGACACTGCAAAATACAACATATCAGGGGAAGCGGAGTGGATTTTGCAGGGGAAAAGCAGGACATGGGGGCATCCCAGAAGCACAAATTGCGTGCCCGCGGACTACACCGACGACCAATACAACCTGCGTTGGGAAGCAACATGCACTGCATCAGCAGAGAACAACACGGGAGGGGAGCAGAGGTGAACTGTACGCCGGCACAATGTACTGCACAGCCGTAACCGGTGAAGTCGGGCAGTAGCAGGCCTTTGGCTGGCGCTGCCTGAGAGTGTGATTGCCCCGATCCATGTCATCCGCGGGAGGGGGGAATCTAGGCGGTGGTGCTCTCGGAAGGATGGCTGGGAGACGGTGGCGCCGCCGACTGCGCACGATCATGTGGGTAGCGGAGGGAGGTGGCTGTTCGGCGAGGTAGCGGCGCCAGCCATCCAGCGGGCCGACTAGGGAGGAGGCCGGACGGAGGCGCTGATCCCGGGAGGAGAGTGTGTGGAGTCGCCGGGCCTCGAGAAGGGTGGCTAAGGGGCAGCGCAGGGCCGGTGCTTCTATAGCCATCCGGCGTGGTGGCGGAGTAGATCGAAGGCCGGTGTGGTGGGAGGCGGTGGCTAGTGCGGTGGAGGGGGGAGGGGTCTGGATGTGGTGGGGTGGGGCAACACGGTGGTCGTCGGGAGTGGTGGTGGGCAGCGGGGCTTGGGGTAGGTGGTGGTGGTGTGGGGTGTCATGGTAGTCGCTAGCTGCGGGAGTGGTGGTGGGCGGCGGGGTCGACGGGGCCCGGGGTAGGTGGGTACCGATGTGGAAGGTGAGGGAGGTTGTGGCCCTCGGGGCTCGGGGGAGTGGTGGGTCGTGGGGGCAGGCGGATGGTCGTCGGAACCCGGAGTAGAGAGGTGTTAGAACCATTAAATTTAAATGTGTATCTATGAGAGGTGTTAGAACCCGGAGTAGGCGGAATTTCATCCATTTTACCCTATTTAAAAAAGTGTTGCCACAATTTGCCATGTTTAAAATTTATGAGTGTTCTGACCGACGGGTCCCAATTGTAAGGCCTACTTGAAGGCCACATCGGCTGGTTTTTTCTTGATGCTCTTTTTGCACGCCGAACCGCATCGCCCTAGCTAGCTTCTTCCGACAGGCTAGGCTCGATATGATCGCACCATAGCAGCTCAGGAAACATATACTCACTCTCTAGTGGTCCACATATTTGCCACCACGTGGTAAATTATGGTAACGCTTCTGCTAAATGGGGTAAAATGGGTAAAATCCCACTAAATGGGGGTAATTAGTGTATAAATGCCAAAATAAACACTAGAGGAGAAAAATAAAAATAACCAACTAAAAATAAATAAAAGATCAAATAAAACAGCAAAAACACTGCAAAATTAGAAGGAAAAAAATAGTTTTTGTTAATTTTTCCTGTCATGGCAATCCTTGGTCCGCTGAGTTTTGTAACTTCATGAAATTTCCTTTTATTTATTAAACATTGTGTTAACTAGGATGACACACGGTGGATGCATTGCAGGTGAATGATGAGCATTTGGCGAGGGTTGTGAGGAGGCAAGGAAGAGATGAGAGAAGAGAAGAGGAGGCGAGGGCGAGCCTATTTGGCTGACGGCGAGCGGATGGAGCCCACGGAGTGTGGCTTGTATATATGCTGCTCCAATGTCCAGTCTCTACTCTCTAGTGGCCATCATGTACACTTGTTTTGTTTTCATAAGACTTAACACATGTATTTTTTTGTTTTCCCCCTAAGACTTAACACATGTAGAAATGGCTGACTAGCTAACACATTTGAGTCAATGAGTGAGGGGATATTGGCTCAACAGAGGAAAGTGACAAAGTGCACGCGGAGTCGTGGCTTTTTGTATTGATAATACATATAAAAAATAACAAAATATAAAAAGACTTTGATAAATAAATGACAAAACTACAATTTAAAAATAAAATAAAAACTTCAAAGAGATGGATAAAACAACATTATTAAAGAAAATATTGATAGAAACATAAAAACAATTCAACCGTTTGTGCATAAGAATTTCTGTAATCCTTAGCAAATGTTTTTGTTTAATTAATTACATGGTCGGGTTACAAAATAAATGTTTATCTCGATCATGCGAGTCTAGCTGCACCAGTTACTTGATACATGTATATTTAACTTTAAAATTACTCTATTTTCTGGCTTGCGTCAAAACACACTGATGGCATTATCGAATTTTTTATTAGTCAAGTATTTAATTTGTGCTTAATAATAGACTGACTATCTCAGTAGGCATTGCTAGCTTAATAAACCAGCGGCAGACCCGCGTTTTTAGGCCAAGGTTGCCAATAACTATCTTTTCGTATGATTTTTGGGTCAAACATGTGTCTTTTACTTTTTTCTATAATATATATAGAAGGTTGGGAGATCTCAGGGTGGGCTGTGACACATTCGCCCAACCTTCTTGAGAAACTCCTTTACCAGACGTGCTTCCGGGCGGCAAATGATATATATATATATATCGATTGTACCGAGCATTAGAGCATCTCCAGCCGTTCGAGCACCAGAGAACACAACCGAACCAAAAAAGTAGGTGTCTTGGGGGTCCAAATGCTTCATCCGGCCAAAATATGGGTGCATGAGGAGGGCATCTTCTCAGCCACACCCCACCCCAATCAAAAGTTTGTGAGGAAAATGATTAAGTGGGCAAAGAAAAAAGACATGTGGTCAGACACGATTCGCCGAAACTTCCGCCGGCGCCCCCAAAAGCCCCCCAACGTGCTGGGTTTTGCCTGGGTTTGCCGGCGCTATTTTGATGTCCTGTGGGGGCGCCGGGGGCGTGGCTGGGCCATTTTTTCGCAAAAAGGTGGTCCCGAGCCTAAAAAGGTGTCCTGGGGGGAGGGGGGGGGGTGTGGAGATGCTATTAGCTAGAGGTCGCCTGCACAATACCAGGGCCATGGCCCGATATGCACATGCGATGTGCTGGTTACTTTTTGGTTCGTTGAACACATGGCTCTCTTCTTCGTGTTTCTGCCTGATTTGTTTTTCACGATATTATCTTTTTTTTCTTGTTTTCGACTAGTTTCTTGTGTATTTTTTTGCATCAATTTTTTTCTTGCTTTCTTTTAATTACCTTTGCCTCTTTTTCATTTCCCTATTTTTTGTTGTTCTTTTCCCACATTTTTCTCTTTATTTATTTTCTGTGCTTTTCTTCTTACTTATTTTACTTATGCAATTAGTAACATTACACATGACCTTTTTAAAAACATAACATATATATATATATATATATTAAATAAATTATGAATATTTTTAACACAATGAACTTTATTAAATATATTATTAGTATTTTTTAAATACGCAATAAAGATTTCAATTGTATTTTCTGTTTTATGTGATAAATGATTATTTTCCAAACTTATGTGAATACATTTTGAAATGTGAGAACACTTTAATAATTACATGGACATTTTTAGAAATACGTGAACACTCTTTGTGAATACATTAATTTTGTTTTGAATACAAGGATTTTTTTTACGAACTAAATGAATATTTTTCTAAATAGGTATATCCTATTTGAATTTACAAGAACATTTTATTTAGAATATTAAAAAATTTCAAATGTATTAGATATTTTGAGACGAGTAAGGACCTTTTTAATACGAACTATTTCTGTCAATAGTGCAAATAAAAAGGATTACCTGGAATAAAACAGACATATTTTTCTATAATATAATAAAATAATCATAAGTTGATAAAATAAGAAAGGCCAGTGAAAATATATAGAAGAACAAATAAAGCAGCAAAAACACTGCAAAATCACAAACAAACAAAAATGCGTTAACCAGGCTGACCGACAGTGGCCGTTGCGGGTAAAAGGTGAGCATTCGGTTAGAAAAAGTGTTTTAAATAAGTCGGATGATTTTTTGCACTAGTAGAAAAACGACCTATTGCCCCGGTTGGTAAGGACCTTTAGTCCCGGTTTTGTAACCCTGCACTAAAGGGTGGGGACTAATGGTACCCCCTAGTCCCGGCCCCCTTTAGTCCCGGTTCTGCACGAACCGGGGCTAAAGGCCCACCACGTGGCACGAGCCCGTGCGGTGGTCTGGGGGACCTTTAGTACCGGTTGGTAACACCAACAGGTACTAAAGGATTTTTTTTGAAAAAAAAAATTGATTTTTTTCTAATTTTCAAATTTCTGAATTATTTGTCGATTTAGTCTCTAATCACTCCTCATCATTGCTCTAATCACCCCTCATCATTCCAAATCGTCTAACTTTCCAGCCGCTCACCCATCCTCTCACTACTCCAGCCTGAGCACACATAACTTCCGAGTTCTATTCCCCCTAGTTTCCATGTCTGCACTTGCTGTTTACCTGACAATAGTAAGCTGTCAATCATATTAACCCTTGGGAGTTTAGCTTGAGCATGAAGTCACATGTTTCACCGTTTGATTTTGAAACTATTATTCTAAAAAATAATTATCATTTAGTAACAGTAATATTTCTTGAATAAGTAGTTTGACCATAGTTTGACCACAGTTTGACCAGATTTGACCATAGTTTGACCACAATTTGACCAAAAGTCAAAAAAATAAAATAATTATTTATTAACCTAATATTTCTTGAATAAGTAGTTTGACCATAGTTTGACCACAATTTGACCAGATTTAATGGAAATTTAAAAAAACTGAAATTTGAGCATATCTTTTTTTTTCCTTTTAGAATTTGAGGATTCTAAAAATTTCCAAACAGGCCTACGGCAGTCAAAACCGGATGGGGATTTTCGTGTTGATTTTTTGATATATTATACGTTTTTTTCGACATTGTATGTGAAACATATGACCGTTTTACTTTTTCGTAACACTTTTTTGCAAAACATGTCCAAATTTAAGTTTTTAAATTTTCCTAACTAGTAGATGTAGTAGCATAACTACATCTCGAAGGATTTTAATTTTTGAAGTTTTTACCAATTTCTTTTGTTTTTTACAAAACTGAAATGGCGATAGGGGGGGGGGGGTAGAGTTTGAAAATTGCCCTTTAGTCCCGGTTTGTGTCTTCAACCGGGACTAAAGGTTAACCCCTTTTGTCCCGGTTTGTGACACAAACTGGCACTATAGGTTAGACCTTTAGTCCCGGTCGTGTCACAACCCGGGACTAAAGGGGCTAGTGGGGCCCCGTCTTGATGCCTGCCTGCCACCACCCCTTTAGTACAGGTCGAACCAGTACTAAAGGTTCAACACGAACCGAGACTAATGCATAGCCTCACATTAGTGCCGGTTAATTTACAAACCGGGACTAAAGGCTGAACATTAGGCCCTTTTTTTACCAGTGTTGTCTTTAACAACCACGTCCGGAGCCGTCCGATCCCACATGATCGTGTGGCGCGAGCACTATCTCCCACACGGGAAGGTAGCGAGCGCTCTGTCTTCCACATGCGAAGGTATCCAAAGTTTGTGACATGTGGTAGCGTTCCGACGACTGCCTATTTAAATGATCAATTTTAACGTACTTCACATGCAGTGATTTTCTTTTGCTAGGTAACTACACATGTGATGGTACAAATACTAGAACACCATCTTTCACGATGCGGATTGTGGTCGAGTGAAGGTTCCTAATGTTTAGAGTAGCATCGTTGATGCCACCACCTTCTTTGAAGCATGCCATCGGAGCATCATCGAAGCAGCCGAGTCGCCATTGCCGCACCGCTGCTGTCGTTGCATTATCGTTGGTGTAGCCATGCCCGTCATTGCAACACTTTCGCGACCGTGGAACACGTTGCCGCAACATCGTCGTGGTTGTCGAAGCACGACACCGTGGCTGTCCAACCATGTCATCACAACATCATCGCTGCCAACGAAGCACACCACCGACGTTAGAAGCATGTTGCCGCACCATTGCCATGGTCGTCGAAGCACGTCCCGTAGCATCACCGCGACCGTCGAAGTCTGTCGTTGAAGCATTGTCGTGGCCGTCAAAGCACACCATGGGTGTTTGAAGCATGTCAACGTGTCAACGCTGCGGCTGTCGCAGCTTCATCATAGCAGCCCGGATGATGTTGTGCCATCGCGGCGGTCGATGCAGCACGCCTCGTAGCATCACCATGTCCGTCGAAGCATGTCCACTGGTGTTTGAGCATGTTGTCATGCCTATGCCGCGCCCGTTGTAGCATTGTCGAAGCAGTTGGGATGCCGTCGCAGCATCGCCACGTCCGTCGAAGTACACCATACACGTTCCAAGCATGTGGTCGCATTATCATCGCGGCCAGCACAACATGCCTCGTAACATCGCCACGGTTGTTGAGGCAGTCGGATGTCGCAGAGACCGTCGTACGGCACCGTAGCACACTGTCCACGGCCTTCAGTGCTGCTGCGATGGAGCATCACGGGATGGCGTGGTGCAGCAATGGAGCAACGTCGGGGTCGTCGGTGCTGCGATGGAGTATTACCGAGCGGCAAGGTGCAGCTACGCGAGTTGCAATGGAGCAACGTCGGTGCAGCGATGGAGCATCATGGGGCGTGCTGCACTAATCCATTTTATGTACGGATTGCTGTACTAATCCATTTTATGTACGGATTGCTTAGGACACGTAGGTATGACCGGTCAAGCAAACTGAATCCCGAGCGGGCTCGCTGTCGATCCATCTATATAAGCTACGTACGTACCCAGGCAAGGCAAGCAGCTAGCGAGTTCAGGGTTACACGCACGATCCATCCATCTCGTGCCCTAGCTATTGCGTACCTAGCTAACTCTGCGATGGCCCACGGCAAGCTCCTTCCTCCCGCCGGCTACGCCTTCGACCCAGAAGAACACCAGCTGATCACAGAGTACCTCGGCCCACGGATCGCCGCCGGAGCGGACGGCTTCTTCGCCAGCAGCCTCATCCACGAGGCCGACGCCTACTCCGCCGCCCCCGGCGACCTCGTCGAGATGTATCAACATGCGAAAGGAACGGACAAGGGCGATGGGAAAGGGGGCGTGTGGTACTTCTTCACCCCGGCCAGTCGTCACAAGACCAAATGCGGCCGCGGCCGCGGGAGGCGGCAGCGCGCCGTGGTCGCCGCCGGCGAGGGTTACTATTGGTACTCGGAGAAGGGCGGGATCCCCGTGCTAGACAACCAAGGTAAACTCGTAGGCCATAGACGAAACCTCAGCTACATGAAGAGGGTGCCGGGAGAGAAAGAGAAGATCAGGATCGGCTGGTGCATGGCCGAGTACAGCCTCCACGCCGACGACAAGCAAGACGACCTGGTGCTCTGCAAGGTCTGCGTGTCTCGTCACAGGAGCGAGACCACATACGACGAGGTAATCAATGCTCCTGGTTCAAAGAAAAGGAAGGCCGCCGACGTCCAGCACCCGGATGCTCCACGTCCCCAAACCCCACGCCGCCAGGAACCGCCGATCGTCCAACAACCCGGGATGCTTCACGAGTATGGCCGCTGGTTCATGTCCGACGAAGGCGAGACGATGTTGCCGCCCGGAGCAGTGGACGACGGCAGCGTGGATCCAGGCGGGTTCTTCACTGACGACATGCTTCAAGATTTTCCCGAGCTCCGCGACGCTGTGGTGGCGCATGGGTTCTTCCCCGGCAACCTCGACGGCAAAGTCCAACAAGGCACTAGCGCTGCAGAGGATGAAGACGACGCCTTCCGGTGCACGTTGGATGAGCTGCTCAGCTTCTGCGACGACACGGCTGTGGCATGCCCTACCATGGAAGACCGCGACATCTGCAGCCAGGAGATGTTTCAGGATATAGAAGCTAGTGTAGCTCAATGGTCTACTTGCTAGTCTAGCTTTGATGTATGTGGTGATTAAGAAGCAAGATGTTGTTAATTGTACTGTGATGAACAAGGCAGCAATTCATGTACAGATTAATTGATTTTTTTTATATGTTGCCTTTCGATCTTCTTAAGCTTGAAGAAATCTTTACTAGTTAATAGAGCATGCATGGACGATGAGATCAGCCCTCTTTGATGCAGGCAATGGATTCGATGATGAAAAATAAAGCCTGGATGATCTGTCATGCATGATGCTTGCGTAGTGCTAGGCCTTTCCATTTCGCTAGTTAACTCAATGCACTCTCGTGCATATATAAGCAAATGCTAATTTTCTACCAAGTCGTTTTCGCCTGTCTCTCTGCATGTGCGTGGTCTCGAAAAGCATAAAGATTGCTTGTTTGGTTAATTGTCTGGATAGATGAGTCGGTGCAATCAAAACATACTCGCTGTGAGCATGTACAATCTAAGACAGCCTTATCATATACACCATCTTTTACAATAGGTAGAATTGTCTTATCTTATTACCAAGAGATCATCTTTTAGCGAAGACAAGGTATTCTTATTTATCTCTCCTCGAACTCTACAATTATCCTAATTAACATTGCTAAGACAGCACCACTATGCCCGAACTTAGGACATATACCATATGTGCATTGCCTTCTTCACATTTGATTACCCATGCATACACTAGTAGAAAACAGAGCTTTCGTTCGGGCCAGATAAGCCCATTAGTCCCGGTTCAGTCAGGAACTAGTACCCATGGGCCCATTGTTCCCAGTTCGTGAGGCTAGGGGGCCTGCCGGGCCTCGTGGGGGCATTGGTCCCGGTTCGTCTGGCCTCATTGGTCCCGGTTGATGGGATGAACCGGGACTGATGGGCCTCGCTCCTGGCCCACCACCATTGGCCTCGGTTGGTGGTCTGAGCCGGGACCAACGGGTTGTCTTTAGTACCGGTTCAAGCCACGAACCGGGACCAATAAACCAGCCAGGGGAGAGGACTTTTATGTGTAAAACATTAAAATCAAAAAGAATTTTCATAAAATAAATAAAAATAGCAAAAAAAGAAAATAAATAAGTAGAAACAAAATAAAATAAATAAGTAGCAACAGAAAAAACTTTAATAAATAAGTAGAAACAAAATAAACTTTAATAAAGTAAAATAAATAAATTATAATAAACTAAATAAAAATAGCAACAGTAAGTAGAAACAAAATAAAATAAATAAAGCAAAAAAGAAAGAATTTTCATAAAAAAATAAAAAAGCAAAAAATAAAATAAAATAAATAAGTAGAAACAAAATAAACTTTAATAAATAAGTAAAAACAAAATAAAATTTTAGAAAACCTCTAGTATTATTGAAACTAAAATTATATAAAATTTATGCAACTAAAATTATCAAAGTATTTTCTGTTCGAAACATTAAAAGAATAAAGAATTTTCATAAAGAAATTTTTTGTTAGAAACTTTAATAGCAAAAAGAATTATCATAAAGAATTTTTTGTTAGAAACTAAAATAACAAAATATGTTTTTGAATATAATGATAAAACACAATAATATTAAATAGCAGGAAAAAGAATCACTCAAAAATCTATTTTTATAGTAAAGCTATTCAAAAACTAGTGATTCACACAAATTTCCAAAAATTCAAATTTAAACTATTCAAGTTAAAAAACAAATGGCACTAACAGAAAGTTTATAATTTTTATTACCTAAAAGCAAAAAGAATCACTGAAAAACTAGTAAGTATTTTGCTGTAAGTAGAAACAAAATAAAATAAATAAAGCAAAAAAAAGTGTCACCTAAAGGGCCACCACGGCCTGAATACGACTAGAAATCCAACAATGGGCTAGGATTCAGGCCCGAAGTAGGCCCAGTAGGCCCACATGCACATAGTGACAGATTAGAACCGAAAGCCTGCAGTTGAGAGGAGCTCGAGAGGGTTGACGCAACAGCGCTTATAAACCACTCTCGAGCTCTCTCAACTAGCAAGGTGGGACTAAACTTTGGCCACGACACGGGCAGCACAGGGCCTTTGGTCCCGGTTGGTGGCACCAACCGGTACTAAAGGGGTGCATTGGTCCTGGTTGGCGCCACGAACCGGTACCGATGCCACCCTTTAGTCCCGGTGTGCCACCAACCTGGACCAAAGGTCTCTCCGCCCTTTGGGCTGCTGAAAAGAGACCTTTGGTCCCGGTTGCTGGCACACCGGGACTAAAGGGGGCATTAGTCCTGACTGGTTCCACGAACCGGGACTAAAGGCTTTGGTATATAAGCAAACACTTCTGAAAATTTCACTTCTCATCTCGCAGTTGCCGCCCCGAAGACGCCGACGACATCGACGCTGCCAGGCTGCCCCGACACCGCCCGCCGCCCCCGCCGTCGCCATCGCCTGTCGTCGCCGCGGCCCGCGCCCTCGTCCGACGCCATCGCCTCCCCGAGCACTGCCTCAACGCCCTCGCCGGCCCACGGTCGCCCTCGTCGTCGCCACCCGCTCCTTGCCGCCGTCGCCCCGCGCCCTTCCCCTACCCTGACGCGCTGCCCCGGCCAGTGCCCCTGCCCCGACGCCGCCCCACGCCCCCGGCCTGCCCCGACTACAAGCCGCTGCCACGTTCGGTCCGGCCGGCTTCCTCTCTGTTTTTTTTTCATATATATGATGTTTTTTTAGATTATATGTATATATGTGATTATATGTATGTGTGTATATATGATTATATGTTCTGTTTTTTTTTCAGATTTTTTGTTCATATATATGATGATTTGTTTTTTGCATTTTTATAAAAATGTATATATGTATGTATGTTCTCTGTGTATATATGTTCATATATGCAAAAGTTAGATTTTTAGAAAAGTTTTATCTATGTATGTTCTCTGATTTAGTGCATTCTAGGTTAGTTTCATTTTTAGAAAAGTTTTATATATTTAGGAAGAAGGAAGAGAAGGAAGAAGTAAAAAGAAGAAAAAGTTTTATATATGAAAAAGTTACATTTTTAGAAAAAAATTATATATCTAGCTAGGAAGAAGGAAGGAGGAAGAAGAAAAACTTTTATATATGCAAAAGTTACATTTTAGAAAAGTTTTATCTAGGAAGAAGGAAGAAGAAGAAAAAGAAGGAGAAGAAAAAGGGAAATAATAAGAAGAGGAAGAAGATGAAGAAGAAGGAGAAGAAGAGGAGAGGAAGAAGAGGAGAAATAAATAAGAAGAGGGAAAAAAAGGAGAAGAAGAAAGGAATAGAAAAGAAGAAGAAAAAAATAGAGTACGGGAAGCCTCTCGTCAAAGATGGAACTACTCTAACAACGATGATGCGTAGATTCCATGATCGGTACATGGAAAACTGCAAAAAGCAGTCAGCTGGGAAGAAAATCAATAATTTGACGCTGAAAGTTAAAGAGGATCAACACGACCTCGTTGGATTGAGGAGTTGTCTGTTCCATTTGAGGAGTTCTTTCAGTTTTTCAATCTAAAGGCCCTCGATAAATTAACGGTCACTTGGTACTGTCTGTAAGTACTACTTCTGTCATTAAGTCTCTATATATAGCTCAGCTCTTTCATTGCATGTATATATAATTATCCTCACTATATTATGCATATTGAAGATCGTCGAATGCAGAAAAGCTGAAATGTATGATATTGGGTTTATTAACACAAATCTCATAGATGAATTTACGGTTACATCATGCCAAAGAAACCGAGGACAACTTGCTATGATTGTTGGTAATAAATCATACCAAACGTACAATACTCTTTCCTTACAACTTCAACTGAGTGTTACTATCTTGTGCATTTCCCTAAATTATTACTTGAGGTTATAGTAATTAATATAATTGATGAGTTATGCACGCATGCGCTGGTTCCACTATATTCTCCTAGAGATTAAGCTTGAGCAGGGACTAGTAAATGTCTTAGACTCGAGATGAAAAGATCCCGCGAACTATGCAGACATGTCTAAAATGCTCGAGAAGTAAGTTGAATCGATCATTATCGCACCATATCGGCAACTTTGTTCATTTCATGATATCAAGTAATTGTTTTCTTTGTCTCGCAGGGTTTGGAAAGTATTCACCGCAAAAGTTTCGGGACTGCCGCGGGATCTGCGATGGAAATACCCGAAAGTAAGTACTACTAGCTAGCTAGCTAGTTCCACGCATCCCGTTGATTTTAGCTAGTTTCATCAATGCCATTTATTTTTTTATTTTTTTAGAACGAAGGCTCAAGAAGAGCCCGACTTTGAATTAACAAAGCCATTAACTGGCCAGGATTACAAACTCGGAACCAACACAGGAAAACGTAAAAACGACAAGGTACAAAGGCGTTGGGAAGCAGCTCACAAGCCTCACACACACCAAGCTAAAAATGATCCTACATGGAGACACGCAGCTCGGAGATGTGTAGGTCCTCAAACGCGTATAGGTCACCAAGGAAAGATAATGTCAACAGAGGAGCAGCACTTCCGACGACGAGGAAGGGCATGCCGTCGCGAAATCACCAGCGGCCCCGACAAGCCATGTCCTCCTAGCTCCACTACCAAAGAAGGCCCCTGCCTCCTCGCCTGGCTCGAAGGCGCCGAACCATTGACAATGAAGAAGTTCACCCTAAACCTGGGAGGAATGGCACCGGTAGGCTGCAGCTGGGCAGGAACCGAGCTCACCCGACTAGCCACGGGGTGCTCACCTGGAACAGAGCACCACGAAACCCACGAACTGGACAAAGAAGAGAAAGTGATGCCGGAACGGACGGAGCAGAGCAGAAGCAAGTGACCCTGGAAGGCATTGAGACCCTAAGGCCTTGACTGAAAATGAAGCTTTAGCTCTCACGGGATGCTGAGATGAGCCACCGGAGGGGAACCCGCTCCCCTCTCGCGCTGGAAGGCAAGGCACACCTCCTCTGCCATGAGAGCTCCTGAATGCAAGGAGCCACGGAGGATCTCGCCACAGACACAGGGCCCCAGCTGCCGCCGCCGCTGCACACCCACTCGCCGAGAAGCCCAAAGCCCACCTAGCTCCCAAAAACGGCGCCTGCAGTAAGGATGCGACGCCAATGGCGCCGCCGCCGCCCAACAAAGTGGTGGTTTTCACCTGGGAGACTAGAGGGAAAGGGGGATAGCGGATCTGACCTGAACGGCGCCTCCAAGGAGGGGAACGGCACCCTCGAGCGTAGCCACCGCCAAAACCGACGAGGCCGGCTTGGGATTTCTCCCGGTCTTCGAATCCCTGCCACCCTTAACCCACCGGCGCCAGATCCGGCGGCTCGCAAAGAAACAGGCCAGAGCCGGCTGGGGCGGAGTTCGTCGAAACAGGGGAGGCAATGGCGGCCAGATCTAGCGCTGCTGACAGCCACAGCGGCCGCAACACCAAGGCCCCCGTCCTCCGATTCACCCGCCGTCCACATGGCCCGGATCGCCGGCCCACACCCGCGCCACCGCCTGCCGCGGGGCCGGTGACGCTTCTCCGACCAGGGCCGCCGCCCCGGAGACCGCGGCCCCCCGCAGAAGAAGCAGGGAAGCCAGGGCCCCGCCGCCACCTTCCTCGGCGGCGCCCCGGGCTTACCCGGCTGCGGCCTCGGGCGGCGGCGAGGGGGAAGGGAGGGGAAAGGGGGGAGACGGAAAAGCTAGGGTTTGGGCCCCTGAGTCACCCAAGCAGGGGCGACGCTAGGGGGGCTCCGGTCCTCCTGATCCAACTCTGTGAAACATGGAAACCGGCAGTTGAATTCGGTTTGGATCAATGCCATTTATAATGCTTATCAGTTTGATTGACCTCTATTTCTTGTAAAGTGCTTGTGGCAGGAAGCCGGGAATAATTACTGTGGATACTACGTCTGCAAGTTCATCTACAACGCGATGGCCAAGAATAGGCGGGGCTACTCTAAAAGACAATATGAAGTGTGTAAGCAAAAATATTCACAAGTTTATTTTATTACCATCATTTTTGTTGAGTTTCATTCATATATATGTATTGACCCCCTTATTCAAATTAGATGTGGGAGATGCGGAATGAAACCTACCACAAGATCGCATGCGAGCAATTCAAGAGGAATTGGCTGGATTCTTTCTTGACAACATCATCAATAAAGCCGGAGAATACCACCATGCATGTGGAAGTTGAGTTCATATATAGCCAGTACCGTCGGTAAGATATATGAAAACTTGTTGTTCGACCAATCTCTCGGAGAAGGAGAGGTCGATCACTTCTG
The DNA here is from genome assembly GCA_963921465.1 of Triticum timopheevii. Classification (NCBI taxonomy): domain Eukaryota; kingdom Viridiplantae; phylum Streptophyta; class Magnoliopsida; order Poales; family Poaceae; genus Triticum; species Triticum timopheevii. The sequence goes on along the minus strand of OY997270.1, from coordinate 623,120,783 downwards.
TATATGTTCATGACGATCTTCTGTACTTAATAGTTTCCTTCATTTGCTTACTAGCTAGCTAGCATGTCGAGTCCTTTCTATATGTAGCGTCGACCAAGCACGGAGATAAGAGAGGACACTTCTCTCTATTAGCTAGCTAACACAATATATGAAACCCCTAAATTAACCCTACAGAACCCCCCAAACTCCCCCCACCCTTCAGAAAAATAAAATAAAAAACCCAGCCTCTGAAATGCTGACGCGTGGAAGCCTTTTGGTCCCGGTTGGTGGCACCAACCGGGACAAAAGGCCCCCCTGCCTGGGCAAGCAGCAGCGGCCACGTGGAGTCCCAACTGTCCCGGTTCCTGGGCGAACCGGGACGAAAGGGACAGAGCTTTAGTAACGACTCTTTAGTCCCGGTTCGGGAACCGGGACTAATGGGGTTTCTTATACTAGTGATATGTGTCCACGTTGAAAATAATATTGATTGAAACTTCTCTTTAATTAATAATCTTAATTATATGGTTCTCGGCATGGATGGTGCTATGTATCACCTATAGCAAGCGGTCACTTCCTTTCCTAGCTACACCTATATCTCTGCTTGTGTCTATTTTATTTTATTATAGAAAAAAATCTGAACTATGATAGGTCAAAATTTCATTTTGCACATTTAACAAAAACACACCTGAAAAATGTTATCGTGTATTTAAGAAAATCAAAATATATCAAAAACAGTTCATTGTGTGTTATAAAAATGGTCACTGTATATAAAAAACCATACATTGTGCAATTTAAAAGGTCATGTGTAATGTTCATTTCAAATGAAAAAGGGGAAATAAATAAATAGTCAAAAGAAAAGTAAAGAAAGATAATAAAGTGAAAAAGAAGAGAAGAACAACAAACACAAGAAAAGAGGCTAACAAGAAAATGATAAATTAATGAAAATAAATAAAGAAATAATTAATACAAAACAAAACCCAGAGGAAACAAGACACAAAAACCTCGCGGAAACAAGGAAAGATAAAACTAGAAGCAAAAAAACAGGGTGGGGGCAAGAAGAGAGCCGCCCATTCCATGAACAGGAAAGAAAACCACCCCATCGTATGTGCACATAGGGTCGTGATTGATACGTCTCCAACGTATCTACTTTTCCAAACACTTTTGCCCTTGTTTTGGACTCTAACTTGCATGATTTGAATGAAAGTAACCCGGACTGACACTGTTTTCAGCAGAAATGCCATGATGTTGTTTTACGTGTAGAAAAAAAAAGTTCTCGGAATGTCCTGAAAATCCATGGAGGGCACTTTTTGAAAAATATAAAAAATACTGGCGAAAGAATCAAGACCAGGGGGCCCACACCCTGTCCACGAGGGTAGGGGCGCGCCCTCCCCCTGGGCGCGCCCCCCTGTCTCGTGGCCCCCCTGAGGCTCCGCCGACCTCAACTCCAACTCCATATATTCCGTCTCGCGAAGAAAAAAACGAAAGAGAAAGTTTCATCATGTTTTACGATACGGAGCTGTCGCCAAGCCCTAATCTCTCTCGGGAGGGCTGATCTGGAGTCCGTTTGGGGCTCCAGAGAGGGGGATTCGTCGCCGTCGTCATCATCAACCATCCTCCATCACCAATTTCATGATGCTCACCGCCGTGCGTGAGTAATTCCATCGTAGGCTTGCTATACAATGATGGGTTGGATGAGATTTACCATGTAATCAAGTTAGTTTTGTTAGGGTTTGATCCCTAATATCCACTATGTTCTAAGATTGATGTTGCTATGACTTTGCTATGCTTAATGCTTCTCACTAGGGCCCGAGTGCCATGATTTCAGATCTGAACCTATTATGTTTTCATGAATATATGTGTGTTCTTGATCCTATCTTGCAAGTCTATAGTCACCTATTATGTGTTATGATCCGACAACCCCGAAGTGACAATAATCGGGATACTTCTCGGTGATGACCGTAGTTTGAGGAGTTCATGTATTCACTATGTGCTAATTCTTTGTTCCGGTTCTCTATTAAAAGAAGGCCTTAATATACCTTAGTTTCCGCTAGGACCCCGTGATATGGGGTGGCCCGATCTTCTCAGTAAGCGGTTGCGTAGATGATGATGGTGGATAGATAAATTGGTGTCGTCGATGATCTCTCCTCGCTAGATCACTGATGCCAATGCAGCAGCTCTCTACCCTTCGGATATTAACGACTTCACACACTTGCGCAACGTAGCCGTCGACCACGAAATGGTTAGAATTGCAATATACTAATTCCCAATGGAACACCAGATCACACTTGACTTGTAGTATATAATCGCCAGATCGAAACGAATCGGAGATGCGATTTCAAGAGATGCTTATAGTAGTCTCATGAACTAGGGTTTATCTTAATCGTGGTCTGTCTGACTAATCTGAGAGCAGCCCTCTATATAAGAGGGGCTGGGTGATGCGCCCAGGGGGGCGCCAGGTCTGGTGCGCCCAGCCTGGTCCTCCTGACTTGGTGCAACCTAAACTGGTTCAACTCAAAACGTGGTTCGACTCAACTTGATACAAACTGACCCAACTTGGGTTCAGCTCTTTGGCACGCAGGCCATGTACTTGAGGTTTGGCACTGCAACATGGTGTTGGTGCGCCCGGTGTTACTCGACGTGGGGATCCTCCGCCTTGACGTTTGCGCCTGACTGCCTCTCCTCCCTTGCGCCCTCTTGCTTGTACTCCACGTCATGCTCCTCTCGCTGCAACTCCTTGCTCCCTCGGGCTATGCCTTCTTCCCCCATGCACCTGAGTATGCAAACACACAAAGACTTAGGCAGTAGAAAGCTGTCATTAAAATAAATAGCATATTCAACTAAGAGAGAATTCACCTATTGTGCTATTATCTTTGCACGAGCTCTTGTGATAGGTCCAATTCTGATTTCATCATTGGACGTCTTCTTTGTAGCCACTAGGTGATCATCATCACAGGTTGGAGATGGGTCAAGTGTAGGGATATCCTCATCACCCCGCTTCCACGGGAGGGTAGGACAAAAGATGTCATGCAAGTTCTTTTCCATAAGCACGTATGACTATTTACGGAATACATGCCTACATTACATTGATGAACTGGAGCTAGTTCTGTGTCACCCTATGTTATAGCTATTACATGAGGAATCGCATCCGACATAATTATCCATCACTGATCCAATGCCTACGAGCTTTTCACATCTTGTGCTTCGCTTATTTACTTTTCTGTTGCTACTGTTACAACTACTACAAAACCCAAAAACATTACTTTTGCTACCGTTACCTTTATTATCATACTACTTTGCTACTAAATACTTTGCTGCAGATACTAACTTATCCAGGTGTGGTTGAATTGACAACTCAACTGCTAATACTCAAGAATATTCTTTGGCTCCCCTTGTGTCGAATCAATAAATTTGGGTTGAATACCTTACCCTCGAAAGTTGTTGCGATCCCCTACACTTGTGGGTTATCAAGACTAATTTCTGGCGCCGTTGCCGGGGAGCATAGCTCTATTCTCTGAGTCACTTGGGATTTATATCTGTTGATCACTATGAAGAACTTGAAAGACGATAGAACTACGATTTTTCCCTCAACTACAAGGGGAGGTAAGGAACTGCCACCTAGCTCTGCACTAGATTCTCCTTCTGTTTTGAGTAAGCTTGCGACACCTAAACCTGCTACTGCTATGAACTCTGATATGTCGCATGTTATTGATGATGCCACTTCTGCTATGCATGATACTTATGATGAAACTACTTCTGTGCATGATACTACTTTGCCATTAGGTGAATTTCTTGATGAACAACTTGTTAGAGTTAGGGGGGATGAAATTATTTAAGATGCTATTATTGACGATAGTGATGATGAAAATTCTCCCAATGATTATGAATTGCCTGTTGTTCCTGAGGGTTATGTTATGAATGAAGAAGTTGTTAGAGCTATCTTTGCTTGCAATGATAGATATGATCTTAAGAAGTTATTAGCTAAATGGAAGCAACAGTCTCTTAATGCTAGAATGAAACTTGACCCTGCTTTTGCTACTTCACCTATTTGTGTTACTGATAAGGATTATGAATTCTCTGTTGATCCTGAAATTATTACTTTAGTTGAATCTGATCCTTTTTATGGCCTTGAATCTGAAACTGTTATGGCACATCTTACCAAGTTGAATGATATAGCCACCCTGTTTACTCATGATGATAAATCTCGCTATTATTATATCCTTAAGATATTTCCATTCTCATTAAAGGGTGATGCTAAGACTTGGTATAATTCTCTTGCTCCTGGTTGTGTGCGTAGTCTCCAGGATATGATTTATTACTTCTCTGCTAAATATTTCCCTGCTCATAAGAAACAAGCTGACTTGTGGGAAATATATAATTTTGTGCAAATCAAAGAAGAGAGTCTCCCACAAGCTTGGGAGAGGCTTCTCCGATTACTTAATGCTTTGCCTGATCATCCTCTCAAGAAAAATGAAATACTTGATATCTTTTATAATGGACTAACCGATGCTTCCAAGGACTACTTGGATAGTTGTGCTGGTTGTGTTTTCAAGGAAAGAACAGTCGATGAAGCTGAATTACTATTGAATAATATGTTGACTAATGAAAATAATTGGACTCTTCCTAAGCCAATTCCTGAACCAATTGAGCCAACTCCTGAGCCTATTCCTAAACCCACTCCTAAAAAGAGAGGTGTTTTATTTCTCAGTCCTGAAGATATGCAAGAGGCGAAGAAATCAATGAAAGAAAAAGGTATTAAAGATGAAGATGTTAAGAATTTACCTCCTATTGAAGAAATACATGGCCTTAATATACCGCCTGTTGAAGAACCACATTGTCTTGATAACCCGACACAGGTAGTAAAGGTAAATTCTCACTATAGATATGATAAAGTTGAAATCCCCTCTACTAAATTTCATAGCCCGTGCTTAGATGAATTTGATGACTTTATGGCTAGACAAGAAAGTTTTAATGCTTATGTTGGTAGAGAGTTAAAGAATAATGCTTTCGAGATAGGACGCGTGAGCGATAATATGGCTAGAGTTAAAGGTGAACTCAAACTCACAAATATACTTCTATGGTTGCTACTCAAGCTGAGCAAGTACTTAAAGCTCAAAATGATTTGCTTGATGAATTAAATGATAAAAATGACTTTGCTGTTAGAGTGGCTACTAGAACTAGTAGAATGACTCAGGAACCTTTGTATCCTGAAGGCCACCCTAAGAGAATTGAGCAAGATTCTCAGAGAAACAATTTAGGGGCACCTAGTTCTTCTAAAAAAGAAGAAAAAGAAAAACGATAGGACTTTGCATGCTTCTAGTGAACCTGCTGTAGACACACCTGAGAATCCCAATGATATTTCTATCTCTGATGCTGAAACACAATCAGGTGATGAATATGAACCTAGTAATAATGTTAATGATAATGTTCATGTTGATGCTCAACCTAGCAAAAACAATGATGTAGAAATTGAACCTGCTGTTGATCTTGATAACCCACAATCAAAGAATCAACGTTATGATAAGAGAGATTTTGTTGCTAGCAAGCATGGTAGAGAAAGAGAACCATGGGTTCAGAAACCCATGCCCTTTCCTCCTAAACCATCCAAGACAAAGGATGATGAGGATTTTGAGCGCTTTGCTAAAATGATTAGACCTATCTTCTTATGTATGCGCTTAACTGATATGCTTAAAATAAATCCTTATGCTAAGTATATGAAGGATATCATTACAAATAAAAGAAAGATACCGAAAGATGAAATTTCCACCATGCTTGCTAATTACACTTTTAAGGGTGGAATACCAAAGAAACTTGGAGATCCGGGGATACCAATTATACCATGCTCCATTAAAAGAAATTATGTTAGAACTGCTTTATGTGACCTTGGAGCCGGTGTTAGTGTTATGCCTCTGTCTTTATATCATAGACTTGAATTGAATAAGTTGACACCTACTGAAATATCTTTGCAAATGGATGATAAATCAACTGCTATACCTGTGGGTATTTTTGAGGATGTGCCTGTTGTGGTTGCAAATGTCACTATCTTAACGGACTTTGTTATTCTTGATATTCCCGAGGACGATAGTATGTCGATTATCCTTGGTAGACCTTTTTTGAATACTGCAGGGGTTGTTATTGATTGTAAGAAAGGCAATGTCATTTTTCATGTTAATGGTAATGAGCATACAATACACTTTCCGAGGAAACAATCTCAAGTTCATAGCATCAATTCTATTGGAAAAGTTCCAACTATCATTATTGGAGGTTTTGAATTTCCTCTTCCTACTGTCAAGAAAAAGTATGATATTCTTATTGTTGGGGATTTTCATATCCCCGTTGAGGTAACTTAGTGTTATTCGAAATTTCTCCGGTTCCGTGTTATTCGGAATGAGTTTGTTAACAAGACTTGATCAACCTTGTTAGTGGATTCATTTTCATGATCGTGAGATGGATGAAACTAGAAGACACAACCTTCTGTACCCTCTTTTTACTTACTATTATTTAGAATAAATAAAGCAAAAATAGTATTATCCGTCTATTTTCTGAATTATCCGTGCATAAAAAAATATCCCAAAAATAGAAGTGCTCCAAATGCCCTGCAAGTTTAGTATAATTTTTTATGGAATATTTGAGGATTTTAGGCACTGAAATTACTGCAGGAGGGGCAAGCACCAGGCCACGAGAGTGGAGGGCGCGCCCACCCCACCTGGGCGCGCCCCCCTGTCTCGTGGGCCCCTGGTGGCCCCCCTCCACTTATGCTAGCACCCACACACTTCATCTTCTACCCAGAAAAATCCCCATCCAGCTCAAGCACGAGTTGTAGCTCATTTTGCTGCGATTTTCGATCTCCTTGCTCAAAGCTCCATTCACAAAACTGCTTTGGGAGATTATTGCTTGGTATGTGACTCCTCCATTGGTCCAATTAGTTTTTGTTCTAGTGCTTTATTCATTGCAAATTTTTGCTGCATAGGTGACCATGTTCTTGAGCTTGCATGTTAAATTTATGAGGTCCCAAGCAATTCTAATGCATGATATAGGCTCTAGGCACTTGTAGGAGTAGTTGCTACCAATCTTGTTTAGTTTTATTCACTTTTATTTTGAAGTTACTAAAATTTCAGAAATTTTTCAGAAAAAGAATTATGTCTAGGAGAATGTACCAAGGTGGTTCCTCGGTAAAGAAAGGACCCAGAATTGCTACACGTGAGCAAGATGTTGAATTACTGAGGGACGCGGATGTACGAGCTTGTGAGTGGCCATCCCATGATTTTATGGTCGAAGCAGGCTTTAAGGAGGAATTTGACGCGTATGTGCGTAATGCTGAGCTGGAGGACTTCTTACAAGATAAGTGTCCTCAGTACTATCAATTGACTGATTCCTTTGTGCGGAGGTTTAAATATAACTGTACACGTAATTCTCCTAGTGTCCTATTTGATATTTATGATACATCTTATACCATGGACTTAAAGGATTTTACAACTGCTTGCAAACTCCCGCAGTGGGGTAATATTAATGATCCTCACAAATCTGAATTTAGAGATTTCCTTGCTAGTATTACTATGGGAGAATCCAGGGACATAGCACAAGCTACCATAGGGAGCATTCATTTTCCTGCTATACATTATTTTGCTCTCTTCATTGGTAGATGCATTAACAGTAAAAATGAAGCATGTCACATGTGTGTCCCTGATCTGTGTGTCCTCAAGAGTGCTGTGTTAGGTTATAAAGGTTATAACTTGGGGGCAATAGTTGCATGTAGGTTGCAGAATAATAGTAGAACTGGAGATTTATTTGGAGGAATTTATGCAACCCGTGTGGCTAATTATCTTGGGATATCCCCACGAGAGGGGGATGTGATGATACCTCCTGCTTATCTAGATTGTGACGCTATGGTTAATCATCAATTTCTTAGGAGGAATGAACAATTCCTCCATTATCGACTAATCTATGACAGACGCAATGTCATCCATGTTACTCTTCCTGCTCCTCTCCCTTTTGATTATCAGGCAAAAGGAAGATATGTTGTTACTAGGGAGGAAGCAGCTGAACACAAGGGGAGAGCGGAGGCAGCTCGCCAACATGCCGCAGCTCAGGAGGCGGTTGCTGCTGCATCTCAGTATGACCCCAGCTACAACTACGGATATCAGCCAGGCGGTCCTTGGTATTAGACCAACTTAGGCCAAAAGCCTAAGCTTGGGGGAGTACGTATTTCTCACCGACTTTACATTCATGTTCACACACTAGTCGTCGGTGCTCATACTCTTTCATTATATTATCCATGTTAGTTTAATTTTCTTCTTTGCTTTCTTCTTGTGTGTTTGATAAACCTTAAGAAAAAGCAAAAAAAAATTAGTTAGTTTAATTTCCATCCTTGTAGTAGTAATTAAAATGAAAACCCAAAAAGATTTCTCGTTCTTCTTCTTACTTGTTGGGAGCTTTCTTGTGTAAACATTTTTATTTTCTTTTCTTTCCTTTGGGGGTCGAGAAGACTATATTGAAAATGTTTAGTGGTTCTCATGTGCATGATTGTTTATTTAATTTAGAGCCCATATTATCTTGTCTTCTCTTGAGTTGAATGCTTGCAGATTCCAGCTTAGTCCAATGCACGTGCACTATTATTATTATACACATCGTTCGGTCATGCAAGTGAAAGGCAATAATGACGATATATGATGGATTTATTGAGATGAGAAAAGCTGGTTTGAACTCGACCTCTCTTGTTTTTGTAAATATGATGAGTTCATCGTTTTTTATTCAGCTTATTATGAAGTAAACGTATTTGCAATGACATTTAGAGATTATAGTTGCTTGTGCCATGCTTGATTAGCTATGAGTTATAATGGTTTACCTTGCGTGCCAACATGCTATTAGAATGATTATGATGTGGTATGATGGGATGGTATCTTCCTTTGAGTGAATTGACTGACTCGACTTGGCACATGTTCACGCATGTAGTTGAAGCAAATCAACATAGCCTTCATGATATTTATGTTCATGGTAGATTATATCCTACTCATGCTTGTACTCGGTGTAAATTAATTTTAATGCATGTTTATGACTGTTGTCGTTCTCTCAGTTGGCCGCCTAGTCTTTTGCTAGCCTTCACCTGTACGAAGCGAGAATACTGCTTGTGCATCCAAACTCCATAAACCCCAAAGTTCTTCCATACGAGTCCACCATACCGTCCTATATGCGGTAAATACCTGCCGTTCCAAGTAAATTTGTATGTGCCAAACTCCAAACCTTCAAATGAAATTTTGTTTTGTATGCTCGAGCAGCTCATGTTTCAACTAGGGCTGCCTATATCTTCCATGTTAGGTGGGTTATTCTCAAGAGGAGTGGACTCCGCTCCTCATTCACAAGAAAGGGCCGGTAACCGGGATGCCCAGTCCCATGATCCAAAAAGATCAAAGCAAATCAAAATAATTAAACAAAACTCCCCCACGGCTGTTGTTAGTTGGAGGCACTCGTTGTTTCGAGCAAGCCATGGATTGATGCTTGTTGGTGGTTGGGGGAATATAAACCTTTACCATTCTGTTTGGGAACTGCCTATAATGCATGTAGTATGGAAGATACAGCCATCTCATAGTTGTTGCGTTGATAGCAAAAGTATGCCGCTCAAAATGTTATTCAATCTCTATTTTAAAATCGAGCTCTGGCACCTCTACAAATCCCTGCTTCCCTCTGCGAAGGGCCTATCTATTTACTTTTATTGTGAGTCATAACCCTTCTTATTAAAGAGCACCCGCTGGAGAGCACACTATTATTTGCATTCATTATTGTTGGTTTATATTGGGTATGACTTGACTGGATCTCTTTTATCATGAATTACAATGTTTAGTCAGTCCTTGATCTTTAAAGGTGCTCTGCATTTATGTTTTGCGGTCTCGGAAAGGGCTAGCGAGATACCATTTTGTTATATCATGTTATGATTGTTTTGAGAAAGTGTTGTCATCCGAGTTTTATTATTATGGTTCGCTAGCTGATTATGCTATTGATACGCTTGTGAGACCTAAGTGTTATTGTGAGTATGGTTAGTTCATAATATTTGTTGAAATCTGAATGCTGGCTTTGCATGTTTACAATAACAAGAGCAAACAGAGTTTGTAAAAGTTTTTCTTTATCACTTTCAGTTTATCAACTGAATTGCTTGAGGACAAGCAAAGGTTTAAGCTTGGGGGAGTTGATACGCCTCCAACGTATCTACTTTTCCAAACACTTTTGCCCTTGTTTTGGACTCTAACTTGCATGATTTGAATGAAAGTAACCCTGACTGACGCTATTTTCAGCAGAACTGCCATGATGTTGTTTTATGTGTAGAAAACAAAAGTTCACGGAATGTCCTGAAAATCCACGGAGGCACTTTTTGGAAAATATAAAAAATACTGGCGAAAGAATCAAGACCAGGGGGACCACACCCTGTCCACGAGGGTGGCGGGCGCCCCTCCCCCTAGGCGCGCCCCCTGTCTTGTGGGCCCCCTGAGGCTCCGCCGACCTCAAATCCAACTCCATATATTCCGTCTCGCGGAGAAAAAAACCAGAGAGAAAGTTTCATTGCGTTTTACGATACAGAGCCGCCGCCAAGCCCTAATCTCTCTCGGGAGGGCTGATCTGGAGTCCGTTTGGGGCTCCGGGGAGGGGGATTCATCGCCGTCGTCATCATCAACCATCCTCCTTCACCAATTTCATGATGCTCACCGCCGTGCGTGAGTAATTCCATCGTAGGCTTGCTAGATGGTGATGGGTTGGATGAGATTTACCATGTAATCAAGTTAGTTTTGTTAGGGTTTGATCCCTAGTATCCACTATGTTCTGAGATTGATGTTGCTATGACTTTGCTATGCTTAATGCTTGTCACTAGGGCCCGAGTGCCATGATTTCAGATTTGAACCTATTATGTTTTCATGAATATATGTGTGTTCTTGATCCTATCTTGCAAGTCTATAGTCACTTATTATGTGTTATGATCCGACAACCCCGAAGTGACAATAATCGGGATACTTCTCGGTGATGACCATAGTTTGAGGAGTTCATGTATTCACTATGTGCTAATGCTTTGTTCTGGTTCTCTATAAAAAGGAGGCCTTAATATCCCTTAGTTTCCGATAGGACCCGCTGCCACGGGAGGGTAGGATAAAAGATGTCATGCAAGTTCTTTTCCATAAGCTCGTATGACTATTTACGGAATACATGCCTACATTACATTGATGAACTGGAGCTAGTTCTGTGTCACCCTATGTTATAGCTATTACATGCAGAATCGCATCCGACATAATTATCCATAACTAATCCAATGCCTACGAGGTTTTCACATCTTGTGCTTCGCTTATTTACTTTTCTGTTGCTATTGTTACAACTACTACAAAAACCAAAAACATTACTTTTTCTACCGTTACCTTTATTATCATACTACTTTGCTACTAAATACTTTACTGCAGATACTAAGTTATCTAGGTGTGATTGAATTGACAACTCAAATGCTAATACTCAAGAATATTCTTTGGCTGCCCCTTGTGTCGAATCAATAAATTTGGGTTGAATACTTTACCCTCGAAAGCTGTTGCGATCCCCTACACTTGTGGGTTATCAGTGATCTTTGTCGGTTGTTCTGGAGGCGAGCGCAAGCTAGTGCTCGGTATAAATGATATATAGTAGTTGCCCCTCGGTAGTGCATTTGTTTTGTAGGCATGTTATCCCTTCTCTATGTGCACGCCGTAAGGAGGGATGTGATACGTCTCCGTCGTATCTATAATTTCTTATTGTTTCGTGCCAATATTATTCAACTTTTATATACTTTTGGCAACTTTTTATACTATTTTTTGGGACTAACATATTGATCCAGTGCCCAGTGCCAGTTCCTGTCTGTTGCATGTTTTATGTTTCACAGAAAACCCATATCAAACGGAATCCAAAAGGGATAAAAACGGACAGAGAATTATTTTGGCATATTTGGGATTTTTCGGAGGAAGAATCAACGCGAAACTGTGTCCGGGGTGGCCACGAGACAGGTGGGCGTGCCCTCCCCCCTGGGTGCGTCCTGGACTCTCGTGGGCCACCCATAAGGCGGTTGACGCTCTTCTTTTGCCGCAAGAAAGCTAATTTTACGAGAAAAATCTGGGCAAAAGATTCACCCCAATCGGAATTACGGATCTCCAGATATAAAAGAAACGGTGAAGGGGTAGAATCTGAAAACGCAGAAACGGAGAGATAGATCCAATCTTGGAGGGGCTCTCGCCCCTCCCAAGCCATGGGAGTCAAGGACCAGATGGTAAACCCTTCTCCCATCTAGGGAGAAGGTCAAGGAAGAAGAAGAAGAAGGGGGGCCCTCTCCCCCTTGCTTCCGGTGGCGCCGGAACGCCGCCGGGGGCCATCATCATCACCGTGATCTTCACCAACACCTCCATCATCTTCACCAACATCTCCATCACCTTCCCCCATCTATATCCAGCGGTCCACTCTCCCGCAACCCGTTGTACCCTCTACTTGAACATGGTGCTTTATGCTTCATATTATTTTCCAATGATGTGTTGCCATCCTATGATGTCTGAGTAGATTTTCGTTGTCCTATCAGTGATTGATGAATTGCTATGATTGATTTGAGTTGCATGTTTTATTATTGGTGCTGTCCTATTGTGCCCTCCGTGTCGCGCAAGCGTGAGGGATTCCCGCTGTAGGGTTTGCAATATGTTATGATTTGCTTATGGTGGGTGGCGTGAGTGACAGAAGCACAGACCCAAGTAAGTAGGTTGTTTGCATATGGGATAAAGGGGACTTGATACTTTAATGCTATGGTTGGGTTTTACCTTAATGAATCTTTAGTAGTTGCGGATGCTTGCTAGAGTTCCAATCATAAGTGCATATGATCCAAGTAGAGAAAGTATGTTAGCTTATGCCTCTCCCTCAAATAGAATTGCAATAGTGATTACCGGTCTAGTAACGTAGTCAATTGCTTAGGGACAATTTCACAACTCCTACCACCACTTTTCCACACTTGCTATATTTACTTTATTGCATATTTATCTAAACATCCCCTACTTTTTATTTATGTGTTCTTTAATTTCTATGATGTTCAACAAATTGAAGAATTTGTTGCTTTTAAGGGTGCTTATGAAATTGCCTCTTTGATTGAAAAGTATGATGCTACTCTTTACAAATCTGAAAATTTTGCCATACTTGAATATTGTTATGATAATTATGCTTCTAATTCCTATGTTAAACTATATATTGAGAAATTCTCCGCTGTCCAAGAAGAGATTAATATTTTGCAGGAAGCTATGGAAGAAGAAATTGATGAAACTGTGAGCTCATTGGATGAAAAAGATGATGAGGAGAGCGAAGAACAAAAGGATGAAGAGCGGATTGATCACCCGTGCCCACCTTCTAATGAGAGTAACTCTTCAACTCATGCATTGTTTAATTCCCCTTTGTGCTTACCGAAGGATGATTGCTATGATCCCTTTAATTCATATGAAATATCCCTTTTTGATGATGCTTGCTATGCTTGTGGCCAAGATGCCAATATGAATTATGCTTATGGAGATGAACTTGCTATAGTTCCTTATGTTAAACATGAAATTGTTGCTATTTCACCCACGCATGATAGTCCTATTATCTTTTTGAATTCTCCCAACTACACTATATCGGAGAAGTTTGTGCTTATTAAGGATTGTATTGGTGGGTTGCCTTTTACTATTGCACATGATGATTTTGATAGATGTAATATGCATGTGCTTGCTTCTCCTACTTGCAATTATTATGAAAGAGGAACTATATCTCCTCCTCTTTATGTTTCCAACACGATAGAATTGCAAGAAACTGTTTATACTATGCATTGGCCTTTACTATGTGTGCATGAATTGTTCTTTTATGACATGCCGATGCATAGGAAGAGAGTTAGACTTCGTTGTTGCTTGATATATGTTAATTTGTGCTCACTACTAAATTACAAATCATTGTTAATTAAAATTGGCTTTGATATACCTTGGGATCCGGGTGGATTCATTACTTGAGCACTATATGCCTAGCTTAATGGCTTTAAAGAAAGCGCTGCCAGGGAGACTACCCAGAAGTTTTACAGAGTCATTTATTTCTGTTGAGTTCTTTCATATAGTTTAAAACAAAAAATTAAAAAGGGGAACCTAAAACTTTTCAAAAAAGGAAAGTGAAAGTGAGAAAGACAAGCATTGTTGAAGTGGGAGAGCTCCTTGAACTTTGTTCATGCTCACGGAAACTTTGTGAATCTTGATTATAGAAACTTTTCATCAAAAATAATTATCCCCTTGTATAATTCCATTGTATTATAAAAATAATGTGCTAAGGTTTGCCTTTAGGATGTTTACAATGCTTGTTGGTTTGTACGGTGCAGGACAGAAACTTTGGCTATAGTGCGTGATTTTACATTTTTAATTGGAAAGTCAAACGGTTCTTATTCTTTTTGCACTGTCTTTCTATACAACTTGTTTATTTTTCCTAATTTTGGTAGAATTTCTGGGGTAACAGAAGTATGGTGGATGTTCAGATTTCTACAGACTGTTCTGTTTTTGACAGATTCTGTTTTTGATGCATAGTTTGCTTGTTTTGATGAAACTATCAATTTATATTAGTGGATTAAGCCATGGAAAAGTTATATTACAGTAGAAACAATGCAAAAACAAAATGTGATTTGGTTTTCAACAGTACTTAGAGTGGTGATTTGCTTTATTATACTAACGGATCTTACCGAGTTTTCTGTTGAAGTTTTGTGTGGATGTAGTGTCTAATCGAGGATGTCTCGATATGAGGAAAAGGAAGAGAGGCAAGAGATCAAGCTTGGGGATGCCCGAGGCACCCCAAGTAAATATTCAAGGAGACTCAAGCATCTAAGCTTGGGGATGCCCCGGAAGGCATCCCCTCTTTCTTCAACAAGTATCGGTATGTTTTCAAATTCGTTTCGTTCATGCATTATGTGCAAGTCTTGGTGCGTCTTTTGCATTTGGTTTTCATTTTTCCTTTTTGCACCATGCTGGTATGAGATAGTCCTTGGTTGGTTTATAGAATGCTCATTGCACTTCACTTAAATATTTTGAGTATGGCTTTATAGAATGCTTCATGTGCTTCACATATATCATTTCAAGTTTGGATTGCCTGTTTTTCTTCACATAGAAAACCGCCAATTGTAGAATGCTCTTTTGCTTCACTTATATTTTTTAGATCGTGGGCATATCTTTTGTAGAAATAATTAAACTCTCTTGCTTCACTTATATCAATTTAGAGAGATGACAGGAATTGGTCAATCACATGGTTAGTCATAAAATCCTACATAAACTTGTGGATCACTGAATATGATATGTTTGATTCCTTGCAATACTTTTGCGATATAAAGATGGTGATATTAGAGTCATGCTAGTGGGTGGTTGTGGATTAGTAGAAATACTTGTGTTGAGGTTTGTGATTCCCGTAGCATGCACGTATGGTGAACCGCTTTGTGATGAAGTTGGAGCACAATTTTATTTATTGATTGTCTTTCTTATGAGTGGCGGTCGGGGACGAGCGATGGTCTTTTCCTACCAATCTATCCCCTAGGAGCATGCGCGTAGTATTTTGTTTTCAATGGCTTGTAGATTTTTGCAATAAGTATATGAGTTCTTTATGACTAATGTTGAGTCCATGGATTATACGCACTCTTTCCCCTCCATCATTGCTAGCCTCTTCGGTACCGTGCATTGCCCTTTCTCACCTCGAGAGTTGGTGCAAACTTCGCCGGTACATCCAAACCCCGTGATATGATACGCTCTGTCACACATAAGCCTCCTTATATCTTCCTCAAAACAGCCACCATACCTACCTATCATGGCATTTCCATAGCCATTCCGAGATATATTGCCATGCAACTTCCATCATCATATACATGACTTGAGCATTCATTGTCATATTGCCTTGCATGATCGTAAGATAGCTAGCATGATGTTTTCATGGCTTGTCCGTTTTTTGATGTCATTGCTACGCTAGATCATTGCACATCCCGGTACACCGCCGGAGGCATTCATATAGAGTCATATCTTTGTTCTAGATATTGAGTTGTAAGTAAATAAAAGTGTGATGATCATCATTATTAGAGCATTTTCCCAGTGAGGAAAGGATGATGGAGACTATGATTCCCCCACAAGTTGGGAGAGACTCCGGACTTTCTGAAAAATAAAAGAGGCCAAATAAGCCCAAATTAAAAAAAAGAGGCCAAAGAAGCCCACCAAAAAAGGAAAAAAAGAAAAAAAAGAAAAAAATGTAAATGAGAGAAAAAGAGAGAAGGGGCAATGTTACTATCCTTTTACCACACTTGTGCTTCAGAGTAGCACCATGTTCTTCATAGAGAGAGTCTCCTATGCTTTCAGTTTCATATACTAGTGGGAATTTTCATTATAGAACTTGGCTTGTATATTCCGATGATGGGCTTCCTCAAATGCCCGAGGTCTTCATGAGCAAGCAAGTTGGATGCACACCCACTTAGTTTCAGTTTGAGCTTTAGTACACTTATAGCTCTAGTGCATCCGTTGCATGGTAATCCCTACTCACTCACATTGATATCTATTGATGGGCATATCCATAGCCCGTTGATACGCCTAGTTGATGTGAGACTTTCTCCCTTTTTGTCTTCTCCACATAACCTCCACCATCATATTCTATTCCACCTATAGTGCTATATCCATGGCTCACGCTCATGTATTGCGTGAAAGTTGAAAAAGTTGGAGATTATTAAACTATGAAACAATTGATTGGCTTGTCATCGGGGTTGTGCATGATTAAATACTTTGTGTGATGAAGATAGAGCAACAGCCAGACTATATGATTTTGTAGGGATAACTTTATTTGGCCATGTTGTTTTGAAAAGACATGATTGCTTTATTAGTACGCTCGAAGTATTATTGTTTTTATGTCAAATGATAGACTATTGCTTTGAATCACTCGTGTCTTAATATTCATGCCATGATTAGACATATGATCAAGATTATGCTAGGTAGCATTCCACATCAAAAATTATCTTTTTTATCATTTACCTACTCGAGGACGAGTAGGAATTAAGCTTGGGGATGCTGACACGTCTCCGTCGTATCTATATTTTTTGATTGTTTCATGCCAATATTATTCAACTTTTATATACTTTTGGCAACTTTTTATACTATTTTTTGGGACTAACATATTGATCCAGTGCCCAGTGCCAGTTCCTGTATGTTGCATGTTTTATGTTTCGCAGAAAACCCATATCAAATGGAATCCAAACGGGATAAAAACGGACGGAGAATTATTTTCGAATATTTGGGATTTTTCGGAGGAAGAATCAACGCGAAACGGTGTCCGGGGTGGCCACGAGACAGGGGGGCACGCCCTCCCCCCTGGGCGCGCCCTGGACTCTCGTGGGCTGCCCGTAAGGCGGTTGACGCTCTTCTTTTGCCGCAAGAAAGCTAATTTTACGGGAAAAATCTAGGCGAAAGATTCACCCCAATCGGAGTTACGGATCTCCAGATATAAAAGAAACGGTGAAGGGGTAGAATCTGAAAAGCAGAAACAGAGAGATAGATCCAATCTCGGAGAGGCTCTCGCCCCTACCAAGCCATGGGAGTCAAGGACCAGAGGGTAAACCCTTCTCCCATCTAGGGAGAAGGTCAAGGAAGAAGAAGAAGAAGAAGGGGGGCTCTCTCCCCCTTGCTTCCGGTGGCGCCGGAACGCCGCCGGGGGCCATCATCATCACCGCGATCTTCACCAACACCTCCATCATCTTCACCAACATCTCCATCACCTTCCCCCATCTATATCCAGCGGTCCACTCTCCCGCAACCCGCTGTACCCTCTACTTGAACATGGTGCTTTATGCTTCATATTATTTTCCAATGATGTGTTGCCATCCTATGATGTCTGAGTAGATTTTCGTTTTCCTATCGATGATTGATGAATTGCTATGATTGGTTTGAGTTGCATGTTCTATTATTGGTGCTGTCCTATTGTACCCTCCGTGTCGCGCAAGCGTGAGGGATTCCCGCTGTAGGGTTTGCAATATGTTTAAGATTTGCTTATGGTGGGTGGCGTGAGTGACAGAAGCACAGACCCGAGTAAGTAGGTTGTTTGCGTATGGGATAAAGGGGACTTGATACTTTAATGCTATGGTTGGATTTTACCTTAATGAATCTTTACTAGTTGCGGATGCTTGCTAGAGTTCCAATCATAAGTGCATATGATCCAAGTAGAGAAAGTATGTTAGCTTATGCCTCTCCCTCAAATAGAATTGCAATAGTGATTACCGGTCTAGTAACGTAGTCAATTGCTTAGGGACAATTTCACAAATCCTACCACCACTTTTCCACACTCGCTATATTTACTTTATTGCATCTTTATCTAAACATCCCCTACTTTTTATTTACGTGTTCTTTAATATCTTGCAAACCTATCCTGTCACACCTACAAAGTACTTCTAGTTTCATACTTGTTCTAGGTAAAGAGAACGTCAAGCGTGTGTAGAGTCGTATCAGTGGCCGATAGGACTTGAGAGAGTATTTGTTCTACCTTTAGCTCCTCGTTGGGTTCGACACTCTTACTTATCGAAAGAGGCTACAACTATCCCGTATACTTGCACTAGGGTTCATACTTTCACTAGTGCAATTTCTCTCAACAATAATAACATAGATAGATCATATAACAATCCCTCAACATGCAACAAAGAGTCACTCCAAAGCCACTAATAGCAGAGAACAAACGAAGAGATTATGGTAGGGTGCGAAACCACCTCAAAGTTATCCTTTCTGTTCTATCTATTCAAGAGTCCGTAGTAAAATAACATGAAGCTATTCTTTCCGTTCAATCTATCATAGAGTTCATACTAGAATAACACCTTAAGACACAAATCAACCAAAACCCTAATGTCACCTAGATACTCCATTGTCACCTCAAGTATCCGTGGGCATGATTATACGATATGCATCACACAATCTCAGATTCATCTATTCAACCAACACAAAGTACTTCAAAGAGTGCCCCAAAGTTTCTACCGGAGAGTCAAGACGAAAACGTGTGCCAACCCCTATGCATAGGTTCATGGGCGGAACCCGCAAGTTGATCACCAAAACATACATCAAGTGGATCATGTGGTATCCCATTGTCACCACAGATAAGCACGGCAAGACATACATCAAGTGTTCTCAAATCCTTAAATACTCAATCCGACAAGATAACTTCAAGAGGAAAACTCAATTCATCACAAGAGAGTAGAGGGGGAGAAACATCATAAGATCCAACTATAATACCAAAGCTCGCCATACATCAAGATCGTGCCATAGAGAGAACACAAGAGAGAGTGAGAGATCAAACACATAGCTACTGGTACATACCCTCAGCCTCGAGGGTGAACTACTCCCTCCTCATCATGGAGAGCGCCGGGATGATGAAGATGGCCACTGGTGAGGGATCCCCCCTCCGGCAGGGCGCCGGAACGGGCTCCCGAGAGGTTTTTGGTGGCTACAGAGGCTTGCGGCGGCGGAACTCCCGATCTATTGTGCGCTTCGATGTTTTTAGGGTATATGGGAATATATAGGCGAAGAAGTCGGTCGGGGGAGCCTCGAGGGGCCCACGAGTGTGGAGGGCGCGCCCGGGGGGTGGGCGCGCCCCCCTATCTCGTGGCCACCTCGACGCTTCCCTGGCTTGCGCTCCAAGTTCTCAGGATTGCTTCTGTTCCAAAAATAACTTTTCCGAAGGTTTCATTCTGAAAGATCGAGGATGTCGCCTAGAGGGGGGGTGAATAGGCGCTTTAAAATAATTACGGTTAAGGCTTGAACAAATGCAGAATAAACCTAGCGGTTAATTTGTCAAGCACAAAACCTAAAACAACTAGGCTCACCTATGTGCACCCACAACTTATGCTAAGCAAGATAAGCAACTATGTGATAGCAAGATATATGACAAAGAACAATATGGCTAGCACAAAGTAAAGTGCATAAGTAAAGGGCTCGGGAAAGAGATAACCGAGGCACGCGGAGACGATGATGTATCTCGAAGTTCACACCCTTGCGGATGCTAATCTCCGTTTGGAGCAGTGTGGAGGCACAATGCTCCCCAAGAAGCCACTAGGGCCACCGTAATCTCCTCACGCCCTCGCACAATGCAAGATGCCGTGATTCCACTAAGGGACCCTTGAGGGCGGTCACTGAACCCGTACGAATGGCGACCCTTGGGGGCGGTCACCGAACCCGTACACTTTGGCAACCCTTGGGGGCGGTCACCGGTACCCGTCAAATTGCTCGGGACGATCTCCACAACCTAATTGCAGACCCCGACGCTTGCCCGGAGCTTTACACCATAATGATTGAGCTCCGAACAACACCAACCGTCTAGGGCGCCAAGGCACCCAAGAGGAACAAGCTCTAGGGTGTCCAAACACCCAAGAGTAACAAGCTCAAGGGTACCAAGCACCCAAGAGTAATAAGCTTCTCAACTTGTAACTTCCACGTATCACGTGGAGAACTCAAACTGATGCACCAAATGCAATGGTAAGGGCACACAGAGTGCCCAAGTCCTTCTCTCTCAAATCCCACCGAAGCAACTAATGCTAGGGAGGAAGATGAGAGGAAGAACAATAAGGAGAACACCAAGAACTCCAAGATCTAGATACAAGGGGTTCCCCTCACATAGAGGAGAAAGTGATTGGTGGAAATATGGATCTAGATCTCCTCTCTCTTTTCCCTCAAAAAATAGCAAGAATCCATGGAGGGACTGAGAGTTAGCAAGCTCGAAGAAGGTCAACAATGGGGGAAGAACACGAGCTCAAGGGATGAGGTTCAATGGGGAAGAAGACCCCCTTTTATAGGTGGGGAAAAATCCAACCGTTATGCTCACAGCCCGCACAGAGCGGTACTACCGCTCCAAGGAGCGGTACTACCGTTAGGGCGGTAGTACCCCTTTGAAAAACAACAGCGAGGAGGCAAAAGGCCAGTAGAACCGCTGGAGCGGTACTACCGCTCGTCCTCACGGTACTACCGCTAGGGATCGCGGTACTACCGCAAAGGGCAACGGTACTACTGCTTGCGAGCGGTACTAAAAAAATACATCCGAGCCTACCGCCGCAGGACTTGGGACGAGTTTTTGGTCTGAAGCGGTACTACCGCTGTAGGATCCACGGTAGTACCGCTCTGGAGCGGTAGTAAAAAATTACATCCGCTCCAATTCGCGGTAGTACCGCTGCAGCCTTTTCAGAACACCAAAACTGCCACAACTTTTGCAAACGGACTCCGAATTCGATGAAACCAAGTTTGTTGGAAAGCTAGCGACAAGGGCTAACAAAATCTTGAAAGAAATATCAATAATAATCAAATTATAAAAGGCCCATAAGAAAAAGGTGAGAACCCTTCCTTGGATAAGACCGGTAAAACCTCCAACACCGAAAACATCATAGAAGACGCATGCGAACTTCGTTTTCGATGAACTCAAGCTTGTAATCAAGATGACCATAAGCTCTAAGACTCACAAAGAGAACCAAACAATAACCAAGAAACATGATGCAAGGATGCAATGGTTTGAGCTCTCTACTAACGATACGATCAAGCTACCAACTTGAGAGCCCCCCTTGATAGTACGTCAAACGATCCTATAACCCGGTCTCCCAACTACCACCACGAGACTGGTAAAATAGAAAACCTATCAAGGGCAAACCTTTGCCTTGCACATGGTCCACTTGAGCTAGATGATGACGATCTTGACTCCCTCAAGTTGTACCACCTTTCTTGATTGCGTTGGCTCGATGAAGACTAGATGGTTGCTCCCCCATAGTCCACTATGGGTGAGCCTCTCTTCGGCACATCTTCACAAGACCATTGACACCACAAAGGATGGAAAGATTCAAGAACTTGATCTCTTCGTGATGCTCCACTTGAACTTGCACACGGCAATCATGATGACGATCACCACTTGATGTCATTCTTTCCATGGGTTGTATGATATCTTCCTCTTGACGCAAGCCCATGGACACGTACCTAACCCCACATAGAACTCTCACATAGACCATGGGTTAGTACACAAAGTGCAATGGACAATGCTTACCATACCATGGGATCACTTGATCCCTCTCGGTACATCTTCTACGCTTTGTGAGTTGATCAACTTGATTCACTCTTGAGTTAGTCTTGATCAACCTTGAATCTTTCCAACTCTCTTCATTTGGATGATGTCTTGAAGGTAAACATGAATGATCACACAATCTTCTTCTTCAAGACATGCTTGCAATAAGCTCAACACTCACATCACCAATCTTTAGATAATTCCTTAATAGCACCTTGGTCAACTCATAAACTCCTTGAAACCAACACATGGACTTCAAGAAAAGCCTATGGACAAAACCTTCAAATATAACTCAAGGCAACCATTAGTCCATAGAGATTGTCATCAATTACCAAAACCAAACATGGGGGCACCGCATGTTCTTTCACATCGCGTTTGGACTCCGGTTGATATTCCTTTTCTTTGAAACACTTAAATAGGCAAGAAAACAACAATATGAGCTGGGCCTCCGGTTAATAGGTTAGTCCCAAAAATAATATAAAAGTGTAAAATAAAGCCCATAATCATTCAAAATAGATAATAAAATAGCATGAATGCTTCATAAATTATAGATACATTGGAGACGTATCAATAGGTCAAAATTTCATTTTGCACATTTAACAAAAACACACCTGAAAGATGTTATCGTGTATTTAAGAAAATCAAAATATATCAAAAACAGTTCACTGTGTGTTATAAAAATGGTCACCGTATATAAAAAACCATACATTGTGCAATTTGATAGGTCATGTGTAATGTTCATTTCAAATAAAAAAGGGGAAATAAATAAATAGTCAAAAGAAAAGTAAATAAAGATAATAAAGTGAAAAAGAAGAGAAGAACAACAAACACAAGAAAAGAGGCTAACAGGAAAATGATAAATTAATAAAAATAAATAAAGAAATAATTAATACAAAACATAACCCAGAGGAAACAAGACACAAAATCCTCGCGGAAACAAGGAAAGATAAAACCAGAAGCAAAAAAATAGGGTGGGGGCAAGAAGAGAGCCGCCCATTCCATGAACAGGAAAGAAAACCACCCCATCGTATGTGCACATAGGGTCGTGATCTTTGTCGGTTGTTCTGCAGGCGAGCGCAAGCTAGTGCTCGGTATAAATGATATATAGCAGTTGCCCCTCGGTAGTGCGTTTGTTTTGTAGGCATGTTGTCCCTTCTCGCGGTGCACGCCGTAAGGAGGGATGGAGAAGACTTACGTGTCGGAGCAATGTTCTGGAAAGGTGCAAAACCATATGTTGTGGCATCGGGTAGGGTAGACGGCAGCATGTCCATATAGTGCTAGTCGGGTAGGTCATAGGAGTAAAGCCCACATCAAAGTCGGTAACAGCTCCATGATCCAAAAAAAATCGAAAACTCATTAATTTTCTCGAGCAGCAAAAATATAGACAACATGCATAGCGGCGTCCCCAAGCCCTAGCCACATCCACTTGCTCCCTCTCCATGTCACCAGCCCGAGCCCATCCACGTCTCTACCTCTCTGCCCCACTCTTCCCTCGCCATCTAGCTTCGCCATGGCCCGGAAAAACAAGATGTATGCTATGTGATGACCCACAAGTATAGGGGATCAATCATAGTCCTTTCGATAAGTAAGAGTGTCGAACCCAACGAGGTGCAGAAGGAAATGACAAGAGGTTTTCAGCAAGGTAATGTCTGCAAGCACTGAAATTATAAGTAATGAGTAGTTTGATAGCAAGATAATTTGTAACGAGCAAGTAACAGTAATGGTAACAAAAGTGCAGCAAGGTAGCCCAACCCTTTTGAGGCAAAGGACAGCCCAAAATGATCTCTTATGATAAGAAAAATGTTCTTGAGGGCACACGGGAATTTCATCTAGTCACTTTCATCATGTTGGTTTGATTTGTGTTCGCTATTTTGATAATTTGATATGTGGGTGGACCGGTGCTTAGGTGTTGTTTCTTGAACAAACCTCCTACTTATGATTAACCCCCTCGCAAGCATCCACAACTACGAGAAAAGTATTAAGAATAAATTCTAACCATAGCATTAAACTTTTTGGATCCAAATCAGTCCCTTACGGAATAGCGCATAAACTATGGTTTAAGATTCTGTCACTCTCGCAACCCATCATCTAATAACTACTCCACAATGCATTCCCTGAGGCCCAAATATGATGAAGTGTCATCTAGTCGACATTCACATGACACCACCAAGGGAATCACAACATATATACCATCAAAATATCGGAAACATATAAAATTCACATGATTACTTGCAACAAGATTTCTCCCGTGACCTCAAGAACAAAACTAACTACTCACAAATTATAATCATGCTCAAGATCAGAGGGGTATTAAATAGCATAATGGATCTGAATATATAATCTTCCACCAAATAAATCATATAGTAATCAACTACAAGATGTAATCAATACTACTAGTCACCCACAAGCACCAATCTATAGTTCCGGTACAAAGATTGAACACAAGAGATGAACTAGGGTTTGCGAGGAGATGGTGTTGTTGAAGATGTTGATGGTGATTGCCGTCCCCAAGATGGGAGAGTTGTTGGTGATGATGATGACGATGATTTCCCCCTCCGGGAGGGAAGTTCTCCCGGTGGAATCGCTCCGCCGGAGGGCATCCTGCCCCAAGTTCCGCCTCGAGACGACGACGCTCCGTCCCGAAAGTCCTCTCCTTACTTTTTCTAGGTCAAAATGACCTATATATGAGAAGATGGGCACCGGAGGTGGGCTGGCCTAAGCACAACCCACCAGGACGCGCCCTGGTGTCTTGTGCTCACCAGGTGGCCCCCCTCCGGTAGTTATTTGCTCCATTATTTCTTATTTATTCCATAAAAATTCTTCGTGAAGTTTCAACTCATTTGGAGTTGTGCAGAATAGGTGGCCTAACGTAGCTTTTTTAGGTTCAGATTTCCAGCTGCCGGAATGCTCCCTCTTTGTGTGAACCTTGCATATTATGAGGGAAAAGACATTACAAATACTCCAAAAAACATTATTATGCATACAAATATTATAAATAATAGTAGGTAAACATGATGCAAAATGGACGTATCAACTCCCCCAAGCTTAGACCTCGCTTGTCCTCAAGTGAAAACCGAAATTGAAAAACATGTCCACATGCTTAGAGAGAGAGAGAGGTGTCGATAAAAACAAAATACACACATAGAAGCAACATGTAAATTATTATAACAGCAACAAACTTTATCATAGAACTTTTACCATAGACTTCTCATGAACAAGTAACAATTCATCAAAACATCAAAGTATGAAGCATAAACTCTACTGAAAATCAACAAACTATCTTCTCAGTCAACTTTACGTTGTGACGTTTGATAGAACACAAGACATTCCTCCGGTATCTGGGAGTTGCATAATCTCATAGTGGAAGGAATATGTATTTGACATGAAGGAAGCAATAGCAATAAAACTGAACGATCAATATGCTATGCTAGGTTAACCATCATATCATTCTCCTAATGATGTGATCCCGTTCATCAAATGACAACATATTTCTATGGTTAGGAAAGTTAACCATCTTTGATTAACGAGTTAATCTAGTAGAGGCTTACTAGGGACACAATCTTTTGTCTATGTATCCACACATGTATCAAGTTTCCGGTAAATACAATTCTAGCATGAATAATAAACATTTATCATGAATAAGGAAATATAATATAACAATTTTATTGTTGCTTCTAGGGCATATTTCCTTCAGCAGATCGGCCATCGTCTGCCGATGCCACGCCTTGGCCTTCACTCCCTTCGTGTACGCACCGTCTATCGCGTGGTCCGTGGCAACGCGTCGGCTCTGTCCGATGCAACAGCCGTCTGACCGTCGGATTTCAGGTCTCCCGGGCATGTGTGCGCAGTTGTAGACCCAACATGTGCTTCATCATTCTTCGGTCGCAACGACGGCCACGATGGTTAGCTCTATTCCTTTCTATTAGTGTTCAAATTTGAAGTTTGATATCCATCTTGAGGATGAGTAATTATTATTGTGCTATAAATTTGTATGTTAGTTTACTACACATGTTAGAATGTTATTTGCCGACATTGAGACTAGATTTAGAACCTTAAGGCGTGACTATACAGGTTTTCTTCATACCGATGATGAAAAAACTGAAAAATATGTCGAAGTAAATTTTCCCACGTGATTTTCTACATAATTTTAACAAACTAGCATATGATATTGCAGTGGACAGAGTTGCCGATTATCCTGGAGTGTGACAGTATGCAGGCCGTGCAGATGATCAAAGGCGAAAGGACCGGATCGTTCCCAGCATGCGATGGTGGTCTCAGAAGGAAAGAATCTTATGGGTACAAGGGAGTGTTGTGTTACTCACATCTCTAGAGAGCAAAATAATGTTAGTCATGTGTTAGCAAACTTCGGTCTAACGGAGAACCGTACTGTGGTCTGGCTCCGCTCTGGACCTGCTAATGTCCCTAGTCTGTGTAGGGATGAATTTGTGTGCTGTTGAGTAATACAATCCTTTTAACTCCTATCCGAATCCTGGGCAGGCTGAGAGCCTCACCCTCCAACTTCCCTCCTTTTCCGGAATGAGGGAGTAGCTACATACCCAGGCAAGGCAAGCAGCTAGCTAGCCAGGCCAGTTAGGGTTACACGCACGATCTAACAGACGCACACATGCATTCCATTTTACGTTCGGATTGCTGCGTTCCATCTTCGGGTCGCACTCGATAGTACGTAGGGCCGGTCATACATACAACTCCTATCCATATAAGCTACGCCCTAAGCTAGCTACGTACCCAGCTAGGCAAGGCAAGCAGCTAGCAAGCCAGGGTTACACGCACGATCCATCCATATCGTGCCCTAGCTACTGCGTACCGAGCTAGCTCTGCGATGGCCGACGGCAAGCTCCTTCCTCCCGCCGGCTACGCCTTCGACCCAGCAGAACACCAGCTCATCACGGAGTACCTTGGCCCACGGATCGCCGCCGGACCGGACGGCTTCTCCGCCAGCAGCCTCATCCACGAGGCCGACGCCTACTCCGCCGCCCCCGGCGACCTCGTCGAGATGTATCAACATGCGAAAGGAACGGACAAGGGCGATGGGAAAGGGGGCGTGTGGTACTTCTTCACCCCGGCCAGTCGTCACAAGACCAAATGCGGCCGCGGCCGCGGGAGGCGGCAGCGCGCCGTGGCCGCCGCCGGCGAGGGTTACTATTGGCACTCGGAGAAGGGCGGGATCCCCGTGCTAGACAACCAAGGTAACCTCGTAGGCCATAGACGAAACCTCAGCTACATGAAGAGGGTGCCGGGAGAGAAAGAGAAGATCAGGATCGGCTGGTGCATGGCCGAGTACAGCCTCCACGCCGACGACAAGCAAGACGACCTGGTGCTCTGCAAGGTCTGCGTGTCTCGTCACAGGAGCGAGACCACATACGACGAGGTAATCAATGCTCCTGGTTCCAAGAAAAGGAAGGCCGCCGACGTCCAGCACCCGGATGCTCCACGTCCCCAAACCCCACGCCGCCAGGAACCGCCGATCGTCCAACAACCCGGGATGCTTCACGAGTATGGGCGCTGGTTCATGTCCGACGAAGGCGAGACGATGTTGTCGCCCGGAGCAGTGGACGACGGCAGCATGGATCCAGGCGGGTTCTTCACCGCCGACATGCTTCAAGATTTTCCCGAGCTCCACGACGCTGTGGTGGCGCAGGGGTTCTTGCCCGGCAAACTCGACGGCCAAGTCCAAGAAGCCACTGGCGCTGCAGAGGATGAAGACGACGCCTTCCGGTGCACGTTGGATGAGCTGCTCCGCTTCTGCGACGACACGGCTGTGGCATGCCCTACCATGGAAGACCGCGACATCTGCAGCCAGGAGATGTTTCAGGATATAGAAGCTAGTGTAGCTCAATGGTCTACTTGCTAGTCTAGCTTTGATGCATGTGGTGATTAAGAAGCAAGATATTTTTAATTGTACTGTGATGAACAAGGCAGCAATTCATGTGCAGATTAATTGATTATTATTATTTTATATGTTGACTTTCGATCTTAAGCTTGAAGAAATCTTTACTGGAGTAGTTAATAGAGCATGCATGGACGATGAGATCAGCCCTCTTTGATGCAAGCAATGGATTCGATGATGAAAAATAAAGCCTGGATGATCTATCATGGATGATGCTTGCGTAGTGCTACGCCTTTCCATTTCGCTAGTTAACTCAATGCACTCTCGATCGTGCATACATAAGCAAATGCTAACTTTCTACCATGTCGTTTTCGCCTGTCTCTCTGCATGTGCGTGGTCTCGTCTCGAAAAGCATAAAGATTGCTTGTTTGGTTAATTGTCTGGATAGATGAGTCGATGCAATCAAAACATACTCACTGTGAGCATGTACACCCTCCGTTACTAAATATAAGTCTTTGATGACATTCCATTATGAACCACATACGGAGTAAAATGAATAAAGTACACTCTAAAATGCATCTATATACATTCGTATGTGGTCCATAATGAAATCTCTACAAAGACTTATATTTAGGAACGAAGGAAGTACAATCTAAGACAGCCTTATCATATACACCATCTTATTACCAAGAGATCATCTTTTAGCGAAGACAAGGTATTCTTATTTCACTTCTTCTTCGGTACAACCCCCTTAAACACATCAACGGAGGAGATCTTTTCATACCCCTTTATAATAAAGGGTATGATGGTCTTTTCTCACACCGAGACTTGTGTACGTAGAACTTTTTTTTAGGAATGTGTACATAGAACCTATACACGGGCCGGTATACCTCCGACGTCAACTGGCCCAGTCCAATAGCGAATGGTCTATGTATAGTGAAATAGTGGAAAATCCAAAAATATAAAGATTGCTTGTTTGGTTAATTGTCTGGATAGATGAGTCGATGCAATCAAAACATACTCACTGTGAGCATGTACACCCTCCGTTACTAAATATAAGTCTTTGAAGACATTCCATTATGGACCACATACGGAGTAAAATGAATAAACTACACTCTGAAATGCATCTATATACATTCGTATGTGGTCCATAGTGAAATCTCTATAAAGACTTATATTTAGGAACGAAGGAAGTACAATCTAAGACAGCCTTATCATATACACCATCTTTTACGATAGGTAGAATTGTCTTATCTTATTACCAAGAGATCATCTTTTAGCGAAGACAAGGTATTCTTATTTCACTTCTTCTTCGGTACAACCCCCTTAAACACATCAACGGAGGAGATCTTTTCATACCCCTTCATAATAAAGGGTATGATGGTCTTTTCTCACACCGAGACTTGTGTACGTAGAACTTTTTTTAGGAATGTGTACATAGAACCTATACACGGGCCGGTGTACCTCCGACCTCAACTGGCCCAGTCCAATATCGAATGGTCTATGTATGGTGAAATAGTGGAAAATCCAAAAATATCTGAACAAGTGACGAATCGAGCATGGAACGGGTTGAGATCCTCTGCAGTACCGTATGGTGCTGTAGTATTGATGACATGTGGGGCCAGGTCCCACATGGTAGTGACTGTACAGCACCGTACAGTACTACAGAGGATCCTAACCCACCTCCCGCTTACACACCAAGGAGGCTAACCACTCCATCAAGCAAACTATCATGCCAAATAAGCAGCGCGATGTTTTAAAAACTATTCTCTCCATCTAAGACCGGCGGAAAACACCACGTAGGAAAAAATGCTCTGGCGACCGGGGAGGCGATCGCTAGGCGATTGGCTTTCGGGTGCTAGGGTTAGGGTTTTTGCCGAGCAGGGGTGGTGTGTATCTGGTGGCGGCTAGGGCGGCGACGGCGCTGTCTTGGCTGCAGACCAGTGTGGTGCTCGTGCATCGGTAGGAGGGCTGATGGCGGAGAAGACAGGCCAGAAGGCTGCAGCGGCCGCGAAGGACGGAAAGGCCACGACGGTGGCGACGGCGATGGCAATGCCTGTGTCGAAAAGGTCAGATGGATCGGCTAGCAGGGGAAACTCAAAATCCCCGGCTGAGAGCAAGACACCAGACCCGCTGCGAGTCTGTCTGCAAGGTTGGTGAGGGAGTCCTGGACTAGGGGGTGTCCGGACAGCCGGACTATCATCGTCCGCCGGACTCCAAGACTACGAAGATACAAGATTGAAGACTCCGTCCCGTGTCCGGATGGGACTTTCCTTAGCGTGGAAGGCAAGCTTGGCAATACGGATACGTAGATCTCCTACCTTTGTAACCGACTCTGTGTAACCCTAGCCTCCTCCGGTGTCTATATAAACCGGAGGGCTTTAGTTCGTAGGACACAACATACATTACAACAATCACACCATAGGCTAGCTTTAGGGTTTAGCCTCCTTGATCTCGTGGTAGATCCACTCTTGTACTACCCATATCATCAATATTAATCAAGCAGGACGTAGGGTTTTACCTCCATCGAGAGGGCCCGAACCTGGGTAAAACATCGTGTCCCTTGTCTCCTGTTACCATCCGCCTAGACGCACAGTTCGGGACCCCCTACCCGAGATCCGCCGGTTTTGACACCGACATTGGTGCTTTCATTGAGAGTTCCTCTGTGTCGTCACCGATAGGCTCGATGGCATCTTCAATCAACAACGCTGTCCAGGGTGAGACTTTTCTCCCCGGACAGATCTTCGTATTCGGCAGCTTCGCACTGCGGGCTAATTCACTCGGCCATCTGGAGCAGATCGAAAGCTATGCCCCTGGCCATCAGGTCAGATTCGGAAGCCTAAACTTCACGGCCGACATCCGCGGAGACTTGATCTTCGACGGGCTCGAGCCAAAGCCAAGCGCGCCGCACTGTTGCGATGGGCATGATCTAGCTCTGCCGCCGAATAGTGCCTTGGTGGCCGCACACGAATCCGCTTCGGCCCTTAGTCCGGAGCCGATCGCCCAGATCGAGGACCGGTGGATAGACACCACCTCGGGGGCTTCAACTTCCACGGCGATGGAGCCGAACACTAACCTTGTCCCTCGCGAAACTCGTGGTTCCGAGGTGCCGGACTCCGGACCTCCCACGCCCCTACCAATCGAATCGGATTGGGCGCCGGTTATGGAATTCACCGCCGCGGACATCTTCCAACACTCGCCCTTTGGCGACATCCTAAATTCGCTAAAGCATCTCTCGCTATCGGGAGAGTCCTGGCCGGACTATGGCCAGGATGGTTGGGATACGGACGACGAAGGAATTCAGAGCCCACCCACCACCCACTCCGAAGACATCGACGCTATGGACGACGATGCCGGAGACGAACAGGAACCAGCGCCTACAAGGCACTGGAAGACCACCTCGTCATATGACATATACATGGTGGACACCCCAAAGGACGGGGACGGCGAAGAAGTAGCGGAGGCAGATTCCTTAAAGAAACAGCCCAAGCGCCGACGTCAGTGGCGCCGCTCTAAATCCCGCCACAGCAAGAATGGAGATTCCGGCACAGGAGATAATAATACCCCAGAGAGTGCCGAAGATAATCCCCTCCAGCAAGACTCAGCGCAGGAGGACGCAGAAGCAAGCCCTCACGAGAGGGCGGCAGACGAAGAGGTCGAGGATTATAACTATATACCTCCCTCCGAAGACGAGGCAAGCCTCAACGACGACGAATTCATCGTGCCCGAGGATCCCGTCGAACAAGAGCGTTTTAAACGCAGGCTTATCGCCACGGCAAATAGCCTAAAGAAAAAGCAACAGCAGCTTCAAGCTGATCAGGACCTGCTGGCCGATCGATGGACCGAGGTCCTCGCGGCCGAAGAGTTTAAACTCGAACGCCCCTCCAAAAGCTACCCCAGACGCAAGTTGCTCCCCTGATTAGAGGAGGAAGCATACATACCTTCATCACCAGCGCACGATACGGCCGACCGACCACCCCGTGGTCGCGACAGAGAGGCATCCAGACCCTCCACAAAGACCGTACCCCAGCATCGCTCCAAAAGTACGAAGCCAAGATGGAATGCGCCGGACTTGCGAGACGTATTGGAGGACAAAGCAAGGCAATCCAGATCCATCTACGGATCACGAGGGCGCCCCACGACCAGCGACGAATACCGTCGCACCGGATACAATAACCCCGGTCAGGCCGAACACAGCAGACAACGCTCTCTCGAGCTGCGTCGTGATATTGCTCAATATAGAGGCGCCGCACACCCGCTATGCTTCACTGACGAAGTAATGGATTATCAAATCCCCGAAGGGTTTAAGCCCGTCAACATCGAATCCTATGACGGCACAACAGACCCCGCGGTTTGGATTGAAGATTATCTCCTTCACATCCATATGGCCCGCGGAGACGATCTCCACGCCATCAAGTACCTCCCACTCAAACTTAAAGGACCAGCCCGGCATTGGCTTAACAGCTTGCCCGCAGAGTGAATTGGGTGTTGGGAAGACCTGGAAGCCGCATTCCTCGACAATTTCCAGGGCACGTATGTGCGGCCACCAGACGCCGATGACCTAAGCCACATAATTCAGCAGCCAGAGGAATCGGCCAGACAATTCTGGACACGGTTCTTGACAAAGAAAAACCAAATCATCGACTGTCCGGATGCAGAGGCCCTCGCAGCCTTCAAACATAACATCCGCGACGAGTGGCTAGCCCGGCACCTGGGACAGGAAAAGCCGAAATCCATGGCAGCACTCACATCATTAATGACCCGCTTTTGCGCAGGAGAGGATAGCTGGCTAGCTCGCAGCAACAACCTCAACAAAAATTCTGGCAGTCCGGATACTAAGGACCACAACGGCAGGTCACGTCAAAACAAAAACAAACGCCGCATTAGCAGCGACGATAAGGAGGACACGGCAGTCAACGCCGGATTCCGAGGCTCTAAACCCGGTCAGCGGAAGAAGAAATTCAAAAGAACCACTCCGGGTCCGTCCAACTTGGACCGAATACTCGACCGCTTATGCCAGATACATGGCACCCCCGAAAAGCCAGCCAATCACACCAACAGAGATTGATGGGTGTTCAAGCAGGAAGGCAAGTTAATTGCCGAAAATAATGACAAGGGGCTAAACAGCGATGACGAGGAGGAGACCCGACCGCCGAACAACAGAGGACAGAAGGGTTTCCCCCCACAAGTGCGGACGGTGAACATGATTTACGCAACCCATATACCCAAGAGGGAGAGGAAGCGCGCACTAAGGGACGTCTATGCGATGGAGCCAGTCGCCCCGAAGTTCAATCCATGGTCCTCTTGTCCGATCACTTTCGATCGAAGAGACCATCCGACCAGCATACGCCATGGCGGATTCGCCGCATTGGTTTTAGACCCAATCGTCGATGGATTTCACCTCACGAGAGTCCTGATGGACGGCGGTAGTAGCCTGAACCTGCTTTATCAGGATACAGTGCGCAAGATGGGCATACACCCCTCAAGGATTAAACCTACAAAGACAACCTTTA
Source organism: Triticum timopheevii (assembly GCA_963921465.1). NCBI lineage: Eukaryota > Viridiplantae > Streptophyta > Magnoliopsida > Poales > Poaceae > Triticum > Triticum timopheevii. The sequence continues at coordinate 623,087,378 of OY997270.1, read as the reverse complement.
AAGGTGTCATACCAGGTGTGGAAGCCAATTGTACAGGCTCAGTCACACTGGAAGTGGTCTTCGGATCCCCGGATAATTTCTGGAGCGAAGAGTTAATCTTCGACATAGTCCCATTTCGCAGCGGCTATCACGCCCTGCTCGGACGAACCGCGTTTGCAAAGTTCAACGCGGTGCCGCATTATGCATACCTCAAGCTCAAGATGTCAGGCCCTCGTGGAGTCATCACGGTCAACGGAAATACAAAACGCTCCCTCCGAACGGAGGAACATACAGCGGCTCTCGCGGCAGAAGTACAGAGCAGCCTTTTAAGGCAATTTTCGAGTCCGGCCGTTAAACGGCCGGATACAGCAAAACGCACCCGAAGCAATACCAACCAAGACAACCTGGCACGATCCGAGCACGCGTAGCAATGCGGCCCTAACCCCTGCCCTCGCATGATTGCAAGAACAACCCTCCACGTACATCATTACGCTTTGGAGATACCATGGGCGCAGGGGAAGGGGCACGATCACAACAGACCCAGAGTGCGGCTCGACCACACCAGGGGCTCGCAAGTGCGCCACCCTTTTTTATTATTATTATTTTCCTTCTTTGTTTACACAGGACTCCATTAACCAGAGGCCCTGTCCGGCGGTGAACCTGCCGAACTCACGATGCAACAGCCAGGGAAGAAAGAAGGCTGCGACGAACACTCAGGTGGTCTCAATTACGAGCATTAAATTCGATTATATACACCAAGTCCGCAGCTCATCCCTGGAGGGGGACATGTTTAATTAGTCCAAATCCCTTGCTTACCGCACTATTTGTATCAGTCCGCACTCATAGCAGACTTCCTTTAATAAATAATGCAGCACTTTTCGACTGCAATTACATTACTTTATATATATATATATATGTTCATTACAGGACATCTTGCACCCGTATATTTTGGTACGGTCTAATGCACCAGGGGCTTATGTTCCCCACATTATGGTGTGATAAATCCGAACACTTTCATAAGCGCGGCACCCCAAACTTATAGCATTATATGAATCGGCTCCGAATCATGTCTTGGGTCAATAGTTGGGTTTGCCCGGCTCCCATGTTTTGGTGCCTTACGTTCCGTTCTGTCGGCTAAGGTGGCACTGGGAGAACCACTGCGATTGTGCCCCGGTTGAGCCGGGCGAGCGCCTCAGTGGAGAAAGCTAAAACTGACCTGCATGATAAGGTGAGAGACTGGTCGCTGTTCGAGAGGTCTTTTCGAGTTCTTAAAGACTCACGCCGCTTCGAGCGAAGTTCCGGATAAACGTCCGACGAAGGCGTGGATAGCGCCCCGGATTCGGTCTTCCGAATACCAGAGGCTTCGCCGAAATTTAAAATTATAGAATTCTATGGCTAAGTGAGAGTGTTCAAGCATTATAAGTCCGGTTGCCTTGTTCGTTGTGTTGAGCGCCTCCCTAGATGGACCCAAAAATGGGAACAAGAGTGCTCAAGTTTATCCCGAACACCCCAGCACTCGCGGCTCGGGGGCTGAAGCCAACGACTTGCCATCTCTCAGATTTTATAAACAGCCGCACAGAAGGTAATATTTAAATTAAACAAGCGTTGCTTAATGCACATACGAACAAAGATTTCAGCGCACAGGATAAAACATAGCGAGTTTACTCAAAAATTACATCTCTGGGGCATTCATCCGCAATATCGCGGGCTCCCTTCAGGACAGTTTTATAATACATTTCGGGCGTACGATATTCCTTGCCCGGTGGTGGCGGGTCGTGAGAAGCTTCTCCGCATCCAGCCTGCCCCAGTGCACCTTTGTGCGGGCAAGGGCCCGACGAGCACCTTCAATACAGGCGGAGCGCTTGATGACCTCCACCCAGGGGCACGCATCCACCAGCCGCCGCACGAGGCCGAAGTAGCTCCCAGGCATGGCCTGTCCAGGCCACGGCCGGACTATAAGGCCCTTCATGGCCTCCTCAGCTACCTTGTGGAGTTCGACCAGCTGCTTCAGCTGGTCGCTTGGGGGCACCAGATGGCCGGCCTCAGCGTACTGAGACCAGAAGACCTTCTCCGTCGAGCTCCCCTCCTCGCCACGATAGAATGCGGCAGCATCGGACACACTATGCGGCAGATCTGCAAACGCCCCTGAAGAGCTCCGAATGCGGGTAAGTGTCAGGTAGTTTACATTAACATGCTTGCTTTGCATGAAAAATGCCTTACCCGCCGCTATCTTCTTTACATCTTCAACCTCCTGAAGGGCCTTATGGGCCTCGGCCTTGGCGGACTTGGCACTTTCGAGAGCCGAGGCAAGCTCGGACTCTCGAGTCTTGGAGTCACGCTCCAAGCTCTCATGCTTCTTCATGAGAGCCTGGAGCTCTTGCCGTACTTCCGCCACCCGTGCCTCCTGCTTTTCTCGCTCTGCCCGTTCCGCGGCGGCACTGCGTTCGGCCGCGGACACAGCCTCCTTCAGGGCTGCCACCTCATTCGTGGCCCCTGCAATACACATATTATCCTTGTTAATCTTATTGCAACCAAAATCCTTTTCTGTAAGGTAACTATTCAAAGTGGTGTTACTCACCTTCTTTGTCCTCGAGCTGCTTTTTGGCATGGCCGAGCTCTTGCTCGGACCGCTCGAGATCCTGCTTCAACGCACCAACCTCCGCAGTCAGTGCGGCAGAGGTCAGCAGCACAGCCTGCAAACCCATATTGACATATTTTAAGCAACCCTGCGTCTATCTTATTAGATCCTCAGTCCGGCTTTTCTTTCCGAACACCGAACTGAGCATCAGGGGCTACTGTCTATGCGGTATTACATTACATAATTATCACTTCTTACCTCAAAGCCTGTTAGAAGGCTGCTGCAGGCTTCGGTCAGCCCGCTCTTGGCAAGCTGAACCTTCTGAATCACCGCACTCATGATAGTGCAGTGTTCTTCCTCGATGGAAGCGCCTTTAAGCGCCTCCAACAAGTTGTCCGGCGCCTCCGGTTGGACGGAGGCCGCAGGTGTCACAGTCTTGCCCTTCTTTCGAAGGGGCCGCCTGTCGGACTCTAGAACCACTGCAGGTTCCGACGTAGAGTCCGGCGCGAAGTCCGGGAGGCTGCCTGGCGGCGCCTCTGGAGCCTCCTCCTGATGGGTCCCTCTCTGGGATCCCACCTCGGCGTCCTCATAGGCGCGGGGGGTAGAGGCAGTTGGAAGTGAATCCACATCCGACGGGGCCAACGACCCGCTCGATGAAGCGGGGAGATCATCATCGGCCGGACTGCGGATAGTATGCGGCATTAGTAGGACACTATGTGACACGAAAGAAATTGCATATCAGGGATCCGGATACTTACGATCTCGCTGGAGGCCTGGCCCTTGAAGGCCACTCCTCCTCGCCAACATTGGTGTTGGCGGAACTGTCCGGGGGGATAGTCCTCCCCCTCTTGGACCCTTCGGCCTCCCCTATTGGGGAAGCCTTCCTCTTCCTCTCTCCCTCCTCCGGGAGAGAGTCTTCTTCCTCCTCCTCGTCTTCGGGGGAGGAGTCCACCTCGTCGTCGGACGCTTGATTGCGGGAACTCTTTCGAGTCCCCGTGGCCACCTTCTTGGCCTTCTTCTCCGGCACCACGTGCGGTGCCGGAACCAGCAGGCCTGCTAGACGGGCGTTCACTGGGTCTTCTGGCATGGGAGCCGGACAGATGAGCTGCACGGCCTTCTCCATCCATTCCTCCAAAGGAAAAGAGAGATTGAGACCTTCTTAGAATCAATCTATTTACCACAAGTGTCCCGTAAAGGGGTTGAATCACTTACCTCGTCAGCTGGATGCTGCGAGCGAAATCCGCGATCTTCCGTCGCGGATGCGGGGGCTTCGGCACCCTTAAACAGCACCCTCCAGGCGCCTTCGTACGTCGTGTCGAAGAGCTCGCTTAGCGCCTGGTGCTGCTCCGGATTGAACTCCCACAGATTGAATGCCCGTTCTTGGCATGGGAGAATCCGGCGGATGAGCATGACTTGGACCACGTCGACGAGTCTGAGCTTATTGCTCACCAGCTTCTGGATGCAGGCTCGGAGTCCCGTCAGCTCCTTCGGATTGCCCCACAACAAGCCCTTCTCTTTCCAGGAGGTGAGCTGTGTGGGGATGCCAGATCTGAACTCGGGGGCCGCCGCCCACGTGGGTTCGCGCGGCTCGGTGATGTAGAACCACCCCGATTGCCACCCCTTGACGGAGTCCACGAAGGCCCCTTCGAGTCAAAGGACGTTGGGCAACTTGCCCAACATGGCGCCTCCGCATTCCGCTTGCGTGCCCTTCACAACCTTCGGCTTGACGTTGAAGGTCTTGAGCCACAGGCCGAAGTGGGGCCGGATGCAGAGGAAGGCCTCGCACACGACGATAAACGCCGAGATGTTGAGGATGAAGTTCGGCGCCAGATCGTGGAAATCCAGGCCATAATAGAACATGAGCCCCCGGACGAAAGGGTGCAGTGGAAAGCCCAGTCCGCGGAGGAAGTGGGGAAGGAAGACGACCCTCTCATGGGGCCCAGGTGTAGGGATGAGCTGCCCCTCGTCGGGCAGCCGATGCGCGATATCGCCGGAAAGGTATCCGGCGCTGCGCAGCTTGGTGATGTGCTCCTCCTTAACGGTGGAGGCCAACCATTTGCCTCCCGCTCCGGACATGATCGGAGAAGGTCGAGGCGAGATGCGCGAGCTTGGGCGTTGGAGCTTGAGTGCACGGAGATGGATAAGCAAAGGAGGAAGAAGGCGTAGGTGAGAAGGTAAATCCTTATCCCTTATATATAGGCGGACGAAGACTATACCTCCCCCACCGGCCTGGTAAAACTCGCTTATCTCCCAAGCGCCACCATCAATGGCGCGGTTGGGTAACCCACGTCCGTATTGATGAGAATCCCGGAATAAGGGGAACACGATCTCTGCTTCGACAAGACGTGCCAAGGAAACCGCTTCGCTAAACGTGCTGAGGTGGTATAATAAAGAAACGATTCAAGTAAAAGCCTGGTAGCGGTGTGATGTCATGCCTCATAATACGTCAGCAGATTGGACTTGTGTGCATTTTATTCTCTCTACGGTGGAATGTGTAATTTATTTTGCAGAGCCGGACACTATCCTGGTGTTCATGATCTTCTCTGGATTATTCAAGGGAGGAACCCGCCTTGCAATGCCGAATATTATGCGCGCCAGACTTATCATCATTGAAGCCTGGTTCAGGGGCTACTGAGGGAGTCCTGGACTAGGGGGTGTCCGGACAGCCGGACTATCATCGTCCGCCGGACTCCAAGACTACGAAGATACAAGATTGAAGACTCCATCCCGTGTCCGGATGGGACTTTCCTTGGCGTGGAAGGCAAGCTTGGCAATACGGATACGTAGATCTCCTAACTTTGTAACCGACTCTGTGTAACCCTAGCCTCCTCCGGTGTCTATATAAACCGGAGGGCTTTAGTCCGTAGGACACAACATACATTACAACAATCATACCATAGGCTAGCTTTAGGGTTTAGCCTCCTTGATCTCGTGGTAGATCCACTCTTGTACTACCCATATCATCAATATTAATCAAGCAGGACGTAGGGTTTTACCTCCATCGAGAGGGCCCGAACCTGGGTAAAACATCGTGTCCCTTGTCTCCTGTTACCATCCGCCTAGACGCACAGTTCGGGACCCCCTACCCGAGATCCGCCGGTTTTGACACCGACAGTTGGGTAACATGGTGCTTCTAGACAAGGAGGCGGCAGGAATCTTCTTCGAGGTCCCCGAGGAGGAGAAGAGAAACCCCAGGAGGTGGGTGATGGTGGGGAAAGCTTGCACGGTCCGTCCGCTAAACAAAACCATCTTGGAAAGATCGATGCAGAGAGCATGGGGCCTGCACAGTGAGGCAAAATTCAGAGATCTGGGTGGTAATGTTTTTGAGGTTCAATTTGGCAGCGAAGGAGATTGGAAGCATGCCATGTATAATGGCCCGTGGCAGTATGACTTCAATGCCCTTATCCTCAAGGAGTATGAGGACAATGTCCGGCCATCGGAGATGGTGTTTGATAAAATTGAGGTGTGGGTCCAAGTACGGGATCTGCCACCGGGGAAGAGAACGAAGGCTTTTGGAGAGGCTCTTGGTAACTGGCTAGGAGAAGTGATTAAGGTGGATGTTGATGAAGAGGGAAGAGCAAAAGGGCAGCACCTGAGGGTTAGAGCCAAAATTTCGGTCTATGAGCCTTTAGTCAGAGGATTTTATCTGAAATCTTCACTGGAAGATAAGCAAGGGCAGTGGTTCGACTTTCACTATGAGAAGATTCCTCATTTTTGTTTTGAGTGTGGACGGTTAGTTCATGTGAATGGAGTTTGTGAGCCACCAGTTGATTCGACAGATCAGTGGGGTGGGTGGCTCAGGGCGTCTCCTGGAAGAGGAAACCCGACGAAGGAAGGCTCTCTTGGAGCTGCTGCATGCTCTAGCAACAGCTTCGCAAGTGGCAAAAGTGGGGACAGCGAAAATCGTCGAACTGGACAGCCAGTGGTTCGGGAGGTTCCAACTAAAAGAAACCTAAATGCCCAGTTTTCACGTTCGGCTGACTCACGCACTGGCGCTGAGTACAGACTAAGGGGAGAGGAAGTTTCGAGCCCAAACAAGCAACGGGACAGGGAGGAGGCCCCGTCAAGGAGGATCTCCGGCATGGTTTGGAGCAACGCGGGGAGCAAGACCTTCGGAGTAAGCTAGTGGATCAGCAGAGACTATGAGAGAGTCCTCAAGGCAAAAACAAGGGCAATATGAGGAGAGACACTAGTCCCTTCTCGTACCCCCAAAGGCATGGGCATAGCAGATGGGAGGATGGTGCCTCGAGCGGAAGAGCATATGATGGTGCAGATAGAAGGAGGGGCACATACCGAAGGAAACCTAGGCAGGACTACTTCCCACCAAGCTATGCTCACGCCCAGGTCATTGATGATAAAGAAAATAGAAAGAGGAGGACTAAACAGATGTGGGTGGCAAGGGATGGCCAGGGTAAGCATGGGGAGCAGGAAGGGTTTGTTCGAGACACAAGACAGAAGACGGGCTCGGTTTTTGAGCGTATTTCTGAGAAACATACCATATCGGCAGACCTCGACTTGCGGGGCTGCCGGTCGCCATGAATCTCTTGGCCTGGAACTATCGAGGCTTGGGGTTGGACTCGACAGTTGGCGAACTACGGGACCTCATACGGTCATACAACCCAGCGGTGGTCTTTCTGTCTGAAACCTTAAAGAAATCTGGACCGATGAATAAGCTAAAATGGAGTCTGGGGTTCAGACAAGGAGTTGCAGTTAATTGTGTTGGTCGAAGTGGGGGTCTAGCCTTGTGGTGGAGAGATGATGTGCAAGTTACGGTGAGATCGTGGTGTCAATACTTTATTGATGCGGTGGTGTGTTTTGAAGGTAAAACATTCCGGTTCACTGGGATATATGGAGAGCCGAGGACGGAGTTGAGGAAGAAAACTTGGGATGCACTGGCATACCTGAGGAGACAAGATAATCTTCCATGGCTGTGCGCGGGCGATTTCAACGAGGCTTTAACCCAAGCAGAACAACGTAGGGGAAACGCTAGAAATCTGAATCAAATGGAGGACTTCAAGGACTGTCTTGACATGTGCGCACTGGCGGACATGGGCTTCTCTGGGTACCCTTTCACGTGGGATAATAAACGTGACCTGCCGGACAACGTGCAAGTAAGGCTAGACAGAGCTACTTGTACAAGTGACTTCATGCATATGTACTCCGGGTCATCTGTTCAGCATGTCATGACGGAGGAGTCGGATCACCTAGCGCTTGTCATCAGTGTTAGGGAAGAGGCAGACAGGAGGCCAAATATACAACGCAGGTTCCACTACGAGGAGATGTGGACGAGGCATGATGCATATGAAGCAATGGTGAAAGAAGCGTGGGAGGCGGAAGGTTACAAAGCCGGATGCATGCGGGAGTTAATGCAGAAATTGCGCCAGGTGTCGGGTAGCATGCAGGTGTGGGGCAAGGAGGTTTTTGGATCAGTGCGAATCCAGATTAAACAACTCAAGGTTTGCATGCAGGAGACTAAAGAAAGGGAACCAACACCTGGGAACATGCAGAGGCTACGTGAGGTTAGTAATCAGCTGCATGAACTCTACCTTCGAGAGGAAATAATGCAAAGGCAGCGATCAAGAGTAGACTGGCTGAGGGCTGGTGATAAAAACACAAAGTATTTTCAGAACCGTGCATCCCATAGGAGAAGGAAGAACACAATAAAATGCCTGCTACGACCGGATGGATCCAGTTGCTCCGAGGATGATGGGATGCGTTCCATGGCGAGGGACTTTTACGCTGAGCTGTTCACGTCGCAAGGTGCTTCTAACATGGACAGAATCTTGGACAATATCCCAGTCTGTGTGACGGAGAATATGAACAACGAGCTTGGAGCCACTATTTCTGATGAGGAGATCGAGCGAGCTCTCTTCCAAATGGGCCCTACAAAGGCCCCGGGTCCGGATGGGCTACCGGCACTCTTCTACCAACGACACTGGTCGTTGGTAAAGGAGGAGGTTTGCAGGGCTGTGCGTGAGTTCTTGGGTGGTGGGGAGATACCGGAGGGTTTTAATGACACTATCCTAGTGCTGATCCCGAAGACAAAAGCACCGAATCTGTTGACCCAATTCAGACCCATTAGTCTGTGTAATGTTCTTTATAAAATTGCAGCTAAGGTGCTTGCTAATAGGTTGAAGAAAAGTCTGCCGGTTATGATCTCAGAAGAGCAAAGTGCGTTTGTTCCTGGGAGACTGATTACAGACAATGTTCTTGTTGCATATGAATGTGTGCACGCAATCAGGAAGCGGAGGAGAAAGAAACCCTTATGTGCGGTAAAACTGGATATGATGAAAGCGTATGACCGTGTCGAGTGGAGTTTCCTTGAGAGCATGATGCTCAAGTATGGCTTCTCTCATGCCTGGACAGCCATGGTGATGAGATGTGTTACCTCGACACGTTTTGCAGTGAAACTCAATGGGGACCTATCCTTGGGTTTCTTGCCTTCTAGGGGCCTAAGGCAAGGCGACCCTCTCTCGCGGTACTTGTTTCTATTTTGTGTTGAGGGTTTTTCGGCGCTGCTTAAGAAAGCACAACATGATAGGGAGCTTCAAGGGGTGTCTTTTGGGTGCACTGGCCCCAATATCACACACCTTTTATTTGCGGACGACAGCATTGTTTTTTTGGAAGCTTCTCTAGATAATATGACTTGTCTTCGTAATATTTTGCAAGTGTATGAGGAAGCTTCGGGTCAGAAGGTGAATCTCAAAAATCGTCTATATTCTTTGGTAAGGGCTGTAGTGATGAGGACAAGCAGAATCTCAAAGATACTTTGGGGGTGCAATCTGAAGCTCTCAATGAGAAATATTTGGGGTTACCAACTATGGTGGGGAAATCGAAGGATGGATGTTTTAAACATGTCAGAGAGTCTGCTAGGGGCAAGGTGACTGGGTGGAAAGGACAGGGCTTGTCGAAGGCCGCCAGGGAGGTGCTTGCAAAGTCTGGCCTGCAATCTACGCTGACTTTCTGCATGAGCGTCTTCCAACTCTCCAAGAAAATGTGCCGGAACCTGAAAACTATCTCTTCGAAATTCTGGTGGGGAGAGGCTGATGGCGAGCAAAAGGTCCATTGGGTGGCCTGGGACAAAATGTGTACCCGCAAACATGAGGGAGGTATGGGTTTCAGGGATTTTGAAATCTTCAACCAAGCTCTCCTAGCGAAACAGGTGTGGAGACTACTAACTGTACCAACCTCTTTATGTACTCGGGTGCTCAAAGCTCGGTATTTTCCGGACATGGATATTATGTCCGCTACTTGTCCCAATGGTGGCTCGTATACATGGCGTAGTCTGATGCATGGCAGGGACCTGCTCTCACATGGCTTGATCTGGAGGGTCAGAGATGGGACTAGAATTAATACATATCATGATAACTGGATACCCCGACGAGGGTGCTTGGCACCACTGGGTGCTGAGTACGATCCTAGTGCAACTAAGGTGGCTGGCTTACTTAATGATCACGGGACTGAGTGGAATGAGGACAAGCTTGACACGATCTTCTCTGGTTCAGATGCCGCGGATATAAAGCAGATCGTTATCGGGGGGACGGGGACTGAGGACTACAGGACCTGGAACTACACTAAGACGGGGCTGTTCACCATCAGGTCGGCGTATCACCTCGGTGTCTCGCTGAAAAAAACAAGGCGAGCAGGTGCCTCAAGCTCGAGTTCAGTGGCAGATCATAAGAGTTTCGGCCAGCTATGGGCTGCCGAGGTCCCCAACAAGGTCAAAATCCATTCCTGGAGGATGGTATCAAATGGACTGGCGGTAGGGTTGGAACTACAGCGCCGCCGTATCAAGTAAGGTGTATTCTGCGTTGCATGTGGGAGGGAGGAGTCGCTGGTGCACCGTTTCTGGCATTGTCCCCACTCGTCACTTTTCTGGGCCATGATGCGTGAAGAAACCGGGGCACCGCTACCGGAGCCGCCGTGAGGGATAGACTCGTTCAGGAGCATGCGATCATGGCTTTTGGAGTTCCTAGCTAACGGCTCGGCGGAGGAAAGGGACCTGATGATGTTGGCCTGGTATGAACTGTGGCTAGCAAGGAATAATGCGAGGGAGACGAAGAAGATGGAGGAGCCAGCTACCATTTCTAGCAGCGTGTTGTACCTGAGAGAGGAGTGGAAATCCGCCCAATTGTAGACTTTGAAACAGCCAGAGCAACGAACGGTGCAAGTGTGGAAGAAACCGGATGAAGGGTGGATCAAAGCGAATGCGGATGGAGCAATGGCGAAGAACAAAGGGTCGGGAGCAGGAGGTGTAGTCATGAGGGACTGCCATGGTGAGTTTGTGGCAGGAGCTTGCCATTTTTTTCCGGCTGCCAAGGACCCTGAAGTGGCCGAGTTGCTTGCGTGCCGTCGTGCCATTTTGCTAGCTCAAGAACTAGATGTGCAGAAACTCATCATTGAGACGGACTCTAAGGAAGCGGTCAGGAAACTACTCGACGTCAACAAAGATTTCTCTCACAGTGGGCATATTGTGCAGCAGATCAAGAATTTGCTTGAAACTATCCAGGAGCACCGTGTGGTTTGGGTGCGAAGAAGTGCTAATAAAGTAGCACATGTTCTAGCTAGGGAGGGTTGCTGTAAATCTCTTTGTAAAACTTGGCTCCATGTATCCCCGGAGTGTGTTCGCTCCGAGGTTGCAGAAGAGATGAACTTTGAATAAAAAGCAACTAATTTTCCCCTAAAAAAAAGACCGGCGGAAAACAGGAAGCTTGGCATGCGACGTTAATAGGAACCGGCCGGTGCATGCGTTTGCCACAACAGGAGTACTATGCATGGCATGCAGCCTTTATTAGCACGAGTTTTATGGCAGCTAATAATTACGGGCATTAATTAACATAGGAAAGGAAAATGAACAGCACGTGATTACTGGTGAGAATTACCCGTATTTAGTCCCCATGCAACGAAGCCTTGATCCTAGAGTTTTGGTCATTGTGCCCAATATACCCGGGTGAGGAGAGTATGAACGACGACAGATTTGAACTTTTTTGGAATTTTGAACACAACTTTTTATAAAAGAGAACATTGTTTAAAATTTTAAGAAGATATGAAATGGCAAACAAAATTTTCAAAAGGGAACACAGTTTGAAACTCCGAACGAATTTTGATAAAATGGGAAGAACAGAAATTCCAAACAATTTTTGAAAATACAAACAAGTTTAAAACTTTGAACTTTTTGAAAACGAGACCTTTTTTGAATTCTTCAAACATTTTGGAAAAATATGAATAGATAAATAAATATGTTGGTCATTTTTTAACTTTGCAATTTTGAAAAATAAAAAAGAAACAACAAAAAGGAAAAAGATGATATATGAACCATTTCCCAAACCAGTAAAAACCGACCTGAAATCATCTAGAAGGTTCCGAAAACCGGGATGTGCATAGGCAACGGACAAATTAAAACTTGGATGTTCACTCGTATCGACCTGGTATGTGCGAAACAACGACTATTTTCGAACATTTTTAAAATGACCCCAACTCTTGCGAACAGGTTGGCATGACCATGGTAGGCTTCCATGCCATGTTTGAACGATATTGACACTGTGTGCAAGTGGCGACAGGTCCAGCCAAAACTACAGAAATTACAAAATTTGTCGAAAACTCAAACAACTTTGCATGGTGCCTTGAATTAGTGATACAAGGTCATGAAAAAAACTTGGGATCATTCCAAGGTTGTCAAGAAATAGCGTGCTCTCAGAAGGTGCCTTCTGGTAGGACACCCTCCATTAAATAAGGTCTAGTTTTGGACATTCTTGAAATAACACTAACTTTTTTAAACAGGTGAGAATGCCCATTGTAGGCATCCATGACATGTTTGAACGAATTTCAACACCGCATGCAAGTTACGACACATCCGACCATATATCAGTCTTTTTTGATCGAGAAAACTCCAGAAATTGCAAAACTTGTCGGAAACCCAAACAACTTGGCATGGTGCCTTCAATTGGTCATACAAGTCCATGAGCAGAATTGGAGCCATTTCAACGATGTTGAGAAACAACGTGCTCTCAAACGGAGCCTTCTTGCCCACGCGGGCACCCTCCGTTGAACATGGCCCATTTATGGTTATTCTTAAAATGACCTCGACTTTTGCAGGAAGGTGAGCATGCCCATGGTAGGCATCCATGCCAGATTTGAGCGAGTTTCGACACGATATGCAAGTTGCGACACGTCCGATCATTTATTGACCTTTTTTTGTTGCGGCAAATTGTCGGGCAATTGCACACACGATTGTAGAATGGGCGGGCCCATCTAAGCATTCGAGCCACCGGTATTGTGAATCTTCTGGAAGGTTACTTGCCGGTTTTACGACTTCTAGAAGGTTCCTAAACCATTTTTCTATTTTTTTTCTCAGTTTTGGTTTCGTTTCTATTTTTCTAGTTTTTGTGTTTCTTTTTGTTATGCTTCTTTTGGAAAATGTCCTAAATTTCAAAAAATATTCAACATATTAAAAAATTGTTCATTTTTTTGCAAAAAAAAATCAAAAATTCTAAATTTTCATCATGATTTCTAGAAAAGGAGGGGTTTTAAAACATGTACATTTTTTTTTAATTTGTTCATGTTTTCCAAAAAAAAATGGAGTTTCAAAATTTCCTTTACGGTTTTGAACATTGTTCGCAATTTGAAAAAAAATGTTCAGAATTTGCATAATTTGATAGTTTTCAGAAAAAACCTTAGTGTTTTAAAATTTGCTTGTGTGTATTTTTTTTCATTTTTTCGGAGTTTCAATTTTGGTTCCCATTTCAAAATGTGTTCCAATGTTTTAAAGGTTATTCATGTTGTCGGAAAAAAACGTATAATATATCAAAAAATTCAGCACAAAAATCCGCATCCGATGGAGACAGCCTACGGCCTGTTTGGAATTATTTAGAATCCTCAAATTCCAAAAGGAAAAAAGATATGGTCAAATAATTTTAGTTTTTTTAAAAAAAAATTGGTTAAATCTGGTCAAACTACTTATTCAAGAAGTATTAATGTTACTACATAATTATTCAAGAATATTAGTGTTACTAAATAATTATTTTAATTTTTTGAATTTTGGTCAAATCTGGTCAAACTATGGTCAAACTGTGGTCAAACTATGGTCAAACTTATTCAAGAAATATTAGCGTTACTAAATAATTACTATTTTTTAGAATAATAGTTTCAAACTCAAACGGTGAAATGTGTGACTTCATGCTCAAGCTAAACTCCTGAGGGTTAATAGGATTAACATCTTACTATTGTCAGGAAAACAACAAGGGCAGACTCGGAAATGAAGGAGAATAGAACCCAAAAGTTAAGCGTGCTCGGGCTAAAGTAGTGAGAGGGATGGGTGACCGGTCGGGAAGTTAGATGATTTGGAATGAGTGATCCACACTTGAGCAGTTAAGAGAGGGGATTAGAGACTAAATCATCAAATAATTCAGAAAAATTAAAAATCGAAAAAAAAATCAAAAATTTTTTCCAAAGTTTTCAAAAAAAAAACCTTTAGTACCGGTTGGTAACACCAACTGGTACTAAAGGTCCCCCATACCGGGGCGCGAGCTCACGCCACGTGGTGGCACTTTAGCGCCGGTTCGTGCCGAACCGGTACTAAAGGGGGGGGGGGGGGGGGGGGGCTTTAGTGACCACCCTTTAGTGCCGGTTATGGAACCGGCACTAAAGGCCCTTACGAACCGGCGCTAAAGCTCCATTTTCTACTAGTGGAATGTACTTGCCTTTGTTGCAAGATACAATTTCCAGAGTATCATGATGAACCCCACACAAGATGCCTCCTGATTTTCCTTCAGATGGAATCCAGTTCCATTTGAATTGGTCACAGGGGTCTATTCTCCTTAACCATTTAGGAGTGAACTCTTTTTTCATGGTTTCTTGAAGACCCAGGAAATTTAGGGAATGGTCACTAATAATATCAGAGAAGCAGGTGGCCATCCCTTTCTTGCCCACCCCTCTGCAGTTTCAGATGAGCCCTCTCATCTGGAACATTTTTTTGTGAAAATGGGACCTAGTAGCCCTGCCAGGAGGCTTTGTAGGTCTACCTATCAACACCTCAGAATTCAACTCTTTCTTTTGGCTTCTAGTCACAGGTCTAGAAAACTTGACTGTAGATTTTCGTTTGGGCTTTCTCCTAGGTTTCCCAGATGTCTCTTTTTCATGCACAATCTCATCTTGGTCAAGCCAAGTTAGATTAACAGGGGCCATCTTGTCCAATTCATTTGTGACAAAGATGTCATCCTCACAGTTCTGATTATTAATCACAGGATCGTTTTTCTCCTCTAAGTTTCTTCTAATGCACTCAAGCTCTCTAAGCACATCAATACAAGTAAAATCATTATCAGGAATGCAAACCCCCATATTAGTCGCTCTACTAATCAAATCAGCATTGGATAAAGCAGCAAAAGAATTTCTGTAAGCATTCAGGTTGTTACCTTCCAAATTTTTCTTGCTTGCGAGCTTCATAGCTTTAGCTTCCACATGTTCCTGCATACCTTGCAAGTTACGTTTGCTGAATCTATGCAACTCCTCAGGAGCAAGCGGGGGAGTGAGGATCAACTTGTCATTGCAATCAGGGAAGGGAAGTTGTACCACGTAATCATTGGAAATCTTGATTTTTGGATCCACATCTCCATCCACCTCCATAACCTGAGAAGAGTTGGTTACTACCTCAGCATACGAAAACTTAGTGAGATTAATAGGTGCTTTTTTCACCTGAACCACATGTGCAGGAGTCCCTTGATCAGCAAACGCATGAGAAAGAGCAGGCTGCACAGGAACCAGCCAGTCTGATGTGCCATGAAACTCCCCTTGCCCAGCTTCTTCCTGGTCTCTAGCCATAGGCTCAATGAGTAAGGTGCTATCGACCTCACTATAAGAAGAAAAAGACACCTCACTCTCCAGTGGCTGCAAACGACAGGTTTTGCCGCCATCGGAGGAGGGTCCATTTTTCCCATGTTCAGGAGCCTCAAATTTATCATCATTTTTTTCCTGTTCAACACGCTTGCGTTTTGGAGTTTGGTCAGGCTTGCTTGTATCACCCTTAGACACAGCAGTAGTCATGCCCTCATCTACTGGATTTTTCACCAGTACCTCTTCCACCTCATATGTAAATCTATAAAAGCGACCTCCAAACATTCCTTCAGCCAAGGCAGAAAGTTGGTCCACGAAGCGGCATCCAATCTTAGCTCTAACTGAAGAAGGGCGGCTGATAGTGGACATATCTATCTCCAGAGTGACACCCACCAGCCCCTCAACATAAGCAACCGTTCTGTCACAGCGCTTGTTGGGAGGGATCCTCCCAATTCTAACCCAAGCTACTTCCAGTAAACCATCAGAATCGATATCATCAGACCAGGGTGAAAATTTGACACTCACCCGACACTTCTTAAGCTTGATAAACTCAACAAACAGAGCACGGTCTACCTCTCTTGGATTAGGCATTCTCATGACAAATTTTCGGGGGGCAAAGAACCTGGCAGAACAGCGCCACCCCTGACCTACATACACACTAAGCTCATGTTCGATATCTTTAGTAGGTGCAGAGCCCTCTAGAATAGTTACAACCACATTGTAAATTCGCTCTCTGGCCTATCTCTCAACACTGAAATCAGGAATAAAATGGAACCCATGTCCTTTACTTTGAAAGCACACATCACAGGCAAGCATTCCCAAGGGAGAAACTCAGTGCATGCAGCAGATAGATGCCCTTTTTTCTTGCATCGATCACAGACAGCATAGAGGCAGTGAGCAGTAAAGTGCGCTGCCAGATTACAGATCTGACAGGGACCAGAAGATGGAGCAACGTTACCAGCACGCGCAGGGGGGTCGCCGGCTCGCGGTGGTGAAGTGTTCTTGCCAGCCGCGCGGGATGACCTGTCATCTCCCTGACGATTTGGCGCATCACGAGCACCCCCGGCCTCCGTCACTCCATGGGAAGAGTTTGCGCCATCATCCTCCCCTCCCCACCGTTCTCGGCGAGGAGGAATAGTCTGCCTGCCCTCCGCCGCCTCATCCCACTTGTCGAATCCGGAATCTCCAGATCCAGGAGCCCTGCTTGAGGACGAATCCCCCGTTGCCGTCTTGCGCTTCCACACATTGGATTCGCGGCCGCGGCCGTCTCCGCGGTCAAAACGACCCGCGCTCCGGCCCTGCCGGGCCGCACCAAAGCCATCTCCTCTCATCTCAACACCTCTGCTCACAGGATTTGACGGATCTGGTGGATGAGAATGGGAAGAAGGGGAGGCAACAACTTGTGCAAACGATCTAGTATCACCACGAATTTTTCCTTCCCACCAGGAAAAATCTCGACGAACCCTAGAAATGGATTGCGGCGCGTCCCAAAAGTGGGAGAGGCGCGTCCCAAAAATGGGAGGAGAGGGAGTGGATGCACGTTTTATACCAGTAGTCTCCGTCGGAACCCTAGACTCGGGTGTATCCTGACGGTTGGATCTCCTCCCCACCACGTGGCTGCCATCAGCCTCCTGTCGAACCGGTCCACACCCCAGCAGGCATGCCCCATCCGTCAGAGGCGGCGGAGGCGGTCCACGCCCCAACAGGCCAGCCCCATTAGTCAGGGGCGGCGGTGGTGGACACGTCCACGGATCGCGCCCAGGAACCCCAGCCACACCCGATGCGCACCCCGCATGACACAAAGAACTGCATCGCGGCCCGCCCTCCGCGGCGATCATCGGAATCCTATCACGAACCCTAGCAAAATGACACGGGAAAGGAACAATCTCACCGATGCCGATCGTCTCGCCCTCCCGAAGGAACCTCGCATCCACCATGACTCCAGCATCATCGAGGAGCACGATCCGGAGTGCATCCTTCCTGAGCCAGATCACGCCGTCGACGAGTGAGATCCGACGCGCGGCCACAAGATCGACCGCGAACAGCACCGCCCAGCGCTCGTCTGCATAGTCGGTGGAGGACGATGTGGTCGTCGAACTTGCTGCGGGCGCTGCGCGCCTCGTGCGTGGTCGCCTCCGTGGTATCAGGGAGTAGCTACATGCCCAGGCAAGGCAAGCAGCTAGCTAGCCAGGCCAGCTAGGGTTACACGCACGATCTAACAGACGCGCACATGCATTCCATTTTACGTTCGGATTGCTGCGTTCCATCTTCGGGTCGCACTCGATAGTACGTAGGGCCGGTCATACATACAACTCCTATCCATATAAGCTACGCCCTAAGCTAGCTACGTACCCAGCTAGGCAAGGCAAGCAGCTAGCAAGCCAGGGTTACACGCACGATCCATCGTGCCCTAGCTACTGCGTACCGAGCTAGCTCTGCGATGGCCGACGGCAAGCTCCTTCCTCCCGCCGGCTACGCCTTCGACCCAGCAGAACACCAGCTCATCACGGAGTACCTTAGCCCACGGATCGCCGCCGGACCGGACGGCTTCTCCGCCAGCAGCCTCATCCACGAGGCCGACGCCTACTCCGCCGCCCCCGGCGACCTCGTCGAGATGTATCAACATGCGAAAGGAACGGACAAGGGCGATGGGAAAGGGGGCGTGTGGTACTTCTTCACCCCGGCCAGTCGTCACAAGACCAAATGCGGCCGCGGCCGCGGGAGGCGGCAGCGCGCCGTGGCTGCCGCCGGCGAGGGTTACTATTGGCACTCGGAGAAGGGCGGGATCCCCGTGCTAGACAACCAAGGTAACCTCGTAGGCCATAGACGAAACCTCAGCTACATGAAGAGGGTGCCGGGAGAGAAAGAGAAGATCAGGATCGGCTGGTGCATGGCCGAGTACAGCCTCCACGCCGACGACAAGCAAGACGACCTGGTGCTCTGCAAGGTCTGCGTGTCTCGTCACAGGAGCGAGACCACATACGACGAGGTAATCAATGCTCCTGGTTCCAAGAAAAGGAAGGCCGCCGACGTCCAGCACCCGGATGCTCCACGTCCCCAAACCCCACGCCGCCAGGAACCGCCGATCGTCCAACAACCCGGGATGCTTCACGAGTATGGGCGCTGGTTCATGTCCGACGAAGGCGAGACGATGTTGCCGCCCGGAGCAGTGGACGACGGCAGCATGGATCCAGGCGGGTTCTTCACCGCCGACATGCTTCAAGATTTTCCCGAGCTCCACGACGCTGTGGTGGCGCAGGGGTTCTTGCCCGGCAAACTCGACGGCCAAGTCCAAGAAGCCACTGGCGCTGCAGAGGATGAAGACGACGCCTTCCGGTGCACGTTGGATGAGCTGCTCCGCTTCTGCGACGACACGGCTGTGGCATGCCCTACCATGGAAGACCGCGACATCTGCAGCCAGGAGATGTTTCAGGATATAGAAGCTAGTGTAGCTCAATGGTCTACTTGCTAGTCTAGCTTTGATGCATGTGGTGATTAAGAAGCAAGATATTTTTAATTGTACTGTGATGAACAAGGCAGCAATTCATGTGCAGATTAATTGATTATTATTATTTTATATGTTGACTTTCGATCTTAAGCTTGAAGAAATCTTTACTGGAGTAGTTAATAGAGCATGCATGGACGATGAGATCAGCCCTCTTTGATGCAAGCAATGGATTCGATGATGAAAAATAAAGCCTGGATGATCTATCATGGATGATGCTTGCGTAGTGCTACGCCTTTCCATTTCGCTAGTTAACTCAATGCACTCTCGATCGTGCATACATAAGCAAATGCTAACTTTCTACCATGTCGTTTTCGCCTGTCTCTCTGCATGTGCGTGGTCTCGTCTCGAAAAGCATAAAGATTGCTTGTTTGGTTAATTGTCTGGATAGATGAGTCGATGCAATCAAAACATACTCACTGTGAGCATGTACACCCTCCGTTACTAAATATAAGTCTTTGATGACATTCCATTATGAACCACATACGGAGTAAAATGAATAAAGTACACTCTAAAATGCATCTATATACATTCGTATGTGGTCCATAATGAAATCTCTACAAAGACTTATATTTAGGAACGAAGGAAGTACAATCTAAGACAGCCTTATCATATACACCATCTTATTACCAAGAGATCATCTTTTAGCGAAGACAAGGTATTCTTATTTCACTTCTTCTTCGGTACAACCCCCTTAAACACATCAACGGAGGAGATCTTTTCATACCCCTTTATAATAAAGGGTATGATGGTCTTTTCTCACACCGAGACTTGTGTACGTAGAACTTTTTTTTAGGAATGTGTACATAGAACCTATACACGGGCCGGTGTACCTCCGACGTCAACTGGCCCAGTCCAATAGCGAATGGTCTATGTATAGTGAAATAGTGGAAAATCCAAAAATATAAAGATTGCTTGTTTGGTTAATTGTCTGGATAGATGAGTCGATGCAATCAAAACATACTCACTGTGAGCATGTACACCCTCCGTTACTAAATATAAGTCTTTGAAGACATTCCATTATGGACCACATACGGAGTAAAATGAATAAACTACACTCTGAAATGCATCTATATACATTCGTATGTGGTCCATAGTGAAATCTCTATAAAGACTTATATTTAGGAACGAAGGAAGTACAATCTAAGACAGCCTTATCATATACACCATCTTTTACGATAGGTAGAATTGTCTTATCTTATTACCAAGAGATCATCTTTTAGCGAAGACAAGGTATTCTTATTTCACTTCTTCTTCGGTACAACCCCCTTAAACACATCAACGGAGGAGATCTTTTCATACCCCTTCATAATAAAGGGTATGATGGTCTTTTCTCACACCGAGACTTGTGTACGTAGAACTTTTTTTAGGAATGTGTACATAGAACCTATACACGGGCCGGTGTACCTCCGACCTCAACTGGCCCAGTCCAATATCGAATGGTCTATGTATGGTGAAATAGTGGAAAATCCAAAAATATCTGAACAAGTGACGAATCGAGCATGGAACGGGTTGAGATCCTCTGCAGTACCGTATGGTGCTGTAGTATTGATGACATGTGGGGCCAGGTCCCACATGGTAGTGACTGTACAGCACCGTACAGTACTACAGAGGATCCTAACCCACCTCCCGCTTACACACCAAGGAGGCTAACCACTCCATCAAGCAAACTATCATGCCAAATAAGCAGCGCGATGTTTTAAAAACTATTCTCTCCATCTAAGACCGGCGGAAAACACCACGTAGGAAAAAATGCTCTGGCGACCGGGGAGGCGATCGCTAGGCGATTGGCTTTCGGGTGCTAGGGTTAGGGTTTTTGCCGAGCAGGGGTGGTGTGTATCTGGTGGCGGCTAGGGCGGCGACGGCGCTGTCTTGGCTGCAGACCAGTGTGGTGCTCGTGCATCAGCAGGAGGGCTGATGGCGGAGAAGACAGGCCAGAAGGCTGCAGCGGCCGCAAAGGACGGAAAGGCCACGACGGTGGCGACGGCGATGGCAATGCCTGTGTCGGAAAGGTCAGATGGATCGGCTAGCAGGGGAAACTCAAAATCCCTGGCTGAGAGCAAGACACCAGACCCGCTGCGAGTCTGTCTGCAAGGTTGGGTAACATGGTGCTTCTGGACAAGGAGGCGGCAGGAATCTTCTTTGAGGTCCCCGAGGAGGAGAAGAGAAACCCCAGGAGGTGGGTGGTGGTGGGGAAAGCTTGCACGGTCCGTCCGCTAAACAAAACCATCTTGGAAAGATCGATGCAGAGAGCATGGGGCCTGCACAGTGAGGCAAAATTCAGAGATCTGGGTGGTAATGTTTTTGAGGTTCAATTTGGCAGTGAAGGAGATTGGAAGCATGCCATGTATAATGGCCCGTGGCAGTATGACTTCAATGCCCTTATCCTCAAGGAGTATGAGGACAATGTCCGGCCATCGGAGATGGTGTTTGATAAAATTGAGGTGTGGGTCCAAGTACGGGATCTGCCACCGGGGAAGAGAACGAAGGCTTTTGGAGAGGCTCTTGGTAACTGGCTAAGAGAAGTGATTAAGGTGGATGTTGATGAAGAGGGAAGAGAAAAAGGGCAGCACCTGAGGGTTAGAGCCAAAATTTCGGTCTATGAGCCTTTAGTCAGAGGATTTTATCTGAAATCTTCACTGGAAGATAAGCAAGGGCAGTGGTTTGACTTTCACTATGAGAAGATTCCTCATTTTTGTTTTGAGTGTGGACGGTTAGTTCATGTGAATGGAGTTTGTGAGCCACCAGTTGATTCGACAGATCAGTGGGGTGGGTGGCTCAGGGGGTCTCCTGGAAGAGGAAACCCGACGAAGGAAGGCTCTCTTGGAGCTGCGGCATGCTCTAGCAACAGCTTCGCAAGTGGCAAAAGTGGGGACAGCGAAAATCGTCGAACTGGACAGCCAGTGGTTCGGGAGGTTCCAACTAAAAGAAACCTAAATGCCCAGTTTTCACGTTCGGCTGACTCACGCACTGGCGCTGAGTACAGACTGAGGGGAGAGGAAGTTTCGAGCCCAAACAAGCAACGGGACAGGGAGGAGACCCTCGTCAAGGAGGATCTCCGGCATGGTTTGGAGCAATGCGGGGAGCAAGACTAAGAGAGTCCTGGACTAGGGGGTGTCCGGACAGCCGGACTATCATCGTCCGCCGGACTCCAAGACTACGAAGATACAAGATTGAAGACTCCGTCCCGTGTCCGGATGGGACTTTCCTTGGCGTGGAAGGCAAGCTTGGCAATACGGATATGTAGATCTCCTACCATTGTAACCGACTCTGTGTAACCCTAGCCCCCTCCGGTGTCTATATAAACCGGAGGGCTTTAGTCCGTAGGACAACATACATTACAACAATCATACCATAGGCTAGCTTTAGGGTTTAGCCTTCTTGATCTCGTGGTAGATCCACTCTTGTACTACCCATATCATCAATATTAATCAAGCAGGACGTAGGGTTTTACCTCCATCGAGAGGGCCCGAACCTGGGTAAAACATCGTGTCCCTCGTCTCCTGTTACCATCCGCCTAGACGCACAGTTCGGGACCCCCTACTCGAGATCCGCCGGTTTTGACACCGACATTGGTGCTTTCATTGAGAGTTCCTCTGTGTCGTCACCGATAGGCTTGATGGCGCCTGCAACCAAAGACGCTGTCCAGGGTGAGACCTTTCTCCCCGGACAGATCTTCGTATTCGGTGGCTTCGCACTGCAGGCTAATTCGCTTGGCCATCTGGAGCAGATCGAAAGCCACGCCCCTGGCCGTCAGGTCAGATTCGGAAGCCTAAACTTCACGGCCGATGTCCGCGGAGACTCGATCTTCGACGGACTCGATCCACAGCCAAGCGCGCTGCACTGTTGCAATGGGCATGATCTAGCTCTACCGCCGAACAGTGCCTTGGTGGCCGCACACGAATCCGCTCCGACCATTAGTCCGGAGCCGATTGCCCAGATAGAGGATCGGTGGATTGACACCGCCTCGGGGGCTTCAACTTCCACGGCGATGGAGCCGAACACCAATCTTGTCCCCCGCAAAACTCGTGATTCCGAGGCGCCGGACTCCTTGCCGGACTCTGAACCTCCCACGCCCCTACCAATCGATTCGGATTGGGCGCCGGTCATGGAATTCACCGCCGCGGACATATTCCAACACTCGCCCTTTGGCGACATCCTAAATTCACTAAAGCATCTCTCGTTATCGGGAGAGTCCTGGCCGGACTATGGCCGGGACGGGCAGGATACGACGAAGAAATTCAGAACCCACCCACCACCCACTTTGTAGCCACTGTCGACGATCTAACCGATATGTTATACTACGGCTCCGAAGACATCGACGGTATAGACAACGACGCCGGAGACGAACAAGAAACAGCGCCTATAGGGCACACGAGGACCACCTCGTCATACGACATATACATGGTGGATACCCGAAAAGAGAGCAATAACGAGGACCAACGAGCCGCGGCAGAGGATAACCCCGCCGATAAACAACCAAAACGGCGGCGCAGACGCCGCCCTAAGCCCCGCCTCGACAAATAACAACGCTCCTAAGGACCCCGCAATACAGCAAGGCACAACAGTGGACGACGAACATGCAGATAAGCAACCGTCCGAACAGGACGAGTCAGATAATCAGTCCAGGCCCGGCGAAAACGACAGTTCGGACGATCTCACGCCGGACACACCGCCGGAAGGTAAAAACCTTCGGAAAAAACTCGTCAACACTGCAAGAAGCTTGAAGAAGGAAAAGTGGAAGCTCAAAACAGCAGAAGACACACCCAGAATGAGGTGGAGCAAAGTACTCAAGACCGCGGATAAATACAGCAATGGCCACCAATCAAAGAGCTACCCGAAGTGCAAGCTGCTACCAGAATTCGACGACGAGGCCATAGAGCCCCCACAGTCAAAAAATAAAGAGGCTGCCTGGTTGGAAAGACGGCCGGATGACAGGCCAAATTCTGAAAGCGGCGCCACACATAAACCAACCAACGAACTTGGACGGACAGATGGCCCAGCCAGGTCCATCTACGGGCCAAAGAAGAAGGCCCCAGGAAGCAAGGCAACACGTCAAGTGTCCGAAGATAGCGGCACACCCAAATACAGGGGCGCCGCACACCCACTATGTTTCACCAATGAGGTGCTGGACCATGAATTCCCAGCAGGATTTAAACCAATAAACATAGAGGCCTACGATAGAACAACAGACCCTGGAGTCTGGATAGAAGATTATATACTACATATACACATGGCCAGAGGAGATGATCTCCACGCCATAAAATACCTACCCCTCAAGCTCAAAGGGCCAGCCCGTCATTGGCTTAAAGGCCTCCCAGAAAACACTGTGGGAAGTTGGGAAGAGCTCGAGGATGCGTTTAGAGCAAATTTTCAAGGGACTTATGTCCGCCCTCCGGATGCAGATGATCTAAGTCACATAACCCAACAGCCCGGAGAGTCAGCGTGCAAATTCTGGAACAGGTTCCTCACTAAAAAGAACCAAATAGTCGACTGTCCGGACACCGAAGCCTTAGCAGCTTTTAAACACAACGTCCGAGACGAATGGCTTGCCAGACACCTCGGCCAAGAGAAACCAAGGACAATGTCCGCGCTAACAAACCTCATGACCCGCTTCTGCACGGGAGAGGATAGCTAGCTAGCAGGATGCAGCACCAGCGACCCAAGTACATCCAAGATAAGAGATGGAAACGGAAAATTACGGCGCAGAAAAGAGCAGCGCCGGAATCAAGAGAAAAGCCCAAAGAGCACGGCAGTCAACGCCGGATTCAAAAGCTCGCGGCCAAACAACAAAACACCACCTCTTAAGGATGACGGCGATGAGCTGTCCAACTTAAACAAGATTTTGGGTCGGATATGTCAAATCCACAGTACCCCCGGAAGGCCTGCAAACCATACCCATCGAGACTGTTGGGTTTTCAAACAGTCCGGCCGACTAAACGCCGAACACAAGGGGCTCGACGCGTCAAGCGAAGACGATAAACCCCACCAGCAGAGCACCGGAAAACAAAAGACTTTCCCACAAGAGGTCAAAGCAGTAAACTCACTTCATGTGGTAATACGGAAAAATAGTGCGGCACTTCCTAAAAAGAGCCTCGCACTGTCCAACCCAGCAGACCATAGAGATTGGATATCAAAACCAATCACTTTCGACCACCTGGACTATTCCAGAAGCGTTCGAAACGCGGGACGGACTGCCCTTATATTGAATCCCATAATCTACGGATTACAATTTACTAAAGTCCTAATGGACGGAGGCAGCGACTTAAACCTGCTGTATTCAAACACAATCCGCAAGATGGGGATAGACCCTACCAAAATTCTGTTGGGGAACGTAGCAGAAATTCAAAAAATTTCCTACGTATCACCAAGATCTATCTATGGAGAGACCAGCAACGAGTAGAAAGGAGAGTGCATCTACATACCCTTGTAGATTGCTAAGCGGAAGCGTTCAAGTGAGCAGGGTTGATGGAGTCGTACTTGTCGTGATTCAAATCACCGATGATCAAGTGCCGAACGCACGGCACCTCCGCGTTCAACACGCGTACAGCCCGGTGACGTCTCCCACGCCTTGATCCAGCAAGGAGAGAGGGAGAGGTTGAGGAAGACTCCATCCAGCAGCAGCACAATGGCGTGGTGGTGGTGGAGGAGCGTGGCAATCCTGCAGGGCTTCGCCAAGCACCGCGAGAGAGGAGGAGCACTTGGGAGAGGGAGGGCTGCGCCAGGGGCAAGGGTGAAGCTCCCATGTGCCTCCCCACTATATATAGGGGTGGAGGGGGCTGGTTTCTTGCCCTCCAAGTCCATTGGGGCGTTGGCAAAGGTGGGAGGAAAGAAATCCCATCATTTCCTTCCCCACCGATTGCTATCCCCCCTTTTTAGGGATCTTGATCTTATCCCTTTGGGATATGATCTTATTCCTTCTAAGGGGGGATCTTGGTGCGCCTTGACCAGGGGTGTGGGGCCTTTCCCCCACTACCCACGTTCATGTGGGTCCCCCCATGCAGGTGGGCCCCACTCCGGAACCTTCTAGAACCTTCCCGGTACAATACCGAAAAATCCCGAACATTTTCCGGTGGCCAAAATAGGACTTCCCATATATAAATCTTTACCTCCGGACCATTCCGGAACTCCTCGTGACGTCCGGGATCTCATCCGGGACTCCGAACAACATTCGGTAACCACATACAAACTTCCTTTATAACCCTAGCGTCATCGAACCTTAAGTGTGTAGACCCTACGGGTTCGGGAATCATGCAGACATGACCGAGACGTTCTCCGGTCAATAACCAACAGCGGGATCTGGATACCCATGATGGCTCCCACATGTTCCACGATGATCTCATCGGATGAACCACGATGTCAAGGACTTAATCAATCCCGTATGCAATTCTCTTTGTCTAGCAGTATTGTACTTGCCCGAGATTCGATCGTCGGTATCCTTATAGCTTGTTCAATCTCGTTACCGGCAAGTCTCTTTACTCGTTCCGTAACACATCATCCCGTGATCAACTCCTTTGGTCACATTGCGCATATGATGATGTCCTGCCGAGTGGGCCCAGAGATACCTCTCCGCTTACACGGAGTGACAAATCCCAGTCTCGATTCATGCCAACCCAACAGATACTTTCGGAGATACCTGTAATGCACCTTTATAGCCACCCAGTTACGTTGTGACGTTTGGTACACCCAAAGCATTCCTACGGTATCTGGGAGTTGCACAATCTCATGGTCTAAGGAAAAGATACTTGACATTAGAAAAACTCTAGCAAACGAACTACACGATCTTAGTGCTAGGCTTAGGATTGGGTCTTGTCCATCACATCATTCTCCTAATGATGTGATCCCGTTATCAACGACATCCAATGTCCATAGCCAGGAAACCATGACTATCTGTTGATCACAACGAGCTAGTCAACTAGAGGCTCACTAGGGGCATATTGTGGTCTATGTATTCACACGTGTATTACGATTTCCGGATAATACAGTTATAGCATGAATAAAAGACAATTATCATGAACAAGGAAATATAATAATAACTAATTTATTATTGCCTCTAGGGCATATTTCCAACAGTCTCCCACTTGCACTAGAGTCAATAATCTAGTTCACATCGATATGTGATTAACACTCAAGGTCACATCCCCATGTGACTAACACCCAAAGAGTTTAGGGTTTGATCATGTTATGCTTGTGAGAGAGGTTATAGTCAACGGGTCTGAACCTTTCAGATCCGTGTGTGCTTTACAAATCTCTATGTCATCTCCTAGATGCAGCTACCACGCTCTATTTGGAGCTATTCCAAATAACTGTTCTACTTGGAGCTATTCTAAATTGTTGCTCCATCATACGTATCCGGTATCTCTACTCAGAGCTATCTGGATAGGTGTTAAGCTTGCATCGACGTAACCCTTTACGACGAACTCTTTTACCACCTCCATAATCAAGAAAATTCCTTAGTCCACTAGTTACTAAGGATAACTTTGACCGCTGTCCTGTGATCCATTCTTGGATCACTCTTGTACCCCTTGACTGACTCATGGCAAGGAACACTTCAGGTGCGGTACACAGCATAGCATACTATAGAGAGCCTATGATAAAAGCATAGGGGACGACCTTCGTCCTTCCTCTTTCTTCTGCCGTGGTCGAGCTTTAAGTCTTAACTTCATACCTTACAACTCAGGCAAGAACTCCTTCTTTGACTGATCCATCTTGAACACCTTCAAGATTATGTCAAGGTACGTGCTCATTTAAAAGTACTATTAAGCATTTTGATCTATCTTATAGATCTTGATGCTTATTGTTCAAGTAGCCTAATCCAGGTTTTCCATTGAAAAATAGTTTTCAAATAACCCTATATGCTTTCTAGAAATTCTACATCATTTCTGATCATCAATATGTCAACAACATATACTCATCAGAAATTCTATAGTGCTCCCACTCACTTCTTTGGAAATACAAGTTTCTCATAAACTTTGTACAAACCAAAATCTTTGATCATCTCATCAAAGTGTACATTCCAACTCCGAGACGCTTACTCTAGTCCTTAGAAGGATTGCTGGAGCTAGCATACCTTTTAGCATCCTTAGGATCGACAAAACCTTTCTGATTGTATTACATACAACCTTTCCTTACGAAAACTGGTAAGGAAACTCGTTTTGACATCCATCTGCCAGATTTCACAAATGCAGCTGATGCTAACACGAATCCGACGGACTTAAGCATCGCTACGGATGAGAAAATCTCATCGTAGTCAACTCCTTGAACTTGTGAAAAACTTTTCGTCACAAGTCGAGCTCCATAGATTACCATCCACGTCCGTCTTCTTCTTAAAGATCCATTTATCTCAATGGCTTGCCGATCATCGGGCAAGTCCACCAAAGTCCATGCTTTGTTATGATACATGGATCCTATCTCGGATTTCATGGTTTCTTAACCATTTGTCGGAATGTGGGCCTACCATCGATTCTCCATAGCTCGTAGGTTCATTGTTGTCTAGCAACATGACCTTCAAGACAGGATTACTCTACCACTCTGAAGTAGTACGTATCCTTGTCACCCTACGAGGTACGGCAGTGACTTGATCCGAAGTCTCATGATCAATATCATAAGCTTCCACTTCAATTGGTGTAGGTGCCACAGGAACAACTTCATGTGCCCTGCTACACACTGGTTGAAGTGATGGTTCAATAACCTCATCAAGTCTCCACCATCCTCCCACTCAATTCTTTCGAGAGAAACCTTTCCTCGAGAAAGGACCCGATTCAAGAAACAATCCATATTGCTTTCGGATCTGAATTAGGAGGTTTACCCAACTGTTTTGGGTGTCCTATGAAGATGCATTTTATCCGCTTTGGGTTCGAGCTTATCAGCCTGAAACTTTTTCATATAAGCGTCGCAGCCCCAAACTTTTAAGAAATGACAGCTTAGGTTTCTCTAAACCATAGTTCATACGGTGTCATCTCAACAGAATTACGTGGTGCCCTATTTAAAGTGAATGTGGTTGTCTCTAATGCCTAACCCATGAACGATAGTGGTAATTCGATAAGAGACATCATGGTATGCATCATATCCAATAGGGTGCAGTTATGATGTTCAGACACACCATCACATTATGGTGTTCCAGGCGGTACTAATTGCGAAACAATTTCCACAATGTCTTAATTGTGTGCCAACACTCGTAACTCAGATATTCATCTCTATGATCATATCATAGACATTTTATCCTCTTGTCACAATGATCTTCTACTTCACTCTGAAATTACTTGAACCATTCAATAATTCAGACTTGTGTTCCATCAAGTAAATATATTCAACATCTACTCGAATCATCTGTGAAGTAAGAACATAACGATATTCACTGCATTCCTCAGCACCCATTAGACTGCACACATCAAAATGTGTTACTTCCAACAAGTTTCTATCTTGTTCCATTTTACTGAAACCGAGGATTTCAGTCATCTTGCCCATGTGGTATGATTTGCATGTCTCAAGTGATTCAAGATCAAGTGAGTTCAAACGGTCCATTTGCATGGAGTTTCTTCATGCATATACACCAATAGACATGGTTCGCATGTCTCAAACTTTTCAAAAATGAGTGAGTCCAAAGATCCATCAACATGCTTCTTCATGTGTTTTTACCATTATGACTTACATGGCAGTGCCACAAGTAAGTGGTACTATCATTACTATCTTATATCTTTTGGCATGAAAATGTGTATCACTACGATCGAGATTCAATAAACTATTCATTTTAGGTGTAAGACCATTGAAGGTATTATTCAAATAAACAGAGTAACCATTATTCTCCTTAAATGAATAACCGTATTGCGATAGACATAATCCAATCATGTCTATGCTCAACGCAAACACCAATCTCGATGGTAGAGGGAGCGTGTGATGCTTGATCATATCAACATTGGAAACACTTCCAACACATATCGTCCGCTCACCTTTAGCTAGTCTCCGTTTATTCCGTAGCTTTTATTTCGAGTTACTAACACTTAGCAACCGAACCGGTATCTTATACCCTGGTGCTACTAGGAGTACTAGTAAAGTACACATTAACATAATGTATATCCAATATACTTCTATCGACCTTGCCAGCCTTCTCATCTACCAAGTATCTAGGGTAATGCTGCTCCAGTGGCTGTTCCCTTATTACAGAAGCACTTAGTTTCGGGTTTGGGTTCAACCTTGGGTTTCTTCACTAGAGCAGCAGTTGTTTTGCCGTTTCATGAAGTATCCCTTTTTGCCCTTGCCCTTCTTGAAACTAGTGGTTTCACCAACTATCAACAATTGATGCTCCTTCTTGATTTCTACTTTCGCGGTGTCAAACATCGCGAATATTTCAAGGATCATCATATCTATCCCTGATATGTTATAGTTCATCACGAAGCTCTAGCAGCTTGGTGGCAATGACTTTTGGAGAAACATCACTATCTCATCTGGAAGATCAACTCCCACTCGATTCAAGTGATTGTTGTACTCAGACAATCTGAGCACAAGCACAACAATTGAGCTTTTCTCCATTAGTTTGCAGGTTAAGAAAATCGTCGGAGGTCTTATACCTCTTGACGTGGGCACGAGCCTGAAATCTCAATTTCAGCCCTCAAAACATCTCATATGTTCCGCGACTTTTCGAAAAACGTCTTTGGTGCCTCTGCTCTAAACCGTTTCACTGAACTATCACGTAGTTATCAAAACGTGTATGTCTGATGTTCGTAACATCCACAAACGACGTTTGGGGTTCAACACACTAAGCGGTGCATTAAGGACATAAGCTTTCTACTATCCGCATAATAGCTACTATCAACTTTCAACTATATTTTCTCTAGGAACATATGTAAACAGTAGAACTATAGCGTGAGCTATGCCATAATTTGCAAAAGGTCTTTTTGACTATGTTCAGGATAATTAAGTTCATCTTATGAACTCCCACTCAGATAGACATCCCTCTGGTCATCTAAGTGATCACATGATCCGAGTCAAACTAGCCCGTGTCCGATCATCACGTGAGACGGACTAGTCATCATCGGTGAACATTTTCATGTTGATCGTATCTACTATACGACTCATGCTCGACCTTTCGGTCTCCGTGTTCCGAGGCCATGTCTGTACATGCTAGGCTCGTCAAGTTAACCCTAAGTGTTTTCGCGTGTGTAAATCTGTCTTACACCCGTTGTATGTGAACGTAAGAATCCATCACACCCGATCATCACGTGGTGCTTAGAAGCGACGAACTGTAGCAACGGTGCACAGTTAGGGGAGAACACTTCTTGAAATTGTTGTAAGGGATCATCTTATTTACTACCGTCGTCCTAAGTAAACAAGATGCACAAACATGATAAACATCACATGCAATCAAATAGTGACATGACATGGCCAATATCATTTTGCTCCTTTTGATCTCCATCTTCGGGGCTCCATGATCATCATCGTCACCGGCATGACACCATGATCTCCATCATCATGATCTCCATCATCGTGTCTCCATGAAGTCGTCTCGCCAACTTATTACTTCTACTACAATGGCTACCGGTTAGCAATAAAGTAAAGTAATTACATGGCGTTGTTCAATGACACGCAGGTCATACAATAAATTAAGACAACTCCTATGGCTCCTGCCGGTTGTCATACTCATCGACATGCAAGTCGTGAATCCTATTACAAGAACATGATCAATCTCATACATCACATATCATTCATCACATTCTTCTTGGCCATATCACATCACATAGCATACCCTGCAAAAACAAGTTAGACGTCCTCTAATTGTTGTTTGCATGTTTTACGTGGCTGCTATGGGTTTCTAGCAAGAACGTTTCTTACCTACGCAAAACCACAACGTGATACGCCAATTGCTATTTACCCTTCAGAAGGACCCTTTTCATCGAATCCGTTCCGACTAAAGTGGGAGAGACTGGCACCCGCTAGCCACCTTATGCACCAAGTGCATGTTAATCGGTGGAACCTGTCTCACGTAAGAGTACGTGTAAGGTCGGTCCGGGCCGCTTCATCCCACAATACCGTCAAAACCAGATTGGACTAGTAACGGTAAGCATATTGAGCAACATCAACGCCCACAACTACTTTGTGTTCTACTCGTGCAAAGAATATACGCAATAGACCTAGCTCTGATACCACTATTGGGGAACGTAGCAGAAATTCAAAAATTTTCCTACGTATCACCAAGATCTATCTATGGAGAGACCAGCAACGAGTAGAAAGGAGAGTGCATCTACATACCCTTGTAGATTGCTAAGCGGAAGCGTTCAAGTGAGCGGGGTCGATGGAGTCGTACTTGTCGTGATCCAAATCACCGATGATCAAGTGCCGAACGCACGGCACCTCCGCGTTCAACACGCGTACAGCCTGGTGACGTCTCCCACGCCTTGATCCAGCAAGGAGAGAGGGAGAGGTTGAGGAAGACTCCATCCAGCAGCAGCACAACGGCGTGGTGGTGGTGGAGGAGCGTGGCAATCCTGCAGGGCTTCGCCAAGCACCGCGAGAGAGGAGGAGCACTTGGGAGAGGGAGGGCTGCGCCAGGGGCAAGGGTGAAGCTTCCATGTGCCTCCCCACTATATATAGGGGTGGAGGGGGCTGGTTTCTTGCCCTCCAAGTCCATTGGGGCGTTGGCAAAGGTGGGAGGAAAGAAATCCCATCATTTCCTTCCCCACCGATTGCTATCCCCCCTTTTTAGGGATCTTGATCTTATCCCTTTGGGATATGATCTTATTCCTTCTAAGGGGGGATCTTGGTGCGCCTTGACCAGGGGTGTGGGGCCTTTCCCCCACTACCCACGTTCATGTGGGTCCCCCCATGCAGGTGGGCCCCACTCCGGAACCTTCTAGAACCTTCCCGGTACAATACCGAAAAATCCCGAACATTTTCCGGTGGCCAAAATAGGACTTCCCATATATAAATCTTTACCTCCGGACCATTCCGGAACTCCTCGTGACGTCCGGGATCTCATCCGGGACTCCGAACAACATTCGGTAACCACATACAAACTTCCTTTATAACCCTAGCGTCATCGAACCTTAAGTGTGTAGACCCTACGGGTTCGGGAATCATGCAGACATGACCGAGACGTTCTCCGGTCAATAACCAACAGCGGGATCTGGATACCCATGATGGCTCCCACATGTTCCACGATGATCTCATCGGATGAACCACGATGTCAAGGACTTAATCAATCCCGTATGCAATTCCCTTTGTCTAGCAGTATTGTACTTGCCCGAGATTCGATCGTCGGTATCCTTATAGCTTGTTCAATCTCGTTACCGGCAAGTCTCTTTACTCGTTCCGTAACACATCATCCCGTGATCAACTCCTTTGGTCACATTGCGCATATGATGATGTCCTGCCGAGTGGGCCCAGAGATACCTCTCCGCTTACACGGAGTGACAAATCCCAGTCTCGATTCATGCCAACCCAACAGATACTTTCGGAGATACCTGTAATGCACCTTTATAGCCACCCAGTTACGTTGTGACGTTTGGTACACCCAAAGCATTCCTACGGTATCCGGGAGTTGCACAATCTCATGGTCTAAGGAAAAGATACTTGACATTAGAAAAACTCTAGCAAACGAACTACACGATCTTAGTGCTAGGCTTAGGATTGGGTCTTGTCCATCACATCATTCTCCTAATGATGTGATCCCGTTATCAACGACATCCAATGTCCATAGCCAGGAAACCATGACTATCTGTTGATCACAACGAGCTAGTCAACTAGAGGCTCACTAGGGACATATTGTGGTCTATGTATTCACACGTGTATTACGATTTCCGGATAATACAGTTATAGCATGAATAAAAGACAATTATCATGAACAAGGAAATATAATAATAACTAATTTATTATTGCCTCTAGGGCATATTTCCAACAAATTCGACACAGCCGCACTTCCTTCAAAGGAGTGACGTCAGGCCCTTATGCCAAGTGCATAGGCTCCCTATTACTAGAAGTCGTGTTCGGATCACCGAACAACTTTCGGTGCGAAAAACTATTTTTTCATATCGTCCCATTTAAAAGTGGATATCAAGCACTCTTGGGACGAAAGGCTTTTGTCCGTTTCAACGCCATACCACATTACGCGTCCCTTACATTCAAGATGCCCGGTCCGCGTGGCATCATCTCAGTGCGAGGGTCACCCAAAGACCCCGGACTCGGATAGACGAGTCCGGCATCAGTAGGCTAGGGGCTCCCTAGCCGCACACCCCTTCACAAGGGGCTGCGCGCACAAACAACCGCGGGTTCATTCAAACCCCCCTTTGCTTATTCATATTTTTTTTCACATACCTTTTTTTTTCTTCTCGCACAAATTGTTTTCAAACAAAGCGTTCCTCTCTTTTTACAGATGAACAATGTGCATGCCCGTCCAGGATAATGGCACAACGGAGACACAGGCGCAGACGTGCAATAGGGACCCGTCGCGAGGATTCTTTTCAGATTAAGACCCTGCGTAAACCTTTCTTACTGTCTCTTGTTGTTATTCTCCCTTGGTTTCTTCCTATAACCAAAGCGGAGCCTGACGTTTTGGCATCGGCCGCATCAGAAGACCATGCCCGTGCCTGGACACTAGGGGCTTAGGGCATTATTCTGCCCATTATCATAAAGACCGAACACCTTAGGGAGTGTTCGGCGTCTCGAGTTAGGCATTATATGCATCAGCTCCGAATCATGTCTTTGGTCAAATGTTGGGTTTGCTCGGCTCCTGTGTTTTGCTGCCTTACGTTCCGTATCATCGGCTAACGCGGCACTAGGAGAACTACTGCGATTGTGCCCCAGTTCGGCTGGGCGAGCACCTCAGTAGAGAAAGCCGAAAACTGACTGTCATGATATAGCGAGAGACTGGTCAACCACTCGATCGACTACCGGAATGTTTAGAATTCCCCGCTTTGACGAAGGACCGTTTCCCGGTCAGGCACACACGCGCCCCGAAATCGGAGAAGCGCGGTGCCCCCAGGGGCTATATCGTAGCCCCACCCTCGAACTCCACTGGCTAAGTGAAAGTGATAAAGCATTATAGTCCGGATTGCCTCGTTTGCTACGCTATCACCTCCTAAACAGGACCGAGACGTCGGATTAAGTGTGAACACGCGCTATTTTTGCGAACACCCCCGCACCTTGTGCGTGGGGGCTGAAGCCGAAGACTGCAATCTTTCAGGTTATACAAACGTATACGTAAACGGCCGCATAGGAGAAGTTTTACTACTTGGGACGCACAAGTATAAAAAGCAGTTATAGCATAATTATCGTTTTACAAGCTAAAACGTTCATTTGAACGTGACATTTTTTGAGCACTGCGACTCTATTACACGAGCACCACGCATAACTTCCCCGAAATAGTGCTCGACGGGGAGCCGGCTTTCATCCGAACCCTGGGCAGCAACAGTGGTGGCATCCATCTCTGTCCAATGCGCCTTCACGCGGGCAAGAGCCATCCGCGCGCCTTCGATGCAGGCCGACCGCTTCATCTCCTTGATATGCGGCATCGCTCCAAGGAATTGCTGCAGTAAGCCAAAGTAGCTCGTCGCCTTGGGCCTCTCTGGCCAGACATGAGCCACGATGTCAGTCATGGCAAGTTCGGATAATCTATTTAGCTCGGCCCATTCGGCCAACCGGTCGGTCAACGGAAGTGAGCGATCCGGACTCTGGAATTGAGACCAAAATAGCTCTTCCGTCTTGTGATCCTTCTGGCTCCGGAAGTGCTCAACGGCATCAGCCGCACTTGCCGCTAAGTCCATATACAGATCCTCCGGACTCCACAGCCGATCAAATTCAGCATACTTTTGATCCATAAACCGGCGACGAAGCAGAAAAGGCTTGCCAGCCACAATATCTCCGGCCTGGCGCAGCTCCTCCTTCATGGCCCGCATTGCAGAGCGGGCATCCTTGGCCTCGGCGGTGGCCTTCCTCAGGTCTTCCCGCTCCGATAAGCGCTCCTTTTCAAGAGCCTCATTGCGGTCGGCAGCATCTTTTACTTCCACGGCCAATTCGGCCACCTCTTCCCTGCTTAGGCAGTGTGCAGCCCTTTCGGCTTTCAACTCCTCGGTCGCCCTCGAGGCAGCCGCGTCACTCCTTCGGGCTTGCTCCTTAGCTTGAGCAAGTTCGGCCCGAAGGCTCTCCACAGCAGCAGCACCGTCTGTATAACAGCATTTAATTTATCAGAGGAGGGCTTTGACCCCCTTAATAAAGCGACTGTGGAGAACTCATTTACCTTGCGACTCGTCAAGTCGCCGGTTGACAAGTGCGATATCCGCATCCGCCACGTCAAGTTGCCGCATTAACTCGGCAACCCCACTAGTCCGGCTAGCCCTCGGACTATCCGCCACCTGCATAGGAACGGCGACATTCATTAACTTGCGATTTCGATCCTCGGCACGCTATCGCTTTCGACAGCCTACCGAGTCTCAGGGGCTACTACCTATACAGGGTGCACTTTTATGTGCAAAACGGCAAAAAAAAAAACAGGTGCGCCATTTTCGCGTACCTCAAATCCCGCCAGCAAACTCGTAGCGGCATCACGCAATCCGCTCTCGGCGGACGAAATCCTTCCAATCACCATACGCATCAACGCACGGTGATCTTCTGAGATGGACGCCCTCTCCAGCAGATTCTTCAGTTCTCTCGGCCGGACACTAGCGGGCGCCGAACTCCCCGGCCCCTCCGGACTCGGGGACACCCTCCGTGACGATACTTCAGGCTCGTCTGCACTATCTGACGGCGCAACCGACGGGGGCGTTTCGATCTCCATCATCTCCGGAAGAAGGTCCCCCGAAGACGAACTCATCTGCGAAGGCTGCAGATCCGAACTGCAAGATAAAAATTTCGGTCACCCACAGAAGCACAAATGGAGGTATTTTCTTACTAATGAACTCCCCTTTTCATACTTACGGCTCGTTGGAGGGCTGATCCTTTGGTGATGATTGTACGTCCGGATTCTCCCCGGACGCCGGACCCCCCGGTGAAGATCTCTTCCCCCGTTTAGGGGCTTTGGCCTCCGGATCTTCGGAGGCGGTCCTCTTCTCCCCCTGGAAGGAGGAGTTTTTGATTCCCCCCTCTTCAGACGCCCCCTTGGGCGAAGTAATAGCTCCTTTATCTTCCCCATCGCCCCCTTTTACGGGCGCGACCTCCAACATTCTGACCAGCACGGGCTCCAGTGCGGTCTCTGGGAGGGGAGCCGGACACCTTATCAGCTTCGATCGCGCTATCCACTCCTGTGAAAAGTTATGGGTCAGGAGGCGAACCCTAGAAAAGCAGATAAATAAAACGTCCGGACTCTGAGCTATTTACCTGAGTATCCGGGCGATTGCGGCTTAGGCATGCGTCCTCGGTCAATTCCGGACACACCACCTGCGGTCCGAAGAACAACCTGTACATCTCCACGGGTGTTGCACCCATGAAGTGTTGGAGAATTCGAGGTCCCTCCGGGTTGAACTCCCATAGACGGAGAGGACGGCGTTTGCAGGGCAGGAGACGCCTTGTTAGCATCACCTGCATCACCACGACCAGATTGATCTCCCTCGCTCGGAGGTCTCGAATCCGGCCTGCAATGAGGGCACGTCTTCGGACGGCCCCCAATTGAGCCCTTGGTTGACCCACGACATCAGTTGGCGTGGAGGTCCCGGGTGGAATGAAGGCGGCGGCTTTTGCTTGCTGCCCTTCGGAGCGGTGATATAGAACCACTCCTGTTGCCACAGTCTGAGTTCCTCTTGGAAGGAACCCTCAGGCCACGGGGCATCGGCCCTTATGCTTATGGCCGCACTCCGCTTGACGCCCCCCGATCATCTTCGGCTCCACATTGAAGGTTTTTAGACACAAGCCGAAGTGGGGGGTGACACGGAGGAAGGCCTCGCAGACGATAATGAATGCGGAGACATGGAGGATGGACTCCGGGGCCAAGTCGTGAAAATCCAGCCCGTAGTAGAACATGAGCCCTCTCACGAAGGGGTCCGCCGGGAAGCCTAAACCCCGACGGAGGTGGGGTATAAAGACAACGTACTCACCGGGCTCGGGGGCGGGCACGGCCTGCCCTTGGGCAGGCAACCTGTGCGAAATCTCGTAGGACAGGTACTTGGCCTCCCGCAGCTTTGACACGTCCTCCTCCGTGATGGAGGAGGGCATCCACCGACCATGAAGGTCGGAGACGGACATGATTGAGAATCCGAAGCGCTCGAATCTGGGGCTCTGGGTGCTGGAACTAGGAGCGAGAAGGAGATTCGATGCGAGATTGAAGAAAAGGAACGGTCCTTGGTCCTCTTATAAAGGGGGAAAATACCAAGGGTCGTCTCCGTGACCGTTCGGGATTCACCTTCGATGGAGGAGGCGTGGCGACGGGCACGGTTGGGTTACCCACGCACGTATTGATGAGAATCCCGGAATAAGGGGAACACGATCTCTGCTTCGACAAGACGTGCCAAGGAAACCGCTTCGCTAAACATGCTGAGGTGGTATAGTAAAAAACGATTCAAACAAAGGCTTGGTAGCGGTGTGATGTCATGCCGCATAATACGTCAGCAGATTGGACTGGTGTACATTTTATTCTCTCTACGGTGGAATGTGGAATTTATTTTGCAGAGCCGGACACTATCCTGGTGTTCATGATCTTCTCTGGATTATTCAAGGGAGGAACCCGCCTTGCAATGCCGAACATTATGCGCGCCGGACTTATCTTCATTGAAGCCTGGTTCAGGGGCTACTGAGGGAGTCCTGGACTAGGGGGTGTCCGGACAGCCGGACTATCATCGTCCGCCGGACTCCAAGACTACGAAGATACAAGATTGAAGACTCCGTCCCGTGTCCGGATGGGACTTTCCTTGGCGTGGAAGGCAAGCTTGGCAATACGGATATGTAGATCTCCTACCATTGTAACCGACTCTGTGTAACCCTAGCCCCCTCCGGTGTCTATATAAACCGGAGGGCTTTAGTCCGTAGGACAACATACATTACAACAATCATACCATAGGCTAGCTTTAGGGTTTAGCCTTCTTGATCTCGTGGTAGATCCACTCTTGTACTACCCATATCATCAATATTAATCAAGCAGGACGTAGGGTTTTACCTCCATCGAGAGGGCCCGAACCTGGGTAAAACATCGTGTCCCTCGTCTCCTGTTACCATCCGCCTAGACGCACAGTTCGGGACCCCCTACCCAAGATCCGCCGGTTTTGACACCGACAAAGACCTTCGGAGTAAGCTAGTGGATCAGCAGAGACTATGAGAGAGTCCTCAAGGCAAAAACAAGGCAATATGAGGAGAGACACTAGTCCCTTCTCGTACCCCCAAAGGCATGGGCATAGCAGATGGGAGGATGGTGCCTCGAGCGGAAGAGCATATGATGGTGCAGATAGAAGGAGGGGCACATACCGAAGGAAACCTAGGCAGGACTACTTCCCACCAAGCTATGCTCACGCCCAAGTCATTGATGATAAAGAAAATAGAAAGAGGAGGACTAAACAGATGTGGGTGGCAAGGGATGGCCAGGGTAAGCATGGGGAGCAGGAAGGGTTTGTTCGAGACACAAGACAGAAGACGGGCTCGGTTTTTGAGCGTATTTCTGAGAAACATGCCACATCGGCGGACCTCGACTTGCGGGGCCGCCGGTTGCCATGAATCTCTTGGCCTAGAACTGTCGAGGCTTGGGGTTGGACTCGACAGTTGGCGAACTACGGGACCTCATACGGTCATACAACCCAGCGGTGGTCTTTCTGTCTGAAACCTTAAAGAAATCTGGACCGATGAATAAGCTAAAATGGAGTCTGGGGTTCAGACAAGGAGTTGCAGTTAATTGTGTTGGTCGAAGTGGGGGTCTAGCCTTGTGGTGGAGAGATGATGTGCAAGTTACGGTGAGATCGTGGTGTCAATACTTTATTGATGCGGTGGTGTGTTTTGAAGGTAAAACATTCCGGTTCACTGGGATATATGGAGAGCCGAGGACGGAGTTGAGGAAGAAAACTTGGGATGCACTGGCATACCTGAGGAGACAAGATAATCTTCCATGGCTGTGCGCGGGCGATTTCAACGAGGCTTTAACCCAAGCAGAACAACGTAGGGGAAACGCTAGAAATCTGAATCAAATGGAGGACTTCAAGGACTGTCTTGACATGTGCGCACTGGCGGACATGGGCTTCTCTGGGTACCCTTTCACGTGGGATAATAAACGTGACCTGCCGGACAACGTGCAAGTAAGGCTAGACAGAGCTACTTGTACAAGTGACTTCATGCATATGTACTCCGGGTCATCTGTTCAGCATGTCATGACGGAGGAGTCGGATCACCTAGCGCTTGTCATCAGTGTTAGGGAAGAGGCAGACAGGAGGCCAAATATACAACGCAGGTTCCACTACGAGGAGATGTGGACGAGGCATGATGCATATGAAGCAATGGTGAAAGAAGCGTGGGAGGCGGAAGGTTACAAAGCCGGATGCATGCGGGAGTTAATGCAGAAATTGCGCCAGGTGTCGGGTAGCATGCAGGTGTGGGGCAAGGAGGTTTTTGGATCAGTGCGAATCCAGATTAAACAACTCAAGGTTTGCATGCAGGAGACTAAAGAAAGGGAACCAACACCTGGGAACATGCAGAGGCTACGTGAGGTTAGTAATCAGCTGCATGAACTCTACCTTCGAGAGGAAATAATGCAAAGGCAGCGATCAAGAGTAGACTGGCTGAGGGCTGGTGATAAAAACACAAAGTATTTTCAGAACCGTGCATCCCATAGGAGAAGGAAGAACACAATAAAATGCCTGCTACGACCGGATGGATCCAGTTGCTCCGAGGATGATGGGATGCGTTCCATGGCGAGGGACTTTTACGCTGAGCTGTTCACGTCGCAAGGTGCTTCTAACATGGACAGAATCTTGGACAATATCCCAGTCTGTGTGACGGAGAATATGAACAACGAGCTTGGAGCCACTATTTCTGATGAGGAGATCGAGCGAGCTCTCTTCCAAATGGGCCCTACAAAGGCCCCGGGTCCGGATGGGCTACTGGCACTCTTCTACCAACGACACTGGTCGTTGGTAAAGGAGGAGGTTTGCAGGGCTGTGCGTGAGTTCTTGGGTGGTGGGGAGATACCGGAGGGTTTTAATGACACTATCCTAGTGCTGATCCCGAAGACAAAAGCACCGAATCTGTTGACCCAATTCAGACCCATTAGTCTGTGTAATGTTCTTTATAAAATTGCAGCTAAGGTGCTTGCTAATAGGTTGAAGAAAAGTCTGCCGGTTATGATCTCAGAAGAGCAAAGTGCGTTTGTTCCTGGGAGACTGATTACAGATAATGTTCTTGTTGCATATGAATGTGTGCACG
The DNA here is from genome assembly GCA_963921465.1 of Triticum timopheevii. Lineage (NCBI taxonomy): Eukaryota > Viridiplantae > Streptophyta > Magnoliopsida > Poales > Poaceae > Triticum > Triticum timopheevii. The sequence continues at coordinate 623,046,171 of OY997270.1, read as the reverse complement.
CAATCAGGAAGCGGAGGAGAAAGAAACCCTTATGTGCGGTAAAACTGGATATGATGAAAGCGTATGACCGTGTCGAGTGGAGTTTCCTTGAGAGCATGATGCTCAAGTATGGCTTCTCTCATGCCTGGACAGCCATGGTGATGAGATGTGTTACCTCGACACGTTTTGCAGTGAAACTCAATGGGGACCTATCCTTGGGTTTCTTGCCTTCTAGGGGCCTAAGGCAAGGCGACCCTCTCTCGCGGTACTTGTTTCTATTTTGTGTTGAGGGTTTTTCGGCGCTGTTTAAGAAAGCACAACATGATAGGGAGCTTCAAGGGGTGTCTTTTGGGTGCACTGGCCCCAATATCACACACCTTTTATTTGCGGACGACAGCATTGTTTTTTTGGAAGCTTCTCTGGATAATATGACTTGTCTTCGTAATATTTTGCAAGTGTATGAGGAAGCTTCAGGTCAGAAGGTGAATCTCAAAAATCGTCTATATTCTTTGGTAAGGGCTGTAGTGATGAGGACAAGCAGAATCTCAAAGATACTTTGGGGGTGCAATCTGAAGCTCTCAATGAGAAATATTTGGGGTTACCAACTATGGTGGGGAAATCGAAGGATGGATGTTTTAAACATGTCAGAGAGTCTGCTAGGGGCAAGGTGACTGGGTGGAAAGGACAGGGCTTGTCGAAGGCCGCCAGGGAGGTGCTTGCAAAGTCTGGCCTGCAATCTACGCCGACTTTCTGCATGAGCGTCTTCCAACTCTCCAAGAAAATGTGCCGGAACCTGAAAACTATCTCTTCGAAATTCTGGTGGGGAGCGGCTGATGGCGAGCAAAAGGTCCATTGGGTGGCCTGGGACAAAATGTGTACCCGCAAACATGAGGGAGGTATGGGTTTCAGGGATTTTGAAATCTTCAACCAAGCTCTCCTAGCGAAACAGGTGTGGAGACTACTAACTGTACCAACCTCTTTATGTACTCGGGTGCTCAAAGCTCGGTATTTTCCGGACATGGATATTATGTCCGCTACTTGTCCCAATGGTGGCTCGTATACATGGCGTAGTCTGATGCATGGCAGGGACCTGCTCTCACATGGCTTGATCTGGAGGGTCGGAGATGGGACTAGAATTAATACATATCATGATAACTGGATACCCCGACGGGGGTGCTTGGCACCACTGGGTGCTGAGTACGATCCTAGTGCAACTAAGGTGGCTGGCTTACTTAATGATCACGGGATTGAGTGGAATGAGGACAAGCTTGACACGATCTTCTCTGGTTCAGATGCCGCGGATATAAAGCAGATCGTTATCGGGGGGACGGGGACTGAGGACTACAGGACCTGGAACTACACTAAGACGGGGCTGTTCACCGTCAGGTCGGTGTATCACCTCGGTGTCTCGCTGAAAAAAAACAAGGCGAGCAGGTGCCTCAAGCTCGAGTTCAGTGGCAGATCATAAGAGTTTCGGCCAGCTATGGGCTGCCGAGGTCCCCAACAAGGTCAAAATCCATTCCTGGAGGATGGTATCAAATGGACTGGCGGTAGGGTTGGAACTACAGCGCCGCCGTATCAAGTAAGGTGTATTCTGCATTGCATGTGGGAGGGAGGAGTCGCTGGTGCACCGTTTCTGGCATTGTCCCCACTCGTCACTTTTCTGGGCCATGATGCGTGAAGAAACCGGGGCACCGCTACCGGAGCCGCCGTGAGGGATAGACTCGTTCAGGAGCATGCGATCATGGCTTTTGGAGTTCCTAGCTAACGGCTCGGCGGAGGAAAGGGACCTGATGACGTTGGCCTGGTATGAACTGTGGCTAGCAAGGAATAATGCAAGGGAGACGAAGAAGATGGAGGAGCCAGCTACCATTTCTAGCAGGGTGTTGTACCTGAGAGAGGAGTGGAAATCCGCCCAATTGTAGACTTTGAAACAGCCAGAGCAACGAACGGTGCAAGTGTGGAAGAAACCGGATGAAGGGTGGATCAAAGCGAATGCGGATGGAGCAATGGCGAAGAACAAAGGGTCGGGAGCAGGAGGTGTAGTCCTGAGGGACTGCCATGGTGAGTTTGTGGCAGGAGCTTGCCATTTTTTTCCGGCTGCCAAGGACCCTGAAGTGGCCGAGTTGCTATGGACCACATACGGATGTATATAAATGCATTTCAGAGTGTAGTTTATTATATGGTTCTCGGCATGGATGGTGCTATGTATCACCTATAGCAAGCGGTCACTACCTTTCCTAGCTACGCCTATATCTGGGCTTGTGTTTATTTTATTTTATTATAGAAAGAAAATCTAAACTATGATAGGTCAAAATTTCATTTTGCACATTTAACAAAAACACACCTGAAAATGTTATCGTGTATTTAAGAAAATCAAAATATATGAAAAACAGTTCATTGTGTGTTATAAAAATGGTTACCGTATATAAGAAAAAACATACATTGTGCAATTTAAAAGTTCATGTGTAATGCTCATTTTAAATGAAAAAAAGGAAAATAAATAAATAATCAATAGAAAAGTAAAATAAGATAATTTAATACAAGAATAAATAAGAGAAGAGAAGGACAACAAACACAAGAAAAGCGGGTAACAGAAAAAGGATGAAATAATATGAATAAATAAAGAAATAATTTAATACAAAACATAACCCAAAAGAAACAAGACACAAAAACCTCGCGGAAACAAGGAAAGATAAAACCAGAAGCAAAAAAACAGGGTGGGGGCAAGAAGAGAGCCGCCCATTCCATGAGCCGGAAAGAAAACCACCCCATCATAGCAGTTGCCCCTAGGGTCGTGATCCTTGTAGGTTGTTCTGCAGGCGAGTGCAAGCTAGTGCTCGGTATAAATGATATATAGCAGTTGCCCCTCGGTAGCGTTTGTTTTGTAGGCCTGTTGTCCCTCTCGCGGTGCACGCCGGAAGGAGGGATGAAAAAGAATTGCGTGTCGGCGCAATGTTCTGGAACGGTGCATAACCATATGTTGTGGTGGCGGGTAGGGTAGACGTCAGCATGTCTATATAGTGCGAGTCGGGTAGGTCATGGGAGTAAAACCCACTTCAAAGTCGGTAACAGCTCCACGATCCAAAAAAATTGAAAACTCATTAATTTTCCCGAGTAGCAAAAATATAGACAACATGCATAGCGGCATCCCCAAGCCCTAGACACATCCACTTGCTCCCTCTCTGCGCCACCGACCCGAGCCCATCCATGTGTCTCCCTCTCTGCCACGCTCTTCCCCCACCATATAGCTTCGCCATGGCCTGGCAAAACAAGACGTGAGCACCGGTTCCAGATTCAGGAGGAGATCCGGCCGAGGCGCACCGCCTGCATCATAGCTGGCCTGCCTTCGGACTCGTCGGAGCTGGAGGAGAAGAATGAGATGGAGGAGGAAGAACAGGGGCATCAGCCGATTCCTATGGAAGTGGTGGATCCGGACGAGTACGTGGGGTCTCCGAAGGAGGACAACGCGGAGTAGCTGTAGGAGGAGCTGGCGCTGACTGCGGGCTTCGACATGGAGGACGCCATGGCGGAGTTTGCGGGCGCCCGAGCAGCAGAGATGGCGCATCAGCAGGTAATACTAGAGTCCATCCAGAATGAGGCCTATGTCGAGGCATACTGATAGTTCAATGGATAGGAACGGACGGCGACCGACACGCTTTTCGCCGAACTTGACACGGAGGCGGAGGCCGACGCGGAGGAGCCGGAGTTTGCGACTGTTGCCCATGTACCCGGAGCCAGACACATATAACATTTTCCAAATGCTTGATTATATTTTTTTCCAAATACTTATTCAACATTTTATTCAACTGCATCATTAGCATTTTTTATATACATGGTAAAGAAATTCATTTTTAATACATGATCAACAATTTTTCTACACACGTTCAACATTTTTCTGAATGCTTCATCAACATTTTTAAATAGACATTTTCAAATATTTTTTGTTGAGTTTTCTTTTAATATATATATATATATATTTAAAATATTTTAAATTAAAACAAAAATACAAAAGTAAAACAAAAATAAAAAGGCTTCGGCCCGCAGCACGCGTGGGCTGGCCCATCTCGCTCGCCCCTTCAGTGAGTGGGAAGATCGACTCGCTGAAGATGGGTTCTCCTATTCAACACGTAGGTCGCGTGCGCGCGGGGGAACACGTGCACGCCCCATGCTCCCCCGTGTGAACAAGTGGGCCCACCCATATTTGCTCCTTTCCGGTTTTAGGAAAACATTCAATTTTTGTTTATCGCAACCAAAATTTGGTCATCATATTTTAAAAATGTGCATGAAACTTTTATAATATGTTCAACATATTCAAAAAAATAAAATTCAAATTTTTTCATCGAACTCAAAAAATGTTCATTGAATTCTAATAATGTTCTCGAGTTCAAAATTTGTTCATCAGATTAAAAAATGTTCATTGAATTTAAATTTTGTCCATCAACACGCAGATTTTTGAAATCGCCTTTTGAATCGGTGAATTTTTTTTGAATCAATGAATATTTTTGTGAAATTAGTAAATACTTTTTGAATTCACGATTTTTTTCAATACACAAACATGTTTTTTCAAAATCATGAACATTCTTCAAACTATGAACACCTTATTATTTCTGGAACATTTTTCGAAAATTCACTTTTGTAAAATATGGAATTATTTTAAAGAACAAAAATTAAAAACAGAAAAGGGCTAAAAGCTAAAAAAACGAAATAGAAAAACTAGGGCGTACAGCCCCGCTCATGGGCCGGTCTAATAGGGGCAGGCGGGACGAGAGGTGGTGCGCTGGCATGTACGCCAACGCCTCACGCGCCAAATAGGAGTTCCCAAAGGCAAGATATAGGCGCGCCCTTTTCGCCTTCTCCCCACGAGCAACTAGCGAAGTACTCCTTCGGGAGCCCCACAAGGGTCACCTGGGGTGGGCTGAGAGCGCGCCAAGTAGCGTGCTCTCAGTCGCCGTCACATGTCGCTCTCTGGGCGCTACCCTCAATTTTTTTCGAACGTGTTTTGGGCTTTTTAGATGATTTTTTTGTTCATTCTGCTTTTCGGTTTTCCCTGGTTTCTCTTAGTTTTGGACCCAAAAATTTATGTGAAAAACATGTTTTCTTTCTTTTTTTACTTTCATGATAGGCACATTCGTGCCTCTTGAAAACGGGAAAAAATATCGCGAAAGACACGGATTTGCTTTCATGAGTTGTGCCTCTTGAAAACTAGGAAAAACGACCTTGAGAGGCACAGTCATGCCTCTTGAAACCGGAAAAAATATCTCATTTTTCGTCACGCGAGAGGTATGAATTTGCTTCCGCGAGAGACATAGTAATCTCTCTCAAAACCAAAAAAAAAAATTTCTTTTTTTTTTCATTCTATGAGAGGCATATATTTAGTTCTCGTGGAAGCACGGATTTACTTCCACGAGAGGCACAGTCGTGCCTCTTTCATAAAGAAAAGAAACGTGCTTTCGGTGCGGTTTTTTCGTCTGGTTTTTCGTCCGTTTTTCTTTGTGAAAAAAATGTTCGTCAAAACCTATCAACATGAAATCTAGTTTTAAAGATCTCGACGCGAGGAATCCAACAATGAAAACTGTCCGAGATTTGGACGCATGTCACTTTTCAAAACGTTTTAGGTCGGAGTGACATTTGCATTTTATTTTAATTTTTGAGAATCCGAGGTACCTTTGCGAAGGGTGCTCCTGATTTGGCTTCTCGTCACTGCGCACACCAGCCTGTACAGTGGACACGGCCCAGGCCCACGAACAGTACCGAAGCACACCTCCACCTCCACCAGCCAGTCGCCTCCGACGCCGGCGCCTTCCCCTCTCTCTCCCCCACGAACTCCGGCAACCGGCGGCCACCCCGCCCTGCCGATCTACCAGATCCCTTCTCCCCCCCTCGGCCGATCCACGCGGGCGAGACCCTCCGTAGCCATGGTGAGTCCATTCCCCTCCCCTTCCATTCCTCTCTAGATCCTCCCCTTCCCCGCGCACCGCCGCCGGCGGATCCTCCCCTTCCCGCGACTCCGTTCAAATGGGTTCTTGTGTATCCGCAGGCCAACACGCTGCGGCTGTACCTCACCTGCATCCGCAACACTCTGGAGGCGGCCATGTGCCTGCAGGTACGCACCAGCTCCAGGATCGCCATTCCGCTCGGCAATTTCTTGATTTGCTCAGAGAGAAAATTAATGTCGCGCGTGCTTGTTCCTTGTGCCTCTAGAATTTCCCTTGCCAGGAGGTCGAGAGGCACAACAAGCCGGAGGTGGAGCTCAAGTAAGCCAATTCTTTCACCTGGACACCGTTTATTCAGAGCTTGTACGTGCTTGTGTTGCTTCTTTCTCTAAGTGATTCGGTTCAGACCAGTACAAGATTCTGCGTATTATAGATGAAAATCGACGCAACCTTTTTCTCCTGCAAAGATAACGGCCTTCAGCTTCTATTTTTCGTATGTGCATTTGTGTGTGAAAACCTAGTACTAGAAACAAACTGGAGATGTCTCCAGTTTATTCATAGGATGTAAATTTCAAAGACAACAATCTAGATTGCACCGATACGATTACGCGTACCAGTATGAGCACGATACAGATACTGAAAGGGAAAAGCGCCAATACCCGGATACGATTGATTATTTTGGAAAAAATATGTTATCAGTTAAGCATCAAACCATTTAGCATATATTTAGTCAGTGCAGTCCATTATCTTCTACCTTTATCCATGATTCCAACAAAAGCAAGAACCGACAACCAAAGGGTAGCCGCAATTTACCAAACATAAATGTTCAATTAGAGAGAAAGGGAGGAGCAGGCGAAAATCAGCATTCTACAGGATAGTGGGGAAAGGGGAGCGGGTGCACCAGGAAAGGAGCCCCCCACCGGCGCTACTAGAGCCTGAGAGGTATCGGGGACGTATGGTGAAAGAATCAGTATCAGATATGGTATCCGATACGGATGCGTTGGTTGCTTGAAGTATCGGTGTTTTCTTGACAACAATAGTGGCACTATGTCTGGCTTCCTTTGATAGTTTATGTGCCATTGTATCCCTGCAATCGCATTCACATGTGCCCATGTTCCCTTTTTGTTTACACCTCCCCTCCCTGAAGTTCATGGATGCGAGTAAATCATGTTTTGCTGACATCATCTTTTTTAATTCCTTTTACAGGACTAGCTCTGAACTTCTGCTGAATCCGGTAAGGGAGATTTCAGATATTGATTCTTTGATGTTGCTAAGAAAATCTTGTGAGAGTAATTCCCTTCTATATATGAATTTGATTTTTATCCATGCGTTCTCCTTTTCTCATACGGATTTTACAGCAATTTTTTTCCCAACTGCAGAATCTTGTGGTGATTAGACGGTAGTGGAAAAATTGTTTTAAATGCCTCTTTGTAATATTTCGTATGCACCAGCATTGTTCATTCCTCAGAATGGCAACACTTATTCTCAGTTTGGAGCTAAAATGTCTTTACTGTATTTTGAAGTGAGTAGAATATATCTGCAGACACCTGCCCAAGAAGTATATGGTAATTGTGTGTCATTTTAAACTTCTACCAGATACACTCTTCATTAGACTATGCTGGAAATCATGAACAGATTGTTCTTAGTACTTTAGTTAACGTTGTTCTTGGGCAAAATTCAGGCTCACAGGACAGTGGTCCTATCATGAAATTTCCAATGTTCGCTTTATAAGACCTGGTCTTTGGCTAGGTGATGACAAGTAAGATAGTCCAGCACTGATGCCAGTTAGGTACCTAAATCAAGATATAAACAAGATGCTTATATGATAGTACTAAACTGGAAAAATCACACTTCCTCAATTTTGTGTTATTGAAATGGCTGTGAACTCGACATGCTAGAATTTCTGATTTATGTACATGCGTAGCATATTATAGGATTGAATATTATTTTTGTGTTCTAGAATACTCGCCTGTAATTATTTATTGCATTTGAGAACACTTGCCTATAATTAAATAACTCGGCATAGCAAAAAGTTATTGAATGTATCATTAAAGTTCCCTATGTGAAATTGATATGTGCTACTCCTTCCGTCCCGAATTACTTGTCGAAGAAATGGATAGAAATTGATATGTGCTACTCCTTCTGTCCCGAATTACTTGTCGCAGAGATGGATGTATCCAGAGTCATTTTTAGTTCTAGATACATCCATTTCTATCCATTTCTGCGACAAGTAATTCGGGACGGAGGGAGTATTTGCAAAACTCTGAAATGGGTGACACAGAGCATATGCGATAAAGCACAAGTCTAATGGAAACCATATTGTTTAACACTGCTGAAACCTACTGAATCAATTGGTGATATCTTGCATATGTAGTCTGTACCATCTCTTTATGACTATGCTTCTCTGGAAATGAACTTGAAATAAAAAACAGTTTCTTCAGAATGGTGATTCATAATCAAGGTTTTCCTCTTACAGGTGCTTATATGTCGTAATGAAGCCGAGAAGTGTTTGGTAGAGACTTCAATCAATTCGATCCGTATAAGCTTGAAGGTAGTGAACAATAGCTGGTGGATATTATGATAGTTCTTTTCAGAACATTGTAGCTCAATCATTTGTGATCCAGTATGCCATCATATACATGTTTTCTATTTGACAGGTTAAGCAGGCAGATGAACTAGAAAATATTCTTGCAAAGAAGTTTCTTAGGTTTTTGTCGATGAGGGCAGAGGCATTCCAAGTGTTGAGGAGAAAACCAGTTCAGGTATTGCAATACTGTGTGCATGCGTTACTTCTGTACCTCTAGTAATCGACTACTCGTAGTAGTACAACTTTATTCAACTGAAGTTGGGCCAGTAGGGCTACTTGATACTAGGGGATTACACATAACTGCCTTTTCTAATTAATTACTCTATCCGCTCTGAAAGTTGAGAGGTATACACATTTTAGGAATTTAGTTTGATCAGCAGTTAGACTTGGATTAAGTGGTGTAACTGGAAATTTCAAGTATCAAATTGAAAAACTTGATATCAGCAATACAGTATTCAGGACAACTAAATAGTAGTCTCTATGTTGCCTGGAGTTTACCAGCTTTTGAGTTTTCCATCTTGATGATCTTTTCGGAACGTTTATTAGCCAGGTAGATCAAATTTGTTTTGGTACTTGCCGGAATGTTAGTGTACAGCATATTATCCAAGGACACCATTGGAAAATGACTAACTTGGTTTTCTTTTGTTTCAGGGTTATGATATTAGCTTCCTCATAACAAACTACCACTGTGAGGACATGCACAAGCATAAGCTCATAGATTTCATTGTTCAGTTTATGGAGGTAAGTAGAGTCTAGTAAATGAACAGCTGACCGCAAGACTAAGTTTGACATGTTTGTAGTTTCTGAAATGTTTATCTTACGTGCCTCTATGTAAAATAAGCACTCAGCAGTTTGTACTAAAATCACAAATGAATCCCTTATACAAATAATTTTAGAGTACATCTATCATGAAACGGCTGTGCGCTCAGCTTGGCGATTGCCCATAAAGTGTTGTCAGTCTTGGGTTGCCCATTTTACACGTGAAGAAGAACAAAATGCAGAAGACTCATGATCATGTTTTTCTTTCACAGTAGAGCTAAAAAAATTTGCCCATAAAGTGTTGCCAGTCTTGGACATGCTTTGACACACATATGCATCTTCGTGTTGTAGGACATTGACAGGGAGATCAGCGAGCTGAAGCTGTCGGTGAACACACGTGGCCGGCTGGTGGCAACCGAGTTCCTAAAGCAGTTCATCTGATCTCGCTATCCGACTTCTCCTGGCGGAAGGACCAATTCTCCATTTGGAGTTTCTTATCCTCCTCTCTGGAGGTGTTGGCTGTTTTCCTCAGGGTAATGAGCTTCTGGAGTACTGGTGCACCCGGTCGATGACAAATGCAAGGAATAGTGTGTGTCCTGCAAGGAGCGATGAACTGTTAGAAGTGTGGTGCCAGGTTTAACTATGAATGTGTATTCTACTCTACTTATTGTTTGATAGAGGACAATATATTAGACATGGGGGGAAATGGAGTTCTGCATTCATCAAAGTATATCCTTAATGCCCGGAAATAATCTTTGGAGGTCCGTCTTCATCATTTTAGTTCTGAATCTTCCTATGTATGAACTGTAATTTGAAGGAATATTTGTGCACTGTATGGATACAGTACACCGTATGCTACAGAGTACAGACCAATATACCAAGTCCAATGGTATACCATGACTTCAGACTTTCCCATGAAATAATTACTTCAACTGCAACTGATTCAGTTGTAAGCAGGCCTTAGATCCCAACTCCAGCGAATCATGAAAGCCAAAATTAAATCATGTTTGATTTTATTAGCTGCAACTGCCCTAGTTTGCACTCCATGAGATCTTTAATGCAAGGAAAATAGTATTACAATTGAAAAGGGGAAGTTATTTTTGGTAAGAAGTGCAACTCTTGAAAAGATGCAAGCCTTCTTAACAAAAAACAATTTTCCTTTTCCAAAAACACGGTGACATGTTATGGAATACAGTTTGAAATCTCTGCGAGAATCGGGGATAAGTTACTGCATTCCAACACATGGTCTAATCAGTACTACAAAGCGCATTCCGAAACCCGATCTTTCTCCCATATCCATCTCACCATCCCTGACTTTTTCAGTGCCTCAAAACAAACTACAGAGCACAGAGTACATCCATCCATATCACCATAAGTTAGAGAGGGGAATGAATGCCAAGAACCACATCAAGAGCCTTGGCGATGAGCGCTTCGAGTTCGAGATAGCTACATGCCGCGGGTCAACCAGTTCAGCCTTTGTAGTGAAGCTGGGACTGCAGAATCTGGTTGTCCTCCAGCAGCCGGTCGTACTCGAGGAGCAGCTCCTCGGACTGCTTCTGCAGGGCGTTGACGTGGGCCTCCGCGTCAGACGCTTTCCTCTGGTGATCTTCGGACTCGGATTTCAGCTTATTCATGTCTTCGCTCAGCTTGGCCATGTCCTGCTGAAGCTTCTTCATCTCGCTGGCCGACTTCTCCTCCTTCTCGCGCAAGGACCGGTTCTCCATTTGGAGCTTCTCGACCTCCTCCCTGGAGGTGTTCGCTGATTTCCTCAGGGTGATGAGCTTCCGAAGGTAGTGATGCAACCGGTCGATGACAAACGCGAGGAATAGTGTGTATCCTGCAAGGAGCGATGAGCTGTTAGAAGTTTGAAAGAAGATCTGGTATTCCAATGCAGTATCAATATCGATAAAAATGAATGTATTCTACATTCCCATCAAACTACAGCCTTTAATATCCCATGCCAACTGCTCAAAATAAAATCTTTTAGGAAGTGATTTTTGAGGCCTACCTTTCGACATTTTAGTTCTGACCCCCAATGTCCAAGAACGAAAATTACCAGACTGGACTAACAGCTCAAAATTTCGGATGAAATGGCGTGCATTTCACTTGAAACTAGCTGGTATGATTAGTTATTGGTTCCTAGTTAATTCATCAAATTAGACCAACAACCCCCCTTTATAGTTGTCTGGATAAAGTACACTGCAGATTCGACAAATCCTCCACCTGTATATGCTCAAATCATGACTTCAGACTTTCAAACAAAATACACTTGGTATCATAATTATTAGTGCAACTGCGCCAGAATCCGTTTTCAACAGGCCCTAAATTCCAAATTCAGTGAATCATGAAAACCAATACTGAAGTTGCTATCTACTAGTTGCTATCTGTTTGCATGACAAGAATTATCCCTTAATTTTATTAACTGCAACTGCCTACCTTGAAGATCATTATTTCCAAATTGCAAGTAGAAGATTTATAATGCAAGAACAGTATTATAAAATGACTAACTACACAAGCAAACAGTACAACAATTGCTAAAAAGGTAAGTTGTTCTCTGTAAAAGTAAAATGTACCTTATCTTCAAGTCCCGTTTCTCGATCTAAACTTTCATAAGGACTCCTAAGTATGCTCGAGTAAGATAGTTGCCTATCTAAACTTTACATGTCTACTATTGCCCTTACTTATGCTAACCTGTCGCTTTTAGGCTTTTAGCCTGCTACCTAAAACATAGATTCTTCCACTCGGTTCACGTTTCTCAACGCTGAACATATTGAAAGCACCAAGAGCAGCACACTGAAGTTTTGCATAACAGAAACCAGCAAGTGAACAGTACAGTTAATTGCAACATTTAGAGGCTCTATAGTTAAGATAAACGTGGCCTTTGACATACGTCACATACCCCTTATTCCATGCATCAGAAGCCTGAACATTTTACCAAACTATTTGCCCAATCCTCACTTATAGTGGGAAGGACGTTATTATAAGGCATAATATAGCATGCCATTAATCAAAGCAGATCTGTCTCTAGACAGCTTACTTTCAGCTAAGAATCTGTCAGCCAAACTCCGATCAAGCATGAAAGCAGCATAAGCTGATGCAAGCCTAAGCAATACCAGTTCCTGTTTTATTGTATCCAGCCCAGGCCTGTATAATATAATGGGATCCCTAATATAATATTTCTTAATCAGTTGACCAGCATCACATGGAAGACCAATGCTACCGACATGTAAATAGAATACCAATTTTTTAAAACTACTGAATCAGATTGCGGTTATGCATTAGATTTCCAGTTTGAGTTTGAAAATGCACAAGTTACAGACTGAAATTTCTGTAACTATAAGATACCAAGTGGATTCACAAACATGTATGGTAAGATCCAAGACAAATTTGGTCTGATATAACCCTTTATTCAGTACATCAGAAACCTTTACAAAACTATTTGTCCAATTCTCACTTATAGAGGACAGGATGCTAATTCAAGGCATAGTATAGCATGCCATTAATCAAGGCAGATCTGTCCCTGGACAGCTTACTTCCAGCTAAGAATTCACCGAATATACCGTCCAAACTCCCACCAAGCAAGAAAGGAACATAGATCTGATGCAAGCCTAAGCAATATCAGCTCCTATTGTAGTCAACCCAGGCCACTACAATATAATATTTCTTGACCAGTTGACCAACACCACATGAAGGACTAATGCTACAGACACATATAAATATAATAACAGGATTCTTCAACTACAGAATCAGACTGCAGTTTTGTATTGGATTTCTAGTTTGAGATAGAAAATGCACATGTTACAGACTGCGATATCGGAACTATAAGCTACCAAGTGGATTCGCAAACATGCATGCTAGGACTTGAGACTATATTTAGTTTGTGCATTGTTCATGGCCTATTCTGAAGTATACGGTGTAATTATAGATCTACGAGCACGAAAAAGGCATCTAAAATGGCACCTTCATCTCCAAAGCCACCCCCTCACAACCTAAGCAGCAAATTCTTGCTTGTAGTCCATAACACATTACCTGTTGGATCCAAAATCTTAAATCGGACGATGCTAAGAGACAATAGAACCTAATAGCAGATACATTGCATATTCTAAAGTACACATTGGTATAACAACACTTTTTTGTACTTGACTAAAGGCGAAAGCATCCGAAATGACTAGTGGTTGCTAACTAGTAGTTGCACAGCCCCTTCAGCAACTAAGCAGCAGCCACCGATATCCCAATGCTAACTAGTAGTAGGAGTAGAGACATCTGGTGCTGTGGGAGTAAGAAATGAATCGGAGAAAGAAGGCTGACCGATGAGGGAAGCCTCGAGGAGGTGCGTCCGCCAGAGCACCTGGTCCATGGGGCTGACGTTGCCGATCTTGTGGCCCCTGTTCTGGATCCTGACGATGGCGGCGACGCTGGACATGAGGATGACGGAGAGCGTGCAGGCGAGCGTCTTGACGGTGGCGGGGCCCTTGCCGCTCTTGACCTGCTCCACGCCCCGCATCGCCAGCTCCCGCAGCGGCCCGATCTTGACCATGAGCAGCAGCGCCACCGCGCCCTCCGCGAACAGCACCAGGAACAGCAGCGGGATCATGGCCCCCTTTTCTGCCTTTCCGTTCCGACCGACCGGATGTCGGGTCTCCTTGGATTCCGCCCGGGAACTTAAGGGCGGGGCGGGGCTTTTCGGCGGAACAAGAACCACGGCGCGAGGATTAATTGGCGGAGGTCGGTCCGCCGCGCGAGTACGGCGGGCGGTCCTTTTCCGGCGGAGGAAAAAGATGGCGGATTGGGTCGGCGGACGGGGAGATTCAACTTCAACTGGGAGGCGGAGCGGACAAGAACCCGCCACCACCACCTTTCCTTCCCCTGGCTGTCCTGCGAATCGAATCAAGTCAGGAGGGTGGCGCGTCGTCGGCGAGCAAAAGGACTATAAACAGCTAAAAGGGGGAAGCAAATCAATTCGTTCTTCGGGAAGGAAGAAGAAACCCCCACCTCGTCTCTGCCAAGAACCAATCCTCCTCCGAGGAGTAGAGGGCACGGAGCGGCAGAGCGGCCGAGACCCGGCGGCCGGCGGATCACGGGAGGATGGAGGCAGGAAAGGGGGGTGGGAAAGGGGCGGAGGGGCGGCGGCGAAAGGCGACGGGGAGCACGCGGAGTAGCGGGATGGGGGGGAGTGGAGTGGAGTGGGGAGTGTGGGAGGGCGTGAAGCTCTTGGCCCCCTCTGCCTGCCTGCCTGCCCATTCGCAGCGACTAGTACTACTCCTACTAGTTCTTTTGGACTCTTTTCTTTTCTATTGAATGAAAAATTAAAAAAGTGAGTAATAATATACAGTAGTTCTTTTGGCCTTTGGGCTATTTCTTTTTCATTACCAAACTGATAAAGTGTGCTTTTCCTTGTAGTGAGATTAATTAACAATGTGCTTGATGCTGCTGCAAATCTGGGAGGCTTTAAGCTAAAGGTCTCCCCCCACATGCATGCTTAAGGAAAGGCTGGAGTGCTACTTATGAGCAATGCTGGGCCAACCTTTTGTAGATGGGGCAGAATTACCATTTACCCATATGATCTCATCTGATCTCATCCTATCTTTTTGTAATGTGTTGCTTGCTTGCTTCACTTTTGGGAAAAGGGGGGAGGAGGGATTCTCAGACAAAGTTTTGCATGTTCTGGTTTCCTCCTCAATTGCCGCTGGCTTCCCTTTGACTTCATTGTGGGGCATTGTTTTTGTTTGGTCACGTCACAGTTCTAAGTGCTAGGCAACTCGACTAGTTAAGCCTCGGCCCGTTAAGCTTGTTAACGAGCAAAACACTTTGTTCGGCTCTGTTAATTTAATGCTCATTAAGCTCGCGAGCGCTCATTAACAGACTAGAATGTATTACGGGATTTACGGTCTATGAGGTAAGAGTGCGGGTGTAATTTTTACGAAGAAATACGATGAGTATAGGATGGTGCACTTGTTTGCTTCCTCCCATGATTAGGATAGATCAATTAGGTTGAGTAGATGAATCTGATATGCAATGAAATGTTATGACGTAAGATTAAGAATGTGTGTTATGATGTACTAACGGGTTGCTCGTGAAACCCGTTAGCTCGTTTGTTAAGCTTGTTACGTTTAAGGAGTTGAAATCAGTGATTGACGGTTCATTAAGAACAAGCTACGAGGTGAGCTATCAAGCATTTTAGTTAAACCCACGAGCTATGAGCTTTTGATTCTGGGACTGCATAGGAATCTGAACTTGTCTCTGAAATTATTTTTTCATCGGTGAGACACGTGTCCCGTCCAAGGTAGTCAGAGTCGGGATTCGGAGTCGGATCGATTTTCCTCAGACAGAATCGAGTCGTAAGATCGAGTCGTGGAATCGAGGATTCTACTATATTTACTCAAAGAAGATATTTTGTATGCACACAACAAATTTATATGGGTTATATAGAGTTTTGACACTAAATATGGAGAAAAGAACGTACACATCAATGCTAGTTGTATTCCACTTCTTTTTATGGCTAACCTACCATCTAGCTCGCATGTATGGAACATATATGAGAGGGAAATATATAGAACATTTAAACCTTCAATGCACGAAATTTACTTAGGTTCTTTTTAGAGTGCGTGAATAGTCGATCACTTGTCTATTTGAGCTGCAGTGCTAAACCTTGAAGGGTCTTCCTCTCCTTCTCCGATCAATCTTGAAGCATCCCCTTTTTCATGCCAATTCCACCTGTTGACAAGCCTGGTCCTCAATTTCGATCTAGGGTTGTTGAGAGCTAGATCAAAGGTGCCGGCGGCTGAGCATTTGGGCTTGGGAGGGGAAAAAAGGCCCATGAGGTATATGAAAAGGGGTTTGGATGATTGCATACTATTGTGCTACAACTAAACAAACGGCTTAGATAAATTAGTAGAATCGGACATAGTCCATAGCATAGTCGGGATTGTACAGTTTTGTATAGGATTCTATGATTTGGATCGCGACTCAACATGGATTCTACCTGATCCGGATTCATAGTGGGATTTGGATCGACATGCTTCTGTAGGGTCGTGAAGTCGTAGGATTCTAGCAGTCGAGTCGGGATTCTGACTACATTGGTCCCGTCCCCTGCTATTCTGTATTATGAACCAGTAAACCCAACACTAAAAAGATTGCGAGGCCTGCTCCCTCGTGGTAGCAACTCCACTGCTAATAGGCCTCAAGCGCAGGATCAGCCTGAGCCCATAGCAGAAGTGGCACAATGGAACAAGCAGCAGTGGCGGAGCTAGCGGAGATTCAAGGGGGGGGGGGGGGGGGGGCAAAGGAAAAATATGCACCTTGGGGGGGGGGGCAAATAAGAACTTTTTTTTATTTTAAGGCTCTTAATTTTTTTTCCTTCAGGAAGTATGCTAAAGCCGGGGGGGGGGGCAGTGGCCCCCTTAGCATTGCATGTAGCTCCGCCACTGACAAGCAGCTTAGCAAGCCAAAACGGTCGGTTGGCTGAACACTCCACCGGTCACATGCACACGCTTTGATCGCGCGTCAATTCGTGCTTGCATCGATGTTTTTGCTTGTGCGGGCCACCACTTTTTCCAGCCAATGCGGACTGGTGGTCATAAACTTCTCTCCCGACCGGCGGTGGTGCACAACAGGGGGAGGGGTGACTACTGCAATCCCCTCTCTGGGCCAGCGCTGCCACCGATGATCATTGTCGCGGTGAGTGTTGTCGCCGAGGCTGCGAGAGGTTGACACGGAGGACCTACAACTGACAGCTAAAAGGTGTCAAGCCGCAATGGCCCGGGATGCAAACGCGATGTGCCATCACCACTAGTGATCTACATGTGCTGCAGACGACCCCCGTCATTGTTGCAACCAGCCAAGAGAGAAGTTGCGAGGACTAGTCCGCATTGCCACAACCGGCAGGCGAGAAGTTGTGATCACCAGTCGACATTTGCTGGAACCGTTTGAACGATAAGCTGTAACAGGCTACGGCGGAGATGCGATTGGCAAATGGGATCCACCGCAACCCTATGGGCCAAATGCTATGGACGACGCCATCTTTTGTTGGAACTAGAGAGAAAAAGGGAGATGCAACTACCAGCAAAAAGTGCTACAGCTGGTGCAATTTTATGCTGGAATTAGAGAGAGTTGCAACCAGGGGCAGAGTTGCAACCAGAGCGTGATAGAGTTGCATCCAACGATGGTGAATCTGCATCTAGAGCATGACATAGTTGCAACCAGCGACACAAAATGCTACTGATGTCAATTTTTATGGAACCAGAGAAAAGTGAGGGCTGTGAGCACGCCGTCATCTCCACCGCTGCAACCATGGGGCAATAACGACTAGATGTAGAGGTGTGACTGGTGGTGCCCTTTTTGTGGGGACCGGCGAGACACGATGTTGCGACCAGGGGGCGGGAGGAGGTGTTGTACTGTTGTTACCAGTGAGGACCGGTGCTGCGGACGGCGACTGGAGGTGGCTACTCATGGCTGCAACGGGGGTATGAAAAAAGCTGCTATTGGGGAACTTTTTCTCGACTAATGACTGACAAGATGGTGAGCGCCAATGGCGGGGGAAGTGGGTGGCAGTGAGGTAGGTGGCTACTGGGAGAGCATGCGCTACGCGATATGAGGAAGTGGACGCCATTGTTTCCCATGGGATTTTCTCGTACGGAGATGGTCGCAAGGGGAGATGGTCGCAAGGGGAGATGGTCGCAAGGGGATGAAGAGAGTCGGCTAACTCAGATCCAACGGTCACGAGAGAATGCATCTGACGGCGTATTCGTAAGTGCATACCATATCCTTAGAAAAGGATATGGATATGAATTCGAAACAGAAATTATCTGTACCATTTACATTTCTGCAGTGGAAATTCCCAATAAAATTGTGTGTGTTGAGGAATAAAAAACCGACCTGCCGCTCTTGAGGTGTACATGCCTTGAGGCTAGATCAAACAAGCTTTGCTGGCTTATAAGCAGTGCGGAATTGTAAAAACTATGAAATATTTGAATATATTTTGAAATTTTGAACACATTTATTTAAAAAAATAAACACTTTTTCAAATGCAAACATTTTTGAAAATGTGATTTTTTTTTCAAAACACAAACAATCTTTGAAAAATAGAATCATATTTTTAAAATTTTGAAGAAAGAGAAAGAATTAAAATTCTGAACAATTATTGAAAATATAAAAATAAAATTCAAACCTCTGACTTCTATGAAAACGCGAACAAGTTTAGAAATTCTGGAAGGTTCCCAAAAATGTAAAGGCAACGAATGGATTCTGTTTGGGGCAATAAGCGGCAAATAGGGTTTTCCCTAATACGTCTCGCCTACTACTTGGTGCTATTGACAGGCCCAATACTGTGGACGCACACGTGTGTTTTCTGTGTGTGTTTTTCCGCTGTTTTACATCAGATTTTTTCTTGTTTTTTCCTTTTCCTTTTTAAACTATATATTCAGCTTTTCATTTTCTTTTTAAATTTCTCACAAATTTATAATTTGTTTCATACACATTGTAAATTTTTCATATACATTAGAAACATTTTTGCGCACACATTTTACATTTTTCAAATACATGGTCAACATCTTTTCATATATATCTTTTGATTTCTACTTTTTTCATACACTTTTTTTGCATATATATGAAACATTTTTTATATAGTTTTAATATTTTTTAAATACATGAGTAACTTTCTTTTCAAACACAGGTTTTATACTTTTTCCGAATATGTGTTAAACATTTTTTTTCAAATACACATTGAATTTTATTAATTATGTGATTTTTAACTATGGGATTTAACATTTGTACAATGTTTTTTGAATGTCAGTAGCATATTTTTTCCAATGCATGAACATTTTTTTAAATGTAGCACACATTTTTAATGGTATGAAATATTTTTGACATCGTATAAACATATTCTAAAATGCCACGTACGTGTTTGAAATGTGTGAACAGTTTATAATTGTCACAGAACTTTTTTTTAAAGCTACCAATATTTTTTGATAATTATGCTAACAATTGTTTTGCACTGTGTTAATATTTTTCAAGTTCGCGGTTTATTTTTAAAGTAAATTAAGTTTTGGAATATATGTATTAAAATGTTTTTCGAAAATATAAACAAAGGTAAAGTATAGGGTAGGGTGGGCCTCCGCATCCTATGTGTCGCGCTTGGATTCTCTGGGGATTGCGTGTGTGGACGCCGGCCGGTCGGCGGGAAACGTTTCCCTTTTCAAAACAAAGGAATATTTCCAATATGTTTGAGTCACTGGAGAAGTTTCTATATAAATATACTGCAAACAACCCCTGACAAGAATGTAATTCTAACAAATCCATAGGAAAAGTCATATTTAATCCTACAAATCAAACATCCCATGGAAAAAGAACTAAAATTCCTAATCCTCTAAAGTATCTGTAAAAAATGCTTTAGATTGATGTGTGGCGCTTCTTTTATCTAACACAACGAACGGAGTTTACCTTCACAGCTAGTCTGAATTTTTTTTCATTTCCCTCCTACTCTGCATTTATGTTACCCTTTACGTATAGAGAAAAGCAAAACAAGTGGGGGACACCCAACTTGAGAAAACAGAACAGAAATTCAGATAAATGAGGCGCCACACCAGGACACCGGAACTTCAGACACGAAGGCCGGGCAGTTTCACAGCCTCGCCGAGATCGCCGGAGTAGCTTGGGTCCTCCTTCCTTTGCATCCTCCTGCTCCAGAGCTCCAGGGCACTTGATGCATGCATTTGTTTGGTTACGACCCAGTCACTCTTTGTGAATTTTGTCGGTGCAGCAAACTTTCTCTGAACAAAGCAAGAAACATATTTGCATTTGCATCATACATCATGGTTCCATACAACAGCAAAATAAATCAAACGGCGGTAGCTTCCTACCTTACTCCAAGTTATGAATGTTGTTTGCACCACAATATGTATGCATCAACTTATATATAGCTAAACAGCTTGAGGCCTGCGAGATCGATTCAGTACGAGGAGGCGCTCCTCGACATCTGCCATCGTGGGCCTTTGATCCGCATCAAAGTTAATACATTCCACAGCAATCTCTGCAAGATGGCCGAGAATCTCCAGGTCTCCTGTTGTCACTGCAATATCCGTGTCAAACATATGGGTTGCTTTCTTCCCCTGTTTGTGAACTTCAACGAACCGCCTCGCCAGGCCGCGGCTGCTATCATCATAATGATTGGGCTTCTTCCCGCTAATCACCTCCAAGATCACAATTCCAAAACAGCATACATCAGTTTTTTCGGTCAGCAGGCCTGTCTGCACGTACACTGGATCCCTAATATAACTCCCACCGCTAACGAGAGCGCCAGTGTATTGCCAATCACTCAGAAGAATCAACTTCGTTATGCCAACGTCTGAGATCTTTGGCGCAAAGTTATCATCCAAGAGTATATTTGCTGATTTGACATCACCATGCAGGGTTTTGATAGGAGCTTGTGAATGCAGATAAACTAGAACTTGTGCAGATTTTGCAAGGATATTCAAACGCACATCCAAGTTGAGAGGCACCTTATTGCGACTAGGAAGAATTTCAGCAAGGCTTCCGTTGGGGACAAACTCATACACAAGCATGAGGGAGCCTACTTGTAGGCAACAACCTATGAGCCTAACAATGTTCTTGTGGCTGACTTGAGACATGACGACGACTTGATTTTTGAATTCTAAATTCTGCAGCGAAGAATAAGTAAACGGTATCTTTACCGCAACCTGTGTGTTATCAACATAGCCCTTGTAAACATGAGAGAAGGCGCCTCTTCCAATGAGATTCGTACCCTTTATTATTGGCTTGAGCTCCTCTTTTGTGAAGATCTTTATATTATGTAACTTTGTTAATGTGTGCATGTCGATGCTATGGAGGTTCCTACTTGCTTTCCTGTGGAAGATGTTCACTTTGTTTAACTTGTAGAACACATTAGGGATACAGCTAGAAATGCTTGCGCCACAGCGGTTAACCTTTTGCTTCGTATCTTGCACTCCCCGTGATAGTGATGGTAATTGGTCTAGTTTCTGTTGGCCATCCTGGGAATGAAGCCATTCGATACTTTCTGCCACATCTTCCAGTATTTCAGATTGTTCTTCGACATCCACTTGGAGGCTCCCAGCTGCAAGTTTTCCAATTCTTTCTCCAGGTTGCTCCCTTGGACAACTTACCTGCGGCTGAAATAATGAACTTCCAATGCTAGAGTCTGCACTTGCCGTTTTATCAAGCCTGTTAACTATGTGTTGTGCAACTGGTCTCTTCTTTGGGTCCAAGTCCATGCACTCTACCGCTATCTTGCAGCATGCTCACTTGTTCCAACTGTATGTTGCTCTCTAATGCCTCCAATCGAATCATCCAACTTTGAACTACCTATAATAATGTTGCAATCATGAGTTAATATTCATATAATAAAGTTTGATGATATATGTGATTATTACATTACAACTACCAGCAAAAATGCTGGAAATCCTAAGAAAATGGGTTGTCATAAATTTCTTTCATGGGGCCTATTTAATTTCAGTCTGCATATTTTAGCTTGATTTGTGTATATAGTGCCTGTGTCCATAGTATAGAGAATGGGTACGTAGGAAAACTAGGTGCACCTTTGATTTCTGTAAATGCAATTCACACCTTGGTACATTAAAACTACAACTTAAGTATACAAAACATGATAACAGAATAATGATCAGTTTGTTTAGGTGCTATATCAAAATGTAGGATTTCATAGTACATACTTCCATAAGTATAAATAGTCCCAAAACTCAACCGCCTCACTAAGGTTGTTTCATAAAGTAAGCATTTAAGAAAATTCAATGGTATTTAAAATCAACAGTTCAACTTGGAGCAAACGCCTAGATTATGCTTACATCCTCGTCTTCGCGATAGCACCTAACTCCTGCCACTATCTCCATTATTATAACGCCAAGACTATATATGCCTGACGCGAATGAGATTTGTCTTGATCTGACGTATTCCGGATCCACGTATCCCCTATGAGAAGATTTATAAAGTCTGGTCCGGTCAATATAAAGTAATCATGCCTAACAAACCAAAGATATTTCAAGAGGATGGCTTACAGTGTTCCCCATAGGTTTTGAGTAATATAACGGGTTTGCTCCTCACCGAGGCACCTCGACAGACCAAAATCAACAATTTTGGGTACCATGTGACCATCTAGCAATATATACCATGTGACCATCTAGCAATATATTAGCAGGCTTCAGGTCCGAGTGAAGAATTCTCTTCTTGTGCAGAAAAAGTAACCCCTCACATATCCCCCTGATTATTTGATAGCGCTCCTTCCAATTAAGTCCACAAGTTGCAGCTGCACATGAGGAGCAGCCAGGATTTACATTTTCTTGTTTAATTTAGGTACTCCTACATGATTACAATGTATGAATACAAGACACGCTATGTATTTAAATAGCCTTTATAACAAAGTAAATAAAGATGGGAATATACGTTGTCATCCTACCAGTAATGTGCTTATCGAGACTCCCATTGCATACATACTCAAAACAGAGCAACCAGTTGTGTTGATCTGCCATGACAAGATTCCCCTCAAACTCTTCCATTTTACCCTGCGTGTCAGCGCAATACCCCAGAAACCGTACAATGTTCTTGTGCTTGGCCTTTATCAGGCATTTAACCTCTTCCTGGAATTTGTTCTCGTGAAGAGCAAACGTCCTTGACAGCCTCTTCACGGCGACCATACGTTTCCCAACCACTCCCTACGGTGAGAAAATACATTGTTATTAATCTTTTAAAAAAACTCGTGTGCGGCGAGAAAAAGCATCTCCAGCAGCTGGGGCAGACGCGGGTCCACCTCGTACGTAAAACACGGAGGGGCGATTCGAGGTGATTGCGAGGCGATCGGCTCGGGGCCTAGGGTTAGGGTTTTACGGACGGTGGTGGTGAGGATCGCGGTGGCGCGGGAAGGGACGACTGCGTCCCCGATCGTGACTGCGCCAGTGTGCAAACCTCTCGCCTGTGAGAATATCATGGCGGAGAGGAACAAGGAGGATACGGGGTCGTAGAGGAGCAAGGAAGCGGGACAAGAAGGGATGGCGGCAGCAAGATCGAACGCGGGGATACTAGTAGCAATGCCGCGGGCGGATAAGCAGAAGGAGGCACATGAGCCAGCGCTGAGGACGCCACTGGGCTCCCAGACTAGCACCGGGGCTGTGTCTCCGGGACTGATGGCTAGGCTAGGAAGCCTAGCGCTGACGGAGAATGAAGCCAGGGGATTTGTTTTCAAGGAAGCTGATCAGGAGCGGAGCCGACCGGCGAAGTGGTCAGCGATAGGAAAGGCTTTCTCCCCCCGGCTGCTGAACAAGAACGCGCTAGAGAAGTCTATGGCGAGGGCGTGGGGTTTGCATAAGGAGGCACATTTCAAGATCATCGGGAGGAACCTATTTGCAGTCACGTTCGGAAGTGAGGGAGACTGGAGACACGTCCTAAACAACGGCCCTTGGCAGTTTGATTTTAACGCACTGGCGATCAAGGATTATGATGGTATTACCAGGCCATCGGAGATGAAGTTTGATAGTGTGGACGTTTGGGTGCGTGTTGAAGATCTACCACTGGACAAGCGATCAAAGGCGTTTGGGGAAGCATTGGGGAACTGACTGGGGAAGAGTGTTCGGGTAGATGTAGAAAAGGATGGATTTGCAAAAGGCGCGGAGCTGCGATTCAGAGTTAAGTTGCCTCTGTTTGAGCCACTTGTAAGAGGCTTTTTTCTGAAGAAAACTGAAGAAGATCCGAAAACTACTTGGTTTGATTTCAAATATGAGAAAATCCCACACTTTTGTTTCGAGTGTGGGAGACTTGTTCATGGTGACCAGGGCTGTGTCCCGGCTGTGGATCCAGATCAACAGTGGGGTGAGTGGTTACGCGCTTCGCCTGGTAGATCATGGGGGCCAAAAGAGGGATCTCACCGTGGTCCAGCGACCACTACGAACATCCTTGGGAGTGTTCGTTCAAGTGAGGGTGAAGGGAGTAGGAGGAAGACCGGAACAGCCCGGGATATCCCAACCAAACGTAACCTGCAAAATGAGTTTGCTGCTCCAGCTGCGTCAAAAACCCATGATAATTCTCACACTGGTGGGGAGCCTTCAGGGGCCAAGGAGGGTACTCCTAGTCCAAGGGAGCAGAGATAGGGAACGGACATTAGAAGGGAAAGAGACCTGAGAGAGGATCTGGAGAAGAGGAGAGAAAGAGACCTACGCTCTGAACTGAGGCAACGACAACAGGAGAGGCAAACAGAATTAAGGTCAAGGTACAGACAGTTCGGGCAGTGGGAGTATGGTGGAGCAGGCTCGTCAAGTTTTCAGAGGGGAAGAGAACGTAGACAAGGATACTATGTTAGAAAGCCCAGGCCAGAATATTCCGGGGAAAGGAGGTCTCCCGGCAGCCCTAGATACGAGGGAAAAGGTGAGAGGAAGAGGAGACCAAAGCAATATTGGGTAGCTAAAGGAGACTTGGATCGGCAAGAAGGCAATGACATTTTCGTCCGGGACACGAGAGAGAAAACAGCTTCAGTGTTCGATCGCATCGAAGAGCAAAATGAGTCATCGGCGGACCCTGCTAGGGCGCGGGGCCGCCGGGAGCAATGAACATTTTGGCCTGGAACTATCGGGGGCTGGGGTTGGACCCGACAGTAGGCGAGCTAAGGGACCTGGTTAGGTCACACAACCCAGCGGTGGTGTTCTTATCGGAGACGGAAAAAACGGCGTGCGCAATGGAGAGGATGAAATGGAGATTGGGTTTCAGTAATGGGGTTGCCGTGAACTGTCATGGCAAGAGTGGAGGACTGGCACTTTGGTGGCGGGATCATGTGGAGGTATCAGTGAGGCCTTGGAGCCAATACTATATCGATGCCAAGATAGTAGCAGAGGGAGTCACGTTTAGATTCATAGGAATCTACGGGGAGCCATGTGTGGAGAAAAGAAAGAAAACGTGGGATGTGTTGCGATACCTCCGGTCTCAAGACGATCTCCCATGGCTGTGTGCAGGAGATTTTAACGAAGCCATACTATAGAAGGAGCAGATGGGGGGGGGGGGGGGGCAACCCGAGATGTTTGAACCAAATGGCAAATTTTGTAGATTGTCTGTCCGACTGCGGGCTGGCAGATCTCGGTTTCTCGGGATATCCGTACACATGGGACAACAGACGTGATGGTTCTGAGAATATTCAGGTAAGACTTGACCGGGCCACATGTAATGCCGAGTTTGCGCAATTATTTCCGGCAGTCGAGGTAGCTCATGTTATGACCGAGGAGTCAGATCATCAAGCCCTTCTTGTCAAGGTGCAGGCAGCACTGGCTGCAAGGCACTTGGGGGGGCAGCGTCCTTTCAGGTACGAGGCAGCGTGGGCTCGGCATGAAGGGTACGAGGAAATGGTGGGACGTGCATGGGTCGATGCCCAAGTGGCCAATCAGGAGGCTGGTGCAATGGGAGCGACATGCAGCCAGCTCCGGCTCACGTCGAGGGCCATGCAAACTTGGAGCAAGCAGGTCTTTGGCTCAATAAAAAAGAAAATATGCCACCTAAAAGCCCAACTAGTGGATGCCAAGGAGCGCGCTGCTCGGACGGGGTACGGACAAGAGATTAAGGACATCGAGAGCCAGCTACATGAGCTGTATGAACGAGAGGAGATATATTACAAACAAAGATCAAGGATTGATTGGTTGACGGAAGGGGACCAAAACACTAAATATTTTCAGAACCGGGCTTCGCACCGCAAGAGGAAGAATACTATAAAAGCCCTGAGAAAGGAGGATGGATCAAAGTGCATTGACGATGAGGGTATGAGGAACATGGCGGCTGGTTTCTATGCAAATTTGTTCGCCTCGGAGGGATCAGAGGAGGGGGAGAGAGTGCTGCAACATGTTGAGCCGAGTGTTACAGAGGAGATGAATGCCAGATTGGGGGCACCGTTCACTGATGAGGAGATAGAGAGAGCGCTTTTTCAGATGGGACCCACGAAAGCTCCTGGTCCGGACGGGTTGCCAGCCATGTTTTATCAAAAACATTGGTCTTTGGTCAAGGGCGATGTGTGTAATGCGGTGAAGGATTTCCTAGCTGGTTCTGCAGCCCCTAACGGTTTTAATGATATGGTCCTAGTGATGATCCCGAAGGTCAGCTCACCGGAGCTCCTAACACAATTCCGACCAATAAGTTTGTGCAATGTTCTGTATAAGATTGCCGCGAAAGCACTGGCTAACCGGCTAAAGGTGATACTACCTTTCATGATTTCCGAAGAACAAAGTGCATTTGTTTCGGGACGGTTGATAACCGATAACGTGCTGGTGGCATATGAATGTGTGCATGCGATACGAAAGCGGAAGAGAAGAAAACCACTCTGCGCTGTTAAGCTTGATATGATGAAAGCTTACGATAGAGTGGAATGGGACTTTCTGAAAAAAATGTTATTGAAGTTTGGCTTCTCTAGTCACTGGACGGAGATGGTCATGAGGTGTGTTAAAACTGCCACATTTTTTGTTAAATTGAATGGAGGGCTATCACATTCTTTTAGTCCCTCTCGGGGGCTGCGACAAGGCGACCCCCTCTCCCCATATCTATTTCTTTTCTGTGTGGAAGGGTTCTCTGCGCTGCTCAAGAATGCACAAAGGGAGAAAGAGATCAAGGGATTTTCTTTTGGGAGTGGGGGACCGACAGTTACTCATCTCCTCTTTGCGGATGATAGTGTGGTATTTGTGGAGGGATCAACAGAAAATTTCCAAGCACTCCGCAATATCTTACAAGCATATGAAGTGGCATCGGGGCAGCGAGTTAATCTTCAAAAATCAGCCATTTTCTTTGGAAAGGGGAGTACAGAGGAGATGAAGCAGGAGGTGCAACAGGTTATAGGGATTTCGGTGGAGGCACTGAGCGAGCGATATCTTGGACTGCCGACAGTGGCCGGAAGATCTAAGGAAGGATCCTTCAAGTATGTTAAGGAAAGTGCTAGAGGAAAAGTGGGAGGATGGAAGGGACAAGGGCTGTCCAAAACTGCAAGAGAGGTGCTTGTCAAGTCTGGCCTCCAATCAACACCAACTTTTACCATGAGCTGTTTTCAACTCACAAAGAAAATGTGCGGGAATCTGTCTTCTTTATCTTCAAACTTCTGGTGGGGTGAAACGAATGGTCAAGAAAAGGTGCATTGGATAGCTTGGGACAAGATGTGCACGAGAAAACAGGAGGGGGGCCTCGGTTTTAGAGACCGGGAGGCGTTTAACCAAGCTATGCTTGCCAAGCAAGCTTGGAGGATGATGCAGGAACCGAACTCATTATGTGCAAGGGTTCTGAAGGCTCGGTATTTTGTTGAGGGGTCTATCCTAAATGCAACTTGTCCAGAGGGAGGCTCTTTTACTTTCAAAAGCATCTTACATGGCAGGAACCTTCTGTTGGATGGGCTCATATGGAGGATTGGGGATGGAGCTAGTGTAAAAATACATCATGATAACTGGATCCCCCGGAAAGGAAGTTTAAGGCCACTGGGCCAAGACTATGTTCATGGAATAACTCGAGTTAGTGATCTTATTGACGTGCAAGGTACTGCATGGGACCAAGCAAAGTTGCACTCGATGTTTTCTCCTGATGATGTGGCCGATATCATGCAAATCTCGATTGAGGGCCCGTCGATGGAGGATTATATGGCCTGGAACTTCAGTAAGGATGGCGTCTTTACGGTACGGTCGGCATATCATTTGCGCATGGCTCAAAAACGGCTTAAGGCGGGTCGACCGGAAACCTCATCTACGGTGGCGGACCACAAGTCTTGGTTGAGCTTATGGGACACCGTCGCACAGGGGAAGGCCAAAACCCACATGTGGCGGCTCATCCGCAATGGACTAGCTGTGGGAGTGGAGCTTCAGAGGAGGAAGATCAAGGAAGGAGTGCGATGTGTTGCATGTGGGAAGGAGGAGACGAATTATCACAGGTTTTGGGGCTGTTTACACTCAGCGAAGTTCTGGAAGATTATGCAGTCGGAGATGGGGGTACCGGTGGCGATCCCACCGGAGTCAGCTAGCCCCCAGACGGCATTATCGAGGTGGTTACTTTCTTGGTTTGCGGAGGCTTCCGATGATGAGAAAGCTGTACAGGTCCAGGGTGTGTATGCATTGTGGTTGGCTCGAAATAATGCAAGAGAAGGACTGAGGATTGAAGAAGCGGAGCAAATCGCGAGAACGGTTTGTCACTTGATGGAAGAGTGGCAATCTATACATGGACGAAAGAGCAAACAGGCAAACGAGGGCCAACGGGAGAGATGGAAGCCACCGGATGATGGATGGACAAAGGCGAATGTGGATGGGGCTACATCAAAAGTAGGAGATTTGGGCGGCGTTGGCGTGGTCTTCAGGAACCGGGAAGGTGCGTTTTTGGAGGAGCATGCCAGGCTTTACCTCAATGCAACGACCCGGTAAAAGCAGAGTTGTATGCATGCAAGAGAGCGGCACAACTTGCGGCACAGCTCAACGTACAAAACCTCCACATTGAGATGGACTGCTGTGCGATTGTGAGCAAGCTCAGGAGCCAGGAGAGGGACCTCTCGGTGCATGGGCCGATCATCGAGGAGATCAAGCAGCTACTCAACTCCAGGGAACGGTGGAAGATTTCGTGGGCGCGACGATCTGCAAACGGGGCTGCGCATCGATTAGCTAGGCATAGCGTGACGAATAATTTGTGTAATGTGTGGTTGAGTGAACCACCAGACTGCATTCTGCAGGTTATTTCGGACGAAATCCCTACGTGGGAAACTTAAATAAAAGTTTGGAGTGAGTTTCAAAAAAAAAAAAAACTCGTGTGCGTGTGTTGGTGTGAATGCTTAATATGATTGTTTACTTTTTAGATTTAGATCGACCGCAACTAAGTAGGACTGGAGAAACTAGCTGACCAGGTAGATGTAATCATGCGGTACCTTATAAACCTCTGCAAACCCGCCCCTGCCAATTTGGTGAGCGGGAGAGAAGCCATTTGTGATGCCCTTGAGAAGTGACAGCGGCAGGTCCGTGGGCTCGGTGTTCTCGTCGAGCAGAATCCTGTCCAGGACGTGGATGTGGCTTGTACTGGCCTCACGGTCCATTTGCAATGCACGTCTGCGAATGAACTGAGCAGAGCACCGTTAAAACAAGAAGATGGGCAGGAGCTCTCCGCCGCGCTGGCCATGGCGGCCTGCCGCCGACGGTCTGGGAGTTGAGGTTTGGGGATTTTGGAGCGAAAAGCAGAGTTAAATGGAAACCGTGGCTTGGGTTAAGCGAGATGTGCACGTGTGGTGTTACGGAGCGGGCAAAAAACACATATTTGACATGTGGACAAAAGCAATTCACGATCTGAACTGCCATTGAAAAAAAATCACAAACTGACCGTTTTATGTGGTGCTCGACAGTTAGGCGCCACACTACACTATGTAGCGTCTTACTGACAGACGCTACACATCTGCACAGCGTGGCATCCCTGGCCCCACCCCTGGTTGTGCAGCGCCTATGCGAAAGGCGCTATGCTACCATGTGCAGCGCCTAGACGAAAGGCACTACACATAAGAGCAACAGAGGGTTTCTGCTACCTAAAATTTGATAAGTCGGTGCGTAGCACCTAAGAGCTAGACGCTACACTATGTGCGTATTTGGTTTGGTGGCTCGCACCTGGCTCGCATCTCGCATGCAAAATAGCCAATGTTTAGTTGACCGCATGGCCAACTCAGCCTGGCCCAGTCGATGCAAAAATGGGCCTCTCAGCTAGGCTGAGGGAAACGCATGATCGGTGCGTTTCTTTCGTGCAGGCTCGTCCATGCCTTTCGCCTGCACCCCACGATGCAATCTAGTTCGCCTCGCCATCGTCACCCGTCTATCTCGGCCTCATCTCTCATCTTCTTCCCGACGCCGCCGCCGCCGCCTGCGCTCCTCCACACCCTCATCAGAGACGACGACGCCGGCGCTCCTACATGCCTCTCCCCGGAGACGACGCCGTCGGCGCTTCTCCACGCCCTCGTCGAAGGACGATATCGTCAGGGTCCGCTGCCGTCGAGCTCCGCCATCTCCCGCGCACCCGCGCCTGCCGATGAGTTCGCTGGACCTTGCCACGCCGCCGGCCACATGCCGAGAGGAGGAAGGGGGAGGGAGAGGGGAGCACCTCTGCGCCGCGAACTCCAACCGACGCCACATTTCTCCTCCATCTCTCCCCTTGAACCGCGCCCCCACCGCCAATCTAGCTGCCGCAGTCGAATCTCCGCCGCCGGCATGTCCTCCGGCCAGCCCATATCCACCACGACCATCTCCTCCCCATTGCCCCATCTACCAGAGACATCTCTCCTGGACAGTATTGATATATGGCATGAGGAATTTCTGGTAAATAATGAAACAAGTTTCGGTTCAGATTTCAGTTTAGATTTGTTTTACTCTTTTCTTTGTCGACGGAATGGCATAGATCCAACTGGAACGATTAACACTAAAAGACAAGAGTTAACAGAATTAATCACTAATGCAGCCAACCAAACACGATCTGTGGTATACAGCGTGTCTAGTGCATCAATATCATACAGTCCACCAAACACAAATCTCAGCTTATCCTTGAATCGGCTCAACCAGGCCACGCTCACCCAGCATCCCTCATGCAATGCAGGCTAGAGCCACCCAAGCAACCAAACACACCCTACGTATACGCGCTGCACCAGTGTCTTACTCCGTGTTGGTTTTCTGTCTGTCGAGTTCACAGCGGCAGTGAAGCTGTGGTCGTAGAACGAACAGACAGACAGATAGGCTGTCTCGAAGTGACGGGTCACATGCGGCGCAGTGAACCCATGCATATGCATGCCTGCCTGCTGGCGGCAAAATTTCGTGTTTTGACCCTTTTGGGAAATCAAATCGAGATCTGACCCCAGTCTAAAAACATTTCGGGATTTGACCCTTTTGCCTACCGCCAAGAGGCCCGGCGGTAGGATCGTATAGCATACCGCCGAGCACTGCGGCGGTAGCAAACTTTTCCATGTCAGCACCGATAACTGTCGTCGTTCCCCCTCCGTCACACCCTACCGCCGCCCGGCCCGGCGGTAGGTTGTCTGAACCTACCGCCAGAGTCTCCGGCGGTAGGGTGTGGACATATAATCTGCGGGCCGGCCGCCCCCACCCCTTTCTCCCCCACCCAGCCGCCCCCACCATGAAGAACAGAGCAAAACTGCTCAAAGTCGCCCTCTCTCATCCCCTCCACTCCCCCCCCTCCGATCTTCCTCGTTTCTTGACGGATTTTGCGGATCGAGATGGCCCCGAAGAAAGAAAAGTAAGCTCTTTCAATCCCTCCAACAAGTTTTAATCAAACACCTTCCGATTCGTCGCATTATTCGTTTGAAATCACTCCTATTAGAATTTTTTTAACCCTAGGATTGATTTAGGTTGATTCTAGATGTTATATTGTGTTAGATTTGAACTATATGATGGATGATGCATGTTCCTATGCTATGGTTGTGTTAACATGAACCCTAGTTCATAATTGATTTGAATGGTTTTTTTATATGATGGATGATGCATGTTCCTATGCTAAGATGCAAGTATTGGATGCTATGATGCAAGTATTGGATGATGCAAATATTTGATATATTTGTTATATGTAGTATATGAATCCTCAAGATGAACCCTAGTTCATTTTTTTAACATGGTGATTGCAAGTATTTGTTATATGTAGTATATGAATCCTCAAGATGAACCCTAGTTCATTTTTTTAACATGGTGATTGCAAGTATTTGTTATATGTAGTATATGAATCCTCAAGATGAACCCTAGTTCATTTTTTTAACATGGTGATTGCAAGTATTTGTTATATGCAAGTATTTTATTTAGTTTTTGATATATGTATTGTATTTAGTTCATAATAATCTTGATATATGATTATTCAAAGATTGTGTAAAGTATTTAGGTTCAGTTTTTGTTATGCATCGATGTGTTCCGTAGTTAATGTTTAACTCTAGTTCATGTTGAAAAATCTTTTGATGTGCTTATGCAATTCTTTTAGGAGGCCACCTCTTGCGGACGACATCGGCACAAAGTACACAATGCTTGACAAGCATCACCGTGCCCGTTTCATTGAGAATGGAGTGGTAATTAGCATTTTAAACCAAATCTTTCGAATTGATGAAAACAAGTTGCTAACTATTATGTCCATGCTAATTATGCTTTGGTTATTGATTTTCACAGATGCTGCCGCCACTGCGGATGAGGGCTCACAAGACGACGGTTAAGATGGAGTACGACGATCGGTACGCACCGTTCTTCAGGAGAGCCCGACTATTGGGTTTCGTCCTGCAGTTCAAGCGTAAGCCACCGATGCTCGTTCACTCAGCTCTCACGGCTTTGATCGCGGTGGCGGCCAGAGACGCACAACTTTCATATTCCATGCGGGGAGATGACCGTGACCCTCGAGGATTGGGATTACGGCACTACCGCTGGAGGGTCGTCCTCTCACAGGAAGAGTGGAGAGGGCGAACTGGCCCGAGAGGGTTGTCAGCCTCATCGGCGACTGCCTCGCCGCTAAGAGCAACCGGACTTCCGGCATACCGCTGCCATGGCTCCTCGAGCACCGGAGGAAGTGCCCGGAAGATGCCGAGCCCCGGGTGGTGGAGCAGTACGCCAGGGCCTACCTGTGGTACATTCTCACGGAGGTAGTGTTTCCGGACTGCTCCGGGAACTCTGCCCTATGGATGTATCTCGACTTCCTGAAGGACTAGGATGCGGGGTACAGCTAGGGGGCCGCCGGACTTGCCTACCTAT
Source organism: Triticum timopheevii (assembly GCA_963921465.1). Classification (NCBI taxonomy): domain Eukaryota; kingdom Viridiplantae; phylum Streptophyta; class Magnoliopsida; order Poales; family Poaceae; genus Triticum; species Triticum timopheevii. Next base: position 623,013,184 of record OY997270.1, on the reverse strand, counting down.
ACCGTTAGGTAAGTGAATATCACTTTCTTTCAAATATCAGACGTGTGTTGATTTATATTTTGACATCTTATCATCTATACTTGGTTGGTAGCTTGACGACGCGACCCAGAGAGCGGAAGTCTCATCCGGTATGTGTGGATGTGTGTGGGGCCTCTCCATTTGGATGTGGGAGCGAATCCCGGTGGGCCGTCCGAAGAAGATGCACTCGCGTGCATGGACGGACTATGGAGGAGATGACGAAGATGATCGGAACCCGACCGTCACATATGCTTGGGACGTGGTGCGTGTCTACACGGGCGAATCGAAGGCCTTGTACAAGGTCTTCAGTAACGAGCTTGATGCTCTCACGCCTTTCCAGGTATAAGAACTACATTTTCACTTGAGCTTACCATTGTTTCGATAACACTTTCACTTGAGCTTACCATTGTTTGGTTATAGGTTACTTAGCGGCCGTATAGTGATGACCGAGAGTGGGGGTTCGAGCTGACAGAATGTGCAAGCAGGACCGGCTTCTCTTCCGGTGTATCGTGCCCATGATTTGTGTCTATGCCGTGGAGTACCACTTGCCACAGCGCGTTGCCGCACAATTTGGTAAGGCGCAACACACACCACCAGCCGGCATCGTCCGCGATACCGGTGGCTACGACCTACACCTGTGAGTACCACAAGCCGTCCTCATTGATTCTAAGTTCTTGTTTGATGCTTTACATTCATAAAAGAAGGGTGTTTTACATTCTTTCTTACGCATTGCAGGATGAGTAGGCAGAAGAATCAATCAATCACAGATTGGGAAGCCGAACATGCGAGATACGTGAAGGAATGGAACGAGTGGAAAGGACGCAAAGACACGGAGAGGAGAGTGATTGACTGGGACGCGTATGAGGATCACATGTTGTGGTACGATGATGGCATCAAGCATCGTCTGTGTCTGAGGCCCCAGTGGACGACAACAGATGCCGAAGACCTGTTCGATGACGCCTCAGAGAATGAAGCCTACAACGAGAGCATCAGACAGCTTCAAGGCGGGTTTAGGGAGTACGGACCCCTCATGAACAGAGTGGTATGTTGTTTTTACCTCTTTCGAACCGACGGTTGGATGAAATCAGCTTTTCGTGCTATTGACTCATTTTATTACTTTGCAGTCTTCGGAGCTGAACAAAAGCATTTTTCATGCCCCTGATGCGCTTAGTGGTGTCCCTGGGACTCGAGCTAGCGAGAACAAGTTGAGGGAAACGGTGAAGGTAATACGGAGTTCATTTTTGTTATCATTGGACATTGGAGAATTTAACATATTCTTCTGTTATCATTGCAGAAATACGTCAACAAAGCACGCCGGCTTGTGGGCCTGCTTGGGTGCGCTACAAACACCGAGGATGTTTTTCCTCCTGCACCGATGCGTAGCCTCGCTTCATCGAGCCATGCACCCTCGTCGTCTAGGGCGGTTCAAGATGACGAGGAGGAGAGCGATGACGATGATGATGAAGAGGAAGATGACGAAGAGGGCGCAGAAGAAGAACATGATGAGGAGGAAGAGGAAGAGGGCGATGAGGAGGAGGAGGAGTACGATGATGACGACGGACCTCCAGCAACTCAGCCAACCCAGCGTGAGAAGAGGAATGTGCCGAAGAAGGATTGGAAGAGTCCATCCCCGTTTCAGAAAGCACGTCCTACGGCCCGCAAGAAGACGGGGGCCGAGAAGCGATCCAAGGATAACGAGGACCGAACGTCGAAGAGGGGAAGGAAGGACTGAAGTTGCTGCCGTGTCGTTGAACTTGCTCATGAAACTGTTTGCATATTTGCTTCGTGAACCATATGAATTTGCTCGTGAAACTGTTTCATTAACTTGCTATGTACCGAACCTACCTTATTTTTAGATTTGTGGTGTATCGAACCTACCTTATTTATAGTTCTGTGGTGTGTGCATCATATATCATACATTGTGTGCTTTATATGTCATACATATGCTGTTTAAATGTTGTATGCCAAAAATTGAAGCCAAAAGAAGTTAGAAGGAGCAAAAAATTGCACACAAAGGCACCCTACCACCATAGTATGCGGCGGTAGCCGGTGTTGGAAATATGCCCTAGAGGCAATAATAAAAGTATTATTATATTTCCTTGTTCATGATAATTGTCTTTTATTCATGCTATAACTGTATTATCCGGAAATCGTAATACACGTGTGAATACATAGACCACAATATGTCCCTAGTGAGCCTCTAGTTGACTAGCTCGTTGTGATCAACAGATAGTCATGGTTTCCTGGCTATGGACATTGGATGTCGTTGATAACGGGATCACATCATTAGGAGAATGATGTGATGGACAAGACCCAATCCTAAGCATAGCACAAAGATCGTGTAGTTCGTTTGCTAGAGCTTTTCCAATGTCAAGTATCTCTTCCTTAGACCATGAGATCGTGTAACTCCCGGATACCGTAGGAGTGCTTTGGGTGTATCAAACGTCACAACGTAACTGGGTGACTATAAAGGTGCACTACAGGTATCTCCGAAAGTGTCTGTTGGGTTGACATGGATCGAGACTGGGATTTGTCACTCCGTGTAAACGGAGAGGTATCTCTGGGCCCACTCGGTAGGACATCATCATAATGTGCACAATGTGACCAAGGGGTTGATCACGGGATGATGTGTTACGGAACGAGTAAAGAGACTTGCCGCTAACGAGATTGAACAAGGTATCGGTATACCAACGATCGAATCTCGGGCAAGTATAATACCGCTAGACAAAGGGAATTGTATACGGGATCGACTGAGTCCTTGACATCGTGGTTCATCCGATGAGATCATCATGGAACATGTGGGAGCCAACATGGGTATCCAGATCCCGCTGTTGGTTATTGACCGGAGAACGTCTCGGTCATGTCTACATGTCTCCCGAACCTGTAGGGTCTACACACTTAAGGTTCGATGACGCTAGGGTTATAAAGGAAGTTTGTATGTGGTTACCGAATGTTGTTCGGAGACCCGGATGAGATCCCGGACGTCACGAGGAGTTCCGGATTGGTCCGGAGGTAAAGATTTATATATGGGAAAGTCCTGTTTTGGTCACCGGAAAAGTTTCGGGTTTTATCGGTAACGTACCGGGACCACCGGGAGGGTCCCGGGGGTCCACCAAGTGGGGCCACCTACCCCGAAGGGCTGCATGGGCCATGTGTGGGAGGGAACCAGCCCCAGGTGGGCTGGTGCGCCCACCACAAGGGGCCCAAGGCGCAGGGGAGAGTGGGAGGGGGCAAACCCTAGGGCAGATGGGCCCTAAGGCCCACCCCAGGCGCGCCTCCCCTCTCTCCCCCTCTGGCCGCCACCCAGATGGGATCTGGGGGCTGCCGCCACCCCTGGGGAGGGAACCCTAGAGGGGGCGCAGCCCCCTCCGCCCCCCCTATAAATACTAGAGGTTTGGGGGCTGCCCAACACACGAGAATCTCTCCCTTCTCCTCTTGGCGCAGCCCTACCTCTCTCCCTTCTCCTCATATCTCGCGGTGCTTGGCGAAGCCCTGCTGGACTACCACGCTCCTCCATCACCACCACGCCGTTGTGCTGCTGCTGGATGGAGTCTTCCTCAACCTCTCCCTCTCTCCTTGCTGGATCAAGGCGTGGGAGACGTCACCGTGCTGTACGTGTGTTGAACGCGGAGGTGCCGTCCGTTCGGCACTAGGATCTCCGGTGATTTGGATCACGGTGAGTATGACTCCTTCAACCCCGTTCTCTTGAACGCTTCCACTTAGCGATCTACAAGGGTATGTAGATGCACTCTCCTTCCCCTCGTTGCTGGTTTCTCCATAGATAGATCTTGGTGACACGTAGGAAAATTTTGAATTTCTGCTACGTTCCCCAATAGTGGCATCATGAGCTAGGTCTATTGGGTAGATTCTTTGCACGAGTAGAACACAAAGTAGTTGTGGGCGTTGATTTTGTTCAATATGCTTACCGTTACTAGTCCAATCTTGTTTCGACGGTATTGTGGGATGAAGCGGCCCGGACCGACCTTACATGTACTCTTACGTGAGACAGGTTCCACCGATTGACATGCACTTGGTGCATAAGGTGGCTAGCGGGTGCCAGTCTCTCCCACTTTAGTCGGAACGGATTCGATGAAAAGGGTCCTTATGAAGGGTAAATAGCAATTGACATATCACGTTGTGGTTTTGCGTAGGTAAGAAACGTTCTTGCTAGAAACCCATAGCAGCCACGTAAAACATGCAACAACAATTAGAGGACGTCTAACTTGTTTTTGCAGGGTATGCTATGTGATGTGATATGGCCAAGAAGAATGTGATGAATGATATGTGATGTATGAGATTGATCATGTTCTTGTAATAGGAATCACGACTTGCATGTCGATGAGTATGACAACCGGCAGGAGCCATAGGAGTTGTCTTTATTTATTGTATGACCTGCGTGTCATTGAACAACGCCATGTAATTACTTTACTTTATTACTAACCGGTAGCCATAGTAGTAGAAGTAATAAGTTGGCGAGACGACTTCATGGAGACACGATGATGGAGATCATGGTGTCATGCCAGTGACGATGATGATCATGGAGCCCCGAAGATGGAGATCAAAAGGAGCAAAATGATATTGGCCATATCATGTCACTATTTGATTGCATGTGATGTTTATCATGTTTATGCATCTTGTTTACTTAGAACGACGGTAGTAAATAAGATGATCCCTTACAAAAATTTCAAGAAGTGTTCTCCCCTAACTGTGCACTGTTGCTAAAGTTCGTCGCTTCGAAGCACCACGTGATGATCGGGTGTGATGGATTCTTACGTTCACATACAACGGGTGTAAGACAGATTTACACACGCGAAACACTTAGGGTTAACTTGACGAGCCTAGCATGTACAGACATGGCCTTGGAACACAGAGACCGAAAGATCGAGCATGAGTCGTATAGTAGATACGATCAACATGAAGATGTTCACCGATGATGACTAGTCCGTCTCACGTGATGATCGGACACGGCCTAGTTGACTCGGATCATGTAATCACTTAGATGACCAGAGGGATGTCTATCTGAGTGGGAGTTCATAAGATGAACTTAAATATCCTGAACATAGTCAAAAGATCTTTGCAAATTATGTCGTAAGCTCACTGAGGGAGTCCTGGACTAGGGGGTGTCCGGACAGCCGGACTATCAATATCCGCCGGACTCCAAGACTACGAAGATACAAGATTGAAGACTCCGTCCCGTGTCCGGATGGGACTTTCCTTGGCATGGAAGGCAAGCTTGGCAATACGGATATGTAGATCTCCTACCATTGTAACCGACTCTGTGTAACCCTAGCCTCCTCCGGTGTCTATATAAACAGGAGGGCTTTAGTCCGTAGGACAACATACATTACAACAATCATACCATAGGCTAGCTTCTACGGTTTAGCCTCCTTGATCTCGTGGTAGATCCACTCTTGTACTACCCATATCATCAATATTAATCAAGCAGGACGTAGGGTTTTACCTCCATCGAGAGGGCCCGAACCTGGGTAAAAACATCGTGTCCCTCGTCTCCTGTTACCATCCGCCTAGACGCACAGTTCGGGACCCCCTACCCGAGATCCGCCGGTTTTGACACCGACATTGGTGCTTTCATTGAGAGTTCCTCTGTGTCGTCACCGATAGAGCGGATGCCTCCACCCGTCTTCAAAGACGGTGTTTTCGCCGGAGGGGCCTTGGCCGCCGGCCAAACTATCCGGCTTGGTGGTTTTCTCATGACCGCCTGTCCGGCCACCGCTTCGGCAATGACTTCTCAAGTCGTCGGAAGCAATCTTCGCGTCAGCCCTAAAGCTGCCGAACAGTTAGATCCAATAGAGCTCTCGTCTGTTAACGAGCTCTTGGATCGCATCGCCGCCCTGGGAGTCGCTACGGACTACAACCAGATTGGGCTTAAAACCGATCTGAGAGAGATTAAATCTCCCTAGGCCACCCACCACATCGCAGTGGTAGAGGAGCAATACGGCAACTCTTTGCCAGTGTTGAAAACAATTCATGTCTGGATTCCCGAACCCTCCATGCCGGATTCCCGCGGAGGGACGGACTTCGATCGAGCATTGAACTTAAAATCATGCATCGCCCCGGACTCGCTGGATTGTGCCCAGCAAACCAAACTTCCGAATTCGGAAACCCCTTGGCCTTTCAGCCTCAAGATGGGCAGGGATCCGGATTTTATTCCACCCACCCGCCCAGACATATGCGATCTATCTCTAATACGGCAAGAGCCTACTGAAACAGTACATCACTACTAGGCCAGATTCCTCCTGGTTATGGACAGGATAAAGGACTACCGAGAGGAAAACGCAATATCAATCTTCTGCAATAACTGCACGGACAAGGGAATACTAAACGCCATTGATCATCGCAAAATTACGCGCTTCACCGATCTGGCATCCATTGTACGAAAGTACTGTGCGATGGAGAGTTTCCGGAAAACCGAAAATCAATTTTGGGATAATCCGGCCCCAAACCCAGTCCATAGTAAAAGGGCGCCTTACACTCAGGCCCCAGATGCAAAAACGAAAAAACAAAAACCCAATAAGGGAAACGGAACCGTACTGGAGGGATGGCTCAATGGACCCTGTAAGCTTCATAGTACAGAGGGAGCCGTCCCAACACATAGCCTTCGAGCATGTTGGATATTACGGCAGGTGGCCAAAAGTGGCGAAGAGCTTCTAGCTCCGAGAAACCACTCCAACAATACCAGCACGGTATCAACAGTCTTCGAGACTTTCGCATCAAATAATATGCGAAAATGAACAATCCGCGAACTCGCCGAAGTCTACCAAGTAGCAACAGCAAATCCATGGAGCGACACAGCTATTACCTTCAATGCCAGCGACGAGCCCACATTCCGAACAACCAGAGCCCCAGCCGCACTGGTACTTAGTCCCATAGTGGACGGCTTTCGACTGACAAAAGTCCTCATGGATGGTGGCAGCGGACTAAACCTCATTTATGAGGAAACTCTGCGAAAAATGGAAATCGATTGGAGCCGTATTGAGCGAAGCAGCACAACCTTTAGAGGAATAATCCCTAGCCGGGAAGCGCGCTGCACGGGAAAAATCACACTCGATGTGGTGTTCGGCTCTCCGGACAATTATAGATCCGAAGAAGTCACGTTCCAGGTGGCCTCGTTCAGCAGTGGGTATCACGCCATATTAGGACGAGAGGCATTCACAATTTTTCAAGCAATACCTCATTACGGGTACATGAAGCTCAAAATGCCTGGGCCCAGCAGAATAATCACTCTCGCTAGTGATCTGGACATAGCACTCCGCGCCGAAAACAAGACAGCCGCACTAGCCCTCGAGGCACTATCCGAAGCCTTAGCGGCAGAGGAACTCACCGCGCTGCTCTCTACAGTGAACAGGGACGATGTGATACTCGATAAAAGATCCAAGTCCACCTCCTTCAAACCAGCAGACGAGATAATAAAATTCCAGGTCCATCCAACGGACCCAACAAAGACGGCCTCCATTGGGGCACAATTGAACCCCGGACTAGACGCCGCACTGCGCGAATTCCTTCGGGAAAATTGGGATATCTTCGCCTGGCATCCTTCGGACATGCCCGGAATCCCTCGCAGGTTGGTAGAACACAGCCTAAACATCCTAAAAGGATTCAAGCCAGTCAAACAGGCTCTTCGACGATTTTCCGAGCCCAAAAGACAGGCAATGGGAGAAGAGCTAGCCAAACTATTGGAAGCCGAATTCATTAGAGATATCAAACATCCGGACTGGCTAGCAAATTTGGTGATGGTACCAAAGAAGGATAAATCCTGGCGCCTTTGTGTCGATTTTAAAGACCTCAATAAAGCTTGCCCAAAGGATCCCTTCCCTCTCCCCCGCATCGATCAAATTATCGATGCTACAGCAGGGCACGATTCGTTGTGCTTCCTGGACGCATACTCTGGCTATCATCAAATCAAGATGGCAGAAGCAGACCAAGCCGCAACGGCATTTATCACTCCATATGGACCATTCTGCTTCAACACGATGCCCTTCGGACTCAAAAACGCCGGCGCAACATATCAGCGCATGATTCAAACATGTCTGGCCACCCAGATCGGCAAAACAGTCGAGGCATACGTAGATGACGTAGTCGTCAAAACAAAACACGTCGAAACTTTAGTAGACGATTTGAGGCTCACATTCGACAACCTCAGAGCATATGACATCAAGCTGAATCCGGAAAAATGCATTTTCGGCGTACCAGCCGGAAAGCTGCTGGGCTTCATCGTATCCGGTAGAGGAATTGAAGCAAATCCGGCTAAAATCCGAGCTCTGTCACAGTTGGATATTCCAAAAGACCTCAAACAAATACACAAATTAACAGGATGCGTGGCAGCCCTAAGCCGCTTTATCTCCCGTTTAGGAGAAAAGGTGCTGCCCCTCTATCGCCTCCTCAGGCGCACCGAACACTTCGAGTGGACGGATGCCGCCACTGCCGGACTCGAAGAAATAAAGGCCATATTGGCAACAAATCCGGTCCTGGCTGCGCCCACTTTGGGCGAACCAATGTTGTTATACATCGCAGCAACGCATCAAGTTGTAAGCGCGGTCCTCGTCGTCGAACGAGTGACAGAAGGACATAAATTCCCTCTTCAAAAACCAGTGTACTATGTATCCACTGTGTTAACCCCCTGCAAATCCCGTTACCCGCACTATCAGAAGATAGCATATGCGGTGTTCATGGCGTCCCGGAAACTCCGGCACTACTTTCAAGAGTGTTCGATAACAGTGGCCTCTGAAGTACCACTCAATGACATTATAAATAACCGCGACGCAATGGGCAGGATTGCAAAATGGGCCATTGAGCTCTTACCATTCGACATAACTTATAAACCTCGACGAGCTATAAAGTCACAAGTTTTGGCTGACTTCGTCGCCGAATGGACTGAAGCCGAACTCCCTAAAGAGTACGGCGCATACTCCAATTGGATTATGCATTTCGATGGCTCCAAAATGTTGGCCGGACTGGGGGCTGGCGTCGTACTGACGTCCCCAACCGGAGATACAGTCCAGTATGTACTTCAAATAATGTACACGGACTCCAACAATGCAGCCGAATACGAGGCCCTGTTACATGGTCTCCGGATGGCAGTCTCCATGGGCATTCAACGCCTAGAAGTGCGCGGGGATTCAAACCTTGCAATATCCCAAATAAATGGAGACTTTGACGCCAAGGATCCGAAAATGGCAGCATATCGCAACGCTGTCCTAAAAATGTCAGCTCGGTTTGAAGGACTGGAATTCCATCACATAGCTCGAGATAATAACCAGGCGGCCGACGTATTGGCACGCATCGGTGCGAAGCGTGATGCCGTCCCTCCTAATATCTTCCTGGAACGGCTCTTCAAGCCATCCGTACTATGGGAAGAGGAGCCCGGTAGTGACAAACCGGAGAAAACCGCACCAACCGGTGATTCGGCAGATGACATAACACCCTCCGCCCACGTCATAATGGCAGTAATCGCCGCGTGGACAGAACCTTTCCTAGCCTACTTACTTAGGCAGGAACTTCCTGAAGACCAAAATGAGGCCCGCTGCATAGTCCGGCGATCGAAGGCCTACAAGGTCCATGAGGGAGAACTTTATAAGAAAAGTACCACCGGAGTCCTTCAAAGGTGTATCTCCGAAGAAGAAGGGCGAAACCTCCTGGCTGAAATTCATGCCAGACTAGGCGGACACCACGCAGCAGCCCGGGCCCTTGTAGGAAAGGCATTCCGTACAGGATTTTATTGGCCGACGGCTCGGGCAGACGCACAGGACTTGGTCCAGCGATGCGTTGGTTGTCAGCTCTTTGCTAATCAGAGCCATATGCCACCCACCGCCCTCAAAACCATACCCATTACCTGGCCGTTCGCGGTCTGGGGGCTTGACATGGTTGGACCCCTTAAAGGGGGAACCCACAAGCAAAGGTACCTATTGGTCATGGTGGATAAATTCACCAAATGGATAGAGGCCAAACCGGTCAAAACGGCAGAGTCCGGACCAGTGATAGACTTTATATCAGGGGTGGTACACCGTTACGGAGTCCCCCACAGCATCATCACCGACAACGGCATGAACTTCATAGCCGACGAGGTTAAGTCATGGTGCAAAAATATGGGCATCAAGCTCGACTATGCTTCAGTTTATCACCCTCAAACCAACGGTCAAGTGGAAAGAGCAAATGGTCTAATCATGAGCGGCATTAAACCCAGATTAGTGAGGTCACTTACTAAATCCGACACACAATGGGTCGAGGAGCTCGACTCCGTACTCTGGGGGCTGCGGACAACGCCTAACCGTACTACCGGATTCACACCATTTTTTATGGTATACGGCGCAGAGGCAGTCTTGCCCTGTGACATTATTCATGACTCACCTCGAGTGCGCATGTATGAGGAAAGAGAGGCCAAGCTTGATCGACAGGACAGCTTGGACACATTGGAGGAAGAACGTGACGTTGCAAAGGCTTGTTCCGCATTCTATCAGCAGCAGGCCCGAAGATATCAAAGCAGAGAAGTACGGGCCAAGACTTACAACGTTGGTGAACTAGTTCTATGCCTGCCGGACAAGAAAAAGGACAAGCTCAAGCCCAAATGGGAGGGCCCCTTCATTATCGATCAAGTACTGACCGGCGGAGCATACCGTCTACGAAATGCGTTGGATAACCGACTCGAGCCGAACCCATGGAACGCAGCCCGCCTCCGACGATTCTATGCCTAGCGCCAGACTAAGAGTTCGTCCCCTTCCCCCGTCCAAACTTTTACACTTCGGCTGTCTTTTGTTTCTCTTTTTATCCTTCTTACTTAAAAGCCCTTCCGGGCCTATTTTCGCATTCTTTGCATACGCATGATGTGTCATCCGCACTCATTATTCCTGGGGGCTTCTTTTACAGAAGCTCAATTATACGGGTTTCATACCCAGCACATGTGTCAAGCTTCCACATGTACCTTTTACTCGCCATTATATGCATCGATATGACTTAAATTTTGGCCAAGCTGGGTTGCCTGGCTCCTGTGCTTACCCCTACGTTCCCGATTGTTCGGCTAGGAGGTAAAGGGAGCACCTCTGCAATTGTTACTGCCTGGTCAGCCGGATGTGTACCTCAGACTGGGTGAAGCCGAAAGCTAGCGTTCTTAAGGGAATATTCGGTCGGTGACTTAAAAGATGACTTTTTATCTATTTATCTATTTGCCCCCAGATGTTTTACTGCTTTCTTTGCAGTCCGGACATGCACTTTAGGGCATGCCTCCCAGGGAAAGGAACCCTTAACGGAACTATTCTCCCTGGAAGATGTTTCTTACTAACCATGTAATATAACATAACTAGTTGGGCACTTGTCTGATAAAGCACTAATGACCCCTACGCCTGGTCTCCATGCATACCACGGTTGTTTCTTAAACCAAAAAGGTATTCGGACACACTCCGGACTCTAGGGTCCCGAGGTCGAAGCGAAAAGGTCGGCAAAGACAAACGATCTACAATCCGGCTAGAAGGCATTTCACATGTCACTTTAAAGGATAACATACATTGTCAAATTTACTGATTGTATTCCTCCTCAATCCCGTCTAACAGGCTGTCTAGTTTATAGTCCCGTTGGGAAAATTTAGCAGCCAACTCTACTTGGTTGTACACTAAACTCACAGGGATCTCCTTCCCATCGGGCCCCACCGGTCCAACTTCGGCCATATGGTTGGGATCCGCTTTCTTGTACCGCGTCTTCACCATAGCCCAAGCCTCCCTGGCACCTTGACGGCAAGCCAAAATCTTCCACAAATGGAAGCACTGCCGCACTCCCTGCAGCTTCTCCGCAAGCTCCCCGAGGCCCTCGGGTAGGGTGAGGGCTGGCCATAAAGCCTGAACGACGCCGCTCATTGCCTGCCGAACTCGTTCGAGTAGCTGCAACAGTTCGGGAAGTTGATCACCCATTGATATGGGCATCTCCTCTGCAGGACGACCCGTGAGTATACCTACAAGACATATAATGTCAAAATACTTCCTCGCCGAACTCTTCTTTTCAAAAGAGTTCGCTCAAGCACTTACTATAAATGCCGCGACGAAGCCGCTGATTCTCCTTAACGGAGCCGGACAGCTCGGCCTGAGCGCCTTTCAGCTCTTCTCCGAGCTTGGCGTTGGCATCCTGGAGCTTGTTCCTTTCCTGCTGAACCCTATTCAGCACACTCTCGCCGGCCTTTAGCTGGCGTAGCAATGCTTGCCTGTCCGGATCTTGTCCGGCGGTACCTGCAATGTCATTATTAGACTCGCGCGCACGCCGCGCAGCGCTTATATTTATTAATAAAAATGTGTTACCAGGAGGGGTTTTTCCGTCTCCTCCTGCGGCAGCAAGTGCGGCCTCAAGTTGGGCCTTGCAATCTTGCAGCTCCCGAGACAGCTGGGCGTTCTTCTCGGTAAGTGCCTGCAATTTCAAATGATCCTTAAATCAGTTAGAATAACTACTTTAAGTCTCGGGGGCTACTGGTATATACAACCGTTAAAATTCCCTTACCCGTATGTCTTTCACATACTGCTCCGTGGCTCTGGTAAAACCATTTTGAGCGGCACGGAGATGCGCGTCCCCTGCGTTAAAGGCATCCAATGCCTCAGGGGAAAATCACGCTTCATGAAATACTGTCCGGCGGCGCCTATGGTTCATAGCGCTCTCCACCTCAGACTTGGTGGCGGACAATCTGTCGGTATCCTCCGTTGGAGAAGGATCCGGCTCGCGTCTTGCGCTTGCCTCCCCCTCCAGGCCGGGCGCTGGAGCCTGGCCGGTGTTGGTCGGATCGGCAATTCCTGCGCTCGCAGTCCGGCGAGCTCTTTTTATCCTACAAAGATCGTGAGCACTCAGACGTTTCATAGGAACGTTGCTCTGAAAATTCAAATACGAGCTATACCTTTGCGGCGACGTTTCCGCCCGCACTGCGCTCCTTTTTCGCCTGCTGGTTCGGACTGACCTCTGTTGGTCAGCCGCCGCGGGCTCGGCTTCCTGCCGTAAAGGCGCTTCCTGCAAAATACCATCATTCGCGAAGGTCAGAAATGGGCAGGGATGAGATAATGGTGTCCGGACTTCGGTCGCGGTCACCTGGGAATCCGGACTTAGCCCGGGGTAGTCCGCCGTAATGGCGACCAAAGCATTGTCTATGCTGAACTGGTGATACACCCCGTCGATCAGCTCCACCTCGATGTCCGGGTCCTCTTCGGAGGCCGGATCCAGGGATCCTTCTGGATCCTCGGGTTGCGGAGCAGGACTCACCATGTCCTCCACAGTCCGGCGTAGATCCTGCGCTGAAGACATAATGTAAGAAGCTTAAACTTCGAAAGCATGGGTTGAGCCCTTCAAGGTGTTCACTTACCCATCCTCTGGGGTTGATCATGGAAAACCCATTCAAAGGGTTCGTTCGAAGGAAGTCCTCCTTCTCCCCCTTGTACAGGCTGGACAGGATCTTCACCAGATCCTCGGTCGAATCCGGCCCTTTGCGGCCGTGCCGGGTAGCATCGTCTTCCCCGTTGAAATCCCACATGGGGTGGCCTCTGTATTGCAGTGGCTGCACCCCTCGCTTGATGCATGTCGCCATGACTCCGATCATGGTCAAGCTGGAATGAGCCATTAATCTTATCCGGCCCATCAAGTAATGGACGCTCTTGTCTTCCTCCAATCGGGGGCTCCGCGGGCGCCAGCTGAGGCGTTTCTTCAAGGGAGCAGCACTAAACTCCGGAAGGCCGATCCGAACTGGGTCTGGCAGCGGAGCGTTTCCTATATAAAACCACTCCGAGGGCCAGTCTTCGGACGCCTTCTTGGGAGTACCGGATAGGTATCCGGTCCCGGCGATGCGCCATATTTCGGCGCCGCCCACTTGATATATGGACCCCTTGTGAGAACGGGGTACGAGGCAAAACAGCCTCTTCCACAATGCAAAATGGGGCTCGATGCCCAGGAATAGCTCACAAAGAGCTACGTAGCCCGCGATATGCAGGACAGAGGCGGGCGTGAGGTGGTGGAGCTGGAGTCCGTAGAACTTCAGGAGCCCGCGGAGAAACGGATGTATTGGAAATCCGAGTCCCCTTATCAGATAGGGGACAAAGCATACTCGCTCCCCCTTATTGGGGCTTGGAGTGTCCTCCGCCTGCTTCCCACCTTGATAAGTAACCAGTCCGGCACGGACTGGGACCATGAAGGCCGGAGGGAGAAATCCCCCCGTTTGGAGCTTCACTAGCTCGTTGTGCGAAATAGAGCACCTCCTCCAATTCCCCGGCGGTGGGCTGGGAGCGCGTGAAGAAGAGCCGCGTTGACGATCCATGGTGGAATGGATTTCTAGGTCAAAGGCGCTTCGATGGAGTATTCGCGGGAGGAAGACGGTGTGGTTTGGATCTGGATTCTTGCCTCTTTTATAGGCGGGCGACTCGCACAATTAGGGGGTGAAATGCAAAAGACACCCTGGCTTTTTACATTCGTGCGACGCGTGGAAGAGGGCCATTATTTGGCGTAGAAGCCGAGGAACACAGTATTCAAGATGAAGCCGGACACTGTTCGGCAGGTACATGGAATTTGAAGGGAGAACCCGCCTTGCAACGCCGAAGACTATAAACACGCTGGACTTATCGTCATTGAAGCCTGGTTCGGGGGCTACTGAGGGAGTCCTGGACTAGGGGGTGTCCGGACAGCCGGACTATCAATATCCGCCGGACTCCAAGACTACGAAGATACAAGATTGAAGACTCCGTCCCGTGTCCGGATGGGACTTTCCTTGGCGTGGAAGGCAAGCTTGGCAATACGGATATGTAGATCTCCTACCATTGTAACGGACTCTGTGTAACCCTAGCCTCCTCCGGTGTCTATATAAACCGGAGGGCTTTAGTCCGTAGGACAACATACATTACAACAATCATACCATAGGCTAGCTTCTATGGTTTAGCCTCCTTGATCTCGTGGTAGATCCACTCTTGTACTACCCATATCATCAATATTAATCAAGCAGGACGTAGGGTTTTACCTCCATCGAGAGGGCCCGAACCTGGGTAAAAACATCGTGTCCCTCGTCTCCTGTTACCATCCGCCTAGACGCACAGTTCGGGACCCCCTACCCGAGATCCGCCGGTTTTGACACCGACACTCGCGCTTTAGTTCCACTGTTTAGATATGTTCCTAGAGAAAATATAGTGGAAAGTTGACAATAGTGATTATGCGGACAATAGAAAGCTTATGTCCTTAATGCACCGCTCAGTGTGCTGAACCCCAAACGTCGTTTGTGGATGTTGCGAACATCGGACATACACGTAACTACGTGATAGTTCAGTTAAACGGTTTAGAGTTGAGGTACCAAAGATGTTTTCGAAACATTGCGGAACATATGAGATGTTTCGAGGGCTGAAATTGGGATTTCAGGCTCGTGCCCACGTCAAGAGGTATAAGACCTCCGACGATTTTCTTAGCCGGCAAACTAAGGGAGAAAAGCTCAATCGTTGAGCTTGTGCTCAGATTGTCTGAGTGCAACAATCACTTGAATCGAGTGGGAGTTGATCTTCCAGATGAGATAGTGATGTTTTTCCAAAGTCTTTGCCACCAAGCTGCTAGAGCTTCGTGATGAACTATAACATATCAGGGATAGAGATGATGATCCTTGAGGTATTCGCGATGTTTGACACCGCGAAAGTAGAAATCAGGAAGGAGCATCAATTGTTGATGGTTGGTGAAACCACTAGTTTCAAGAAGGGCAAGGGCAAGAAGGGATACTTCATGAAACGGCAAATTAGCTGCTGCTCTAGTGAAGAAACCCAAGGTTAAACCCAAACCCGAGACTAAGTGCTTCTGTAATAAGGGGAACAACCACTGGAGCAGAATTACCCTAGATACTTGGTAGATGAGAAGGCTGGCGAGGTCGATAGAAGTATATTGGATATACATTATGTTAATGTGTACTTTACTAGTACTCCTAGTAGCACCAGGGTATTAGATACCGGTTCGGTTGCTAAGTGTTAGTAACTCGAAATAAAAGCTACAGAATAAATGGAGACTAGCTAAAGGTGAGCGGACGATATGTGTTGGAAGTGTTTCCAAGGTTGATGTGATCAAGCATCGCACGCTCCCTCTACCATCGAGATTTGGTGTTTGCGTTGAGCATAGACATGATTGGATTATGTCTATCGCAATACGGTTATTCATTTAAGGAGAATAATGGTTACTCTATTTATTTGAATGATACCTTCAATGGTCTTGCACCTAAAGGAATGGTTTATTGAATCTCGATCGTAGTGATACACATTTTCATGCCAAAAAGATATAAGATAGTAATGATAGTACCACTTACTTGTGGCACTGCCATGTAAGTCATATTGGTGTAAAACGCATGAAGAAGCTCCATGTTGATGGATCTTTGGACTCACTCGTTTTGAAAAGTTTGAGACATGCGAACCATGTCTATTGGTGTATACGCATGAAGAAACTCCATGCAGATGGATTGTTTGGACTCACTTGATTTTGAATCACTTGAGATATGCAAATCATACCACATGGGCAAGATGACTAAAAAGCCTCGTTTTTCAGCAAAATGGAACAAGATAGCAACTTGTTGGAAGTAACACATTTTGATGTGTGAAGTCCAATGAGTGCTGAGGCATGCAGTAAATATCGTTATGTTCTTACTTCACAGATGATTTGAGTAGATGTAGAGTATATTTACTTGATGAAACACAAGTCTGAATTATTGAATGGTTCAAGTAATTTCAGAGTGAAGTTGAAGATCATCGTGACAAGAGGATGAAATGTCTATGATATGATCATGGAGATGAGTATCTGAGTTACGAGCTTTGGCACGCAATTAAGACATTGTGGAAATTATTTCTCAATTAATACCGCCTGGAACACCATAGTTTGATGGTGTGTCCGAACATCATAGTTGCACCCTATTGGATATGGTACGTACCATGATGTCTCTTATCGAATTACCACTATCGTTTATGGGTTAGGCATTAGAGACAACCACATTCACTTTAAATAGGGCACCACGTAATTCCGTTGAGATGACACCATATGAACTATGGTTTAGAGAAACCTAAGCTGTCATTTCTTAAAGGTTTGGGGCTGCGACGCTTATGTGAAAAAGTTTCAGGTTGATAAGCTCAACCCAAAGCGGATAAAATGCATTTTCATAGGACACCCAAAACAGTTGGGTATACCTCCTAATTCAGATCCGAAAGCAATAGGGATTGTTTCTTGAATCGGGTCCTTTCTCGAGGAAAAGTTTGTCTCGAAAAGTTGAGTGGGAGGATGGTAGAGACTTGATATGGTTATTGAACCGTCACTTCAACTAGTGTGTAGCAGGGCACAGGAAGTTGTTCCTGTGGCACCTACACCAGTTGAAGTAGAAGCTTATGATAGTGATCATGAAACTTCGGATCAAGTCACTACCGTACCTCGTAGGGTGACAAGGATGCGTACTGCTTCAGAGTGGTACAGTAATCTTGTCTTGAAGGTCATGTTGCTAGACAACAATGAACCTACGAGCTATGGAGAAGCGATGGTGGGCCCATATTCCGAAAAATGGTTAGAAGCCATGAAATCCGAGATAGGATCCATGTATCAGAACAAAGCATGGACTTTGGTGGACTTGCCCGATGATCGGCAAGCCATTGAGATAAATGGATCTTTAAGAAGAAGACGGACGTGGATGGTAATGTCACCATCTATGAAGCTCGACTTGTGGTGAAGAGTTTTTCACAAGTTCAAGGAGTTGACTACGATGAGATCTTCTCATCTGTAGCGATGCTTAAAGTCCGTCGGAATCATGTTAGCATTAGCTGCATTTATGAAATCTGGCAGATGGATGTCAAAACAAGTTTCCTTACCAGTTTTCGTAAGGAAAGATTGTATGTGATACAATCAGAAAAGTTTTTTTTTTGATCCTAAGGATGCTAAAATGTGTGCTAGCTCCAGCGATCCTTCCATGGACTGGAGTAAGCATCTCGGAGTTGGAATATGCACTTTGATAAGATGATCAAAGATTTTGTTTATACAAAGTTTATGAGAAACTTGTATTTCCAAAGAAGTGAGTGGGAGCACTATGGAATTTCTGATAAGTATATGTTGTAAACATATTGTTGATCAGAAATGATGTAGAATTTTCTGTAAAGCATATAGGGTTATTTGAAAAGTATTTTTCAAGTGAAAACCTGGTTTAGGCTACTTGAACAATAAGCATCAAGATCTATAAGATAGATCAAAATGCTTAATAGTACTTTCAAATGAGCATATACCTTGACATGATCTTGAAGGTGTTCAAGATGGATCAGTCAAAGAAGGAGTTCTTGCCTAAGTTGTAAGGTATGAAGTTAAGACTTAAAGCTCGACCACAGCAGAAAAGAGAGAAAGGACGAAGGTCGTCCCCTATGTTTCAGACGTAGGCTCTATAGTATGCTATGCCGTGTACCGCACCGGAAATGTGCCTTGAATGATCCAGGAATGGATCATTGGACAGCGGTCAAAATTGTCCTTGGAGTAAATAAGGACATGTTTCTCGATTATGGAGGTGATAAAGAGTTCGGCGTAAAGGGTTACGTCAATGCAAGCTTTAACACCTATCCGAATGACTCTAAGTAGCAAACCGGATACGTATAGTGGAGCAACCATTTGGAATAGCTCCAAGTGGAGCGTGGAAACAACATTTACAATATGACATAGAGAATTGCGAAATACATACGGATCTGAATGTTGCAGACCCGTTGACTAAAACCTCTCTCACTAGCAAAACATGATCAAACCCCAGAACTCATTGAGTCTTAATCACATGGTGATGTGAACTAGTTTAATGACACTAGTAAACTCTTTGGATGTTGGTCACATGGTGATGTGACCTGTGAGTGTTAATCACATGGCGATGTGAACTAGATTATTGACTCTAGTGCAAGTGGGAGACTGTTGGAAATATGCCCTAGAGGCAATAATAGAAGTATTATTATATTTCCTTGTTCATGATAATTGTCTTTTATTCATTCTATAACTGTATTATCCGGAAATCGTAATACACGTGTGAATACATAGACCACAATATGTCCCTAGTGAGCCTCTAGTTGACTAGCTCGTTGTGATCAACAGATAGTCATGGTTTCCTGGCTATGGACATTGGATGTCGTTGATAACGGGATCACATCATTAGGAGAATGATGTGATGGACAAGACCCAATCCTAAGCATAGCACAAAGATCGTGTAGTTCGTTTGCTAGAGCTTTTCCAATGTCAAGTATCTCTTCCTTAGACCATGAGATCGTGTAACTCCCGGATACCGTAGGAGTGCTTTGGGTGTATCAAACGTCACAACGTAACTGGGTGACTATAAAGGTGCACTACAGGTATCTCCGAAAGTGTCTGTTGGGTTGACATGGATCGAGACTGGGATTTGTCACTCCGTGTAAACGGAGAGGTATCTCTAGGCCCACTCGGTAGGACATCATCATAATGTGCACAATGTGACCAAGGGGTTGATCACGGGATGATGTGTTACGGAACGAGTAAAGAGACTTGCCGGTAACGAGATTGAACAAGGTATCGGTATACCGACGATCGAATCTCGGGCAAGTATAATACCGCTAGACAAAGGGAATTGTATACGGGATCGACTGAGTCCTTGACATCGTGGTTCATCCGATGAGATCATCGTGGAACATGTGGGAGCCAACATGGGTATCCAGATCCCGCTGTTGGTTATTGACCGGAGAACGTCTCGGTCATGTCTACATGTCTCCCGAACCCGTAGGGTCTACACACTTAAGGTTCGATGATGCTAGGGTTATAAAGGAAGTTTGTATGTGGTTACCGAATGTTGTTCGGAGTCCCGGATGAGATCCCGGACGTCACGAGGAGTTCCGAAATGGTCCGGAGGTAAAGATTTATATATGGGAAGTCCTGTTTTGGTCACCGGAAAAGTTTCGGGTTTTATCGGTAACGTACCGGGACCACCGGGAGGGTCCCGGGGGTCCACCAAGTGGGGCCACCTACCCCGGAGGGCTGCATGGGCCATGTGTGGGAGGGAACCAGCCCCAGGTGGGCTGGTGCGCCCCCCACAAGGGGCCCAAGGCGCAGGGGAGAGTGGGAGGGGGCAAACCCTAGGGCAGATGGGCCCTAAGGCCCACCCCAGGCGCGCCTCCCCTCTCTCCCCCTCTGGCCGCCACCCAGATGGGATCTGGGGGCTGCCGCCACCCCTGGGGAGGAACCTAGAGGGGGCGCAGCCCCCTCCCTCCCCCTATAAATACTAGAGGTTTGGGGGCTGCCCAACACACGAGAATCTCTCCCTTCTCCTCTTGGCGCAGCCCTACCTCTCTCCCTTCTCCTCATATCTCGCGGTGCTTGGCGAAGCCCTGCTGGACTACCACGCTCCTCCATCACCACCACGCCGTTGTGCTGCTGCTGGATGGAGTCCTCCTCAACCTCTCCCTCTCTCCTTGCTGGATCAAGGCGTGGGAGACGTCACCGGGCTGTACGTGTGTTGAACGCGGAGGTGCCGTTCGTTCGGCACTAGGATCTCCGGTGATTTGGATCACGACGAGTACGACTCCTTCAACCCCGTTCTCTTGAACGCTTCCGCTTAGCGATCTACAAGGGTATGTAGATGCACTCTCCTTCCCCTCGTTGCTGGTTTCTCCATAGATAGATCTTGGTGACACGTACGAAAATTTTGAATTTCTGCTACGTTCCCCAACAGCCGGCCACGACCTACCGCCAACATGCCCGGCGGTAGGGTTCCTCCCCCCCACGCCGATCTTCTGTGACCAAAAAATCGACAACCGCAGCGGTAGGGTTGTGCAGCCTATCGCCAGGGTGCTCGGCGGTAGCACCCTACCGCCCAGGCCCTTGGCGGTAGGCCGCGCAACCCTACCGCTGCGTTGCTCGATTTTTTGGTCACAGAAGATTGGCGTGGGGGGGAGGCATCCTACCGCCGGGCCGGATGGTGGTAGGTCATGGCCGGCTACCGCCGAATACTATGGCGGTAAGGTTTGGGCATTTATAAAGCCAGCCGCCCGCGCCCACCCCACCACAAACCATAATCCCCACCCACCCAGCCGCCTTCTTCTTCCTCTCGCCCATTTTCTCATCTCCTGCACTTCCCCACTCCGATCTTCTTCGTTGATTCACGGATTTTGCGTATCGAGATGGCTACGGAAAGAGGAAGGTAAGCTCCTCCATTCCCCCAATTACTTTGAGTCAATCATTCCGCTTTCTTATAGCCATATGAGGAACCCTATCTAGTTGTTATGATGAACCCTAAACCTAGATGATTGCAATGTGATAAACCTAGTTGATGAACCCTAGGTTTATTCTTTCTTATAGCAATACGAGGAACCCTATCTAGTTGATATGATGAACCCTAGAACCTAGATGAATCCTAGAACCCTAGAACCTAGATGAACCCTAGAACCTAGATGAACCCTAGAGCCTAGATGAATCCTAGAACCTAGATGAACCCTAGAACCTAGATGAACCCTAGGTTTAGTCTTTCTTATAGCCACCACCACCACCATATGTGATGACTTATTGTGTGAATATTGTAGATATTTGTTTTGCTTGCATTAGAACAAATATTCATGTTTAATTAACTTTATCCAATCAATGCTTATATAAGGAACATGGCGCCACCACCACCACTTGATGAGGACTATGAAGATGAAGACCCACTTGAGGAAGCCATCTGTGCTCAAAGAGTGAGGCTGAGCGAACAGGAGGTGTGCAACCTATGGGACAACTTTCTGCCACGTGCTGAATTGATCGGGGCGCCATTCGTGACCCGTCTGACAACTACCATGGTCGATCGACATGAGATGGTATGTTTTTAGTGTAGAATCCAAGTAATTTTTAATAGTTTAGATAATCCATACTTATTAATTGATATGTTTTTCTTATTCAGAAATTGCCAAAGAGCCTATCTGAGAGTTGTGGCATCGAGGCTGATGAAGAAGGCTATGCTATAATACGCCTTACCGCAACGGGCCCCGTCACTACTTGTGCGTACGGCGTGGACACGGACGGCCGCACAATTTTAAGCACACATGGGTGGAAGAGCTTCCTCGTTGACAAGAATCTTCATGTTGGATAGGCCATCCTTATTACTATCAGGAAGACCACCCGTCAAGGCTTGAAGATGATGATCGTCATCGATATCATCTAAACTATATATGTGTGTGGCTGCTGATGATCGTCATGTTTGATTTCTACCTATGGATGAAACCTTTTATGTGGTCGATGACCGTTGAACTCGTTAAACTTCTTATGTTGGCTTCATACTATGTTATGTGATCAAACTATATTATTTGGTACTTGTTTCTTAGTCCGTAATGGCAAAGTTTTGTGGATGTGATCAAACTATGTTATGTCTATAAAATTGTGCTTATGTTATGTTTCTTATGTCTATGTTATGTTTCTTCTGTTATGTCTTATGGCGAAAAAAAATTGAAGACAAAAACAAAGTAGTTAAGTTTAGTGCCAACCTACCGCCAGGGAACTCGGCGGTAGGTTTGTGCGGGCCACCGCCGTGGTCTTTGGCGGTAGGTACGTCAGCAGCCGTTAACGGATTGACGGCCGTCAGGCACACCTACCGCCGGAACCTGCGGCGGTAGGCTGTGCAACCCTACCGCCTGAGGTTCTGCCGGTAGCAAAAGGGTCAGATTTCAAAATGTTTTCAAACTGGGGTCAGATCTTGATTTTGTTTCACAAAAGGGTCAAAACACGAAATTTTGCCCCTGCTGGCTGCGAGCGCATGCATACGCATGCCTACCTGCTGGCTGCTAGCATCCATGCATACCTGCTGCCTGACGGGACTCCACGTTTTGACACCATTTTTCATATCACGGTTCGATTAGAGCTAGATAGCGGAACATTTCGGCAACGACCATCAGTGTAGCGCCTATGCCTCAGACGCTACACACTGACTTAATAAATTTTAGGTAGCAGAAACTTTTTATTATTCTCATGTGTAGTGTCTTTTATCTAGGCGCTGCACATGATAGCATGGCGTCTTTCACATAGGGGTTGCACAATCAGAGATGGGCTCAGGGGGTGCCACGCTGGCTAGATGTGTAGCGCCTGTCAGTAAGACACTGCACAGTGCAGTGTGACGCCTAACTGTCGAGCGCCACATAAAACGGTCAGTTTGTGAATTTTTTTCAACGGCAGTTTAGATTGTGAATTGATTTTGCCCACAGGTCAAATATGTGTTTTTCCCGAGCGCTACGGAGCGTGCTTTGTGTGTGATGATGACACATCTACCGTGGTGGGTCATGTATGCGTGGAGTAAATTAGAAAAAAAAAGTGGGTCCAGATCAACTATTTATGAATCAGCTGATATTATCACGTCTTGTGTCAGATGTACGTTTTGAGAAATCTTTTTTCCCTCTCGCTAGGGTTTCTGTTCTCTCGCCGCCTCTGGCGACGTTGAGTTTGCTTTCCCTCGCACCGGAGAAGTAGGATCGGCAGCGTTGGGTCCGGGGTAGTCCTGCACTGCCAAGGTCCGGGGGCTGATCTCGCAGTTGTGGAGCGCTAGGGTTTTCCACCTTCGAGCAGATCAGTTTGCCCGAAGGTCTGATCGCGATGGCAGGCAGGGGTAAGGCGTCGGCGGCTGATCGCAAGGGGAAGAGCAATCTGGAAGAGATGATGCAAGATTTGGCCCTTAAGGAAGATGATCTAGATGATGTGATTTTCGAGGATGACGATGCCCCAGAGGAGGCGGCGCTCCGATGGATGATCATAGCTCGAGTCCATATGGAAAAGGACTTCAGCACCTATTGGTTCTTCCGCAATATGAGAACAGCATGGGACCTTGCAAGGCCAGTCAAGATCAAAACTTTGGAGGAGAATCTTTTTCAGATGCAGTTTGATTGTTTGGGGGATTGGGAGAGAGTATCACAGGGGGGCCCGTGGCACTTCAGGGGGAACCCAGTCATCATCGCCCCGTATGATGGTTTCTCAAAACCATCGTCGATTGAACTGTGGACTTTCGAGATATGGGCAAGGATCATTGAGCTTCCAATGGCTTACCACGGGAAGATCCAGGCGCTTGCATCAAAGATTGGCGAGTTCGTCGACTCAGAGCCTTCCTCGTTTGATTTTGAAGGAAATTTTTATAGAGTGAGAGTCCGGTTGGATGTTCGTCAACCGCTGAAGAAGGCCATATCCTTGATCCGTGGAGGCCAGAGGGAGATTTTTGTGGTGAAGTATGAGCGACTGCCAGACTGGTGTCAGGTTTGCGGCATGATGGGGCACGAGTTTAAAGAACACGGCGACGGGGTGCATCCCCCTTCTGCTCTTGTGTTCAAAAATCTTAGGGCCCCGACAACCACTGCCTGGGGAACCCGGCATCGCAACAGGAACAGGCAAAACAACTATCAGAATCAGCAGAAGGAGGAGCATATGATGCATAACCCCGGGACAAGCCATGATGGAGAGGTAGCTGAGGGCATGGAGCTGGACAACACAAGGAAGCGGGCGTCTGACCAGGTTGTTATCTCCCCGAACGCCAAACTGATGGGGATGGAACTGGTACCGGTGCCGAAGCCTATTGGGAATGAGAAAGGGGTCCCAGTTAGTCCACCACCGAAGCAAGATACAAAACGATCAAAACTCATGGGCCAGTCGGGGAAGTCAGCAAGTTCAAGTGACAAAGAGGGGTTGGCTGATACGGTGAAGAAGAACCCCAATGGGGTAAAGAGCTCGGACGCGAGAGCGGCGGCCTCCGTGACGGAGGACCGCCGAACGCAATGAATCTTCTTTGCTGGAACTGTCGGGGGATTGGCAACGCCCCGACAGTTCAAGAACTTCGCGAACTCGCGAATAAGTTTGCCCCTAAAGTGCTTTGTATAGTTGAACCCCAAATAAGTGGGGAGAGAGCTGAAAACTTAAAAAGTTCTTTAGGTTATGATTGTTCTTTTGCTGTTGATGCCTCCGGTAGGAGTGGAGGCTTAGCTATGTTTTGGAATAATGAAATAAACATCGATATTTTGGGTTACTCCAAGTACCACATAGATGGCAAGGTGACAGGTCTAGGAGATCAACCGTGGAGGCTTTCCTGTTTCTATGGTGAAGCCCAGACCCATCTTCGCTATCACACATGGAATACGATGAAAAATCTGTCTACTCTCCAAGATATGCCGTGGGTGTGTATTGGGGACTTCAATGAAGTTCTGAAGCATGATGAACATGATGGTATTGGGTCGAGAAGTCAGTCATAGATCCAGGGCTTCAGAGATGCGGTAGATGTTTGCGGTCTACTCGACCTTGGCTACAAGGGCATGAAGTGGACTTATGAGAAAAAAGTAACAGGCGGATCGTATACGCGAGTCAGGCTAGATAGAGCTTTGGGATCGGTGGACTGGTGTGGTCTGTACCCACAGGCGACTGTACAACATGTCATATCAGCGACATCTGATCATTCGGCCATATTACTGCAGCTAACCCAACCAAGCGGAGGACCGAAGCAACCGAAGCAGTTCAGGTACGAGGTGATGTGGGACACTCACCCTGAATTGAAACCGACGGTGGATGCAGCCTGGGAGCCCAACGGTCATAATCAAACGGTGGGTGAAGTTCGCGCAAATCTCGAGGCCCTAGCAAGTAACCTTGGCGTATGGTCAAGATCAACTTTCGGTAGTGTGAGAGGAGAGATACAAAGCCTCAAGAAAGAGCTAGATCGCCTTCGGAGTGACATAACAAGGGCCGGACCTTCTCATGCGGAGATCAAAATTAACGACCGACTAGTCGAGCTCTATTTGCGTGAAGAGTTGATGTGGAGACAGAGGTCTCGTGTCCAGTGGCTAGCTGAGGGGGATCGTAACTCTCGTTTCTTCCACATGTGTGCCTCTATGCGGAGAAGGAAAAATCTGATAAAGGCCTTGCAGAAACCAGATGGAGAATTGACCACGGAACTAACGGAGATGCAGCAGATGGCTTTGGACTTTTATAAACAGCTGTACACTTCAGAGGGAGTGGAGGGGATGCAGGACGTTCTTCAGCATGTGCCTACGAAGGTTACTGCGGAGATGAATGCAGCATTGTTGGCTCCGTATGAAGCGAAGGAGGTTAAGACCGCTCTTTTCCAAATGTTTCCTACAAAAGCTCCCGGTCCAGATGGGTTTCCAGCACACTTTTTCCAGAGACACTGGGATGTATGTGTAGAAGCAGTCACGAGAGCAGTACTGGCCATTGTTAGGGGCGAGGAGAGCCCTGCATGTCTGAACGACACCCTTCTGGTCCTTATTCCTAAGGTATCTAATCCAAACTTGTTATCTCAGTTCCGGCCCATAAGCTTATGTAATGTGTTTTACAAGATCGCCTCGAAAGTTCTAGCAAATCGCCTCAAGCTAATTCTTCCGGAGATAATTTCGGAGGAGCAGTCGGCCTTTGTGCCAGGAAGACTCATTACTGATAACATAATCTCGGCTTATGAATGCTTGCATTTTATGAAGAGAAACATGTCAAAGAATAACAGTTTTGCAGCACTGAAACTTGACATGATGAAGGCATACGATCGAGTGGAGTGGTCCTACCTGCGATCGATTATGGAGAAGTTGGGTTTTGCGGCACCATGGGTGTCCGTTGTGATGAATATGGTGAGCTCAGTTTCTTTTTCAGTCATGTTCAATGGTGTGAAGTCAGAAGTTTTTCATCCTACGAGGGGGATTCGATAGGGAGATCCAATCTCTCCATACCTCTTCTTGTTAGCAGCAGAGGGCCTTTCGTGCCTCTTAAAATCCCAAAATCAATCATCCCAGCTCAGCGGCATTAAGGTGGCACCGTCGGCTCCGGCGGTGAATCACCTTTTATTCGCAGATGACAGCCTGTTGTTTTTCAGGGCGAGTGTTGATGGAGCGGAAGCAGTATCAAACCTGTTGAATACATATTGTTTGGCATCAGGCCAACGGATCAACAAGGATAAATCTTCAATCTTTTTCGGCAAGGGAAGCCCAGAGATAGTACGTGCTGCGGTCAAGGGCCATTTGCAGGTTCCTAATGAATCATTAAGTGACAGATATTTGGGTTTGCCAACAGACGTGGGCCACTCAAAAAAGGGTACTTTCAAATATTTGAGTGACAGAGTTTGGGACAAGGTAAAAGGTTGGATGAGCAAATGCCTATCAGCAGGTGGAAAAGATGTGCTAATTAAATCAGTGGCCCAGGCCATCCCGGTGTTCTCGATGTCATGTTTCAAACTCCCAAGAGTTTTATGTGATCATATAAAATCCATAATCAGGAAGTTTTGGTGGGGATGCAAACAGGGACAACGTAAGCCGGCTTGGGTTTCCTGGGATGTGATGACACGTCCTAAAAATCTAGGCGGGCTAGGATTCAGGGATCTAGAGATTTTCAATCTAGCCCTGTTGGCTCGCCAAGCGTGGTGACTACTACAAGAACCAATGAGTTTGAGCGCAAGAATTTTGAAGGACGCATATTATCCAAACAATTCGGTTTTTACTACGGAGTTGGGACCAAGGCCGTCTCAGATTTGGCGGGCTATATTGGAAGGACGGGATCTGTTGAGGCAGGGGCTCATTCGTCGGATTGGTTATGGACAATCAACGGAGATTTGGATGGACAACTGGATTCCGAAGGAGATGACGCCACGGCCTATTGTCTCGCTGGTTGCTCATCCTCCCAGGCACATTTCGGAGCTGCTCTCCCCGGCGACAGCCTCATGGAATGAGGAGTTTGTCCGGTCAGTGTTTTTGCCTATAGATGCTGAGGCTATTTTGAAGATTCCGGTATGCACCCACAACATTGAGGACTTCTGGGCGTGGTATCCGGACAAGAAAGGCAAATTTAGTGTCAGTTCGGCTTATAAGTTTTTGCTTAAGACAAAATTACAGAGGGAGGAGTGGTTAAATGGAAGTAGCGGAACATCTCACACCGAGAGGGACGAAAAAGCTTGGACTTCCTTGTGGAAATTAAAAATCCCGTCGAAGGTGAGGATCTTTCTATGGAGGCTAGCTCATCACTCACTCCCTACAACGGATGTCCTGTAAAGAAGAAACATGTCAGAGAGAGAAGTTTGCCCGCTGTGTGGCTGTGAGGATTCTTGGAGACATGTGTTGGTAGCATGCACGATGTCTCGGTGCGTGTGGGCTCTTTCGGAGGAAAACTTGGTGTCAATCATGGCTGAAAATGATGAATCCAACGCAAGAATATGGCTGTTTGATCTATATGAAAAACTGGACCAGGCTAGCTTCACAAGGATGGTCATCACACTATGGTCTATATGGTTTGCGAGGAGGAAGGCTATCTATGAATCTATATTCCAGAACCCCCAGCAAACGACTTCTTTTATAAATAATTACATCGATGAGCTAGGTCACCTAGTTGTGGGTCGAGTGCACAAACAATCTGTACCTGCACCACCACAACCGAAATGGTGGCTTCCTCCTCCTACAGGCACTGCAAAAATTAATGTTGACGGGGCTGTGGGTCGCTCACGGAGAGGAGGAGCGGTTACTGCCTTTTGCCATGACCAGGATGGGAGCTATCTGGGCTCCTCGGCTATGGTTTATTATGGTATTACGGACCCTCTAACCCTGGAGACATATGCATGCCGGGAAGCTCTTGCTCTAGCAGATGACCTAGGACAGCAGAAGATTCACGTGGCATCGGACTGCAAAGAAGCAGTAAATGACATCAACAGGGGTACATGAGGCCCCAATGCTTCGTTGGTGCATGAAATAATGAACCATTGTAATAGTTTTATTACTTGCTCTTTTGTTTTCGAGCGTAGGAACTTCAATTTTGAAGCTCATAATCTCGCCAAATTTGCTTGCAACCTAGATATAGGTAGACATGTTTGGTTGGGCAATCCTCATGATCCCGATCTTGTACCTATGACAATTGCTTCTGAATAAATAAAGCAGGCGAGATTTCTCAAAAAAAAAGCTGATATTATCACAGGACACTTTTTTTTTCCCTTTTATTGAAATCTCAACAACAAAAACTTCTGGTGAAATTTATTGTGTGTTCGCTTGTACAAAGATTCAAAATGGTACTGCAACTTTCTAGTTTGCCATATTTTTTTTCTTTTTAGGAGCTATTTAATATCAATAATTTTTAAAACAAAGAAAAAGTATAATGCAGCATTGCATTCTAGATGGCGTTTGCACCAAAATTGGTTTGGTTAGACCATATATAGATTTTTTTATGGGTGGTTATACCACATATATAGATGGGAAATGATTCCCCTCAACCGGCTGATTTCTTGGATCTCATCCGCCACCTCGACTCGCACAACACGTGTCCCACATGACATGCCGTTGGCTCCTGAAGATCTTTTTTTGTCCGCAACATCACCAATGTTGCACAAGTTCTTTCTATAACATTAGCTATGTTGGAAAAAGATGAAGACGAAAAGATAAATTCTACAACAAAGCCTTGTTAAATAAAATCTGCAACAAAACCTCAATTGCAAAAAGATGAAAACGAAAAAAGAAATTCTACAACAAAGCCTCTGTGGCAAAAAAAAGAAAACTACAAGAAAATCTCAGTTGCAAAAAAATTACGTAACAACGCCTCTGTTGCAGAAATTTTCTACAACAAGACCTATATTGTAATGATGGAGGGCGCAGATGCGCCAGATCTGATGGCTCGCGAGCTGACCGATCTTTTAAAAAGACCAGCCGACGGACGTGTAGCAGTCCCCTATTTACAAAGGAATATTTCCAACATGTTTGAGTGAGTGGTTTTCCTACGCCAACAAATCCATAGGAAGGTCCATACTACCCTGCTCTCAACGGGCCACAAGCGGTCCCACACGGATTACGGCCCAAGGCTCAGACGAGTAACTGCAAGAGGCACGCAGCTCTTGCATCTCAGTCCGCTTCAG
The DNA here is from genome assembly GCA_963921465.1 of Triticum timopheevii. Classification (NCBI taxonomy): domain Eukaryota; kingdom Viridiplantae; phylum Streptophyta; class Magnoliopsida; order Poales; family Poaceae; genus Triticum; species Triticum timopheevii. The sequence goes on along the minus strand of OY997270.1, from coordinate 622,983,345 downwards.
GTTCGGTGAACTGGACGCAGGCGTGACAGAAAAATAAATAAAATAAGAGATCACAGAACGTGCCCTGTATTGGAATGCGCCACTCCTGTCTCTGAAATCGATCAAGTCCATATGAACCTCAACTCATTATAGTACATCAATCTTTCTCTGAACAAAGAGAGACATCGATATGTAATTATGTATGCATTGTACTCCCTCCGTTCCTAAATATAAGTCTTTGTAAAGATTTCATTATGAACCACATACAGATGTATATAGATGCATTTTAGAGTGTAGTTCATTCATTTTACTCTGTATGTGGTCCATAGTGGAATGTCGCCAAAGACTTATATTTAGAAACGAAGGGAGTATACATCAATACATGATGGTTCTATATATAACTTCGACTGACATGCATATTTCAGGGATTATGTTCACAACAGCAAAAATAAATTAACACGGACAGTTGCCCATCTTATTTGACGGCATGCATCTTGTTCAGGCTAGAATTTGCATCAACTTGTTTCTTTTCTCTAGAACATATAAATCAAATTATTGGCAAATAACTTTTGACCTACGAGATCGATTCAGTATGAGAAGGCGCTCTGCAACATCTGTCATCGTTGGCCTTTGATCCACATCAAGGTTAAGACATTCCACAGCAATCTTTGTCAGACAATCAAGAATGTCCAGATCTCCTGTTGTTACCGCAATTTCCTTGTCAAACAGATCGGTTGCTTTCTTCCCTTCTTTGTGAACTTCAATGAAACTCCTCACTATGCTTTTCTTATCAGAATGACGGGGCTTCTTCCCGCTAATGATCTCCAGTATCACGACTCCAAAACTGTAGACATCACTTTTCAAGGTCAGTAGGCCTGTTTGCATATACAATGGATCCATATAGGCCATGTCACCGATGACGACAGAAGTATGCTCCTTATCTCTCACAATCAACCTTGATAGGCCAAGGCCTGAGATCTTTGGTGTAGAGTCATCATCCAAGAGTATACTTGCTGGTTTAACATTGCCATGCAGGATTCTGGTACGAGCTTGTGAATGCAGATATGCCAAACCTTGTGCTGATTCCGCAACGATATTTAGGCGCACATCCAAGTTGGGAGGCACCATGCTGCCGTTGTGAAGAATGTCATCAAGACTTCTTCTGGGGAGCAAATCGTACACTAGCATGCGAGTATTCGTTTCTAGGGAACAACCTATGAGCCTAACGATGTTCCTGTGGCTGACTTGTGAATGGACGAGGACTTCATTTTCAAGATTTTTAATCTCTCTCTCATTATTATTGATTAGTTTCTTTACCGTGACCAGTGAATTATCAATAACGCACCTGTAAATTACAGCGAAGGAACCTTCTCCAATGAAATTTCTGTTCCTTAGTATTGATTTGAGCTCCTCGTTCGTGAAAATCTTCATAAAATGTGACTTTTCTAATATATGCATGTTATTCCTACTGAAATTCCTGTGTGATTTCCAGTTGAAAATGTCCAAATTGTTCCGCTTGTGGAACCCAGTAGAGACAGAGCTAGAATTGCTTGTGCCACGATAGTTCATGTCTTGCACTCCCTGTAATGGTAAGTGGCCCACTTTTTGATGCACAACAAATGAACTTCTGATTTCAGCTTCCTCTGAATAGTCAGCACTTATGTCTCGTGCATGTAACCTATAAGATCGATTCAATATGACAAGGCGCTCTGCAACATCTGTCATCGTGGGCCTTTCGCCAATATCAAGGTTAAGACATTCCACAACAATCTTTGTCAGACATTCAAGAAGCTCCAAATCTCTTGTTGTTACTGCAATTTCCTTGTCAAATAGCTCGGTTGCTTTCTTCCCTTCTTTGTGAACTTTAATGAAACTCTGCACTAACCAGTCATCATCAGTATGAGTGGCCTTTTTCCTACTAATGAGCTCCAAGATCACAATTCCAAAACTATAGACATCACTTTTCTCGGTCAATAACCCTGTTTGCAGGTATACTGGATCCATATAAGTCTTGTCACTGATGATGAGTCTAGTGTGTTGCCCATCCCTCTCAATCAACCTCGACGTGCCAAAGCCTGAGATATTTGGTATAAAGTTTTTATCCAAGAGTATACTTGCTGGTTTTACATCACCATGCACGATTTTGGTACGAGCTTGTGAATGCAGATAAGCTAGACCTTGTGCTGTTTCTGCAATAATATTTAGACGCACATTCAAGTTTAGAGGCACCTTGTTGCCGCTGTGAAGAATGTCATGAAGGCTTCCTCTGGGGAGGTACTCATAAACGAGAATGGGGCTATCCATTTCTAGGCAACAACCTATGAGACAGGCAATGTTCTTGTGGATGATTTGAGACTGGATGATAACCTCCTTTTCTAATTGCTTGTTCTGAGCATTAAATGTTTTCTTTACTGCAACCATTGTATTATCAACAACGCCTTTGTAAACTTTAGTGGACCCACTTTCTCTAATGAGATTGCTACTCCTTAGTATTGGCCTGAGCTCCTCCTTTCTGAAGATATTCAGAAAATGCGACTGTTCTAATGTACGCTGCTTGTTCCTATTGAAAATCATGTGTGCTTTCCTGTTGTCAATTCCCAAAATGCTCAACTCATTGAACCCAGTAGAGGTAGAGCTAGAATTGCTTGCACCATGGCAGTTGACCTTTTTCGTTGTATTTTGTCCACCCCATAATGATAACTGGCCTACTCTCTTTTGGTCTTCATCGTAATGAAGCCTTCCAAGATTTTCTGGAACATCTACCAGTATTTCCAAGTGTTCCTCCACATCTGCCTTCTGGAGGCGGCTCTCGGATGCGAGCTTGCCAATTTCCCGTAATGGAGCTTGCACTCCCTGTAGTGGTAATTGGTCTAGTTTCTGTTGACCATCCTCAATATCCACTAGGAGGCTCTCTGATGCAAGCTTTCCAATTCTTTCTCCAGATTGTTCCCTTGGTAAACTTGTCTGCAGCTCAAATAATGAACTGCAAATGCTAGTTTCATCTAAATATTCTGCACTTGTCGTTTTATCGAGCCTACTAACTATATGGCGTGCAACTGGTCTCTTCTTTGGGTCCAAGTCCATGCACTCTATCGCTATCTTATAGCATACTCTTACTTGTTCCAATTGCATGTCCCCCTCTGATGCCTCCAACCGAATCATCCAACTTTGAACTACCTATAAGTTTGCAATCATGAGTTGGTATTAATATAACAAAATTTGATGATATATGTGATTATTAAAAAAACTATACTAGAGAAAAAGCTGTTGGAAATCCTAAACAGAGATGGACTGTAATGATTTTCTTTCATGACAGCTACTTAATTTCAGTCATAAAAACTTAGTGGCCCTAAGATTTATATAAACTTAGTTTGTCTAAATACTGCTTATGCCTATAGTATAGGAAATGGGTACATACAAACACTAAGTGGCCCTATGATTTCTATTCATCAAATTCACAACATGGTATCCTAAAATTACGACCGATGTATACATAACACGATAAATGAATAATGATCGGTTTGTTTAGGTGTTATATCAGAATATTCCACTACATAATACATACTTCCGGAAGTATAAGTAGGCTTTGTTTTTTGTAATGAAGAGCACGCATGGGTATGTAAAGGTGAGCAACATGATTTGTATTCTTGTGGGTAGAGCTATGCCCCACAACTCAACCACCTCACTTTTTTTCTTTTTTTCGAAAAGGAGGATAATCTCAGGCCTCTGCATTTGGCGATGCATACAACCATATATTATTTATTATTCAAAATCCAGCAGCTGAACAAATTCGACGTGGAAAAGAAAAGTCCGAGGCAGCATGCCTCGTGACAGTAACTCGACCAGACAACCACTAACCCTATGATAAAAGACTGAAACAAATGGAGAGATACACAACTCCTAGGCTAAGCCTTTAAGAAGAAATCACCGCACGTGCACCGATGATGACGAACGCTAGGTCGATCTCGGGATTTTCATCCCCAAAGCCAAGCTTCAAGCCAGCAACTTCAGCAAGGAAACGGTGCAGAAGGGCATAAACATAGCTTGATCAGAGATCTAGTGTTTCACCAGAGTGTGCATGCTCGTCGTTGAAGCTGCCTCAATCATCATCCTTGTCCGGCTATAGACACCTCACTAGCCGGATACCGCAGGAGGAGAAACCGAAAGTCAAAGACGCCCCATACCACCTCGCCTTCGATCACTGTCGCATCACCTTTGATCCAGCAACAACAGGCAAAACATGATACCTCCGCCAGAGCTACATGCATCACGTACCAACAGCGAGCATGACTTAACGTCTCTGCATGAGACGTGCGTAGCACCCACCAGTGACAGGCATGACTCGACACCTTCGGAAGAGACGTATGTGTCACCCGCTGAGCCACATCGAACCCGGTCTATTGGCGGAGGGGGCGTCCCATATCACCGCCAGCCTTAGAAAGGTCGTCACCACCTGAAGACCCAACCTCCGCATTGGCCACAAGACCACAGACGCCACCGCCGTTGAAGAACTAGGGCCACCGCCCCAAGTACCAAACTCCTGCGCCACCACTGGATGACGCCACGGCGAGCAGATCGCAGCCAGATCCATCACCACTTGACCGGCTACCACCACCATCCCACCGCAAACCGCTGCAAGCCCTGCTCCGTAGGCACGTTGGCCCGAGGAACCGAGCCGCCACGACATAGGCATTTCCCCCGGGCCAGCGCTGTCTGCCCGCGCAGTCACAACAGCATGGCCACCACCGAAGGATCCCAGGGCCGCCGCCCCACCGCCCGTGCTCCGCCAGACGCAGCGGTCGTCCAGGGCCGACCGTCGCGCATCAACCGGAGAATAGGCGAGGAGACGAGTACCCGCTGACCGCCGTCCACCGCGCGAGGCTTTACCAGCGGGCTTCCTCCGGGGACGGTGAGTGGAAAGGCGGCGGCTAAAGCCCCCCCCCCCCCCAAGGACAGACGCGAGCCCCAACGAATTTATCCTAAATGCAATAGTATGACTCAACCACCTCATGGAGATGTTGTTTTCATACATAGGTACATATATAAAAAAAACTTCAAAGACAAAGGAATGGTATGTTGGTAAGTTAAAGTATAACAAAATTATTTAAAATCGACAATTCAATGGACCAAATGCCTGCATTATTCTTACATGTTCATCTTTGAGATACTGCCTCACTCCTGTCAGTATCTCCATTATTATAACACCAAGACTATAGATGTCCGACGCATGCGTTATTTGTCTTGATCTGATGTATTCTGGATCCATGTATCCCCTATGAGAAGATTTATGAAGTCCGGTTAACCTAAAGTAATCATGCCTGACAAAACAAAGATCTTTCGAGAGGCTAGTTTTTTTGTGATAATTCAAGAGGTTAGCTTACAGTGTTCCCCATAGATTCTGAGTAATAGAACGGGTTTGCTCTTCACCAAGGCATCTTGACAAACCAAAGTCAGCGATTTTGGGTACCATGTGACCATCTAGCAATATATTAGTGGGCTTCAGGTCCAAATGAAGAATTCTCTTTTCGTGGAGAAAAAGTAAACCCTCACAGACCCCCCTGATTATTTGATACCGCTCCCTCCAATTAAGCCCACAAGTTGCATCTGCACATGGTATTTTCTTCTTTAATTTAGGTACATGGCTATAATGTCACGTAAATCCACGATGCTGGGTATAATAAGCATACGACATACTATGTATTTGGACAACCTTTAATAGAGCAAATGATGATGTTAGACGTTGTCATCCTTACCGGTAATGTGCTTATCGAGAGTCCCGTTGCATACATACTCAAAGCAGAGCAACCAGCTCCGTTGATCTGCCATGACAAGATTCCCCTCGTACTCTTCCATTTTACCTTGTGTGTCAGCGCAATACCCCAGAAATCGTACTATATTCTTGTGCTTGGCCTTTATCAGGCATTTAACCTCTTCTTGGAATTTATTCTCATGAATATCAAACGTGTTTGACAACTTCTTCACGGCAACCATGCCTTTCCCGACCACTCCCTACAGTGACAAAAATACATTGTTAACAAGACCTCGTGTGCGTGTGGTGGTGTGAATATCTGATATGATTGTTAACTTTTTAAATCGACTGCAACTAGGATTGGAGAAACGAGCTGGCCAGATTTGGTTGTGTGGTACCTTATAAACCACCGCATAACCGCCGCTGCCAATTTTGTTATCAAGAGAGAAACCATTTGTTATGTCTTTCAGAAGTGACAACGGCAGGTCTGTGGGCTCTGCACTTTCATCAAACAGAATCCTATTTAGTATGTCGATGTGACTTGTACTGGCTTCACCGTCCATTTACAAGCACTGCAAATGAAATGAATAGAACAACCTTAAAACAAGAGCAATGTCTGAGGCTAGCCACTATGCACAATTACACAATTGATTAATCATAAACAGAAAATTACAGAATGGAGATTCCATGCACCAGGAAGTGACAGAATTACCCAAACTGCATGATAGTTTAAATTTATTACAGTACATTTAGGCGTCAAGTTTAAAATCGATGAACATGCTTCTCTGGTCTGCAGTACCCAACACCCCCTGAAGTGGTCTCCTCTGGCTCTGGGCACATCAGATCCTGTTAAACTGTGATTTGGTGGAAACTGGCTCAACGCATCTGGTGCGTGGCATGTCTCTTTATATAAGGTACCAAGGGGTACAATACAGATACAAATACAATTGTCGTACAATATACAGTCTAACACCCTCCCTCAATCTTAACTGTGGCATGAGGTACTCAGTAAGTTAAGATTGCGTCTACAGCCTATGAACAAAGGAAGAGACAACGGTTTGGTGAAGATATCAGCAAGTTGATCCTTGGAGGAGATGAACTTGATCTGCACAAACTTCTGTGCAACCCGTTCTCTTACAAAATGATAATCAACTTCGATGTGTTTCGTTCGGGCATGAAATACCGGATTTGATGAGAGGTATATAGCGCCGATGTTGTCACACCAAAGAGTAGGAGGCTGACTATGAGAGATCTTCAATTCTCGAAGGAGGGACTGGACCCAAATAAGCTCAGCAGTGGCATCAGCAATTGCCTTGTACTCAGCTTCAGTACTACTCCGAGAAACTGTAGCCTGCTTCCGAGCACTCCAGGCGATCAGATTAGGTCCAGAGAAGACTGCATATCCCCCCGTGGATCGCCGGTCATCTGGGTTACCAGCCCAGTCTGCATCACTGAAGACCGAGAGCATGCTAGAGGGCGCGGACCGGAGATGAAGTCCAAAAGAGATGGTGGAGCGAAACTCAAGCTTGCGACTGTTGTAGGGCCGAAGATGCGGCCAACAAGCACAGCCAAAAACCTTGAGGAAAGTATAGTCAGGAAGTTCGTTAAACAACAGTGCAAGCGGTGTCTTCATTTTTAATACTCGAGTAGGAGTTCGATTAATCAAGAAACAAGCAGTGGTAAAGGCATCACTCCAAAACCGAAATGGAACGGAGGCATGAGCAAGAAGTGTAAGGCCAGCTTCAACTATGTGACGGTGCTTGCGCTCAACAACACCGTTCTGCTGATGTGTATGTGGGCAAGAAACACGATGAGATATCCCAAGCTTATTAAAGAAAGAGTTGAGGTTGCGGTATTCGCCCCCCCAATCAGACTGAACATGAATGATCTTATGCTGTAGGAGTCTCTCAACATGCAATTGAAATTGTAAGAACACATTAAACACATCAGCTTTGCTTTTGAGAAGATAAAGCCACGTAAAGCGACTGTAGGCATCAATGAAACTGACATAGTATTTATGACCACTGCCAGATGTTTGGGCAGGACCCCATACGTCTGAAAACACAAGCTCTAATGGAGTAGTAACAACTCGAGATGAAGACACATACGGTAACTGATGACTTTTTCCCTGTTGACAAGCATCACAAACTGCTAAATCTTTAGAACTAGACAAAGTAGGAAGTTCATGTCGATGCAAAACATGGCTAACTATGGGAGACGCAGGATGCCCAAGCCGGGCATGCCAATGGGACGTCGACGCGCGAACAGCGGTAAAGGCCTCCGGACGAGATGGCGCCTCCAACGCATACAGGCCCTGATGGATGCGACCTCTAAGCAGAACCTCCCGTGTGGCTCGATCCTTAACGAAGAGATGAACGGGTGAAATTCACAGAACACATCATTATCATAAGTAAACTTACGAACAGATAGTAATGGACGAGTGACATGCAGGACGTGAAGGACATTGCGGAGACGAAGGCGACGAGAGGAACTAGACAGAAGGGAGGCCTGACCAACATGAGTAATGGGCATACCTGAACCATCAGCGGTGCGGACCTTGTCACGACCGCGGTAGGGCTCCTGCGCCTGGAGATGACCAGCCTCATTGGTCATATGCTCCGTGGCACCCGTGTCGAAGTACCACGCGGGGTTGATCGGATTCGACAGCGTGTACCCGCCTCCGCCGGGTGGGCCGGCGGAACTCTGTTCGGCGATGGCGGCCTGCTTCTCGTTGCCACGCCCGTCGTTGCCAATGCCAAGGAAATCCCTCTTGAAGCGACGGTGGCAGCGGGAGGCATAGTGCCCATGGATGCCACATAGCTGGCAGTCAACATTGGGCCGGCCGCGGCGATCGGTGGTCACAGGAGGACCCCGGGACGGCGGCGATGGAGGAGGCTTGCGGCCACCACCTCCTGTGGAGGAGCCAGCAGGAGAGCGAGGTGGACGATGGCCACCAGTCGAGGCACCACGGTAGGCAGCGTGAGCCTGAGGATCATTCAGCTGCATTGCGGCATGGCGGGCGTCAACACGTTGCTCGGTGGAGAGGAGACGTGCGTACAATTCCCGAGCGGACAGAGGCGTCTCACGACCCCGCACCACCTCAACCAGATTGTCGTAGTCCTGATCGAGGCCTCGAAGAACGAAGTCAGTGAACTCCGTGTCACGAAGCGGCTCCCCGATAGCGGACAGTGTGTCGGCGATCGTCTTGATCTTGTTGAAGTAGACGTGCGCAGAGGAGTCGAGCTTCTTGCACTCAAGGAGTTGTTGACGAAGAGCCGAAGCGCGCGCGGAGGAGTTCGCCGAAAAACTGTCCGCCAGCGTCGCCCAAACATCAAGAGACGTGGCGGCAAACACCACCAGGCCGGCAACTCCCTCCGTGAGCGATGACTGAAGAGCGGAGAGAATCGCCTGGTCTTGTGCGACCCAAGCACGGTACGCCGGATTCTCGGCGGAGACCCGGGCGCCGGTGGCGTGACCGCAGGGACGAGGCTGGGCGGACACGGGAGGCTCCCATCGACATAGCCTTCGAGGTGACGGCTGCGAAGGAGCGGCAAGATCTGCGCCCGCCAGTACAGGTAATTGTCCTGCGTGAGACGCACCGTGATGAGGTGCGTGAGCTGGTAGGGGCCAGCGGCCGGGCCGTTGGCGACCGCGATTCCAGCAGGGGCGGCGACATCGGCCGCGGTGGAGGTGACCGAGGCCGAGGGCGCTGAAGGAGCCGGGGGTGGCGCCGAACCCAAGGGCACCAGGGGGGTCGAGGCGTAGGCCGGGGGCGTAGGGAAGAACCCTGGAGCAAACTGCGACGAGCCGAGGTACAAGGGGCGCGAGGTTGTGGGCGCGGCTATCTGGCTCGTGTTGCTCACGGCGAGGATCGCGGCAAGCTGAGGCGGGATGAAGGGCGACGCCGCAGGGGCGGTGGCAGAGAGGGCAGCGGAAGAGGATGAGGTGGCGGCAGAGGAGCACATGGTGGCGGCGATCTTGGTGGCGGCGCGGCAACAGAGAGGGGCGGCGGCGGCGGCACCAAGGACAGGGGGCGGCGGCTAGGGTTTTGCGAAAACCTAGTCTGATACCATGTTAAACTGTGATTTGGTGGAAACTGGCTCAACGCATCTGGTGCGTGGCCTATCTCTTTATATAAGGTACCAAGGGGTACAATACAGATACAAATACAATTGTCGTACAATATACAGTCTAACAGAGAGACTACTAATTAACTTCCAAATCAAAATTTCTTTTATCCAGATTTTCTACTGCTTGTCGACCTAATACTGGTTGGAAACATATTTTTGACATGTGTGGTCGAAATTAAAAGGTAATTAAGCACGAGTGATGTTTGTTTGTCTTCCTGTTCACAGAGTTGAAGATGTGATCACAAGAATTAATAACCATATCTTGGTGCCAGTTAGTTTGACAATTCAGTGTTTACCAAACATGAAGAAATTTGAAGATATAAGCTTCTCCAACAGGTTTTTTTTTTTACCAAGATGCATGATTGACATGACAAGGAAATTAGCTGCTACCTGCTAGCTAGCAAGAAGACTTGGAGAGCAAAGTAAGATGAAATAGCAACATGGACATATGATAATGCAAAACCTAGGGTGCCCTCTATCCGAAGAAAATCAGATCTAGAAGAAACAGCTCAAAATATTTTATTTTAATCGTGAAAGGAACGATTACAGGATGAAGATCCGGTGCATCAGGCACAACTGTAGAATATACCCAGCTGCATTTATGTCTAAATTTATTTCAGTATATCCAGGCATCAAGTTTTCCAACAAAGGGACGTCTCTGGTTTACTGTACCAAACACACCTAACATGATGTCCTCTGGTTCTGGGCATCAGCTCAGATCCAGCTTCTCAGACGTTTGTTTGTTGACAACTTGACATAATACTGGGTGAAAACATATTTTTTGACATGTGTGGTCGAAATTAAAAGGTAAATTAAGCAGGTGTGTTGTTGTGCCTGTTCACAGAGTCGAAGATGAGATCAGGAGAATTAATTTCCACATCTTGGTGTAAGCTACTTTGGCCATTCTGTGTTTACCAAAAAACAAAGGGGCTTGAAGATGTAAGCTTCTCCAACGAGTGTTTTTTACCAAGATGCATGGCTGACATGTCAAGGAAATTAGCTACTACTAGCTAGCAAGAATACTTGGGGAGAAAATTAAGATGAAATCCAAACATGGGCGCCTTCGATCTGAAGAAAATCAGATGGAGAAGGAACTGATTGAATAACCTACAAATTAACACATAAATACCTTGGCTACGATGATCGGTCGACGAATTGACAAAGCAATCCTCGGCGTGTTCCTTTTGCGAGTAATGAAATGGATCTTGCTCACTTTTTGGATGGTCGATGGATGGATATGTGAGGAAGAAGAAAGTCAATGCCAGGACGAGCGAGCTTAACCCTCCTGCCTGCCTTGCTTTGATTTTTCCCGTCAATGCCTGTCTAATTACATGTGTTTCTATGTAGAGTGGTACTAGTAGTAGTATAATGTGCAATTTGTCATTTGTCAGTGGCAGCTATCAGAACCATAATTAATAAAACGATTATATATAGCCATGGTCTACTCTTGGTAGGTGGAACACCCACCCCTCCCACTCCCACTCCCAGGGAGGATTCATGCGGTGGAGCTTGATTAACAATTGACACTCACTAATCAATGGAGCTTAATTAGTAACTTGCCATCCAAAAACAGAGCTTGGTTAATCTGCGGGCATCGCTTTCCAAGATGCATATACTAGTCGAAGAGGGGCGGGTAGGTACGCTCACCCAGCTATGATGAGGGAGAGGCCTGGAGGAGGTGTGCGTCCTCCAGAGCACCTGGATCTTGAGGATGGTGGCGTGGCGATGCTGGATGGGGACATGAGGGAGGATCACCGAGAGCGTGCAGGGATTCATCCTCCTCGATTCCACCTTAAATCCAGGGTCCCCACGCAAGAAGCAATGGAGGTTCGGCGCAAGGAGGCGGATGGGTTGCGGCGGAGGGGGGCGGCGGTGAGGAGGGGGAGCACCGGAGCGTGCATCAAAGGCAAGCGCTCGGAGAGGGGGATTGGAGTGGGAGAGCGTGGCACACATGTAGAATTTACATATATTTTTTCAAGGATACGCCCCGGGAGGTGTATCAATATAGAATTCAAATATATAGGATTTTCTTTAAGAATTCCTTTGCATTAGATTCATCTTTTTCCCCGCAAAAAATAAATAAATAGATTTGTGTCTTTTGGGGGTTTCAACTCCGACGTCTTGACAAGAAATTTACGTGTTTCAGGTGTTTACTATGCTGTATTCAAACAACTTTACGTGAATATTCATAGTTGCTTCTATAAAGATCCAAGACGGTGTAAATTTGTAGTTCTGCCTATTTAAATATGCATTTTAGGGCCTATTTGATTTTCCAGGGCTCACAAACGAGGAAGATCATCAATGTAACGTTGCATTTATGACGGTGTTTGTGGCGGTATAAGTTTGTAGTTTTGCTTCTTTAAAAAAAATGCATTTTTAGGGCCTGTTTGATTTTTTCAAGTTTACAATGAGGAAGAGCATCAATATATTGCATTCACGACGGGCGTTTATGCCAGAGTTTGTTCGGCTGGGTCATGCATAAAACAAAGGAATATTTCCAAATGTGTCTTAGTGATGGAGAACTTTATACGAACTATAGTGCAAATAAATTCACAGATAAGGGCCACATTTGGTCGTACAAATCAAAAAACCTATGTGTAAAAAGTTTAATAGTCTAAATTATATGTAGAAAAATAATGGTCTAAAATTTAAGGTTTTATCTAACTAGTTGGGTTTAGCTTCGGAACTTGTCTTATTTTATGCTAATTAAGATAGGTAATACAAGTTCCTCTCCAAACTCTACAAGAGTCGATCTCTGGACGCATCACACCACCACCTCTCCTCCACCAATGGATCGGGAATCCTATTCCCCATGTACCACGGGGAACATGGGGGATAACGAGGCATCACATACCCCCCCCCCCCCCCGGTCCACCCCCACGGGGAAAGTATATGGTGCACTGGTGCTACCGGTGCACCAGACGCCCATAGCACTTGTAACAATGTTCAAAAAAAAAAGCTGGAAAAATTAGCACATTCGCACAACATCGGTAAAGTTCTCGCTAAATTTCAACTCAAAATTCGAAACATTGCTCGAGGTACAAAAGCCACAAAATTGTCACTGAATAGTACACAAGATAAGTTGGGCTTTAGATTTGGCCCATTAACACATTGATGTCAAATTTGTTATTTTTGTATCGCATGCAATGTTTTGAATTTTAATTTCAATTTTTGCGACAACATAGGCCGACATTGTGCCAATATGCTACATTTGTTCAGATTTTTTAAAACATTTTTGAACATGCTACGACGTCCGGTGCGCCGGTAGCAACACACGCACCGGTGCAGCTCCCCTCCTCCCCCCCCCCCCCCCCCCCAAACTGTGTGCTGCCGCTACATACAGTTGGGCCGGCCCAAACTAGCTCCCCATTTCTGTTTTGGGAATGTTCACGCTTTTTTACTTTCGGTTTTTATGTTTTTTTTTAATTTTTATTCTTTCTTTTCTTTCACCATTTTCGTTTTACTTCTATTTTTCCCTTTTTCCTTTTTATTTAAAATGTACGGACATTGTTTGAAGCCCGGGAACATGTTTTAAATTCCTGGACATTTTTGCAATTTGGAATATTTTCTCAAATCGTGATTTTTTTTACAAATTCACGAATTGTTTTTAAATCCGAGGATATTTTCTGAAATGATTAATCGTTTTCACAATTTGTGAGCATATTTTGAAATCCGAAAAAAGAACCAGTTGTTTGCTTGAAATTGTGTTCGCTTGAAATTTAAATCATTTTTCAGGTTTGATTTAAATCCTTCAATTCATTCACTGGAAAAAATATGAGAAAAAAAATCACCGGTTTGATTTTAAATCATTTTTTTAATTTGGAGTACTATTTTTTGCTGGAAAAGAAATATATGAATGGTATCTTTGATTTAAATTGTTTCCACAAAGTGTTTGTCTGATTTCATTTTTCAGGAAAGAAATATATGTTCTATAGATTTACATAAACTGGTCAATGATCACAACATCTGAATTATAGAATGAATCCCCCCGACAATATAGCAAAGTGCAATACAACTTGTCAAGTCAGTTAAAGAAAATTATTTCACCAAGAGCACAAACAAATCCGATTCATTCATTGTCTCCGGAAATTTGAGCTTGACTGAAGATGGCACAAATATGCAATGAACAGCACTAACACACATTAGGCATTTAGGCATCACGTGAACTACTAATTCTTCGATCTGAACAATTGATCGAAGTAAACTTCACTTAACTACGGATTTCCCACCAATATGGACCAACAGAGGATCTACAAAGGAATTTGAAAATAAAGTACCAAAAATAGTTCAAATCGACAAACATCATACAACATCATACGCTTGTTTTTAGTTCTTGAGAAGCAAACACCATGGTCCTTCATGCCAAGCGACATCAGGGCTTCGATACACTTAAGATTCATTAAGATCAGAGTTGTTGGACTCATCATCTTGCCATGTGTTGCCCGAAAATTGTACTCTGATATGTCTGCAACAAGTAGTATTCATATACAGTAAACTTTCTCTGAACAAAGGGAGAAATAGTTTTGCATTATATTATATTCGTTCTATATCTTTCAAAGGTGTTCACAACAGCAAAATAAAGCAAACGCGAATAGTTGCCTATGTTATTCGACGACATGCACGTGCATAACACTACAAAACAAGTAACTTATTGGCAAATAACTTTTGAGCTACGAGATCGATTCAGTATGAGAAGGCGCGCTGCAACATCTGTCATTGTGGGCCTTCTATCCACATCAAGATCAATACATTCCATAGCAATCTCTGTCAGACAATCAAGAAGCTCCAGATCCCCTCCTGTTACTGCAATTTCCTTGTCAAACAGCTCGGTTGCTTTCTTCCCTTCTTTGTGAGCTTCAAGGAAACTCCTCACTAGGTTGTTATTATCAGAATGAGTCGCCTTTTTTCGGCTAATGAGCTCCAGGATCACAATTCCAAAACTGTAGACATCACTTTTCAAGGTCGGTAGGCCTGTTTGCATGTACACTGGATCCATATAACTCGCGTCACCAATGACCCACCCGGTGTGTTTCCCATCACTCACAATCAATCTCAACTGGCCAAAGTCTGAGATCTTTGGAATAAAGTTGTCATCCAAGAGTATATTTGACGGTTTAACATTGCTATGCAGTATTTTGATACGAGCTTGTGAATGCAGATAAGCTAGACCTTGTGTAGATTCTCCAACGATGTTTAGACGCACATCCAAATTGAGAGGCACCCTGCTGCCACCATGAAGAATTTCATCAAGGCTTCCTCTTTGGAAAAACTCATACACTAGCATGTTGTTTTTCCTTTCTATGCAACAACCTATGAGCCTAATGATGTTCTTATGGACGACTTGGGACTGGATGAGGACTTCATTCTCAAATTGTCTATTGTCGATCTCACTACCATAATTCAGTTTTTTTACTGTGACCAGTGCATTATCAACAATCACCTTGTGAACTACACCTAAGTAACCCTTTCCAATGAGACTACTTCTTAGCATCGGCATGAGCTCCTCCTTCCTGAAAAACTTTATAAAATGTGACTTTTCTAATTTATGCATGTTGTCCCTATTGAATTTTCTGCGCCCTTTCCAATGGAGAATCCAGTAGAGACAGAGCTAGAATTGCCTCCGCCATGATGGTTCGTATCTTGCACTCCCTGCAGTTCCTCTGAATAGTCGGCATTTATATGTCGTGCATGTAACCTACGAGAATGATTCAGTATGAGAAGGCGCTCTGCAACTTCTGTCATCATGGGCCTTTGATCCACATCAAGGTTAACACAGTCCACAGCAATCTTTGCAAGACAGTCAAGAATCTCCAAATCTCTCGTTGTTACTGCAATTTCCTTGTCAAAGAGCTCTGTTGCTTTCTTCCCTTCTCTGTGAAATTCAATGAAACTCTGCACTAACCAAACACCATCAATATAGGTGGGCTTCCTGCTAATGAGCTCCAAGATCACGACTCCAAAACTGTAGACATCACTTTTTTCTGTCAGTATACCTGTTTGCATGTATACTGGATCAATATATGTCATGTCACTGATAGCGATGAAAGTATGTTCATTATCTCTCGCAGTCAACCTCGATAGGCCAAAGACTGTGATCTTTGGCATAAAGTTATCATCCAAGAGTATATTTGCCGGTTTGACATCACCATGCAGGATTTTGGTACGAGCTTGTGAATGTAAATAAACTAGACCTTGTGCTGATTCTGCAACAATATTTAGACGCACATCCAAGTTGAGAGGCACCTTGCTGCTGCTATGAAGTATGTCATGAAGGCTTCCTCTGGGTAGGAACTCGTAAACCAGAATGGGGGTATCCATTTCTAGGCAACAACCTATGAGGCAAGCAATGTTCTTGTGGATGATTTGAGACTGGATGATGACTTCATTTTCTAATTGCTTTTCATTAACATTAAATGTTTGCTTTACTGCAACCAGTGCATTATCAACTACGCCTTTGTACACTTTAGTGGAATTAACTTCTCTGATGAGATTGCTACTCCTTATTATTGGCTTGAGCTCCTCCGTTCTAAAGATATTTACAAAATGTGACTGTTCTGATGTATGCCTGTTGTTCGTATCAAAAATCATGTGTGCTGTCCTGCTGTAGATATCCAAAATGCTCAACTCGTAGAACCCAGTACAGAGGCTCTCAGCTGCAAGCTTTCCAATTCTTTCTCCAGATTGCTCCCTTGGTAAACTTACCTGCAGCTCAAATAATGAACTGCCGAGGCTAGTTTCATCTGAATGGTCAGCACTTCTCGTTTTATCAAGCCTATCGACTATATTTCATGCAACTGGTCTCTTCTTTGGGTCCAAATCCACGCATTCTATCGCTATCTTATAGCATACTCTAAATTGTTCCAACTGCATGTCCCTCTTTGATGCCTCCAATCGACTCATCCAACTTTCAACTGCCTATAAGGTTGCAATCATGAGTTGGTATTTATATAATGAAATTTGATGATATATGTGATTATTACATTACAGCTACTAGAGAAAAAATGCTGGAAATCCTATAAAATATGGACCGTAAAGATTTATTTCATGGAAGCTACTTAATTTCTGTCTGCATATTTTAGCGTAATTTGTGTATATATTGCTTATGTCTATAGTACAGAAAATGGGTATATGTAACTATATATAAGTGCACCTGTGATTTCTAAATTCATGGAAATCACATTGTAGTATCTTAAAACTACAACTGAAGGATACAAAACACGATAAATGAACCATGATTAGTTTGTTTCTATGCTGCATCAGAATGTGGGACTACTACATAGTACATACTTCCCGAAGTATAAATAGGCTTTGTTTTTCATAGTGAAGAGCGCACACGTATATGTAACCATGAGCAACATGATTTGAATTCTTGTCAGGAGAGCCACTATGCCCCGCAACTCAACCATCTCACTGGGAGGTTGTTTTCATAAAGTAGTATATTAGAAAAATCTCAAAAAAGAAGGAATCATATTTTGCTAATTTAAAGCGTAACAAAATTATTTAAAATCTGTAGTCCAACATAACGCAAATGCCTAAAGTATTCTTACATGCTCATCTTCGAGGTATTGCCTCACTCCTGTCAATATCTCAATTATGACAATGCCAAGACTATATATGTCTGACGTGAATGTGATTTGGCCTGATCTGATGTATTCTGGATCCATGTATCCCCTATGAGAAGAATTATAAAGTCGGTCAAGGATTGTGCAGACAAATGTAAAGTCATGTGTGAACCAAGAGCTTTCAAGAGACTAGCTTACGGTGTTCCACATATGTTTTGAGTAATAGCACGGGTTTGCAGTTCACCGAGGCATCTTGATAGACCAAAATCAGCAAGTTTTGGTACCATGTGACCATCTAGCAATATATTGGCGGGCTTCAGGTCCAAGTGAAGAATTTTCTTATCGTGGAGAAAAAGTAAACCCTCAGATATCCCCCTGATTATTTGATACCGCTGCATCCAATTAACTCCACGAGTTGCATCTACACACAAGGAGCGGCCATGACTTTTATTTTCTTACTTAATTTAGGCACATGTCTATAATATCATGTAAATCTGTGAATGCTAGGTAAAGTAAGTGTATGGCGTGCTATGCATTTGAATAACCTTTAATTGAGTAAAGAAATACAGTAATAGTGCTATCCTACCGGTAATGTGCTTATCGAGACTCCCATTGCATACATACTCAAAACAGAGCAACCAGTTCCGTTGATCTGCCATGACATGTTCCCCCTCGTACTTTTCCATTTTACCATGTGTTTCAGCACAATACCCCAGAAAACGTACAATATTCTTGTGTTTGGCCTTTATCAGGCATTTAACCTCTTCATGGAATTTGTTCTCCGGAAGAGCGTTCGTCTTTGTCAGCTTCTTAACGGCAACCATACCTTTCTCGACCACTCCCTATGGTGACAGAATACATTGTTAACAACTCTGTGCGTGTGAACATCCAATATGTTTGTTTAGTCTTTATACCGACTGTCATTAGCATTGGAGAAACTAGCTGATTATATCCAGTTGTTTCGTACCTTATAAACCACCGCGGCCAATTTGGTAATCAACAGAGAAATTATTTGTGATGTTTTGCAGAAGTGATAAAGGCAGGTCCATGGGCTCTGCGTTATCATCAAGCGGAAGCTTCTGCAGGACGTCAACATGGCTTATACTGGCCTCATGGTCCATTTGCAATCACTGAAAATGAAATAAATAGAACACCCTTAAAGGAAGAGCAATGCCTTCATTTTATTACATGGGGGAAAAAGAAAACTTGTAAACCTACTTGGGAGAGGGGATGGTGAGAGCTGCTGGCGTGAGGTTTACTTGTTTGTCGGACTTGCAAAATTAGCTACACTTCTCCGGTAGAAAAAAAGGTAAAAATTCGAGAATTTAGCTATTGGGGCTTTACACAGTTGGGTACTTTTGCAGCTTGCCTATTTGAGTTAGGAAACAACTTTTATACTGACACATACAAATCACCGTGTGACAGGCTAGCCATATCGTAAATTTGTTCACTCTGCACATACCGTGTGTGACAGCCTTGAAACTTGGTTTGCACGCAGGACAAAATGATGGTCAATGGACTACAGGACTACAGCCCACAGGAAGGATGGGCAAGGGTGGGTTTTCTACTATCAGCCGTTCGTTACACTGCATCCTAGCTCTGCACCTCAACGTGGAAGATGCACGGAATCCCACCAATTCCTGTAGGCATTTTCTCGCTTTGCAATCACTAATTACACAATTAATTGATTAATCATGAAAGGAACAAATACATAACGAACACTTACCAGGCAGTGATAGAATTACCTAAACTGGCTGCTAGTTTAATAAAATAACTTATTGCAGTATATCCATGTATGGTTGAAATTAAAAGGTGTTTTGCCTATTCACAGAGTTGAAGATATGATCATGAGAAACTGAGAATCCGTTGTCCAGCGGGTGTTCATACCAAGATATGTGCTTGACATGACATGGAAACTAGTAGCTACCTATATCAAGGACACTCGGAGTCTGAGAGGAAACTCAGATGGCAGGGGTGCCGTCCGTCCATCACAAAAAAAGTACTGTGGTAAGATGGAGAAGAAACTAACCGGTCAATGAAGATACGAATACCTCAGCTATGGCGATCGATGAATCGAAGGAGCAATTGCCAGCAGAGTATGAAATCGGTTCGATTCGGCTCACGGCGGAGACGTGAGGACGCACACGAGCTAGCTATCCAACCTCCTGCGGTCCTGCATGCCTGCCTGCCTTGCTTTGATTCTTCCCGTCAACGCCTACCCAATGGATGGAGTACATGCATGCACTGTCTTTCCAAATCAATGTCAGTGGTAGCTATCAGAAGAAGAAGAAGAAGAAGAATCATATTTTGATTAAACAGTCACAATACCATGCATACAACACCGTAATATTACGTGGCATTTTCCTATCCATAGAGGTCTAAGGCGGGCTTTTCTAGGCCCTGGAAAGCACGATCCAAGCCCTGCAAAGCTGCTTTCAAGGGCCTGCGGGAGCCTGAGTCGCATGACAAAGTGGACTGACTGGTGGTGGAGCGCGTGTGGATCAGGCCAGCAATGCCGACGGCCGAAAGGACCCAGTCTCACGAACTCTATAGTTCCTGGCAGCTTCAGCGTGACCCGAGCGTCGGCAGTGGACGGGGGCGGCGGCGATTTTTGCGGCCGAAAACGCAAGGAGAAAAGGCGTGCGGTGGCGTCGGCTGAGAAGAAGATGAGCAGGAGCTCTCCGCCGCGCTGGTGGATGCCGGTCATGGCGGCCTGCCGCCGCCAACTTGGGAGTTGAGGTTTGGGGATTTTGGAGCGAAAGCAGAGTCAAGTGGAAACCGTGGCTTAGGGCATCTCCAACCGCGGCGCGCAAAAAAAGCGTTTACAGCGTCGCTTACGCGAGTTTTTGCGCGCCGTGGAGCGTGGCCGCTGCAGCAGACACGCTATATTTGTTCTCTTTTCTACTATAACTCGATACATATATGAGCATAGATGAAACGATAGATAGATAGATAATACATAGATAGATTAAATGATAGATAAAACGGAACATAGATAGGGGAAATACACTTTGGAACCTGAATGTATATACACCCTATGTGGGATTTTTTTTATTATTTTAATAAAAAGTCAAAATAGGTAAGAACTATTTTGACAAAACACTTGACTTACTTTTGCACTAGTAAAAAAATCTGGATGAAAAGAAAAACAAAAGTTGACTTCACAGCAAAAAAGACAAAATTTATTTGCTATTATAGGTCACTATTCACACTATTTTAGCCAAAAATTTGTCTTTTTTGAAAAGAAGTCAAAGGGATTTTTTTTGTGGATTTATTTTCTCACGAGTACAATAGAAGGTCAAGTTTATTTCAAAAATATTTTCAGGAATTTTCGACTTTTGGTTGAATTACTAATTTTTTTTGCATATAGGGTGTATATACACCCATAGACCAAAAGTTCCCTCCCACATAGATAGTGCATAGATAGTTCATAGCCTCCTCTACGATAGATAAAACTATAGATAAAAAATAACTACTCCTCGTCGTCCTCCTCCTCCAACTCGGACTCCGCCTCAGTGATGTCCTCCTCCGACGTCTGAATGAAGACGTCAAGATACCGATCGTCCTCGGAGTCCCAGGACGACGCTGCTCCTAGCTCGATGTTGAAGAGTGCGGCCTGCTTCCGCTTACACTTGTCCTCGCGATAGGCGGCTCGCTCCGCCCTCCTCTCCTCCGTCTCCGCCCTCCTTTGCGCGAAGAACCGCTGCTCGCTGATGACGTCCTGCGGGAAGCGTTGGCGCCACAGCTCCATGGCTTCCTCGCCCATCTCGGGGAGGCTGAGACAGTGCTCCCGCCTTCGGTTCTCGTGACGGTCCTCATCGATGATAAGCCGCGGGGAGGCGCCAGCTCCAGCGCCCGCTCCCGCGTTGGCACCTCCGGGAAGTTCATGTCCCTATGGGACTGCCGGAGGCGCCACGCCGCCGCGTCGTATGCACCGGCAGCCTTGTGGACGGCCTCGAAGGTGCCAAGGCCGAGGCCCACGTTGCCGGACTGAATCTCGGCGGAGAAGGTGCCGGACGGGCGAGCGCGAACGCCGCCAAGTTGTCTATTTACGTGGGTGAATCAACACTAGTAGAAAAACGACTTTTAGTACCGGTTCGTAAGGACCTTTAGTACCAGTTCTGGAAACCGGCACTAAAGGGTGGGTACTAAAGGTCCCCCCTTTAGTCCCGGTTCAACACGAACCGGGACCAAAGGCCCATCACGTGGCACGAGGCGTGCCGTGGTCTGGGGACTAAAGGATTTTTTTTGGAAAAAGAGCAAAAATAGCCCGCCTACTGGGCCGGCACGGCCTGCATACGACTAGAAACCCAACCTCTAGTTGGGACAGGATGCAGGCCCGTACGACCCAGTAGGCCCCACAGGGCAGAAGACTTGCAATAGGCCCACAAAGGCCTGCTTAGAGAGTTGCTCGACATGGTAGCCGCGGCGTGGCTTATAAACCGGTGCGAGCTCCTCTCAACAAGCGAGGTGGGACTAAACATTGTGCACTGCGGGTGGCAGCGCATCACCTTTAGTACCGGTTGGATGGGTCTTTAGTACCGGTTGGAGCCACCAACCCGTACTAAAGGCCATGACCCCTTTAGTACCGGTTGGAGCCACCAACCGGTACTAAAGGTCACAAATGAACCGGGACTAATGCATAGCCGTTCGAACCAGGACTAATGGTACCATTAGTGCCAGTTCATTTACAAATCAAGACTAATGTGTCTCACATAAAATAGTTTTTCTACTAGTGCAAGTACAACAAGTCATGTCAGAGCTTGTGGGTGAAGCAGAATAGGAATTGGAACTGCTTGAACTAGAAAGGGCTTCCGCTACCGGGCTACCTCGGGAGCTCCGGAAACAGACATTCAAAGCAACCGAACCATAGATCCAGCTTTGCAGGCTTTAGTACTTTCAGCTTTCCTATTTTGGCTAGGAATGGAGTTGGTTCAGAGGTGTCAAGTAGAGGTTCCATTCTTGTTATTGCTGGAGGTATACATACCTCTTCTCGGTGTGGTGGAGCGGTAGCCCGAAACACCCCGGCGGCGCGGCGACATGGTGGCGCGGTTTTGGCGCATCGGCGATGAGGCGAGAAAGCGGCAAAGGGAGCGAGGAGATAGCGGCAGAGAGCGCGTGGCGAGTTGGAGAGAGACGGCAGGGCGTGTGCCGGGCGCTGCATTATAGGCGCACCGGACGCGGCGCGCCAAAACTAGCGCACGCCGGGTCGTTTTTCCCGGTGCGCGCCTGAGTTTCCCTTCTCCGCTGTAGCGCGCGAAACCGTCCCGCGTGCGGTTTTTGCAGCTACGGTTGGAGATGCTCTTAGGTTAAGCGAGATGTCATGTGTGTTTTTTTTAGGATGTGCACGTGTGGTGTTACGGAGCGTGCTTTGTGTGTGATGATGACACGTGTTAGGGTAGGTCATGTATGCGTGGAGTAAATTAGAAAAAAGTGGGTGCAGATCAATTATTTATCTTAGGTCATATATTTTTTCCTTTTCTTGAATTCTCAACAGAAAAAAATTCCGTGATTTTTTTGTATTCGCTTGTCCAAATATTCAAAATGGTACAACTTTCTAGGTTGGCATCTTTATTTTCATTTTTAGCAGCTATTTAATTTGAATAAAGTGCTACGCCGTCCGTCGGATGATAAATTAATTATATCGGCCGCCTCGACAACTGTCAGATGTCATTCAAAACAGCCATCCGATCTACCGCCCCAGCTAGTCGAGGACTTTTGCAACAACAACCTTGTTGTGCTTAGGAGCTTTGCAACAAGGACCTCGTTGCAAAGGTCCTCTGAGACAGCAGTCGGCCAAGACAGGCCACACTCTAGGCTAGAGAGTAGCCGCCTGGCCGCCGTCCCACCGTGACCTGAGCGTCTCGGCCATGGAGCGCTGCCGCTTGCCGGACTTGATGCTCCTCCTCCGCCTTAGCCCTGCAAGCAGCTGCTAGCTCCACTCCAGCACGACTGCGACGACCTCTCATGTCGGACGCTCCTTCGGTGTTTTCTGCACTGGAGTTGTGTTTCTGAAACATGCCTCATGTTGCAATGTCTGATCTGTCGCTCTCTAACTTCGGGCGCTCCTAAGGCGTTTTCTGCAATTGGCGCTATGTTTCTGAAACAAGTCCCTTGTTGCAGAAAAAAAACCTTCAGCACCAAACTTTTTTTCTTTCTAAAACCAAACGTCTATTGCAGAAACCTTTCGAAACAAGACCCCCGTTGCAGAAAAAAAAACCTTCACCACCAAACATTTTTCTTTCTTTCCAAAACAAGGCGTCTATTGCAGAAATCTTTTGAAACAAGACTCCTGTTGCAAAAAAATAAAACTTTCATCACCGAATCGTTCTATTCTTTCTAAAACTAGTCATGTGTTGCAAAAATCTACTGAAACATGACCCTTGTTGCTGGAAAATAAACTGGCTATGCTGGACTTATGGCTAGTGTGAGCGCTCGATCAGGATTGATCCGATGGCTATGCAAGCGGCGGACGCGGTGCATGCATCAGCCGGCTGTAGGCTAGTGTTTTCCAAAAACGAAGTAAAAATAGAAAATGCAGCATTGCATTGTATATGGCGTTGGCACAAAAATTGGTTTGGTTAGACCATATATAGTTTTTTTTATGGATGATAAAACAAAGGAATACTTCAACATGTTTGAGTGAGTCGAATTTTTCTACGCCAACAAATCCGTAGAATTTGTTTCATGCAATCACGCTGCAGTACTATGGGACTTAATGCGTAGCATCTGGCCGTGACCTGTTGATTAATACCGGAAGGGATTGGCTTCTCAGTTTGCTTTCTTCATGCAACGGCACCGGGGAGAATATCACATGGTACCATCATTCAAGTGATATCATGATATCAGTTTGAAAAATTCAATTTTAGATGTGTCAACAAATTTCGAAAAAAATGTGAATGTTCATCACATATATGTCTACACCCCCTAAAAAAATTCAGATCAAAATGTAAAATACACAGAGAGAAACAAAAAAGACAAATCTAGATATGAATGGTGTTGTTTTTGACACTATTCATCCTTTCGTCTTTATTGATACTATTCATGTTGGATTTCTCTTTTTTTTTTCTCTTTGTGTATTTCGTATTTTGATCTGAATTTTTTAGGGGTAGTAGACACATGTGATGAACATTCACAATTTTTTTCAAATCTTTTTGACACGTCTAAAATTGAAATTTTCAAACTGGTATCATGGTAGCACTTGAATGATGGAACCATGTGATATTCTCCCAACGGCACCGTCCGGATATGATAATCATGTTGATTTGCAGGATCTGGAGCTTACGAGTACATACATTTATTTTTGTGAGAAAGAACATGGTACATGGTAAAGAAGCTCCTCCACGTCAAACATCTGTTGATTATCTGCAAAGTTACGTTAATTCGTTACGGCTGTCAAGGGTATAATATATACTACGGAGGAAATTATTAAGGGGAAAATGATCAAGGTGGGCCACAGCCCCTGTAGATCATGTGGCCCTTTCGGTGGACAGAGCATTTTTTCAGAGGCCGACCGCCGGTATGGTCCCGCGGAGACGGGATGGAAGTGTTATTTTCGCCGCATACAGTTTCTTATTTAACTGTAATGATGCTTTGGAGGCTGAAACTCAGGCTTTGATGGAAGGTATGGCACTAGCCAAACAACTCTAAAGGCCCGATCTGTGCGCAATCTGATTCCTCGACAGCGTTGGCTTCTCTCAAGGGCGATAATCTAGATCGCTCTGCGTATGGTCATCTAGTTGCTGAGTAAAGTTTTTGATGATTGATAGGGAGTTTATTCCCAAAATAAATGTGAACAAATAGGGTAGTAGATCTTTTGGCTAGTTATAGTCGATTCGAATGTACTACTGCTGTAGTCAGTGATGAATCTAGGAGGGGTACTTTGACAAGCTCGAGCCCCCCCCCCCCCCCCCCCCCCCCAAATCCAAAAATTGGAAAAGAAAAATTACTAGTATTCATATAATTTTTTTCTCTTTATTTGGACTAAAGAATTGAGAGTTTTTGACTTTTTCTACACACCGTTAACTCTGAGCCCCCCTTCATTTTCTTCCAAGATTCGCCATTGGTTGTATTGCTACACTGTACTCCTCCATGTATTGAGGCACTTCTACCACTAGAATGTAATCCTATCATTATGAAATAAAACTCCTATTTACCCCGCAAAAAAAATCCATAGAAAGATCCCCTGCTCTCAACGGGCCACAAGCGGCCCCACACGAATTACGGTCTAATGCCCAGACGAGTAACTGCAAGGGGCGCGCAGCTCTTGCATCTCAGTTCGCTGCAGGTTCAGTGATGTGAACTGTAGGCGTGACAGAAAAAAATGAAATAAAAGATCACATAACGTGGCCTGTGTTGGGATGTCCCACTCCTGTCTCTGAAATCGATCGAGTCCATATGGCCAACTCATTATAATACATCAGTCTTTCTCTGAACAAAGAAAGACATCGATGTTTTTTTGGAAAAAGAGAGACATCGATATATATGCATTGTATACATCAATACATGATGGTTCTATATATAACTTCGACTGACATGCATGTTTCAGGGATTATGTTCACAACAGCAAAAATAAATCAACACGACCAGTTGCCCATCTTATTTGACGGAATGCATCTTGTGCAGACTAGAATTTGCATCAACTTGTTTCTTTTCTCTAGAACATATAAATGAAATTATTGGCAAATATCTTTTGACCTACGAGATCGATTCAGTGTGAGAAGGCGCTTTGCAACATCTGTCATCGTTGGCCTTTGATCCACATCAAGGTTAATACATTCCACAGCAATCCCTGCCAGACAATCAAGAAGCTTCAGATCTCCTGTTGTTACCGCAATTTCCTTGTCAAACAGATCGGTTGCTTTCTTCCCTTCTTTGTGAACTTCAATGAAACTCCTCACTAGGCTTTTCCTATCAGAATGACGGGGCTTCTTCCCGCTAATGATCTCCAATATCACAACTCCAAAACTGTAGACATCACTCTTCAAGGTCAATAGGCCTGTTTGCATATACAATGGATCCATATAGGCCATGTCACCGATGACGACAGAAGTGTGTTCCTTATCTCTCACAATCAACCTTGATAGGCCAAAGTCTGAGATCTTTGGTGTAAAGTCATCATCCAAGAGGATACATGCAGGTTTGACATTGCCATGTCGGATTTTGGTACGAGCTTGTGAGTGCAGATAAGCCAAACCTTGTGCTGATTCTGCAACGATATTTAGACGCACATCCAAGTTGGGAGACACCATGCTGCCGTTGTGAAGAATGTCATGAAGGCTTCTTCTGGGGAGCAACTCATACACTAGCATGCGAGTATCCATCTCTAGGGAACAGCCTATGAGCCTAACGATATTCTTGTGGCTGACTTGTGAATGGATGAGGATTTCATTCCCAAATTCTTCATTCCATACCTTCCTATCTACCCATTTCTTCACCGTGTAAAATGCATTATCAAAAATGACCTTGCGAACTGAACTTTTGTATTCTTCAAGAATGACAGTGCTACCCTTAAGCATTGGTATGAGCTCCTCCTTTCTGAATATTCTAATGAAATGCGACTTTTCTAATGCATGCATGAGGTTCAATTTACAGGAAGCATGAACGACAGAGCTAGAATTGCCTAAGCCACGACGGTTCACATCTTGCATTGCTAAGTGGCCTATCTTCTGTTGCTCAACAAATGAACTGTTGATGTCAGTTTCCTCTGAATAGTCAGCACTTACATGACGTGCATATAACCTACGAGATTGATTCAGTATGAGAAGGCGATTTGCAACATCTGTCATCGTTGGCCTTTGATCCACATCAAGGTTAAGACATTCCACAGCAATCTTTGTCAGACAATCTAGAAGCTCCAAATCTCCTGTTGTTACTGCAATTTCCTTGTCAAACAACTTGGTTGCTTTCTTCCCTTTTTTGTGAAATTTAATAAAACTCCGCACTAACTGAACATCATCAGTAGGGTTCTTCCTGCTAATGAGCTCCAAGATCACAACTCCAAAACTATAGACATCACTTTTTGCATTCGGTACTCCTATTTGAATGTATATTGGATCTATATAAGAAGATAAACCAACTAAACTGTACATCCAATCGTCCGTAATCAACCTCGACATGCCAAAGCCTGAGATCTTTGGT
Source organism: Triticum timopheevii (assembly GCA_963921465.1). NCBI lineage: Eukaryota > Viridiplantae > Streptophyta > Magnoliopsida > Poales > Poaceae > Triticum > Triticum timopheevii. The sequence continues at coordinate 622,955,785 of OY997270.1, read as the reverse complement.
ATAAAGTTGTCATCCAAGAGTATATTTCTCGGTCTGACATCACAATGCATGATTTCGGTAGGAGCTTGTGAATGCAGATAAGCTAGACCTTGTGCTGTTTCTGCAATGATATTTAGACGCACATCCAAGTTGAGAGGCAGCTTGCTGCCACCGTGAAGAATTTCATCAAGGCTTCCTCTGGGCAGGAATTCATATACTAGAATGGGGCTATCCATTTCTACGCAACAACCTATGAGCCAAGCAATGTTCTTGTGGATGATCTGAGACTGGATGATGATTTCATTTTCTAAGTGCCTGTCAGCATAAAACATTTTCTTTACTGCAACCAGTGCATTATCAACAACGCCTTTGTAAACTTCAGTGGCCCCACTTTTTCCGATGAGATTGCTACTCGTTAGTATTGGCCCGAGCTCCTCCTTTCTGAAGATATTCATAAAATGTAACTGCCCTAATGTATACCTTTTCCTATTGAAAATCCTGTGGTAAATGCCCAAAATGTTCAACTCATTGGACTCAGTAGAGATAGAGCTAGAGTTGCTTGTGCCATGGCGGTTGAAGTTTTCCATCGTATCATGCCCACCCAGTAATGACAACTGGCCTAATTTCTGTAGCTCTTTTGGGAAAGGACGGAATTTTATTGTTTTTGCGACATCTTTCAAGGTTTCTGAGTGTTCCTCGACATCCGCCTGGAGGCTCTCAGCTGCAAGCGTTCCCATTTTTTCTCCAGATTGATCCCTTGGTAAACTTACCTGCAGTTCAAATAGTGAATTACCGACGCTAGCTTCGTCTGGATGGTCAGCACTTGTCATTTTATCAAGTCTATCGACAATGTGTCGTGCAACTGGTCTCATCTTTGGGTCATCGTTCATGCATTCTATCCCTATCATATAGCATACCCTTACTTGTTCCAACTGGATGTTCCCCTCTGATTCCTCCAATTGAATCATCCAACTTTGAACTACCTATAAGGTTGCAATCACGAGTTAGTATTTATATTGTAAAATTTGATGATATATATATATGTGTGTGATTATTACATTAATTGTAAGAGAGAGAAAATGCTGGAAATCCTATAAACCCAGCCTAGAAACCCTAGCATAATAACATGGGAGGAGAGGGATGAAAGGGAGAGCGAATGAAGTACATGCTGTGCATCTAATTTGATTTCCCACAAGGAGTATGTTTTTGTGAAATGAGACACCATGTTTGTCAACTTTTCTGCACTAAACAGCAGGGGAGAGAGAGTGTCGTCGTTGTTGTTGTTCGGTTCGGGGGCTATATGATCGATATTCAGTTTTCAGTTTGATTTCTACAGCTTATGGGTTTGTTTAAGGGAGCTTTTTCATTCCTGCACGGAAATGTTTGTTCAGATAAAATGGTTTCAACCTACACAAATCAAACTGACAGTGTTATAAGGGAGAGAAAGGTTTGGTGGAATTGTTGTTGTATTGCTTGAGCCTCATGGGCATATATATAGGAGTACATGATCTACTTGGAGTACAAGGCAAGCCAGAATATTTCCTAGTCTAACCTATGTTTCCTAATACAATCACGTTACTCAACATCCCCCCGCAGTCACAACGATAGCGACGCAGACGGTGAGACTGGAGATGAATCCGAAGGCAAGCCGACGGACACCCCCCCACAGTCGTAACGGTCGACGCATCGCGGAGTCGTGGCTGGAGTGGAAACCAACGAGGTTGCTCAAGCAGGCGGTAGCCCTTTGTGCCGTTTGTCGAGGTAGCCGAGAGCGTGGGTGGTGGAGCCGTGGTCGAGGTAGCCGTGCGAAGAATGCCGTGGTCGATGTCGAGTCGGGGTAGCCGGTGTTGAGGAGGTCGCCATGGAGCCGCGGGCGCAAGAGGGCGCCGAGTTAGCATGGGCGCATTGGTGTCGAAGTAGTGGTGCGCCGGGAAGAAGATGTTGACGACGCGTCGCGGCGGGTTTGCCAAGCCCGGGGACACATCGTAGACGAAGGCACGCACCGGTGTTGCCAGCACCGAGCATGCGTAGACGGACGAAGACGAAGCGCCCACTAGGCTTGCCAGGCCCGGGGACACGTCGTGGATGAAGGCGCGCATCGGTGTTGCCAGCACCGGGCATGCGTAGACGAGGGACCTGCACGAGCTGTACGCCATGTCGAAGAGGTCGGAGAGGCCAGCAGAGAAGGACTCGACGACGGTTGCGGCGCCAATCGGCGCGGGGCCAATGTCGCCCGCGGTTGTCGGAGTAGATGAAGCGGTCGGGATAGATGACGGCGACGCTGGCGACGAGCTGGTGCTGGACGAAGACGAAGGGGGTGGACGGGCGGCGACGGCTACGGAGGTAGCGGCGGCGGCGGCCAAAGAAGAGCGGCGGCGGCGGCGGCTAGGTTAGGAGTGCGGCGGCGGTGCTCGAAGTAGGCGAAGAACCCCAACAGCATGACGAAGACCGGCGCGGACGGTGGCGTTCCCGCGCCAAGGGAGACGGCGCGGCGCATACCACGGAAGGTCGACGCGCGATGACGGCGGAGTGGACCGCGGGCTGCGGCACGGCCCGAAGGGGCGACGCAGCGGCGGCAGGCAGGTCGGGGCGACGGCGGGAAGACCTCGGGGCGGCAGCGGGGACCGCGGGCCACGACGCTGCGGGCCGAAGGGGCGATGCAACGGCGGTTCGCATGTCGGTGCAACCGCGAGAACGGCCTCGGGACGGCGGCGTGGACCGCGTGCCACGCTCGCTACGGCCCGACGGGGCAACGCAGCGGCGGCGCGAGGGTCGGTGCAGCCACGGGGACGGCCTGGAATGGACGGCCCCGGGGCGGCGGTGGACCGCAGGCCGCGGCACTACGACCCGAAGGGGCGACGCAGCGGTGACGCGGGTCGGTGCAGCCGCGAGGAGACCACGTGGCGGCGACGCTGCGGCCCGACGGGGCGACGCTGCGGCAGCCCGATGCTCGATCGGTGGAGAGGCGCGTTGAACTCGGGAACGATCTTCACGGGTCCTGCGGAGGCGCGCGTAACCGACGGGCCAGGTCGGTCGCGCGGCGTAGATGAGGCGGATCGCGGCGGCGGGCGGGTGATCAATCCGTTCGCGCGCAAGGTCGGGGACGCCGCTCGGTGGAGGCGCGGTGGCGGCGGAGTCCGAGATGAAAAGCCGGCGGCGGCGGGCGGCAGGGCAGCTATGATTGGCCGCAGCATGGCGCGAGGCCGCCGAGTCGGGGTGATGCAGGAGTCCCGGTCGGAGCGGGGCGGTGACGGCCGGCGTAGATCGGCGGGCGGGCCGTCGCGCGAACGGCGGCGGTGAAGGGCCGCCGCATGACGCGAGGCCGCCGGGTCGGGGCGACCGGCGGGCCGATGCGCGGACGACGCGCTAGGCCGCCGAGTCGGGGCGACCGACGGGCAGACGCGCGGACGACGCGCGAGGCCGCCGGGTCGGTGAAGAAGCCGGCCAATCGTGCCGGTGTTGGAGTAGAGGCGCACGGGGTCGACGGCGGCAGTGGGCGACGCAAACCGGATCACATAGTCCAGAAAACCAAAAAGTAGACGCCGATCAAAGCGACCGGCAAGGGAGAGAAAACTCGGATCAGAGGATCGGGAAAAAAGACTCTCTAGGGCAGCCGGCCAACACGGCCGGCGGACGAACCCTAGGTACGGGCGGCGCGGCCCCCGGCGGCGGTCATGAAGGCCAACCGCCCAGGGGCGGCGCGCAGGTGCGGAAGCGGCGGCGGCTAGGGTTTAGGATCGACTTGCCTCTGATACCATGTTAAAAGGGAGAGAAAGGTTTGGTGGAATTGTTGTTGTATTGCTTGAGCCTCATGGGCATATATATAGGAGTACATGATCTACTTGGAGTACAAGGCAAGCCAGAATATTTCCTAGTCTAACCTATGTTTCCTAATACAATCACGTTACTCAACAGACAGTAAGTATTTTTACTGTCAGTTTACGAGAAGCTTTTTTTGATCCAGCCCGTGACATATTTTTACACAAATGTTTGTTCAGAGAAACAGCCCGTTGCAGGGTTTACACAGATGTTAGTGTATGGAAATGTTTGTTTCCTTTTTTATGAGAAGCTTTTTTCGATCCAGCCCGTAAAAGCTTTTTGTTTTGTGCAACAACAAAAAAACCCAGCCAGTGACAACAGCAACGACAAAAGCTCAGGCCCAATAGGAGGTTGTAGGGGGGGGGGGGGGGGGCATAAGATCTCAAATGGATGGATTCGATAAGAGCTGGGATACCCCCTTAGCTCTCGTTTGATCTAATCCTCATCATACAAAAATTACCGCTAGAGCTAATCGGAGACCCGACGCCGACGAAGGCAGAATCCCTGAACCATGTGCTCGTACGGCACATTCCCTAGATGATAACCTTTCGCTCTTTCCTAGAGGAGCAAGAACGAAGTGAAGGTGAGACCGGGGGCGGATCTAGACGATACACCTATGAATCACGAAGGCTAGTGGGGAATGGAAACACGCTCATACCTCAAGACCCAACGGCCAGAAGTTGGGAATGAGGCGGAAGCGCGATGCCCCGGCGAGGAAGAGCACGACCAGCCATGGGCGCGCGAAAGGAAGGGCGGCGGCGTGGATTGCGGCCTCATCGGTGAGACGAGACGGCGGATGCTGCATGGTAGCACGGTGGTGGACTCGCAAGGGACTTGAGCTGATCGATCTGGTCTTCCTAGGATTGAGCTCAGCTCTAGCCGTCGTCTGCATCGGTGAGCTCCAGCGGTGATTTTGTTCTCAGATTATTTTCTTTTGCCAGATTAGATCGAACGGGAGGTAGGAGATGAAGTTGTACGACCCAATTAAAACGTTTGAGGGGGTCTTCTGTTAAACGTGTTTAAGTGGCTAAGGGGTATCCCACCTCTGATCTAATCCACCCATTTGAGATCTTATGGTTAGTAGTGAAAGTTTTCAGATTTTCACTGAATGATGGTTTTTACCTGATACATCGCCAAAAAACAAAGAGAATAAAACAAGGGGGACAAAGAATTTGCCTATGATATCATTTAGATGTGACATAACTATCTCACATCAAGATGAGTCTTAGACAAACCCATATAAATATGCTTTGTTTTTCGTAGTGAAGAGCACACACGGATATGTAACTCTGAGCAACATGATTTGAATTTTTATGGGTATAGCCATTCCCCACAACTCAACCAGGTAGGTTGTTTTCAAAAAGATGTATATAAGAAAAATCTCAAAAAAATGAAGGAATGATATTTTGCTAATTTAAAGCATACCAAAATTATTTAAAATCTACAACTCAACTTGGAGCAGATTTCTAGATTATTCTTACATTCTCATCTTTGAAATGCTGCCTCGCTCCTGTCATTATCTCAATTATTATAATGCCAAGACTGTATATGTCTGACGCAAATGTGATTTGGCCTAATGTGATATATTCTGGACCCATGTATCCCCTGTGAGAAGATAAGTAGGTCAAGTATTGTACAGATAAACATAAAGTTCTCCTAACAAAACGAAGAGCTTTCAAGAGACTGCTTACGGTGTTCCACATATATTTTGAGTAATAGCACGGGTTTGCACTTGACCGAGGCATCTTGATAGACCAAAATCAGCAATTTTGGGTATCATATGACCATCTAGCAATATATTAGCGGGCTTGAGGTCTAAGTGAATAATCCGCTTCTCATGGAGGAAAAGTAAACCCTCGCATATCCCCCTAATTATTTGATACCGCTGCCTCCAGTTAAGTCCATTAGACACACCTGCACACAAGGAGCAGCCATGATTTTTGTTTTATTACTTAATTTAGGAAAATGGTTATAACGTCACGTAAACCTATGAATGTTGGGTAAAATAGGTATACAACATGTTTGCATTTAAATAACCCTTAAAAGAGTAAATAAAATGGGAATAGACATGTCATCCTACCAGTAATGTGCTTATCGAGACTCCCATTGCATACATACTCAAAACAGAGCAACATATTCCGTTCGTCAGCCATGACAAGGCTACCATCGTACTCTTCCATTTTACCTTGCGTGTCAACGCAATACCCCATAAACCGTACAATATTCTTGTGCTTGGCCTTTATTAGGCATTTAACCTCTTCCTGGAATTTATTCTCATGAATACCAAACGTGTTTGATAGTTTCTTCACAGCGACCATGCCTTTCCCGACCAATCCCTGTGGTGACAAAATACATTGTTAAAAAGAACTTATGTGCGTGTGGTGGTACGAATATCTGATATGTTTGCTTAGGATTGGAGAAACTAGCTGATGGAATCCACTTGTGTGGTACCTTATAAACCACCGCAAACCCGCCGCTGCCAATTTCGTGATCAGCAGAGAAACAATTTGTGATGTCCTTTAGAAGTGATATAGGCAGGTTAGTGGGCTCGGCGCATTCATCAAGCAGTATCCTCTCTAGGACGTCATCTAGAGAAGGACCAATTTGGAAACTCAGGATGAGGTAACCTGTGCTAATACCTCTGCTATCTTCAAGAATGCTTGGTGGCAGTATCGGAATTACCTGAAGAAAACGTACTTCACCGGCAAAGAAACTCATCAAATTCCCTTACGTTCTCCTGAGACACATTTACTGGACGATGACTGGGAACGCCTTGTTCTGCACTGGTCCCGAACCAAGAATATGGTAAGGTCTATGAGCTCATTTTCTATTTTTAAGTATTATATTCTTGCGTCTTACTGTACTCTGTTCATGTAGAACAAGTGCCTAAACCTGAACAACAACTGTTTTAACTTAAGATTCCATTGCTATCATAGTTCAAAAAAGCACTAGGCGTTAATTGTGCGTTTTGCCACCGCCTTGCGCTTTATTGACCAAAGCGCATGCTTATGCGCGGTTATGCACAGATTAAGCGTAGTTATGCGTAATGCGTTTTGCCAACGCCTGCTTAAGCGCTCACTTATGCGTGTCTTTTTTTAACTATGATTGCTTTGCTCTTGTATCACTGTATTTACTCATACAAACTTATTTTTAAATTGAAGGATCCAATCGAAACTCCAATGCCACAGCAGGTATGTTCACGCATGTTTCTTTAACAGGTTTGCTGTTATCAATAGCTCTGTTGATTTCAATTTTAATTGTGTATACAGTTGACTTTCATATCATGCACATTACTAGCATCACAACAGAGCCAATAGTGTTGTTGTACATGTAGACCCGTGGTACCCATCTGAAATCTTGTTGTGCCGTATAGTTTCCCACGCTTTGTATTCTTTCACTGCTGCTTTGTCTTGAACTGATATGATTTGGACCGTGTCTCTATTTTGATTTGGCAATACAATGAAGTGACCATAGGACATAGATATAGTACTTGGCAATAGAAGACTTGGTAGTTTAATCCTGTTCACCTTACTAATGAACTGGTTCACCGAAATGAGTTTCATATACTAGTACATGCTAAACTTGTTATGTGTCTGCTTGTTTCTTCTTTTAGAATGCTGACAGAATATTGGGGAAGAGTGCCTTATTAAGCAATGGTAAAGGAAGTAATGCAGATAAGGTTCAGGATAATGACACATCCTTGTTGGTCTCCAACAAATCTGATAAAACAGCTAAGGAAGACTATCTTGAAGACAGCGAGACAACCCCAAAGTCCTGTCTTGGTTTAGTGTTCGAGTTACTGGCCACTACCGCTTGCACAAGCTATTCAAACTCACTGTCTGAATCAGTTCAGTTTCTTGAGTCTCAACTACAAGCTGAAAGACATCGATCAGTTGTGCTGTGACAAGAAGCGGAAGGACTGTGGAAGTCCCTGGAGCATTCATATGCATACTTTCTGGTGCAACAGCAAGCGTTGGAGGATTTTAGCGCCAAACAGGACAAAGCTAATAAGCTTGCTAAGCTTATTGCCAGCATGGTGGATACCCAGGATAACGTTTCTGGAGCTCTTCTGAAGTTGTTTCAGTTATGCTCTTGTTTTGCTGCCGCGTTTATTTGCACTGGTGGCCAATTTTGACGGCTAGTGTATGTAATATGCTGCTTTGTTCCCTATATTTGCACTGCTGGCGAACTTTGATGCCCAGTGGATGTAATATGTGTAATAGCGGTAATAGGCTAGCGTTAATTGCTTGCTTATTTATTTCCTTATTGTCTTGTTTAGTTGTTTGCTTGTAGTCACTGCAGTTCTTTTTCTGTGTTTTTCTAGTGGCCACAATAGCCTATTTTTGGTAACTAGGCCAAAATAATCATGGCAACACACGGACTGTTGTAACCATGGGCCACCTGCGGGCCATATGATCCATGGGCCTTCTTCAGGCCGTATGATCCATTGGCCTTCTATACAGGCCATAGGATCCATTGGCCTTCTATACGGGCCTTAGATCCATGGCCCTTCTACGGGTCGTAGGGTCCATGGGCCTTCTACGGGCCGTATGATCCATGGGACTTGCGATCCATGGGCCTCATACGGTTGTAGGATCCATGGGCCTTCTATGGGGCATATCATCATTTCGCCAATAATGGGTCGTACTATTCGTGGACCATAACGGGCCGTTAATAGGCTGTATTTGATAACTCTATGAAAACAACCAAAAGGTTTTTTTACATGAAAACGGCCCAACATATTAACGGTCCACAAACGGGCCGACTGTAACGACGGGCTGAATTTGGCCCACAAGCAGAAAATGACAGTAATGGGCCGTATGTAACCAAATGCTGCAAATGAGCCCAAGAATCAATGGGCCCTGAGAAGGCCGAAAGATAACTTGGGCTGCAAACGGCCCAATGGAATAACGGGCCGTTAATGGGTATAAAGTGATACACTGTTCATTACGGCCAGTTTCACCATGGGCCGTTAATGGGCCAAGAGTTACAAAGGGCCTCATATGGGCCGAAAGAAGTCATGGGCCACACATGGGCCGGAAGTTAAAATGGGCTGGAATCATATTGGACGGCCCAGATGACGCTGCTGGGCCTAATTCGGAGAGGTCGTAACGGGCCCTGGGTTAGCGGGCTGTAAATGGGCTATATGCGCACGGGCCGTTAACAGGCTTTCCGTGGGCCGGCCCGCCACCTTTTGACCAAGTCAAACGGGCCGGCCTTTTCACAGGAATGGGACTCTGTTGGGCCGTGCCACGTGTCGCCGTATCATAGGCGCCTTCGGTCCAATAGTGGATGACATCTGTCCCAACAGTGAGCCGACACGTGTTTCCTCCAGCCAATGATGATTTTACACATGGAAAATCCCCATTGGTCGAGGCTGTTAACGGGTTATCGGATCCAAAACCGGACCTGATAGCTTAACAGCGTTCCGTTATGGTGGATGCCATGTGTTGGTCACCCTTGACGAAAGCACTTCTGTGACGCCCGATTTATCGTCATGGAAGTGGACACTTCCGTGATGATAACTTTGGCAATGTCATGGAACACTTCTACGCCAGCACAGGTATGACTATCTTGATTCTGTCATAAAATCGTCATGGATGTACATACATGAAAAAAAAACGCGACCTACTGTGACAAACACGTATCATCACGGAAATGTATTTTTTTTGTAGTGCACGTGCATGGAACACAGAGCTGCTTCGTCCTTTCTATACCTAAAATCACTCGACCCTAAGAGTTGTAATAAAAGCACTTCAGTTTGTTTTCCAAAGACAAGATTTTTACAGTATCTTAATGATTGGTTTCTCATAATCACTTGTGTCCAAATCCCCCAGTGGGTGGCTTAGCCGCGAACCCGATTCGCCTAAGTTAAAAAACACTCCGAGTGGAGAGAAATCCTCCCACTCGGGGGCTTAGCTGCGACCCCGTAATCGCCTAAGTTAAAAACATTCCGAGTGGAGAGCAATCCTCCCACTCGGGGGCTTAGCTGCGACCCCGTAATCACCTAAGTTAAAAACATTCCGAGTGGGGAGCAATCCTCCCACTCGGAGGCTTAGCTGCGACCCTGTAATCGCCTAAGTTAAAAACATTCTGAGTGGAGAGCAATCCTCCCACTCGGGGGCTTAGTTGCGACCCTGTAATCGCCTAAGTAAAAACATTCTGAGTGGAGAGCAACCCTCCCACTCGGGGGCTTAGCTGCGACCCTGTAATCGCCTAAGTTAAAAACATTCCGAGTGGAGAGCAACCCTCCCACTCGGGGGCTTAGCTGCGACCCCGTAATCGCCTAAGTTAAAAACATTCCAAGTGTAGAGCAACCCTCCCACTCGGGGGCTTAGCTGCAACCCCGTAATCGCCTAAGTTAAAAACACTCCGAGTGGAGAGCAATCCTCTCACTCAGGGGCTTAGCTGCGACCCCGTAATCACCTAAGTTAAAAACATTCCGAGTGGAGAGCAATCCTCCCACTCGGGGACTTCGCTGCGACCCCGTAATCGCCTAAGTCACAAATATCCTTTGAGCTCCGCCACAAATACAACGTACGCTCCATACCTATCTGCTAGGACGACGAGGTGCCGACTGAACATCACCTCTGAGCTACACCACAAATATGATGTACGCTCCATCCCTATCCGCATGGTGACGAGGTGTCGATCGAACACCACCTCTGAGCTATGCCACAAGTACAATGTTCCATCCTTATCCGCAAGGACGACGAGGTGTCGACTGAACACCGCATCTGAGCTCCGATACAAGTACAAATGTACTTTCATTCGGCAAAGGATGAGAAGATCAAGTCCACCCGGAACCGAAAGACAATCAGAAACAGTTCAAAACCAGAACAAAAGCCATGATATTCAAAGAAATTCACATTCAGATAAACCCTGTGAAAGTTCAGAACCGCAACAGGCAGAAGTACTCAGGCATCAAGCCTGAAAGATTTTAATGATTACATCATCACTCGGCATTCCGAGGCAAATAAAGGTGGAGCATAATGTTTTGATCACTTGTCAGGAGAAGGACTTGCTGGATCGCAGAAACTGTCAAGGTCGATGCTGTCAGCGATGCGAGTGGAGGCATCAAGGAAAGTGTCCATGAAGGACTGGAAAGTGTGCTTTTTGGTGTTCACAACCTTGAGCTCCGCCAGCTTGTCTTCTCTAACGTCCTTGCAGTGCACTCGAACCAATGACAGGGCAACGTCAGCGCCACAGCGAGCAGATGATTTCTTCCATTCTTGCACTCGGTCAGGTATTCGATTCAGTCGAGCCATCAGAGACTCGAGGTCTTGTGAGAGTTCAGCCTGAGGCCAGAGTTCAGCATAAACCCGAGTCATTGCCACCTTCAGTCGGGCAAGATAAGCAACCACACTGTCTGCACGCGATTCCAACCACAACACATTCATTGCGACATCATCTTTGATGGGGTCAAGACCCGTCTCGACCCACCCAGTTTCTGCTTCAAAGTCCTGACAAAGTTCTGCATAGTCGGAAAAAATAGTGAGTCGACAGCATGACAAGACGTGTCAATCGACAGCAACAAATCAGTCGAACGATGATACCTTCAAGCTTCAGGACCAGTTTTGTAGCATGTTGTCCCAGATAGGACTCCAGCTCGCCCTTCTTGGCTTTGAGGTTTCTAGCTTCATTGGTCAAGCTCTCCTTGTCTTTCTTCAGTTGCTCAACCTCCCGATTGGCCTCAGAGACGGCAGTCTTTAGCTTAGACTTCTCCTCTTCCAACTTGCTGACTGAAGCCAGCTTCTTGTCCGCAAGCACTGTCTTCTCTCGTGCCTCCTTCTGGGTAGCAGCAAGATCCTGATCCTTCTTCTCCAGAGCCTGCTTCATTTTCTCTAAAGAAATAACATTCTTCAGACGAGCTTGAAGTTGACGGTTTTCACTATGCACATCTGTTCGAGTGAAGTCACTCGGTTCAAAGAGACTAAAAGGAGAAACATGGAGGAGTGCGAGTCACAAGGTGGACAGTTGACGATTGGTTACCTCCCATGATAGCCGCTTCATCCTGAGCAGTCTTGAGGTTCTTCTTGGCCAGCTCCAGATCGAGACTGAGGCTGATTTGTTTCTTGTTCAGTTCGGAAAGTTGAGCCCCAAGATCACATGACCTCTGCGGTCAGCAAATAAGATACGTCAGTTGATGGAAACAAAAGACAACCACAGTGAAAGTTGCTCTAAGACTACCGCCAAATCAACATTCAACAGTAGTCTCGGGGACTACACCCAGTGGGTGCACTTAGCGTGCCCCCACTGGTTTGGTTTAAACACTTGGCATGGTATGCCCAGCGCGAGTAAAAAAAGTAGATTCTCATACCACAGCCGGCTGCCAGCAGTCGACCGCGGTCTCGGGGACTACACCCAGTGGGTGCACTCTGCGTGCCCCCACTGGTTTGGAAAATCACTCGACTCAACCTAAGTTGACTCAAGTGGAAGACCTATTTAACTCTAACACAGACACACCCCAGTGGGTGATTGGATGTGAAGCACAGACCCATGATAGTAGATGCACATATGGGTAGCGAAGCAACAGCGGCAGTTTTCATTATTCACAAGATCGGTCGGGAATCAACTAACCTTGACGTTGGTCTGCAGAGCAGTGCTGGCATTATAAGCCACCTGACTGGCCTCGTGCACCAACTTCATCTGCTCCATCACAAGATTCACCTGGAGAAGATCCTCCCTGGCAGCACTTGGCGAGTCGTCTGGAGTTTGGTATGCAGCAAAGAGCGATGATGGCAAGTTAGTCGAAGCAGCCACTGGGTCGGACGCATAGAGTAGTACTGGAGCAGCAGGGGTCTGATCAGTCGACCCTGATGGGCGATCAGTCGACAGCGGGTTAGCGAAAGTGACGTTGGTCCGAACCGGATCTCCGGATCGCTCGACCACCGTCTCTAGCACCAGTGTCGACTGAGGGACCTGAACCTCAGGCGCTTTCCTGCTTGATCTCTTGCCCCTCCTCCTCCTCTCCTCAGAGGCACTTCTTCCTCTTCATCATCTGGAAGCACGACAACGTCTCGTGGAGCTGCAACAAAAAGAAACATTAGAAATTCAACTGACCGACAACTCAATCGGCAGAATAAATTCGAGTCAAGCGGACTTACTAGCTCTGGAGGTGGCCGCATCATCGGCTTCCTCATCACGTGGGGCCTTGTCAACGTCCATATCAGTCGCGGCGAAGGTAGGGCTGGAAAAGTGTACGATCCGTTCAGTCAGAACAGAAGAGTCAATAGGTGGAAGAAAACACAGAAAGAACACTCACCCAGAGGCAACGGGAACATCCATCTTAATCCTGGGCAAAGTCTTCTGAGCTTTTGGGGGAACGACCTTGGGCTGCTTGGCGACTTTCTCTGTCGGCTCCGGAGTCGAAGTCCGAGTACGCTTCTGAGTTTGGGTGCTCGGGGCCACGGTCTTGCCACGCCCGCCCACTGGATCATGGAGTAGTTTGGATCGACGTTCCGAACAAGGTGGTGAGTCGACCATCTCTTCATCATCCGACTCGTCGCTCTCCTCTTCGTCCTCGTTGTCTGGAGATTGCCAATCGCCGCTCTCCTCTGCGCTGTCCTCTCCCTCCTGGTCTTGCTCCAGAACTTGTTCGCCATTGGGCATCAAGTACATATCAGTATAAACCTACAAGACAAGAAGTCGAGTGAAAGTCAGTCTGATTCAAAGATAGTTAGAAGATATACACAAATACAGTCGGTGGCAGAGACCGAACCTTGTCTGGCTGGTTGCTGTCGCAGAAGGGGTCGACTCTCCTAGCGCCTCTGGGGTTGCCTTGTTTCCTGTGATACTCCTCAACCACTGGGCCACTGTCTTGGCCGGTACTTCCTCTGGATGAACTCGAGCAGTGTCGTTGACTCCGGAATACATCCACATAGAGTGGTCGCGAGCCTGGAGCGGTTGGATCCGTCGATTGAGAAATACCTCCAGCAAATCCATGCCAGTGGCGCCTTGATTGATCAACTGGACCACCCTCTCAACCAGCATGTTTGTTTCCACCCTCTCCGCAGTGGTCACTTTCAGCGAGGAAGGGGTCTGAACACGATCAAAGGTAAAAGGGGGAAGTCCAGTCGACTGGCCTGGAGTTGCAATGTCCTGGCAGTAGAACCAGGTCGACTGCCAGCCCCTGACTGACTCAGGAAGGGTCATGGAAGGGAAAGAGCTCCTCTTCCTCTTCTGGATACCCAAACCCCCACACATCTGGATAACGTGTGTTTTCTCATCACTCGTGTTTGATTTCTTTACTGACTGGGAGCGGATGGTGAAAATGTGCTTGAAAAGACCCCAGTGCGGTCGACAACCCCGAAAATTCTTGCACATGGACACGAACGGAGCTAGGTATGTGATGGTGTTGGGAGAAAAGTGATGGAGTTGGGCTCTGAAGAAGTTCAAGAAACCCTGGAAAAAAGGATGTGGAGGAAGCGAGAAACCACGGTCGACATGGGTGGCGAGCAGAACGCACTCACCCGGTCGCGGCTGCGGCTCCGTCTCCCCCTCCGGCAACCGCGCAGCACCATTGGCGATCAGTCCGGACTCAGCCAGCTCGTCCAAGTCATCCTGCCGGAGCGAGGGTCGTATCCAATCGCCCTGGAACCAAACTCGCGGCAGCGCCGACCGCGACGATGACCCCCGATTCTGCTTCTTGCCTTTCACCGCCCCCGTCACCTTCTTCGCGCATTCAGTGCCGCCGTCTTGTCCTTCACCATGCTGGCGGAGCGGCGGCGTCGAGAGCAGAGGAGCCGGATGCGATGGAGGAGCAGAGGAGAAGGGGAGAGAATGGACGAGCACAGTGCAGGCGCCTCGGCCCCGTTGCCTTTTAAGGACCCACTTTCGACTGGCTGACTAATACGTCTCCAACGTATCTATAATTTTTGATTGCTCCATGCTACTTTATCTACTGTTTTGGACTATATTGGGCTTTATTTTCCACTTTTATATTACTTTTGGGACTAACCTATTAACCGGAGGCCCAGCCCAGAATTGCTGTTTTTTGCCTTTTTCAGTATTTCGAAGAAACAGAATATCAAACGGAGTCCAAACGGAATGAAATCTTCGGGATCGTGATTTTCCAACCGAACGTGATCCAGGAGACTTGGACCCTACTCCAAGTAGTGCCCGAGGAGGTCACGAGGGTGGAGGGCGCCCCCCCTAGGCACGCCCCCCTACCTCATGGGCCCCTCGGAGCTCCACCAACGTACTCCTTCCTCCTATATGTACCTATGTATCCTCGAACGATCAGAACAGGAGCCAAAAACCTAATTCCACCGCCGCGACCTTCTGTATCCACGAGATCCCATCTTGGGGCCTGTTCCGGAGCTCCGCCGGAGGGGGCATCCACCACGGAGGGCTTCTACATCAACACCATAGCCCCTCCGATGAAGTGTGAGTAGTTTACTTCAGACCTTCGGGTCCATAGCTAGTAGCTAGATGCTCTTGAGAGAAGCCACTAGTGAAACCTATGGCCCCCGGGTCTATTCTCATCATATCAATCTATATCACTTTATTTACTCGCTTTGTTTTTACTTTGCCTTTACTTTTTACTTTGCATCTATCTATCAAAAATACCAAAAATATTATCTCTATCAGATCTCACTCTCGTAAGTGACTGTGAAGGGATTGACAACCCCTAAGCGTTGGTTGGGAGTTGCTATCGTTTTGTGTAGGTACGAGGGACTTGTGCATGGTCTCCTACTGGATTGATACCTTGGTTCTCAAAAACTGAGGGAAATACTTACGCTACTTTGCTGCATCATCCTCTCCTCTTCGGGGAAATCCAACGCAATGCTCAAGAGGTAGCAAGAAGAATTTCTGGCACCGTTGCCGGGGAGGCTCACGCAAGCAAGTCAACTATACCAAGTACCCATCGCAATCCCTATCTCTTGCATTACATTATTTGCCATTTGCCTCTTGTTTTCCTCTCCCCCAATTCACCCTTGCCGTTTTATTTGCCCTCTCTTTCCCAATCTCCTCCTCTCTTTCCTGTTTGCCTTTTTCCCTTTGCCTTTCTGGTTGCTTGTGTGTTGGATTACTTGTTGCCATGGCGCAAGATAATACCAAATTGTGTGATTTCTCGAATACCAATAATAATGATTTCCTTAGTACTCCGATTGCCCCTCTTAATAATGACGAGTCTTGTGAAATCAATACCGCTTTGTTGAATCTTGTTATGAAAGATCAATTTGCCGGCCTTCCTAGTGAAGATGCCACTACTCATCTAAACAATTTCGTTGATTTGTGTGATATGCAAAAGAAGAAAGATACGAATAACAATATTGTCAAATTGAAGTTATTTCTGTTTTCACTTAGAGATCATGCTAAAGTTTGGTTTTCGTCTTTGCCTAAAAATAGTATTGATTCTTGGAACAAGTGCAAAGATGCTTTTATCTCTAAGTATTTTCCTCCCGCTAAGATTATCACTCTTAGGAACAACATCATGAATTTTAAATAACTTGATCATGAGCATGTTGCCCAATCTTGGGAAAGAATGAAATTAATGCTTCGCAATTGCCCTACTCATGGTTTGAATTTATGGATGATCATACAAAAATTTTATGCCGGATTGAATTTTACTTCTAGAAATCTTTTAGATTCGGCCGCGGGAGGCACTTTTATGGAAATTACGTTAGGGGATGCTACCAAATTACTTGATAATATTATGTCTAATTATTCTCACTAGCACACCGAAAGATCTTCTAGTAAAAAAGTGCATGCTATAGAAGAAATCAATGTTTTGAGTGAAAAGATGGATGAACTTATGAAGATGTTTACTCCTAAAAATACTCCTCTTGATCCCAATGATATGCCTTTATCTACTTTGCTTGAGAATAATAATGAATCTATGGATGTGAATTTTGTTGGTAGGAATAGTTTTGGAAACAACGCTTATAGAGGGAATTTTAATCCTAGGCCTTATCCTAGTAATCCTTCTAATAATTATGGAAATTCCTACAATAACTCTTATGGAAATTTTAATAAGATGCCCTCTGAATTTGAGAGTAGTGTTAAAGAGTTTATGAATTCACAAAAGAATTTTAATGCTTTGCTTGAAGAGAAATTGCTTAAAGTTGATGATTTGGCTAGGAACGTTGATAGAATTTCTCTTGAAATTGATTCTTTAAAGCTTATATCTATTCCTCCTAATTAAGCATGATATCAATGAGTCTCTCAAAGCCATGAGAATTTCCATTGATGAGTGCAAGGAAAGAACCGCTAGGATGCGTACTTCCAAAGATGCCTTTATTAAAGCGTGTTCTTCCAATTCCTATGAAAATCGAGATGAAGATCTAAAATTTATTGATGTGTCCCCCATTAAATCTTTGTTTTGCAATATGAATCTTGATGAATCTGAAGATTATCTTCCTTTACCTAGAAGGCGTTCTAAGAATTCGGAGTTTCTAGATCTTGATGATGAAATTGATGAAAGTGGGATTGAAATAAATAAAAACCGTGATGTTGCTAAACCCACTATTTTTGGATCTCAAGGAATTTAATTATGAAAATTGATCTTTGATTGGTTGTATTTCCTTGTTGTAATCCGTGCTAGATTCTCCTCATGCTTATAGTCAAAATAAGGCCTTTACCGAACATATTGTTGATGCTTTGATGCAATCTTATGAAGAAAAACTTGAGTTGAAAGTTTCTATCCCTAGAAAACTCTATGATGAATGGGAACCTACTACTAAAATTAAAATTAAAGATTTCGAGTTTCATGCTTTGTGTGATTTGGGTGCTAGTGTCTCTACTATTCCCAAAACTTTATGTGATTTGCTAGATTTCCGTGATTTTGATGATTGCTCTCTTAACTTACATCTTGCGGATTCCACTATTAAAAAACCTATGGGAAGAATTAATGATGTTCTTATTGTTTCAAATAGGAATTATGTGCCCGTAGATTTTATTGTTCTTGATATAGATTGCAATCCTTCATGTCCTATTATTCTTGGTAGACCTTTCCTTAGAATGATTGGTGCAATTATTGATATGAAGGAAGGGAATATTAGATTCCAATTTCACTTAAAGAAGGGTATGGAACACTTCCCTAGAAAGAAAATAAAATTACCATATGAATCTATCATGAGAGCCACTTATGGATTGCCTACCAAAGATGGCAATACCTAGATCTATCCTTGCTTTTATGCCTAGCTAGGGGCGTTAAACGATAGCGCTTATTGGGAGGCAACTCAATTTTATTTTGTGTTTTTTTATTATGTTTAGGAATAAATAATACATCTAGCCTCTGTTTGGATGTGGTTTTATGTTTCAATTAGTGTTTGTGCCAAGTAGAACCTATAGGGTAACCTACGATGATAGTTGATTTGATTCTTCTGAAAAACAGAAACTTTGCGCGCACGAATTTAGTTATGATAAATCACAGGAACGTGATTTTGCATTGATTCTTTTTTCTGCTGATCAATAAACAAATTTTCCAGGACTTCCTATTTTGGTAGAATTTTCAGAGTTCCAGAAGTTTTCGTTAGTTACAGATTGCTACAGACTGTTCTGTTTTTGACAGATTCTGTTTTTCGTGTGTTGTTTGCTTATTTTGATGAATCTATGGCTAGTAAATTAGTTTATAAACCATAGAGAAGTTGGAATACAGTAGGTTTAACACCAATATAAATGAAGAATGAGTTCATTACAGTACTTTAAGTAGTCTTTTTTTTTCTTTCTCTAACGGAGCTCACGAGATATCTGTTGAGTTTTGTGTTGTGAAGTTTTCAAGTTTTGGGTGAATTATTTTGATGGATTATGGAACAAGGAGTGGCAAGAGCCTAAGCTTGGGGATGCCCATGGCACCCCCAAGATAATCCAAGGACACCAAAAAGTCAAAGCTTGGGGATGCCCCGGAAGGCATCCCCTCTTTCGTCCACTTCCATCGGTAATTTACTTGGAGCTATATTTTTATTCACCAACATGATATGTGTTTTGCTTGGAGCGTCTTGTATTATTTGTGTCTTTGCTTGTTAGTCTACCACAATCATCCTTGCTGTACACATCTTTTGAGAGAGCCATACATGATTTGGAATTTGTTAGAATACTCTATGTGCTTCATTATATCTTTTGAGCTTGATAGTTTTGCTCATAGTACTTCACTTATATCTTTTGAGCGTGATAATTTTTGCTCTAGTGCTTCACTTAGATCTTTTAGAGCATGGTGGTGGATTTGTTTTAAAGAAACTATTGATCTCTCATGCTTCACTTAGATTATTTTGAGAGTCTTTAATAGCATGGTAATTTGCTTAATGTTAATATACTTGGTGTTCAAGATATGTGAAACTTTCTTTTGAGTGAATTGAATACTAAGATAAGTTTGATGCTTGATAATTGTTTTGAGATATGGAGGTGATAATATCAAAGTCATGCTAGTTGGGTGATTATGAATTTGAGAAATACTTGTGTTGAAGTTTGCAAATCCCGTAGCATGCACGTATGGTTAAAGTTGTGTAACAAATTTGAAACGTGAAGTGTACCTGGCTTGTGCATCCTTATGAGTGGCAGTCGGGGACGAGCGATGGTCTTTTCCTACCAATCTATCCCCCTAGGAGCATGCGTGTAGTACTTGAATTTTTGATGACTTCTAAATTTTTGCAATAAGTATATGAGTTCTTTTGACTAATGTTGAGTCCATGGATTATACGCACTCCCACCTTTCCGCCTTTGCTAGCCTCTTCGGTACCGTGCATTGCCCTTTCTCACCTTCAGAGTTGGCGCAAACTTCGCCGGTGCATCCAAACCCCGTGATATGATATACTCTATCACACATAAACCTCCTTATATCTTCCTCAAAACAGCAACCATACCTACCTATCATGGCATTTCCATAGCCATTCCGAGATATATTGCCATGCAACTTCCATCATCATCATCATGACATACATTACTTTTGTCATATTGCCATTGCATGATCATGTAGTTGACATCGTATTTGTGGCAAAGCCACCATGCATTATTTCCCATACATGTCACTCTTGATTCATTGCACCATCCCGGTACACCGCCGGAGGCATTCATATAGAGTCATATCTTGTTCTAAGTTTCGAGTTGTAATCCTTGTGTTGTAATCAATAGAAGTGTGATGATCATCATTATTAGAGCATTGCTCAAATAAAAAAAAGGCCAAAAGAAAAAAAAAGAAAGGCCAAAAAAAGGGCAATGCTACTATCTCATTTTCCACACTTGTGCTTCAAAGTAGCACCTTGTTCTTCATGTAGTGAGTCTCAT
The DNA here is from genome assembly GCA_963921465.1 of Triticum timopheevii. NCBI lineage: Eukaryota > Viridiplantae > Streptophyta > Magnoliopsida > Poales > Poaceae > Triticum > Triticum timopheevii. The sequence continues at coordinate 622,935,760 of OY997270.1, read as the reverse complement.
ATATTGTGCTTCAAAGTAGCACCTTGTTCCTCATGTAGTGAGTCTCATAAGTTGTCTTTTCATACTAGTGGGAATTTCTCATTATAGAACTTGGCTTGTATATTCCTATGATGGGCTTCCTCAAATGCCCTAGGTCTTCGTGAGCAAGCGAGTTGGATGCACACCCACTAGTTTTCTTTTGTTGAGCATTCATAGCTCTAGTGCATCTGTTGCATGGCAATCCCTACTCACTCACATCGATATCTATTGATGGGCATCTCCATAGCCCGTTGATACGCCTAGTTGATGTGAGACTTTCTCCTTTTTTTGTCTTCTCCACACAATCCCCATCATCATATTCTATTCCACCCATAGTGCTATATCCATGGCTCACGCTCATGTATTGCGTGAAGGTTGAAAAAGTTTGAGATTATTTAAGTATGAAACAATTGCTTGGCTTGGCATCGGGGGTATAGAAGTTGGGAACATCTTTGTGTGACGAAAATGAAACATAGCCTAATTATATGATTTTGTAGGGATGAACTTTCTTTTGCCATGTTATTTTGAGAAGACATGATTGCTTTGATTAGTATGCTTGAAGTATTATTATTTTTGTGTCAATATGAACTTTTGTCTTGAATCTTTCGGATCTGAATATTCATGTCACAATTAAGAAGATTTACATTGAAATTATGCCAAAGTATCACTCCGCATCAAAAATTCTTTTTTATCATTTACCTACTCGAGGACGAGCAGGAATTAAGCTTGGGGATGCCTGATACGTCTCCAACGTATCTATAATTTTTGATTGCTCCATGCTACTTTATCTACTGTTTTGGACTATATTGGGCTTTATTTTCCACTTTTATATTACTTTTGGGACTAACCTATTAACCGGAGGCCCAGCCCAGAATTGCTGTTTTTTGCCTTTTTCAGTATTTCGAAGAAACAGAATATCAAACGGAGTCCAAACGGAATGAAATCTTCGGGATCGTGATTTTCCAACCGAACGTGATCCAGGAGACTTGGACCCTACTCCAAGTAGTGCCCGAGGAGGTCACGAGGGTGTAGGGCGCCCCCCCATGGGCGCGCCCCCCTACCTCGTGGGCCCCTCGGAGCTCCACCGACGTACTCCTTCCTCCTATATATACCTACGTATCCCCGAACGATCAGAACAGGAGCCAAAAACCTAATTCCACTGCCGCAACCTTCTGTATCCACGAGATCCCATCTTGGGGCCTATTCCGGAGCTCCGCCGGAGGGGGCATCCACCATGGAGGGCTTCTACATCAACACCATAGCCCCTCCGATGAAGTGTGAGTAGTTTACTTCAGACCTTCGGGTCCATAGCTAGTAGCTAGATGGCTTCTTCTCTCTTTTTGGATCTCAATACAATGTTCTCCCCCTCTCTCGTGGAGATCTATTCGATGTAATCTTCTTTTTGCGGTGTGTTTGTTGAGACCGATGAATTGTGGGTTTATGATCCAGTATTATCTATGGAAAATATTTGATTCTTCTCTGAATTCTTTTATGTATGATTGAGTTATCTTTGCAAGTCTCTTCGAATTATCCTTTTTGGTTTGGCCAACTAGATTGGTAGTTCTTGCAATGGGAGAACTACTTGGCTTTGGGTTCAATCTTGCGGTGTCCTTACCCAGTGATAGAAGGGGCAGCAAGGCACGTATTGTATTGTTGCCATCGAGGATAACAAAATGGGTTTTTTTTATCATATTGCATGAATTTATCCCTCTACATCATGTCATCTTGCTTACGGCGTTACTCTGTTTTTAACTTAATACTCTAGATGCATGCTGGATAGCGGTCGATGAGTGGAGTAATAGTAGTAGATGCAGAATCGTTTCGATCTACTTGTTTTGGACGTGATGCCTATATACATGATCATTGCCTAGATATACTCATAACTATGCTCAATTCTGTCAATTGCTCAACAGTAATTTGTTCACCCACCGTAGAATACTTATGCTCTTGAGAGAAGCCACTAGTGAAACCTATGGCCCCCGGGTCTATTCTCATCATATCAATCTATATCACTTTATTTACTTGCTTTGTTTTTACTTTTCCTTTACTTTTTACTTTGCATCTATCTATTAAAAATACCAAAAATATTATCTCTATCAGATCTCACTCTCGTAAGTGACTGTGAAGGGATTGACAACCCCTAAGCGTTGGTTGCGAGTTGCGATCATTTTGTGTAGGTACGAGGGACTTGTGCATGGTCTCCTATTGGATTGATACCTTGGTTCTCAAAAACTAAGGGAAATACTTACGCTACTTTGCTGCATCATCCTCTCCTCTTCGGGGAAATTCAACGCAGTGCTCAAGAGGTAGCACTGACGCGTGGGCCCAGACGATCCTGTCAAATCCTGCAACAGTCGCACGCTGGGTACATGGCAAAAAAGGTGGCGCAGGGATCGAGGCGCTCCTGTCTATCCATCCTGCTTACCATGGCACGCTCCGCCCCACGCGCTTCCCCGAAATTTCGAATCCCATGAAATCCGGGATACGCCGTAACCAATCGCGCCAAAGGTTCCGCGCCCAAAAACAACACTCGACGGATGACGTTATAAATTCACTTGGCAACTTTTGAATCGATCAAGGTGACTGAAACGAAGCCGAAGTTCCAACATGAGCCTCCCGTTCAACGTAAGTACTTGTGAAGCACAAGGGTCAAAGCAAGATCAACTTCAACCTTCTTTCCACTCGGACCTCAATCCATTCGGGGGCTAATGATGATGATATAGACCTGGGGTAGGGTCATAGGCCTGACCTGTACGCCCTATCCAAGGTCACTACGCTAGAAGAAAAGAAGCTCAAGAGACAACAGGGAGTGCCCAATAAAGGCATCGAGCGCTATCCACTCGACCAATCAACCACTCGGGCACCCCTCCATCCCGAAGTCACACGACTAGTCAATCACTCGACCATACAAGAAACCACTCGACCTACTGAAGACAAGGAGTCACTCAGAACAGCAACGGGCAAGCATTCACTCCGTAGTCTTTAAGGTCATTTAAGGCACTTAAGGATGGCGTTACTAGTAACGCCCCATCTTTATGTACATTGAACCCTTTGTAACGGGGGATGGCCGGGGTCCTGGCGAACTCTATATAAGCCACCCCTCCTCTGGCACAAGGGTTCGCATCCCCTGTAACACACACACACTCATATAATCCAGTCGACCGCCTCCGGGCACCGAGATGTAGGGCTTTTACCTCCTCCGAGAGGGGCCTGAACTCGTAAACACTTGCGTACAATCTTGCCGTAGCTAGGACCTTGCCTCCTCATTCGTACCCCCTATACTTACTATCAGACTTAGTACCATGACACTGGCCGGGTCGAATTCCCACATATACAGAGTCCAGCGTTGGCAGGGGAGAATCTGACGCATCACTAGGATCACGCTGGCAAGACTGGTGTTCTCTTCTATCATACCCTTGACGCACTTCTACAGCATCATCACCTTGTCGAACGACGCCCAATACAGGCCCTTGTTGAGCCATGAGGTAAGCCGCATTGGAGGCTTGGACTTGAACTCGGGAGGGGCGGCCCATGTGGCGTCACGGGGTTCCGTGGTATAGAACCACTCCTGCTGCCATCCCTTGACGGTCTCCACGAAGGTCCACTTGGGACAGGTAACGTTAGGAAGCTTGCTCACCATGGCGCCGCCGCACTCCGCGTGTTGACCATCAACCACCTTCGGCTTCACATTGAAGACCTTGAGCCATAGGCCGAAGTGGGGGGGTGCGGAGGAATGTCTCACACATGATGATAAATGCCGAAATATTGAGGAAGGAATTTGGGGCTAGATCATGGAAATCTAGCCCGTAGTAAAACTTGAGACTGCGGACGAAAGGATGGAGGGGAAACCCTAGTCCGCGAAGGAAATGGAGGATGAACACTACCCTCTCATTAGGCTCCGGGGTGAGAATGATCTGCTTCTTGGCAGGGAGCCGGTGGGCTATGTCCGCGGCCAAGTACCCTGCTTCCCGAAGTTCCTTAATCTTACCCTCTGTAACAAAGGAAGCCATCCACTTGCCATGCGCTCCAGATCCGGACATGTCTAGAGTGTTTGGTGGCGATGGAAAAGATTGAAACTTGGGCGCTGGAGCTCGAGGGCAGATGGGGTGAGGAGGAAGAAGGCGTGGGGTAAAAAGACTGATCCTTATCTTCTTATAAAGGCAGTGGATATCAAGCGTCCCCCCACAAGTCTTAAACTTGCCTATTCCCAAGGGGACGTGCGAATGGCATAGTTGGATTACCCAAACTTGTATTGATGAGAATCTCGTGATAAGGGGACACGATCTCTGCTTTGACAAGACGTGTCAATGGTCGTGCCTCGAAACGCGAAGCGGGGGCTGTGAAACGGTTTGGAATAATAACAAGGCCAGAACATAACGTCTCACCAAAAAAGTTGCCAATGGACGTGACTTACTTTGTTTTAAGTATTTTTGCCCTTACAGCTTAGGGTTGTGATTATTAAACAAAGCCGGGTATAACTCTTATGTGCGGAAGACTGCTTTGGAGTATTCGGAGAAGAAACCCACCTTGCAATGTCGAAGACAATCTGCGCGCCGGATACATCGTCATTGAAGCCCGGTTCAGGGGATACTAAGGGATTCCTGGATTATGGGGTCCTCGGGGAGCCGGCTTATGTTACATGGACCAGACTAATGGGCCGTGAAGATACAAGACAGAAGGCCCTCCATCGTGTCCGGATGGGACTCTCCTTTGCGTGGATGGCAAGCTTGGCGCTCGGATAATGTATCTTCCTTTCTCTGTAAACCGACTCTGTACAGCCCTAGGCCCCTCCGGTGTCTATATAAACCGAAAGGTTTAGTCTGTAGAGGCAATGATAAATCATAGAGGCTAGATATCTAGGATTTAGCCATTACGATCTTGAGGTAGATCAACTCTTGTAACCCCTGTACTCATCAAAGCCAATCAAGCAGGAAGTAGGGTATTACCTACATTAAGAGGGCACGAACATGGGTAAACATCGTGTCCCCTGCCATCTGTTACCTTCGATCCTTAGACGCACAGTTCGGGACCCCCTACCCGAGATCTGCCGGTTTTGACACCGACACTTAGTTAGAAGATAAAATCCGAGTTTGCTCGCATTGAAATAACTTGGGTTCCCTGCATGTGATAATACTCATGGTGACAAAAAAAACTTGGGTTGGATTAACGAGCTGCTCCGCTCATTAAGGCTTGGCTCGTTAAGCTCGTGCTCGTTAAGAATCGGCTTGTTAAGCTTAACGAGCAAAGAACCATGCTCTTCTCTATTCATTTAAAGCTCGTTAAGCTTCCGAGCGCTCGTTAACAGACTATGATGCATTACAAACTAAGAGATGAGTGCCAGGTAACTTTTATGAAGGAATATGGCGACCACATGAGGAGGTGCGTTAGTTTGCTTCCTCCTATGGCTTGGGATGGATCAATTAGTCGATGGGTTGCTGTGCCCTGAAATATTGTCAAGTAATATAAGAATATTACTAACAAGCTTAATGAGCTGCTCATGAAACTCATTTGCTCGTTTTTTCTAGCTCTACTCATTAGCTCGCTCGTTGAGCTCATTAAATTTAACGAGCAAAAATCCGTAATTGACTCTGTTCATTAAGAAGCGAGATAAGAGCTGAGCTTTTCAGCTCTAAGAAGAACTACTCCATATGCAGTTGACATTTTCATCTATGTACTAGTGTATTGATTTTTTATGTAGATCTACTGATAGCTAATAAAGTAATAGTGTATTTGTTCAATAACCGGCAAAAGATGAGTACACATAATCATCCAATATATTTTTTGTAGATCTACTAAACGCCAATGTTTATTTATTCACTAACCGACACATAATGGCCATGGATTGGGATATGCTTATTTATTCATTTTTAGTCTTTTTTTAAGCTTGTTAGGGTTTGTGTCCTACTCAGGAAGGCGAGACGGTGACGGCTCCCTGAAGATGGAATAAAGGTCTCCCTGCTTAGCCCGTTCCGGCGGTGCGTCTAGCATCGTTGGTGGGCGTGTGGAGGTGTGTCTCCAGCAGATCTATCTTTGGTGGATTTGCTCGGATCTCGTCATTGTTCGTCTACGTTCGTGTGTCTTCGGTTTGGATCCTTCCGATCTACGTTATTTTTCATCGGCGGCGGTTGTTGTTCTGCGGTGCTGGTCCTATGGGGCCTTAGCACGACGACTTCCCAATTGTCTACTACAACAAGTAGTGTCCGGCTCCGGTGATGGAGGGGCGATAACGGCGGCGCGCCTTCGGCTCGCTTCGATGCTTGTAGTCGTCGCTAGGTGGTCTACGAATCTGGATGTAATTTTTATTTCTGGTATTCGTTGTACTGCCATGATTGAAAATGAATAGATGGGAAGTTTTTCCGAAAAAATAGTTACAATTAATAACATTAAGAAATGACAAATATACCCTAACAACCAATTACCGAGATGTCCTAACAAAAAAACCCAGAGGTCAATTCTGAGCATTGGATCAATCATATACTCTACTACACACTATTTCCAGTAGTACGATGTACCCAAAAACTCTCCAAAACAGGAAGTGCATATATCTATATCAGTGTGCGAATGATTTTGTACCCTGCAAGTGATATACCGTGTCCACCATCTGTGTTGCTTTGAGATCCGTGCTCTGTTTTTTTGGATAGTCAGCATAATTTGTCTTCATTTCAGGGTGCTACATAATTTTCTGTTGAGTTTTTCTTTTTAATTTCAAAATATATCATAATGTGTTGTTGTGTACCAACAAAATAAGGGTGCACTTGTTTTAGTTTAAATTTCCACACATTAGCGAGCCAACCTGTGGTTGGATGGTTAGGTGGACAATGATATTTCCAGCCCATCAGGGTTCTAGTCCTTGCTCGCATTTATTCTGGATTTATTTCAGGATTTCCTGTGATGCGCATTTAGCACGAGGAGATGTTCCCGTTGACTACGAGGCGTCTACTACGGTGACTTTGTAAAATCTCAAGACGATGTGCCGGCTCATTCTCTTGAAGGTGTTCATATGGGCAGTGTGTGTGCGTTCATAGGGGCGATTGTATGCGCGCATATATGAGCGCTTGTCTCTATACTGATGTTAAAAAAATAATTCCCACACATTATAATTATTAATTAATATCAGGATAAAGGACTTGTCCGTACATGATGACACACAAAGTCAGGAAACATGGTATCAATTCTGTACTGCTTACTAAAGTTAAGACATTTGTTTTGAATTGAAACAGAGGGCTAGATACATCAATGATAAATATGGAGGAAAAAAATGACATTACTATAGCAAGAAGCAGTCAGGCAGTACTAGTCTTGTGTCACTGTGGCACTGTTGACAGGTTAACGGCATAGCGTTGCGCGGTAATGGCGTGCTTTAGCTAGATAGCTAGCCAAGTTAAGACGGACACCACACCATGATTGATGGAGACTACTCCCTCCAGGCTCCAGCACACCACAGCAGGCGAGCGTATTATTAAGGCCATAGGTAGCAGGAACAGAGGCCCGCCGTAGAAGCCGTGCCCAACGGAGCCACCATCACCACAACCACAACCTCCACCCTACTCTGCTCTCCACCGCATCCGGCAGCGGCGCGCGGCGGCGGCGGCGGCGGAGAAGCCGGTACGGGGAAGGTCGGAAGGCAAGCGACAGGAAGCAGCAGCAGCACCACCAGCAGCAAGAAGAAGAATCGGACGCCATAATGGTCAAACAAGCACGACTCTTCTCCCCTCCTCTCCTCTCCCAGCTACTACCTTTTCTCCCTCCCTCGCCTAGTCTCGCTAGCCCGGTCCTCCTCCTCCTACCCCCCTCCCGCTGCCGCCCTCCTATTGGCCGGCCCGATTTCCTCCTCATCCTGTTGAATGACGCGGCGGTTGCTTCTCTGAATCCCATCCATACAGGAGGACGAGGGGCGGCGCACCGACGCGTGAGGGACTCGCCGCCGACGCCCTTCTCCGGCGGAAATGGCCGTAAGTCCTCGCCCTCGCTCCATTGGTTGGTTGATTGATTCACCGGCTCGCCGCCGCTGTCTCCCAGTTGGGGGTGGGGGTGGGGGTGGCCGCGTTTGCTTGGATCCGTGGGTTGACCGGTGTCGTGGGAGGCGAGCAAGGGAAGATTCTTCTTTTGGGCGGGCGGCGCCATGTGGGATTTCTTCTTGGAAGGAATCGCCTTCAGATAGCAGGGGGGATGCCATTCCTTTTCTTCCCCAGTGCTAGGTTTGACCAAGCAGTCAGTCATGTTCTGCTTGCTGGATTGCCTGGCTGTTGGGGAGACAGATTGCCTCCATGGAATCAATTTGTTCTCCATGGAATAAATGTGCCGATTTTTCATTTTCACCAAAAATGGCAACCAAGATCTAGTCTTTTGTTTATGCATCCAGAAATGTCATCTTGTTGCGTATCCGGTGGTACAAGGATAGTTGGTGGCAAAGCTTGTTTGGGTTGTCTCACTTGTTGTCTTACTCTTATGCACTAGTACTATTTGATCTGATGAAAATATGATTGGTTGAACAAAACTGCACTTGACACAATAAGACCGCAGTGAAAAAACAATATACTATCAAGCGAGGTCAAATGGCAATGCTTATATTAGTGATGATTAGTCAAATGGAACTCCCCTCCACATCTTGTTCATTTGTGTGTTATATGAAACAAAACATGCTCAAGTGGCAACATCTTGTATTGTAAATTCAGTATTCTGTGTGCTCTGAACCATTATCTTATCTGTTTGTCCATTTGTGTTTCTGGTGTCTGGAGTTCATTTAGTGTGCCAAGTGCCTTGCCTAAAAAAATACATGTCTTAATTTAATCTGCTCATCACATGTTAATACTAACAAGTTGCTTCCTTGTTCAACCATACCAGCAACATCAAGGAGTTCCTAAATTTGGGAACTGGGAGGACGAAGGCCAAGGCTACACGCAGTACTTCGAAAACGCCCGCAAATCTCCAGGAAGGCCCGTCAACCAAAACGATCGCAACCAAGGCGCTGCACAGGCACCCCCGAACGACCCGCCATCGGTCAAGGCCTCTCCCTTGAGGCCGGGGTCCGACCCGGGTCTGCGGAAGAACAGGGACGAAAGGCGTGCCACCCGAGAAGACGACCTCCGTCGGCACGAGGCCGCTGCCCGGAAAACGCATGCCGAGTCGCCTAACCATAGATATGGTGACCAGAGCAACTACGATGGTGCTGCGAGGAAAGCGAGCAATGAGAGATCACCCATCCATCCTCGGCAGCAGGCAAGGCTTGCAAACAAAGGTGGGGTTTCATCTCCTATTGCGGATCGTAGGGGTTCTGCTCCCACCACACCTGGAAGGTCCAAGATGAGGCCAACCGGCCGCGGCGATGAAACGGTAAAGTCCTAGCTGCTTCTGTGAGTCTCGGTCAAATGAAAACCATTTCTTTTTTGTATACTGACTATGAACCAGGTTGCCCTTTTTTTTTTATACTGACTATGAATGAAAAATATTAAGCAGAATGTAATTGCATTATAAGTATTACTGCCGGTACGTGTACTTTCTGAAGTGCTGTTGTGTGATTTTTGCACGTGCAGCCCGAGAGAGGATCAGCTGTGCCGAAGTTTGGAGACTGGGATGAGAAAGATCCTTCGACTGGTGAAGGTTTCACTGACATATTTGAGAAGGTGAGGGAGGAGAAGCAGTCCGGTGCGGATACTGTCGGTACCAGCCATGCATATAAGGACCGCTACAACCAAGGGGACAGATATGAATCTTCGGTGAGTCTGCTTTAATCTTGTGTACTGCTGCTGGTTTCACCAAAACTATTACCATACATTTGGAGTAAAGATCCCTGTTTTGCTTGTGGAACTAGTTTTCGCCACTTTCATATCAGCAGCATTGGCCATTGAGAATCAAGATGGTGCACCTAGTATAGATACCTAAGATAACTGATTGCTTCCATCTCCACTTCTTTTGGAGATCATACCGCCATGCTTAGTTCCACAATAACTGAAAATTGGCCAAGCACTAGTTACTTTCAGCGGTGCAAACTACAGTTCCTTAGAATAATTGTCGTAAAATATTGAATACAAACTAAGCAGTTCCACCATGCTTTTATTGATGTTGGTTTCACCACAAATGTTGTCATACATGTGGAGTAAAGAATCTCTTGTTTTGCTTCTGGAACTAGTTTTCACCGCTTCAAGCATTGGCCATTGAGATGCAAGATAGTGCACCTAGATACCTAAGATAATTGCTTGCTTCATCTCCAACATTGCAATCTACAGTTCCTTAGCAGAACAATTGCAAAAATATTAAGTACCAGCCCAGCAATGTTACTTCTGGACTTCTGGTTGTAAAGGGGTTGTGTTATGCGGTGGTAGAGTAGTTGCTTATGGTAGCAATATCTCAGTCGTGTTTGGTTCATTGAAAATGTGATAGTGTCGATAAATCGCATCTAATAGATGGTACGTGCGTGTCTGCTTCTTTTTCAGGGCTGCTCATGCTTCAGCTGGTTCAGGAAGTGACACCCACCCTGTCTGTAACATACCTGTGGCGATTGTATCTTTGTGAAATGAGTAGCCAAATCTGTTATTCTGTTGAGATGTTATGTTATAGCGAGACATGTATCGGAGCATGAATTATTCGCAAGGCTGTGATTCAGCATTTTCTCGAGCATTTGTAATCAGTGGTTGGTTTCCTGAGTTTTGCAACAATTGTCTCATTCCTGGATTAAAGGGGAAGCAGGTTGGGAAATAAGGACGATTTGTAAAACTTGTCACAAGCCAACCGATATAGTAAAGGCCGTGAAAAAGAATCAAAAGGCCTTGCATTTACAGACAGTAGTTGATATTCTGATCGTACAACAGCTTAGCAGATTGTCCGGTGAATTCATACAGTTATTCCTCAGAGAGAAAATGTATGATACACGTTTTGAATATATCATTGTAAAATCTGGATTCTGGAGGTGACAGACTAGTAAATTCAAACAATGACAGCGATCAAAGTCCAGCGCTCTACTACATATAAATCTCACGAATCTCCAAACTAATGAACAACACCAGGCATATCTACGCAATCCCAAGGACCTATGGGCAACATGTTCTATGTACTGACAGTATGTTTTACATCAAAACTGGATGCTATCTTGCTTGTCTTTAGGGGCGACGCACTGCCAGAGAGATCTGTAGGATTCAATTTCTCTCGCATCTATTCCCAGGGTGCGAAGGTTCCGCGCATATTCCTACAAAACAATGTGTCAGCAGGAGTGCAATGCATCTGATACACGTCTGGTAACGGGAAAAAGATTGTACATAGAAAGAACCAAAAGGGAGAATACCACAAAGAAAAACCAGTTGATGAAAGATGAATCTATATGCTTTATGAGCATGAGGGTGAAAGACAGTTAGCGAACCTGAATATCAAGGAATAGCTGCATGCAGATCTTGTTGGTGTCAGATATGATATTATCTGAGGCATCGGTACTACCTCCTATTCGTTTTTGCTGTCCTTGGCGCAGTCTTTGCAACGAAGATTCAGTTTTCCTTGCCTTCATATTGAAAAGATATAATCTGAGTAACTCATAGGTAGAACTGAAATTTCAAAGGCAGGCGGGCAATCCTTATACTTACCACACTGACTACTTCGGATACCATGTCATAATAAGTTGCCGTGATCTTGTCTGTCGATCCACGGCGCAGCTTAGTTTTATCATCTTCTGTTAAATAGTGCACACGATCTCCTTCAAGAAACACCTAAGAACACAAAGGAAAGCTCATAATGAAATAGCATAAAATGAAAACAGCACATGAATCTCTTACAGAAGTTGAAGCGGGACCAATAAACTACAGCACACAAAATACGCATATGACCATAACTCAAATGCAGACCATACAACTAGTAAATGTAATATGACCTTGCTCCAAAGAGAGCAATAAACTCAGAATTTTTAAGCTAATAAAATGCTGTCGGTTGAACAGAAACAGAAAACCAAACATGGAAGTTCATTCACCTTAAGTGGATGCAAAATCCCAGATACATACGGAGAATGCCTCACAGGAAGTTTATTGGTCATCCTATACGTGGCCGTTATTCCCTTCAGGTGTTTCAGATCCTACAATCAATTCAGAAAAAATGTAGTTACAATCAGAGAACAATAGGAACAGTCTTAAATGTTCTCCATTGAATAAAAAATTATTTACAAACGCAACATTAGCTTCTATATTCAGCAATATTTCATGTCAGAACAAAAGATATGTATGATGATAGTATTGCCCTTCTGTTGGCATTGGTCCACTCACCTCATTAGACCTTTTAACTATGACCCCAATCATGACATCCATTATGCTAGGCAACAACTCCTTCAAAGGCTCAACAGCTTGCAGTATACTTTGTTTGACAAGGGTAAGTACTTCAATGGGGCATGATGCTAGCAATTGATTCACACGTCCCACAAAGTCGCCGGATTCTGAAAGCTCCCCAATTACAGCATTTACATCATGCATTACCTGCACATCAAATTATCGTTAACCCTTTAATAAAAAATAAAAAAGGGCAGCCCGGTGCATGTAGCTCCCGCTTGCGCAGGGTCGGGGAAGGGTCCGACCACTTTGGGTCTATAGTACACAGCCTTTCCCTACATTTCTGTAAGAGGCTGTTTCCAGGACTTGAACCCGAGACCTCATGGTCACAAGGCAGCAGCTTTAGCACTGCGCCAAGGCTCCCCTTCATCGTTAACCCTTTAATCCAATGGAAAAAAAGTCTCAAGCCTACAAACTGCTGCGTGGTCTGCGCAACATTGTTTTATGGCATATCCAGAATGTAACAAGGACTACAGAAGGACGGGCCAGGACAACAGGAAAGCTGCACCTTGCCCTTTTATTGCCTCGTAGTTGTCAATATGAACCCCGCCATGTATGATGCTGGTAAAGCTAAAGTACAAGTAGTCAGCCAGTCAACTTCACACTGACTTGAGCACTAAATCTTTAGCATGGAGTCAACTAATCACCTTATTGTCAACTTAATTTCATAAACCACTAACTTGAAACGAAAGCATACACTCAAAAGAGTAACACATGGTGTACACAGCTAAGATGATAACACTCAGTACTGAGAAGTGCTAGGTCTTGGTCACTGAAATGACATGGTAAGACTTAAATAATTCTGTAGATGTGACATACATATATGAAATCCTCCACAGGTACAGAGAGCGCCCACTCAGAATCTGCAGGAGAACTCGAGCTCCCATCAGAAGCATTACGCGCAGCCAGACCGGAAGAAAGCCATGTTGTATACCTTATTGTATCCAGTTAGACATAAAATGAGTGCTACCAATACAAAATTGGGTTGGTACTTTGGCAGTTTGAGAATAAGGTTCTAGCACAAACTTCAAGAACTGAATGAACTTAATCATGGCCATGAAATACAACTGGCTATTTCTCGTACTTTATTAAAACATGATTACACATATTATGATGACAATGTATACTGCCCTTTCAATGGTGACACGCATACCAATGGTGACAGCGCAGCCAGCCGCCGTCCGCCACTTGCCACGCCGCCATTGGCCACCGCCGCCACAGCAGGCGCCTGCAGCCACCCAGAGCCCTCCACGTCGCCTCCCCTGCCTCCCACCTCGTCGCGGCCCTCGCGGCCCAGCCGGGGCCCGCCCGGCCCGATCCAGCGCCGCCGCCGCCGCCGCAGCCCGCAGACGCCCGCACGCCCGAGCCGCTCCCTCCTCGATCCCGATCTATAGCGAGGGAACGAGGAGCTCCTGGTCCACCCGTCGGACCGGCTTCTTCCCCGCCCCGCCGGTGCTCCGGTCGACGCCGACGACCACACCGGTGAGCTCCGCCGCCGCCGATTCCGTTTGCTCCTTCCCTCCCTGTTCCTCCCCTCCTGCTAACCTCCCTCCTTCTCTGTCCCGAGGTGGGAACCTCCATGGCGCGCCCGAGCTCGGTGCTTCGCCAACCGCCATCCGGATCGCGCCGCCGCGACATCTCCAGCCTGGATCCGGCTGCCCCGCACCCGATCCGTCCGTTCCCGGCCTTCCCCGCTGCCCTCGAGCCCCGCCGTCGCCGGAACCTCCAAGCGCCGCCGCCCTGCCTCCGGTTCGTACAGCGGCAGGTCGAGGACGACGCCCAGCGCTCCGCCTCGCCAGGCCCATCTCCACGCGGAGGCCCAGTACGCCTCCAGTCCCAGCCTCCCCTCCGTCGGGAATATCCTATTTGACGCATATTGCCTCAAACTGTCGGTCTTTCGCACAGGCTGGAAATCGAGCGCTGGGCCGGCCCGTGACTGTGTAACAGCACTTCCGGTTTTAGGAACTTTCTAGATTCCCAGCCGGTTTTTATCGGTTTTGGAAACCTTCTAGAATGTTCCTGAACCGGGTTTTCTTTACTTTTTTACTTTTACTTTTTTATTTTTTGGTTACGTTTTTTTTTGTTCTTTCAATTTTTTTTCTCTTTCGTATTTTTTTCCTGTTTTTTCTGTTCAGAAATTTTAAAAGAACGAGAGTTAAAAAAAGTTCTCGTCTTCAATTTTTGTTCATAATTTTTAAAAATTGTTCATGGTTGAAACAATCTTCAGAAAATTCAAAAACAATTTTTTTTTCAAAATTGTTTGAAATTCAAAAAATGTTCTCTTTTTTAAATTTTATTCATGGTTTCGAAAAAAAATGTTCTTTCTTTCTCTCGTTTTTCTTTTTTCTGTTTTCATGTTTATTTTCGTTTTTTCAAAAAAAAATTTGAGTTCTCATAAACTGTTCAAAACTTCAAGAAATATTCCTGTTTTAAATTTTGGTCCCAATTTTTTTAAAAATGTTCACACTTTCAAAATAGTGTTCAGAAGATCCAAATATGTTATTTCAAAATTTTGTTCACAAACTTCAAAAATGTTCTTGATTTCAAATTTTTTGTTCACCTAGTTGATTTTTTGTATTTCTCTTTTTTTCTCTATTTCTTTTGTAATTCTTGTTTCTTTCGATTTTTATCTTTCAGAATTCCAGAATTTGTTCGAAATTTCAAAAAATGTTCTGGAGTTTAATAATTGTTCCTGTTTTTTTGTTCTATTCAGAACTTCCAAAAAACTTAGTTGTTTTTACAACATGTGCACATATTTGAAAAAATGTTCACCTTTAAAAAATGTTCATAAATTCAAAAAATGTTCCTATTTCAAAAAATGTTCGTAATTTTAAGTAAATGTTCGCCTTTTCAAAACATGTTCATAACTTTAGAAAATGTTCTATTTTTCAATTTTTGTTCACATATTCCATTAATGATCATAATGTTGGCTTTTTTTCTAGATTTTTTTTCGGAGTTTCAATTTTTGTTCACAGATGCAAAAAATGTTTCCTTTTGTCAAGAATGTTCTTGTTCTAAAATTGTCTCATTTTCTGACCTTCGTTCATAAATCCGAAAAAGTTCCTATTTTAAATTTGTTCGCAAATTTAAAAATTGTTCGTGTTTGTCAAAAAAATGGAATTTAAAAAATGTGCTCGCTTTTCAAAAATTGCTCACAAATTCACACATTCTTTCCTTTTTAAATTTTGGTTACAATCTAAAAATTGGGCATTTTTTTCAATACTTGTTCGTGCTTTTTTGAAAATTGTTCAGAATTTCTTTTAAAAGTATTCAGATTTTTATGTAAAAGCTCGAAAAATTGGAAAATATTTTGATATGTCGGTTTTTTCAGTACTAATAGATTCCGCGTGGAATGTTTGTCAGCTCGGGTGGTTAGGTATCGTATCTACAAGCGTCTAGTCGAGAGTCCGAATCCTGGCTGAGGCAGCACTTTCTGTTGTATTTTTCACCACTGGCTGCACCACGTGGGCCGGCCCAGACGACGACCGCCCCTATGCGAAGCCCCGCCAATCTGCCGCAAAATGCGGCAGATAAGAGGTCCCCCTCCGTCGCCCGCTCGTGTACGCCTCTAGACCGGCCAGCGCACCAGCCCAGCTTCCGCCGGCACACCCACGGCCTGCCTCCATCGCCAACGAACTGGGCTAGGCTCAGCGAGGTGAGGTCCCCTCCACCCTATCCTCCTCCGCCCAGCGCGCTTGTTTACTATCCAGCGCCCTCCAGTGTCGGCCTGATAACGTTTTTTTCCTGTTCCAACGATTTATCCTAATTATCCAGTAATTGTAGTTTTTCAGAAAAAACCCTAGACTTCATGCATTTAATAACTCCATAACCGTGCATCGGTTTAAAACAAACTTGATATGTTAGATGCTTAGAATTTCGCATACTTTCATATTATCCAACTTTCAACCATGTTAAAAACATTTAAACTTGCTGTTTATTTAAATTTGTATAAATGCCATGCTAAAATGGTTTATTCCATAATTAAATAACCGTAACTCCGAATTAAATAAACTTTATATGTAAATGGGGTGGAAAAATGTGTAGATTATCATTGTGCACTTACTTTTTCTGTTTAACAACATTAAGATATTGTTTTAGGCAGAACAGTACCAACTTAAGGTTCGGTGACGCTAGGGTTGTAGAGATATTAGTATGCGGTAACCCGAAAGTTGTTCGGAGTCCCGGATGAGACTTCGGACGTCACGAGGAGTTCCGGAATGGTCCGGAGGTGAAGATTTGTATATAGGAAGTCCAGTTTCGGCCACCGGGATAGTTTCGGGGGTCACCGGTATTGTACCGGGACCACCGGAAGGATCCCGGGGGTCCACCGGGTGGGGCCACCTATCCCGGAGGGCCCCATGGGCTAAAGTGGGGAAGGGAACCAGCCCCTGGTGGGCTAGTGCGCCCCCTTTGGGCCTCCCCTACGCCTAGGGTTGGAAACCCTAGGGGTGGGGGCGCCCCACTTGGCTTGGGGGGGCAAGTCCCCCCCCTTGCCCCCCCCCCCCTTGAGATGGGATCTCTAGGGGGCCGGCGCCCCCCCTTGGCCCCTACATAAAGAGGGGGGAGGGAGGGAGGGCAGCCGCGCCCTAGTCCTTGGCGCCTCCCTCTCCCCTCGCAACACCTCTCCCTCTCGCTGAGCTTGGCGAAGCCCTGCCGAGATCACCGCTACTTCCACCACCACGCCGTCGTACTGCTGGATCTCCATCAACCTCTCCCTCACCCTTGCTGGATCAAGGAGGAGGAGACGTCTTCCCCAACCGTACGTGTGTTGAACGCGGAGGTGCCGTCCGTTCGGCACTAGGATCTTCGGTGATTTGGATCACGTCGAGTACGACTCCCTCAACCCCGTTCTCTTGAACGCTTCCGCTCGCGATCTACAAGGATATGTAGATGCACTCCTCTGTCTCGTTGCTAGATGACTCCCTAGATTGATCTTGGTGAAGCATAGAAATTTTTTATTTTCTGCAACGTTCCCCAATAGATTGAACTAAATAATTGATGTGGAGTTTCGCTTGAGCTTCACCTAATATGTAGTATTTGTTTGATTGTGCACTTTGCCATGACATGCCTCATTAAACCGGTCATGCATCATACTTAGTTCTGCCTCATGCCATGATGATGTGTTGTTTGTTTACTATGTTGTTTGTTTATTTCCGGTTGTGCTTCTTTTTGATAGTCCGGTTACGTTGCGAAGTGTAAGGATTCGTTCGACTACATTGGTTCGTCTTTTTCGTGGACTCGATCTTCTTCCGAGCAGGATTCCAGGCAAGATGACCATAACCTTGGATATCTCTACTATCTTTGTTTGCTAGTTGTCTCGATGCTATCATTATGTCGCGCTTCCTACCATATATATGTCAGCCTCCCATATGCCATGATACAACCTCTAACCTCCACTACCCAGCAAACCATTGTTTGGCTATGTTACTGCTTGCTCAGCCCTTTTTCTTATAGCATAGCTAGTTGCAGGTGCAATAGCAGGTTGTTCCATGTTGGGACATGGCTATCATGGGATATCACAATATCTGTTATTTAATTAATGCATCTATATACTTGGTTATGGGTGAAAGGCTTGGCCTTTTGTTAGGTGTTTTGTTCTTGCCGCCCTAGTTTCCGTAATGCTGGTGGTATGCTACATGTTTAGCGTTCCTAACACGTTCAGGGGAATGGGACCCTCTTGACAGTTCGCTTTGAATAACCACTTCTAGCAAGACCCAACTTTGATTTTACCATTTGCCAACATAATAATACTGAATTAAATAATTAATTTTGCATAGAGGGTCACGTCCTCATGGATTCTTAATTCAACATAATACAGGGGGGCCAGTGTTGATGGTGCTGGTCCAAACAGGGCGATGTCCGGCACCCCCTGGGCAACCAGGGTATTCACTAACCCGACGTCAAGCCCATCCGGTACTGTTTTGAGAACGAGATACATGCGGCTCCTATCAGGGTGTCGACACATCGGGAGGTCTTTGCCAGACTTGTGTTACCATTGTCGAAATGTCTTGTGCACCGAGATTCCGAGGATACTTTGGGCGGACTCGAGGTTGATCGGGTTTTCTTGAGGCTGAGGTATTTCCACCGCAGCTTGTGTAGGCTTATGATGGGCCAGGTTGGAACACCCCTGCAGGGTTAAATCTTACGCGAAGCCGTGCCCGCGGTTATGTGGTACTTGAAAATTTATAACCTCCGGTTGTAGATAACTTGAAACTAAATCCTAAATAAAAATACACCACATAACCGTGACCGTCTCTTTTCGAGGAAGTTCGAGAAGAGAACGCGGTGGGGTTATGTTTGACTCATAAGTAGGTGTTCAGGATCACTTATTGATCATTTGTAGATTGCGACCGTTTTGCATAGTTGCTCTTCTTATTCTTGGACTCGTAAGTTAGACACCATATAATGCTTAGTGTTGCTGCAACCTCATCACTTTCCCCCTTCCATACCAATACAGCTTTGCTAGTCTTGATACCCATGGTTATGGGATTGCTGAATCCTTGTGGCTCACAGATTACTAAAACACTAGATGCAGGTACAGGTAATGCGATGACTTGACGTGAGAGCGATGTTCGTTTGCCTTTGGAGTTCTTCTTGTGCTTCTTCTTCTTCGTCGATCTTGGGATAGGTTACTGGTTGGCAGCCTGGGCTAGCAGCGTGGATGTAGTTCGTCTTTTCGTTTGATTTCATTCGTAGTCGGATGCTGCTTCTTCTATATGATGCTTGATATGTATTGTTGTATTAATGAGATGATTGTTAGTATTTATATGTTTCTCCATCCATTATGTATGTGGTATGATGTAATGATATCCATCTTGCGAGTGTCTCAATATGCGCTCCTACTCTTGGTGGGGCCTTTGTGACGCCCGGATAATTAAGCTATAGTAACCCTCTACTAATGATGCCACGTCACCTCAATTACTGTTGCTAATCTTGCGTTAGTACAAAACTGATTCAAACTAAAATTCAAAATCAAGCAAACAATAAAAGTTTTCAAATATTAAACCTAAAATGTTCGGGGTGAGCCAAATAATGCATAGGTAAAATGGTGGAGAAACCACACCTTTATAAAATATTTATATACTATTAGATGAATAAAACAGTAGCGAAAACTATTATCTAAATACTTTTAAATTTAAATAATTACGAAACTATTTTAGTTGGGGTAGCAAGTTAGTGTGGCTGTGGCATATTTGGTAACATCAAATTAGGTTCCATTTTGGTATTTTGCTAAAACAAAAATAAAAGAAAACTAAAAGAAAATGGAAAAGAAAATTCAATAATAAAAAACAAAAGAAAAGAGAAAAACAAAGAACCCAACTTCCCCCCACTGGGCCTCGACCTAGCTCGCAAGTCGGCCACCTTACCAGGCCGGCCCACCACCCCACTCCTCCATAACACCCACTACCCAAACCCTAATCCCCCCGTCGCCACACTTCCCTCTCCCGATTCGATCTGGATCGGAATCGATCCCCGTCACCCCTCGCCTGAGATGACCGCTCTCCGCACCCCCGACGCCGGCGCCCGTTCCCGGCGCTACCCCGCCCCGTCATCGGACCTCCTTCGCGCCCTTCCTCTCCCTCATGCGGCGCCCGCCGGAAGCCGCGGCCTCGCCCCCGTCGTCGATCCTCGCCGCCCGGAGCTCGACGCGCCTTCGCCTCGCCGTCCTCTCCGTCGTCGCTGTCGTCCCCATCTTCCTCCCCGAGCCCGTTGCCATGCCACTCCCGCTCCCTGTGAGCCGCCACCTCCTCCTCCTCCCTCTCCTCCTCCGTGAGCGCGCGCCCGCCGTCACTGCGTGCCCCGGCGCCCACCCCGCGCTGCCGCTCGACGCTCGCGCCCCCCCGCCTGCCTCTGCCTGCTCGCCCACGTGCATTCGCGCTTGCCGCTGCCGCGGCCACCCCTGCTCTTGCCCGTCGCTCCCTCTAGCCGCTGTCGCCGCGCCCTGGCCGCGCCAGCACGCGCTCCCTGCGCCCCGCCCCGACCCTACCGCCCGCTGCCGCTCTGCACTGCTACTGTCGGAGGCCGCCGACGCTGCTCCGCACGCGCCAACCGGCCCCTGCCTGGCGCCTCGGCCTCCTGCCGCTGGTCATCCCGCGCGCCACCATGACGACGCCCGCAATTGCTCCTTGCGCCGGCACCGCCGACGTGCTCCAGCCGTTTCGCGGCGCACGCACCTCCCCACCCCCTCCCTACACACACAGCAGACGACCCCGGCCTCGCATCGCTACCGGGCGGGTTGCGGCTACGCCCGCATGCCCGTACCCAGCACCCGCAAGCCCCCCCCGGGCCACTAACTAGGGGGCCCCATGCCCCAGGACCCAAAAAAAGTTAAAAAAGAATTTAAAATAAATAAATAAATTATTAATTAATTAATTAATTAGTGACTTAATTAAGTTAATTAATTCTGTTAACTAAACTAATTGAATCTAACTAATCTAATATTTTAGTTAAGCTATTTAACTCTGATTAGTCAAACTCTATCTATGACGAATGGGACCCACATGTTAGTCTGACTAAGTCAACGGACTGGTTGACTGCTGACCTCACCCTGACATCATGCTGACGTCATAATTACATTTTCTAATTAAATCAATTCTGTTAATTCTAAAAATGAATTAAAACTTTATAAATTAATATAAAATAATCCGTAGCTCGGATGAAAATACTTTGTACATGAAAGTTGCTCAGAACAACGAGACGAATCCGAATACGCAGCCCGTTCGTCCGCCACACATACCTAGCATAGCGAACACGCCACTTTCCCCCTCCAGTTCATCTGTCCAAAAACGCAGAACTTCGGGGATACTTTCCCGGATGTTTCCCCCCTTCACCAGTATCACCTACTACCGCATTAGGGCACACCCAGCAACGCTCATTGTCATGTCATGCATATGTTTGCATTATATTTATTGTTTCTTCCCCCTCTTCTCTCGTTAGACACCGAGACTGACGCTGCTGCTGCCCAGTTCGACTACGGAGTTGACGACCCCTCCTTCTTGCCAGAGCAACCAGGCAAGCCCCCCCGTGATCACCAGATATCGCCTATTCTTCCCTCTACTGCTTGCATTAGAGTAGTGTAGCATGTTACTGTTTCGATTAATCCTATTCTATTGCATAGCCTGTCATTGTTGCTACATCTGTTGATACCTTTACCTGCAATCCTGAATGCTTAGTATAGGATGCTAGTTTATCATCAGTGGCCCTGCATTTTTGTCAGTATGCCTTGTTATACTATCGGGCCGTGATCACTCGGGAGGTGATCACGGGTATATACTATACATACATACATACTATACAGATGATGACTAAAGTCAGGTCGGCTCTTTGAGTACCCGTGGTTGATTCAAGGATTGGGGGCTGAAAGGGCATACTTTCCCGATGGCCCTCTAAGTGGATCTTTGTGGCGGAGCGACAGGGCAGGATGAGACCACCTAGGTAAGAGGTGGGCCTCGCCCTGGTCGACGTTCATGGTTACTTCATAATAACACGCTTAACGAGATCTTGGTATTTGATCTGAGTCTGGCCACTGTCCTATACGCACTAACCAACTACGCGGGAACAGTTATGGGCACTCGACGTCGTGGTATCAGCCGAAGCCTTCTAGACGTCAGTGACCGAGCGGCGCGCGCCGGATTGGACTGGAACGCCTGCTCTTGTATTAGGGAGGCTAGGTCTGCTTCCGGCCGCCCACACAAGGTGCAGGTGTGCAATGGGCGATGGGCCCAGACCGGCATGCTGACCTCTCTGTTAGGCCTAGGTGGGGTTGCGACGTGTTGATCTTCCGAGGCCGGGCATGACCTACGAAAGTGTGTCCGGCCAGAGGCATCGAGCGTGTTGGGTTATGTGGTGCACCCCTGTAGGGAAGTTTATCTATTCGAATAGCCATGTCCCTCAGTAAAAGGACGACCCAGAGTTGTACCTTGACCTTATGACAACTAGAACTGGATACTTAATAAAACACACCCAGACAAGTTCCAGAGACAACCTGGTGATCATTTGCCCACAGGGCGACGACGGGATGATCGCCGGGTAGGATTACGCTATGCGATGCTACTTGGAGGACTTCAATCTACTCTCTTCTACATGCTGCAAGACGGAGGCTGCCAGAAGCATAGTCTTTGATAGGAGTAGCTTTCCCCCTCTTATTCTGGTAGTATGCAGTTCCGTCCATCGATATTGCCTCTTTACACATATACCCATGCATATGCAATGTAGATCCTTGCTTGCGAGTACTTTGGATGAGTACTCACGGTTGCTTTGCTCCCTCTTTCCCCCCTTTTTCCTCTTCTTCTCGGATGCCGCAACCAGACGTTGGAGCCCAGGAGCCAGACGCCACCGTCAACGACGACTCCTACTACACTGGAGGTGCCTACTACTACGTGCAAGCCGCTGACGACGACCAGGAGTAGTTTAGGAGGGTCCCAGGCAGGAGGCCTTGCCTTTTCGATCGTTGCTACTTTTGTGCTAGCCTCTTAAGGCAAACTTGTTTAACTTATGTCTGTACTCAGATATTGTTGCTTCCGCTGACTCGTCTATGATCGAGCACTTGTATTCGAGCCCTCGAGGCCCCTGGCTTGTATTATGATGCTTGTATGACTTATTTATTTTTAGAGTTGTGTTGTGATATCTTCCCGTGAGTCCCTGGTCTTGATCGTACACGTTTGCGTGTATGATTAGTGTACGATTGAATCGGAGGGAGTCACAGCCTTCGAGCTCCTTGAGAATAGGATTGCATATTGAGTGTGATAACCTCGTCCTGCTCCTGTGCAAAAATCAAGTTGTGCCGACCAACGATTGGTGCCCGCAGTATTTCATTAGCTCTACTACTGCGATGCATAATTTGCATTTTGTATCCCAAAACTGCTCCATGCACGATCTTTGTGCCCGATGATACGTCTCCAACGTATCTATAATTTTTGATTGTTCCATGC
Organism: Triticum timopheevii; assembly: GCA_963921465.1. Lineage (NCBI taxonomy): Eukaryota > Viridiplantae > Streptophyta > Magnoliopsida > Poales > Poaceae > Triticum > Triticum timopheevii. Next base: position 622,912,512 of record OY997270.1, on the reverse strand, counting down.
TATTATATTACCCCTTTTGGATGTTTATGGGATTTATTTTACACATTTATATCATTTTTGGGACTAACCTACTAACTAGAGGCCATATTGCTGTTTTTTTTTGTGCCTATTTCAGTATTTCGAAGAAAAGGAATATCAAACGGAGTCCAAACGGAATGAAACCTTCGGGAGCGTGATTTTTGGAACGAACATGATCCAGAGGACTTGGAGTGCAAGCCAAGAAGCTGTCGAGGCTCCCACGAGATAGGAGGGCGTCCCCCCCCCCCGTGTAGGGCATGCCCCTTGTCTCGTGGGCCCCTCGGGCGGCCACTGACGTACTTCTTCCTCCTATATATACCTATGTACCCCGAAAACATCCAGGGGAAGGACGAAACACAATTTCCACCACCGTAACCTTCTGTATCCGCGAGATCTCATCTTGGAGCCTTCGCTGGCACTCTGTCGGAGGGGGAATCGACCACGGAGGGCTTCTACATCAACATCCTTGCCCCTCCGATGAGTTGTGAGTAGTTTACCACAGACCTACGGGTCCATAGTTATTACCTAGATGGCTTCTTCTCTCTTTTTGGATCTCAATACAATGTTCTCCCCCTCTCTTGTGGAGATCTATTCGATGTAAACTCTTTTTGCGGTGTGTTTGTCGAGATCCGATGAATTGTGGGTTTATGATCAAGTTTATCTATGAATAATATTTGAATCTTCTCTGAATTCTTTTATGTATCATTGAGTTATCTTTGTAAGTCTCTTCGAATTATCAGTTTGGTTTGGCCTACTAGATTGATCTTTCTTGCCATGGGAGAAGTGCTTAGCTTTGGGTTCAATCTTGTGGTGTCCTTACCCAGTGACAGAAAGGGTTGCAAGGCACGTATTGTATTGTTGCCATCGAGGATAACAAGATGGGGTTTATATCATATTGCTTGAGTTTATCCCTCTACATCATGTCATCTTGCTTAATGCGTTACTCTGTTCTTATGAACTTAATACTCTAGATGCAGGCAGGAGTCAGTTGATGTGTGGAGTAATAGTAGTAGATGCAGGCAGGAGTCGTTCTACTTGTTATGGACGTGATGCCTATATACATGATCATGCCTAGATAATCTCATAACTATGCGCTTTTCTATCAATTGCTCGAAAGTAATTTGTTCACCCACCGTAATACTTATGCTATCTTGAGGGAAGCCACTAGTGAAACCTATGGCCCCCGGGTCTATCTCTTATCATATTTGCTTTCAATCTACTTTTATTTGCATCTTTACTTTTTGCATCTATATTATAAAATACCAAAAATATATTTATCTTATCATACTACCTTTATTAGATCTCACTTTCGCAACTGGCCGTGAAGGGATTGACAACCCCTTTGTTGCGTTGGTTGCGAGTTCTCAGTTTGTTTGTGTAGGTGCGTGGGACTTTTGAGGAGCCTCCTACTGGATTGATACCTTGGTCTCAAAAGCTAAGGGAAATACTTACGCTACTCTACTGCATCACCCTCTCCTCTTCGAGGAAAACCAACGCAAGCTCAAGACATAGCACCCGATGTATGTAGGACAGAAAATCTAGCGGCTGGTGTCGTGGTTCTAAGAATGACAGTAGAAAGGGGGTAGGTATGGAGAGGCAAGATCTTAGCTATGGTGAAGGTGTACACACGGGATTTACGAGTTCAGGACCCTCTCGGAGGAAGTAATAGCCCTACGTCGGTTCCCGGAGGCGGTCGATTGGATTATATGCGTGTGATGTTACAGGGGGTGCCAACCCTTGTGCTAGAGGAGGGGGTGGCTTACATAGAGTACGCCAGGACCCTCACCGTCCTCCATTACAAGGGGCTTAATGTACATAAAGTAGGGGTGTTACTAATAACGCCAGCCTTAAGCTATTAATGACCTTAAAGACTACGAAGTGAACGCCTGCCTGTTGCAATCCTGAGTGACTCCTGATCTTCGGTAGGTCGAGTGATTCCTTGAATGGTCGAGTGACAATAGGTAGGGGACACCCGAGTGATATGACTGGTCGAGTGGATTGCACTCGACATCTTTGATTGGGGGTCCCTTGTTGCCTTTTGGACTTCTTATCTTCTAGGGTAGTGACCTTGGGTAGGACGTATGGGTCAGGCCCATGACCCTACCCCAGGTCTGTATCCTCATCAGTAGCCCCCGAATGGATTAAGGTTCGAGTGGAAAGTAGTTTGAAGTTGAACCTGTTCTGAGCTTTGCACCTCGCGAGCATTTTCCGCAAGATGAAAAACTCACACTGGTACTTCAGCATCGATTCAGTCGCCTTGATCCATTCAGAAAGTTGTCGACTGAACTTATAGCACCATCTGCGGAGTGCTGTCTTGGAGTGTAGAATCCTTGGCGCGATTGCCTGCAGTGTATCCCGGATTTCACGGGATACAAAATTGCGGGGAAGCGCGCGAGACGGGGAGGCGCCGAAGTAGGCGGAGCGGATAAACAGTGATGCCTCGATTTTCGCGCCGCCTTTTTCGCCACGTACGTTGCGCGTGACTGTTGCCGGATTTGACAGGATCGCCTGGTCCCATGCATCAGCCACTCGGAAGCAGCCCTTTATAAGGTGACGGGGCCGAGGCGTCTGCACTGTGCATGCATGTTTCTCTTTCTTCTTCCTCTGCTTCTCCACCGCATCCAGCTCTTCTGCTCTCGACGCTGCCGCTCTGTCGCCATGGTGAAGGACAAGGCGGCGGCGCTGGAGCATGCGAAGAAGGCGATGGGGGCGGCAAAAGGCAAGAAGCAGAACCATGAGTCGTCATCACGCGCGGGGCTACCGCTAGGCTGGATCCATGGCGATTGGATCTGCTCTTCGCTCCGGCAAGAAGATCTGGACGAGCTGGTGGAGTTCGGGCTGATCGCCAAGGGTGCGGCAAGGCTGCCTGAGGGGGAGATGGAGCCACAGCCTCGACCGGGTGAGTGTGTATTGCTCGCCACCCATGTCGACCGGGGATTTTCGCTCCCTCCGCACCCCTTCTTCCGAGGCTTCCTGAACTTCTTCAGTGCTCAACTCCACCATTTTTCTCCCAATACCATCATGTACCTGGCCATGTTCGTGTCGATGTGTGAAAACTTTTTGGGGTGTCAACCGCACTGGGGTCTTTTCAAACATATCTTCACCATCCGGTCTCAGTCGGTGAAGAAAGCAAAAACGAGTGACTCAAAGACCCATGTCATCCAGATGTGTGGGGGTTTGGGTATTAAGAAGAGGCATAGGAGTGCTTTCCCTGCTATGACTCTCCCTGAATCGGTTAGAGGCTGGCAGTCGACCTGGTTCTACTGCCAGGACGTCGCAACTCCAGGTCAGTCAACTGGCCTTCCCCACTTCACATTCGACCGTGTCCAGACTTCTTCTCCACTGAAAGTGACTGCTGTTGAGAACATGGAGACGAAGATGTTGGTGGAGAAAGTGGTCCAACTGATTAATGAGGGTGTCACTGGCCTGGACCTGCTGGAAGTGTTCCTCAGTTGACGCATCCAGCCTCTTCAGGCTCGTGACCATCCTATGTGGATGTACTCTGGATCCGACGACACCGCTCGGGTCCATCCAGAAGAAGTGCCACCCAAGACCATGGCCATGTGGTTGAAGAGCATCACAGGCAACCAGGACAACCCCAGAGGAGCCAGGCGAGTCATCCCCTTCAGCGATGACAATCAGCCCGACAAGGTGTGCTCTTTATTCCGACTGTCTTGCATGTATGTTTCGACTATACTTGATCTCAACTGACTTTTACTCGACTTTTTGTCTTGTAGGTTTTCACTGATATGTATTCGATGCCCAACGGCGAACAAGCTCTGGAGCGGGACTAGGAGGGAGAGGCCAGCGCAGAGGAGAGTGGTGAATGGGAGTCTTCGGATGAAGAGGAGGAGGAGAGCGAGGAGTCGGACGACGAGGAAGAAGTCGACTCACCGCCGTGCTCCAAACACCAATCCAAGCAGCAGCATGACCCAGCGGGCGGGCGCGGGAAGAACGTGGCTCCGAGTACCCGCACTCAGAAGCGCACTCGTACGTCGACTCCGGAGCCGACAGAGAATGTCGCCAAGCAGCCCAAGGTTGCTCCTCCAAAGGCTCGGAAGACTTTGCCGCGGATCAAGATGGATGTCCCTGTTGCTTCGGGGTGAGTATCTTGCTTGTGTTTATATAGGCCGACTGAAGTTTTTGTTCTGACTAACTGGATCATGTATCTTTCTAGCCCCACCTCTGCTGCCACTGACATGGAAATCGACAAGGCACCAGGAGACGAGGAGAGCAGCCACTTCTTGAGATGGTAAGTTCGTTCGACCATGTTTCATTTAGTCGAGTGGATCGTCAGTCGGCTGAATTTCCGATATTTCTCTCTTTTTGTAGTTCCGCAAGAGGTCGTCGTGCTCCCTGACAAAGAAGAAGAAGAAGAAGCGCCTCTACAGGAGAGGAGGAAGAGGAGTAGGGGCTCAAGTAGGAGGAGGCTTGAAGTTCAAGTCCCTCAGTCGACGCCGGCGCTTGAGGCGGTGGTCGAACGTTCCGGAGATCTGGTTCGGACCAACGTCACATTCGCCAACCCGCTGACGACTGATCATCCATCGGGGTCGACTGCTCCGACTCCTGCCGCTCCAGTGCAACTCCACGCGTCTGATCCAGTAGCTGCTTCAACCGCCTTGGAGCCATCACTCTTCGCCGCATATCAGACCCCAGACGACTCGCCGAGTGCTGCCAGGGAGGCTCTTCGCCAGGTGAACCTTGTCATGGAGCAGGTGAAGGTGATGCACGAGGCTAGTCAGGTGGCTTATAACGCCAGCACTGCCCTGCAGACCAATGTTCAGGTCAGCGAACTCTGACTGAGCTTTTGAATGTTGTTTATATCCGATCACCCACTGGGGTGTGCCTTTGTTTAGTATTTAGGAAATGTTCCACTTCACTCGACTCATGCTGAGTCATAGTAATCTGTCTGGACCAGTGGGGGAACGCCGAGTGCACCCACTGGGTGTAGTCCCCGAGACCACGGTCGACTGCTGGCAGTCGACTGAGGTCTTAAAATCTTCTCTTTCTCTTTTTTTGACTCACGCTGGGCAGACCCTGCTGAGTGTTGATCTGAACCGGTGGGGGCACGCTAAGTGCACCCACTGGGTGTAGTCCCCGAGACCACGGTCGACTGCTAGCAGTCGGCCGAGGTCTTAGAATAACTTTTCACTGTCATTGTCTCTTATTTCTGTCGAACGACATATCTCTCTCGCTGACTGCAGAGGTCTTGTGATCTTGGAGCTCGACTTTCCGAATTAAAGAAGAAGCATATCAGCGTTGAACTTGACCTTGAACTCGCAAAGAAGAACCTCAAGGCTGCTCAACAAGAGACATCCATCATGGGAGGTAACTATTCGACCCTTGCCTACTTAGTAGCTCGCGTCTTTCACTGCTTTTTCTTTCAGTCTCTTTGAATCGAGTGACTTCACACAAGCAGATGTGCGTAGTTAAAATCGTCAACTTCAGGCTTGTCTGAAGAGTGTTGTTTCTTTAGAGAGAATGAAGGAAGCTTTGGAGAAGAAGGACCAGGACCTTGCTGCTGCTCAGAAGGAAGCACGTGAGAATACAATGCTTGCGGACCAGAAGCTGGCTTCAGTCGACAAGTTCGAAGAGGAGAACGCGAAGTTGAAGACCGTCATCTCGGAAGCCAATCGAGAAGTCAAGCAACTGAAGAAGGACAAGGAGAACCTGACCACTGAAGTTGGAGGCCTCAGAACCAAGACAGGCAAGCTAGAGTCCTATCTGGGACAACTTGCCACGAAACTAGTTCCGAAGCTTGAAGGTACAGCCACTCGACTAGTTAAATGTCGTCGATTGAAGTATGTTGTAATATTGTCAACTCACTATTTTTCACGATGGAACAGAACTTTGCCAGGACTTTGAAGCTGAAATCGGGCGGGTCGAGACAGGTCTCAACCCCATCAATTGTCCCGTGAAAGATGATGTTGCGATGAACTTGCTGTGATTGGAATCACGCTTGGATGGCGTTGTAGCCTATCTGGCTCAACTGAAGGCTGCGATGACTCGAGTGGAGGCCGAACTCTGGCCTCAGGCAGAACTTTCTCAAGACCTTGAGTCGCTGATGACTCGACTCAACCAGATTCCTGGCCGAGTGCAAGAGTGGAAGAAGTCATCCGCTCGTTGTGGTGCTGACATCACTCTGTCATTGGTTCGAGTGCACTGCAAGGAGGCTAGAGAAGACAAGTTGGCGGCCCTCAAGGTTGTGAACACTAAGAAGCACTCCTTCCAGTCCTTCATGGACACCTTCCTTGAAGCAGCCACTCGTATTGCTGACAGCATCGACCTTGACAGCTTCTGTGATCCAGCCAGCCCTTCTCCCGCCAAGTGACCAAAAAAACATTATGCTTCGCCCTCATTTGCCTTGGAATGCCGAGTGATTTGTAATCGTTGAAACTCCTTCGAGCCTGATGCCCGAGTACTTTAATTTGAGATTAGAAACCTTTGGATTTATCTACCCCAGGCTTATCTTTGAATACGTTGTGTTTATCTTTGAGTGAAAATTATTCTTCTCTCAGATTGGTTTTTGTACTCTCGATGCAGCTTCTGAGGAAGAGGCCGCAGTCGACCTGTTGGACGAGCCTTGAGCAGCATTGATCAGCTCATCAGCGAGGCACTCAACAATGGCCTTGACGTTCCTGAAAGCAATTCGCCTTGGCATTAGCTGTTGAAAGATCCTTTGGCAGCATTGATCAGCTCATCAGCAAGGCACTCAGTAATGGTCTTGACGTTCCTGAAAGCAGCTCGCCTTGGCGTCAGCTATCGGATGAGCCTTTGGTAGTGCGCACAATCTCGTCCTTCTTCTTGACGATGCAGCCCCGGGGGGAGGGGTCGTGGTCGATCTTGAAAGTGCTAGTATCGACTAGAGGGGGGGGGGTGAATAGGCGATTTTTGCGAACGTCTTCAAAACATGGAAGTTTCGAAGACAAATGACAGAAATAACCTAATTGATATGCAGCGGAAGATAAACTATCCTAAACAAGCCATAGTCAAGTATGTAATGATGTGAAAGTACAGGACTAATAGCAGTTAGGTAGTAAGGATCAAGATGGAAGATAGTATGAAGCCAATCAACAATAGTAGTCAAGCAATGAAGTCAAACAGATAAACAGATAGGCAATGACTTCACAAAGACAAACTAAAGTAAAGTTCGGAAGGGATAGAACCAATTACTTGTTGAAGACACAGGATTTGTTGGACCAGTTCCAGTTGCTGTGACAACCGTACGTCTGGTTAGGGAGGCTGAGATTTAACTCAGAAGACCGTGTCTTCACCTTATTCCCCTTGAGCTAAGGACACCCAGTCCTCGCCCAATCACTCTGGTAAGTCTTCAAGGGAGACTTCCAAACCTTCACAGACTTCGTTCACCGGCAATCCACAATGACTCTTGGATGCTCAGAACGCGACGCCTAACCGGCTGGAGGATACACAGTCCTCAAGTGTAATAAGTCTTCAGGTCACACAGACAGAAAGACTTCAGTGATGCCTAACACTCTTTGGCTCTGGGTGTTTGGGCTTTGTCCTCGCAAGGATTTCTCTCTCTCAAATGCTTCAAGGTGGGTTGCTCTCAAACGACAAAAGCCGTGCACAAACTCTGAGCAGCCACCAATTTATGGTGTAGGTGGTGGGCTATTTATAGCCACTAGGCAACCCGGCCTGATTTGTCCAAAATGACCCTGGGTCACTAAGGAACTGACATGTGTTCCAACGGTCAGATTTCAAACACACGCGGCAACTTTACTTGGGCTACAAGCAAAGCTGACTCATCCAGCTCTGGATATGATTTGCTCTCATTGTCTTCGCTCGAAGACATAGGATTTGAGTTGAGCATCACTTCAGTCACTCTGACTTAGTTCACTTGGACCCCACTTAACAGTACGGTGGTTCCTATGACTCAACAAAGAAGAAAAGGAAACAACGAAACCACACAGTCTTCGCGCTCCAAAGTCTTCACACAATGTCTTCTCATGTCATAGTCTTCAATATGAATCTCTTCTCATACCACCATTGTCTTCAATGTCTTCATACATTTTTAGGGGTCATCTCCGGTAGGTAAACCGAATCAATGAGGGACACTACCTGCGTTATCCTGCAATTCTCACAAACTCATCAGTCCCTCAACCAACTTTGTCGTTAATACTCCAAAACCAACTAGGGGTGGCACTAGATGCACTTACAATCTCCCCCTTTTTGGTGATTGATGACAAACTGGTTGAAGTTTTCAACGGGGATAAAGTATTTGAAATTGTAAGGATAGGGAATTGTCTTCATAAGTTGCAAGGGCTCCCCCTGAAGATGTGCATATAAGTAATTTTCTTTTGGAATGCAAATGCACATGGCAGGTTGTACTTGTGGAGATCCACTTCAACTTATGAAGATAATTCATCATGCATGAAATGATATAGCAATAAGAATGACATGCATAATGAAAAATGGACGTCTGCAGAATGATCTAAGTGCGGAAGTTATCATCGCACATGCGGAATTTATCATCGCCACATAGTAAAGCAAATAAGTAGCAGAAGTAGCAGATGACCATCAAGTTTAGGTGTTACAACTCAAAGAATCAAATCTTTCAAAGCGCTAGAGTTGTAAGCACGCAGCAAAATGTAATGCAACCGCCCATATGAACCCGCTTGAAGACTATCAACTCATACGCTTCTCCCCCTTTTGTCAGTAATGACCAAAAAGGTTTGAAGACATAGAGCATCTACTCGTCATCATGAGTAGGTGAAGCAGCAGGGTTGTCGTTGTTGGTTGGCGGTGCAGACGAACCTGGTGTAGTGTCGATGCGCGCAGTAGTAGGAGGTGGTGAAGTGGCGTCATCTTCATCATCGATCACTCTGACATTAACTGTTGCCGCGGAAGAGGAATATTCAGAGTCTTCAAGAGATGGAGTTCGACGCAGGGTAGCAGTCCGTGGAGGAGTGGAGTCGAACTGGAATCTTTCATTGAAGCCATCGTCTTGAAGATCAGCTTCAGCACTGAGCAAGGTCAAACTCTTCCATGATCGCCGGCAGGTTTCATGAGCAACAAAGGCATTCTTCGTGGCAAGGTTGCGAATGCGATTGACATCCACCAAGAGGCTTTGCATCTGTCTCTTGAGCCAGAAATGATGCTTATCCTGTTTCTGATGAAGGGCCACAAGGAGTTCTCGGTCATTGAGAACGCGAGAACGCTTCCGAGGCCTTTGGGCAATGGTGCTTTCAGTGGCTTCAGTGGGCGCTCTATGAGGCAGACGTGTGTTACCAGCCAGTGGATAGATTCTTCTTGCTGCTTGAACACCTTCAATAGGCTGAGTGAAGCTTTGGTGCTCAATGTTCTGAAGACAAAGCGGCGTCTTGGCAGGGTCAGAGTATATAGCATCAACTGACATATCAACCTCTGGCAGAAATATTATGTGATTGCGAGCAGAGGGCTGATAATTGACAGATGGGTGTCGCTTGATGAGGCGCATGACCCATGGGGCATAAAATTTCAGACCAAATAGGTCAGAGCCGGAAGCAGCAAGTTGCCTGATGAAGAATTCTTACGTGTTGAAGCTAATGCCATTGAGAATATAGAAGACCAAAGTCTTCATTGCTCCTTCAAGCTTGGCCGCTGATGAATGTCCCTTGACTGGCCATAGAGTTTGCCTGATGATGTGATATATGGTGCGAGGCAGATACTCAAGGTCTTCAACAAAGAAATGTGTGGGATATTCAGCGTCAGATGGCAAAGGCTTCATCATGCTCAGCATCTGGCTCATATTGGGTTCTGGCTTATGAAAGATGCTCTCTACAGCATTCCGGTGTAGCTGACAATCAGGCTCATACAGTTCTCCAGGAGTGGCTAGTGCTGTAAGCTCAATGATATCCATAGCTTTGGCTTCATGATGAACATTTCCAGTCATCCACTCGAGAACCCATGTCTTGATGTCTCTGTAGTAGCCGCGAATGTGCAGAGTGGCATAGAATTGAAGCAATAGCTCTTCATTCCAATGTTCTTGGTCTGTCACAAAGTGGAGCAGACCCGCATCGCGAAAGCAATCAAGTGCTTCTTCTAAGCACGGCAATCCAGCAATAGCTTCAGCGTCGAGGCGCATATGAGGGAAAATACGCCCTTGATCATATAGTACGCAGGAGTAATAGCTTCTTTGCTGATAGCTCCAGAACCGATCTGATGATATCCTTGGCTTGGAGTAGGGGTTCTTGGCGCTGTCAAAGAAGGTATTGTGGCTTTTGAAGCCATTAGCATTGAAGGACCCTGGTGAGTTGGCAGTACCTGGAAACCTTGGCAACCTGGGCTTTGGCTTCTGGACCTGAGGCCTATGCTCAACATGATAGTCAAACTGCGGTCCTGAGGCAGAGGGCGGAGGCACCAGAATGGGCCATCGGACAGTGGTAAGCTGACCGTGATTGTACACTTGCTCAATGGTGTGAGGCCTTGTTGGCAGAACAGGAGCAGGGGCAACAACGGAGGCATCAGGCTGCACAACAGGTGCTTCGGGAGCAGTTGTCAGATTTGCTTCAGGTGCAGCAATCTCATTGGCTTCAGGTGCAGCATCCTCATTGGTTTCAGGTGCAGCATCAGTGGTTTCAGGTTCAGGGGCCACATTTGCTTCAGGCACAGTGGCCTCATTGGTTTCAGGCACACTTGTTGGTGCAGGCTCCACATTAGCGTCAGCCATGACTACGTCACTGGCTTCATTGGCGTTGGTGGTGGCAGCCTCAACATTGTCAACCTCCTCTTGACGAGCAGGAGGGTCGGGCACAGGCATGTTCAGATCATGAACTGCTTCTTCTTCAATTGCTGGGGGAGTAGGTACACATACTTCTTCATTTTCTTCGGCTGATGCAGCCGGAATGTCTTCAGCGGCATGTGCTTCAGACTCGGAGACATTCACAGTTGGAGCAGGTTCAGAAAATACTTGCCGTGCAACAGGTGAACGTTGCACTTCTCCTTCTGGAACGCTCGACAGAGGGACTTCAGGCCTTTGTCCTCTGCGAAGCCTGCGAAGTGCTGGCTTCAAGTTAGGAGATGGAGTTGGCTGATCCTGAAAGTCTTCATCCTCTTCTTTCACTGGGGGTGTAGCTTGTTGTTGTTGTTGGGGAGTACTGGGGGAGTCTTGTTGTTGTTGTGGGTGATCAGCCCACGAAGCATCCTGAGCAATTGGCGTCAATGGATGACCAATGCTGATGAGTTCGCTGTTCGTATGAACAGGCGATGATACCACTTGATGTTCGATCTGAGGAAGAACTTCATCATCATTTACATTGTCATCTTGACCAATGTCTTCAGCAGCTGTGGGTTCAGCTGCTGGAATATCTTCAGCCTCATGAGCCTCTGTGGTAGCAGGCTCATGGACAACCATTCTTCGTTCTTGATGAACTGACACAGGGCGAACCACGGAAATGGGTTCAACGACTAAGGGCTTTGTGGAAGCAGCCCTAGTCTTCTTGGTCTTGCGCTTCTTCTTGGAGGGAGCGGCATCAGAGGCTTCAGTGTTCTTTCTCTTTCTGGCATCAGCCTCGACAGCCCTCGTCTTCTTCTGTTCTGAAGCAGTTGTGGTGACCTTTGGCTTCGAGCCAGTCATGCTGCTTGGGAAGATAATTCGAGGGGCATCTTGGCTTGAAGGCTCAGGTTGTTTAGCAGGGTGCTTCTTCTTCCTCTTTGCAGCCATCCTGGGGTCAATGCCAGGACGGCCAAGTGATTTGCGCTTCTCAGCCTCATTGTAGGCAAGCACACACTTATCAGCCAAAATCTTCATGCGCTCTCGTGAGCCCTGAGCTTCTTGGCGTTTCTTGAGAAAAGCTTCTTTAAGCTCATGCAGCATGACCTTGAAGTTACGGACGTCTTGAACACTTAGCTTGGCCACATGCTTCTTGAATTGAGCCTTCTCATAGTCAATCTTGTTTTTGAGCTCAACGATGCGCTGAGCGAGAGCTAGCTCAGAAGCAATGGCTCCATTGAAGGAGACACTGAAGCCAATGGGGAGCTGTAAATCTTCAAAGCTGACGTTGGGGGTGTCGAACCACTCATCAATGAAATTTTGGATGATGGCCACATCAAAGAGAGGTAAGTTGCTGAAGATTTCTACTTCTTCTTTGCTTTTGATCAGCTGCTCAAGAGCATCATCAGCAAGATCTTCATCACTTGATAGATCAATAGGTTCTTCACGTAGAATTGCAGCAGGAGTCAAGGCTCTTTGATCAGATGGTCTGACAAGTTTCTTCTTCTTCTCCGTTCTCTTGGAGACACGGGATTGATCTTCAGACTGCACACTGGCTTCAGGAGGTGTAGTGGCCAGTGGCTTCGCACGCAAAGTCTTCGGAGGTGCAGCTGAGGTTGAAGCCTTTGACTTCTTTTGCTTCTGCATCTTTGGAGGAGGAGCAGGGGCTTCATCAGAGTCAGCACCATTATCAGAATGATCTACTCTGGCGCCTTGGACCATGATGGTGATGAGGCCGTCAAGGTTGGCGTAGGGGCCAATGACATTGGGATTAGCTTCACGGGAGCCGTCAGCACGGGGAGCAGAGGGACCTGGGTTGAAGTCCAAACCCAAGGACTTCTTGTTCTTCTTGGCTAAAGCCACAGCAAACTGGTAGTTGTGCTTGAAGAGTAAGTCGTCACGACACCATAGTAGTGAGGTGGGATCTGCGTTCGCAGGCTGTGGCCCATGGACCATGCAGGGATAGAAGCCTTGATCAATGGCTTCAGCTAGGCTCTTGGGTTGAAGTCCACGATATAGGATATCGCCCCAAGGTCTCTTGATGGCATTCTTCTCTGCATATTCCTTCGTAACAAACTTGTATTTGAACCACTCCTCAGCCCAATATCGTCGAATCCATTGGATTCGTGTCTTCCTCTGATGATAATTCTCTTCAGGATCTGTCTTGTACAGTTCTGCTAAATCATCAGGCAGATCTTTAGATGTTCCTTCTCTGCGCTGTCTGCCACCCTTCCTTGCTGATTTTTCCGCAGCCATGAACTTCAAACTGAATGGCTTCAATGCGTTCAAAGACTTCAGAGATTTACGCTTGCTGGTCAAGCAGGAACTGGCTTCAGGAGAATTTATATGATGTTGTAAGTATTCTGCAAACGAATGCAGACTATGAGAACCAAGGGATTCTCCCACGGACATGTACCTATGACAGCATTAGAGATGCGAGGTAAGGGGCAGAGGTCATATGCATTCTCAGAAAATTTTGAAGATAAATCAGTTTGAAGACATTGGCCTCATGATGCGAAGATTCACTTATATAGGTGAGTTGGTTCCAGATTTGTACCAATCCGTGAATAAGTACAAGTGAGGAATCAAACTAGACATGGAATCTAAGTGAATTGACTAAGCAGTATGAGATGCAGACGGAATAGATCTAACTTGAACAGACAGAAACAACTTTTAATAAACAGGATGAATCTTGAAGATAAAAAAGGTGGTAAAAATAGAGTTATAATTACCGCACGAAGAACTGCTAGATGGGAAGAATAGGAGACCGAGCAGTTCAGCCCACCGTGCCCTAACTTGGCGACGGAGGACACCTACGGCGACGGCGGAGAGGACGATGTCCGCGGCCGGCGTGAGGACGGCGTCGGAGAAGTCGCAGCAGCTAAGCGCTTCGTCGCCGGTGTCGTCGCGAGCTAGCGGTGGCGCTAGGGTTTTGACGGAGGTGGAGAGGTGGAAGAAGGATTTCTTTACCGCAGGGGACAGGTATTTATAAGTAGGTGAGAGACACAGCGCAATTACGCTGGTGCCCCTGGCGGTTCATATCTGAGGTGTGCGTGTCAAGCATGCAACACACTCAGGGTTGTCCCACGTTCCCACGCCCGCCAGGCATGTCGGAGAGTTGTTCCGGCTTCTCCGAATTTCAACAGTAAAGATAAGCCTTTTAAAACATATTTAATGTTTATCTCTTTGCCTTCTGCTGACTAGGACGCAAAGAAGACATTCGACAGTTTCAACAGAATGCATATGATTTGGACAGATAGATTTTGAGATAGGAAGCATAGAGAGGTTAGGGTCCGATCACATTCACTTAGTTCAAAAGATTCAATCTTGAAGACATAGCTATAAGTGAATGTTGTAGAGGATAGAACACTAGTATATATATTTATATATATATATATATATATATATATATATATATATATATATATATATATATATATATCAGAAAGCAATCAAATCATCATAGTGCATAAAGTCATGAAGACAAATTGAAACTGAAGACAAACCAAATGCGAAATCATTGCAATATAACGCCATGAGTGAAACACTTCAAACAAGGAGGGTTGGTGGTGGCGTTACCCACCGTATAGGAAGTATTAGACCCAGACACGGCGCACAATTATTGTGGCGCTCCAAAGTCAAATTCCATGTTCATATATTCACACACAGAGTGTAAATCTTCATTGATTGAAGATATACATTACTTTGTGTGTTGCACATCTAAGTCATCAACATGCATAAGTGTTAGGATGTGTGCCTGATCACAGGACATTAGAGGATTCCAAGATATTTAGCTTACACCATAACTTGCAAAACCTTTTCTCATCCAAGGGCTTTGTGAAGATATCTGCCAGTTGCTCTTCAGTGTTGACGTGAATGATATCGATATCTTTCTTCATAACATAATCTCTGAGAAAGTGATGACGAATTTCAATGTGCTTTGTCTTCGAGTGTTGGACTGGATTGTTGGCTATCTTGATGGCACTCTCGTTGTCACAGAAGAGAGGTACTTGTTTCAGGTTGATGCCATAATCCTTGAGAGTTTGCTTCATCCATAGAAGCTGAGCACAACAGGATCCAGCAGCAATGTATTCAGATTCAGCAGTTGAGAGTGATACACAGTTCTGTTCTTCGAAGACCAACAGACAAGTGATCGACCAAGAAAATGGCATGTGCCTGATATAGACTTGCGATCCACCTTGTCACCAGCATAATCATCATCCGAGAATCCAACCAAATCAAATTTTGAGCCCTTGGGATAGCATAATCCGAGTGTTGGGGTGTAAGCCAAATATCGAAGAATTCGCTTCACAGCTAAGTGATGCGATTCCTTTGGTGTCACTTGGAATCGAGCACACATGCAAACACTAAGCATAATATCTAGCCTAGATGCACATAAATAAAGCAAAGAACCAATCATGGAGCAGTATACCTTTTGATCGAACTCTTTACCATTGTCGTCGGGACCAAGATGGTGTTTGCCTGGCATTGGCATCGTGTAGCCTTTGCAGTCTTCCATTCCAAACTTCTTTAGACAGTCTTTGAGGTATTTCTCTTGAGATATGAAGATGCCATTCCTCTGCTGACGAATTTGAAGACCGAGGAAGAACTTTAGCTCACCCATCATGGACATTTGATATTGCTCTTGCATCATGTACCCAAACTCATCACTGTACTTCTGGTTGGTGCATCCAAAGATTATGTCATCCACATATATTTGGCACACAAACAGTTCACCATCATATGTCTTCGTGAAGAGAGTGGGATCGAGGGATCCAGGTTTGAAGCCTTTGCTCTTCAGGAAGTCTTTGATTGTATCATACCAGGCACGAGGAGCTTGTTTGAGGCCATACAGTGCTTTGTTTAGCTTGTACACCATATCAGGATGTTTTGGATCTTCAAAGCCAGGTGGTTGTGCGACATATACTTCTTCTTCAATCTTGCGATTGAGAAATGTGCTTTTTACATCCATTTGGTATAGCAAGATATTGTGATGATTAGCGTAGGCTAGCAGTATGCGAATAGCTTCAAGTCTAGCAACAGGAGCAAATGTTTCATCAAAGTCAATTCCTTCAACTTGAGTGTATCCTTGTGCCACAAGACGTGCTTTGTTTCTGATGACTTGACCATGCTCATCTTGCTTGTTTCGACATATCCATTTTGTTCCAATGATGTTATGCTTGCGAGGATCAGGTCGCTTGACAAGTTCCCAGACATTATTCAGTTTGAACTGTTGAAGTTCTTCTTGCATGGCTTGAATCCATTCAGGTTCCATAAAAGCTTCAGCAACTTTCTTGGGTTCTGATTTTGCGCTCAACAATGCCGTTTTGCTGAGGTGTGTATGGAGCAGAGAACTCGTGAGTGATTCCCATTGTATCCAGATACAGATCAACTCCAGTGTTCTTGAATTTAGTGCCATTGTCACTTCTGATGTGCTTGATCTTCACGCCATAATTGTTCACCGCTCGATTTGCAAAGCGCCTGAAGACATCTTGCACTTCAGTCTTGTACAGAATTATATGAACCCACGTGTATCTTGAGTAGTCATTAACAATGACGAAACCATAGAGACAGGCAGTTGTTGTGAGGGTGGAGTAGTGAGTAGGTCCAAATAAGTCCATGTGTAATAGCTCGAAGGGTTGAGATGTTGTCATGATTGTCTTCGATGGGTGCTTTGCCCTTGTCATCTTTCCAGCTTCATAGGCACCACACAGATGATCCTTTTTGAACTTGACATCTTCGATGCCAATGACATGCTTCTTCTTGACAAGTGAGTATAAGTTTCTCATGCCAGCACGTCCCATCCTTCGATGCCAGAGCCAGCATTCTGAAGCTTTTGTGAGAAGACATACGGCAAGCTGTGGACCTGCTGAGAAATCTACCATGTATAGATCATCTTTTCGATACCCTTCAAAGACTAGAGATTTGTCAGATTCCATTAGTACAAGGCAACGATATTTTCCAAATATCACAATCATGTTCAAGTCACAAAGCATTGAGACAGACATTAAGTTGAAACCAAGGGATTCAATAAGCATCACTTTATCCATGTGTTGATCCTTTGAGATTACAACTCTACCTAGACCCAATACCTTGCTTTTACCAGTGTCAGCAAATGTAATGTGACTCTTATCGGATGGACGTAAGGTTGAGTCCATGAGAAGACTTCGATCACCAGTCATATGATTTGTGCATCCACTGTCCATAATCCATTCTGAAGCTTTTGGTGATGTACCCTACAGTGCAGTTAGGAGCATAGGCTTCACAAGAGTGTTGTGAAGCATAAGCATTTGACACATATAGGTACAGTCACATCTTATATCAAGGTTAGGACATTGTATGACTGATATGAAATTTAGATGTGAAGCATATTGAATGACATTTTATAGTGCGTCCTCAATGAGTTTTAGGTCCCCAGCAATAGTATCGGACGCCATTGAATGCTGGCTGGAGACCGTTTTCTGCAAAAGAGAGTTAGTTCTTCTTTGCCACCCACATCTTCAGTGGGGGCTTAGAAGCAATGAGTCTAAGTGCAGCATCTGAGAATTTTGGCTTTGAAGCCTTAGCAAATAGCCTTGCAGGAGATGAATGATACTCATATGAATAAGTAGAAAAGTTCTTAGTCCTATGAACATAGCGGTTCGAAGATACACGCTCATATTCATAAGTCTGAGCATGATTTCCCTGCAAAACATTGGTGTTAGGGTGACTCATGTGAGTCCTCTATCTATATGAAGCCTTTGGGCCACATGAAGCTACAGGTCTGGGGTTTGTCTTCTTCCTTGGTGGTGTCATGATGACATTCACAGGAAGATTCTCAATGTACCGCTTAGGTACCCAGATCTTCTTCATAGGTGGTCCATTCCTGCAGTTAGTACCAATGTACCTGGCAAACACTTCACCATTCTGATTTTTGAACAGCTTATAGTTTGCATCAAAGGATTCATCAATAATAATAGGATTAGCATAGGTAAAGCCAGATAAGGTAGATGGATCTACTGAAGGTTCCTTTGCAGCAACCCATGTGGTTTTGGGGTACTACTCAGGCTTCCAGTACGAGCCATCAACATTCATTTTCCTTTCAAACCCAACACCTTCTTTCCTAGGGTTTCGGTTCAGAATCTGCTTTTTGAGAACATCGCAGAGATTGTGATGTCCCTTCGAACTTTTGTACATCCCTGTTTCAAGCAATGTCTTCAACATAGCATTTTCATTAGCAACAGCAGTGGTATCCTCCGTAGAGGGGTTAGTGACCACATCAGTAGGTGAAGACAATGAAACAGTAGCAGCACTGGAACATTCAGCAACAGATGTAGCATTATCACGCTCAATGCATTTTAGACATGGTGGTTCAAATCCTTCCTGAGCGGAACTGATCTGTTGAGCGCGAAGTGAATCTCGCCCCTTCTGAAGATCTTCATAATCCACTCTTATCTTTTCAAGGTCTAGCTTTCTTTGAAGACATTCGGAAGAAAGCTTCTCATGATCAGATAAGAGAGCATTATGTTGATCTTGAAGGGCGTAAAACTTAGCATGAAGTCTCTGAAGACTGTCAGCCAAAGCTTTTGACTGTCCATTTCCTCACCCAACATATCATCGCTTTTACTAAGCATGTCTTGAACCTTTTCCAAGATTCTTTGTTGTTTAGTGGCAAGGGAAGCAAGCTTGTCATAGCTAGGGCCAAATTCATCACCTGATTCATCATCGCTAGATTTAGAGAGATAGCATTCAGTTACCTTATCACCCCTTGCCATGTGGCACGATGAGGATGATGATGATTCAGGTGCAAAGGTCATTTCCTTGAGAGATTCCTTGTAGTCCTCAAACCGCGGATCATGACGAGTGCGATAACCTTCGTATACATCAGAAAGCCGATCCCAGATTAGCTTCGCGTGATTGAGGTGCATAACATTCCTGAACTGATTTCGGGACAGATGACAGCAGATGACGTCCTTCGCTGTGAGGTTCAATAGAGTATACTTGCGAATGTCATCAGCCTCTGCCATCTTGCATAGATCAGTGAGTCCAATCTCAGTGACGGTCCATAGTTCGCTATCCATGGACATGAGTAGCTTCTTCATCATGGCCTTCCATCGGGGATACTCATGACCGTCAAAGGTGGGACACGATATGTTCCTCAATCCTGCAGTCGACATAGCTGAAACTCCAGGTGGTTAAACCGAATCACACAGAACAAGGGAGTACCTTGCTTTGATACCAATTGAAAGTGCTAGTATCGACTAGAGGGGGGTGAATAGGCGATTTTTGCAAACGTCTTCAAAACATGGAAGTTTCAAAGACAAATGACAAAAATAACCTAATTGATATGCAGCAGAAGATAAACTATCCTAAACAAGCCATAGTCAAGTATGTAATGATGTGAAAGTACAGGACTAATAGCAGTTAGGTAGTAAGGATCAAGATGGAAGATAGTATGAAGCCAATCAACAATAGTAGTCAAGCAATGAAGTCAAAAAGATAAACAGATAGGCAATGACTTCACGAAGACAAACTAAAGTAAAGTTCGGAAGGGATAGAACCAGTTGCTTGTTGAAGACACAGGATTTGTTGGACCAGTTCCAGTTGCTGTGACAACCGTACGTCTGGTTAGGGAGGCTGAGATTTAACTCAGAAGACCGTGTCTTCACCTTATTCCCCTTGAGCTAAGGACACCCAGTCCTCGCCCAATCACTCTGGTAAGTCTTCAAGGGAGACTTCCAAACCTTCACAGACTTCGTTCACCGGCAATCCACAATGACTCTTGGATGCTCAGAACGCGATGCCTAACCGGCTGGAGGATACACAGTCCTCAAGTGTAATAAGTCTTCAGGTCACACAGACAGAAAGACTTCAGTGATGCCTAACACTCTTTGGCTCTGGGTGTTTGGGCTTTGTCCTCGCAAGGATTTCTCTCTCTCAAATGCTTCGAGGTGGGTTGCTCTCAAACGACAAAAGTCGTGCACAAACTCTGAGCAGCCACCAACTTATGGTGTAGGGGGTGGGCTATTTATAGCCACTAGGCAACCCGACCTGATTTGTCCAAAATGACCCTGGGTCACTAAGGAACTGACACGTGTTCCAACGGTCAGATTTCTAACACACGTGGCAACTTTACTTGGGCTACAAGCAAAGCTGACTCATCCAGCTCTAGATAAGATTTGCTCTCATTGTCTTCGCTCGAAGACATAGGATTTGAGTTGAGCATCACTTCAGTCACTCTGACTTAGTTCACTTGGACCCCACTTAACAGTACGGTGGTTCCTATGACTCAACAAAGAAGAAAAGGAAACAACAAAACCACACAGTCTTCGCGCTCCAAAGTCTTGACACAATGTCTTCTCATGTCATAGTCTTCAATATGAATATCTTCTCATACAACCATTGTCTTCAATGTCTTCATACATTTTTAGGGGTCATCTCCGGTAGGTAAACCGAATCAATGAGGGACACTACCTGCGTTATCCTGCAATTCTCACAAACGCATCAGTCCCTCAACCAACTTTGTCGTCAATACTCCAAAACCAACTAGGGGTGGCACTAGATGCACTTACAGACCAGCACCGTTCGGCTGGGTTTCTCAAACTTAGGCGAGTACTGGACTGCAGCTAAGCCCCCGAGTGAGAGGATTGCTCGCCACTCGGTAGGATTTTTTATACTTAGGCGAGTACTGGACTGCAGCTAAGCCCCTGAGTGGGAGGATCGCTCGCCACTCGGTATGATTTTTTATACTTAGGCAAGTGTTGGACTGCAGCTAAGCCCCCAAGTGAGAGGATTACTCACCACTCGGTAGGATTTTTAATACTTAGGCGAGTGCTGGACTGCAGCTAAGCCCCCGAGTGGGAGGGTTGCTCGTCACTCGGTAGGGTTTTTTATACTTAGGCGTACTGAACTGCAGCTAAGCCCCCGAGTGGGAGGATTTCTCGCCACTCGGTAGGATTTGATACGTCTCCGTCGTATCTATAATTTTTGATTGTTCCATGCCAATATTATTCAACTTTCATATACTTTTGGCAACTTTTTATACTATTTTTGGGACTAACATATTGATCCAGTGCCCAGTGCAGTTCCTGTTTGTTGCATGTTTTATGTTTCACAGAAATCCAATATCAAACGGAATCCAAACTGTATAAAAACGGACGGAGAATTATTTTGGAATATTTGGGATTTTCCGGAGGATGAATCAATGCGAAATGGTGCCCGAGGTGGCCAGGAGATAGGGGACGCGCCTGGTGTTGGGGAACGTTGCAGAAAACAAAAAATTTCCTATGGTTTCACCAAGATCCATCTATGAGTTCATCTAGCAATGAGTGATTAGATGCATCTACGTACCTTGTAGATCACGAGCGGAAGCGTTCAAAGAACGGGGATGATGTAGTCGAACACGATGTGATTCGAATCACCGGAGATCCTAGCACCGAACGGACGGCACCTCCGCGTTCAACACACGTACGGAACAGCCACGTCTCCTCCTTCTTGATCCAGCAAGGGAGGGAGGAGAGGTTGAGGGAGATGGCACCAGCAGCAGCACGACGGCGTGGTGTTGATGGAGCTGCAGTACTCCGGGCAGGGCTTCGCTAAGCACTATGGAGGAGGAGGAGGTGTTGGAGAGGGAGAAGGAGGCAACCAAAGGCCTTGGGTGGATTTGCTCCTCCTTTTCCCCACTATATATAGGGCCAAGGGAGAGGGGGGGGGGCGCAGCCCTTGCCCCTTCCTCCAAGGAAGGGTGCGGCCAAGGGGGGGGGGAGGAGTCCATCCTCCCCAAGGCACCTCCGAGGTGCCTTCCCCCTTTAGGACTCTCCCCTTTTTTCCTTCTCTTGGCGCATGGGCCTCTTGGGGCTGGTGCCCTTGGCCCATGTAGGCCAAGGCGCACCCCCTACAGCCCATGTGGCCCCCCGGGACAGGTGGCCCCACCCGGTGGACCCCCGGGACCCTTCCGGTGGTCCCGGTACAATACCGATAACCCCGAAACTTGTCCCGATGCCCGAAACAGGACTTCCCATATAAAAATCTTTACCTCCGGACCATTCTGGAACTCCTCGTGACGTCCGGGATCTCATCCGGGACTCCGAACAACATTCGGGTTACTGCATATACATATCCCTACAACCCTAGCATCACTGAACCTTAAGTGTGTAGACCCTACGGGTTCGGGAGACATGTAGACATGACCGAGATCGCTCTCCAGTCAATAACCAACAGCGGGATCTGGATACCCATGTTGGCTCCCACATTCTCCTCGATGATCTCATCGGATGAACCACGATGTCGAGGATTCAAACAACCCCGTATACAATTCCCTTTGTCAATCGATATGTTACTTGCCCGAGATTCGATCGTCGATATCCCAATACCTCGTTCAATCTCGTTACCGGCAAGGCACTTTACTCGTACCGTAATGCATGATCCCGTGACCAGACACTTGGTCACTTTGAGCTCATTATGATGATGCATTACCGAGTGGGCCCAGTGATATCTCTCCGTCATACGGAGTGACAAATCCCAGTCTCGATCCGTGTCAACCCAACAGACACTTTCGGAGATACCTGTAATGCACCTTTATAGTCACCCAGTTACGTTGTGACGTTTGATACACCCAAAGCACTCCTACGGTATCCGGGAGTTACACGATCTCATGGTCAAAGGAAAAGATACTTGACATTAGAAAAGCTCTAGCAAACGAACTACACGATCTTACGCTATGCTTAGGATTGGGTCTTGTCCATCACATCATTACCCTAATGATGTGATCCCGTTATCAATGACATCCAATGTCCATAGCCAGGAAACCATGACTATCTATTGATCAACGAGCTAGTCAACTAGAGGCTTACTAGGGACATGTTGGTGTCTGTTATTCACACATGTATTACGATTTCCGGATAATACAATTATAGCATGAATAAAGACAATTATCATGAACAAAGAAATATAATAATAATGCTTTTATTATTGCCTCTAGGGCATATTTCCAACAGTCTCCCACTTGCACTAGAGTCAATAATCTAGTTACATTGTGATGAATCGAACACCCATGGAATTCTGGTGTTGATCATGTTTTGCTCTAGGGAGAGGTTTAGTCAATGGATCCGCTACATTTAGGTCCGTATGTACTTTACAAATCTCTATGTCTCCATCTTGAACATTTTCACGAATGGAGTTGAAGCGACGCTTGATGTGCCTTGTCTTCTTGTGAAACCTGGGCTCCTTGGCAAGTGCAATAGCTCCAGTGTTGTCACAGAAGAGCTTGATCGGCCCCGACGCATTGGGTATGACTCCTAGGTCGGTGATGAACTCATTCACCCATATTGCTTCATGTGCTGCCTCCGAGGCTGCCATGTACTCCGCTTCACATGTAGATCCCGCCACGATGCTCTGCTTGCAACTGCACCAGCTTACTGCCCCACCATTCAAAATATACACGTATCCGGTCTGTGACTTAGAGTCATCCAGATCTGTGTCGAAGCTAGCGTCGACGTAACCCTTTACGACGAGCTCTTCGTCACCTCCATAAAAGAGAAACATTTCCTTAGTCCTTTTCAGGTACTTCAGGATATTCTTGACCGCTGTCCAGTGTTCCTTGCCGGGATTACTTTGGTACCTTCCTACCAAACTTACGGCAAGGTTTACATCAGGTCTGGTACACAGCATGGCATACATAATAGAACCTATGGCTGAGGCATAGGGGATGACACTCATCTCTTCTATATCTTCTGCCGTGGTCGGACATTGAGCTGAGCTCAATTTCACTCCTTGCAAAACAGGCAAGAACCCTTTCTTGGACTGATCCATTTTGAACTTCTTCAAAATCTTATCAAGATATGTGCTTTGTGAAAGACCTATGAGGCGTCTCGATCTATCCCTATAGATCTTGATGCCGAATATATAAGCAGCTTCTCCAAGGTCCTTCATTGAAAAACTTTTATTCAAGTAGGCCTTAATGTTGTCCAAGAGTTCTATATCATTTCCCATCAAAAGTATGTCATCTACATATAATATGAGAAATGCTATAGAGCTCCCACTCACTTTCTTGTAAACACAGGCTTCTCCATAAGTCTGTGTAAACCCAAACGCTTTGATCATCTCATCAAAACGAATGTTCCAACTCTGAGATGCTTGCACCAGCCCATAAATCGAGCGTTGGAGCTTGCACACCTTGTCAGCATTCATAGGATCGACAAAACCTTCCGGCTGCATCATATACAATTCTTCCTTAAGGAAACCATTAAGGAATGCCGTTTTGACGTCCATTTGCCAAATTTCATAATCATAAAATGCGGCAATTGCTAACATGATTCAGACGGACTTCAGCTTCGCTACCGATGAGAAAGTCTCATCGTAGTCAACCCCTTGAACTTGTCGATAACCCTTAGCGACAAGCCAAGCTTTATAGATGGTCACATTACCATCCGCGTTTGTCTTCTTCTTAAAGATCCATTTATTTTCTATGTCTCGCCGTTCTACGGGCAAGTCAGTCAAAGTCCATACTTCGTTTTCATACATGGATCCTATCTCGGATTTCATGGCTTCTAGCCATTTGTCGGAATCCGGGCCCGCCATCGCTTCTTCATAGTTCGAAGGTTCACTGTTGTCTAACAACATGATTTCCAAGACAGGGTTGCCGTACCACTCTGGTGCGGAACGTGTCCTTGTGGACCTTCGAATTTCAGTAGGAGCTTGATCATAAGTATCTTGATCATCATCATTAACTTCCTCTCTAGTCGGTGCAGGCACCTCAGGAACATTTTCTTGAGTTGCGCCATTTTCCGGTTCAAGAGGTAATACTTCATCAAGCTCTACTTTCCTCCCACTTACTTCTTTCGAGAGAAACTCTTTCTCCAGAAAGGACCCATTCTTGGCAACAAAGATCTTGCCTTCGGATCTGAGGTAGAAGATATACCCAACGGTTTCTTTAGGGTATCCTATGAAGACGCATTTTTCCGATTTGGGTTCGAGCTTTTCAGGTTGAAGTTTCCTGACATAAGCATCGCATCCCCAAACTTTTAGAAACGACAGATTAGGTTTCTTCCCAAACCACAATTCATATGGTGTCGTCTCAACGGATTTCGAGGTGCCCTATTTAAAGTGAATGCGGCAGTCTCTAAAGCATAGCCCCAAAAAGATAGTGGTAAATCGGCAAGAGACATCATAGATCGCACCATATCTAATAGAGTGCGATTACGACGTTCGGACACACCATTACGCTGAGGTGTTCCAGGCAGCGTGAGTTGTGAAACTATTCCACATTTTCTTAAGTGTGTACCAAACTCGTGACTCAAGTATTCTCCTCCACGATCTAATCGTAGAAACTTGATTTTCCTGTCACGTTGATTCTCAACTTCACTCTGAAATTCCTTGACTTTTCAAAGGTCTCAGACTTGTGTTTCATTAAGTAGACATACCCATATCTACTCAAGTCATCAGTGAGGGTGAGAACATAATGATAGCCACTGCGAGCCTCAACACTCATTGGACCGCACACATCAGTATGTATGATTTCCAATAAGTTGGTTGCTCGCTCCATTGTTCCTGAGAATGGAGTCTTGGTCATTTTACCCATGAGGCATGGTTCGCACGTGTCAAATGATTCATAATCAAGAGACTCTAAAAGTCCATCGGCATGGAGCTTCTTCATGCGTTTGACACCTATGTGACCAAGGCGGCAGTGCCACAAGTATGTGGGACTATCACTATCAATCTTACATCTTTTGGTACTTACACTATGAATATGTGTAGCATTACGCTCGAGATTCATAAAGAATAAACCATTCACCATCGGAGCATGACCATAAAACATATCTCTCATATAAATAGAACAACCATTATTCTCGGATTTAAATGAGTAGCCATCTCGAATTAAACGAGATCCTGATACAATGTTCATGCTCAAACTTGGCACAAAATAACAATTATTGAGGTTCAAAACTAATCCCGTAGGTAAATGTAGAGGTAGCGTGCCGACGGCGATCACATCGACCTTGGAACCATTCCCGACGCGCATCGTCACCTCGTCCTTCGCCAGTCTCCGTTTATTCCGCAGCTCCTGCTGTGTGTTACAAATATGAGCAACGGCACCGGTATCAAATACCCAGGAGTCACTACGATTACTGGTAAGGTACACATCAATTACATGTATATCAAATATACCTTTGGTTTTGCTGGCCTTCTTGTCCGCTAAGTATTTGGGGCAGTTCCGCTTCCAGTGACCACTTTCCTTGCAATAAAAGCACTCAGTCTCGGGCTTGGGTCCATTCTTTGGCTTCTTCCCGGCAGCTTGCTTGCTGGGCGTGGCAACTACCTTGCCGTCCTTCTTGAAGTTCTTTTTACCCTTGCCCTTCTTGAACTTAGTGGTTTTATTGACCATCAACACTTGATGTTCCTTCTTGACTTCTACCTCTGCTGATTTCAGCATAGCAAATACTTCAGGAATGGTCCTTTCCATCCCCTGCATATTGAAGTTCATCACAAAGCTCTTGTAGCTTGGTGGAAGCGACTGGAGGATTCTGTCAATGACCGCATCATTCGGGAGATTAACTCCCAGCTGAGTCAAGCGGTTATGTAACCCAGACATAGTGAGTATGTGCTCACTGATAGAACTATTTTCCTCCATCTTACAGCTGAAGAATTTGTCGGAGACTTCATATCTCTCGACCCGGGCATGAGCTTGAAAAACCATTTTCAGCTCTTTGAACATCTCATATGCTCCATGTCTCTCAAAACGCTTTTGGAGCCCCGGCTCTAGGCTGTAAAGCATGCCGCACTGAACGAGAGAGTAGTCATCGGAACGTGCCTGCCAAGCGTTCATAACGTCTTGTTCTGCAGGGAGAACAGGTGAGTCACCCAGCGGTGCTTGTAGGACATAATCTTTCTTGGCAGCTATGAGGATGATCCTCAGGTTCCGGATCCAGTCCGTATAGTTGCTGCCATCGTCTTTCAGCTTGGTTTTCTCTAGGAACGCGTTGAAGTTGAGGACTACATTGGCCATTTGATCTACAGGACATATTGTAAAATATTTAGACTAAGTTCATGATAATTAAGTTCATCTAATCAAATTATAATGAACTCCCACTCAGATTTGACATCCCTTTGGTCATCTAAGTGTTACACGATCCGAGTCGACTAGGCCGTGTCCGATCATCACGTGAGATGGACTAGTCATCGTCGGTGAACATTCTCATGTTGATCGTATCTTCCATACGACTCGTGTTCGACCTTTCAGTCTCCGTGTTCCGAGGCCATGTCTGTACATTCTAGGCTCGTCAAGTTAACCCTAAGTGTTTTCGCTGTGTAAAACTGTCTTACACCCGTTGTATGTGAACGTAAGAATCTATCACACCCGATCATCACGTGGTGCTTCGAAACGACGAACTGTAGCAACGGTGCACAGTTAGGGGAGAACACTTCTTGAAATTTTGTAAGGGATCATCTTATTTACTACCGTCGTCCTAAGTAAACAAGATGCATAAAACATAATAAACATCACATGCAAATATATAAAGTAGTGACATGATATGGCCAATATCATATAGCTCCTTTGATCTTCATCTTCGGGGCTCCATGATCATCTTGTCACCGGCATGACACCATGATCTCCATCATCATGATCTCCATCATCATGTCTTCATGAAGTTGTCACGCCAACGACTACTTCTACTTCTATGACTAACGCGTTTAGTAATAAAGTAAAGTAGTTTACATGGCGTTCTTCAATGACACGCAGGTCATACAAAAAATAAAGACAACTCCTATGGCTCCTGCCGGTTGTCATACTCATCGACATGCAAGTCGTGATTCCTATTACAATAGCATGAACATCTCATACATGACATATAGATCATTCATCATTCATCACAACTTTGGCCATATCATATCACAAAGCACTTGTTGCAAAAACAAGTTAGACGTCCTCTAATTGTTGTTGCATGTTTTACGTGGCTGAAGTAGGGTTCTAGCAAGAACGTTTTCTTACCTACGTGAAACCACAACGTGATTTGTCAACTTATATTTACCCTCCATAAGGACCCTTTTCATCGAATCCGCTTCAACTAAAGTAGGAGAGACAGAAACCCGCCAGCCACCTTATGCAACTTGTGCATGTTAGTCGGTGGAACCGGTCTCACGTAAGCGTACGTGTAAGGTTGGTCCGGGCCGCTTCATCCCACAATACCGCTGAAGCAAGATAAGACTAGTAGCGGCAAGAAAGTTGACAAATCTACGCCCACAACAAATTGTGTTCTACTCGTGCAAGAGAACTATGCATAGACCTAGCTCATGATGCCACTGTTGGGGAACGTTGCAGAAAACAAAAAATTTCCTACGGTTTCACCAAGATCCATCTATGAGTTCATCTAGCAACGAGTGATTAGATGCATCTACGTACCTTGTAGATCGCGAGCGGAAGCGTTCAAAGAACGGGGATGATGTAGTCGAACACGACGTGATTCGAATCACCGGAGATCCTAGCACTGAACGGACGGCACCTCCGCGTTCAACACACGTACGGAACAGCCACGTCTCCTCCTTCTTGATCCAGCAAGGGAGGGAGGAGAGGTTGAGGGAGATGGCACCAGCAGCAGCACGACGGCGTGGTGTTGATGGAGCTGCAGTACTCCGGGCAGGGCTTCGCTAAGCACTATGGAGGAGGAGGAGGTGTTGGAGAGGGAGAAGGAGGCAACCAAAGGCCTTGGGTGGATTTGCTCCTCCTTTTCCCCACTATATATAGGGCCAAGGGAGAGGGGGAGGCGCAGCCCTTGCCCCTTCCTCCAAGGAAGGGTGCGGCCAAGGGGGGGGGGAGGAGTCCATCCTCCCCAAGGCACCTCGAAGGTGCCTTCCCCCTTTAGGACTCTCCCCTTTTTTCCTTCTCTTGGCGCATGGGCCTCTTGGGGCTGGTGCCCTTGGCCCATGTAGGCCAAGGCGCACCCCCTACAGCCCATGTGGCCCCCCGGGACAGGTGGCCCCACCCGGTGGACCCCCGGGACCCTTCCGGTGGTCCCGGTACAATACTGATAACCCCGAAACTTGTCCCGATGCCCGAAACAGGACTTCCCATATATAAATCTTTACCTCCGGACCATTCCGGAACTCCTCGTGACGTCCGGGATCTCATCCGGGACTCCGAACAACATTCGGGTTACTGCATATACATATCCCTACAACCCTAGCGTCACCGAACCTTAAGTGTGTAGACCCTACGGGTTCGGGAGACATGTAGACATGACCGAGATCGCTCTCCGGTCAATAACCAACAGCGGGATCTGGATACCCATGTTGGCTCCCACATGCTCCTCGATGATCTCATCGGATGAACCACGATGTCGAGGATTCAAACAACCCCGTATACAATTCCCTTTGTCAATCGATATGTTACTTGCCCGAGATTCGATCGTCGGTATCCCAATACCTCGTTCAATCTCGTTACCGGCAAGTCACTTTACTCGTACCGTAATGCATGATCCCGTGACCAGACACTTGGTCACTTTGAGCTCATTATGATGATGCATTACCGAGTGGGCCCAGTGATATCTCTCCGTCATACGGAGTGACAAATCCCAGTCTCGATCCGTGTCAACCCAACAGACACTTTCGGAGATACCTGTAATGCACCTTTATAGTCACCCAATTACGTTGTGACGTTTGATACACCCAAAGCACTCCTACGGTATCCGGGAGTTACACGATCTCATGGTCAAAGGAAAAGATACTTGACATTAGAAAAGCTCTAGCAAACGAACTACACGATCTTACGCTATGCTTAAGATTGGGTCTTGTCCATCACATAATTACCCTAATGATGTGATCCCGTTATCAATGACATCCAATGTCCATAGCCAGGAAACCATGACTATCTATTGATCAACGAGCTAGTCAACTAGAGGCTTACTAGGGACATGTTGGTGTCTGTTATTCACACATGTATTACGATTTCCGGATAATACAATTATAGCATTAATAAAGACAATTATCATGAACAAAGAAATATAATAATAATGCTTTTATTATTGCCTCTAGGGCATATTTCCAACACCTGGCACTCTCCTGGGCCACCTATAAGGCGGTTGACGCTCTTCTTTTGCCGCAAGAAAGCTAATTTTATGAGAAAAACCTGGGCGACAGATTCACCCCAATCGTAGTTACGGATCTCCGGATATAAAAGAAACGGTGAAGGGGCAGAATCTGAGAACGCAGAAACAGAGAGATAGATCCAATCTCGAAGGGGCTCTCGCCCCTCCCACGCCATGGGAGCCAAGGACCAGGGGGGAAACCCTTCTCCCATCTAGGGAGAAGGTCAAGGAAGAAGAAGAAGAAGGGGTGCTCTCTCCCCCTTGCTTCCGGTGGCGCCGGAACGCCGCCGGGGGCCATCATCATCAGCGCGATCTACACCAACACCTCCGCCATCTTCACCAACATCTCCATCACCTTCCCCCCTCTATCTACAGCGGTCCACTCTCCCGCAACCCGCTGTACCCTCTACTTGAACATGGTGCTTTATGCTTCATATTATTATCCAATGATGTGTTGCCATCCTATGATGTCTGAGTAGATTTTTGTTGTCCTATTGGTGGTTGATGAATTGCTATGATTGATTTAATTTGCTTGTGGTTATGTTGCTGTCCTTTGGTGCCCATCATATGAGCGCACGCGTGGATCACACTATAGGGTTAGTTGTATGTTGATAGGACTATGTATTGGAGGGCTAGAGTGACAGAAGCTTCAACCTAGCATAGAAATTGATGCATACGGGATTGAAGGGGGACCAATATATCTTAATGATATGGTTGGGTTTTACCTTAATGAACGTTAGTAGTTGCGGAGCTTGCTAATAGTTCCAATCATAAGTGCATAGAATTCCAAGTCAGGGATGACATGCTAGCAGTGGCCTCTCCCACATAATACTTGCTATCGGTCTAGTAACGTAGTCAATTGCTTAGGGACAATTCCACAAATCCTACCACCACTTTTCCACACTCGCTATATTTACTTTATTGCATATTTATCTAAACAGCCCCTACTTTTTATTTACGTGTTCTTTATTATCTTGCAAACCTATCCTATCACACCTACAAAGTACCTCTAGTTTCATACTTGTTCTAGGTAAAGCGAACGTCAAGCATGCGTAGAGTCGTATCAGTGGCCGATAGGACTTGAGAGAGTATTTGTTCTACCTTTAGCTCCTCGTTGGGTTGGACACTCTTACTTATCGAAAGAGGCTACAACTATCTCGTATACTTGCGGGTTATCAAGACCTTTTTCTGGCGCCGTTGCCGGGGAGTCATAGCGTGGGGTGAATATTCTCGTGTGTGCTTGTTTGCTTTATCACTAAGTAATTTTTATTTGCTGTTCTTAGTTGTTCTCTATCTTTAGTTATGGATATGAAACACGAAATACCAAAAAAATAGGTGTACTTGCTACTCATGGAGGTGGGGTAACTCCTAAAACCCTCGATTCTCATTATGTGAAAGATATTATGTACTACTTTAATAATCCTGAGAAAACCCCATTCAACTTTATAATGGGAGACACATTGGATCAACGTGAATACTTTAGGGATTATCACTTTACACAAAAAGGGAAACTATTATGGGATCAAATTAATATGTTGCGTTGGTATGCTCGGGATCTATGCTTGAGATATGATATTACTTGTTGCTCTAGGATGAAGGCTCCACACCTTCCCTTTTCATGCAAATTTAATGATATTGAAAGCTTAGCTTCTTATGCTAATGGTATATATGATTACATGATGTTGAACAAATTGAAGAATTTATTGCTTTTAAGGCTTCTTATGAAATTGAATCTTTGTTTGAAAAGTATGAAGCTTTTGATGATGATGTTTATAGGCCTGAAAATCTTGCTATACTTAGATATTGCTATGAAAATTATGAATACAATTACAATATTAATGCATATATTGAGAAAGTCTCTGCTGTCCAAGAAGAGACTAATATTTTGCAGGAAGCTTTGGAAGAAGAAATTGATGAAACCGTGAGCTCATTGGATGAAAAAGATGATGAGGAGAGCGAAGAACAAAAGGAGGAAGAGCGGATTGATCACCCGTGCCAGTAACTCTTAAACTCATACATTGTTTAATTCCCCTTCATGCTTACCGAAGGATGATTGTTATGATCCCGTTGATTCTCTTGAAATATCCCTTTTTGATGATGCTTGCTATGCTTGTGGCCAAGATGCCAATATGAATTATGCATATGGAGATGAACTTGCTATAGTTCCTTATGTTAAACATGAAATTGTTGCTATTGCACCCACGCATGATAGTCCTATTATCTTTTTGAATTCTCCCTACTACACTATATCGGAGAAGTTTGTGCTTATTAAGGATTACATTGATGGGTTGCCTTTTACTACTACACATGATGATTTTGATAGATATAATATGCATGTGCTTGCTCCTACTTGCAATTATTATGAGAGAGGAACTATGTCTCCACCTCTCTATGTTTCCAACACGATAGAATTGCAAGAAACTACTTATACTATGCATTGGCCTTTACTTGGTGTGCATGAATTGTTCTTTTA
The DNA here is from genome assembly GCA_963921465.1 of Triticum timopheevii. NCBI lineage: Eukaryota > Viridiplantae > Streptophyta > Magnoliopsida > Poales > Poaceae > Triticum > Triticum timopheevii. Next base: position 622,880,252 of record OY997270.1, on the reverse strand, counting down.
TGACATGCTGATGCATAGGAAGAGAGTTAGACTTCGCTATTACATGATATATGTTACTTTGTGCTCACTACTAAATTATAAATCATTGTTAATTAAAATTGGCTTTGATATACCTTGGGATCCGGGTGGATTCATTACTTGAGCACTATATGCCTAGCTTAATGGCTTTAAAGAAAGCACTGCCAGGGAGACAACCAGAAAGTTTTAGAGAGTCATTTTATATAGTTTAAAATAAATAAAAAGGGGAACCTAAAAACTTTTCAAAAAGGAAAGTGAAAGTGAGAGAGACAAGCATTGTTGAATGGGAGACCTCCTTGGACTTTGTTCATGCTCACGGAAACTTTGTGAATCTTGATTATAGAAACTTTTCATCAAAAATAATAATCCCCTTGTACAACTCCATTTTATTACAAAAATAATGTGCCAAGATTTGCCTTTAGGATGTTTACAATGCTTGTTGGTTGTAAGGTGCAGGACAGAAACTTTGGCTGTAGTGCGCGATTTTACATTTTTAACTAGAACGTCCATTGGTTCCGATTCCTTTTGCACTGTCTTGCTATACAACTTGTTTATTTTTCCTAATTTTGGTAGGATTTTTGGGGTACAGAAGTATGGTGGATGTTCAGATTGCTAGAGACTGTTCTGTTTTTGATGCATAGTTTACTTGTTTTGATGAATCTATCAATTTATATCAGTGGCCGATAGGAATTGAGAGTGTATTTGTTCGACCTTTAGCTCCTCATTGGGTTAGAAACTCTTACTTATCGAAAGAGGCTACAACTATCCCGTATACTTGCGGGTTATCAGGATTTTTTATACTTAGGCGAGTACTGGACTGCAGCTAAGCTCCCGAGTGAGAGGATTGCTCTCACAATCTCGTCCTTCTTCTTGACGGTGCAGCCCCGGGGGGGAGGTCGTGGTCGATCCATACCGTTTGGTAGGACCTTCTAAACTTAGGCGAGTACTGGACTGCAGCTAAGCCTCCGAGTGAGGGGCTGGCTCACCACTCGGTAGGATTTTCTAATACTTAGGCGAGTATTGGACTGCAGCTAAGCCTCCGAGTGAGAGGCTGGCTCACCACTCGGTAGGATTTTTTTAACACTTAGGCGAAACAGATTCGCAGCTAAGCCTCCAAGTGAGAGGTTGGCTCACCACTCGGTAGGATTTTCTCTTCAACTTAGGCGAAACGGATTCGCAGCTAAGGCACCCACTGGGAGATTTTAGAACATGTAAAAAAATGAACAACAATCATTCGAAAGACTGTAAAATCATGTCTTTTGATAATCAAACTAAAAGGTACTTCTTATTACATCTCAATAGTCTGAATGCTTTAAGAGTAAAAGGGGCAGAGCAGTTCCGCATTCCAAGCGCGTGGCTCATCTTTATTGTGCTCAACGTTGAAAAGACGATATGCTCCGTTGTGGAGCACTTTGGTGATGACGAAAGGGCCTTCCCAAGCAGGAGTGAGCTTGTGTGATTTCTGATGGTCCACTCGAAGAACCAAGTCTCCCTCCTGAAATGCCCGACCCCTTACATTTCTGGCATGGAATCGACGCAGGTCTTGTTGATAAATGGTCGACCGGATCAAGGTCATCTCTCTTTCTTCTTCCAGGAGATCGACTGCATCTTGCCGAGCCTGTTCTGCTTCCTCTTCTGAGAAGAGCTCGACTCGAGGCGCATTGTGGAGCAGATCACTAGGGAGTACGGCTTCGGCTCCGTAGACTAAGAAGAATGGAGTTTGATCAGTCGACCGATTAGGAGTTGTCCTCAATCCCCAAAGTACTGATGGAAGTTCATCGACCTAGGCCCCTGCTGCATGCTTGAGGTCACGCATCAATCGGGGTTTCAGTCCTTTGAGAATCAATCCATTTGCTCTTTCAGCCTGCCCATTCGACTGAGGATGGGCGACCGAAGCATAATCGACCCTCGTGCCTTGAGAAGCACAAAAGGCTCTGAACTCGTCAGAGTCGAAGTTCGACCCGTTATCTGTGATGATGTTGTGCGGAATACCATATCTGAATATCAATTCTCTGATGAAACTTACAGCTGTACTTGCTTCAAGGTTTTTAATGGGTTTGGCTTTGATCCATTTGGTAAACTTGTCGACTGCCACTAACACATGGGTAAATCCACTCCTGCCAGTCCTCAGAGGTCCAACCATGTCCAATCCCCAGACAGCGAAAGGCCAGGCGAGTGGAATAGTCTTCAAAGCTGACGCAGGCTTATGGGACATGTTGGATTAAAACTGACATCCTTCACATTTGTCCACTATTTCTTTCGCCATCTCGTTGGCACGTGGCCAGTAAAATCTGGCTCGGTATGCTTTGGCCACGATGGTCTGAGAGGACGCATGGTGACCACAGGTCCCCGAGTGAATATCATTAAGGATCATTCGGCCTTCTTCTGGCGTGATGCATTTCTGGCAGACTCCAGTTACACTTTCTCTGAACAGCTGACCTTTTATCACGGTAAAGGCTTGAGATCGTCGGACGATCTGTCGAGCCTCTTCTTCATCCTCTGGAAGTTCTTTCTTAAGAATGTATGCAACATACGGCACTGTCCAGTCAGGAGTGACGACCAAAACTTCCATGACTAAGTCGACCACGGCTGGGATTTCGACTTCAGTCGGATCTGTGGCGCTCTTAGGTTGTGGGGACTCTTCAGTGAAAGGATCTTCCTGAACTGAAGGTGAATGAATATTCTCCAAAAACACATTGCTGGGAATGGCTTCTCTCTTAGAACCTATCTTTGCCAATTCATCTGCAGCTTGATTTAATATTCTCCAAAAACACATTGCTGGGAATGGCTTCTCTCTTAGAACCTATCTTTGCCAATTCATCTGCAGCTTGATTTTTCAGTCGGGGTATATGGTGAAGCTCCAACCCAAACTTCTTTTCCAGCTTTCTTACCGCATTGCAATAACCAGTCATGGTCGGGCTCCTGACATCCCATTCTTTCATCACTTGAATAACCACCAAATCCGAGTCGCCGTAGACCATAAGGCGATGGACACCGAGTGAAATGGCCATATGCAACCCGTATAAAAGTGCTTCATATTCAGCTTCATTATTGGAGGAATCAAAATGAATCTGGAGAACATAGCTAAGGTTGTCTCCACAGGGAGATACCAATACTACCCCAGCACCTGAACCATTCAACATCTTGGAGCCATCGAAGAACATAGTCCAATGCTTCGAGTGAACTTGAGTCGGCAGTTGCTGCTCAATCCACTCGGCGAGGAAATCTGCGATTGCTTGGGACTTGATAGCTTTCTATGCCTCAAACTTGATATCCAATGGAAGGAGTTCAATCGCCCATTTTGCCACTCGACTAGTTGCATCTCTGTTGTTCAGAATTTTAGATAATGGTGCGTCGCTGACAACTGTAATGGAGTGATCAGAGAAATAATGTGCAACCTTCTTCATGGTCATGTAGATTCCATAGACAAGCTTCTGATAATGTGGATATCGTTGCTTGGATGGAGTCAAAACTTCAGAGAGATAATATACGGGGCACTGAACCTTGTAAGCCTTTCCTTCTTCTTATCGCTCGACCGTGAGTACTGTACTGACAACTTGTCCAGTGGCTGCAATATAAAGCAGTAAAGGCTCTTTGCTGATTGGTGCAACAAGCACCAGCTGGGTGGAAAGCAGGGTTTTGAGCTCTTCAAACGCTGCATCAGCTTCCTCAGTCCACTGGAACTTATCAGATTTCTTCATCAATCGGTAAAGAGGTAAGGCCTTTTCACCGAGACGAGAAATGAATCGACTCAAGGCGGCCAAACAACTAGTAAGCTTCTGAACGTCATGCACACGCACAGGGCGTTTCATTCGGAGGATGGTATCAACTTTTTCTGGATTGGCGTCAATCCCTCGTTCGGAAACGAGAAAACTGAGTAACTTTCCACCTGGAACTCCAAATGTGCACTTTGATGGATTAAGCTTGATATCGTACCTTCTTAGGTTGGCAAAGGTTTCTGCGAGGTCAGTCAGTAGGTCGGAACCTTTGAGAGACTTGACCACAATGTCATCCATGTATGCTTCCACATTCCGACTAATTTGAGTGAGCAGGCACTTCTGAATCATTCTCATGAATGTGGCTCCGGCATTTTTAAGACCAAATGGCATGGTGACATAGCAAAAGCACCCGAATGGGGTGATGAAGGCTGTTTTTATTTCATCGGGACCATACAGTCGGATCTGATGATACCCGGAATACGCATCTAAAAAATACAAGCGCTCACACCCCGCCTCGAGTCAACAATCTGATCGATGCGGGGGAGAGGGAAATGATCTTTCGGGCAGGCCCGATTGATATGCTTGAAATCAATACACATACAAAGTGAATCGTCCTTCTTAGGGACCATGACTACACTGGCAAGCCACTCGGAGTGGTAGATCTCACGGATGAACTCTGCTGCTAGGAGCCGAGCCACTTCCTCGTCAATTGCTTTTCTCTTCTGTACGGCAGACCGCCAAAGGTGCTCTCTGACGGGTTTTACCTTGGGGTCGACACGCAAACGGTGCTCAGCCAGTTCTTTGGGTACACCCGGCATGTCAGAAGGTTTCCATGCAAAGATGTCCCAGTTCTCACGGAGGAACTGGATGAGAGCTTCTTCCTATTTGCTGTCGAGTGCCGTTGATATATGAGTCGGTGCGGCATTGGGATCGGTCGGGTGAATATGAATCGGCTTCCTTTCACCAGATGACTGAAATGTAGAATCTATGGCAGGCTTCTTAGCTCGGAGCAAATCACTCGGATATGCACTCTTCTGATATTCTTAAAATTCAAGTGCTGCCATTTGCGCATCGGCAATTTTGGAACCCTTCTAGAAGCATTCATCTGCTTTCTGCCGATTGCCAGTAAATGTGATCACACCTCTGGGGAGAGGCATCTTCAACTTGAGGTACACGTAACATGGTCAAGCCATAAAACGTGTGTATGCAGGCCTACCCAGAATGGCATGATAAGCACTCTGGAAATCCACGACTTCAAATGTCAACTTTTCCTTACGGTAATGCTTGGAATCACCGAAAACCATGTCGAGAGCGATGTGGCCGAGTGATTCGGCTTTCTTTCCAGGGATAACGCCATGGAAACTCATATTGCTCTCGCTAAGTTTGGACATTGGAATGCCCATCCCCTTCAAGGTTTCAGCATAAAGAATATTCAGGCTGCTACCACCATCCATCAGCACTTTAGTCAGTCTAGTGCCTCCGACCACTGGGTCGACCACCAATGCCTGCCTCCCGGGGGTGGCTATACGCGCAGGGTGATCAAACTAGTCGAATGTGATGGCTGTCTGAGACCATTTCAGGTATGTGGTCGTCGTTGCTGGAGCGACCATATTCACTTCTCTGTTGATAACTTTTAACCGACTCTTGCTCTCCACATCGGCGAAAATCATCAGGGTGGAATTGACTTTGGGATAACCGTCATCTTCCTCTTCATCCTCGTCTTTGTCTGACTCTTTCTCCTTCTCATCGGGCTGTTTTTCTCGAAACTTCTAGATCAGGAGTCGACATTGTCGAGTGGTATGCTTAGGGTAAATCAAATCACCCTCTTCGTCCTTCTTTGTGTGGATGTGACACGGTAAACCCAACACATCATTTCCTGCTTGATCCTTTTACCTTCTTAGGGGGCCAGGGCCCTTTAGGTTTTCCCTTAAACTCTCCTTGAGCCACTGCTGCAATCTCATCGGGTGCTACAGGCTCGGTCTTACGTTTCTGTTTCTGATCGGAATTACCTCCACCGGCCTCTTGGCCGACTGGTTTACCCTTTCCGCTACGGAGTCGATCTTCTTCTTCTCCGTTAGCGTACCGGGTGGCTATTTCCATCATCCGAGTCAGAGTCATATCTCCAGTCCGATCGAACTTCAGGACCAACTCTCGGTATTGGACGCCTTCCTTGAAGGCACACACTGCTTGATGCTCTGAAACACAACGGTGTGATGCAAAGTGGTCCACCTCTGAATGAAATATCTTAAAGTCTCACTCGGTTTCTGCACACAAAGCTGCAACTCTGTCAACCCTGCTGGCCGCTTGCAAGTGCCCTCAAAAGTTCTGATGAACACTCGAGCAAGCTCTTCCCAACTATATATACTGCCTGGAGCTAACTGAGTCAACCACGCTCGGGCCGACCCTTCCAACATCAGAGGAAGATGTTTCATTGCTACTTCATCGTTCCCACCACCAATCTGCACAGCCACTCGGTAATCCTCAAGCCATGTTTCAGGCTTGGACTCTCCAGTGAACTTACTGACTCCGGTCACCAACCTGAAGTTGGGAGGAATCACCACAGCCCTAATGGCTCTGCTGAAACACTCTGGACCTGAAACATGCACTCTGCTGCCACTCGGACGATCTCTGCCAGAGACTTCTCTATGTGCTCTGTTCCGGTCGACTAGACCTTGAACGAGGATAGATCTTGCATCGAACCATGGCTCTCTTGGGTCGACTGGTGCTCTGCGCTCGCCACTGTGACGACGTTTATCATCGTACTGTCGAGGCACATATGATGCACTCCTCGGAGGAGGTGTGGGCACTCGACGACGATTGTCACGGTCAAGCCGATGATCATACTGTCTGCGGCCTTCATGCCGCAGGGGCGATCTTGGGCTGTGGGCCGACTGAATAGTATCCACTACTATGGATCTGCTGTGAATCCTATTCCGCGACTGAGACACTACTGTGTTCTGTTCTCCTGCTGCCCGGAGCAAGGCCCGGATCTGCATCAAACCTCTGCCGGCCTCCGATTGGGAAGGTTGAATTAACTCTGCTATTCGGGCCGCAGCTGTGAGATTTTGGATCGGAATGCGGTATACCTCAGGTGGAGGCGGGAAAAGTTGTTGTCGACTGGACTCAGGGATCCGCTCCCGAGCACGCTCTTCGAGAGCGTGCTGAAGGTTCTCCAGTCGAGTGTGCTCAGCCAAATTAGCCAAGCGCACCTCTTCCAAGGCCCGAGCCTCGGGGGTTTCTCCAATGATGGGCGTGTGGAGTGCATCCATGTTGCGGCGACGAAGTTCTTCCCTCTACTGCGAAGAAAGGGGTTCAGGATGGTATTACTCATGGACGCGCGACGGATCGCCGCCACCATCCTCGGCGTCTTCACGGCGGAAACCAGGCGGACCATGCGGCCCATCGACCATCAAGACTTCAGCCGCAGGGTCGCTGCTATCGCACTCGGAAGCGGTCTCCGCGAAGCCAGTCGACAGATTGAACAAGCTGTGGAGAGTTCCGTCGGGCTCGATTGTCGCGACTTGATGGGTGGCCGAACGTCGAGCCACCGCGTGTTTCACCCACCGCTGAAGCCGCAACCAACCGGATCGCTTGCGGTGGCGAACAGCGGGTAGGGAAGACACCATCGGAGCCGACCGATACTGAGTCGATGGCTGCCGGAGAAGGACGCCGTGAACGCACGCGTGAAAGTGCGTCGCCCCTCGGACAGGGAGCGCCTCAACGTCAAGGGGAGCTTCCTGAAGCCAAGCGGAGTCGTCGGCGATGAAAACGAGTGCGCTGAGATGGATCTCGCGGCCCTCAGCCAATCCGCCGCCGGAAAACATGACGATGATGATCGGAAAAATTTGCAACTTCACCAACAAGTCGCTAAGACACCCGCCCCAAGGTGGGCGCCAACTGTCGTGGTTCTAAGACTGACGGTTGAAAGGGGGGGTAGGTATGGAGAGGCAAGATCTCAGCTATGGTGAAGGTGTACACACGAGATTTACGAGTTCAGGCCCTTCTCGGAGGAAGTAATAGCCCTACGTCTCGGTGCCCGGAGGCGGTCGATTGGATTATATGCGTGTGATGTTACAGGGGGTGCCAACCCTTGTGCCAGAAGAGGGTGGTGGCTTATATAGAGTACGCCAGGACCCTCGCCGTCCTCCATTACAAGGGGCTTAATGTACATAAAGTAGGGGCGTTACTGATAACGCCAGCCTTTAGTGCTATTAATGACCTTAAAGACTACGGAGTGAACGCCTGCCCGTTGCAATGCTGAGTGACTCCTAATCTTCGGTAGGTCGAGTGATTCCTTGAATGGTCGAGTGACAATAGGTAGGGGACACCCGAGTGATATGACTGTTCGAGTGGATTGCACTCGACATCTTTGACTGGGGGTCCCTTGTTGCCTTTTGGACTTCTTATCTTCTAGGGTAGTGATCTTGGGTAGGACGTATGGGTCAGGCCCATGACCCTACCCCAGGTATGTATCCTCATCAGCTGGTGCTCTTTCCATCAGACGTATGTTCGGCCGGATTTCATTCATCGCGTGTGAATCATCTGATTTATGTCATGTGTATAGCACGACTCTTTGTATCGAGCCACACACAAGATCCTCCCACATTCCTCCAGCACACGCGGAGTATGTTCACAGGGTATAGAAATGAGATGGATTTAATTAAGACGCCCGACTGTAGATGCTCTTACCTAGCCATCATTTCTATAACTATTAGATAGTGCCACCACAGAGTGTGCTTGCAGCCTGCCGGTGCAAGCAAGCATGTGCAGCCGAAGCAAGCATAACACGTACGTACACAAACGACCTCATCTACCGCTCGCTGGCTAGCTGCAACGCGCGGCCACGGTGCATGGATTTGAAAATTGGGTGTTCAATATTTTTTTCCTGCGATGTAATATCTAAAAAGTTCATGTCGCTAGTAACAACTTTCCCCCCAATAATAATGACAGTACCCTATAGAAAATAACCAAAAAGAAAATTCAACACAATCAGAAAATATACCATGGCCAGAATCAAGAGGTGTCGTTAAACCGTAGTTCACGTAGAGATTGTAAAAGGGCGTTATTGTAACATACGAGATGGTGAAAAAGCATCTATGGTAATTGGTCTCAAGGGAATCAACATGTTTGTGATTGTTGGAACGGAATGTTCGAGACCAATTTATATGAATAGACATGATCGATGTTTATTGTACTACAAACCACACCACTTTCTACACATGTACCTAGTATAGATCATATATTAAAAAAAATCCCGCCAAAACTTTTGGGTGTACAGATGTACACCCATGACCCCATGTGAATCCGCCCCTGAGCACATGGAAAGCAAGCGAGAAAAAGACGTAGGAACGCGTGTTTGCAGCTAGCAGTCACAAACTGACAATTTTTTCATAGGGTCGGAAGATTCCTTTCCTGCCGCTGCCCTGCCATGCCATGAGGTTCCGGTACAACCACCAACTGTGGCCGCTAGCTCGCTGCCACCAAGCCCCACTATAGCCTGCCTGCTTTTGATTAGTTTAAGATAAGAACCTAGGAAACACCAACCTAGAGAAAGAGAGTGATGTCGTTTGCGGAAGCAGCCGCACGCCGGTTGGGTAAGGAATTAGATTCCCCTCTAATTACATGCGCGTTTATGATAGCAATTCGTTTGGCCGCTGGTTCGGCAATATAGTATATAATGACCCAAGCGCGCGTAGTGGTTCGTGCGGCAATGTCTTATATAGTTTGTTCCAGGCGCGTATAGTGACAGGTCTTGCATGTGGAGGAGATTTAGTAGTACAATGATACAACCGGTTTTTTTTGCCCGCCGGGGGGGAGGGGGGGGGGGGGGGGGGTCCTTGCACTACCTCTCGTCTCCTAATACGACAATGGCGTCAACGGCCGTGTTGGGGTCACCTCACAACAAATATGGAGAAGGTCGAACCATCAACCAACGTATAAAAGTCTCAGCGGCAGGCACTCCAAATCATTACATTCGTTAGCTTGAGCTCGTCGCCAAATCGCAACTCAGGAATGCCGGCCTCCTCACGAGCACCGCGGTTCCTCCTCTATCTCTTCCCTATCCTCTGGGTGCTGGCATCTGCGCGAGACTTTCAGGAGAAGAACGCCCGTACACAAGTCACCCTCGAGATAACCATCCCAGCGCCACTCAACCCGAGCTCTCCCATCCGAGCGGACGAGGGTAACAATGTCTTAGTCATCATCGACAACAGCGGAAGCGATAGTGTTTCTGTCTCCCCGAACGTGGTTCAAGAGGTATATCCAACTTTTCGCATTGTGACCACCAAAGTACTTTTTTTTTGGCGGGGATTTCTTCAGCTTTTCGTGGATGATAATTTCTACTCTCTGTTATGTTTGATGCAGATTGGCTCGCAACATATCACAATCGAGCCCCTCATGACGCTCACGCAGGTGGGACACATACCGGCGGACATGGACTATCCCACCGTCCCTGCCTACTATCACACTGTCCCTGCCAGCCATACCAGGAAGTACCATTTCAAGGCGACGCAAGGTTGGTACAGATGCACGGAGATCAAGGAGAACAAGCGCATGATAGTGCTTATTGTCCGGGACCAAGAACCTAAGGTACTCGTTGAAAACTTTTTTGAATATGAATCGGTTTAATTTTTGTGACATATAATTTGTATGTTGTTGAGCAAACTAATGGTCATGTGATTTCCTAAAATACGTTCGTGCCCTCTAAACTCTACCTGAGTGAGTACTTACAATACATACTTCGTACTACGATTTTATCTATACATGTGGGGATGACCAAATTAATGGTCATGATTTTATGAAGTAATCCAGCCTTCCAATTGTCCGCGTCATCCCTACTAACATAGTAACATTCATTCGTTACATTTTATCTTTACATGCAAGTTATCCACATCATCTATTTTTTCGGCTACCCAATTATCCTCATAAACGTTTAGTAGCCAAATACACAACCGGCTCGTGTCGATGAAACTTAGGCTTTCAACTATTATGAACAATAGAATCTTGCAGTGTGTTTATACCATTTATTTCATTTACACGGTAGAGTCCTTCAGTAGATCTCCGCCGTAACACGCGCACTATCCGTCTAGCTTATAATATATAGAAAAATCGTTCACAACTAAAAAATTTTAGACTAATGTCTTCTTTATCAATCAATAACGTTGGTGGGTACAAATAAAAGACGTCATTAATTCGCTCAAAATTACATGTACTGGTCTGGTGTACAGGGAGTCGTCGAGGCGGCCCCGTCGCCCAGTGAGGAACAAGATGTCATCTCCTTGGACAACACGCAACATGGGAGCAACGACAACGATTTTGTTACCGCCAAAAATGAGGTATTGTGTTTATTGTCTGCGACGAGAACTCTAGGTACACCGTACATACTTCATAACTAGTTTTTTTTTGATAAATGGCGTTTTTATTAACTCAAAATGTAGCATCAAGCGGATACAAAGCATAAAGAGCGACACCTCTGCATAGCTAATATGCACAAAGCCAGAGAGCGACACCCGTCCTCTGCATAGCTAAGATGCACAAAGCCATCACATGAACGGTCTGGCAAAGAATATAAAAACGACAAAGTGGCAACAGTAAAGCCATATGAGACTGAAACTATGCTGATGTCGACGAAAAAGGTGGTCCGATTTGGAGATTATGCTGTCACCCATGCTGTGTAAAAACCTCCCTGGACACCCGTTCCAACCCATACACACCATCTTTAACAGTGATTGGTACTCCGTTTGGTGCATAATAGACCACGTACGAAGCTAGTCCGTACAACGGTAAATAACCTGCATAGTAGAATATATTTTGCCATTAAAATCACAATCATTTCTACATAGTGAAAGCCACCATAGTAAGGGGACACTCTCACCCGTATTAGCGTGCTAAAGCGACCATTGTCATAATTTTATGAAGTATTCCAGCCTTCCAATTGTCCGCGTCATCCCCACTAACATTCATTCGTTACACTTTATCTTTACATGCAAGTTATCCACGTCATCTATTTTTTTGGCTATCCAATTATCCTCATAAACTTTTAGCAGACAAATACACAACCGGCATGTGTCGATGAAACTTAGGCTTTCAACTATTATGAACAATAGAATTTTGCAGTGTGTTTATACCATTTATTTCATTTACACGGTAGAGTCCTTCAGTAGATCTCCGATGTAACGCGCGCACTACCCGTCTGGCTTATAATATATAGAAAAATCGTTCACAACTTAATTTTTTTAGAGTAATGTCTTCTTTATCAATCAATAATGTTGGTGGGTACAAATAAAAGACGTGAGGAATTCGCTCAAAACTACATGTACTGGTCTGGTGTACAGGGAATCGTCGAGGCGGCTCCGTCGCCCAATGAGGAAGAAGACGTCGTCTCCTTGGACAACACGCACCATGGGAGCAACGGCAACGATTTTGTTACCGCCAAAAATGAGGTATTGTGTTTATTGTGTGGGACGAGAACTCTAAGTACACCATACATACTTCATAACTAGCGTTTTCTTTATAAAGGCCGTTTTTATTAACTCAAAATGTAGCATCAAGCGGATACAAAGCATAATGAGCGACACCCGGCCTCTGCATAGCTAAGATGCACAAAGCCATCACACGAACAGTCTGGCAAAGAATATAAAAACGACAAAGTGGCAACAGTAAAGCCATATGAGACTGAAACTATGCCGATGTCGACGAAGAAGGTGGTCCGATTTGGAGATTATGCTGCCACCCATGCTGTGTAAAAACCTTCCTGGACACCCGTTCCAACCCATACACACCGTCTTGAATAGTGATTGGTACTCCGTTCGGTGCATAATAGACCACGTACGAAGCTAGTCCGTACAACGGTAAATAACCTGCATGGAAGAATATATTTTTCCATTAAAATCACAATCATTTCTACATAGTCAAAGCGACCATAGTAAGGGGACACTCTCACCCGTATTAGCGTGCTAAAGCGACCATTGTCATGATTTTATGAAGTATTCCAGCCTTCCAATTGTCGGCGTTATCCCCACTAACATTCATTCGTTACATTTTATCTTTACATGCAAGTTATCCACATAATCTATTTTTTCGGCTACCCAATTATCCTCATAAACATTTAGTAGCCAAATACACAACCGGCTCGTGTCGATGAAACTTAGGCTTTCAACTATTATGACCAATAGAATCTTGCGTTGTGTTTGTACTACCTCCATCTCGGTGAATAAGTTATTCACGTAGTTCTAGGTCGACGATTTAACTATCTAAATATGTATTATATGTGACAAAAAACGTATATTTAGAAACTACATCCGTGTAGAAATGTAGTGATATACTTTTCATGACATATAACACATATTTAATTTCTCAAATCGATGACATAAAACTACGTGAATGACTTATTCACCTAGACGGAGGTAGTACCATTTATTTCATTTACACGATAGAGTTCTCCAGTAGATCTCTGCAGTAACGCTCGCACTACCCTTCTAGCTTATACTCCCTCCGTCCCATAATATAAGAGCGGCTTTTTTTCAAAAATGCTCTTATATTATGGGACGGAGGGAGTAATATATACAAAAATTGCTCACAACTTAATTTTTTAGAGTAATGTCTTCTTTATCAATCAATAACGTTGGTGGGTACAAATAAAAGATGTGGAGAATTCGCTCAAAACACATTTACTGGTCTGGTGTACAGGGAATCGGCGGTCTCGACGAGGCGGCCCCGCGGCCCAATGAGGATCCTGATCCCGACGTCGTCCCCTTGGACAACTGGCAGCATGGGAGCAACGTCAATGTAATTCATCATCCCGACGTGCTCAACCTAATTTTAAGTTTCGCTAATTAATGGTCATAATTAGCTAACAAGTGGCTCATAATTGTGCGTGTACAGGCGCCCAGGACAGAAAGTCGAACCGACAACCAGCCCGACGAGTATTTGGATGCTTCTAGCGACATCTTCACACCTTACGCTTTCGAGCAACTTGACGAGTATTTGGATGCTTCTAGCGACATCTTCACACCTTACGCTTTCGAGCATCTTGACCAGTATTTCGATGGTTCTAGCGACATCTTCACACCTTACGCTTGCGAGCATCCCACCATTCTTGCTGAGTGCAAAGCGATCAACTGGTAAGATAATTAATTTGGCTGAAACAATGCCGGCCTCCATGCAATATGTGGCATCCTATATACTCAGTGGCGGATCTAGCATAAAATTGGTAGGGGTGCCAAGCTTAAAAAAAACACTCTAAATTCCCTACTAAGCTTTGTATTTTTCCAGGAGTAGTTCAACACTTAATACCTAAAAGGAGTTTCTATATTTTTGGAGGCACCCCCACTAGATACACCCCTGTATATACTCCTATATAATGCTGATCAATATGGATATCATGCAGGACTAGGGAAGAGCATCGCCGACCCTGTCTGGCCCACATTGTCGGTACCGTTTACTGCGGGGACAATAGTAGTGCCACGCTCCTCAAGCTTTCGCTCGAAGACACAGGCTTCAGCCTTGAGGCACAGCTCATGGATGATGAGCACATGTATGCTGCTATCTACAAATACGAGCGCATAGGCGACGAGGACGCTCCTCACATCATCGTCGCCTTCCGAGGCACCCAGTTTTTTTCCAAGACGACCGTCAAGGACAACTTGTTCAACGTCCAAATCGGGTTCAACGCTGTTAAGAAAACTTACCGCTTCGAGAAAGCCTACGAAAAGGTCAAGCAACTCACAGACAGTAATAAGCGTGTCTGGCTCACCGGGCACTCTCAAGGCGCGGCGCTGGCACTGCACGTAGGGCGACAGGCGATGCTCAAGGAGGATATCAACCTCCGAACTTTTGCCTTCAACCCACCTCTGCCGATTGTTTGCAGGTTGCCCCGCGGCGTGAAGAAGCTCATGGCAAAAGAGGGCCCACTCAGCCCAGAGCAATATAGGGACCTGTCCATGTGGACGCCGGAGCTGTATGTAAACGACAAGGACTGCATCATTTGCGGCCGTTTTGGTGATTGCTTACAGAACCCGACTCGGATCGACAAGTGTGTTCTGCAACTGCCATCGGTGGTGCTGTGTCAGCTCTCCCGCAAAGTCGAAGTGGGGCTTTTGGGATCGCATAACCTTGCGCAATGGTATAAACCTAACAGTCAGCTCAAGTTGATCTGTCAACCTGTCAAAAGCACCTATAGCGGTGAGAACTTGACCTCCAGTTGGGCCATCTTGACTAGTACTTCAATAGCAATAATATTTTCCTTCGGAAAAAGGATTGCAACCTTTATTTTCCGAAGGAATCATCAGCCGCTCCAACCAATTACAGATATGTCGGAGGAAGATTTGATGATAACCCCCCAGGCCACTTAAACCCCACATGTCAGAGAAGGTCGAGGGCTGCTACTCACGCATGAGCCGAGACCCTGCGCCTAAGAGTGGAGAGAGATATTATGTGAGACCAATAGTACCAAAAGCGTGTGGTTGAGCTTTGCTCTTTGGGGATTGTTGTGCTGTTCCCCCAGCAAGACTTTTGTGTTTTTCTCTTTCGTTCTCTTGTTGTTGTATCCGTGTGCTCTGGATGTTTACTGTGTACCCTTATTACTGTGCGCTACCTTAATCATCCATGATACATTCTTCCCTATATAAAACGGGTCGATCAAACGGTCGATCTCCATCTGTCCTGCTGCCTCCAAAAGAAGGTATCGCAATGTCAATGTAGCTAGGCCGGGGGCCATGTGCATGCGAACAATTACCCTAAGGGCGTGTTTGGTTATCATCTCTAAAAATGTCTGCATTGCGTACTTGTCCCACTTCAGTCTGGCTGAATGAAAACACGTAAATAACCAACATCTGCACTTGGTTTGGTTGCCCGCATCGAGACTTCGTGCATTAGGGGATCGGTTTTAGCACGGTGTTTGGTGTCCTGCATTGGCTCGGTACACGCAACTACACGGTGTTTGATTGTATACACGGAATATGATTAAGAGCTAATGTCTACACATAACACACAGTTACTCGGACTAGTTCGCCATGCCGCCGTCTGACTAGTTCGCTGGGGCCACCGTCAGACGCGCTCCGCCTCCACTCGCCGCTCGACTACTGGGACGTCAAGAAGCTCAAGACCCTCCCATCGGCCTCGAGATGGGGTCGGCCACGCCGCCGCCGAGGTTGGCTGTGAAGAGCAGCCACTCGCCGTCCGAGCTGAAGCACACGTGGTTGATCCGCTCCTTGTCCGCCTCCGCGCTCCCTGGCGGCCAGGCCACGTGCACCCGCCGCAGCCCTGTCCCGTCCAGCCGCACCAGGTAGATGTTGCACGCGGCGTTGGGCGCGTCGTGCCGGTTGAAGGAGAACACGATATCGCCTTCCTCTTCCTCGCCAGGTTCACCGACATCTTCATCATCATGCCGTTCCGGAAGGTGATGATCATCCGGCACCAGCTGACGTTCCCCGGCGGCATGGCCACGGCGCACCTCATCAACAGCTTCAACACCCCGCAGGTGTCCAAGCTGTTCAAGTCGCTCGTACTCCATGGAATGGTCCATCTTCCAGTACGCCTCAGCAAGCACCCATTACGAGTACTGTTGCCTTGCGCGGCCGGGCGACGGATCGGCAACGAGCACTCCTCAGCAACCTAAAAAAAAAAAAACACTCTAAATTCCCTACTAAGCTTTGTATTTTTCCAGGAGTAGTTCAACACTTAATACCTAAAAGGAGTTTCTATATTTTTGGAGGCACCCCCACTAGATACACCCCTGTATATACTCCTATATAATGCTGATCAATATGGATATCATGCAGGGCTAGGGAAGAGCATCGCCGACCCTGTCTGGCCCACATTGTCAGTACCGTTTACTGCGGGGACAATAGTAGTGCCACGCTCCTCAAGCTTTCGCTCAATGACACAGGCTTCAGCCTTGAGGCACAGCTCATGGACGATGAGCACATGTATGCTGCTATCTACAAATACGAGCGCATAGGCGACGAGGACGCTCCTCACATCATCGTCGCCTTCCGAGGCACCCAGTTTCTTTCCAAGACGAGACTCAAGGACAACTTGTTCAACGCCCAAATCGGGTTCAACGCTATTAAGAAAACTTACCGCTTCGAGAAAGCCTACGAAAAGGCCAAGCAACTCACAGACAGTAATAAGCGTGTTTGGCTCACCGGGCACTCTCAAGGCGCGGCGCTGGCACTGCACGTAGGGCGACAGGTGTTAGATAATAATGAGAAATAAACGAGACAAAGAGACACAGGAATTTTTACGTGGAAACCCTTGCGGGAGAAAACCACGGACGCACGAAGGCGCAATCACTATGAGGAGGAGTATTACAAGCACGAGACGACAGACCGTCTGAGGTGCGACTACATGGGGTATATAAGAGGGCAATACATGAGAGTCCTTGGAGGACAAGTAAACGAGTTGTACTCGTACGCGTTGACGTCAACGCAACGCCCACACCGGTTGTACTACGTCTAGTCAACCTGGTACTAGAATTTGGATCACAATTTAACAATCTCCACCTTGAGCCAAATTCCCTCCAGTAGTCGAAGAAAGTGAATAACTCCATCCAAATCAGCATAAACACCTTGTGCGTCAAAGTCCATAGGACTAATGAGAAATACCAACTAAGCCTGAGCAAAGCTCAAACTTATTGGTCGGAACTGGCTTTGTCATCATATCAGCAGGATTATCATGAGTACTTATCTTGCATACCTTCAAATCACCTTCAGCAACAACATCTCGAATATAGTGATATCTGACATCAATGTGCTTTGTTCTCTCATGGTACATTGGATTCTTGGTAAGATATATAGCACTTTGACTGTCACTAAACACGGTAGGGCAAGATGAATCTCCACAAAGCTCAGTATATAAACCTTTCAACCAGATAGCTTCTTTGCATGCCTCAAAAATAGCCATATACTCGGCATCAGTAGTGGAACAAGCCACAATAGACTGCAAAGTTGCTCTCCAACTCACAGCACAACCACCAATGGTGAAAACATAACCTGTGAGTGATCTTCTCTTATCCAAATCACCAGCAAAATCAGAATCAACGAAACCAACAAGTCCATCTCTAGTTTTCCCAAACTGTAAATAAGCATTAGAAGTACCACGCAGGTATCTGAAAATCCACTGAACTGCTTTCCAATGCTCTTTTCCAGGATTAGCCATGTATCTACTGACAACACTCAATGCATATGATAAGTCAGGACGAGAACAAACCATGGCATACATAAGTGAACCAACTGCACTTGAATAGGGAACTCTAGACATGTACTCAATATCTGCATCTGACTTAGGACATAAAGCTGATGACAATTTGAAGTGTGCAGCTAACGGTGTACTCACCGGCTTGGCATTATGCATATTAAAACGACGAAGAACTTTATCAATATATCCCTTCTGACTTAGATATACTTTTCCAGATGGTCTATCTCTGGATATTTCCATGCCAAGTATTTTCTTTGTTGCACCCAAATCCTTCATCTCAAATTCATTACTCAATTGCTTCTTTAGTTCATTAATCTCTGACATACTCTTTGCAGCAATAAGCATATCATCAACATAAAGGAGCAAATAAATAGTTAAACCATTGACAGTTTTCAAATAAACACAACTATCATAATTAGACCTTTGAAACCTTGAGAGAGCATAAAGGTGTCAAATCTCTTGTACCACTGTCCTAGACCTTTGAAACCTTGAGAGAGCATAAAGGTGTCAAATCTCTTGTACCACTGTCTAGGGGATTGCTTCAATCCATAAAGAGATTTCTTTAACTTGCAGACAAGCTTTTCTTTTCCAGGAATAACAAAACCTTTAGGTTGTTCCATATAAATATCCTCTTCTAATTCTCCATGTAAGAATGCAGTTTTAACATCCAATTGTTCAAGCTCAAGATCATGCATAGCAACAATACTAAGTAAAGTGCGAATAGAGCTATGCTTCACAACAGGAGAAAAGACTTCGTTATAGTCAATACCTGGAATCTGGCTATAACCTTTAGCAACTAACCTTGCTTTATATCTTGTCTCATCATTAGGAGAAACACCTTCTTTCCTCTTGAAAACCCACTTGCAACGAATAGGTTTCTTCTCTCTCGGTAATTTTACTAAATCCCAAGTGCCATTCTTTTCAAGTGATTCCATCTCATCATGCATGCGGTCATCCACTTATTACTATCACCAGAAATAATAGCCTCGGAATATGAAGAAGGCTCAGAATTACCTTCAATATCTTCTGCAACAGATAAAGCAAAAGAAACAATATTACACTCTTCAATTAACCTATCAGGTTTATTAATACCCCGTCTAACTCTGTCACGTGCGAGATTCCAACTGGGTGGAACAATATGCTGATTTGGAGTAGGAGTGACATGATCATCATTAACGACGGGTTTATCCTGTGCATCAACAATTTCATTACCAGATGTATCACCTGAGTCAATAACATGCTCCACCTGAACAGTAGGCTCCTGAACAATAGGCTGTTGTTCACTCTCAACGGGAACATTAGTAGATGAAATATCATGTAACATAGCAGATTCATTAAAGATAACATTTCTGCTAATAACAACCTTCTGGGTTTCAGGATTCCACAATTTAAAACCTTTAACACCAGACTTATAACCAAGAAAGATGCACTTAACAGCCCTAGGCTCCAACTTTCCATTATCAACATGAGCATAAGCAGTGCAACCAAAAACTCTCAACTGTGAATAATCAGCAGGTGAACCAGACCATACCTCAATTGGAGTTTTCTTATTAAGAGCAATAGATGGTGAACGGTTAATGAGATAACAAGCAGTGGAAGCGGCCTCAGCCCAAAAACGCCTATGCAAACCTGCATTGGACAACATGCAACGGACTCTGGAAATAATGGTCCTGTTCATATGCTCAGCAACACCGTTTTGTTGAGGAGTATAAGGAACGGTGTAATGTCTGACAATGCCTTCAGACTTGCAATAATTTTTAAATTGCTTAGAACAGAATTCCATACCATTATCAGTGCGAAGTATCTTTACCTTCCTTTCAGTTTGTCTTTCAATCATAATCTTCCACTCCTTAAAAGCTGAGAATGCTTCATATTTATGCTTCAAGAAATAAGGCCAAACTTTTCTTGAATAATCATCAATAATAGTCAGCATGTAACTTGCACCACCTAGTGACTTCTTGCGAGATGGTCCCCATAAATCAGAATGCACATAATCAAGAATACCTTCAGTTGTATGGGTCGAAATATTGAACTTCACCCTCTTGTGCTTGCCGAAGATACAATACTCACAAAATTTCAATTTACCAGGTTCATATCCATCAAGGAGACCTCTCTTATTTAACTCTGCTAAACCAAGTTCACTCATATGTCCAAGACGCATATGCCAAAGGTTAGCAGCATCACAATCAGAATTCTTTGAAACAACTGGAGTAGCGTTACCTGAAACGGTACAACCTCGAAGGTAATAAAGACCATTGGTCGAACTCAAATCACCTTTCATCACAATAAGGGAACCTTTGGTGACTTTCAAAACACTATCTCCACCTGAATACTTGTACCCCTTTGCATCAAGGGCACTCATAGAAATAAGATTTCTCTTCATCTTCGGAATATACCGAACATCTGTCAAAGTTCTGATCATGCCATCAAACATCTTGATTCGAACACAACCTATGCCTTCAATCTTGCATGGTGAATTATCAAAACCCAAAACGGAACCAGCAGAAGTAGTGGAATCAAAAGTATTAAACCAATCTCTATGCGGGCACATACGGAAAGTACATGCAGTGTCAAGTACCCACTCATCATTGGTCTCAGCACATCCAGCAGTAACGACAAGAGCATCATCGGAACTATCATCACGAGCAACGTTAGCAGAATTTTCACCTTGTTTATTACCTTTTCTCTTTTCTTTATTCTGCAACTTGAAACACTCCGAGATGTCATGCCCATCTCTCTTGCAATATCTGCAATACTTCTTGTCTCTGAATTGTGACCGGCCCCTGTAGCCGTTTTTACTTTTGCCTCTGTTTCCATTATTGGAGTTCTTCTCCGTTGTCCTGCCACGAACAGATAATCCCTCGGCTTGGGATGAACTCGAACCATCATGAGGCACCATTAATTTCATCTTCTCCTTGGAGTTCAAAGCTTCATAAACTTCATTAAGTGTGAGAGTATCACGACTGTATAATATGGTGTCTCTAAAATTGGTATAAGAACTTGGCAGTGAACAAAGTAACATTAAAGCAGTATCTTCCTCTTCATACTTAACCTCCATTGCAGCCAGATCAGATATGATCTCTTTAAATTCTGAAATATGATTCAAAACATTACCTCTCTCGGGCAACCTGTGCAGGAATAATTTTTGCTTCAGATGCATCTTGCTAGTGAGATCTTTAGTCATGCAAATCCCTTCCAGCTTTAACCATAGAGCGGCGGCAGTTTTCTCGCTCAAAATTTCCTGCAAAATATTATTATGCAAATGGAGTTGAATTTGTGACAAAGCCTTACAATCAATTCTTTTCTCCTCATCAGTCCAATCTTGAATTCGGTTCTTCCCAAAACTATCCAGTGCTACATCATAGTCGGCCTGTGCCAACAACGCCTGCATCTTGACTTGCCATAGGTTAAACCTTGTGTCACGGTCCAGCAGCGGAAAATCGTACATCATGGATGCCATGAGTAGATTAAATTGGTTGCTTTCGGGTGTGGACGTAGCAATAGGAGACTTAACCAAAAACTGATTTTGGCTTCACGTGGAAGCAGTAGCTCATGTAGTGGATCTGAGGTGAATTAAACTAGTACTAGTACTTTGCTTCTGGTCGGCGAGTAGTACTAGTAGCGATCCATCAAATCACCATGGATTCCGCTGCTGCGTTGGTTTGATCTGGGGAGTAGCAGCGGCAGCAGATCGCTGTTTTCCTCGGGAGCAGCGGCGGCCAGAATAAATCACACAACACACCTCGGTGCAGCGGGATTTGTCTCGATCTCGGCGAAGAGGAAAATCAGTCTCCGAGCTTAATCTGGACACGGACGATGAACCGTCAAATCTTGTCGGACTCGGCTGATCACACGACGCGGCGGCGGCGCGCACAGATAACCTAATCTCCCGTCTCAAATCTCGTATCTGAAACCTCAGCTCTGTATACCACTTGTTAGATAATAACGAGAAATAAACGAGACAAAGAGTCACAGGGATTTTTACGTGAAAACCCTTGCGGGAGAAAACCACGGACGCACGAAGGCGCAATCACTATGAGGAGGAGTATTACAAGCACGAGACGACAGACCGTCTGAGGTGCGACTACATGGGGTATATAAGAGGGCAATACATGAGAGTCCTTGGAGGACAAGTAAACAAGTTGTACTCGTACGCGTCGACGTCAACGCAAAAGGCCCACACCGGTTATACTACGTCTAGTCCAACATGGTACTAGAATTTGGATCACAATTTAACAACAGGCGATGCTCGAGAAGGATATCAACCTCCGAACTTTTGCCTTCAACCCACCTCTGCCGATTGTTTGCAGGTGGCCCCGCGGCATGAAGGAGCTCATGGCAAAAAAGGACCCACTCAGCCCAGAGCAATATAGGGTCCTGTCCATGTGGACGCCGGTGTTGTATGTAAACGACAAAGACTTGTTCGTTTGCGGCCCTTTTGGTAATTGCGTACAGAACCCGACTCAGATCGACAAGTGCGTTCTGCAACTGCCATCGGGGGTGCTGTGGCGGCTCTCCCGCAAAGTCGAAGGGGGGCTTTGGGGATCGCACGACCTTGAGCAATGGTGTAAACCTAACAGTCAGCTCAAGTTGATCTGTCAAGCAGTCAAAAGCACGGATGGCGGTAACAACTTGACCTCCAGATTGGCCATCTTGATTAATACTTCAATACCAATAATAATTTCCTTCAGAAAAAGGGTTACAAACTTTATTTTCCGAAGGAATCATCAGCCGCTCCTACCAGTTACAGATAGGTCGAGGGCTGCTACTCACGCATGAGCGAAGACCCTGCGCCTAAGAGTGGAGAGAGATATTATGTGAGACCAATAGTACCAAAAGCGTGTGGTTGGGCTTTGCTCTTTGGGGATTGTTGTGCTGTTCCCTCAGCAAGACTTTTGTGTTTTTCTCTTTCGTTCTCTTGTTGTTGTATCCTTATTACTGTGTGCTCTGGCTGTTTACTATGTACCCTTATTACATGATACATTCTTCCCTATATAAAACGGGTCGATCTCCATCTGTCCTGCTGCCTCCAAAAGAAGGTATCGCAATGTCAATGTAGCTAGGCCGGGGGCCATGTGCATGCGAACAACTACCCTAAGGGCGTGTTTGGTTATCATCTCTAAAAATGTCTGCATTGCATACTTGTCCCACTTCAGTCTGGCTGAATGAAAACACGTAAATAACCAACATCCGCACTTGGTTTGGTTGCCCTCATCGAGACTTCGTGCATTAGGGGATCGGTTTTAGCACGGTGTTTGGTGTCCTGCATTGGCTCGGTACACGCAACTACATGGTGTTTGATTGTATACACGGAATATGATTAAGAGTTAATATCTACACATAAGGTTGGCCATAGTGGGGGTAACATAAATAGTATCATGCACTTGGGACTCGCAAAAATGCTTATGTGGCAGCCAATTAAAGAAGAGAGAGATGGTTATAGTAATATAGGTAGATACCGTAACATAATAAATGTGATGCTACTATGTGTCATGCATGGCAATAAATGAAACCACCTATAATACTAATATATGATACTATGCACTATAAAGGTAGTAACATAGACTAGTAACATATGCATGATACTAGTCTAAGTTACTCCCCACTATGACCAGCCTAACACACAGTTACTCGGACTAGTTCGCCATGCCGCCGTCTGACTAGTTCGCTGGGGCCACCGTCAGACGCGCTCCGCCTCCACTCGCCGCTCGACTACTGGGACGTCAAGAAGCTCAAGCCCCTCCCATCGGCCTCGAGATGGGGTCGGCCACGCCGCAGCCGAGGTTGGCTGTGAAGAGCAGCCACTCGCCGTCCGAGCTGTAGCACACGTGGTTGATCCGCTCCTTGTCCGCCTCCGCGCTCCCCGGCGGCCAGGCCACGTGCACCCGCAGCAGCCCTGTCCCGTCCAACCGCACCAGGTAGATGTTGCACACGGCGGCGTTGGGCGCGTCGTGCCGGTTGAAGGAGAGCACGATATCGCCTTCCTCTTCCTCGCCAGGTTCACCGACATCTTCATCATCATGCCGTTCCGGAAGGTGATGATCATCCGGCACCAGCTGACGTTCCCCGGCGGCATGGCCACGGCGCACCTCATCAACAGCTTCAACACCCCGCAGGTGTCCAAGCTGTTCAAGTCGCTCGTACTCCATGGAAGGGTCCATCTTCCAGTACGCCTCAACAAGCACCCATTACGAGTACTGTTGCCTTGCGCGGCCGGGCGACGGACGGCAACGAGCACTCCTCAGCAACCTCGATCTTCTCCCGTACGCCGACCTGTTGCGCCTCCACGTCTCTCCACGCCCGCAGCTACCTGTTGCGCCTCCGCGTCTCTCCGCGCCGACCCGGGCTCCCTAGTGTTCATTAACGCCTTGGAGCTCTTCCCGGTGCCCAAAATAGCTACAAACATGAATACGAAATTAATAACTCACGGTCGACGAAACTACAAACCAATCGACTGAATGAAATCAGAACATCAATGTGCATCTTTTTTATGTGAAGCTCATCTCGAATCGAAGCATCATTGTGTAGATTGAAAAGGAGGAGGAAGAAGGGATCCGAGAGGAGGTTAGTGGAGGTATAGGAGAAGATAGCACATGCAAGCTGTACAGTAGCTCGTATCCCTTCAGGATCCTTTCGTGCATGGGACCCACTACTTGTGCTCGATGTCTCGTCTTAGCCTGGCTCATTGAAAATAGGCGATTAGTAGGCCTGACTGAGAGGTGTTTTGAGATTCATACTATGCGGGACAAACAATAAACACGGGCTACCAAACAGCCAATTTTCAATTTTCATCCCGTACGGGTCTGGTTGGCCCCTATGCGGGCAACCAAATGCATTCTAAGCTGCTCTGCTTTCTTGATTCTTCTTTTCTCTTTGCCGGTGTGCCGGCGCCAATTAGCAGCCACTAATCATCGGCCATGCCGTTGCATCATGCCGTCGTTTCTCTGATAATTTCGGGCGCCTCACTACAAGCAGGTTTGCTGCCGACAATTTACGGCGATGCGCGCGTCTGCCTGCCTGGCCTGCAGAATCCAACGACCCGAGTCGGACCCTTGTGCTCGCAATGATGAGGTCACCCATGAGGAAATTAACCCCCAACATGTGCACTGTATTCGTGTACAGGTCAAGCCTTCCTCTCACATACACGATGACGATGTGCATGTTTATTTCAGTTTATGACCTTCACCACATGGATATATTCCTGGAACCGTAGGGGTGGGCGAATGCGACATTTACGGCACTGTTGACAGGTGCAGCCGGCGTTTACTACACAAAAAAAGGGTTTACTCCCGCTTTATATTATGAAAAAGGGTTTACTTCCGCTTTATATTATAAAACAACCATCACTTACATCCAAGCTATTGATACAAATGCACAACACACACCTAAGGCGAGATACAAGGATGCCGGACATCGAAACACAACCTCAACGACTAGCAAGCACCTACAAGATGAGCAGAAAAAGAACCGCTTAGAGCCGATGGAGACCACCACATAGCGATCGTCTGGGAGAATGTGTGAACCACGCCGGACCGAGGACTTTAAGACGATGCCTCTTAGAAGGGTACGATCACGGAATGTCGCCACCGTTTGATCCGAAGATCAAGTTTTCACCCGGAGCTAGACGGAAGGAGAGGGAGCACAACAACAGAGCCTACAGGAAAGAACACGACGTCCGCGAACGCCGTCACCATCGGCCAGTGTACGAACCGGGCAAGTGATGTACCTCGGTGTGCTTCAACCCCTTCATCGCATCCCCGTTTCGCAGACCACCCGCAGCCATGCCGCCCGAGCAGCCATGACTGCTCGCCCGCAACCGAGACGCGCCGCCCGCCCATGACAACGCGCCTCCCACCGCCAGGATCGCCGACACTACAAGAATGTGAACTTGTGACCTTCTGTCAGTGACCCTGAAAGAAATGGTCGTAAATCTACGATCATTTAAGACTAATTGGTCACAAGCTGTTCGGGGAGCTCCAAACCCTAAATCATAACGACCATTTTGGTTAGAAAGGTCATAATTTTCTTATACGAAATGATCGTAAAGCAGACAACACTGGTCTGCTGCCTTATTTCTAGTTGATCACGACCAATATAGATGGTCATAGCCTTGTAAATTGTGGTGCACTGCTATAACTAGGCGCCACCCCATCAATTTTGCCTATGTGTCATGTCCATGTGTCAATTTTTGCATATGTGTCATGTCCATGTGTCAATTTTTGCCCTAGGTTGTGAAGCGGACTATATTTCTGTCATTCCTAAAATTCCTCAAAAATCTTATAAATTATTTGGATCATATATTTCTCAAATATGTCAAAAACCTTCCTTGCCTAGTTCAAAAATAATTCAGAAATATTCATTTTCCTATTCTGTTCAGAACAACACTTTGTGAAGTAAGTGTTATTTATATTTTCTTGATTTCCCTAAAAAAAGGGGGCATTCTTTCGTATCCAAATCATTGCCTCATGACAAAATTCAGCTTCATTTGCCTAGTAAATCTTCCTTAGGAAATTTCCAAGTCAAGTACTAGCTAGGCATATCCTAGTGAGTTGAATTTTTGCCAAATCTTCTATATGCCCAAATCATAGCTCTCCACAAAATTTGAGCCCCATATAACAATCCATGTGAGCTCACCATCCAATATTTGTTTCTGGTAATATTTCAGTTTGTGAAGCAATTATATTTTATATTGCTTTATAATTGCTGAAACATTACCACGACATGACCCTACCCATATAACCTCACTCTACCAAATTTTAGCTCATTTAATTTAACCAATTTCCCTCAATATTTTTCCCAATTTTCTATTCAGTGGAGAGCATTATGAAGGAAGTACCATTTTTATTTATCCAAATGGTATAAAATAATTGCAGTGCCTTCATATGCCCAAATTATCATCCTCCTCCAAATTGTAGCTCAATCCAATCATCTATGTGAGCCCAGTTTCAATTTCTATTTTCTGGTCAGATTGGCATATTGCAAATCAAGTGCTATCTAGACCCATCCTATTGCCCTCAAACTTTTTGGGCACTCTTCCATATCCAAATCATTGCCACATGCCAATATTCAGCTCCATTTGCCTTGTAAATCTTCCTCAGCAAACTTTTAAAGTATCTATCCAGAGAGAAGCTTTGTGAAGGAAGTACTAGCTAGGAATATGCAAATGATTTGAGATTTTTCCAAATCTTCCATATACTCAAATAATCACTCTCCAAAAAAATCGAGCTATATCCAGTGATACGTCTCCGTTGTATCTACTTTTCCAAACACTTTTGCTCTTGTTTTGAACTCTAATTTGCATGATTTGGATGTAACTAACCCGAACTGACGTTGTTTTTACCAAAATTGCCATGGTGTTGATTTTTTTGCAGAAATAGAAGTTCTTGGAATTGGACGAAACTTTTTAAGAATTTTTTTATGGAATAAATAAAAATTACTAGAGCCAAGACCCACTAGAGAGGGGGGCCCTGGTGCCCACATGGCACCAGGGCGCGCCACCCCCCCAGGCATGCCCTGGTGCTGTGTGGGGCCCTTGAGGCTCCCCTGACCCTAAATCCAAGCCTATAAATTCCTATTTGTGGAGAAAAAAATAGGAGAGAAGGTTTCACTGTGTTTCACGATATGGAGCCACCGCCACTCCTGTTCTTCATCGGGAGCCCAGATCTGGAGTTTGTTTAGGGCTACAGAGAGGGGAATCTTCGGTCTTCGTCATCATTAACCTTTCTCCATCGCCAATTTCATGATGCTCACCACCGGGAGTGAGTAATTCCTTCGTAGGCTCGCTGGTCGGTAATAAGTTGGATGAGATCGATTATGTAATCGAGTTAGTTTTGTTAGGGCTTGATCCCTGGTATCCACTATGTTCTGAGATTGATGTTGTTATGACTTTGCTATGCTTAATGCTTGTCACTAGGGCCTGATACGTCCATTTTGCATTATGTTTTCTTACTGTTATTTATAAAGTTTTTAGTCATTATAACACTTTATGGAGTAATCCTAATGCCTTTTCTCTCTTAATATGCAAGGTTCATACAAAGAGGGAGAATATCGGCAGCTGAGATTCAGGGCCTGAAAAAGCTACAACAAAGATACCTATTCTGCACACCTCCAAATGAGCTAAAATTTCATGGAGAATTATTTTGGAATATATAAAAAATACCGGAGGAAAAAGATACCAGAGGGGAGCCATCAGGTGTCAGTGTCAAAACCGGCAGATCTTGGGTAGGGGGTCCCGACCTATGGATGTTGGATCAATGGGGAACAGGAAACAAGGGACATGAAGTTTACCTAGGTCCGGGCCCTCTCTAAGAGGTAAAACTCTACGTCCTGCTCAATTATATTGGATGTGTATGACAATTACAGAGTTGATCTACCTCGAGATCAGATGAACTAAACCCTAGGTGGGTATGTCTACGATTGTTCTTCTTCTAGCCTCTACGGACTAAACCCTCCAACTTATATAGACACCAAGGGTGTCGTGGATTTGTCACGGCAGATGTCCTAGAGAAAGGACTTAGTCGTGGAGCCATCGCTACGGGTTAACTTGAAGGGGTTAAAGCGGACACAAAGACACGAGGGTTTATACTAGTTCGGCCCCTTCGATGAAGGTAAAAGCCTACGTCTAGTTGTGATGGAATTGATGTGGTCTCGATGGCTAGGGAGCAAACAAGCTTCGCCTAGGATCGAGTTGTAGTTGTCTGTCCTGAATCGCCGCCGGGTCGTCCCCTTATATACACGGGTGGCGCCCGTCGGTTCATAGAGTCCCAACCGGTTCATACTCGTATCCCGGTTGGTATCTCTCTATTCCTATCTTACAATACAAGTTATACATCAGGCCAGTTTACGGCTACAGGTTCTAAACCGACTACAGGCCTTGGGCCTTCATCTGCTTATACTATTAATGAAGCTAACCCGGCCCAAGTAGGCCGGTTCACGGCTAGTGGTAATATCCCCAACATTAGGCCCCAGATTGATTTGAACTGGTTCATGTCAATCCTTCACAAAAAATCTTTTTGTCTTGGACATCTTCTGGTAATTGGTAAACCGCCATGTCGTCATCATTTCTGGTTGCTGTAAACCGGCATGACGTCATCATGAAGTTAACATTTACGACGCCCTCCTTTATCAATGGATCTGCGATATCTAGGTCATCAGCTCCACTTCCGAAAATTTGGCTCCTGGATTCGCGCGCCTGACCTACATCTGTTGCCTTATAAATAAGACCGAAGGGTCATTTCTTTTCTTCCCTTCGTCTCTTCTTCTTCGTCTTCCCCGCGTCGCCAGCCTTGGAGCTCCGCCGCCGCCGTCGACCACTGCATCGTCTCGGGCCGCTGCATCAACCTGAACGCACCAGAGTACTGCGGTATCCTTCCGCGTCTTCTTTGTTTCCGGTAAGCCTTCATCTCTTCTTGACCTAGATCTGTTCTTAGGGTTTCATGTTCGCGCCGTGTTCATCACCTGTTCATACTCATACCCTGACTTTAGAATGAATCTGTGAACCCCTGCTCTATTTAGTAGTAATCTTTTAGCATCCGCCTGTAATTTCACATCTAAGTCCATAGATCTCTCGTACATATCCGCTCAATGGTTTACTTCTGTTGTGCCTCACTCTTCTGAATATTTTCTGCTTTTCTGAGCTTGCTGTAGATCCACTGCTGTAATAGGATTTTGTGAAACCTGTTTCTGCATATTTAGCCATCCACAGCTTCGATTGCTTGCGATGTTTAGATCAGGCGGTTTAACTTAACATAGAAAAAGTTAGTAAACCGGTATATACCATTAGTCCCCTTGTTGAACCGCCAGAATCATAATGATGCCACGTCATAGAAATCCAGTTTATGTGCATTGCCTCCGGTTTAACATTTGCTCAAATCAGCACCTTCTTTTATCCAACATATTCTTGAACCGGAATCACCTATCTCTTGTAGATCTCACCATGGCCAAACAAGTATATGAATGCAATTGGGTTCCTTCTCGCGTCACAGAAACTCAACTGGATGACTTAGTCCTGATTGGCGCTTTAGACAGCAAAAATACTATCCACTGGAGGGTTCCCGGTGATGAATGTCCTCCCATACCTCAAGAGGGGGAAGTTGTGGTCTTCGCAGATCATCTGGCCCGGGGCTTCAAACCGCCCGGTTCAAAGTTTTATCGGGATGTATTGGCCAACTTTCAGCTCCGTCCGCAAGATATTGGCCCTAATTCCGTTACCAATCTATGTCATTTTCAAGTGCTCTCTGAGGTATACCTTCAAGAGGAGCCTTCAGTCGAGCTGTTTAGAGATTGCTTCCACTTAAACCGCCGCACTGAGTTTACCGACGGCCCCAATACTGAATTGGGTGGTATGGAAATTCAGAAGAGGAAAGAGATCACTTATCCTCACGTCAAACTACATACTCACCCCAAGGAGTGGAATGCAACTTGGTTTTATTGCAAAGACACCTCCCCTGACAATGAAAATCCCTTGCCTGGCTTCCGTCCGGAGCGGCTCAGCAACACTCACCCCTTTCCACAAAGACTAAGTGCCAAGGAGAGAAGCAAATATGCCCCGCAACTGTCCAAACTCCGAGCCTTTATGGCCAACGGTTTAACGGGAATAGACCTTGCACGCTGTTGGATATCATGGAGCATACTGCCTCTCAGCCGACGCTCTGGTCTGATGTGCAAATATACTGATAGCATCGATGACCCACTCCGACACACTAAAATCCAACTCTCTGATGATGAAGTCACAGATTCTGTGAAGAAGATGTTGAATGAACCGGAGCACCTCTGCGCTCAAACCGGTCTGCTTCCTTACTGCGCCACCAACAAACCACCAGCTGTAAGATTTTGATTATTCTGTTATTAAACCTGTTACTGCTTTCTCCTTCTGACATTAACTACTGCTGAACCAGGGTGATAATCCGTTTTGGAGCAAGAAGCTTCCACAAGATAAAACGGCGAAAGCAAGGCGGTCAACCCGGCCCAAGACCAAGGTTATCAAGAAGCCAGCTCACAAGAGGAAAACCACCGCTTCATCTGATCCAGCTATTGATGATGATGTGGGTAACCCGGACCTTGAGGTAGAACTTGATTCACTAGGCTTACTTTTTACACGCCTTATTGATGATGATGCTTGTCAGGACGACGCTGAAGCCAGCAATGCTGAAGTCACTGAGGTAACTATTCTTTCTTCCGATTTAGAAATCTTGCCTTTGCCAAAATTTCGCCAAGTAAACCGGAAAGTTAGATTTTCTCATCCTCTTGCTTACATGGATCCCAAATTTCTTATGAAGACTCAACAACATGAAGCTCGCCGCACAACCCGGCACAGTGGCCAGGTAGTTACCTCCGCCGGTTTACCAAACAGTCCGGTTCGAAAACGCCGCTCCGAGGTCTCCGACCTTTTTATTGATTTATATCCTAAAGCGGGTTTCTTCCGTCAACCTCTTAATCCATCCGACTCCGATTATCAGGTCACTTCTCATTCATCCTCTGGTGAATCGTCGGCCACTCAACTGCCGCCCCTGAAAATGGTTCTTGGGTAAGTTAGGCTGAACACATGCTTCCGGTATACTGTGTTATAACTTATGCTGTTCTATGACTCTTTGCTTTTCTTTCAGGGCTAAACCTAAACCGAGCAAGAAGGCCCGCCTGGACAAAGCAGCTGAGGAAGATGTTGCCCCAGAACATAATAAAGCGCCAGATCTTGAAACATTTGCTCCTGAGGATATTCCCAATGATCCTCCTTTGCAAGACGACGCTATTCCTGAGGAAAGGCCTATTAATACTTCAGTCTCTGCTGATCCGCCCGCCAGCTCTGTCCGGATTGAAAAATCCCGCAGTCCTACTGATAAACCAACCGCACCGATGCAGGCTAGCGAGTCCAGAGACGATGACGTTGTAATTACTGGTGTAGGTCGCTTTGAACCCGGGAATCCTGTTACCTTGACCAAGCATACCGTGAAAGAAGATTTTTCCGCTCTGAACAAAGGGAAATGGGATGTTGAACTGGAAACATATGCTTCTCTGAGTGCCCAAGATCTTCATTCCGGCTATTTGAATCGGCTTTACACTAGCCGTGACTGTGAAGCTGGTCTAGTAAAGATGATGAGGGATAAATTTGAGGTAACTTCCTTGCACTTCTTCCTTCTTTACTTACTGCCACTATGTTAGTCCTCCTAGCCCCCAAGGGCCGGTTTATAACCCTCGTCAAACCGGGACTTTGCATATTATCCTCAACACTTTGAAATCCATCAATATAGCCCCCAAGGGCCGGTTCAACTTAGCATAAGTAAACCGGGACTCCAATAAAAGCTATCCTCAGAACATAATTGATTAAATAGGCATTAGCCCCCAAGTGCCAAGTTGAATACCTGTATTGAGCTTGGGACTTTGCAATCTAATGATAAAAGAAAATTGAAGGTGCATTAGCCCCCAAGTATCAAGCGTATAACTTGTTATGTGGTTGGTACTTCAAATTCTTGGACCGCTTGTTTAAAACTAAATGCTGTCTGTATGCAAGCTGAGGTGAGAATCAAAGAGGACTGGATTGTCGATCTGCAGGACACCTTGAAAACTCAACAAGCTGAAACAGACAAGGCAAGGGAAGAATTAACCAGCGCCTTGAGCATCACCGAACAGCTAAAGGAGGGCTTCAAGAAAGAGCGGGATGATTGGGCCACTGAGAAGGCCGCTTTAACAAAAAGAGCTGAAAATGCTGAAGCTGCCCTTAAACCGGTGGTGGATGAGTTGACCGCCGTAAAGTGGCAAATACACTCCATGACCGCTGCTATCTTTGGTAAGCTCCTTTTAGTTTCTGTGACAACTCGGGCCTGCTTATAATGAATCCGGTTTGAGATCGTCCCTGTATTATTGCAGGCACACACATTGGGCACCTAGGGTCAGATGTGCGGAAGAAGCTGAAGGCTGCGTACACCTTAGTTGAACAACTGTGTACCGGAGCACAGCGGATTATCACCACAGCCTCTCATAACAATCCAACACCCTCTCTAATTCAGGATACTCTTAATAGGTTGTCAACGCTTCCTGCCTGGATTGAAGAGCTGAAAAAATCTGCTGCTCGAACCGGAGCCATTAACGCCTTGATCCGGGCAAAGGCATGGGTGCCAGACTTCTATCCTGTGGAGGCAGCTCAAGGCTATCCCAGCCTGAAGGAAGACGGCTCCGAATTCAACGAAGATGATTTGAGGGCAATAAACCGTGCAGTGCGTCCTCTGGCTTGTCAATTAGCTGAAGAGGCAGACTTGACGCATTATCAAGCGCAATACGACGATCAGAACAAGCGAGTGCCTGCCCCAACTCTTGAAGTGGAGAATCTGATTCCTCCAATCCGTAAGCATACTTACGCTCCTGATATTGAACCGTCTTCTCTGATCCATGAAGAAGCTGTTTTCCAAGCTTTAATGGGAATCGACTGGACCACTGTTGATTTCCAGCCAATGGATAGAGACGAGGAAGCTGAAGCGGTGCAGGACGATGAGCAGGCTTGAATCGGAGGCCAGTTTAGATAGCTGTCTGTGGCATCCTTCCAAAATAACAATGATCTTATTTGAGCACCGTGCTGCCTTGTAATAGGATAGTTAATACTTCTGCCTTGAATATGCCTTCGCGCATAAGTACTGATGCTTTTGCTTGAAAACCTCAATTTATATTTCCTGCAATCAGAAAAATTTGAACTTCGGTGGCGGTTATACCGCCAGCCGGTTTATGATCTGGATATATACATCAGCAATGTAACAAATAGGTGATACAAAGTACCTGCCATGTCCGGGCATGAAGCTGGCTTAGCCAGGCTTGAAGCGGAGGTTTTATAAACCATTACCGTCAAAGGAGGGAGAAAACAACTCCCGTATAAACCGTACTGAGTCAATACGAGCCCCCTTGTTACTCTATGATGTTAACAGGAAAGGTAAACCGGGCATACTTCTCCGGATTAAAAGGGAATCAAATCCATCGGCTGAACCGGAAAAAGGTGTTGTTGGCATAAAGGAAATACAAGAAAAACAAAGAAAAACGGGCCATGAAAATAACATGGAAGCAAAGGCAATAATAAAGACCGTTTGCAAAAAATATGCTATACTGAGCTGATCAGATGGTGTTACCATGGTCGGACAGGACCAAGCCCCCAATAGGAGTGACAATGATTCAAGTCAGCCAGGTCCCCAAATGAAACCGTGGCATATATGCCAATCAAGAGGCGTGGCAATGGTTCGGGTTCGACCAAGCCCCCAAGTGATTTTGTGGCCTTAGGCCAATCAAGAGGCGTGACTGGTTCAGACTTGACCATGTCCCCAAGTGATCTGGTGGCTTTCTCCTATCAAAAGGTGTTGCGTTGGTTCGAACGCGACCAAGGCCCCAAGTGATATATCAAAAGAAAGCAAATTTCAAGGGGTAAACTGGAGGCCGCTTTAAAAAAGAACCACTCCATGTAACCACGCATGATAAGAAAGACAGAGACCCCTCTTTAGCTGAGGCTCCGGTTTTATTATATCAAAGATAATATATACACTGTCATAATATGTACATAGATAGAGCCAATGGCTCAAGTGTAGTAAGGCCGAAGATGAGCTATGTTCCACGGCCTGTTGGTCTCCTCCTCTGATGTGCGTGAGTCTTTATGCTCTCGAATATCAATCAGATAGTACGACCCGTTGTGCAGATTCTTGCTGACCACAAAAGGTCCCTCCCAAGGTGGGGATAACTTGTGCATATCTGTCTGGTCTTGGATAAGTCGAAGCACCAAATCTCCTTCTTGAAAAGTTCTGGTTCTAACCCGACGACTGCGATAACGGCGAAGATCTTGTTGATAAATCGCCGAACGGGCAGCCGCTATATCACGCTCTTCGTCCAATAAGTCTAAAGAGTCTTGCCGTGCTGTCTCATTGTCCGCTTCAACATAAGCTGCCACACGAGGCGAATCGTGCCGGATATCACTAGGGAGAACTGCCTTTGCTCCGTAGACCATTAAAAACGGCGTGTATCCTGTGGATCGGTTGGGTGTAGTATTGATACTCCATAGCACAGATGGTAGCTCTTCAACCCAACATCCTGGTGTTCTTTGCAATGGGACCATAAGCCGGGGTTTGATGCCTCGCAAGATCTCTTGATTAGCTCGTTCTGCCTGCCCATTGGACTGGGGGTGTGCCACTGATGATACATCAAGTCGGATGTGCTCACGTTCACAGAACTCCTTCATAGCGCCCTTGGATAAATTGGTACCATTGTCAGTAATGATACTGTGTGGAAAGCCAAACCGGAAAATCACCTTTTTGATGAACTGCACCGTTGTTGCTGCATCACACTTGCTGACAGGCTCCGCTTCAACCCACTTGGTAAATTTATCAACTGCCACCAAAAGGTGAGTTTTCTTATCCTTGGATCTTTTAAAAGGTCCGACCATATCCAGCCCCCAAGTTGCAAACGGCCAAGTGATTGGGATCATCCTCAATTCTTGAGCCGGCACATGAGCACGCCGTGAAAATTTCTGACAGCTCTCACACCGTTTAACCAAGTCCTCCGCATCAGAATGCGTTGTCAACCAGTAGAACCCGTGACGAAACGCCTTTGCCACCAGAGACTTTGAACCGGCGTGGTGTCCACAATCTCCTTCATGGATTTCTCATAAGATTTCACAACCTTCTTCAGGAGAAACACAACGTTGAAACGCTCCTGACACACTGCAATGATGCAATTCGCCATTGACAATCGTCATAGACTTGGATCACCGGACTATCTGCCTGGCTAAAATCTCATCCTCTGGCAACTCTCCCCAGTTCATATACGCAAGATAAGGAACTGTCCAATCCAGAATGACATGCAGGGCTGCCACCAACTGAGCCTCCAGATCAGGAATAGCCAAATCCGCTTCACTTGGGAGCTTGACTGACGGGTTGTGCAACACATCAAGAAAGACATTAGGCGGGACCGGTTTGCGCTGAGAGCCCAACCGGCTTAAAGCGTCTGCCGCTTCATTCTTTTGACGGTCCATGTGATCTACTTGATAACCCTTGAAGTGACCCGCAATATTATCCACCTCACGACGATATGCGGCCATGAGCGGGTCCTTAGAATCCCAAGTGCCAGACACCTGTTGAGCCACGAGGTCCGAGTCACGGAAGCACTTAACCCGGCTTAAGTTCATCTCTTTAGCCATTCGGAGACCATGGAGCAAGGCTTCGTACTCAGCTGCATTGTTAGTACAGGGGAACATTAAGCGGAGAACATAACAAAACTTATCACCTCATGGGGAAGTTAATACGACTCCAGCCCCCGAGCCTTCCAATTGCCTGGATCCATCAAAATGAATAGTCCAATATGTATGATCCGGCTTCTCCTCTGGTGCCTGCAACTCCGTCCAATCATTGATGAAATCCACAAGTGCTTGAGACTTCACCGCCGTCCGAGGCACGTATTTCAATTCGTGTGGCTCAAGCTCGATAGCCCACTTGGCAATCCGGCCAGTCGCCTCCCGGTTTTGTATGATATCACCCAAGGGAGCTGAATTGACCACTGTGATGGGGTGCCCTTGAAAATACTGCTTCAACTTCCGGCTTGCCATAAAAACTCCATATACCAGCTTCTGCCAATGTGGATACCTTTGCTTGGATTCAATAAGCACCTCGCTGATATAATAAACCGGCCGCTGAACCGGATATTCCTTTCCTGCCTCCTTGCGTTCTACCACAATAGCCACGCTAACTGCCCGAGCATTGGCCGCTACGTATAACAATAATGGCTCCTTGTCGACCGGAGCTGCAAGAACGGGTGGATTGGCTAATTGCCGCTTCAAGTCTTCCAATGCTTCATCAGCAGCCGGACTCCAAATGAATTGATCCGTCTTTCTCAGCATCTGGTACAAAGGGATGGCCTTCTCTCCGAGGCGACTGATAAAACGGCTCAGCGCGGCGATCCGGCCCGCCAAACGCTGAACATCATTGATACACTTCGGTTTAGCCAGGGAGGTGATAGCCGTAATCTTCTCCGGATTAGCCTCAATTCCTCTATTGGACACAAGAAAACCCAGTAACTTGCCTGCCGGAACACCAAAGACACACTTGGCCGGATTAAGCATCATCTTGTAAACTCGCAAGTTGTCAAAGGTTTCCTTCAAATCATCCACCAGCGTCTCCTTCTGCCTTGACTTGACTACAATATCATCCACATAGGCGTGCACACTGCGGCCGATCTGTTTATGCAGGCAATTCTGCACACACCGTTGATAGGTGGCTTGGGCACTCTTGAGCCCGAAGGGCATAGATACATAGCAGAAGGCTCCAAAGGGAGTAATAAACGCTGTCTTCTCCTGGTCCTTAACTGCCATCTTGATCTGATGATATCCAGAATATGCATCCAAAAAACTCAAACGCTCGCAACCCGCCGTGGCATCAATGATCTGCACTAGTGCAGAACCGGGCAATAGCACCGGTTCGTAAGGCCCTTTAGTGCCGGTTACATAACCGGCACTAAATTGTGGTCACTAAAGGGCCCCCCCCTTTAGTACCGATTCAGCACGAACCGGTGCTAAAGGGCAACCACGTGGCACGAGCCAGCTCCGGGGGCCTGGAGCCCTTTAGTACCGGTTGGTAACACCAACCGGTACTATAAGGTTTGGTGGGTTTTTAGTTTTATGATTTCTTTTTCATTTAATTTTGTGTTTCCATTTTAATTCTTTTCCGTTTGCTGGTATTTTACGATACTACACATTGTACACGTTATGCATCATACATCATGCATGCTTTGTTTATCAACGCTGCTGCTATGTTCATTGCACCCGCAGATATAACATGCTCATGCATGCTTTGCATCATTACATCATCATATATATATAATAACAAGTCCTACTAATCATGCATCATCATACAACTTCTACTCGTTATTAATAATAAGTCATACGATCATCATCCTCATATATAGTCATCGAACCCAACCCTACATAATTGTTCTTAGCACATGATCATCAGTATCAGGTAGGACCTAAACACCCTTAAGGTAAAATAGCATAAAACAATATAGACCCTGACTCTCCATTATGAAGAATGGCGATCATCCTATCTCCAATTCTTGCCTTTCGCTGCTTATTGCTTCCAAGAAGCTCCTTACGACTGTCCATACATTTTTTCCATTCTTTGATTGTTATGTCTCCACTTCTTTTAGAAACCCGGTATGGACAGTTGAGATTCGTAGGACGACCTGGTCGTATGTTCAAAACATGAAGGCTACCACGCGTATACATCAGATGAGGCACACAATCATTCGGGATTATCTGTTGAAAAACATAATAATAACTTTGTAGTTAGCAATGATGTACTAGGTTTAGAAGTGTGCAAAAAGATGCACGGATGTTGTAATAGTAAAAAATAATCTTACCAGGGTATCTCCATGGTAGTTACCGTAGTTCAACACGTGCACTAGTGGCACGTATTGACCATAATGTTGAGGAGTTTGATTGTAGATATTGTAATTCTCAAGATCAGTACAAAATCCGACCAGATGATTTTTCTCCTGATAAGTTAATTCGGAGCCTTCAGTGTAGTACGTTCTGTCTACCATCTTTCGCACATTCTTTGAAGAATGAAAATAAGCTGTCAATGGAGATAAGTTGTCAACATTATATTTTGAAATAAACAATATAAATTACTTAATAACTATGTTTAGCTCACATGAGGAAAGAACTGGAGGTGTATCCACAAAGACCCAAATCGAAGGTGTCTCTTGCTCGATTGTAGGATCACCAAGATCCATGGTGACAAGCATACCCTCATCAAGACCATACATCTTGCAAAATGCATCCCAATTTTTGCAACCAAAATGGGTTATACTCTGAGCATTGTACAGCTTTACTTGAAAATCCACACCATGTTCGGTAGTTAGGATAATTTTTTTGGTTTTGAAATTTTCATGGTCTTCAAAACCCATCCTCTCCAAGACATAGCGTCTTGCAAAACATGGGATAAGCTAGTCGAATTGGAAAAGATGAAAAATACACGTTAAAATAGTTGAAGTCGTGCTTAATTACGAAAAAAACTATTGTCGTCGTTGCGTACCGTATGAACATCGCAGGTCTGCTCGAGCTTAATGCTGAAGCGCCGATCTTCGTCCAGCTCAGTGAACCTGTCGCAGATACCTCGGTCGTCGTGGCACCAGTCGCACTCCCCCGGGCGGTTTTCGTCGTCCGATGAGTACGACATTTCCGGCCTACGTTCATAATTTAGTTTTATTAATTAAGTCAACTATCTAGTTCAACTACTAAGCACTTACTATAAATAAATAAGTAGTACTTACTAAAAACAAACTACTTCTATATATAGTAAAATAAATTAGTTTATTAAATCAACTAGCTAGTTCAACTATATATAAACTACTTCTTCTTTTTTTTCCTTTTTCTAAATACTATGAACAAAAAAATCATTAAAATTCTATGAACAAAATTAATTACACAATCTAAATATCACCCAAAAAAATCTATTAACAATAATATCACCAAACATGCATATTCAATAATAATATCACCAAAAAAATCTA